>OY743166.1:7565200-8815200 GCA_963555695.1 Dasypolia templi
TACACTTGGTTACCACAGGTAAAGCCCGCGTCGCTTCTTGAGACAAAAATACTATACACGAATTTTAAACAAGGCAGATGTTTCTGGAAACGGAGGGGACGCTCTAAAAGGACATATAGTGAGCTTATTGGTGATGTCCTTCTGAAATTGCAGGTGTGTAGTCCTCGCAACCAGCGTGCGTGTATGACTAGATTTATGAAGGAAAACGAAACAAAAGGAGTGTGTAAGGATCTCAGCAAGGGGTGTTTCTGCCGGGGTAGGCAGGTAAGGTTCGAAGGCGTGCGTTTATGTGAGTGCGAATTTAAAACATCGCTCCTGTTAGTCGCTTGAAGACGATTTTTTTTTTTTTTCTTTGCTTTAAACGCATTTAGCGATTTTTGTTGCAAGTGGGCCTTAATATCCCGTTAGCTGCGGCAAGGAAAGCGATTCCGTCATATTTTAAGGGCCGTCGTGAAAACCTGTCATTTTCAACAGTATTTGACTATTAAGGTGTCCAAAAAGCGCTCTGTGTTTGGACAACCGTTACTGTGTTGTCCGCTTTCATAACTAGGAAACTTTAGCTTTAACGGAGTAAGAATATTGACGTACTATGCAAAACAGTCCGTCAAAATACTTACCATGACGTTAAATGTCTAAAAGTGTTGAAATTGAGCCCTAAAAGGGAACAGAGCCTGCGATTCTCCATACATACCCTTTTTTTCTTCCTGAATAATGCCTCTAGAGCCATCTTTTTTTCTTCATAAAATCGATGTCTGCTGCAGGCACGTCATTCCCTATTTCACTTTTTTGTAGCAAAAAGAAAGTCATATTTAAAAGAAAATATGACCCTAAAAATTAAAAAAAAAATATTGACGTGTTTAGAGGACTACCAGATAAATTCGAACCTAGACATACTCTTTCTTAAAATGTTAATGTAATGAATAATTTCATCGGCTCAGTTGTCGAGGAGAAAAAAGGGGAATACAAAACGTCGACATCGTCAAAAAGTTTATGATACAATCGGTCTGAGCTGCAGCTGTCCCTATCGCACTCTACGGCGGCAGACATGACGCAGCGCGACGGCAATAGTTTCTACAAATACCTATTTTTCAATCAAATTCATCGCAGGCCCCGTCCCTCTTTAAAGAACGGCCCTACGAACGCGTTATATGGACGCGTGGATACTTTGGCATTATTGGGGCGTTAAATTAAAACCATTTCAGGTCAACATTATTAGATATAGTTTCCTTGGTCTTGTTTCGTGTTTATTATTGTAAATATATTTGTAGATAATTTTATTTATTTATTTATCTACTTACATCTACCGTTACAGGATACTACCCAATGCGATACATGTGCAACTTACTTAATTTAATTAGATTAACATCTATAACTAATTATATACAATGCATTCCTTGTGAATTCACTCCGAGAACAACCAAATAAGTCCGTCTCCCTCGCTATGAGGTTGATCGTGCGAAGTGCACGTGTCAGCGGCGACTAATGTTATGTGTTATATGTTTTGTGTATGTATGTATTTTATGAATATGTAAATGGTACACCACTGACTACCTGCAGTATTGTCTCTACATCTCCCTTTAATCCATCCAAAGGTTGTCTGTAAAAGATCGCTTTTAGCGATAAGACCGCCCAGTGTGTCACCCAATTTACAATTTCTACATCTATCTGTAATTTATAAGGTGTATATTACTAAGAGTATTCTATCTATCTGTAGGATTTTCAAACTCCAGTACGCCAAAATTTAAGATAGATACGTTATTGGGTTCGGCCATTAGGGGTTTCTGTGACAGCGTAATGTCAAACACCGCCGCCATTGTATAAATGGCAGCCGTCACTTCGGCTGTAATGTGGCGGCCACCGCTCTTCAGTGAAACGTTAGCTTCAGTAAGGTTTATTAATTCGTTTTTGTCGACATTGACTGGTCAATGTACTTATTGACCGGTGAATGTAGGTGACAGTTTTATCAACTTTGGCTAGGTTTTTACCAGAATTGGTAAAACAAAAATGGTAATATCAAATGACTAAAAAAAAACATGATTTTTTAATGGCACCCATGATGTAACATTATCCTTAAATTATATATTATAAAACCTACTAGTGTGGAGTTTTCAAATATTTAGGTTGGAGCCAGACAAATGTGAACTGTCCTTTGTGCGTGCGCCGACACAATTATTTGAACGTGTCATACGCCCCGATTATTTTGGTATAATGGTGTGATTTTAAATGCGTTTGGGGCAAGAGTTTTGATTCCAAAAGCCTAAAATATGATAAGAAAAGTCAGTCACTCACTTACTGCCTGACTCATCAACACCCAGCCCAAACCATTTGACCTTGAAAACTGAAACTGTTCACATAGCTTCATTTTATGATCTAGACAAGAAATAAGGCCGGATTTTATATTCTCTCATTATATAATATGGGGCGGACGAAGTAGCTGGAAATGTGCTACCATAATTTATCCTTACTAGCCTTTGCTCGCGTCTTCGTCTGCGAGTATTTTGTATTACATTTTTCGCGTGAATCTTTCTGCTACCTTCAATGTCTAGTTATGTACGTTAATTATTGTTGTCTTCTTTAAACATTTTGCGTGTCATAATAGCTCTGCTCACGAATGTCATCATTATTAAATAGTTTAAAAAAATCTCATTCAGAGTAAATTTCTTTTGAGTTAATACAGATTCTTTACCACAAACATCCAGAATGAAAAGTAGTGTCCTTCTCCAAGTCCCGGCTACCTTACTGTCAAATTTCAGAACGATTGGTTCAGTGTTTTCGGCGTGAGATTTAAACTAGAAAGTTAATTTCGCATTTTGTTTTTTGGCTCCACCCTTACGCAATATTTGTTAAATAATGTCCATTAAGCAAATTACTTTAAAAGCATCGGTAATATATTTTTATAGTATAATTCTAAGTACATTCTAATTGCATCATAAATGTTTTTGTCGGTCTAACTTACATAATAACTAAGATATCATTGCTGTTTCTATACGGATCTGTTTTTTCAAATCTAATTAATAAAATGATAAATACATAGTAATATTAAAATACATAAAGATTGTGTAACCATCAGGGTGTTGAAATGGCATTTCGAGATAATACAGTTTCCGTATTATTTTTATCTCACGATCGACGCGCGCTTTACTTGTGGTTACCAAGTGTACAAACACGCCGTGAATGTGTGTGTAAGCGCAAGAGCTATCAGTACCGTCCGAGACATCGGCGAAGTCGAAAATGCGTGTGCGTGTGTGTGTTATGTGCTGACGCTACTCGTCTTCACACACAGATTCACAGAGTGTTTTTACACTTGGTTACCACAAGTAAAGCGCGCGTATACGCTCATTTTCTAGGCGTTATCCGACATGAATACACATCTTTATTTAGGAACAACAAAAATCCCATAACAAAACTATATGAAATCATTTTTTTAAATATGGTTTGTTCTACTCAATATACTTAAATAAAATAATTGTTTCATAAAAATAAAAAAATACTAAAACTACGTTCGGAAGACTATGAACTAAGAAATAATAATACCGTATAAGTATTTATATTGCACTGTAGGAGCAATAACCCCATAACCTTGTGCTTTTATAGTTTGTCTAGCGAAACTTCGTAAACGAGAGTGTCGGGTATCACGTCTGCTGCGCTACAACAACCACATATAGTGTAGTTAATTTCTGAAGTGTTTTTTTTTTGTTTGTTTGTTTTGTATATTTTTTATAACGGACGCGTTCTACTACGTGCACCTCTTTACACGTCCTTCTTACATGTATAATTTCAACATGGCAACTCTAACCAATTTTATGAAACAATTTATCTATTTATTTAAAAGAGTGTCCGTGAAGTGTGTTGCGGTTCTTCTCCATAGGTACATACTACGCTTTGGAATGGGCAACTAGCTTCATCTTTCTGACTGACCGACCCCTTGACAAATCAAAAGTGCCTGTAATTGGTTTATTTGAAATGAATGATTTGAGTACGAATATCGATTTTTGAAACTAAGCTTCTTATCGTATACTTGGCGAATGAGAGCATGACCAAAAAAAAGTTAAACATTATGAACGTCACTTGGTATGTGTGTTTTGAGTGTTTACAAGCGTATTGTATGATGAGAGCGGCGAGAACTGAACTCAATTCCGGAAAACCCGTTTAAAAATGTTTTGACGATTGGATTATTCATAGGTGTAAGTGTATCGTTTCTAATGGAGCATACTTCGAAGGCGATAAAATAAATTTAGATGAGTAGCTAACATTTAGTGTACTATTGATCTTTTCCCAGTACTTTCTTGACAGAGTAGTATGTGTATTGCGTATGTAATCTCCTAACTTTTTTTTTCATTTTTATTTAGTTACTTCGAAACGTTGTTTAATTTATTTTATTGTGCCTTTTTATTATCTGTCCAACGGATTAATAGTACAGAAGCGATAGTAAACCTTAAAGTAATGGAAAATAAAGTTTAAAATCTACTGGGGTTGGTGGTACACATGTGTATCAGCGGTCCTTGTGAGAAAGTTTTTATGTGGTTTTCGAGTAAAGGATAAAGCGGTTACTTAAAACATAATACAGGGTAGCATCCACATACTGAAACCATGAATTTTGCACATGATTCAAGACCTCTGAAGACGCAGGGGGTCCAGAATCAAGTACATAATCCATGTTTACAGGATGAGCATCGATGGCCCCGCGATCCTGTATACAGCTAGAGTTTCTTTCCAACTGGTTGACACCTCTCGACTCTTTTGTTGTTGGTTTATCATCATTAGAGCTATCGATACCCTTAAAGTCTGTGAAGTTTCGCTAGGTAAGTTAAATAGACAATGTGGCTGTATTTTTTCAAAATTAGTTTTACCAACACCTAGAAAAATATCAAGCCGCAGTAAAAAAAAAGTAACAATATTTCAATTAATGGCGAAGTTCTATGCGTTCTAAGGTCGATGCTAGACAGAGACAGCATTATTAGCATCTGACGCTACAACACAGGAACGCCATATTAACTTCATGCCATTTAGTATACTGAACGTTTTGCGTAACAAGGATAAAATAATAATTTCAAAACTGGGTTACTTCTCCATTTTTCTACCGATGTTACTTTTTTCTTTGCATATCGTCTTTTTTTTTTTGGTAAATCTTTAAAATAAGTATTAATTCATGTATATTTTTGATAGGATTCAAATAATTCACTGACGTCGTACAGAAAAAGTTGACGTTTTGAAAGCGAAATGACAGCGGATACATTCCCACTGGAGCCGGTTCTCTATTACACCAAGTAAACAAAAAAAAAAGTATTGCTATCCTTTATTAGGACACAGCGCGACAAAAAAACAGCGATATTTTGGAGCTGTCACACTAACTTGTCCAAAAGGTATCTTTACAATATCAAATTAAATTAACTAGTAACTACAAAAAAAAATCTGAACTGGTCCAGTCGTTCTCTAGTTTTGCACTTAGCAACACAGTTAGCCAGTCATTTTTGTATTACATAATATTAAGAAGACAAGCGTTGTGAAACGTTACGACTATATATCTCTTTGGTTTATTTGTGCTGCATTTTGTATGAACATACCTTAAAACAATTCATTCCCGGTTTCTGCGCGGCTATTGTATTTAATTTGTAGATAAATATCATCGGTTCTCACATTTTCGGTAAACCAATCACAACAAGAAACATACATTTTGAAAAAAGATTTACTGAAAGGAGGTTTTGTGATACTGGTGCGAAGTTTAACGCAGTCTTACAGACAAGTTTTTTTTTTGGAGAGACAATAAATTAAACTTAATGACGTAATGACATCTCCAGTCTGCGTACGAAAAATCAATCAAATATATCCAATAGTTAAGTCACTGGCGAAATGTGGGTGTACTATAGGTACACCTCTGCCTAACCCTTCTAATTCGTTTGTTTGTTCTTTTGTTGCTGGGATTTATTTGATAGTTTTAAAATACTCTAATGCATTATAGTATTGCCAGTGATAAATGACAAATGATTTTATTTCTGTAAGTAGGCAGGTTTGTACAAACACTTTTACACGTCAATCACATTTTTCAAACTAGATGAGATCGGCGTTTCCCATCTGGCTACTCTGAGAGGAATGGCCGAAACAAACTCAGAGGTCACAGTCTCTTTTAAATTCCATCTTGGTCAGAAAATGTAAAAACAATAGTCTTTTGAGGTCCACTCAATCTGTGTGGTTCTTACACAGATTGAGTGGACCTGTACAGTCAGTGCACGCATTTGACAGTGTTTTAATTTATTGTTATAATGTCGTCTCCACTTTGTATTTAATATTTCATGGACATTTTTATTCGGTTTAAATATACATATTACCGACTTTCCTTGCAATACTGACTACTTGTATTCTATTGGATTTATTAACTACCTCTAAACATATTTTTTAAATATATTTTAAAAACTATTTTTAATATGTACCGAACGTATGCCTTTAAGGGCTAATGCTTAATTCATGTTATTTTAACCGTAATCTTTCAATTATTTTTCTACTAGTTTATAAGTATTGGGTCTCGGAAACAACTGTTTTACCTTTACCATTACCGCAATTCGTAAAGCAATATGGAGTAACATTGCTCCATATCGCTCGACGCCAAGATTATAGCAGTTTATTACGGGCAAATATAAATAACTGATCCTCTAAAAACTTATTAACCTTCTAATGATGGACACTTTTTTTTTTAATTGAGCCTCTTTTTACTTTACACACTTGGTCGCAGTAACTAATCTAGGGTACTCCGACCATCACATTTACGTCACGAAAAATTCTGCATCGCGAAAGTAGAGTTTACCTCGCAACTAGTATATATACAACGTCCCGACATCAATCGTCGTGCCCCCGACGACGCCACGCCAGCACGCTACATAAGCCCAAAACCCGATCGACGTCCTACCGTCCTCGCCGCCGAGGCCCACCGCGACGCCCAAATCCACGCCCCTCCCGACCCTTGCTCGAGCCAGCCCGCGCCGCTGAGCCTGTAGCTTTAATTTCGTCCCAAAATAATATCAATCCTGATCCAGCTAGTCATTTGCTACCCTCTTCCAGCGACGCCCTAAGCCGAGGTTCGTACCCCACAGGGGGTGCCCTTAGCGTTGTCGCTTAGTTTTAGTTAGTATTTAAGTTTAAGTCTTGGCTGGAGGCCTTAATTTATTAGGGCAACCACAGGCAAGTCCGCTTAAGCAGACGACAACCTCATAGGTTGACCTGCAAGATGCCAAACAAACAAACAAAAAATCAATCGTCGTGCAGTTGACATTATATACCTACAATTCTAATTTCATCTATTTATAAGTGGATTTTGTGAACAGGATATCAATTCAGTTTTGTTTATTTTTCTACTTCTTTAGTTAGATTTTTTATATTTTGTGAATGTGACAACGCTGTAGGCCATGTAGAATGTAGATTTATGGACCATTGTCTATTTGTTAAGCATATGGTACATGTTGACAGGCCTACACGGTTCTCATATAGCTATTAACACTGTAACTTGAAAACATTGTAAAGCCAATTATTTTTAAAAGAGTAACCGTGCAGTTTCGTGCCGGCTCTTCTCCATTGAAAACAACTAATTGAAACTGTGCACCTAGCTTTTGAGACGTTTTATAAGTGCCCATGTAGGTTTATATGAAATAAAATATTTTGATTTTGTTGACCACCAGACACGACACCCGTATGGTCGGTGGCCTTTTCAATGGAGGTTTGAGTGTACTTTACCTACATCCAAGCTACATCTAAGTTGGTCGCAGTTACTTTGCTAATTTTGTATTTTTTGATTCACGTTCAAAAGAGGCGCAATCATTATATTAGGTACGTGTTCAATTTATATTTTTTTTGGAGCGCAAAATAGGGAGTTTCTTAACTTGATAAATATTGCTTAACCACCTCGACCGAAACAGTAATCTACTATTATTTACTTCAGTTATTGCATGTTTGAAAAATTTGCAAATATTGTGCAAAATTGCAGTTTAGAACAAACTTTTAACTTTAACAAAATCCCTTTTTTCTATTTTATAATTTAATTTCTAATAAGTAATTATAATAACATTCTTATATAATAGTAATTGATTATTCTGCGGCTTGGCACGCGCGATATTTTTTACAATTTTTTATATTATTATTAATTTCTTCTTATGTTCCTGAGCTAACCATATTTTATTCCATAAGCTTTTGAATTTTGCCAGTAGTGGCAATTTAGCAAGCCTATTGCTCCTAACCAGACACAAAACTGAGTAGCTCGCTACTGACGAGTTTTCTAATGGAATAACTCTAAAACACTTTACCCGACCAAGGGGTCAAACCCAGCACCTCATGCTCAGTTGTCTCCTCCGTCAAACTTTTTTGGAATAATTATTACCAATGATTTTAAAAAGAGACATTATTACTACATTCTTACCTCCTTCGAAACTTGAAAAAAGGCGGACATTTGCCAAAATTCAAGACATTTAGATTTTAATTTGACGTTATTTCATTTTATTAAAAAATTGTTCTCATGGTGAAAACGGGAAGCCAAAAAGGCAGACATTTCCGGACGAATCCGAACGTCTTTATTTACAAAACCTCATAACTTGAAAACGCTTTTGGCAAACTTTTTTGTCTTTTTTGTCTTCATCTTTAAGGCAATGAAAAGAGAGGGCGAATTAAAGGTAAAATAATATTTACACATCACACATAAGATACCATTTTTTCGTCGCACAAAAAAATACATTGTCATTACTTTAATTTTTTCGAAAATAGATTTTGTCCATTTCACCAAGTTTAGTCAATATTACTACAATTTCATACAAACGAATACGTGTTTTGCGTATTTGATCTTTATTAGTTCCTACAATACGGATGATGACATTTCAATTTTTTTTTTACTCAAAAAAATATTTGTATCCAAGTAATGCAAACAATATTATTATAAAAAAGTGAAAAAGCCAAAAAAATTGCCAATTTATAAACGTTTAAAAAAAACTGTTAGACAAAGACAGCACTATAGTAGAAGTGACGTCACGACAATGTAACTTCATACTAGCGCCATACATTGTCCGTACCACGCGACAAGGACGGGAATAATCGCCTCCAAAAACTTTTAAAGCGTGTAGCTTCTTCATATTTCCATCTATTTTACAGATCTTTTCGATTATCACCCTATTTGAAATTACATTATTTGTTAAAACATTTTAAATATTAGTCATCATCCATATTGACGAACTTACAGGACAGGAACGCATTGTCTCGATACACGCAAGACAAGGTTGATATGTCGTCTTGTGTGTATTTCTTTTGCAATAACAAACAGAACAGCATGTCATAAGAAAAAAATGGTCTTTTAAAAACCGAACGTCACTGTTACAGCTGACATTACTAGACGGTGTAACGCGCTGTCTCTTATTTGTTGTTCATAAAAAATTAAGACTTATTACAACTGACTAAAGATGTTATTAATTTACATAAGCTACGACTTCATAGACGACCGTTTCCGTCACATGCTGACGTCATGGAAATATATCATTTTCATCAGTATTTGACATTAAGGTAAGATATTACGGCCGCATGCGGCGGTCACCGCTCGTCTAGGAAACCATCAAGAAAGTGCTTAACTTTTTTACATGTACTTACTGACAATAAAAGAGATAATAAGTAGACAGCCAATAATCGTTATACAAGTTGGAGACGACCATAGGACAATAAATTAAGCTTCTTATATACAAACACGTTCGTACTGCGTACAAAAATTCAATTTAATACGGGGTCAAATAAAATTAGCTAGCAAAACGTCATAAGGAAAAGAACTGCATCGATGATGAGTAGGGTCCGTGGTAGCACGAACACATGTCTTCAGAACGTTAGCGTGCAAAATTTATGGTACATTTACTGTGTTCAGGGCACGTGTACACCTACTTAGGATTAGGAAATAGACTATATATATAATTATAAGTAATTATTGAAAAATTTGTTTTATTTACTAACAAATAACTAACACATTTTTATTTTATTTACACATACTTACATAACATCACGCCTGTAATCCCAAAAGGGTTAGGCAGAGGTGTACCTATAGTACACCCACATTTCGCCAGTTATGAATAAGTCCTATGTAATAGGGGGCGAGCCTATTGTCATCAACCGAGCACAAATCCAGACTCCGGGCTGCTATTGAAAAATCCTAGATAGAAAAACCCAATAACACTTTGTCCGACCTGAGAATCGAACCCAGGACCTCATGCTCATCAGTAGCTCTTGCGACCAATAGACCAACGAGGCAGTCGATTGCCAAGGCGATTTTATTTTTGTCTTTACTTTTGGGTGTACTACTGAGAACCATCAGTATCACCATCAATCAATCAAATCAATAACGCCATCTTTTCAATAATTAAATGCACTGTATGTATCCAATAAATATACATTAAATTAAAACTCCGCAGACGTTTTGAGTACCGATACCTAAACACGATAAAATAAAATATGGTTGGGTTGTTTGGAGCAGGCACTTTACTTTGTGTATTTAATTTCATCACCACTGCTGCAAAAA
Source organism: Dasypolia templi (assembly GCA_963555695.1). NCBI lineage: Eukaryota > Metazoa > Arthropoda > Insecta > Lepidoptera > Noctuidae > Dasypolia > Dasypolia templi. The sequence continues at coordinate 7,575,726 of OY743166.1, forward strand.
CGGTGAAGGAAAACATCGTGCGAAAACCGGCTTGTTCTATAACCACTATACTCAAAAACATGTGACATCCACCAACCCGCACTGGGCCCGCGTGGTGGAATAAGGCCCACTCCCTCTCACAGAGGAGAGCGGTCTGTGCAGTGGGAAAATTACGCTGATTATGAATGTTTTTTTAGGTATCAACGACCGCTGGTAGTGTTGGTTCATGAAGTACTCGTATGAGTTGAAAACATATGTTCTTTTAAATATCGATACCATTGACGTCTGTGAAGTTTACAAAAAAAAAAACTGATAGTACAAGTGAATACAGTAAATGCGGTCGATATCGCCACAAAAATAACATCAAATTATTTTTATGTTTAATTTGATCTATACTTATATCTAATAGTTGAGCCAAACCATCACTATACATATAGTTTGTTTGAAAAAAACAGTTTTTTAATAGAGATGATGACAATTGGGATGATGACTAATATTAAAAATGTTCATAAAAATAATGTAATTTCGAAGAAGGCTTAGAAAAAATCTGTTAAATCGGTGTAAATCTGAAGAAGATACACGATTTAAAAGTTTTTGGAGGGGATTATTGCCATCCTTGTCGCGCGGTACTGACAATGTACGGCGCTAGTATGAAGTTACATAGTCGTGACGTCACTTCTACGATAGTGCTGTCCTTGTCTAACAAGTTTTTAAAACGTTTATAACTTAATATTTTTTTTAGCTTTTACATTTATGTAATATAGTTTGCTCTATTTGGAAACAAACAATCTTATGAGACAAAAATAAAAAAAATTGTCATCATCCCAATTTTTTTGAACTAAAGTTTAAAAAAAAAATACTCTTATAATATTGGTTTCCAAATAGTGCAAACAATATTATAAAAAGTGTAAAAGCTTGGAAAACTGCCAAGTTATAAAGTTTTAAAATAACTGTTAGACAAAGACAGCACTACCGTAGAAGTGACGTCACGACTATGTAACTTCATACTAGCGCCATACATTATACGTACCGCGCGACAAGGACGGGAATATTCCCCTCCAAATACTTTTACAGATTTTTGCGATTTTCTCATTTTTCCTAAACCTTCTTTGAAATTACATTACTTGTTTGAACATGTCTAATATTAGTCATCTTCCTGATGTTACGATAAATTCATTGTTTCAAAACACTCCTATGCTATTAGTATAGATTGCCCTTTCATTTTGTTTTTATTTATTTAAACTTTTCGGACCCAAAGAGGTACAAAGGCGGACTTAATGCTTTATTACTTTCATTCATTGTCGTATTCTCGTCTCCACATTGTATTTTTCAGCAGTTATAGTTAGCTTCCTCGTTATGGCTGAGTGGTTAAGGCCTCAATGCACAAGGTTGGTAGGTTCAAATCCGTGCAAGTACCAATAAGACTTTTTCAATTTATATGACCTTTCTGAGTTTATCTTGGACATTACGGACACTAGCAGTTGCCCGCGACTTCGTCTGCGATCTAGAATGAATGTAGACTATGTCCTTACCCAAGTCATGGTCTATCTGTGTGCCAAATTTCATACAAATCCGTTCAGCCGTTTTGGCGTGAAAGCGTAACAAACAAACAAACTTACTTTCGCATTTAGTTAGGATATAAGTCTGCAGTTAATACATAGCGTGGAAACCTGATCTTAGATAATATAATAAATGCGGACAACAGTGCACATAGACCACTTTTCATCCTGGATCCGCAGACGAAGGCGCAGGCAACGGTTAGTTAACATAAAAGTTTGAAATCGCCAACACGTCTTGAGCAAGCGTGGTGATCAATGCTCGTGCCTTCTCTGTATGAGAAGCCTTTACCCTGCAGTAAGACAATAATAGGCTGGTATTATTATAGTTTACTGCCTAGTTTCTTATCTCTTTTATAGTTTAGTGACGTCATCTTACACAAAATAGTAGAACGGATACAAATATCTCCACCACCCACCAGTTTTAGGTTCCTCTTCGTCCGCCTTCGTAGTATCCGTTTCCGACACGGAATGTGTCTCCAAGTCCTGAATAATAAAGTTGTTGGTATATATAATACAGAAACAATCATCAAACAGGTTTCAGTAGTTAGTGAGAAATTCGGTGACATAATGTAGCTTCAAGCGGGATAGGAAACTTCTTTTGATTGAAGTCAGAAAAAGTATACTAGTTATTTGTGCAATAAGAGAGCAAATTTGGTTTATGCTGCTATTGTTGATTTGTATCCCGAGTAGGTGAAGGATTCTATAATTGAATCAAGAGCACAGCGAGGGATTCAAAGACACAAGATGCAAATTTCATTGCTGTCCTGTATCACGTACAACTTTTCAACTCGGCAGCGGAAACATATTACCTAAAGTTAAAAAAAATACAACATGGTAAAAATTAAACCACATGTATATCTGTAAAACAAACGATCGCAAATCGAAACGCAATCACAACGCAAGTCAAGAACTCGCGATTTCGCGAAACTCTAAACCATCGAGGAACAACTCGCGAATGAACGCGCTATGCGCCAGTCGCAATAACAGACCGAGTCAGACTCGAGTCCAAGTCGAAACAATCGAGAACCATCGAGATGTTCAAACAATCGAAAAATCTAATAAAACCTCTCGCCGTCGCGCATGGCTAGGACCTCAGGTATGTTGATCAAAATATATAAATATGTATTTGTTACGGTGAAAAAAATCAACGCAGACGGTTCCAGAGTCATGTGCTGAATCCATGTTAACAGGGGGTGTGTCAGTGTCGCTGCTACCCTGTATTGACAACACAACTGTGTCTTTCCGAAAATACAAGTGTCAAGTTGTGAAATTTCAACTTACATTTAGTTTTTCCTTGACCTCATCCTCCTCAGGTTCGTCGTCGGTGACCTTGGAGGACAGTTGTGTGACCTTGATCTCCGGCTGCTGCGGTAAGGTCGCGACCTCTGTCTGTGTGCTTTGTTCGCGAGTTCCATCTATGTCAGGACCAGTTTGGGAAGACTGATGAGCAAACGAAAGGGAAACATGTAAAACGAATGTAAAATAAATTTAAATCTTTTATAAAACGGAAATTATGCCAGAAAGCCTATTATACTGACAAGGACTATATTGAGGACAAGAAGGCTTGGGATTGAGCTGCTCCAATAAGTTTACACACACATAATTGATGTGTAATTTGCTATTTTTACTTTTTTTTCTTTTAATGTTTTTTTTCTTTATACGTACCTTTCTATCTAAACAATGACATGTATATATTTACTGTATAAAGTATAATATTGTTTTAATTTTTGTGAATGTGAGGACTATGTGGGTCATTGCGTTTTTTTTTCTTCTTTTAATGATGATGGTCTGGCTGTTTGAGTACTTTACGCGGCCTCCCCAAATGTCCTTTCTTTGGTAATGTTCTTCGAATCGTTTAGCTCCTTTAGTTCTGTGTTGAGCTGCATGACAACTGACAAATGCGTGCACTGACTGGACAGGTCCACTCATTCTGTTTGGTTCTTTCCTCAAAAGACCATTTCAGACATCAATCCACATGGTCTTCACATGACCTGACCAAGATTATGTCTGGACTTTAAAAGAGACTGTGACCTCTGAGTTTGTTTCGGCGTTTCTTCTCAGAGTAGTCCAGATAGGAAACGCCGATCTCACCTAGTTTTTAAAATATGATTGACGTGTAAAAGTGTTTGTACAAACCTATTTGCAGAAAATAACGTAACGTAAACAAAGCACAAGGAGTATGTAAGAATCGTAGCAGGTGGCGTTCTGTAGTTTTTTGCCTACCTCACGGGAAGAAGGCGTGTTTTATGTTTGTATGTGTATGTATGAAAACTATAATAATTGGTTTTAAAGGCGTAATATACATCTCCAAACTGCACGGAATGCAATGTAGTGGAAGACGTTTTCCATATTATGGTGGAGTGTGTCCGGAACGGGGCGGAAAGATATTTGATTCGTGAACAATTTAATATTAATATTTGTGAATTTGGAGAATGTAATACTATTCTAGCTTTTCCAGCATCCAAAGCCGCTAGAATTATATACAAATTAGTTGACTTAGGAATTAAGCGTAGATGTTAAGTTTTGTATGGTACAAAGGTTTCCTATGAGGGTGACATGTTCACTATGTGATCAAACCCTCGATAATAAATAAAGATTTAAAAAAAAAAAAGGCGTAATATTGACCTACGATGTCACTATTCTATTGAAATCCTTGGTTCCAGTTGATGTTATCTATACAACCTGTTTTTTTTTTATATCCCATAACTCTAGGGTATGATTGAGACCATATCCATATGTAACTTTTACGTCATTGTACCCTACGGGACCGGACTGCTTCTCCTTAACACAAACCTGTGTTACCATAACCTAGCTAGGAGAGCAGTGCTCACCCACACGTTTGTAGAAATAGTACTTATTTTGTAAAACGGTATTTTAAACGTGTACTACAGTCCTTTGTTTTGTTTCAATAAATTGATTGATTGAGTGTTTGGTTTTAAAAGTTACGTTAAAGTTATATCAAAGAATCAACTGGCATATGAATTATGTTTCAATTATCCATTTTTTTTTTCATTGAAAATAATTCGATAATGTCAGAGTTCACGATTATTAATGTAAAATACCCTTACGTGAAATATGACAACTTCGCATTTTCTTAGCTTTAAATATGAATGATTGGTTTGAATAAAAATGAATTACTCGTATTTATCAATGAAACTTAGATACCTGGACACATCGAGGGTGTATTTTGTACGTTACCGTACAAAATTGGCAACCTCGCAAAAGTAAAGATTCGTCATACTGGTGAGAATTTTTGACCAAATTTAATTATGATTGATGATATCATTTTTGGGGCACCTATTCTAGGAGTTTTAGTATTATTTTTACCTACTGAATATAACCCTAGAGTTATGGGATATCAAAAAAAAAAGGTTGATAATATCAAATTTACACAAGTGTTAATTAGGTTGATTTTAGAATGACTAGTACTATTAAAAAAATCACAAAAATGAGAAGTGTTGCACAAACTGAAGTTTATTAATTTAATTTTAAAGTAACTGAACCAACTAAATTGCAAACGCTGGATAGACAAAGGGCCCCAGACAAGAGACCAGTTTTTGAGTCAGTTAAGGGGCTTGTGAGAAGACTGTCAATGCTGAACTGTCTTCAAATATGTTTGTCTTAGATGCCAGTGAAATTCAATTCTGTCATCTGGAAATCAAAATCTCTTGGTTTACAAAAGTTTATGCAAGTGACTATAGACCCTGTGTTTATGAAAATAAAGTTCATAATATTTTTTGCTTACCTCCATGTCTTCTTCGCTTTTTTCGTTGTTATCTTTTACGCAAGGCACCGCGTCCTTCACGAATGGTATGCACTCAGGTACGTCATGCTGAAAAATAATAAATACAAGGTTATTTTAGATCGACTTAAAAAAATGAGGAAGTTGTGCATTCTATGAGTTTCTCGATGTGTTTGTTCAAATACGATTACACCACTAAGCTATCCGTTTCCAGTATAAGCTGACCTCTCGTTGTACCGAAAGTTAAAGAAAAATGCGAGGACGTCGTGTGTACAAGCATGGTTCTTTTAATTATTCAAACGTCAAATTTGGGTGAAATCTTCATAGTTTTTAACTTGGATGTAATCTTCATAGTTTTCGAGAGTTCTGATGCCGATAATTAAGATAAAATTTAAATCCAAGATAGCAGCCAATTTAATTTGCTAAATTTCGCAACGCTGTCTTCATTGTAATAAAGCCTTTAAATGATAAATGATTTTATTTCTCTAAGTAGGTTTGTACAAACACTTTTACACGTTAATCTTATTTTTTCAAATAGATGAGGTCGGCGTTTCAAATTCAGAGGTCACAGTCTCTTTCAAAGTTCAGACATAATATTGATCAGATCATATGATGACCATGTAGGTCGATATCTGAAATGGTATTTTGAGGAACGAACGACGTTTGACCTCTTTCTCGAAGTTTATTTATTTACTTTATTTGGGACGTAAAACAGTTACACGTTACAATTTTAGTAAATAACAAGCTACCGAAAAAAGGGGTAAACATGTCCGCGGAATAATCTATTTTGGAGAAATAAAAGAGAGCCACACCTCTAATGGTGGCGATTTAGGTTAGGAAGAATTCATAATTATTGTGCAAGCAATCCCCCTCCCGACCCTTGCTCGAGCCAGCCCGCGCCGCTGAGCCTGTAGCTTTATATTAGTCCCTAAATCACTCAAATCCTGATCCAGCTAGTCCCTTGCTGCCCTCTTCCAGCGACGCCCTAAGCCGAGGTTCGTACCCCACAGGGGGTGCCCTTAGCGTTGTCGCTTAGTTTTTAAGTTAGTACATAAGTCCTGGCTGGAGGCCTTAATTTATTAGGGCAACCACAGGCAAGTCCGTCTAAGCAGACGACAACCTCATAGGTTGATCTGCGAAATGCCATTCCCAAAAAAAAAAAAAAAATTGTGCAAGCAATTGAATAGCCATTCTTTTAAATGTGTTTTGGGAGAGTGAAAATATATCAAGATCGAAAAAGTGTGTGTTATACAAAAGTCGTTTTGCATCCTCGTCAAATTCAAGGAGGTTACTATGCTAATGATTCTCGACACGAATCAATTATAAAATAATGTTAGCTGCAACTTCAAACGAGAGGGAGCAACGAGTGACCAGCCCTATATAATCCAACGGAAACCGGCGCGCATCCTCTTTGGACGACAGACGTGCGCTCATAAACAACTGCTTAGGATTTCGTGTCAATTTATTTGTTAAAATATTTTTGTAATTTTTATTAAATTTTAGTTTGATCTTGTCAGTAATTTTTTTAAATGAAATCATTTTAAATCTCTAAAATCAGAAGTGGGATTGAATGCCATTATAGCCGCTTCAAGTCATTTCTGGTTCCATCGTAATGTCGAGCAGAAAACGTGCAGCACCGCGAGAGCGCGCGTCTTCGCCTAATTTAGGTAGCCTGGCCGGGACGATGGAAGCAATCCTCAACCGCCTGACAACGCTAGAGCAGCGCGCCGAAACACCACGTGGAACCACGCCACCGCCACTGTTGCCTGCCCTCGTCGAGCCAGCGCCACGTGACGAGAGCGTGATCAGCACCCCAAGCGACACCAGGTGCTCAGCTATATCGACAACGGCTTCAACGGACATCACGGAGCGTCTTAAAGACGCACTAAAATCCATAAATCCGGTGAGATCCAACCATTATTTTGTGTCTGATTTTGATCCTAATATTCATGACGCCTATGCGTGGTGTGACGAAGTAGACCGTGCCCAATCGCAAAACCAGTGGGATGAAAAAGAGTGCAAGAGTGTAAACGCTAAATTAACACGCGAAACTATCGTGGAGTTCTTATAAATCTATGTGAAATCAAACCGTTCAAGTGTAAGTGTAACTATTTCACTGTTCTTGATATGGTGACAGGCTTCCTTCAAATAAATATTAACGAAGGTTCTGCGCATCATACTGCAAGGTATTTAGCCCGTGTGGGACTATCCCTAAAGGACTAGTAACAATCGTACTTGGTCAAATTTCAAATTAGAGCTCAAATTACTTTGCCCGCGACGCATTGACGTCGCAAATATTCTGTTTGATGTGATGTGTAAAGAATCTGATAAGTACTTCACGTATGCAGACTACGCACGAAAATCTTTATTACACCTACGTATTGTGAAAGGATTAAGTGACGAATTATTATGCGCCAACATTTTGCGCGGCATAAAAGATCCACAAATACGTGCAGCAGCCATAAACGCTAAATTAACACGCGAAACTATCGTGGAGTTCTTATAAATCTATGTGAAATCAAACCGTTCAAGTGTAAGTGTAACTATTTCACTGTTCTTGATATGGTGACAGGCTTCCTTCAAATAAATATTAACGAAGGTTCTGCGCATCATACTGCAAGGTATTTAGCGATGACTTCATGCTAATGAGAGACTCCTTAGGGGATGGCTTGTCCTTGCTCGATTCTGTTCTGGAGATTTTAACAAGGGCGGGTTTTTCTATTAATTTTTTGAAAATGCACCTTCCTTACGACTGAAGTGGAGTATCTTGGGAGAACGATCAGTAAAGGTCAGGTCCGGCCGAGCGTACAAAAAATAGACGCACAAGCCAAATCCCCGAGATCTGCGCAGCCTTTTTTGAATGTAAGATCACTTGTTTTCTTTTTGCTTATCATAAAGTTTAAGCTCCCTGCATGTATATGCTTGGAAGATGTTTGCTATGGCGCTGTAGGTACTTATTTTCTATCTTGCTAACTATTATACGTTACGTGGATATCAGTCAAACTCTTATAAGGCCTTGTGTGGCGTTGAGTTGACTGGAACAGACAAGTATGTTTGTGCTGTAATGTACATGTAAGACCTGGATGGCTAAGGCATAAGGCATTGAACTGTGTGGTTTTCGTGTAAGGCCTTGTGTGGCATCGAAATAGCGCATCCCATTTACCTCGTGTAAGGCCTTGTGTGGCATCGAAATAGCGCATCCCATTTACCTCGTGTAAGGCCTTGTGTGGCATCGAGATGTTCTTATTTCATGTCATGTAAAAACATTATGTGGCATAGAAGTGGTATCTTTATTTGCGGCGTATAAGGCCTTGTGTGGCATCGCCCATTAATTTATTTCATGAAAAAAAAAGTGTTGAAAAGTTAAACCGCATAGCGACATCTTGACCCAACCAAATATAAAATTACTGATGAACATGATGTATGTGAGATCTTACATGTATGTGTGTCTTCCTACCCAGGTTATGAGGATTCGGTTGTTGAGACTACTTCGGAACCAGAGCAAAGACGATTAACGGAGACCATCGAGGACGCTGCTCAGTCAGGAGAAGCCGTGTTAGCTGCAACTTCAAACGAGAGGGAGCAACGAGTGACCAGCCCTATATAATCCAACGGAAACCGGCGCGCATCCTCTTTGGACGACAGACGTGCGCTCATAAACAACTGCTTAGGATTTCGTGTCAATTTATTTGTTAAAATATTTTTGTAATTTTTATTAAATTTTAGTTTGATCTTGTCAGTAATTTTTTTAAATGAAATCATTTTAAATCTCTAAAAATAAGTTATTTTAAAATATAATTTTCGGAATTCGACTTGTGTGGAACGCGCATGTTAAAACGCGACCCGTTTGATACCGCACTGTAACTGCCTTTTTATGCGACATAGCCGTGCGACATTGCCTACCGCATACGCAGCGGGGCGATTCTGTTCTTTAAAAGTGGTTTATTCTGAAAAACTGTCAAACTTAAATAACAAAAAAAAACAAGTATCTGTTAATTATTGAGCAAGTATCGTAATTTTATTTGATTATTTATGTCTTTCATAACAGCCTCCTGAAATTTGACGAGGATGCAATACGACAAGTTGTATATTTCTAAGAGACGACGGAGGGGCGCCCTTACGCCAGCATTGGTTCTACACTATACAGTGTGGAACAGCCGGGGCACCCCTCGCCGTGATAAAGGTTTGGGTACAATATAACAAAGTTTATTGGTAATATCAGAGCAGTCAAAGTTGTTGTTACATATGAAGTTGGACCTGCCAACAGTTTGTCGTAGGTAAACATACTCGTCCACAACTTTGAGTGTAGCGTCTCCGATCTTCATGAGAGTAGGTATTTCACATGACTTTTGTCTTGTCCATGTGCATTATAAGACCCACTCTATCCTAGAATACTTACAGAGAACTGTCAAAACTAATATGTCAGTAACGTTACCTTTTGATGTCTCGCCAGTCGCCAGGTGCGGTATTCACTGGCGGCCCTGCGCATTCGAATTAGGTAGGCAGGGGCGGCGCGGCCGGTTGCCCACGCCGCCACAGTGCTGGGCATCCCGCCCACAGCTGGCTCGTCGTAGTATGTTAACACGAATTCCATGCCCATCTGTGGACATACGAAGCTTTGCGATTAACCAACCAACAGAAATTGGCTTAAAAATCAGCAACACAACCCTAGACCACAAAGAACCAAAATCAGTCCCAGAATTGGCCTCAAATGTCATGATTTCGTTATTAACAGTCATTCAGTATTATGAGCTTAGAGAGTTGTATTGAAGATTTGTATGATTATAACTCTTTCATATTTAGATCAACATGTTATTATAACCTGAAGTGCAAATTGCAACAAACGTAAGAGAATTTGGATTTCATGGTTTATCCTGGCGATTTCGCCTTAAATTAACGATTTTTATCAACATGAAAAACTTCTTTGCATTCCGGCAAAAAAATTAAGTCGGGATTCAGTTATTACGCGACCGATCGACACCAAAACAGGGTAACCTAACAGAATTCCGTTTTTACGCGTATATAAGGTGTATCTATTCATACACGAAATATTTGAAGAGGTGCATCTATAGGTCGAACTTGGGCTATAGAAATGAAAAAGAGTTTTTTTTATCTAAGCATCTAATTTAAAAAAAAAAAAAAAAATAGTATTCCTTAAACACACATAAAAATACTGGCTCTTTCATATTTTGTAACATCCATTACGCTAGTTTCTACGAAAATACTACGCAGAAACTACTTTCATTGAAGCGGGCGAGGTCATGGCGGCACCCTTAGATGTCGCGTGGCTTTTATGAATGATCAAAAGAGACCCGCACGAGAGGCGCCGCACTAAGTGGAGGTGCCTAAGAGGGCCTGGCCATAAATACATTATGTAAAAATCGGCGCAAATACTCGTATTATACCTCAAACTGTAGCTAAGAAGTTAATCTACTATATTATACATAAATTATGTATGTGGTCGGTACTGGTTTATAAAAAAGATCATCTAAACACGATCATTCCTAAACTATCACAAAACGATCTGTATTTGTATTTTTTTCAAGATTATTTTCTAGCCACCTAGCAATGAAAACTATACAAGTATTATACCATTACAGAAAGCTTATACTATGTACTTTTGACTGATATGCATAAAAATGCTATATATGTGTAAATATATTTACTAGAAATATTTATCTCGTGACATATCATTTTTGCGTACCTGAAACTTTCAATTAGAGTTTTGACAGTTGCCGAAATTTGCCGAAGGTCTGGAAATTATGTTATTTGATAGGAAATTTAATATTATAATAAAATAAGAAAAGAAAAGTTGCAATTTCGTTGCACAACATATGTTAATCTATTATAGCATAAAACAGTAAAAAATCCTAAAAATACGTAGGTGATGCTATTAGACTACTTGCTTATTATAGGTAGGATTCTAATTTGTGACATTTTATTAATTGCGGTTTACGTTAAGATAATGTATCGAGTGTTTCCCACCATTTTTTAGTTCACATACATAATAAATTATCAATTATACATATCGTAAACCGCATAACCACACAATGATAATTCGTTCTTTCTACCACAATTTTGCACACGTTTCAAATCAATATTTTTATATAAAATAGGGATTCTGAATACTCAATAATTACATACTGTTTTTCGTTCGTCATTGTCGTTACTTAAAGTGTAGTAACCTAACCATCTACCTTCTCGCAACAATGAGTGAATTCAACTGTACCAGACGTGACTTATGTCTTGTTTTAATTGAAAGTGACGGGAATTATGTTGTTGCTTTAACAAGTTATATACGGAATAATTTTACCAACTTTTCCGAGGCAAATATCGCTAAGATTGTAGCAAGTGTGCAAAAAAATCTTATTACAAACTTTCGTCAACGTTACAAGAAATCTGGCAGAAATAAGCAAATATTTTTAAACAAGAATAGCGTTTGGTTGGACGTCATATTTACTGTGAATCTGGAAGAACCTACTTGTGAATCCGAACCTTCGACATCGACAGGAAAGCGAGGACGCCCTTCGAAAACCTACGAAGACAGTTCCGATAGAACACAAAGACGAAAAAACAAGGAGTTGCTTGAAACATGTGGTCTTGATTTTATACTGAATTCATATCTTCAGGGATTGAGATCTCAAGGGGAAACCGAAGAAGCATTCATTGTCGAAATTTTACGAGTATTGCCCATGGAAAAAAATAGTGATATATGTCAAAATCTCCTAAACGAACCGGCACATTTAACAGCGTACTCTAAAGACGAAGCTCTCTCAGTATTTTCATCGAGTTGGACCTTAATATGGCACAGTATGAAAACATGAGGAGTTACTTCATCATCATCATCATCAGCCTATAGTAGTCCACTGCTGGACATAGGCCTCCCCTAATGAGCGCCATAGCGCCCTGTCTTCAGCTCGACGCATCCAGCATCTGCCTGCAGTCTTTCGCAGATCGTCATCCCACCTGGCCGGAGGACGTCCTACACTACGTTTGCCGAGTCGCGGTCTCCACTCAAGAACTCGTTTACCCCAGCGGTTGTCGGTTCTTCGCGAGATATGGCCGGCCCACTGCCACTTACAGGAGTTACTTAATCGCGAAGAATTGCTTATTATTTCCATCATACAAATCAATTCAGGAAGCTAAAGAAAAGTGCTACCCACCAAGATCAAGCGTAGAAATTAATAATATTAAAGCAAAGGTGAAACTTCAAGATCTGCTGGATCACACTATTGCAAGAATTTTACAAATTGATGGTGTATACAAAGTTGGCAAAACACATTTAATGCTTTATTCTAAATGGGGCTGTGATGGTTCAAGCGGACAAAGTGAATACAAGCAAGTCTTAGTTGAAAAAAGTGAGTCAATTTCTGACACTAATTTATTTATAGCTTCATTAGTGCCTCTGAAACTTATAAATATTAATACAAATGAAACTGTGTGGGAAAACCCTGTTCCATCATCAGTAAGATTTTGTAGGCCCATTTTAATAGAGTTTTCAAAGGAGACACCTGAAAAGACAAGAAGTGTAGTTAATGAAATTGAAGCTAAATAGGACGCTCTTACACCAACTTTAGTCAATATAAATGGAGAAGGTATCGAAATTAAACATACATTATTTTTAACCATGGTTGACGGGAAAGTGGCTCAAGTTTTGTCAGAAACTTCATCAGGTGCTGTGTGCACTATTTGTGGTGCAAGACCAACAGAGATGAATAATTTAGAGAAAGTGCAAAATAAACCGGTTGATAAAAATGCTTATCAATTTGGGTTATCGACATTGCATTGCTGGATTCGATTTATGGAGTTAATTTTACATGTATCCTATAATCTAGGCTTCGAAAAATGGTCTGCTACAACAAACGAAAACAAAGATTTGAAAAATCAAAAGAAGGCATATGTACAAAGAAGGTTCAGAGAAGAACTTGGTTTAAATATAGATAAACTTAAACAAGGTACTGGTAACAGCAATGACGGTAATACAGCTAGAAGATTTTTCAAAATTATCAGTGCAGTGCAGAAATTACTGGTGTGGACGAGGAATTGATTAAACGATTTTATGTTTTACTTCAAGTTATGTCAAGTGGAAAAGTTATTAACGCTACAAAATTCGGTCAGTATGCTTTGGATACAGCACAAAGATATGTTAATAAATATATGTGGTATTATATGCCATCATCTGTCCAAAAAGTCCTAATTCACGGTGAAAGCGTCTTTCGGCATTATTCAGTGTTACCCCTAGGACAACTTTCCGAAGATGCGCAGGAATCAAGGAACAAAGACTATAAACGATTCAGACTTCATCATGCTAGGAAATGCTCTAGAATAGCTACAAATGAAGATGTTCGACATACACTTTTGTATACTTCGGACCCTTACATAACAAGTTTAAGAAAACCATCTAGTAAAAGTCTATGGAACTTATAGATGAAGCTTTAGAGTTAGTTGAATAATACAGTGTTTTTTTTTAAGTTAAAAGTAATGGTACATAATAATAGCAGAAATCATTTTAAGAGTTTAATTTGTGTTTATTATAGCATTTTAGGTCATATTATTTAAATATAGTCATAAATTTCTGAACATTTTTCAACATTTCAAGTTTACTATTTTTTTTAGACAATAAACATATGATTATATCCATTAATTGTATATTATTTAAAAGTACATTTATTCAAGAATACACAAATAAAAATCAGCAGCAAATCTATGAAAACATGGAAGTTATGGATTTATGACCCGAAACCGACTCAATCTCCACATAGTGCGCCGTCGCGCCGCCGGCGCCGGCTTCAGTTGCCTCGTCCCGCGTCTGCCGCGCCCCCCGCCGCCGTGTTCAGTCTCGCGCGAACTGAATGTTGCACTGCACGCGGCTTAACTAACGTGGAACGCTTCGCGCAACAAACGCAACAATGCCGAAATATTCCAACTAGCAGTACCATACATGGTGGACTGCTACAATGAGGGTGGTCTTATTTTTCTCACATCATCTCCTAGAGATCCTAGAAGCTCGACAGCAGCAACGGGACTACGGGGTCTACATGCCCCCAGCTGCAGACGGAGGCAGGCCTGATCTTACGCCGTTGGATTTCCATGTGTGGGGTAGGGATATACCTGATTTATGGTAATGACGGCCAGACCATTTCTAGTGCGGATCAACAAAACGTGAATCGTGAACGCTTGTTTACGCAGTGATAGCTAGAGAGACATTGTTAAAAGTGCAACGACACATTATTTAACGTGCAACTGCAGGGTGAATATGTACAGCAATTTTGGTGTAAATAGTGTAAATAAAAACTACGTCGTTATGAGGTATGTACATTTTAAATTGTTCGCGCTATGCACTTCTTACAGTTTACATCTGTACAAATAGGTAGGTACACAACCTATCAATCAGCTGACAGATACGACTCGACGCACAGTTCGTAACCTAACAGAAATCATTACCTTACGCGAATTCGCGTTGCGTCAGCTGTTTATTTTTCTATTATTATTATCTAAAAGATGTGTAACACTGTAGAATATGAATGTTTTAATCGAATCTAGGATCCTTTTCGTAAAAAAAATAAGAAAATGATTGAAACGTTTCGATGCTCGCTCGTAAAAGTCGTAACCCCACAGAGGTCATTAGCTGCTTATTTAGATGTAAGTACCTGGTTTATAGAAGGTACTGTTTTTGTAAAACTGCGAGCAGGGAATTCAATATTGTACCTACTTAGATTTAGGTCGTTTTGTATTTTAAATTCACATTTATTTTTATTGTAAGCGATAACTCTGTTATCAAAATAAGACGAGGTCGAGTTACGAAGTCTACCTAAGTTGGTTTATTGTGAACATCATCACGCCTGCATTCCCCGTACAGATAGGCAGAGGTGTATTGTCGAATGTTCATTACAGTTCACCAGTGATATATTAAACAGAGAGACGGCACCGCGCCCGCGACTCTCCCCGCCGCCGCGTCTTTGATTCATAGAGCAGGCCGGTTTTATGCAAAACATCTCAAGCAGTTTTAAATTATGATAAATACGTAAATTAAAAAAAACATTTACATAAAAAAATCTTTTTCGTTTCTATAGCTTCTAAACGACCTATAGAGGTCCCTCTTAAAAACATTTCGTGTATGAATAGATACACCTTATATATATGTATCTTTATAGGTATGTGTAATTGTTTATATCTTCGAAGCATCCCAATGGTAGGATGGATGATTTGGTGATTTTAACATTTAACACATGAGGCGTCATTAACTTCACCAAGGTAGATTGCGGTTTCCTTTCGTAAATTTTCCTGTTTCCCTACTGGTCAAAATTTTTGCATTTTAGATTAAACAGAATTTAAGACTTCAGCTGATTGTCCGCAACGTCACCCAAATCGCTTTTTTGTGGCAATAGCGGTCAATTCAATTCAATTAAATTTATTTATTCAGTACCTAACAATTTACTTTGCGTTCGAATATAAAACAGCATGAAACATTAACAAGAAGAAATACATGCAATTCAATCAAAATTAGAAAACATTATTTAGATTAAAATACCATGCAAACACAAAATAATAAGTCATTATGTCAATAAATTAATAGTAATTTAAACATCATCATCAATCATCATTATAATCATCATCACCATCATCATCGTCATCACCATCATCATCGGGTCATTGCCCTACCTACATTTTCCAGAATTCTGTATTTCAAAGACTGAAATAAATTCCGTTAACGTCCTAAATCATTCTCTGTATTGATTTTAAACATGTACTATTAACGAAACACCATACTTAGTTTATTGTTTGGTTCCCACCGAGACCTATTAGGGAAAGGGCAATGACCGCTATTGCCGCGCTAAAGCGATTTGGATAGAGCATGGGGTCTCAACTCGAACAAATTATAATTTGTCTTGAAAAAAATCATAGATGGCAGCATAGGTAACCATTATATTAACAATCATTAAAAAGCGATATACGGCAGAATTTTTGCTGAATTATGATTGGTAAAAGTGCAAACTTCTTGTTTAGTGCTGATTTATCTATTTCCACACGTGCAGGTGTACATGCACGTATTTTAAAATAAAAATTAAAATTAAGTCTTTAACTTCAATTCGAACCCTTATAATGATAAAAGTAGCCATCTGGTTTTCATTTTGTTTAGAGCTTTTTGCAATAGATGGTGTTTTACTCAATTGGTCATGTCATCGCACTTTCCAAAATTATTACCTAGATAAATCAAACAACTTCATTTATTTGCATAGAAATATAAAAGAAATCTAATAACATGTTTTTCTGAACCCGGACCTATAAACTTTATACAAAATGGATTGCACGAAACGTTTTAAAAGTGGGTCGACTCCTAGATGGCGTTGTAAAACTACAGTCTCTGGCAATTAGTGAGTCGCTGATGATGCCATCTGTTGAAAATTGGACGAATAAAAATTGCCAGCTCAATAGCCACACTTAAGGAGGTTTCCTTTCTTTGTATGGGATTGGGTATCTGTACGTATATATTATCTGTGGATATAGTAATGTTACGGTTTTCTAGCAAAGCGTTAGCCGTCTCATAACGGCCGAGAGGCTTCATGAAAATGAAGGCAGAGTCAAAACTTAAATCGTTAGATTCTCCCGACTGCATCAAAATACATTCGCGTTTCAACGGCGCTTGGACTTGACTTGATTGTCATGGAAACGCTAATAAATAATGTATAAGCTCACTCTTCTCATCACGGTTTCGCGTGAGGGCAAATCCAACGATATAAATCTTTGGGCAGTGGGATTTGACTTTACGGTGTATAAAAACGCTACCTAGCAAAAAACATCAACTTTCTTTCATATATAACTTCTCATTGAAGTTACGCGCCGGTAAATTGCAGACGCTATGTGACGGCCACCGCTCTTCTAGGAAACTGTGGTTTAAGCTTAGTGATTCTAGTATAGTACCAACATGATCCTTACCTTGTCAGGCCCATCAATGGTCTTCACAACCATATGACTCCAATATTCCGACACTCGAATCGCATGTTTCGTTTCGGGAACCTTCGGATGCTCACACGATCGTGAAATAATTACGTAAACCTTGTTATCGGTAGGCTCTTCATCGCTTTCTGTGTCGTACGCTTCCATGGCTTTCCGTTTCGCTTTGGAGTGCACACTCGGGCGTTCGGAATAGATCGGCTCTGTTCGTTTTTCGTAAGCAGCAGTTCGGAATATGCCATCTTTGTGCGGTAGGCTTTTTGTTGCGATGTCGAATTCTTTATGTCGTCTAATGTACACGTAATCTCTGTTTGCAAAAAGTCTCTGTAAAAAAGGAAACAAATATAAATCTCATTTACACATTTAAAAAGGTTCACGCACGCACGTCAGTAACGTCAACGTCAAATCGCCGATCAGTCACGACGTGTAAAAGAGTGGAAGTGCCCTTAAACTACCTTAGTACGGGAACCAGTGTCGCCAAACTCACACATGTATACATTAAAATGTACATTGCAACACACAGATAACGATGATATAATTGGCTAGAAATCATAAATGCAACTTTGGCGAAAATATAATTTATTTTTGTTTAAAATTAAGTCTTATTGATATTGAATGTTGATATTATTTTACTTGTCAAAATCAATAAGGACATTTTTCCAACTCACAATAAAATTCGAGCAATCCATAACGAGTTCAACTACTCAACGCTAGAGGCCGCTGTAACCAAATTACACAATTTAGCACGCTAATGTCTTTGAAATAGATGTCATATTAACATACAACTGTCATCTATGTTTCTACTCAGATAGAGATGTGGACAAGATGTCGATAATTTAATGTCGATGTTTGTACAAATCTTCAAAAATATTAAAAAAAAAATAAGTATCTGTAGTCTTTTTTTGACATTTTAAAATTTTCTGCATCAAAATGTTCTGAGCATAGATAGGGAACTTTATTTAGTAGGCATCCAGTTTTGTCTTCCCGTAGCTTCTATACATTTCTTCTTGGCAAAAAGATCTTAGGGAAAACTGAAATATTTACATACTTTATTATTATTAAATATTTATTTTGATTCCTACGTCCAACCGCGAATGAATGAATTATTTATTTATTTGCCAGGATATAGGTACAGGCATACATACATTTGTCATGAAGTTATGGTTTCACTCAATTCGACTTTGGACCTCTTTCGGCTGAAATATCTATAAGTTTATTAAATATAATTTTTAAGCATAATTTGATACTAATTTCGCGTACATTTATTTATTTACAGTAAAGTTAGTTTAACAATATACATATTTGGTCGATGCCGAACAATGGATTTACTGTTTTTGGTTTCCATCCCTAAACGAGTAGCGTCGAAATTTCTAGAAATTATGCGATGAAATTCAAGACAAGCAAGCAAGTTGATTTAGACTTTAAGGAATGGACACAAGATAGTTTTTAGTTCGCATAAACGTAATAAATATGTTTTTTTTTTCAATAAAAATCAATTGTATTGAAATGTTTGAAAGTTTTATACTTACCGGTGATAGAATACACCTCCATGAGATATTTTTTTTGTCCTGCTATCATTTTTTAACGTAAAAAATTGCACAATTGGGCACGTTTGTAATATTTTTCGGTTTGTTCGAGACGTCGTAACACAGCGAGTAGCAAATCGCGACTGAGCCGGTCTTGCGAACCAGCGCATATTTGTGACACGCGCGATAGCTGTGTGGCACTTCCGCTCTTTTTTACTATTCCGTGGGCGCTAAGCAGCATCGCTGTGTTGCAGTTTGACAATTTGCAGTTTCGACATTTATCTAACATTTCTGTATCTGTCCGTGACATCACAGCGGGCCCTATTAGAATTTCAGCGCTGCGTCATTTATTTCTTAATTTCGCAGCATCATGCCGAGATGGGGGGCCTTTTGGCTTCATACACGACTTCCTGTGTTTATTTTCATTTAGTTTAGTTTGTGATATTCCTCTGCGAGTCCCAATAAATACTTTTTCTTTCTTCCTTTTATTGTCTTTCCAAACGACCTACTTCACAAAGAGCGCTACAACTTTTACTCGTAATTTCAAAAATGGCAAAAATTCTCTATGGTACCTCTGGTTCAGTATGTGGTCAGCTTTGTGGTTACAACAACGTTGCCTTTTATTGTTAGAGCTCAAATTCAGTGATAAGTAACAAAGCTGTTATAATATGGTCGGGCACTATTCCGTGTGTTGTGGATTCGGTCAAAGCTCTAGTGTTCTGTCAGAACGATTTGAAAGTGTTCACGTCGAGGTACTGGCGGTTTGAGCACGTTTTTTGGACTCTGTGGTCAGAATTAACGTTCAGTTATTCATGTTACGGTGCTATTAGGAATAATTTATTAGAAATAATAAGATTTAATTTATGTAGGTTTAATCGGCTATGTAGTTTTTATCTAGTTTCGCTACTGATAGTTATTGAGGTAAGTAGGTATAGTTTTGAAAGTGATTAACTTTTTTTTCTTTTTGGTTTATATTACCAAAGCAACATGAATGTTAGAAACTACATTTATTTCAACAGCAAATAATGTCATCACGTTTTAAGTACCTTATTTCACATTTATCACCTTTACA
Source organism: Dasypolia templi (assembly GCA_963555695.1). Lineage (NCBI taxonomy): Eukaryota > Metazoa > Arthropoda > Insecta > Lepidoptera > Noctuidae > Dasypolia > Dasypolia templi. The sequence continues at coordinate 7,595,559 of OY743166.1, forward strand.
TATCTCCTGAAATTACCTTTATCACAGCACTATATACATAATTAACAAAAGCTGAAAACTGGATTATTCATTGGTTTTCTAAAGTTGTTTCTTGTATTTAGAATTCTATTTTATGTGAAATAAATGGTGGCGTGACACATTTTCGTAAATGATAACGACTAATCTGTTGTATTTTGACAGTTCAACAACATTCATTGCGTTAATTACATTGTTGAGCAGTATTTTTTTCGAACATATGAAGTAATGATTCAGATTCCGAGTAAAGAGGTCGGTATAGTGACGTTCATTATTTCAAGCCAGCTCGGTCGCTTGCATTTATTACAGGATACGGAAACTCGGTTTTGGTTTTCCGTGTTTGTGGCCAGTAACAGTTGCATTGGTTAGTGATGTGGTCTGAGTTTGTCGAAAACCGTTTTCGTTCAGTGGCGATATGGCATACGCTGGCAAAGTGTGCCGCTTGGGCGGAGCCGCGCCGTGCCCCCATCTCAGAAGTAGGCAGTGACCTCACGCTGCCGACCGTAGTGAATTCGATAATCGGCAGCGAGGAGTCCTGGGTCCTGGTGGTTTCCTTCTGCGAAACAGTTATCTCGCAGAAGTAGGCTGCGGAAAGGGAGAGAGAGATCTCGTCCACTCTCTCGATCCGCAGCAGGCGCATCGGGCGTAGGCGGAGGGTGGACATCACCCTCTTCAAGCCCCCCTAACTGGGAACCAGGAACGGAGGACTCGGGGACGTCCGCCGCCCCCCATACATCAGAACCCGAGGTGGCGGCGCGTAGTGTTCCACGCGTGCCCCTAAAAGACGTTGCGGGGGGAGTCAAACACCTCAATCCCTCCCCCGAACCAACAAAAAATTTAAAAAGGCTTCTCCCAAGTTACAGCACAGCAACCGGCTGTTCGCTTTCCACATCCAATCTATCCTAGTCACCTTTTAAGGCAGTTGCTCCATCTAGCCTTGTTACTACGCCACGCAACTTGTGCTTTATTTAACTCACCGGCCACAGCACCTCCCAGTGCAACACAGCCTGGTCGCAATGACCGTTAGCGCGGTGCTCCACGACCGCGAGCGCTGCCACGGCCGCGTCCCACACTGCTGGTACGCGCCGTCTGCTATCTTATATTACTAACTTCTATGTCTGTAACTCACCGGCCAAAGCACCTCCCAGTGCAGCAAAGCCTGGTCGCTAAGACCGTTAGCGCGGTGTTCCACGACCGCGAGCGCTGCCACGGCCGCGTCCCACACTGCAGGTACGCGCCGTCTGCTACCTTATACCACTAACTACTATGTCTGTAACTCACCGGCCAAAGCACTTCCCAGTGCAACACAGCCTGGTCGCTAAGACCGTTAGCGCGGTGCTCCACGACCGCGAGCGCTGCCACGGCCGCGTCCCACACTGCAGGTACGCGCCGTCTGCTACCTTATACCACTAACTACTATGTCTGTAACTCACCGGCCAAAGCACTTCCCAGTGCAACACAGCCTGGTCGCTAAGACCGTTAGCGCGGTGCTCCACGACCGCGAGCGCTGCCACGGCCGTATCCCACACTGTTCGGTACGAACCATCTACTTGTACTGCTGCGAAGTCTGAAGCTCGTACGTCTGGATACCTACCGTACACTGTGGAAGAGAAATGTTTTTGTAATATGGATGTCGGTAGGATGTTCTTGTAAGTGTGAAGCTCAATGGACAGGGTAATTTACAACCCTAAATTAATTTGTATTTGGGGAAAAACTAAATTGAAGTGTAAGTAAACAAAGTTTTGCTGTTTTTGCATATATATTTTTTTTCCTTGTATTGTTAAGTGTAAATCCTAAAAATCAAATTAAGTAAATGACAAATATTACATAGTTTAATGTTTATTGAAACCACAAATAAAGAGGGCATCGCTTCGTGAAATAAAGATACCTTTACATTACAAACCCTACTAATTATATTAACCAAAAATCAATCTGTCACCATCACAGGGTATTTGTTGTCCTCGGATAAAGCATTTTTTTGTTTTTATTATCATAATTATTTTAGTAATTTTTTGGGTTCCATATCCAAAAGGTGCCAACGGAACCCTATTAATAAAGCTCCGCCGTCCGTTTGTGTTTCACAAAGTTAAGCGCATGCCTGGATCCGAACCCACGATCTACAACTCGGGGCCGTTACCACTGGGCCACCACTGCTGCTGCTCGTCGTGAGTTACTTTGAGTAAATTACTTCATCATCACTGCTCTCAAAACGGTGAAGGAAAACATCATGAGGAAACGTCCTAGAACCAAAATTCGAAGACCTGGTTGGATTACAGCCCACTCCTTCCCACCGAGAGGAGGCCTGTGTCCCAACAGTGGGAACGTTATAGGCTGATTATGATGATGGGCGGTTTTAACCTTAGCCAGGGAATCCTTCATTTAGGTACCATTTGTTTTCCCCGTGATGGAATCTAGATGGAATGAGTAGTCTGAAGTCGTTAATCAATGCTTTTTCTTATCTGAGCTAGGAGAGGCCTTTACCCTATCTCCGGTCAGTACATTTATCTTAAGCGTCATGGGAGATTAGATTCACTTAGATCTAATTTTGTTTAGAGAAATACCTCGGATTCGAAAGTACGAGATCATTCGCGTTCATCGTCGGCGTAGCCTCTTCGTTAGGTACGGTTGGCTTCCAGTTTAACGCTGATAACAGACGCTTATCTTTTTGTTCATTCATTTAATTATATCTTTCATTCATTCGGCATCTTTCACTAGAAGAGAAACGACTGAACGAAAAAGTTACCATAATAAGAAATGATTGATTAGTAAACCAATCCAACGAGTTGAGTTTCGGCTTTCGGCAGTTTTCACTTGCGCTCCGAATGATCGAAAAATTAAATGAGCTTATGATAATTCACTTATAAGTAATTTTGTCTGTATCAGGTAGGGTTGCCAACTCTCCGGGTTTTTCCGGATTTGTCCTAGTTTAGAGGGCGTCCAGGGAGCGTCCGGGCGGGGCTTCATTTGTAGTACGGGTTCTAACTGATTATTAAAACAATTTGTAACAAACTGATACGATTCTGTTTTGTTAAGTACATTTAAAATGATGATAAAAGATAAATTAAAAAGGTGATTTTCATCATTTTTTAACTATTTATGTTTAAAAAAACCTGTTAGCATATTCTGGGCTCTTAAATCCGGGGTTTTAAGGCATCTTGTCCTGGTTGCCAAATTTTTGAGATGGCAACCCTACATGTAGGAAACGTGGACTTGAAACAAAAATAAACAGTCACTCGATTGACTCAAGTGAAGCGTCTTATATCAGCTTAAACGAATGCAGCTGTATACCTGTATTATACATGGAGCGACTGCCTATCTCACGTCCACAACGTCTCGGGCTACCCTTTTGGGTATCCCGCCTGGTTGTCAGGTTTCGGGCTTCAGACTACCCGCGAAGACTGTGGGTGATCTACAAATTACAGCCGCTACCAACGGCTTAACGTGCTTTCCTAGGCACGGAAAGGTCTCGACCCCGACGTGAAATGGATGGTCACCCACGCATGGACTGACCGCAGCTAGCGTAAGAACAATTAGCATAATAACGTCCTTAAAAAAGATATTTTTCTTTATCCTCCAAAAACTTATTAAATTTCTTAATGATGGACACTTTTTCAAATAATTGAGCCTCTTTTTATTTTTCCGGCCAAGTCTCACAGTTGGTCGCAATAACTAAGCAGGGGACTCCAACCAAACGGGTTAGGTTACGTTGGAACTGTGACGATCCTCACGCGAGCCGAATTGGTTGCAATAGTAAAGCTAGCGCACGCGTGTTAGATTTGTTAAGAACTGTGACTGTGACCCAAACGTGCGCGAGCCGGACGAGCGCTACATTCAAGTTGGTCGCATTTAGTTGACCATTGATTATTTATAGAACCCCAAAATAGGAAATATTTGAGTTTCACAAAAAGAGGCGCAATCATTAAAGTGTTCAATAATTTTTTTTTTTTTTTTAATTATTAAAGTTTCATACAAATAAAATAAAAGTTATATAAACGTTTTTTTTCCTAAGTAAAGTTAGGTGATAAAGATCCGTAGTAAATGATAATGCTAGACTAGTAGGTAATTATTGATAGTGACGTATGATGACGGAAAATAACAAGACCGCGTTGTGAGCCGTATCGCGGTATTCGACGCGGTTATGTAATTCCTTGATGAAGATCCAGCGCGCAAAGTATCTCGTTGCGATATTTGTTTGCACAAACCTTCTTACAGAAATAAAATAATTTATCACTTATCCACCATAGGCCTAGTCCACCTTAGGGTGGAGTTTTTGTGGTAGATAAACGGAGTAACCGCAGAATTTGAACGTTTTTAAGTACGAGAGATAATTGGCCTTCAGTTCCAGCCTACCCCAAAGGCGTGAATTTTGCCGCGACGGAACAGAGAAGGTATGAGTTTCGTGAGAGGTTGTGTGTGCAAAACACGAATGTTCCCATTTAAGTATGTTCAAAAAGAAGAAGGCTAACAACATGGATAACGCTTGTTATTTTTACCTATATAGTTATCCTGTTTCGCTTAATCAGAGATATTGAACGTTTAACAGATAAGATAAGATAATGTTTGACATTGTAACCATGTTATTCCGATGACACCTAAAACGTCCCATAAAACGAACTTGTAGATACATAGTTAAAATAAAACAGATTGGTACTTCTGTTTTATGCCCAGCCCGATCACTATGTACGGCAAGCCAATCCCTTGGGAGAAGCAAGCCAAATACCTAGGCGTGATCCTCGATGAGAACCTTACCTTTAAGGCTCATATTAAGGCGGTTCGCGCGCGCGCCTCCTTCGCTCTTAGCAGGCTCCAATTCGTACTGACAGCCCGTAGTAAACTGTCCCTCAAATGCAAGCTCCGCATCTATACCGCAGTCATCCGTCCCATCATGACCTATGCCTGCGTTGTATTTGCGCACGCTCACCCACGTCATCTCCATAAGATGCAGACCCTCCAAAACCGTTTCCTCAGAAGGGTCACGGGTGCCCCCTTCTATGTCCGTAATATAGATCTTCACGTCGACCTCAAAATGCCAACCATAAAACAGTTCATGAAACGCTTATCGAAGCGCTTCTTTGACTGTGGCATAAAACACTCAAACCCCTTGATCTCAGCGGCCGCCCGCTACACTCCCTCCCGCATTAGCAGTATTCGCCGACCAAGGCATACTGTAATCGCCCCCGACGACGCCACTACCCTCCTCCAGGAGAGTAGTAAGGCCACCAGCACACTACATAAGCCCAAAACCCGATCGCCGTCCTACCGTCCTCGCCGCCGAGGCCCGCCGCGACGCCCAAATCCACGCCCTTCCCGACCCTTGCTCGAGCCAGCCCGCGACGCTGAGCCTGTAGATTTAAATTCGTCCCTAAATAATACCAATCCTGATCCAGCTAGTCATTTGCTGACCTCTTCCAGCGACGCCCTAAGCCGAGGTTCGTACCCCACAGGGGGTGCCCTTAGCGTTGTCGCTTAGTTTTAGTTAGTATATAAGTTTATAAGTTTAAGTCCTGGCTGGAGGCCTTAATTTATTAGGGAATCCACAGGCAAGACCGCTTAAGCAGCCGACAACCGCATAGGTTGACCTGCGAGATGCCAAACAAACAAACAAACAACTTCTGTTTTATGTTAACTATGTATCTACGACTATCCTAAGATCACGTTTGCATGGATATCAAAATTACGCGGCAGGATTTTTTTGCGTTTTGGATCCTGTATATTTAAATGAAATCTGTATCTTTCCCGAATTCTACGGATTTTTCGTTTTGTTGAGTTAGTGTACATAGACCTGGCCCATTCTGAAACATCTCTTACAGTCCACGAGGCCTAAGCTGAGCTTTGAATTTGTGTGAGTACACATAGCGACGAGCCCTTTGCTTGGCAATCGGCCAATCGGACAATTGGTCCGAGGCGATGTGCGATCGCGCGATCACATTGGTGCTATTGGTAATCACTCACACAAATGCAAAAGCTCAGCTTGGGCCTCGCAGACTGTACCTCTTTTTATTATAGGTATAGATATCCTATAACACTCGTCAATACTGTAGCTTCAGATTTGTGAAAGGATTTTCGGAGTATGTTCAGCAGTTCCGATTCCGATATCATAAACAAACTCACAAATACCTCCTTTTTATATTAGAATAGAAATATAGCTTGTGTCGGTTGACATTAACCTTCTTTAGTTCGTCTGTCATATACAGGGTGTCCGGTAGGTCGACGTTAAGCGGAGTCAGAAAAATAAATGCATAATCAGCCTTTTATGTTCCCACTGTTGGGACACGGGCCTCCTCTCTTTGAGAGGGAGTGGGCCGTAATCTAACACGCGGGCTCAGTGCGGGTTGGTAGATGTCCACATGTCTTCGAATTTTTGGTTCCAAGACATGCTTGTTTCCACACGATGTTTTACTTCACCGTTTTGAGAGCTGTGGTGATGAAATAATTTAAACAAAGTAAAGCGCCTGTCTGGGTTTGAACCTACGACCTACATGCAACTCGTAAGTCGCGGCCGTTACCACTGCGCCACAGCAACAAGTTTGTAGCAACAGGAGTTAATTTATGGCCGTCACAGGCAGTAGATTTATTAGATTTTTTTATATAAATGCCGTATTTTTATTAAATATTTAGTAAATATTTTTTTACTGTTAACTATTATGATTGACCTATCACCCGATTCCGGGGACACCCTGTATATGTACTCTCATCATCATCATCATTTCAACCGAACGACGTCCACTGCTGGACATAGGACTCCCCAAAGCACCGCCACTTCGACCGGTTCCCTGCTTCGCGCATCCAGCGGATTCCCGCGGCCTTCACAAGGTCATCAGTCCAACTTATGGGAGGCCTTCCAACGCTACGTCTACCGGTAAGCGGGTGCCACTCCAGAACACCACGTCGATTCTGTAAAAATCTCACCGTGAAGAGTTGCGTGCAGAGAGCCGTCAGTGTCAGCCCGTCTTGGTTGTTCATCTGTTATATTTTTACATCATTTCATTAACTTTTATCGTGAACTCATAAGTCATCTAATTTTACGAGTAACGTTATAAAATCGACAAAATTTAATTGTGTTGTTTTTATATATTAAATAAATGTATATTTTTTTATTTAACTGACACCTCACTCCACGCTAACTTCACCTAAGTTTTCACGGTGAGATGGTTACAGAATAGCACTACTGGTCGCATTGTACTCTATTACGTAATAATTAGTATACAAGTGTAAATAACAAGGTGAAGATAATATGTTAGATAATCGGACGACTGTTGTTTTTAGCACGATGATATTTCTGGATCACGGAAGACTTTGTTTAGAAAAATGCGGAAGAATCAGACATGTTGAAACGAATAGAATAATCTTCATTATGTACTTGTTCGTTGGTCTAGTAGTCGCAAGAGCTAATACAAAGCGTTATTTGGTTTTTCTATCTAGTATTTCTCAGTAGCAGCCCGGAGTCTGGATTTGTGCCCGGTTGATGGCAATAGGCTCGCCCCCCATTACATGGGAATTGAACATAACTGGCGAAATGTGCAATGGGTGTACTGTAGTTACACCTCTGCCTAAACATTGTAGGATTACAGGCGTGAGATAATGTTTTAAAGTTTGTATTTCTGGATCACGGAAGACTGTTTAGAAAAATGCGAAAGAACCAAAACTTTTTGAATCGAATAAAATATTCTTTACTATGTACTTGTTCAACATACGTATCTCAATTTTCCTAGACAACTCGTATTTCTAACTGTGTTGGTGTCAGCTTCCAGGCTAACCCGATGAAGCTGAATACCAGAATTTTACATAGAGGGACTTCGTATCTGACCTCCTGCTACTGCGGGCATTACTCATACCCCTTGGCTTCGTTAACTAGTTGTTAGACTATTGGTCTCCAGACGACCCGTAACGACTGTCAAAGAGCCACGAATGACAACCGGGACCAATGGCTTTTCGTGCTTTCCGAGGCACGGAGACAAAAGACACGGGAAGAAATTCAGCACAAAAGTGTTTGGTTTTGGCAGTGAAATCGCGCCGCACTGCTATTCGCCCGGATTGCCTACCACAGAAAGGCCTTAGATAGATAGATAAGACTTATTTGTACACGTACAAGAATCAAAACGTGCACGCAGGGTAAAATAAAGGCTCGTTCGCACTGGCGCGACGCGACAGCACCACACAAAGGCACCGCTCGTCTCGCGACATGCGGTGCCTTTGTGTCGAGGTAGAAAAAAATACAGGTTCAGACATTGTGTCACATAAAGTGCGTGCAAATATGAATAATTGTGATTGTTAATAATGTATTTAAAGTCAAAATTATTATTTAAAGTAAATTCAGCACATGATAAAAAAATCGACATGTCAAAAATGCATTTAAAAATAAATGCATCAGTCAGAAATTCATTAACATTGTAGTTTATTTATTGTAGCGGTATGTCATGAAGTCAGGTTAGAATTATTCATTAGTTCCTATGGGATATCTTTTTGCTACCGTAATTAAAAATGTTGCACACCTTTCGTATACGCTGTCTAAAGTTAATTAAATTTGTTTTCCCCTAATTGGCTTTTAAATTATTTACATTCAACCAATTCATAACAGAGCTCGAGGTCCTATTTAAGTAATTTTCATACATATTTTTACAGTGCTATCACAAAAGGAGCTATAGGATTATCAGTAGCATTGGGTAGGTCATTAATGTATAGAATAAATAGAGACGATCCCAGAACGCTACCTTGTGGTACACCGTAGTTCAGTCGCAAGACATTTTACGTTTTATGAATGCTCGTTAGATATATGGAGCGTATATGATTAAGGTATGTATGTGTGTATTTATTTTATACAAGCTTTTGCCCAATGCTTCGCCCGCGTGCATGTCGAATAACCACCCACACGAACGTACTAACGGGATTAAAATTCCCTGTGTTAATCCAGGTTATAAACTATCTCTGTGTCAAATTTAATCCCAATCCATTCAGCCGGTTTTGCGCCAATCCGGAACAGACAAACAGACATAAATTCTAAAAACTGCATTTTCGTCATCTGACTTGTCCCTTCGAAGCAAGAACTTTTTTTTTTTTGCCGTTAAGGTTCCTCAGAAGCCTGAAAATCTGACGAACAGTCTTGCCAAGGGGTATCGTGTTACGGTGTTACCCAGTTATTGGGTTGTGAAGGTCAGATATGCAGTCGCTTCATGTAAAACTGGTACTCACTTGCATGCGGTTGGACTGGCAGCAGGCGATGATGACTATTTGTTTAGTAGCCTGTATTGTCCCACTGCAGGCCCAAAGGCCTCCCCTTACTCTCCTTCCACCTTTCTTACGGGGAGTACGCAGAAACAACAGAACATCACCTGCTACGATCCCTACATACTCTTTTTGATCCGTTTACGTTTGTGGCGTCATGACCACACTATGTATTTTTGTATTCACAGAGTTTCTACCTACCCCTTTGGTGTTAGTTGGATTGAAGGCGTGCGCGCCAGTGGCCGCCTTCTGGTAGTAAAATCATTTCTTTGTTACTAATTTAACTTCGTTCTAACCGTTCGCTGTACGCTGTAACGCTGGCTGTATTATTTTTGCCTTTTAAATTACATCTTTTGTAACCTGGTCCGCGCCCTTTCATTTAACACGCTCCCGCAAGCTTCCAAACGTTCGCCACTAGCACGCTACATAAGCCCAAAACCCGATCGCCGTCCTACCGCCCTCGCCGCCGAGGCCCGCCGCGACGCCCAAATCGACGCCCCTCCCGACCCTTGCTCGAGCCAGCCCGCGCCGCTGAGCCTGTAGCTTTAAATTCGTCCATAAATAATACCAATCCTGATCCAGCTAGTCATTTGCTGCCCTCTTCCAGCGACGCCCTAAGCCGAGGTTCGTACCCCACAGGGGGTGCCCTTAGCGTTGTCGCTTAGTTTTAGTTAGTATATAAGTTTAAGTCCTGGCTGGAGGCCTTAATTTATTAGGGAATCCACAGGCAAGTCCGCTTAAGCAGACGACAACCGCATAGGTTGACCTGCGAGATGCCAAACAAACAAACAAAACTTCCAAACGTTCAGACACAGGCGCCGATTGAGACTACTACGCATCTTACCTTTCTGAAGAACATCACCAATAAGGTCACTTCTAAGGTCCTTCTAGGTAATCACCCCGTTTACCTTTTTTTTTAATTAGATGATTTTTTTGTACATTTTAGTTTGCCGAATATTATTTCTATACCTTTATATGCATACAATCCCAGCCCAGGTTTGTACTCCTTCCGCCAGATGATGACGTCCTCAGCCTCCATGTAAGGAACCCAGCCATCGGAAGCCTCCTCAGACCCTGGTGTTTCAGGCACTTTACACCTGCAACAGGTTTCAACAATTAGGGCGTAGATCTTGCAAAGCGTTGTCAAACAAATAACAGCATTATAGACATCGAAATAATGTTTTAGACATTATTTCGATGTCTATCATCATAATGATCCACTGTACGGAGCGGTTTACACTGCCAAGAAAATGTCAAAATTGTGCGTGTTGAAATAAAGTCTAAAACTCATCAGCATAATATACAGGGTGTAAAAAGACCCTTCACATAGCCGTCAACTACGCATTCTGTACTCCTCTGTAACCAGAAGGTTCCTAGGTACGGACCAGTTAAAAAAAAAATACTGGGAGTACAAGTGACTCTTGGTTTCAGTAGGTGTCTTTTGTCACCTGTTAGATGTCTATTGCTGGACAAAGGCCTCTTCAATCGCACGCAGCTTAACTCAATCCTCTGCCACTCTCATCAAGCTGTACCAGCTACTCTACAAAGGTCGTCGCTCAACCTCATCAGTATTATCTTACCCTCATCCTAATCTATTCGGGGTCGTGTGCACCATGTCTTATTTATTTATCACATTTCTCTCTAGCTGTATCGTCGTTCTACCTCTCATAAACTTGGGTGTTTACTCAAAGCCAGAACTAATATAGTGTCAAGGTACATTAAAGTCACATGACAACCAATAATGCGGAAACCGATATCTAAGTTAATGGACCTCCCGCACAGGAGATAACAAAGCGAAAACTTTTCTGAGGACGTTGAAAAACAACTTTACTGTCAGTAAAACAAAGTACGAAGAGTATGAGTTCTTGAAAAATCTACTCAGACATCAAAACGCATCTCAGACATCCTTGAACATGCTTTTTTACACTTTAACACACTTCTAATAAAGTTGAAATATTCAATACCATTGGAAAATACCCGTATCATTGGTAAAATCGGCAGTTAGGGCTGATTTCACCAATGATTCGGGGATTTTCCAAAACTGAACGCGATCAGCAAATAAACTACGTTTATGAGCTGTCAGTGTTATTATTTTCTGTGGAATATTGACAATGACAGCTCTTGAACTTCATTGGTGAAATCGGCATTGTACGTTAAGTTTAGCAATGTTTCGGGCTATGTGGGTTATCTTGGTTCTCTTACGGACCTCTCATCTAGGATTGGATCACGTAGACAACCTCCAAGCATAGCCCTCTCCATTTTCCTTAAGGTGGCTTTTATCCTGCTAATGAGGCCAATTGTGAGCGACCACGTTTCATTACCATAGTTCACAACCAAAGACACACCTTGATAACCAAAGACAAACTACTAACAAAAATTTACTTACGAGCAATAAGGGACTCCTGGCTGCTTCTTCTCGATGACCAGTCTTTTGCCGCATGCATAGCAATATAGTGTGTTTCTGGATAGTGTTTCGATGCCGTCCAATTCTGATAGTAGAGCCTATGGACAAATTACGTTCATTTACGTTAAGAAACAAGGTGAAGGAAAACGTCTAGAGGAAACCTGGACATATAGGTCATCATCGCTATTTAAGCTTTTTGAGAAAATGCTGTTAACGTATTTTTTTCCTGGTTAATGTACCCTTTTTTGCTGCTTCCCCTTGTCCCTCCAGTCCAGGAAAAAAACCGTAATGTAATTTTTACCGCATCACAATGACGTCACACAAATCCTGCATCGCGCAATCAGAGTTTACCACGCAGCTAGAATATAGACAACTTCCCGAAAACCATCATCGGGCAGTTGCCCACCAGATACGACACCTATCTGGTCGGAGGATCCTCCCTTTACTAAAAGAGTATGAGTGAACTTTACACCATGTTCCTCATATCCCTTCATACCTTTACAAACTTGTTGAAATGATAAATCCCCCCTTAAGCCTTTGTACCTTTTTGTCTGCGAAGAGTTTAAACAAATAATAACTTACGATAGGAGAAATCACTTATTGAGGGGCTAGTAAATGAAAACAGCCGCACGAATGTACGCTTGTCGAGGTCCGTTCCTGGATGGGTGACCATCCATTACTTATCGATACCCCTCTGTGCCTTACAAGGTGTTAGGTCGTAGGTTCGAACCCAGACAGACGCTTTACTTTGTGTAAATTTTTTCATTACCACTGCTTTAAAAAACGGTGAAGGAAAACATCGTGAGGAAACTGGCATGTCCTAGAACCATAATTCGAAGACATGTGACATCTACCAACCCGCAATAGGCCTGGGTAATGGCCCAATCCCTCTCACAGACAGGGGGCCTGTGTCCCTGCAGTGGGAACATTATAGGCTGATTATAACCCCTATGTGCGTCGGAAAGCAGATCCTGGCTGTCATTAGTCGTTGACAGTCGTTACGGATAGTTGGAAACCCAAAAGTCTGACAACCAGTCTTACCAAGGGGTATCATGTTACCCAGTAACTGGGTTGTGAGATCAGGTAGGCAGTCGCTCCTGTCGCGAATGCGAAGGTACAGATAATAACTACTTAAGACGTGGCGTGAGGTGGGAGAGTGGGGATAGCGCGCGGGGATTGACGGCGCGCGCGCGCCCGACTCACTGGGTGCCTGATGGTCGGAGCTAGCAGTATACTGGTGAGCAAACTTGTTATATTTCAGTGCATGTGTATTCAGATTTACCAGATATTCTATTGTCGACATTCAATTTCTTCGACGTGTGTGTGTGTATTATTTTCACAGCGATCAGATTCAGAAATGATACCAAATCAGACCAGCATTCAGATGCGAGGCTCGGGGTGGCTATAGGGGAGGTTGGAGGCCACTTGGGGAGGGGACCCCCAATATCATTGCGATGATAATTCAGTATCGGTAATTCAGTGGAAACCAGTTCCCAGAATTACAGCAGTCGTTAGATTGCAATCATATCGTACCTAAGCCTATTTGAAAGACATAGGTATTTTAGGGTTCAGATATTCGTCATTAAGTGTATGTGGCGACAGCTCCATTTAACATACTGGTATTTAGCTGCATCGGGTTAGGCTGGAAGCTGACCCCAAAATAGGATAGGCAGATCGATTACATATCGATTAGATACAAGATAGAAATGCTTGGAAACATGATGGTCCAGATCCATAGGACAATCCAGTCTGGACAAAATCATTCTGTTTGCTAATTTAATTGTATAATTTGTTGTTTTTAATCAACTCACACACTGACTTATTCCTAGTTAATATTTTAGGAAAATCAAATACTTTTACTGTTTGTAAATTTGTGAGCACCATGTACCGATCACGTGATTAATTTATATGTCATTGCTTTATTATAACTTTTTACCAATTGTGGTATAGTATTTTTATTCTTGGTGCATCGTCTTCACATATAGAAATATAATTAATGTATAAAAATATTGTAAAACATTTTAAAAGAGTAACGGTGGAGTTTCTTGCCCCTTTTTCTCTATACGAAACTACCTTTTGGAAGGGGCGCACAGTGGGTCGAAACTATGATTTTAGTGACTTAGGGCTCAACTTTGCTTTTTCACTTTTTTTTTTATGCGGATGGGTAGAGCTCATTAACCTCAATAATAATTGTTCTGATGTATTATTTCCTAAACTTTATACTTTGGGTAGAAAAATGTGTTTTATTATTTTTTTGTATGGAGCGGCTCAAATAAACTTAAATTCCTGCTAAGTAGCGTGTGATCCCGCGTTGAAACTTTATTTTTCATATACCTTGTCTGGTCTATTATCATTTGATGCTATAAACAAATGCATAAAGTTGCAACTCTGCCAAATAAATGGATCGAAAAAAATGAAAAAATACATAGAATAAAAAGCTTCATTTTTTACTTTCGTAAGTTATTTTAAGTTAAATTTGATATGGAATAGTAAGTAAAAGCACGTAATAATACACATAATTACTTAGCAACTAACAACAATACATTTAAAAGGTCCCTAATTAGCTTAAATTTACTAATACTACATATATTAGTAAATTTAAGCTAATTAGGGACCTTTATTTAAAAATGTGGATATGAAATCAATTAATTTCTATTTGTGTGTTTAATTACTGTAATTAGCTTAACCTTTTACCTTATAAAATAACAATGTTTTTCACTTTTAGTCATTACTGTAATATTAATTAGGATAATTAGTTAATGAGGGTAGTAGAAAAATTAGTAAACATTGTTTGTCACTGGATTCTGGAAGTATAAAATGACCATAATTTATTATATACTAACTAGTGTTCGTTTATTCGTACTACTACTAACATCTCGTGATTCTGATCGTCCCTTTTTCGTTATAATGGATAATTTAGTTAACAATTTAGATTTATTTATGATTTTAAGAGAGCAGGTCAAGTCACTGTCGGATAGTCAAAAATTCTTTCAATTCCTACAACATAAAATAAACGTGACCGAAGAGAACAGTGTTGAGCTCCAAAAATTCTGTACGCGCTTTTGTTCAAATATAAGTGCAAGATGGGAACGAAGTAGTCGCACGTTAGCACAGTTTGTAAGAAAAAATGGTGATTGGTTGGAACGTGCAATAAACTGGCCCGAAGGAATGATACCTGAAGCTGTGAACACTGAACAGGAAAGGCTCGAGATTTGTAATACTGAAGATGTCGAAAATCTACCACCATCTACTACAGAAGCTTCGACATCTACATTTACACCTCGAAAACCTTTCGAGGAATTGGGCTCCAGGCAAAAACGACGACGCGTTGATCAAATTAACCAATCGCTTTCGTTATCCCCGGATGAACTTAAAGCTACTACAATTGCTAGTTTAAGAAACACCGGAAATGAGGATGTAGGAAAAATTATGAACCATTTACTAAATCACCCCGAAGATCTAGAAAAAGTTAAAGAGTGTTTAAGTACAAGTAAACCGAAAAGTAGTACATATTCACCCGATAAGGCACTGTCTTTATTAGTTTCACTTAAATTAAGTAAGTGGCAGTATATAAGCCTAAGAGAAGCAGCAAGTGAAAATAGGTCTGATTTATACCCTTCTTATTATAAAATAAAACAAGCGAAGGTAAAATGTTATCCAGGGAAAGAAGACATAATTATAACTGAAGAAGGAGCTGCTATTAAACTGCAAGCTTTACTCAACTTGACGGTATCTAGGCTTTTAGAAGTGATTACTTTAGATTTGGATTCGCCAACTGAGTTACTGCTAATAAGCAAATGGGGTTTTGATGGAGCCTGAGGTCAAAGTAATTATAAACAAAAGACTGAAGCAGAGTTTGATGACTCAACTATCTTCATGGCCAGTCTAGTTCCTATAAGGCTTCAACAATGTGATGGAACAATTGTTTGGGAAAACGATCGACCCTCATCAACTTTCTATTGCCGTCCGATAATGTTCAAATTTACCAAAGAAACGCAGTCAACAGTGGTAACTATAAAAGCTAGCATAACCGAAGAAATAGAAACACTTCAGCCAATCAAGTTCAACCAAGTTGAAGTTAAGCATCAATTGCACTTGACGATGATAGACGGCAAAATATCGTCATATTTGTCAGACACATCTTCAGCTGTCTGTGATATCTGCAAAGCAAAACCGTCAGAGATGAACAATTTAGAGTCACTTGCTCAAAAAGAGAACAACGAAGAAGTGTTCCAGTATGGAATGTCATCTTTACATGCCTGGATAAGAAGCATGGAGTGCTTACTTCATATCGGTAAATATAATTTTATTAGTTCATAATTTTTTTCACGTTATATAGTTACTTGTGAGATTTTTATTTAAGTGATATTTCTTTTTGTTTGCAGCTTATCGTTTGGACTTCAAAAAATGGAGTTGCAGGGGCGATGACAAAGAAAAAATGTCACTCAGAAAGAGCGCTATACAGCAAGCGTTTAAGAAAGAATGCGGTTTACTTATTGACGTAGTCAAGCAAGGAGTAGGCACAACCAATGATGGCAATACTGCCAGAAGATTTTTTAGGGATGCAGAAACAACAGCTCGCATAACAGGAATAGATAAAGATTTAATAGAAAGGTTTCATGTGATTCTTCAGACGGTTGCATCTGGAGAGAGCGTGGATCTTTCTAAGTTTTCCGAATTTTGTAGAGATACTGCACAATTGTACGTTCACTTATATCCCTGGTATTATATGCCTTCCAGTATACATAAATTGTTAGTACATGGGAGTGATATAATTAAGCACTTTGGTGCCATACCTATAGGTAAACTGTCGGAAGAGGCAGCGGAAGCTCGTAATAAAGATTTCCGGAAATATAGAGAGAGTCATTCTAGAAAGGTAAGTAGAACGGCGATAAATGAGGATATTATACACAATCTTCTTTTGTCTTCTGATCCAAAGATCACAAGTCTAAGACCTCGAATGGTGAAACAAAATATAATGGTTCTCTCTCCAAAAGTCAAAGAGCTTCTGCTGATTTTTCCCACAGAATCCGATATAGATTTTATTGATGTAGATAATTTACAAGATAGTCATAGCGATAGTGAATAAGATTTTTTGGTAGTTTGTAAGTTTCTTGTTTTTTTTATTAGTTTATAAATGTCAAACTCATAATTGAAAGGAAATAGTAATGTTTGATGTTGTATATAGTTAGTTTTTAGTTTGCTTGTGTTAGTTGTAGTAATGTTAGTTTACCTTTACTAATTTGTATTATTATGTACCTATCTTTACTCACTATTCAGTATTAAATCTAACTTAAAATAACATTTCATAAACATGTTAAAGTCATTAAAACAAAGAAATTGAAATTCATAGATCCCTAATTAGCTTAAATTTACTACTACTACATATATTAGTAAATTTAAGCTAATTAGGGACCTTTTAAATGTATTATGATTAGTGTGATTAGCTTTAAATTTACTAATACTACATATATTAGTAAATTTAAGCTAATTAGGGACCTTTAAAATGTATTATGATTAGTGTGATTAGCTTTAAATTTACTAATACTACATATATTAGTAAATTTAAGCTAATTAGGGACCTTTTAAATGTATTGTTGTTAGTTGTTAAGTAACTATGTGTATTATTACGTGCTTTTACTTACTATTCCATATCAAATTTAACTTAAAAGAACTTACGAAAGTAAAAAATGTAGCTTTTTATTCTATATATTTTTTCATTTTTTTCGATCCATTTATTTGGCAGAGTTGCAACTTTATGCACACGTTAATAGCATCAAATGATAATAGACTAGACAAGGTATATGAAAAATAAAGTTTCAACGCGGGATCACACGCTACTTAGCAGGAATTTAAGGTTATTTGATCCGCTCCATACAAAAAAATAACAAAACACATTTTTCTACCCAAAGTATAAAGTTTAGGAAAAAATACATCAGAACAATTATTGTTGAGGTTAATGAGCTCTATCCATCCACATGAGGAAAAAAGTAAAAAAGCAAAGTTGAGCCCTAAGTCACTAAAATCATAGTTTCGACCCACTGTGGGGCGCCTAGAATCGATCCTATTTTTAATGTAAAATTTGAATTTCAAAAGTGCCATTTTAAGTGCCTATTTGAAATAAATGCTTTGAATTTGACTTTGATTGAGGAAATAAGACTTATTATCCTTATTTTGGAATTATTCAAATGCAGCAGCTACGTATCAAGTGCAGTTACCGAACTACCGTACAATGGGAAAATTGAATAAATCCTTATTTATTTAGGAACCATTGAAATGTTGTAGCCTGTTAAAATGAATTGTTTTCCTTCCGTATTACAATAACAATGAGTTTTTGGGAAAAATATTGCAAAGGTTTTGTTTTTTCACGAGTCGGTCCATTGATGTGATTTTAATTGCATATCGAGAGTCCCGGCTGTCATTGGTATATGTTTGACAGTTGTTCAGTCAAAAGCTGAAAAGTCTGACAACCAGTCTTACCAAGGGGTACAGTCCGCGAGGCGTAACTGAGCTTTACATTTGTGTGAGTGCACATAGCGACGCGTCCTTTGAATTAAACCGGTTTATACCATCTACCTGAGGTGCTGTGCGTCCCTCACGTGACATTGGTGCGATTGGTAATCACTAACACAAATGTAGAGATGAGAGTACCTATTGAGGGACTCAGCAAGGAGTTCCCTTTGATAAAAAAATACAAGATCCAGCTTCACGTGGATCGTAGATGCGAGGGTTTGTGGCCTGCAAAGCTGCGCATCTTCACAGACGGATCCAAAACAGGTAATGGCACAGGTGCTGGAGTCTTCTCGGAGGACTTCAACATACGAATAGCCACACCATTGGGGGTCCGTAACAGTGTTCCAGGCCGAATGCATGGGTATTTCTCTGGCTGCTTCGGCCGTCATGGCCAGGGAAGTTAAGGACCACTCGATCCCTATACTCTCAGACAGCAAGACTGTTCTGCCAGCGCTGAACAGCCACACAGTTGAATCTGGGCTTATATACGAGTGTCACCAGCGCCTCAACCAGGTGGGTAGCCTCAATAACATATCCATTCAATGGATCAAAGGACACAACGGTTCGCTGGGCAACGATGCACCCGACGAACTTGCCAGAAGGGGGTCGAGTGAGACACCAGTGGGACCTGAACCCATCTTGCCACTCCCCTTCGGATACTTACGCACTCTGGTAAGGATACGCACCAGGGAACAACATCACAAACTATGGTTGGGACAAGGTGAGTACAGGATCGCACGATCTCCTACGAGGCGGCTTGTGCACTGGCCGGATCCCCGCCATGGGACCTAGATGCGAAGGTGCTCGCGTCACTTTATCGGTGGCGCGAGGAAGCGAGGGCGCGGGGCGAGCGGCCGATGCAGCGCCATATGGAGCAGCGTCGGTCGCAGCTTCGCGAGGTCCTGGTGGCGGAATGGCGGGACAGACTTTCACGCCCTACCGCCGGCCTCGTCACCATCGAGGCGGTCCGGCCAGTGCTAGACCTCTGGCTCGGGAGGAGGCACGGCTTCCTGTCGTTTCGGGCGACGCAGGTGCTCTCGGGGCATGGTTGCTTCGGGAAGTACCTGTGTCGCAAAAACAGGGAGCCGGACGCTCGGTGTCACCACTGCGTCGACTGCCGGGAGGACACGGCGTGGCATACGCTGGCAGATTGTGCCGCTTGGGAGGAGCCGCGCCGTGCCCTCATCTCAGAAGTAGGCAGTGACCTGTCGCTGCCGACCGTAGTGAGTTCGATGGTCGGCAGCGCCGAGTCCTGGGACGCGGTGGTTTCCTTCTGCGAAACAGTCATCTTGCAGAAGGAGGCTGCGGAAAGGGAGAGAGAGATCTCGTCCACTCTCCCGATCCGTAGCAGGCGCACCGGGCGCAGGCGGAGGGCGGACAACGCCCTCTTCCAGCCCCCCTAAATGGGTCCAGGGGCGACGGATTCGGGGACATCCGTCGCCCCCCAACATCAGGACCCGAGAAGGCGGAGCGCGTAGTGTTCCGCGCGCGCCGCTCACAGCCGTTGCGGAGGGAGTACACCTCACTCCCTCCGCCCGAGACGGGGCCCGCGCAAGCGGGCCGGCACCAGCCGGGGATGCGGAAGAATTATGTGTTCCCGCGACCCCGGCGTAGGTGAGATGGAACACCGGGGTGGTTTTTAGTCAGTAAGAGTCTGACAGTCCCCTCCGCCCGCCCCAGGGCGGAGGACATCCATGAGGATTTTCCACCCCGGGAACAAAAAAAAAAAAAAAGGTGAGTACAGGCACCCCCCCGGTGGGTTCCCGCATTGACGAGGCGGGGGGGCTCAGTAGCCGTGGTTTGGAGCCCCACGGTGAAGCGCAGAGTAACCCGAGGAGGGGCCGCTCGTCAGGGCTTATGCCGATAAGCCGACGAAGTAGCGGCAAAGGTTGTGGTGCCGTTGGGCGACATCGCAACTGTGGTGCGGCCGCAGAGAGGAGTGCCGGTATTTCGGTGCGCCGCTCTCCCTACCTTCTGCGGCCTTAACGGGGTCGCCCCGTTTGATGGCGTACGCGGTGGAGCCACAGAGGAAGAGGAGTGTCGGTATGTCATTGGCCGTTCTCCCTATCCTCTGCGGCCGAAAAATGGTAGGCTACGGGGCCATTCACCAGACCCAGACGCAAGGGGCAAGGGGTTGGTCGTAGGCGGAGGCGGATAACGCCCTCTTCCAGCCCCTCTAAATGGGTCCAGGGACGGCGGACTCGGGGACGAACACCGCCCCCATACATCAAGACCCGACGTGGCGGCGCGTAGTGTTCCACGCGCTCCCCTCTTAGACGTTGCGGGGGAAGTCAAACACCTCACTCCCCCCCCACCTCTCCCCCTCCCCCCCAACACGAGGAGGCCCGCCGAGGCAGGCCGGCACCAGTCGGGGTTGCGGAAGAATCGTATGATCCCGAGACCTCGACGTAGGTGTGAGATGGATCACCGCGGTGGTTTTGAGTCAGTAAGAGACTGACAGACCCCTCCGGTGAGGGAGTGAAAAAAGGTGAGTGCAGGCAGGCTAGGGAAGCACTCCCTACAATTGATAGCCGCCTCACGGCACAGGTTCTCCGACTAACCAAACAACAGCTGCGTATAGTTACGGCAGCTTTAACTGGCCACGGGTCATTTCATAAACACCTCTTTGTCCTCACTCCTACGAGTGACTCTTATGAGCCACAGTCCGCTGTGCAGGGCCTGCATGGAGGAGGCCGAGACAGCAACTCATGTGCTTCTAAACTGCCCGGTGGTCGTCACATACAGGGCAAAGTACTTCGGTAACCCAGGTAATTTTCGAGTGTTTATAATCGCGCGGTAATAACGTCTGCACACGCCTGTAGTGATATGGGTGAAGCTTGTGACGTTTTAATATTCGATGTGCAGAACTTTTCGTGATTCCTGTAGCTTCTTCTATGGCACGTACCGAAGTAGTTGAATCATTTTCTATCTCATTGAGAACTTCTTCATCACGATCCAATCTAGGTCTTCCAGCGCTTCTCCTATTGGATGGCATACGACCCTCCGAAAACGCTTGATGCACATTAATAAACACTCGAAAATCAGGATATCTTTGAGCATTTGGGTATCTTTCTCGATACAGTCTGCTAGCAGCGTTAGCATTACATCGGCATTCTCCATAGACTAAATGCATATTGGCGTATTCCTGTGGTGTGTATGGAAACAGTCCAAAATGCGCCAGAACTCTAAATCACAAAACACACAATCGTAGTCCAAGATAATGCCAGGTCAGTTCAGTTTGCAGATCACTTCCAGTCCAAATAATGCCAGGTCAGTTACGTTTGCAGGTCGATTCCAGTCCAAAAAGCCAAGCCAAAAGTCGATAGTATGTACGAGAGCCACGTTAGTTGAATTGGGAACGGTGCGCAGTAAACAAAGGAGCAGAGCGTACCTACTGAAAAGACTTGCTGAGAATAATAACAGCTTCTCTACCTGCCCTGTTGTTGTCTCTTTTTAACGTAAATATCTCTATCTATCTCTCTCTAACATCTAAGGTATGTATGCCCCATTCAAATTCCTAGAAATTGTAACAAGAACCCATTTTGGGCATGTAGTAAAAGTGACAATTACAATTTAAGGAATTTGGCCCCTGTTTAGAAATAATAGGCACATATTTTTTTATAGCTGGTTTTCCTAGAGTATTATACCATTTTGGAATTTTGGTTAGTTCCGTCAATTTTTAAAAAAACTTGCCATACTAGTGTTCATACTTTTTTTTTTACACCACGATAAGTTAAAGTTGGTTAAAAGTAAAAGTCTTCAAAAAATTTAGGGAATAAAATAAGTTTCATTAATTTTCTGGATAAAACAAGAGTTATTCTGGATTTTTTAAGAATTGTGGTAGATAGCAGTGCTATTCAGGTTGCCTATAAAAAAAAACAAAACAAATATTTAAAAATTTGGTCATGGTAGTGAAAAATATTATAAACAGTCTCAATTTCTGAAGAATTTCATTTTTTTTATATAACTTAAAGTATAATTGGGATATATTTTTTTTCTTCTTTTCCCCGTTTAGTCCGGGGCAGGTCTATCCTCCGGTGTTGGCTTATCGTTGAATTTTGGGACATGTTGTATATAAAAAAACTTTATTTTTCAAAGACTAAAAACATAACAAATATCTCAATAAAAAGCCAGAAAAAAAAGACACACATTTTTTCTTGTTTATATAATTTTGTTATTTTTTATAGAATAACATTGATGATTCGTTTTGCTTATGAAATTACCTACATCAAATCAAAATCAAGTAGTACTCAAATTTTATTATTATTCACATTTTTCTTGAAAGTTATTAAATTTTATTGAATTCTGTATATAAAAATGTATCAAAACAACAAGTTTTTATTATGTATTGGATTCTTGACATAAAAAATAAAAGTTCATAGAAACTATGTTTTGTTCAATTGCGTACAACGGAGCACATACATAAATGTCATCGACGCGCGATATTGATTCATTTCCGCCCGATCATGACATATGCCAGTGCAGTCTTTGCACACGCCAAGCCCCATCGCTTCAATAGAATGCAGACCCGCCAGAACAAGTTCCTCCGTAGGATTACAGGCTCCCCCTGGTACGTTCACAACGAAATCCTCCACGTTCACCTCAGGATTCCCACTGTCCGTCAGTTTATGAAACGCATTTCAAAGCGTTTCTTCGATACCGCCGCGAATCACCGCAACCCTCTGGTTGTCAAGGCCGCTTGTTATATTCCCTCCACCATCAGTCGTGTTCCCAAGCATGTCCTCACCGACCCCGATGACCACATAACTCTCATCCAGGAGAGCAGTAGGGCCACCAGTACAGTGCACAAACACAAACCGACATTCCGACCTCACCGCCGAGGTCCCTCGCGAAGACCCCGACGTAACTGTCCCCCCCGACCTTGCTCGACGAAGTGCCAGCCCGCGCCGTAGCTGAGCCTGTAGCTTTAAATTCCCCAGATAATAATAATCATCTAAATCAGATCCAGCCTGTCCCATCTTGCTGTCCTCCCACAAGCGACGCCCTAAGCCCTTAGCGAGAAGTCGCTTAGTAATGTAAGTTTTTCGCCCCTGGCTGGAGGCTTTGAGTTCGCTTAAGGCAGCCACAGGATAGTCCGGTTAAGTAGTCACGACCTCTCAAGGTCAACTACGAGATGACGATCATTCGCATTCATGTTGACTGTTGTTGTTGTGAATTGTGATACATATTGAACTATTTTGAATTTCCTTGTGTTATTTTGACCGTGGCATTGTTTTATTTACTTCTTCTTATGGACTCTTCAATCAACTTATTTTTTTTATTCTAACCTCAATTTTTTTTTTCCCATTAATAAAATATCTTGGCTATTTAGATAATATTTTCGAACAGGTTGGTATTAACTACATAAAAACAATCCAATCTCGCTATAATTGGTTATACAAATTTGGCCGATGTTCTGTCTACACAAACACATTAAATGTGCAACAAGCAATGGAGGTGCGTGCAATTTAAATTGGACGATCTCTTCCCAGTTTTATAGGTAGTGGAGGTCAGATGGGCAGTCAGTCCATGTAAAATACCGGTATTCGGCTACATCTGGTTAGACTTGAACCCTTGTTAGGCAGATTTGCTTAATTTTATTGTTCTTAGCTGTCGCCTGCTAACGATAGATGAATACCTAGGTCACAGATAATACAATATGTAACACTAAATATGGTAAATTTTCATAAGTTGACAACACTCCAACGGCCGGCGAAATCTTTTATTTTTTGCCTATTTTATTTCAAAGGACACCGCCCGCGTCATAACGAGTCCTCGATCCTTGGATGTAGCCGACTGGTCGCTACTTGTTTGGACACTTCGCGGCTTCGCCAGTCTCACGTGGTGATAGCTTGCGATCGGATGTCAGTACGTATCACGTGCCGCTATCGTATCGCGAACAATGTCGTATACCAATCAGGAATATTTGAATTTGTTAATTTTTATTTGTGAGTGAATGTGTGATTCGGAAATCGAAGTAACACCTCGGATTGTGGAAGCTTTCGAGTCACTCAAATCGTACACATGTGCGCTGCGAAGAGTACGTGCAAATTTAATAAAAAGGTGTCGATGTGTACTAATGTTCTAGATAGATTGAGGTATGTAACAAGTAAATGTTTTAATAAACTGATACCTACAGTGGGTACATTGCCAAAAGCACATCACATTAACTCAATAATAATAATTGTTTCTTGATAAACAGAAGGTCAGAAATCGGGGTCATTGTGCGTAAGCCTACAATAAAATATCAGCTGATACCTACTCGTAGGCAAAACGTAGATTTCTTTAGTCCTACGTTTCTTTGGCGGCACGCGACAAAGGATCGCCGCGCTCAGGCGGCTTCTTTGACACGAAACTGTAGGTGAACTCTGGTGAACCCTGTCGAGCGATCAGTGTTGCCTTTGGTATGATTATTTTTAATTTTTTAAATTAATTGTTTTCATTGGGGAAAATTAATTATCTCGTATCCATTAAATGATTACGTATTTGTGTACGCACTCCGATACCCTTCAGGATCGGACAGGGTTTTCGTTACACGCTGTATAATACTACGTACAGATACCCAATCCCATACAAAGAAATGAAACCTCCCTAAGTCTGGCAATTGAGCTGGCAATTTTTCGTCGTCAATTTTTTCAACAGATGGCAGCACATACAGGGCTCAATTCTTGGTCCTTTCTTGTTTCTTATTTATATTAATGACTTGCCTTACCTCATAAAGGATAATCATGATATAGTGTTGTTTGCGGATGATACTTCACTTTTGTTTAAACTTAAACGTCAGCAGCTGGTTACTGACGATGTAAATAACGCGGTCTCAAAAATAGTTCACTGGTTCAATGTTAATAATTTACTTCTTAATGAAAAGAAGACTAAATGCATTAAGTTTACGCTACCTCACGTTAGGCAGGTGAAAACGAATGTGTTGATAAAGGGCGAAGAATTGAAACTTGAAGACAGCACAGTATTCTTGGGCTTAACTTTGGATGCTAAGCTTCAGTGGGGCCCACATATTGATAAATTGTCAAAAAAGCAAAGCTCCGCAGCATACGCTGTTAGAAAAATTCGAAATTTAACTGATTTAGAGACAGCCCGTTTAGTATACTTTAGTTATTTTCATAGTGGGATGTCGTACGGTATTCTTTTGTGGGGAAATGCCGCCGACATGCAGACTATATTTGTTTTGCAGAAAAGAGCTGTTAGATCAATTTATAAATTAAGTCCGAGACACTCTCTCAGAGAGAAATTTAAGGAAATTAATGTAATGACTGTGCCTTCTCAGTATATTTATGAAAATCTTTTATATGCCCACAAAAACATAAAATTGTTTAAAAAATACAGTGATATCCATAATATAAATACTAGGAACAAACACAAATTTGTTGTACCTACAACAAGGCTCAAGAAAATAGGTGGCTCGTTCAGATGTCAATGTATACGCTTTTATAATAAACTTCCAAGCCATGTTCAAGATCTAAGCCTTAATAAATTCAAATCATTTATTAAACGTAAGTTGTGCCAGAAAGCTTTTTATACAGTCAAAGACTATATTGAGGACAAAAAGGCTTGGGACTGACCTGCTCCAATTTTTGCATACTGAGTGTTTTTTTTTTTTTTGGTACGTAACTTTTGTTTTATTTTATATACACTTTGAATTTTCATGATTATGACATGAATATTTACTTTGTATAATATTATTATTATTTTAATTTCGTGTGAGGACTTAGTGGGTATTATTTCTATATATTTTGTCTATCTCAGTTATTTCATAATTTTTTTTTATATCTGGCAGTTTGAGTACTTAAAGCGGCCTACCCAAATGTCCTTTCTTTGGTATTGTTCGTCGAATCGTTGAGCTCCTTACGTTTTGAGTTGAGCTGCACGATTAATGACAAATGCGTGCACTGACTGGACAGGCCCACTCAAATCTGTATGGTTCTTTCCTCAAAAGACCATTTCAGGCACCTACCTACATGGTCCTCATATGATCTGTAAAATAAACAATGACATGAATACTTACCTAGGTATTATTTTATTGTTATTATTGTGAATGTTAAGACTATGTGGGTCATTTTTATTTTTTACTTTTGTTTTTTTATATTTTATTATCTCAGTTAATTTTAATCGTAACTTGGTCTGGCGGTTTGAGTAATTATGCGGCCTATCCAATGTCCTTTCTTTGGTATTGTTCGTCGAATCGTTGAGCTCCTTATGTTTTGAGTTGAGCTGTACGATTACTGACAAATGCGTGCACTGACTGGACAGGTCCACTCAATCTGTGTGGTTCTTTCCTCAAAAGACCATTTCAGACATCAATCCACATGGTCTTAACATGATCTGACCAAGATTATGTCTGGACTTTAAAAGAGACTGTGACCTCTGAGTTTGTTTCGGCTTTTCTTCTCAGAGTAGTCAGATATGAAACGCCGACCTCATCTAGTTTAAAAAAAAAATGTTTGACGTGTAAAAGTGTTTGTACAAACCCACTTACAGAAATAAAAATCATTTATCATTTATCATTAGCATCAGCGACTCACTAATTGCCAGAGACTGTAGTTTGGCAACGCCATCTAGGAATCGACCTACTTTTAAAACGTTTCGTGCAATCCTTTTTATATAGAGTTTTATAGTTCCGGGTTCAGAATAACATGTTATTAGATTTCTTTTATCTTCCAAGGAAAAAAAATAAAGTAGGTGATATAAATAAGTATAAAAATATTGGAAACTGTGAAGAGCCATTCAGCCAGCCATGGTCCTGACCCATTGAGTAAAACGCCATCTATTCAACTTCACGGTACGGTTGGCGCAATGGTTGAGCGATCGGATGCTGCGCTGCGTGTCGCGGGTTCGATTCCCGCACGGAACAAATATTTGTATGACCTACAAGTAGTTGTTCCGGGTCTGGGTGTCTTGTGTATGTGAGTTTTCATGTTTGTGAACGCACCCACTATACAGGAGTAATTCCTAGTGTGGGACAATGTTTTATAAATGTAAAAAAAAAAAAACTCCTTCAAAAAAAACAATCCACAGTTTGTCTGTTGTAACACAATTAACCCACAAAAGTTCTGTAAAAGGTATCTTCGTGAGTTGTATTATGTTGTTTGCAAAGTTACTACAATGTAAGTAAAATGCATATTATTAACACTAGTTTCTGACCGCAGCTTCGAACTTGTGGATGTTGAAAAGTATCCCACGGGAACATGCAACTGGTACAAAAAGTAGCCTATGTCCTTCTTTAGGATGCTATCTATTGTGTTACCAAATTTTATCAAAATCGGTTCGGTGGTTTAGGCGGAAAAAGGTAACATACAGACAGAGGTACTTTCAAATTCATAATATTAATATGGATAGGTAGGTAGGTAAGTAAACAAAGTCATCAAGACGTTTTATAAATAAAAGACAATAATGAAGGAACAAAGAATAACAAAAATAACATTACAAAAGTACGTTGAACTCTCTTTGTCAGTAAACAAATGCTTTTACATTTATTTTTGTAATGACCTTGAATTATCCTGTACCTAAACAATGCATTTTAGATGTTTTTTTTTTTCAATAACAAAAAAAAACACATAGACTCCATTTAATGGAACTCTTTTTTATATGCTGTAATTAAAGGTAAGTAAAAAAGTATTAAATTTTTTGAGGAGTTTTTGTTTGGATGATAAGTCTTGATATCAACTTTTTAATGCATCTAAAATTTTCTTAACTAAGTAAATTATGATAATTCACTAACCATGTAACACAACAATGCCTTGTCTAATTCATTTTTTAACTGATAAAAAAGAGCAAAATTTTTTCAAAGTTGGAATTCAAAAGTACCTGTAACTCTTCGTTAGTAATGTTTTTGTCACAGCTGACTGGTTTGTTGTCGTCTTCATCGTCACCTCGCGCCTTATACGCTGCTGTCGCAGACAGCAGCAGAGTTCGTCTAGGACGAAAAGTCTGTTTGAAGCATTGTATCACTTCCCGTACACTGCGATCCCGTTTACACCTCTTTACAACCGTACTCACAAAGTTACTCCGAGTCCAAGCACTCCACACACGAAAATCCCGTAAAATAAACCTCAGAGCAGACATACTTTCAATTTCCTTTTTACAAACATTCGCCAAAAACCCGTCGTACCAAATCCATCTTTTGAAAAGATATCGAGACGTTACCAAATAGCGAAACTGCACGTTATTGTATAAAGCCTGATGCGGTAATACAATTTGTTTAAATTTACTACATAACATCTCTGTAGCAATTGCGAAATTTATAACCTCAATTCATTCATCCGACATTCGACTGATTACTGAGTGACATACGTCATACAGTCAGAATGACATTGAATAGTGATGTGATGAGCTTAGTTTACTTACTAGAAAAACACGTGGGCCATGGCTTCGAATACAGAAGTTGGTGCAGTGATTGATTCAAATTCATAGTTGAAAGGTTGTGGGTACATGAAATAATTTTTTAAATATCGTATAAATGTGCTCAAAGGTAAAAAACGTAAATTAATAATACGGGTTTTTCAAACATGAGTTTTTATGTTGCGGAGGCGATCGTCGGCTGCGATCTTTCGCGTCTGGCCCTGGTCCACGTCATGTTTCGGAGCGCGAGCGAATAGGAAGCTGTCACCTCCTTCTGCGTAGTTGTAATGCTTGCGAAGGATGAAGCGCAGCGCGTGAGGGAGAGAACCTTGCGCCCTCACGCCCCTAGTCGCCGCAGGAGATGCACTGGGCGTCAAGAATCGGCAGCAGATTCCCGAACACCATAGGCACGGGCTTGCGGACGGCGGGCAATGGGTAGCTCACCATTGGGTAAGGACCAGGCTCGGGTCGATAGCGCGTCGTGTTCTACGACCGCCTCAAAGAGATGTCAGCACTAAATGACGGGGTACGACAGGGCCGATGCCTGCCAGGGTCGCGGATTGTTGGAAAGAGATACCATAGCCCTGGTACAGGCAACTGAAGGAACACGGGTAGGGTTTAGTCAGTAAAAGCATGACAGGCCCTCCCGCTCCACCCAGAGCGGGAGAAATCATTTGATTATTTCCCACCCAAAAAAAAAAGAGTCCCCGAAGACTACACCTACTTATTTGTTTAAAACTTCGAGACTTTTCAAATTGTTAAGATATTTTTCATCGAAACATTACATAGATATTTGTGCACCTAATGTCGAACAAGGGATTGCGCACAATTTTTTGAGTCTTTGTCTGTAGCAATGTTATTGAATATAATGTATTCACATATTTATGATGTCACAGATTGCTTACAATTTATTGTAAGGCAAAGCTGTTTAGAGTTTTACGAAACTTACAATTGCCTATATATTTTATATTCATGAACATACAGAACTCGACTTTACGTGTACCTCTCTAAAATAAGGATTTATAACTAAACACAAAGAAAACACCCCATGACTCTATTTGCTTTATGTACTACAATATTTATAGGAAAAGACTTGGAAGGAAAAGAAAATGAATAAATGAGAGTTTACGTTTTTTTCAATAGCTAAAGATAACAACATAAAAACTCATGTTTGAAAAACACGGCCACGGACACGGTGGTGCTCCGCCCAAACTGGGCAGACTACCGTATGCTCCGCCGTGTCCTCCGGGCGATCCACACATTGGTGATACCCGGGCGGTTCCTCCCGCCCTATTCGGAACAGGAACCTCCCGAAACAACCATGTCATGGACTTATCGCCGCTATTGTGGCGTGCCTAGCACTGGGTTGTGACAATCGCACCCTACATGTCGCCATGAGATTCCGCCGGAGCTCTGTCCGCTGCTGTGATTTCTCGCGGCAGCGAAGTTACGCCCCGGCATTTTGCCTACTCGCGCCACTCCTATACGTACGCGAGGGCTTTTTCCTCCTGATCCCATGGCGGCAATCCGGCAAGGAGGCTCCTCACAGGAGACCCTGCGGTATCCCCGGACCAGCCGAATTTCCATGACCCTTTGGGTCGCGTTCAACTGGCGCACTGGTCGGCGCCTCGTCTTCGGTGAACCTAAGATTTCCTTTTGCGTTGACCCTAAGATTTCCTAAAACATAATTAATCAGATAATACAGCTCTCTCTTCTAAATTATAATTAGAATATTTGTGCGCCGTTGACGGCAAGATATAGCGTTCACTTCATAATATTGACATTTATATGTACTTTTTGTTTCCCTGTGTTCTACAAGTAAAAATGTTTGAATTTGAACGTTTTTAGATTGGTACTGTCCTATGGGGAAGGTCGGCCAAAGCTAATTGTAGATGGCGTGACCATAGCTAGGTCCCTACGGCCTACAATAAATTTGAAATTTCGTTCATTCATTTCATTTTGTTCATTCATGAGTTTGATTTTATTTCACTAGTTCGTTATTTTCTATGATTTCAGTATTTTAAATCAAGTACGTGACATGGAAAGTGTCAGAATTTTAAACCTTGCATATTTCCTCGTAATCACTTTCTTAAAAATGTTTCCGAAATAAACTCTTAACTCAAAAAAATCTCTACGAATAGCTTTAAACCACAACCTTCTAAGTTTAGGGGCTTTCGGGAAATTGTAGACTCCCAATTTCGGAGTGTCTAGGAATACAACGCTTCAATTTTCGCTAAAATAAAATAAAATCAGATCACGCCTTGTATTTTTGGTTTGTGTTGGGAACTAGCTACGACAGCGCCATTTTGACAGTTGCCTTCCCCATTACGAACGGCAACCGGCAAGCAAAAATAAATTTAATAGACCATATAATTGAATATTCAAAGCTGTATAGATATTTACGAATCCCAGCTTGCAAATGATAAAATAAATAAATTGAAATCTAGAGTATTTAGATATTTATGTTCCGAAGAGTAGCCAGATTATAAGAGGACATTTTATTGACGTATAAGTTTGCATAGAACTTTATGATCATTAACGCTAACAATATTTTGAAACATTGTTCCTGCCAATAAATTGAATTCGACTGTACATATGTTTGGTCTGATATGTATGTGAAATATATTTTTCCTATTTTAGTTATTTGTTTTCTGTTTAAGACTCGGTTTATTTTATGGCATTTTCAGAATTAAATTGAATAATTTAATTTAATAAACGCCTGAGTGTTTTATATTAATTTGTACATGTTGTTATGAAATAAATTTATTTAATTATAAAGTAATAAAAAATTGAATAATTATGTATTTCAGCAGGGACTTTTGAAATACCTAATTATTTATTAAAGAAACTTTTGTATTGCTCTCCGCACAGTAGGTGTAGCTGTAGATGCTCTTTGTTTGCATGCTTGGATTGAAGATAGTGAGTATTCACAGTGCAATAGTCGTCAGATTCAAATTATTATCATTATGTTTCAGTTATTTACAGAAAAATTATCAATCGATTTCAAGAGACGAGTTTAGAAAAATCGAATGGACATTACTTCGACATTGGTTGCATGTGCAAAAATAGTTTTACAATACAAGAGAAAGGATGTTTTTTCATGACTTGATTATTTGTGGTTTTACTCATTGTTTCCTACTATACTGTATTGAATTTTATCCCTTTGGCAAAAGGAATAGTGAGTTCAAGATTGCCTTGCGACAAGAAAAATAAAAATCAATAAAGTTTTTAGTGCTGGCAACAGCAAACCTCATTTTTCTTCTTTCATTTCATCGACGGACGACTGAGCGTTCGTTCGATCGTTTGTTCAACGTCATCTTTTATCCCTGTAATGTCTTATTTCTACGTCCCACATGCTTAAGGGTAACCGAATAAAGAAAAAATCCAAGAATCCCCGCACTAGAAGAAAAGTACAAGCGACGGCAAACGTAAATGTGAACTCGAAAAGTGCGTGAATAAAGTAACGAGGTTCTTGTCCGTCCGGTTTGATCTGGATTAGAGCAGTTTGGACCGCAAGTCGGGCTCCCTTCCCTTCGTATCCCTGTAGTAAGAAGTTTAGTGTTGTGTTATTTAGACATTATTTGAATTATATTTGTCTATTAGTGCGTTTTTGTGGTGTATTAGTTAAATAAAACCGATCCAAAATGTCTGAAGAATCGTCAGCGGATCGCAATGTCGAAATTTGGAAGATCAAGAAGCTGATCAAGAGCTTGGAGATGGCAAGAGGGTGAGTAATTGACAGCTTTTCTGGTGTTTCATTAAGTTTTGTTTGGGTTATGAAGTTTTCCGTGGCATGTTTTTGGCCACATGATTGGACGAAACTGCCAACAAGGCTGCGTCACTTTTCGCACATGCGCTTTTGTTGGATGCGCGAGTCGTCGTTTTGCTGACACGCGAGCAAGTGGTCAGCAAAGAAAGAGGCTAAATTCGACCTTAAATATGGGTTATTAGTGACGCGGGGGTTGCGTAGCGACTGTTGTCAGTTGTAGTTCTTTTATGTTTGCAACGTGCGCGGTCATATGGCGCTGGAGTACTCTTACGTTAAGTTCGATGTATGACTAACGATTTCACCACACTATAAAATTTACCCAATGTACGTTGAAGCATCTACTTACCTATTTTGCTACACGGTTGCAGAGTTGCACAATTCGAATTTCAAATTGGTTATGTCTGTCTTGAAATTGTCTATTGACCACCAGTATTGTTAAAAATAACCCCATTTCTGAAGCCACTGATCACAACAGATACTCACAGTCAAATCTGTAGTGAACTGTTTTGATTGGGTGACCAAAACACATTTGTTTCAACAACAAAGTCATTTGATTTCAGAAATATGATTAAATTAATTTTACAAAACAAACCTACACAAAGTCAACATAATAAGATTGTCATGATAGAGTTGAGCTACACAATTACTGACAAATTCTTGCAGTGACCGGACAGGCACACTCAAATCTACAAGATCCTCACATGATCTGACCAAGATTATGTCTGGACTTTAAAATATACTTTGACCTGTTTCAGCCTTACTTCTCTGAGTAGTTGGATAGGAAATGTCCACTTCATTTAGTATAAAAAAAATGATTGACGAATTTTGAGTGCATGTACAAACTTAATTACAGAAATAAAATCTTTATTATTCATTAACACTAATCAGAAAAAGTCTGCTTAGGTAATACGGGCTGGTGTCCGCAACTCCACGTCAATGCGCGTATTTTGCGTACGGTGGGAAAATCGATCATTCGATCCACCCCAGCTCCTCGAGGAAGGCCAGCAACGCCTTGATGTTACTGACAGCCTCGCGTAGGGTACCTGGGTTACCGAAGTGCTTTGCCCTGTATGTGGCGACCACCGGGCAGTATAGAAGCAAATGAGCTGCTGTCTCGTCCTCCTCCATGCAGGCCCTGCACAACGGACTGTCTGTGACTCCTATGACAAAGAGGTGTTTGTTAAATGACCCGTGGCCAGTCAAGGCTGCCGTAGCTATGCACAGCTGTTGTTTAGTTAGTCGGAGAACTTGTTTCGTGAGGCGGCTATCAATTGCAGGGAGTGCTTCCCTAGCCTGCCTGCACTCACCTTGTTCCAACCATTGTTTGTGATGTTGTTCCCTGGTGCGTTTCCTTACCAGAGTGCGTAGATATCCGAAGGGGAGTGGCACGATGGGTTCTGGTCCCACTGCTGTCTCACTCGACCCCCTTCTGGCAAGTTCGTCGGCTGCATCGTTGCCCAGCGAACCGCTGTGTCCTTTGATCCATTGAATGGTTATTTTATAGAGTCTACCCACCTGGTTAAGGCGCTGGTGACACTCGTATATTAGCCCAGATTCAACTGTGTAGCTGTTTAGCGCTTGCAGAACAGCCATGCTGTCTGAGAGTATACGGATCGAGTGGTCCTTAACTTCTCTGGCCATGATGGCCGAAGCAGCCAAAGAAATACCCATGCATTCGGCCTGGAACACTGTGTTATGGACCCCCAATGGTGTGGCTATACGTATGTTGAGGTCCTCCGAGAAGACTCCAGCACCTGTGCCATTACCTGTTTTGGATCCGTCTGTAAAGATGCGCAGCTCTGCAGGGCACAAACCCTCGCATCTGCGATCCTCGTGAAGCTGGATCTTGTATAAAAAAAAGTCTGCTTGCTTCTATATCACACAAAAAAACATGTTTATTATATCACTTATGTACAAATTACATTGTTATGTTTGAAGTTAGGTACCTTTTAAGCAAAGATTTGCTTGCATTATAATTGAAGTTACTATCTATCTAGCCTGTATAGCTCCACTATAGGGCAAAAACCTCACTCTCCCTTTTCAATATTTCTCTGTTCTCTTCAAATGCAGTCCAGTTCCGTATGGCCCCGGCTCTCCAAAAAACTCAAGCTCATTCTGCCTGCCATCGGTAGTACAAGCTGGTGTCCATTACTTCATGTCAATGCGCATATTTTGCTTAAGGGAAATGATGGGAAAATCTATCTCTTGATCCACCCCTGAGAAGTACATGAGCTGCTGTCTCGTCATCCTCCATGCAGGCCTTGCACAGCAGACTTTCTGTGACTCCTATGACAAAGAGGTGATTCAAAATTTCACTTAAACCTACATGGGCACTTATGAAACTTCAGAAGCTAGGTGCATCATTCCAATTTGTTGTTGCCTATGGAGAAGAGCCGGCTAGAAACTACGGTTACACTTTAAAAAATAATTTACTTTTACAATGTCTTCAAATAACAGTGTTTATAGGTATGGTTGTGATAGTTGTCGCGTTTTCGCGTGGCAATAGCGGTCATTGACCCACCTACATTTTCTAGCATTTTTTATGTAAAAAACTGAAATTAGTCTGCTAACCCTGAATCAATATCAATCGAGATCTACAACATGTTCTAATAACGAAGAGCCATACATAGGTAGTTTATTGTTTGAGTTTCCACGGAGAGATATTATGGAAAGGGCCAATTAACGCGCGAATAAATAAATAATTCTTTATTGACACAAAAACAGGAGTAACATACAAATTGAAACCCTGGCTCCTGAGCTAGGTAGCAACCTGTGTTACAGGAGCTAATAAAACGCGACAACTATACACATAGGTTGTTTGCTTTCAGAGGCTCTAGTGTGAGTTTCTTTAGACCGACTCGACTTTACGCATCGACCGCGTTCGGCGCTCCGATTGCTGAAGGGCCAATCGGAGCGCCAAACGCGGTCGTTGCGTAAAGTCGAGACGGATAAAATAAACTCACACTAGGGCCACTGTTAGGAGAACGGGCCAGAGTTGATAGTTTCGACAGGTCGAATGTCCTGCGTCAAGTCTCGGCTGAGTAGCGGAGCCTTAAGCAGCTTAATTTCCGAGAAAGCAATAAAGAAATCTGTTTGATGCGGGGGCGCCTCGAGCACCGGGACTGTTGCCTATGTCATAAGTTCGTGTTGGTTATTCGCTTAAACAACAAAAATATAGCGCGACTAGCGACCATCTCTAGGGCTTTTCCAAATAGAAAGCGATCGTCGCAAGAAAGCGTGGTCACCGCGCTAGTTCATAATAAAAAAGCTTCTGCCCGCGAGCTAGCGTGCGTGCGTGTAAATAGCCTGTAACCTTCCTCAAGCATTGGGCCATCAAATGCAAACCGATTTTTTCAGATCCGACTGGTAGTTCCAGAGATTAGCGCTTTCAAACACTCTTCAGAGGCCCTAGTGCGAGTTTCTTTTAACCATTTCGACTTTACGCATCGACCGCGTTCGGCGCTCCGATTGGTCCTTCAGCATTCGAAAGTTGCGCTCCGATTTCCGATGGCCAATCGGAGCGCCGAACGCGGTCGATGCGTAAATTCGAGAGGGCTAAAATAAACACACTAGGGCCACAGCTTTATTATTAGTATAGATAAGACGTACGAACGATCGGATTCTATTAGGACATGGGGTTACGCGATAGTAACTAATGTGCGGCCAGCCGTAATGTTTAATATTCATTGCGCTATAGGGTTACGTCGACTGTTAAGGCTGCAGAAGAAAACTAAAAAATTTGCAATTTAGTAAATGAGAAATTATATAATCAAGACACCTTACTGACTGCCTCGTTGGTCTAACGGCCGGAAGCGCTATTGCTGGTCTTAGGTACGATTCCGTATCCAGTCGGGCCAAGCCACCTTTTAAAAGTCAAGAAAATCCAGCCCTATTATGAATGAATGAAATGCGGTGCATTTCACCCGTGGTTTGACCAGACTCGATCAAACGAATGAACCCCAAGATTTCCACTAGCCCCTGAAACCGCATGCTTCATGGTGCTTCAAAGACAAGAAGTAGACGGGGGACCGGGGGCGCTTTAATGGTAAGGAGGACGTGCCCTTAGGATAGGAGGGATTATGAGGGCCCACGGAGTATGCACCCTAGCGTAAGCATTGGACAACTGGAGAGACGGGTGATATTTATCTATGGGATCTCAAATTTTAATTTGATACCTCCACGCGTTCCTGGGGAAAAGGGTCTTGACAGACAGACAGACGGACGGACGGACAGACAAGGAAGTGGGAAACTATACTTACAAACCATGGAGCTGACTAAAGCGCAATCTTGCACAAGTATTTATTATGTCAGCCTTAAACAAAAAAAACATTGAAAAGAATTCATTATTGTCTTTTAATCAATGTCTAGCCATAAAACATGTTAGACACTAGTTACTTCGTCTGTGTGGACTTCAAAATTGGGTCCAAAGAGATGTGAATAATTTGCGAGTAATAAAAAAACAATTTGGGATACAAAAATTTAACCGTGAATATAACGTCCTATGTTAATTATCTAGGTTATAAACAATGTGTGCCAAATTTCATCCAAATCCGTTCAGCCGTTTTTGTGTTATTGAGTAACAAACATACAAACTTCACATAATGATAACACGAATGAATAAATATCTCATGATCATTCGCAAGTATATTTAGCAATGTCTGAAGAAGGGACTGTGACCTTTTAGTTTGGTTCGGCCTTTCTTCTCAGAGCACTGAATTTCCTTCAGCCCCGAATGCTTAGTTGAATGCATTTGCAAACTACTCGAATTGAGGAACCTCATTTCGTATTGGGAACACTTATGCTTTCTCTCCATCAAGTGGTCTCTCTTTGAATGCATTGTCAAAAATTGCTATCAATAGGATTAGGTACTTACTGCGATTCGCGTCATGTGTCGCGTCAGTCTGTACGAGCCTTTCATTGTAGCACATAGTGATACAGTAGGTATTATGAAAGAAAGATTCTACACAATTAAATGAGTTCTTGTCGATGTATACCTACAACTTTTGCACGCTTCCTTGTTACCGGTGAAAGGATGCAGGTGATAGGAAGTTGACAAATTGCTGCCTCGCCCTATATCTCCGATGAGCAGAGGGCCGCACGTCAGTGCCAACTGTTTGACCTTCGTTGGCCTAGCGTAGCGCGAAGAGACTAGCATAATATTGGTTTTTGTTTTCACTGACGTGCGGGGCCACCTTACGATGCGATATCTGGAAATGTGAATCGAACCATATGGGGCCGACAAGAGCTAAAGCGCGGTCTCTATCAGACTGCATAGAAAAGAAAGAGATGCGCACATAACGCTGGTAATTAATTGCAAAAAAATAAGCAATTATCCATTTACAAAAAAATTATTGGTTGGACAAAAAATCAGAATGATTGCATGCTTATATTAGTATGGGTTTTAATCGTTAGATTTTTTTTTCTATTGGATCAAATTTATTGTATTATGTTTTCAACACACTATCTAACTAGCCATACATCCTGAAGAATATCATAAAATGTATCCTCCTACTGGAACGCTATACGGCACTTACAACAACGGAAAAACAATGTGCTGTTTTTCATCCATCCTGTGCGGAGGACATCGAACGCGCGGCGATTGAACACGCACGCACACACAGCGTCAAGACACTTCTCCATAGTTCCATTGTTCCATTCATGTTGCGCACACTCTGCGATTTTTGAGACTCAATGAAGTTTTCAAAATAATTACATTAAAATTGATAAAACGGAGAATTTTGAGGTGTCGCCTTGCCGACAGATGATATGCCGTTGTGTGTCAGCCACCACTCTTCCAGGAAACCAAAGTTTAATGCTATCACGACAGATTTATTTTACGCTTTCGCTGCCAGAGCATTGCACTTTCGTTGTTTGCGTTAGGCAAATGTTCGTTTCGCCGCCGTGCTCTCGGAATTTCCCCTTTTCACCACCCTAGACCGCCTGAGGGTAGTCAAGCGTGGTAGACTGAGTAGGTACATATATTATTAAACAAACGCGGAGTGAAGTTACGCCAAAATTGCACTTTGAATATGGTTGAGACTGTTTTTCAAAGTTTG
This sequence comes from Dasypolia templi, assembly GCA_963555695.1. Taxonomy (NCBI): domain Eukaryota; kingdom Metazoa; phylum Arthropoda; class Insecta; order Lepidoptera; family Noctuidae; genus Dasypolia; species Dasypolia templi. Next base: position 7,633,891 of record OY743166.1, read on the forward strand.
AATAGCAATCTAGAACCTAATTATACTATTCTAGCTTGCTGTCCTGGCTTGGCACGTGCTAGTGCTTTTACATGATGCTAGAAAATTTTAAGCCAGTACACTACAACAAAGTGAAGCGCTTGTCTGGGTTCGAACCTACGACGAAGGAAGTGGAAAACTTGTTGCGCCGACCCCAAGTAACATTAGTCAACTCCAAGATGACGATGATTCAGTTGAAAGACTTCCACAGCTAGAAATAGGAAACCCACCCCCCAAGCAATGTCAGTCCTATGCTTCCCGCATCCCGTCTAAAGATTATGTCTGGACTTTAAAAGAGACCTCTGAGTTTGTTTCGGCCTTTTTTCTTAGAGTAGTCAGATAGGAAACGCCGACCTCATAAATTTGAAAAAATATGATTGACCTGTAAAAGTGTATGTTACAAACCTATTTACAAAAAAAAACATTTAGCATCCAGCGGATTTCAGCGACCTTCACTGGCTCATCTACAAATCTTTTTTTTTTCCTCTAACATGTGGGTGAAATTCTTCTCCATTTTCAATTGTAGCCAAACACTATTCATTCAGTAGCAACGTTAAATGCGACGTGCAGATAAGATTTTATGAGCCCTTAGCTCATAAAATTTTATCCGCACGTCGCGTGTCGCCTATATAAACGGATTTCAAGTGCAACCTTGACCATTTCAAGTGTTCCGTTGTCTCAATAATAAAATGAAAGAGGGGTGTGTTGGTTTCTCTTGTACACACAGCAAAAAGCTAGCATGCATATCTGGGCTCTGCACAAGCAATTTGTAAGAACTAGGCACAAAAATACTAGTCTTTCGCGTATCGTTACGAACTACATAAGATTCTGCCTACCTGCTTTTTTCAACTATGTTGGGGTCAGCTTCATACCTCACCAGCTGAATACCAGTATTTTACATGGAGCGACTGCCTATCTGACCTCCACAACCCAGTATCTGGGTAACACGATACCCCTTGGTAAGACTGGTTGACAGACTATCGGACTTCTGAATAGGTACTATCGTCACGAACTACGTACATAATCAGCCTATAATGTTCCAACACTGCTGGGACACGCCGTGGTAAACCTATAAGCCAATCAGCAAAGTCTCAAGGTAGGACCCGACGTACCATAAATTCATTAAAAGCACTTGTGTAAGCTTTTATCCGGACAAGACAAAGAACTTGGGTCAAAATCCGGAAAGACGAAAAAGAAAAACAAGTTGCAAAAAATACGTATACAGGCCTACAGGGTAAGACTACGTACGTCGATTTCAAGCCGGGTGATAGGTCAAAATCATAATAGTTACAGCGGAATATAAAAATAATGCTATGTATTTTAAAAATGACTGGCATTTATTTTATAAAAAAGAAAACGTGAAAAGCTACTGCCTGTGACGCTCTTTTAACTCCTGTTGCTACAAGTTTTAACTATTTTTTTATATATTTTATTTGTTTTTTTGTTTTACTATATGTAATAAATATCTAGAATAGATCTAGAAGAAATAGTGTTTTGTGGCACGAAAGTTCAAAAAGTATACAGTACTCGCACCATTTTATCATGGATTCAGTACATGATTCTGAATTTCCCTGCTTTGACAATTTTCTGTCTAGAACCATGTGCTGAATTCATGGTGACAGGCAAACTGTCACCATGAATCCACCACGTATAGTTTTTGAACTTTGAACTTGGACGACGTCGCTGGAGATATTTTAGTGCACAAGTGTGTGCGCAGACAGAGATGCACTCTCTCTTTTTTTACTCCCATAGTCCGATGGGACGGCAATCCGTCAAGTCCGGATAGAGATCAGGCGCAGGACTAACGGAATAACGTCCGAGGCACGGTATCACACCGCCAATTTTTAAACTCCGGGCTGTTCCTAAGACATTCCTTATGGATAAAACCAATGACACTTGAAAAAATGTGTACAAACAATGTGAAGCCTTGACTCTAGACAAAAACACCTGTATTACGGGAGCCAGTGTTTTCTCCCAATCAGTTTTGGATTTTATTTATTGGTCTATCTACAATCGTTACACTGTTCAACCGAAGTAACACAAGCCAACATACAAGCCAAGTGCACAATATTACCCTCGACCGATCACCATGTTCGGCAAGCCGATCCCTTGGGAGAAGCGAGCCAAATATCTGGGTGTAGTGCTCGACAAACACCTCTCTTTTTCAGAGCACATTAAGGCGGCTCGTTCGCGCGCCGCCTTCGCTCTAGGTAGACTTCACTTTGTCCTAAATGCACGTAGCAAATTGTCACTAAAGTGCAAAATGCGTATCATCTACACAGCGTGCATCCGCCCGATCATGACATATGCCAGTGCAGTCTTTGCACACGCCAAGCCCCATCGCTTCAATAGAATGCAGACCCTCAAGAACAAGTTCCTCCGTAGGATCACAGGCTCCCCCTGGTAAGTTCGCAACGAGATCCTTCACGTTGACCTCAAGATTCCCACTATCCGCCAGTTTATGAAACGCATTTCAAAGCGTTTCTTCGAGACCGCCGCGAATCACCGCAACCCTCTGGTTGTCAAGGCCGCTAGCTATATTCCCTCCTCCATTAGTCATGTCCGCCGTCCCAAGCATGTCCTCACCGATCCCGATGACCACATAACTCTCATTCAGGAGAGCAGTAGGGCCATCAGTACAGTGCACAAACACAAACCGACATTCCGACCTCGCCGCCGAGGTTCCTCGCGAAGATCCCGACGTAACTGTCCCCCCCGACCCTTGCTCGACGAAGTGCCAGCCCGCGCCGTAGCTGAGCCTGTAGCTTTAAATTCCCCAGATAATAATAATATAATCCAGATCCAGCCTGTCCCATCTTGCTGTCCTCCCGTCAGCGACGCCCTAAGCCGAGGTCCGTACCCCACAGGGGGTGCCCTTAGCGAGCGTTCGCTTAGTAATGTAAGAAGTTTTACGCCCCTGGCTGGAGGCTTTGAGTCCGCTTAAGGCAGCCACAGGATAGTCCGGTTAAGTAGTCACGACCTCTCAAGGTCAACTACGAGATGCCATACAAAAAAAAAACACAATATTAGGCGATAGACACATCATGCAAAAACAATTTTTATAGTACATATAATGAAAAATAACAGTCAGTGTCAGTATGCAATTTACATCTTAAAATAATTCAAATATCGACTAGTATTCTAACCTTCGTGAACATGTAAAAACAGACGGGAACGAACTCTGGTCGAAGCAGTTTGCAAGCTTACTACGGTATATACAACACAATTGCGGTATGCAACGTCAGCAACGTGGTCAATATCCGGACACAACACGTGGTTTTGAAGAGAACCGACACATGCCGCACGTTTGTGTCGTCTGTTGGAGAGTTAGGATTCGAGTAGTTTTAAAATGTACCTCTGATACTATAGCCACACAGTTTGTCTAATAAGACGTCGTGCTTTACATAATCGAAGGCTTTGGTCATATGTGTGTAAATGGTTCAGTAGCGTTAGCTGATGATATGCTTAAGCTTTGGATTTCTAAGAAAACAGGCAACGGTCACGCTGTAACGGCTGTCCATAATACCTTAACGTAAAATATTGGCTAAAATTACTTTCACGACGGCCGTCAATACTATTAAGGAAACGGTTTCCTAAGAAACCTAAGCTTTTTGATGCGATGAAGTTCTCAATTCTTCTGTATGTTCTCTTTTTTGTATGCTTGTTACGCGATATATCCGGCAGTTGTGGATTGATTTCGAAGATTCTTTTTTTAATAGATAATGTAACACCACCCATAAAGCATTTATTTATTTCAATTAAACCATTTACAGGCACTTTTGAATTGTCAACAGTCGGTGAGTCAAAAATATGAAGCTAGTTGCCCATTCCAAAGCGTAGTAGGTACCTATGGAAAAGAAAGGGCAAGAAACTCCATGGACACTCTTTTAAATAATATTGGTATAACAAATAAGCGTAAGATGATGATGATGAGTAGATGTAAGTTTTATTACCTTTGCTTGGGTAGTTTTTCAGTTAGCTTCAATAAATAATACGTATTTTATCCACTGTTGTTATTGATGATGTTTTAATAATAATTTTGGAAGTCGGTGAACAATAAAACATACAAAACCAAGAGTCCAAGACAACTACTTCCGAAATTAAAGTTATGTTTCACTTTGTGGTGTTTGTTTTTGGAAGACGAGTGTTTTTTTTTTACATAATGGAACAAACGTTTCCCCTGATTCTCAAAGCCTTATCAATTGATTAAGTCTCTTGATGAGTGAATCTGGTGTAAACTTGTGATAGCTCAACCAAAAATAACAAAAATTTGATCATCATCACCATTATCCCCAATTTAAAGGCGCAAAATGTCTTTTTCTGCCATACTTCTCTGTTAGGCGTCATCTCGACTAGCACATTGCATGACCAATTTGGAAACGAGTTTTGTCGATGGGAGAATGGACAAAATGTCATTTTGCCCATTCCTTCTGTCATTTTGTCTATTCTTCCATCGACAAAACCCGGGCCTGCTATGCGTGCTGATCAATTCACATATAATTGGACAAATAAAAATTGAATAGCCTTTCAGAGGCCCTAGTGCGAGTTTCTTTTAACCATTTCGACTTTATGCATCGACCGCGTTCGGCGCTCCGATTGGCCTTTCACCATTCGAAAGTTGTGCTCCGATTGGCCCTTGGCAATCGGAGCGCCGAACGCGGTCGATGCGTAAATTAGAAACGCCTAAAATAAATTCACACCTAGGGCCACCGAAACTGAAACTGAGTTTTGAAAATACTTATATCTATATAGTTGCATTTAGTCTAAGCCGCAGACACAAAAAACCACTTAATCCCATTACTGTCTAGACGAGACCCTCGCTCGTGAAGTTGTCTTATACAAGGGAATTTACACAGGCGATGTTGTTAGAACTAAGCATCAGGGGACTTATACTACAGTGCGGGCATTTGTGTAGTAATCTGAAATCGTGGTTCTTGGCTGCTTCAGTACCTACCAATTAACTACTTACTAGTACATACCAAGATCAAGATCTTTGACAGACGTTATGGGAAACAAGGAAAGTCTGGCAAATCAATCTTACCAAGAGTTATCGTGTCACCGACTAACCTAGTGGAGGTGAGATAGGAAGTCGCTCCATAAAAAAATCTAGTATTCTACATCCAGTTAGACTGGAAGCAGTCCTCAACATAGTTGGAAATGGCAGTTGATGACCCAACAACAACAAGTCTACTTTAAGGGTTCTACGACAAAAATTGCTGATCTAGGAACTACCACTTCAGCTTGCTTGCCCACGGAATAATCTTCCGTGGGCTTAATATTAATAATAATTAACAGGCTAAGTCGACTGTCAGATCCGATTCTGAGGCCGATTATATTTTCGGGCTGCCTGCTAGGATGTAGGCGTGTTACAGTCCGCGAGGCTAAGCTGAGGTTTGCATTTGTGTGAGTACAATCGCGCCAATATGATCGCACGATTGCACAGCGGCTCAAGCCGATTGTCCGATTGCCAAACAAAGGACGCGTCGCTATGTGCACTCACACTAATGCACAGCTCAGCTTAGGCCTCGCGGACTGTAATAGTGTGTGGCGGCATCTACACCGCTACATGCGAACAACGCAACACACTGACGTCACACAAAGCCTGCATCGCGCAATCAGAGTTTACCGCGCAGCTAGCATATACAACTTCCCGACATCAATTGACGGGCAGCTGCCCACCAGATACGACATTCATCTGGTCCTCCCTTTTCTAAAGAGTATGAGTGAACTTTACACCCTGTTCCTCACAACTCTTCAAGTGTATGAATAAGTACTTATGTACCGACAGATATCACCCGGTTTACACCATACTTTTCGCTGCCGAGTGCCGCAACGTGTGAAAAACGCCTCAGAGACTCCAAGTTTAGCCCTTCCATAGCTCGCTGAGCAACCTTGTATGCATACTACGTACTACGTTCCTAGTAATATAATCTATCATCCTCTGTCTACAACGACCCGGAATGTACATAGAGATTTCACCTTGGATGCGCGGGCGCGGGGTATGGTCATGACATTGAACGGAACGATGCTGGGTGATAATGTTATTACCGGCCGATTGTTTTATGTAACATGTAATTGTATAACCGGCCAAGTGCGAGACGGGCTCGCGCATAGAAGGTGAAGGTTCTTCGTGGTTTTATTCTCTCAGCACTTCTCTAGTTTTTTTTACAACGTATTAACTTTAAATTGTGTACGTAGATCACTAACTATTATCTGAAACCACTTTTATGTTTAACAATAATATTAAATTTTAATTTCTAAATATAATAACGGGCAAAGTATATATTTAACACATGAAAACGACTGACTCTTACAGAGGTCTCCGAAAAAGTTCTGCTTCTCTCATATTGCCTTATCTTAATAAAACAATGGTCGCAACGCTGCTCTTGTTTATGTTCCCATGCTGATTTTTGACACTATTCGATGTTTGCATCCTGCTCGGGATGCAGCCTCGAAAGCACCTCGCCTCGCTGTGAGTCATCATGCCGCTCCAGTGAAGTCACTCTTAACTTTGTGAAAAGAGCGCGGCTTACGCCAAAAAATAAAAGCTGTTGGTCCGCAGCCAACTGCTGACCTGATATCCTGGTTACTTCATATTTCCATTAAGAATTTGTTAGTACATAGTTAACAGGTACGCAACATAATATCAACATAGACTTGAAGACAATCTCTTGATTTCGAAGCTCAAATAGAACTCCCACAAACTAGGCGATGCCGCAAATTTCCATTCAGTTTCCTTAAAAAAACAGTACTTTTTCTATAACTAGCACACACAAAGAATCTTTTTTTTACCTATTATAAATCATGACAATTGTCAATACCGAGTAATAGAGGGGTGATGATATATTTAAACATTCATGTTTCCGTGCGAAGCTGGAACATATCACTAGTGCATAATAAACGTCGTATGAATAGACTCTTGTTTCTCATGATAAACTCCATTAAAATTCATTGATCCATTATATTTTTTTGTATTCCACAACGCTGACACGGGTGGAAAAGGTTATCACAATAAAAGGCCGCAAACACTCGCAGATTTAATGATGCTCCCCCGCAAACAACAACACGTATTGTGGGGTAAAGATCAAAGCATTATACATATTATACTCGGCCCCTCGGAACGCTAAGCGAAAACGAAGTGCATCGTCCATTTGTATGAAATGCTGGTCAAAAGGTGCTGTGTCTCAAGACGAAAGTCTTTGACCAGTGCGTGTTGCCAGTGATGACCAATGCCACTGAAATGTCGTCCCTCACTATGACCCTTATTAGAAGGCTGAGTCACCTAAAGAGCAATGGAGACGTCTATGCTTGGAGTTTCCCCACGTGATCGAATCAGATGAGATCCGCATTGGAACCAAGGTAACCGATATATCCCGAAAAATTGCCAAACTTAAGAGGCAGAGGGCAGGGCACATTGCTCGCAAAGCAAATGGCCGATAGGGCCCGAAATGTTCTGGAGTGGCGACCCCGTTCCGGAAGACGTAGCGTTGGAAGGCCTCCCACAAGTTGGACTTGTGACCTTGTGAAAGCCGCAGGAATCCGCTGGATGCGGAAAGCACAGAAACGATCGAAGTGGCGGTGCTTGGGGGAGGCCTATGTCCAGCAGTGGATGTCTTTCGGCTGAAAAGATGATGATAATGATGCTGGTCGAAAAAAAAAAGCCGCAGCAACCGCACTTCGTGTGCGAAACTCCTTAGCAACTCCGCTTGAAATACCACAACATTGCGAAAAGCAAACACAACTTTCAGTTGCTATGTAATTACGTATTCTAACTATCCTATTAATGAGCCCAACGCATGGGAGGGTATGGACCTTTATTATAGCTTTAATTTACTTTACTGAAATAATAGCGGTTTCGGTAATAGGTCATGTGTCGTTTAAATATTTACGCTAATTTGGTAGTAGTCGAAGGTAGGATTTTTTGGTGGACAAAATTGTAATCAGCTATGTTCCTCTAGTTAGGTTTACACACATTAACTCACGAATTCTTCCCAATGGGGTAAGGAGAAACTAAAGAACTCATATGACTCTACGATCCATACATAGTCAAACAGTCACGCCGTTTGCGAGTACTACGCACCTGACCTAGGTAGGATTATTGAAGTGTTTCCAATACTAGTGTCAAAATCACGACTAGATAGAAAAAAAGTAGACTCGATGAATTTAAGAACGTAACTTTAACCAGATTTAAACCGATTCGATTACAAATCAGATCGGAGAGACAACACATCCCTTTTGTAAGATTTCTTTCAATTCCGAAACCGCAGTTACAAATCCGCCCAAACGCAATGACAGATCGCGGCTTCTGAATTCTATGAAAATAGACACCTACTTAAGCAAGCAATAGGATCGATACCAATGAATAAACACATGAAAATGTTTATCCATCCATTTTCTTATGGTTATTAAAAAAAACAATATAATTACAACAGTTCTATTAACTAACTACAAAACTCGTATTGAAATAGACAAGCATTTTTTAATACTCGAAATAATGAGGGTAGGGTCGACTGTCGATCGATAGGCCGTCGACGGCCCCCAATGTCTATCTTCAACCCTTACTGGCTATTAAGGTAGGGTTAAAGCGATGCAGATATCCAGCAATAGACGTTTGAGGGGATCCACTATCCGCACTCATTCGTGACGTGTTAGAAATTCAGAAATGAAAGGCCTACCATAGCAGACTACTGAAAAATCACCACGGCCGCGGCTTTACCCTGATGGTTTTTGTACTTAAGCAATGGTTTTTTTTTTTCAGTAGTCGGGTTTTAGTTTTTGAATTTACTTTTTATGTACAAATTATGAATAGTACGTACCGGTCAATGTTATAACTCTTGGCTTTGATTGGCCGAAGTCGGGTATAAATTATGTATATGCGTACTTTAAACGGCGTTAGTCCACTGCATAAATAAACAGAATAGATAAGAGTAGGGTATAACTGAGGTAGTGCATAAGATCCAAAAGCTCATCACAATAAATGTTCATCCTGTCATAATATCCCATGGGAACGTACTACCGATATTAAAAGTACCCTATGTGTTATACCAGATAAACAGTTTGGTTTACTCGGTTCTCGCCCGTAATGCCCCCAGTCAGCATTCCTTTTTTCGACATCTTCGACAATGATCGGTCATATTTCTGCCAAAGTACACAAAACTTTAATGACTTATACACCTAAACCTTCCTCATGAATCACTCCGTCCATTGGTGATAACCTTATGAAAATCCGTTCTGTAGATTTTTAGTTAATCGCGTTCAGGCAGACAGATGCGGCAGGGGGGACTTTGGTTTATAATATGTACTGGTATTCATCTATATAGTCACAGTAAACAGTCTTGCTTGCGTAGCACTTTACATTAGTATGTCGGTGGCGCAAACCCATAAGTTTTGCCCTACCAAAAAATCACTCAACGCGAATATAGAAGAAGACTTCAAAAATATTAACATCGTCTACGTAATTGCCTATGACAAACAAAATATGACGCTGCTCATTATTACTTTCAAAGTACCGACTTGAATAGTAGCAGAGCTCTTTGAGAAGGAGCACGTCCGGGAAAGTACAACCACAATACTTTTTTCCACCGCAAAACAGTCCGCTGGGTGACTCTTTAAATAATAAACGTTTTTATTTCTGTAAGCAGGTTTGTACTAACACTTTTACATTAAATCATATTTTAAAAACTAGATGAGGTCGGATTTCTCACTACTCTGAGAAGAAAGACCGAAACAAACTCGTCACAGTCTCTTTTAAAGTACAGACATAATCTTATTCAGGCTGCCATTCGTGGATCTTTGCCAGTCGTTACGGGTCGTCAGAAGTCTGACAACCAGTCTTGCCAAGGGGTATCATATTGCCCAGTAACTGGGTTATGAAGGTCAGATAGTCTCTTCATGTAAAAAACTGCTATTCAGTTGCATCCAGTTAGACAAAAGGTTTGGAAAAGGGTAGCTGATGACATAATCTTGGTCAGATCATTTGATGACCATGTAGATTGGTGTCTAAAATGGCCTTTAGAGGGAAGAACCCCACCGATTGATTAAGCCTGTCCAGTCAGTGCACACATTTGTCAGTAATTATGCAGCTCAACAGTGGAGCAGTGGTGGCCCAGTGGTAACGGTCCCGACTTACGAGTTGTAGGTCGTGAGTTCGAACCCAAGCAGGCGCTTTACTTTGTGTAAATAATTTCATCACCACTGCTCTCAAAACGGTGAAGGAAAACATCGTGAGGAAACCGGCATGTCCTAGCACCAAAAATTCGAAGACATGTGACATCTACCAACCCGCACTGAGCCCGCGTGGTGGATTACGGCTCACTACCTCTCATAGAGAGGAGGCCAGTGTCCCAGCAGTGGGGACGTTATAGGCTGATAATGCTATGCAGCTCAACTCAGAACTTCAGGAGCTCGCTGTTTTCCTGTTGGGATATAGTCGGTGTAATGGCTAATGACTATGCGATACTGTCGCTTGAGCCTGTGCTCATGAGAAAGTTCAGCATTCTCTTCTAGCATCGCATGCATGCTACCTCTGGTATTACTGGTGATCATGGGCGGCGGGGACTACATTAGATGATTGCCGCCTGATTATTTGCCACGGAACGTAAAAACTACAATAAATTCTTCTTTCTTTCCAGAAACGGTACCTCAATGATATCCCTAATCATTCCGCCCAAGGATCAGATCTCGCGGGTGTCAAAGATGTTGGCCGACGAGTTCGGAACAGCTTCAAACATCAAGTCGCGAGTCAACCGACTGTCAGTGCTGGGGGCTATCACATCTGTGCAGCATCGACTCAAGTTGTACACGAAAGGTAACAAAATAAAATACCGTCACATGTATTGCTGCCGAAAAATGGCATCGCGAGAAACCGAGGAGGCCATTTTTTTTTGTAGTGTGATTAATTAAGTTCGTGAAACTGCCTGCGTATCACAATATGTACTGCGTATTCCTGTGTGAGTCACAATTAATGCTTTTTGTTTCAATTACGGATTAAACATAACATGATAATAATATACGACTTTGAATCCGCCTCAGTTTGGCCAGAGTTTGAACCTCCCGACCTTATCATTTACTGCAATCTTGAACTAATACTCAACCCCCATTTATTCTTACAGTACCACCAAACGGCCTCGTGATCTACTGCGGTACTATCGTAACGGAAGAAGGCAAGGAGAAAAAAGTGAACATCGATTTCGAGCCTTTCAAGCCAATCAACACTTCCTTATACCTATGTGATAATAAGTTTCATACCGAAGCTCTGACTGCGCTGCTAGCTGATGATAATAAGTTTGGGTTCATTGTTATGGACGGTAACGGAGCCCTGTTTGGTACGCTGCAGGGTAATACGAGGGAGGTGTGTAATGGTTTATAATATACTAGCTTTTGCTTGTGGTTTGCCATGACCCATGTGGAGTTTGAAAACTTACCCACGGGTCTGTATTACCAGGATAGAAACTATTCTTGTGCTGATCCTGGCACACAAGAAGACCATGTTCTTTAGTGCCAAAGCGGGCCCACTTTTTAGTGCCGCGTCTAGACTATTCATCAAAATACTTATGTATTTTTTCATGTCAATTTTATTTTTATCAACATTTCTTTCATCTTAGCATTGGAGAACCTAATAAATATTTATTTTACTGAATTTAAATACATCCGCTATTCAAACCTAAGGTGAATGTTGCCAGATGATAAATTATCTCAATCAAATAATTGTAATCAATTGGAGTCCACATGGTGTTGTATGTGTCAAACACCTAAATAGTGTAAAATCTGCCTAGTACTGTTCCCACTGCTGGGACACAGGCCTCCTCTCGGTGAGAGGGAGTGGGCCGTAATCCATCTCGCGGGCCCAGTGCGGGTTAGTAGATCACGTATTCGATTTTTTTTTGTTCTAGGACATGCCGGTTTCCTCTCGATGTTTTCCTTGACCGTTTTGAGAGCATTGGTGATAAAATAATTTACACAAAGTATAGCGCCTGTCTGGGTTCGAACCTGCGACCTACAATTCGTAAATTGCGGCCGTTACCACTGTGCCACCACTGCTCACTAAAATATCAATCGTACTGAAACACTCGAAAGACTTTTCGAGATAGTTACGTTATTTTGTTTGCGACCAATACGTCTACAAGGCAACAGCTAATCTATCAATTTTCCGTACTTCCAGGTCCTCCACAAGTTCACAGTCGACCTTCCGAAGAAGCACGGGCGTGGTGGTCAGTCTGCCTTACGTTTCGCTCGTCTGCGTATGGAGAAGCGTCACAACTACGTTCGTAAGGTCGCCGAGGTGGCCACCCAGCTGTTCATCAGTGCCGACCGTCCCAATGTCGCTGGCTTGATCCTGGCCGGTTCGGCTGATTTCAAGACTGAATTGTCACAGTCTGATATGTTTGATCCGGTAAGTTTTTATTTGACATTTTAAAAATCAATAATTAAAAAAAACATTGCTACGACATTTACAGTTTGTCGCATGATTAGCTAGAATGAAACGCCTGGATTAAGATTGCGTCTGTTCGTGCGTCAAGTCGTGGTCGTGGCCACGTAGTGCGCAAACTGCCTTAGTTAATTCAACAACAAATCACATCAAACATAGTCTGTTTTTGTATGGTTATGGCTTATTTGTAAGTTTGTATGTAGGGGTAATCTCTGGAACTACGAATCGGTTTTCAAAAAATGTGTTTGCATTTGATAGCCCAATTCATGAGGAAGGCTATAGACAGAAAGAACGGAGGCGACGCGATACGGCGGGATAGTTCGGGGGAACCAGAAATTTCACGCAGTCGCGGGCAGAACTTAATGATTGATACGATCCATAAATAATCAGCCTAAACCTTCTCTTTGTGAAAGGAAGCGATTTGTACCACGCAGTCCTAGTGCAGTTTGGTAGTAGATGTTCCAAATCTTTCTGCCTAAACGCTTATTTTCGTGGTTTTTCACGACAACTGCATGAAATCTCCGGACTATTGTTGAATTCACTAATTAAGACTCAGTTTCCACCAAAGCGGAGAAGTTAAACATGACTCGATAGCTCGATCAAACAATAGGTTTGCTTCGACGTCGACTTCGACAGCTTAGCTTAAACTCAGTACAATGGTCTGTTAGTTGATTACGAGACATTTCGTCTCGCAGTTTGGTGTCAACCAAGCCTCATAAAGTTTTTATTATAGTAAAAACTATTGTTCCGTTGTTTGATTCAACTGTAACAAGTAATGACACACATTTATCTTCCACAGCGTCTCCAAGCCAAGATCATCAAACTGGTGGACGTGTCTTACGGCGGTGAGAACGGCTTCAACCAAGCCATCGAGCTGGCGGCCGAGTCGCTCCAGAACGTCAAGTTCATACAGGAGAAGAAACTCATTGGCAGATACTTTGATGAGATCTCACAGGTAAAGACATCTGTAGTGCTATTCTGTAACCATCTCACCGTGAAAACTTAGGTGAAGGGAGCGTGAAGTGAGCTGTCAGGGATTGACCAAGATGGGATGACACAGACAGCTCACTCCACGCAACTCTTCACTGTGAGATTTTTACAGAATCGACATGCATAGCCCGGTCTCCTAAAAACGCCATCGACCTCGTCTGGCGTCAGCGCAGACATTTCTGAAAATTTTTAAGCTGCAACAAATGTTCCGAAGAGACCACATCTGAATCCCAGCCTACAAGACCTGTTCAAGTGAACAGCTCAATTTCGTTTTGTAATGTTTGGGCCCGTATTAATAGGAAATTGTTAATGTCTCGTTATGTTGGATTAAGTATATTATTCCTGTTACAGGACACTGGCAAGTACTGCTTCGGTGTGGACGACACGCTGCGCGCTCTTGAACTTGGCGCCGTTGAGACTCTGATCTGCTGGGAGAACCTCGACATCCAGAGGTATGTAATGAAATATGTGTTATTTTATACTAATATTTAATACTAATTATTTACGGAGACCTCAACAACTGGCCAACGAATTAAAAAGTTCGTTGAGAATCGAGAACATTTATGAAAAACATTCAATACATCCTACAAAAAAGGGTCAAACAAAACCGATGGTAAAAAACCAGTCACCAAGAAAAACTGTTGCCTGAGTTCTCGCTTAAACAGAGTTCACAGTTAAAACACAGTTAATTTTTTACTTTTATATTGATATCTTGTAGTTCGATATTTTGACACTTTCGAACAATTTTAAAAACGTTTAAAAAAAATTGTAATCGGCCATATTCCTGTAATTAACCAGTTCACTATTGTACATACAGGGTGTCCTGTACGATTTACTGACCGTTATTGGTTAAAATTAATTCTTATTGTATCTTTACCAATAATGAAGCGAAAAACTCATAGCTTTGCATAGTAGACCCTCCCATATGGAAGTAGCTATCACAGGTAATAAGCTTACGAATCTCTTTAAATGCTGATTTTGGCAAAAAAAAATGCTACCATTGGTAAGCAAAACAATGCCAATTTGTTTTTAAAAAAAACAGCCCTCTGAGAACTATCTTGTCGTGCGCTGCCTAAACCGTATCGTGTTCGTGTAGACGTATAAGAACTTAGCATAAGTCGACGTCAAGCCGAAATCGGGTGATAGGTCGGGTATATGACGTTTCCAAAATATATAAAATAAATAGACAACTTTGTTGAAGCAATAACTATTTACACAACAGCTTTTTCATTGTTTCTGTAATTACGGCATTCGACCCGGTTAAAGGCCCGTAAGTGTGAGCGAAAGTTCCAATGATTGAATTACGATTTAAACTTATCAACTTGAAAAATATGAATTTTAATAACTGTCTTACCCTTTCTGGGTTTAATCGCAGTTAATGGCAGCCCTGTAGTAATAGACTTTTCCATATGTTACGATTTGGTTGTGAAGAAAGGCATCCGGAGGAAATGGGCAAAAATGAAATTAGAATATCAAGACATGTGACACCCACTCATCAACCCGCAGTGGGTCAGCGTGACTGTAATCCACTTTCGGCCCGTTCACTGTCACAAAGAGGCCTGTGTTCTAGCTGTGGAAAAGGCTGAGTGATGTTATGTTTACCCGACTGCGACGGAGCCCAAAAAGAGGGTAATGTTTTATGTTACCTTTTTTAACATATACCGCCAAATTTTCCAGATACGTGCTAAAACTCCACTCGACCAATCAGGAAACCATCCTACATCTGACGCCCGAACAAGAAAAGGACAAGTCTCATTTTACTGATAAAGAGGTTATTATTTCTAAGTCACATTTCACTGACAAAGAGGTGATTATTATTTGTTGCTATTTCTACCGCTTTTTTTTTCATTACAACATTATAAGATGAAATCATATTTTCTAGAAAGTATATCAGTATTTTTATCCATCGTCTCTTTCGCTTTTTATCGCTGTCGCACTCTAAGACGTCACTTTAAAGTTATCTAGCATTAATTTTAACTATCAATAAGTATACAGAATTACAAGTAACAGAAGGTATACACTTTAAAGGACTGTTGTACTCACAAGCATGAACAACTTGAGTAACGGCCGAACCTTATATCGTATCTATCTCCAATTTTGGCGTACTGGAGAAAAAAAAACCTTTCTGTCTCTGGTTTTAACGTCACAATTAAGCCAAAGTATGCGAATGCGACCCTATAATGTTTTGACAGCTATTTGTTTGACAGGCACAAATAGAATTGTACTGTCTATCATCAGTAGCGATATGTTAGGTTATTGGGTTTGGCCGTTAGGGACCAACTCTTAAATATGAAAAAACAAGTCAAGCATTTTGACTGTTTTGGGGAAACTTTTGTATGGAATGGTCCCATAGTAAAAGTTATTAATTTTCACCAGTACTACACTCACTTACAGTAAGTTTATCATTTTAATAGTCGTCTTTGAATTGAGAATTTAGAGGCGTCATTCGCTAGAGCGAGTAGTCCGCTCGCAAGTATTCGCATTCATTCGCATCGTAAACGAACTACGTGCGATTGGACTACCCGCTCTAGTGAATTGCACTTCTGAGTGACAGAAAGGGATAGAGATAATTGCTGACATGAGCGTTTAAATGTGATTTCATCTTCATACACCGTTGGCTATGCCACATCATATTTTTTGTTTTTGGTGAAAACCATATAGAAATCCATATAGTGTAGTTTAGAAGTAAGGCTACACACAGACAGATGCAAGCACACAGCTGCAATACTGGAGGCATCGCAGGCGCATCGCCATCGCAGAGACAAAGCTCAAATGGCTCATTTGCCTGTACCCAAACCCGGAACATTGGCGGCAGAAATAAATGTCCTACTACTGGGCAGAGGCCTGCTCTGAATTCTCCCAAGAACTGTTTTCTTGTACCACCTTCTGCACTCAAGTGATTTTGAACCTTATGTGGTGCAGCTATTAATGCCAGCTTGCCCTGCAATATTAAATGATTACGAAACGGTTTTTTCTGGCCTGTCCATCTTCGGGCACCCATTGTGTTGAGATTTGTCCAGAGGCATGCATGACGCTTATATGGTCCCCTGGCAGTCATCTGGTCTGTCTTGAAGTGCAACATGGTGTTCCTTAATCTGTCTGTTCTTTTCATGCCCAGAATCCTGCACTCCTAAGTGGCTCTTTGGCATACTCCTAAGTGGAGTTTTGTCACCCGGTTACCAGGCACAGAATTTTTTAAGATGAAAAAAAAAAGTCATTTGAAGTGTCAGCCATCTTGAATCTTATGCTCTACCTTGACCAGCCATGCACTAAATTTGCCCTGAAATATATTTATGAAATGGACCTAGACCATATCATGAAGTGTTCTGCTATAATAGGGATGATGACATTTTATTTTATTTTAAATTTTTGCTTACAAATAGTGCAAACAATATTAAAAAAAGTGTAACACCATCACAGAAGTGACGTCATACACTGTCCGTACCGCGCGACAAGGTTTGGAATAATCCCATTCAAAAACTTAAGGCGTGTAGCTTCTACATGTATCCACCGATTTTCATGATTTTTGTATTGAATATCACTTTTCACACATCCTTCGTTCGAACATAATATTAGTCATCAACCCTGTTATGGTTCCAATACGACATAATACTTCTGCTCTGATCACCGTAGATTAAAACTCGCAGGACACCACACACATAACACGTTTGTCTTACAGTAAATATCATCCCATATTTTCTCTCGTTTCCAGAGTGGTGTTGAACTTGAGTTAGTTGAATGTCAGCCGTTGCTGGAGTGGCTTGCCAACAACTACAAGTCTTTTGGAGCTACCCTTGAGATCATTACTGATAAGAGTCAGGAGGGAAGCCAGTTTGTTCGAGGCTTCGGTGGCATTGGAGGTAGGTCTTGTGATATTTTTTATTATTAGCTTACTGTCAGTAGTTCTTGGTGGGTAGAGCGCTGTTAAAAATTATTTAGAAGAACATATTCAAAATTCATGTCCGTGTTTTGGTCACAGATGTGTACCAAATTTCAAACGGACCAGTAGATTCGGAGCAAATTGACTGTGACAGGCACAGACTATGAGCGTCCAGTTCTCTACGTACAGAGCAAAGTACTTCGGTAACCCAGGTACCCTCCGAAAGATTGACAGGCACACCAAGTCGTTGATGGCCTTCCAGAAGCTGGAGCTGAGCGAGGAGCTGGTGTGGATTTTCCAACCCGCAAAATACGCACATTGACACACATCCAGGCTTGGATGCAGTCAGGGTCGCAGGAGGTTTGAAAGAGATACCGTGGCCCTGGCACTGGCAACTGAAGGAACACGGGTGGATTTTAGTCAGTAAAAGTCTGACACGCCCTCCGGCTCCACCCAGAGCGGGAGAGACTTATGATGATTTCCCACCAAAAAAAAAAAGGCTTGGGTACAGAATGCAGCGCTCGCAAAATAATTGCTCATGCTGAAGATGCGCATACAACATGCAACATGCATGCACTTATTGCTGGATGTTGTAGTTTTAAGAATGATTAAAAAACAATCTTATAAATTTTTTATTCTTGCACTCGGCGACTGCGCAAAATAGATTCGATAAATGCCAGACAACTAGTGCCAGCCGCTCTGGTTTTCAACTGAACTTATTAGTATGAGTCGCGAGACTGACTATAGATCGTCCAGCGCCCTACCCAGCTAGAAATAAAGCTCTTAATCGTAATTATAATATCTAAACATACTACAACATTTAATAACCAACAAAATGCTTTGGATTAACACAAATGGTATCAGTATATTATTTATTTAAGTTTATTATTATGAATATTTTGGCCTGCAAAAGTATTTCATGAAAAATTATATTATTTGTATTTTTAACATTAATACAAAATGTTACGATGGAGGTTGATGCTTCAATCATTAGACACATACTCTGTTCAATATTTACAGGGTGTTTTAAAGGGTCTTTAGAGAAATTAGTAACTTTGGTGATGAATTAGTTCAATCTATGCTTAGGAATTACCACCCTGTATGATAATAAATAGATAACGCAGCTTAATGCTCGTTAGACCCCACCCTTGTCCCGCGTCCTAACCAAAATCGTCACACGATCGACGCGATCTTTTGTATAAATTATGATGTATAAACGTGACTTGATTGATCGGCGCGAATATGTAGTATTCTTATAAAAGAAGAAAAAATATTTACGAGTTGTCGTGGTTGTGGGTTTGAACCCAGCCGCTGTACTTTGTGTAAATCATTTCATGACCACTGCTCTCAAAACGGTGACATCTACCAACCCGCACTGGGCCAGCGTGGGTAGATTATAGCTGACTCCCTCTCGAAAAGAGCCCCGTGTCCCAGCAGTGGGAACTTCATTGGCTGATTATATGAAAGAGTGCGACGATCGCTTTTGGTTAAGACGCGCGCTTAGAACATTTCAGCGTCAAGCTCCATCCATCCCGCTTAAAAACTAATGCCAATTTTTTTACAAATTACTAACTAACTGTCTTTATTTCTTTCTCCAACCCGCCGCTCGGACGCCGTGGGACACACACGTAAATATAACCTCCTTAACAGGCATCCTTCGTTACAAAGTGGATTTTCAATCTCTGCAACTCGACGAACCGCTCGACGACGTAGACTTGGACGATTATTAAAAAATACACGTTTCACTTATTTGAGAAAAAAACATAAAAAACACCATTTCGACTCTTTAACGTTAGGATTTTATGCTTGAATTATGATTATGATTGTGTTTCTGGTCGTTATGGCGTGGACGCTGCGTTTTTTTTTTAATGACGGTGAATTTTGAATGACACGTCTTTACTAATTACTAATGATGTTGGAGGCTGAATTTGCGCAATTGACTGTCAGTATTGTCACGGGCCGTCAGTTTGTATGAGTTAACCGTGACACTCAGTTGACACGCTTGTATTGGATGGAAAATGTTGACAACACCGGACCAAATTTTATGAAATATCGCTTTGTGTTGTATTAAAATATTATGTAACTAATATCGTAACAGTTTATATTTCGTTTTATGTGTTAAAAAAGCAATTGCAAACCTTTCTTATGAAAATTTTAAACCTTAAATTAGTACAACGCTTAATCTAGTGTTATTATTGCAATTCAAAATCACTATTTTAGTACAAAGCGATATCATATAATTTTGTTTAAGTAATATTGGGTAATTGAGCAAAACGGTAAAATATTTGACCGCTATCTGCAATGTTGGCAACATTTAGAATACAATGCCAGAGGGCACGAAGACGCTTCCACTGAGCGTCTCCGTGCCGGACGCTGCTTAAGACGGCATAGTCTACACTATACCTACAAACCAAGCGTTTCAGTGAATGTCACAGTTGACGGCACGCTGACGCGAATATTCATAGTAAAGGCGTTTCTAGTTGATTCCGTGCTCTGTGGTTAATGTTAATACTAAAGGGAATTTTCTGAATTGATAATTCAATCTAAGACGTCATAACTTTATTATTTTTATACTAATGTTTGTTTTTTGTTATTGCATGTGTTGTTGTATTGAAATAAAAGTATGAAATAAATAAAGATGGGGGTAAGTCTTAGATTGAAAGCCGCCACTAGCCTTCAGAAGCTCTTATAAAACAAAAACAAAAAACAAAAAAAAAAAAACTTGTCGAATTCTTAACTGAACAACTTTTTTTTTGTAAACCGGTTAAAAAAAAGACATATTTACATGAGGTAGTTCGTCGGGAAAATTAGCAGTTGTCCTATGCTAACCAAACTCCCGAAAAACGCAGCGTGTGAACGCCCAATGCGACCTAATTATTTCTAGATAATATTCCCCCTCTAGTTCTAGTAAAACCTATTTTCATAATTTCGTAACTTGTTGCTTTATTACACACCACGCGTTTTTTTAACAATTTTTCCCTCTTTCCTGTCATAAGTAGTTTGTTTTCTTGTTTGTTTGTTTTTGATGTTGCACATCGGGATTATTACGAAGTTTTACAAATGAAACAGAAGACAAGTAAAAAAAAAACATGAAAAACAAAAAAAAAGTTTTACTAATGAAACAGTAGAAAAGTAAAAAAAAAACTTGAAAAACAAAAAAATATGAATAAAATTTTATAATAAAATAGAATGTAACGGAACGCACATTTAAATGCAGGATTTTTTTAAATGTTTTATTAAATGGAGCTTCGTATTTTGTTAGAGAAATGAACAGAAATAATCATACATTTCCTATTCATTGATTAGTTTTTGATAGAAACTAGGTTTTCCAAAGTATGCTGATTATGATGCGTTTATTAGGCAGACGCGTACTTACGGAACATCCACATTTAAGCTAGCTAAGAATTAGAAAAACGAAAAAACTAAAATACGTTTAAATTTGCGGTAAACATGACTCAAAGACAAAAACACAAAAAATAACATGGTGGGGGAACTGATGCGTCACATTTTCGCAAAATGGCTATCATTCAGAATAATGCTGTTAGCCTATGCGAGACAGCCACAGGCCCCAGTGCCGGCGCTGGCTGGTTTTCTTAAAGAAAAACCCAATAACTGACGAACCGCAGAAGTCGAACCGCGACCGCTAGATCAATAGTGAAGCCAGAAAGAACTGATAATGGGGAAGAAAACTGTTTAATTAGTTCTGCGTAGTTGGCGCTAAGTGTATTGTCTGGGCACCGATTGGTCGATTTAATTCAAGATCACTTTGACTCTGACACTCTCTCGGTACGAAGCTTCCAGCAAACATAACATAAAATCGAGCCCCCCGCTCCCCCGCTGAGTTAGGCAGAGGGGTACCTATTGTACAGCCACATTTTGCCAGTTACGTTTGAGTCCCATTTATAGGGAGCGATCCTATTGTCATCAACCCGGGACAAATACGCTGGGCGGCTACTGAGAAATTCCTGATGGAAAAGCCCACTAACACTTGCCCGACTCGGGAATTCAACCCAGTACCTCATTCTAAACAGTAGCTCTTGCGACCACTGGACAAACGAGGCAGTCTTAAAATAGAATTAAAATGCTATAAAATTAGTGGCCTTAAAATATCAAGTCGTTGAAAAATTAGAAGTATAATAATTGTAGAAATAATGAAAACATGCTAGTCGAAACGTAAGCAGTGAGCCTCGTAACATACATAATGTAATTTAAGAATATCATTTATATCAAAGCAGTAGAAACTATGATACTAGGGTGAGAACACATATAGACACGGTTGCAGAATTTTGCTGTATTTCTACCCCTTTCTTTCACATACAGCCGTCATTTGATAGAGTCCGCTCTCAAGCATTCGCATTGAAATTGCTTTTACGTGCGAATGGACTTCTGACAAACCAACATAATATTTTGATTTTAAAGAAGAAAAACGGGCTAGAAACTTCATGGTCACTCAAAGCATTTATCTTCAAAAAATAAACAAAAGTTTAAGCTGTTCGTTGTTTGTCAGTGAATGAATGAATTTAACCATTTACAGGCACTTGAATTGCCAAAGAGTCGGCCAGTCAGTGAGATGAACTTAGAGTTGCCCATGACAAAGCCTCCTATGGCCGTTCTGACCGCCCGACTCTTTGACAATTCAAGTGCCTGTAAATGGTTAAATTAATTCATTCACTGACAAACAACGAACATCTTAAACTTTTGGGTCTAGAAACATAACCTTCTGCACAAAAGTGCCTTTTGCAGAGAGGCGAATAGGTTATCACATTGTATAGTACAGCGTACAAAACAGATACAGCGTAAAAATTGGCATGAAATAAATCACCCTTGATACGAGGGCGGCACTGAAAATTTCGGGAATCGAGGAAGTGACACAACATTACTCTTTTAAAAATGTGTTTATTGCTTTTCGAAGTATTCTCCGCGAATTTGACACATGGAACCAATCATTGAAGCAACCATTCCATTCGGAAGTTGGGGTCTCCAAAATGTCCGTTTTGTAGGCGTCCACAGCTTCTTCAGGTGATGAAAATCTCTGTCCACGCAATTTATTCTTTATTTTAGGAAAAGTATAGAAATCATTAGGGCTTAGGTCGGGGCTGTACGGCGGATGGTCTAATAATTCTATGTTTTCTTGCTCTAAAAACTCTTTTGTTCTGTGTGCGGTGTGAGAACTCGCATTGTCGCGTTGGAGGATGATGCGGCGGTTGCAGTTCTCTTTACGGAGTTCAGAAGCGACCTGTGGCAAACAAATGCTAGCATACCATTCTGCATTAACCGTTCTTTGTCCCTCAAGAGGAATAGTCGTAACATGGCCGGTTTTGGAGACAAACGTGGCCACCATTTTTTTTGCAACACTCCGTGAACGAACAATTTATGTTGGCTTTAACTCATTTTCGAACACCCAAACTCGTGACTGGTTTTTTGTTTCGGGTTCGTACGCGTATATCCAGGATTCGTCACCTGATACGATGTTGTATACAGCATTTGAGGATCCTGTGTGGAATCTTTCGAGAGTTTTGATGCACCAAGTAACGCGAGCCGCTTTTTGCTCTTCACAGAGCGAATGCGGTATCCATCATGAAAACTATTTTTTTACACCTAATTGTTCATGCAAGATTATTTGTATTTGACTCATGCCAATGTCTAAAGTTGCCTGAATTTCGCGGTATGTCACATGTCGATCTTCCTCAATCAACTTACGCACAGCATCAACGTTTTCTTGGGTGACTGCAGTTTTAGGACGACCTTGACGGGGATCATCACTGAGCTTGTCACGTCCACGTTGAAATTCAGCAAACCAGCGATAAATTGTGGTTTTGGATGGGGCTTCATCACCAAATGCAGAAATCATCCGGTCAACACACTGCTTTTGTGTTACACCACTTCAAAAGTCATAATAAATCATCGCTCTTGAATTTTCTCGAGTCAATTCCATTTTCTCAACGACTATACAAGTTTGACAAAACCTTGTGACAAGACCGAGAATCTTTTTTTAAATAAATAAATGATATTCGATTTTTTAAACCAAGGAGTTTTCAATTAAAAAGATTTTAATATGACAGGAACAGTGGAAATATTCCATTCCCGATACTTTTAGTGCAGCCCTCGTAATAAGGCACTAGACACACGCGGGGCGACTCAACAATTCAACACAAACTTTATGGTATTATTAGCAAATAATCACAAATTAAGTTTAATGTTGTCAAGTAATGAAACGAAAAAAAAAGTCTCACGGCTAGAATGTTAATTGTTATTAATTATTTTAATTGTGTAGGTATGTTAATATACGTGATGTTGAATACGTGGTTTCAATTAATGTGATAACCTGTATAGCGAGAGTGAGGATGGATTTTTGAAAATACAGCCCTTATAGCGACTGAATAAGGAATGCACGTTTGTATGGAACTTCGGTAATTTGGACGATGGGAAATTCAGTCGGGCACACGCCTTGTTTGAAATAAATCCTTTGAGTTTGAATTCGCTCTTGTAGTTTGTAGTTCTAATTGATAGAAAGGGACAGAAATATGCAGAAATTTTCGGTATATTGTTATTTTACCCTTAAAATCTACGTAATAATCCCGATTATAGATAACTCGTGAAATGTAATCTTCCTACTCAATATGCCAATATAATAAAGTGGTCTTTTATATATATCAGCAATAATACACATTTAATTATATAAACTTCATATTATATAAATAAATTACAGTCTGTACACGTTTTGTGGAAAATCGTAACTGAATTAATGAACCATATGGAATTATATTTCATCTCTTTCGCTTAGACTTAGGTAACAAGATCCAGAACCCAGAAGTGGGATAGTACAGGTCTCCTACCGTTTGTGCAATGCTTCCCAACACGCGTAGAAACGAATTTTGTCGAAGAAAGAATAGACAAAATAAAACAATAAACAAAATTGTTTTGTTTTTTTTTTGTTTGAGCAAAATAAATCTGTCATTTTGTCTGTTTTTCCGTCGACTAAAGTTGGTGTTGCTACGTGTGTTGGTCTGAGCGACTCTCAGCCAGGTTTTTCCCGCGATCTTCTGTAAATCGTCCAACCTACCTGGCTATTGGGCTGCTAAATACTTCACATTAATGTAAGATACATTAATGTTGGTGAAAATACCGCCAAAAAACAAGAATACGAAGTAAGTACAATATATAAAAATATGTTTTTGAAGAGAGAAATCTCAAGTCGTAACAATCTGTATAACCTAACAAATTCAGCATAAATACGAAGAAACGTAGGTCAATTCGAAAAACTCCGCTCTTTAAAAAACCCTGAGTGCTGTACCTACCTCAGTCTGCCTAGCCATCCCCCAATTCGGATTGCAGACAGTCCGGATGCAGCAGAATATCTATATTTTACATGGAGCGACTGTCTTACCTGACCTCCACAATCCAGTTACCAGGTAACACGATACCTCTTGGTAAGTGGTTCTGGTACGAGGTATTCTGTACCAATTTTTTTTTTTTGGGTAGGAAATGACTTCTCCCGCTCTGTCTGGAAGGGCGTGTCAGACTTCTACTGACTAAAACCCACCCGTGTTTGTTCAGTTGCCTGTGCCAGGGCCACGGTTATCTCTTTCGAATTTCCCGTGACCTTGAGGCGATTCTGTACCTATGATATGATTGATTGATTCAAGACAAAATCATACGAGCGAAAGGTATTTTTTGTTTAGTTCTGTTAGGCCCAATAAAACTTTTCCCGACCTGGGAATCATACCTAAGACCTCATGCTCAGCAGCAGCGCTTGCGCGCACTAGACCAACGAGGCAGCTCCCCCTTATATGTTACCGAAATCACAAAACGTGTACACGGCCGTATTTATTGTAATATTAGTATTCATATATTTAAATGATTTAATACTTGTTGTCCAGAAATATTCGTGAAAGTATTTACTGCATAGATGTTTTAATACATTACATAATTAAATCATATTTATCATGATAAAATAATTTATGATCTTTGTATGCATGTATTTAGTTTTCACATTTTGTATTTATTTCTGTCGTCGAATCATTATACGCCTGCCTATAAGTGTTGTACAGATTTTTATATATTTTTAGTGTAGAATTCTTATTCGCTGTATGCAAAAACGTTGTGTGGACTGGGCGGGGCTATAAAAAGCAGATTTTATAGATTAAGTATGATTTCGCAAGATGGGTTGTCTTGAGCAAGCGTGGTGATGAATGCTTATGCCTTCTCTGTATAATAAGAGGCCTTTGCGCTGCACATTAAACACTAATTAAAAAACTTGCTAAATCTGTCATGTTGATGGAGTCGTTATTTATTTATTAATAGTACCCCATAAAAAAAAAATTAACAGCAGATTGCTTCATTAAACGTGACAAGTTTATAAAAAAAAACATTACCCTAGTTTTGAGCTCTTCCGCAGTCGGGTAAAAAGGTTAATGTTGTCCTTGGCCCCGCCCACAGACCTACGCTTACTTTACAGTAACTGATCACGCTTTAATTGGAACGAATATAAACTAAACGTATTGATTGATATTCTTATACACTAGAATGGTAATGTTTTGATGTATTTAGTTACTTATCATTAATGCACCTTTATTACTATTTTTATTTGGCGATCGCCCCCAAAGTTACGTCGAGGGCTCGATGGGGAACTGGCCGTAAGATTTTATCACATACCAGGTGGAGACAACAATATCACGAAAAAATTAACAGCGTTTATCTGGACGTTCCCAGTCTGCGTACGAAAATTCAATAACAAATATCCAATAGTTTAGTTATTATAGCTAGTCAAAGAATGGAAAACCCCATAGTCGGTCCATCATAGGATTTTTTTTCCTCCTCGGGAAGCCTCGACTGAAGTGTCGTGGGTTTTGAACCCATGCATACTGTGTCTAAATAATTTCATCACCACTGCTCTAAAAACGGTGAAGGAATCGTTAGACAACCGGCGCATGTCCTAGAACCAAAAAATCGAAGACATGTGATGGGATCTACTAAGGGGTTAAATCACATCTGTCAGCGCGGAATCGCTTTTTTCATGCTCCATCCTTTTCTATCCTTCGGGATTGTAATTTCCTAGAGTGATGCGATACGAACCCGTACTGGGCCCGCGTGGTAGATTATAGCCCAGCAGTGGGAACATTATAGGGCTAATATATGTCTTGTGCATTAGTATTACCAGTGTTTTCATTTATTGTTGTATTGTTGTCTCCTAATAGCATATAAAAACACATATTCTTCCGATTGATTAATGTCTGGTTTCTGAGTTCTTTAGAATAAACTGTTAATTAAACATAGTTCGAGCGACGTTCCAACCAATAACACTGTCAAATAGAAAATATCTGATTAACAATACCCCGGAAACCAGTCATTTTACTAAGCCCTTTACAAACGCAAAGTTGTAGGTATATAATTATGTCGATAACAAGAGCACTGCTACGCACAACACTATGCACCATATGGGTCGTAAGTGCGAGCGAGATGTCCGCTAAAAATGATTTATAACTCTTGCGTTTGTATTGGCTCGAGTAGCATGACTGGCACACGGTTCGCTTGATTAATATAGTTTTTTAACCATCAGACAAGCCTATCCTGGCCAATGAATTGAGAGAGATAGCTCTATGCAACAGTTAACCACCAGAAAGAGCAAAAAAATATTGTTATTAGTGCGATCGCTAAATATTTGTTTAGCTATAACTAGCTAATATTATGTCCTGTCATTATGTGATCTTATGTTGATAACCTGTCTTTTATTAAGGCTGTTTTAAAGATAGCACGAATATCATTGATCTATGAGACGTTGCAGTAAAGTGTTTGGCGCTAGCCATTCCCGACAAGATTAAAGAACATATCTTATTCAAAGCACGGCACCGGTAATGTTTATCAATCGCAGCCATAAGCTTCGGTTTCCTAATAAGTCGGTAGTTTTCGCCAGTACTTGAAATTTTAGTGTCAAAAATCGCTCCAAAGCAAAGGAAACCAAAGCTGTAGAGCCTGTACAGAGAATAAGGCGTTTTACGCGCGCAAAACGCTATACTATTTTACGAAATATGAAAAAAAGAAACTGCACAAATTTAAAGCAATAACATAACGATATTAAAAGTTTACCAAAACATAAATATTCAAATGGTGGTGAATGTAGACGGATTTATTTCGTTTCATTGTCTGACCTACGCAAGTGTCTGTAAGCGCGAAAACACGCGAAAAACGCCCTCTCTGATCACTCAATATTTTTCAATGGCGATTCGATAACGTTTTACTGCTATTTTGCTTAAAATTCGTGCTAAAAGTACAAATTGACAACTTTCACTGTTTTACAATGATCGTCCTTAATTACATTAAAACACAGTTGAGTTTCGACTGTACCTCAATGTCAAACTGCGCCCGTAGTGTAGTCATTCGTAAATAAACCTACTGCCCCTAACTTACAGTTGACTTTCATATAAGCAATAATGCGTTTTCTATTGTTATACATGCTTAACATAAGATCTATTTTTAATGTCAAAAAGTCATATTACAAGTTCTATACTAACTAATCACATTATATAGTATATTAATATTCAAACGCTACAAAACCCTCTTGCAAAACATTCTGACGGAGTTGTCACATAAAAAAAATATATAATAGATTCTGATTATTGTTGAGGCAACTCCTTTCAAAATGTCAAAAAAAGTGTATTTTATACTTGTGTAGCTTTACCTAACATTATTATACCGAAGGCTGTAAATCATGTAATATTTTATATTATAGAATAATTCGATTAAAAATGTATCAATGTCGATCTCTATGAAATAATAGTTCAAGCATTAGTTTACTGTTAAATATTGTCTTAATTAAAATAGACTAGGTGTTGATTTGCAAAGTCGCCACGTTTCACTCTTCACACACGAAGTAAAGCAAACAAAAAATAATTCCAAGCCCACGTTCACATAGACGTAAAAATAACGTGGCGGGGTTTTATCGCACACTGGATTTTCAACTCTCGGTGTTAAGCTCTTGTCGCTAAGCAGTGCGTTGAATATCCAGTGCGCGAAAAACAATCGCGGCGGGAAAAAGTAGCTTACGGCTACGAAGTTACAATACACTTTTATGGCAGGTCAAAATTGGACGAAAACTGAAGTATCAAGAGATATTGTACCTTGAGCAAACAATTATACTACTATGAAAATTGCAAAAAACGCCAAAATATGTATGTAATTGCGAGGCGAGATTGCAAATCGATATCTTGTTTCAAAAATAATATACGGAAACTTACATGTTCTACATTATATATGTTCTATATACACATATAAACAAAAAACAAGTGTACTTTTTAATAGGAATTTGTAACGTTTATTGTTAACCTCGCAGGTTGAAATGATCTCTAATTCTCGTTGTAATTATCACCAGTAAAGAAAATTAGCATAGAAGATGTAGAAGCGAGACTCATCCCGCTGAAATGTGAAGCCCTGTTATCGGAATTTGAACCTTATATTTAATGTCACAGCGGCAAAAAAATCGTGAAATAGACCCGTGTTGCGCAAACAAAGGATTTCGATACGTGACAACTAACCTAAATTGACTTAAAATAGTCTGTCCTGTAAGGTCGAAAACTGTATGGTGCTTACATCCGCTTAAATAGTGGCGCTTTTGGAAAATTGCCACGAATTTGCTGCCGAACATCACAGTAATCCGCGCAAGAAATATTGTCATAAATAACAGACCGTGATTTGTCCATCTACATACAAACATAAACTCACGCCTTCTTTCCATTGAGGTAGGCAGAAACTACAGAACGCTAGCAATAAAACTCTACCAGATTTGTTTTGGTCGATATATCACCACGATTTGAGTAGATTGACCATACGGATTAAAAGGCACAGTATTACTAAATCACACTCAAAAGTCAGGCATTATGTAAAACTAGCTTAAGCGCCAGCCTTAAGTTAATATAATGCCATTGAGTGACATTTTATATTGTCATTCAATAAGATTATTTGAACTTAGGGGGTTGTATTGATGATTTGAATGATTGTAAATACATCTTGTTACGGTCGCGAATCTCACGCGGGCAACCTGGTGCTTCCCCCCTAGAGCCATTTGATTATTTGAAACTAGTTTTAGGTAAGGCTTGAGTCTTGTAATCATCTTCATCGGCAGACTTGTTCCATCCACTGCTGAGTATAAACCTGCCCCCATTTGTGCTATGATTTTCTGGTCTTCTGTTAGTCTGCCGAGGCCGTTTTTCCGTCTCTAAGTTCTGTAATGAGGGCCTTGGAATGCCTTTGGACCATGAGTTTCGCTTTCACACGTTTTTATTCTATTAGAAACCTGATCATGTTAGCAATATTGTTGAAAAGCTAGAAATAGTAGAAATGGTAGATTTTCCCGGAAATGTCCTTTTATTGTAGTAGTGTGAATATAGCCGATTCACATAGTAATGGTCCGGTGTTTACGTTTTTTAAATTTATTACCAAAGATTAAAATATATTTAAATCCTAGTTTATTACTTTTTATCTGGATTTAGGTCTTAAATCTGCGTCCAATTCAACACTTGAGTATATTTTGAAATACTTATTACTTAAACTTTTTTATTGGAAATCTGAATAAAAAATAGAAGTTTTCATTCAGACCTCAATCAATCTATGTTTATTTTATGTTAGTTGCTGTGGCATAACATAATCAAAAGTTGGTTGTAAAACTCCTTAAAATAACTAATTACTGTCGATGTCTTTTGAACATTGTACTTTGATATGTTACAACAGGCATTATTTTTTTAAATATAAATATTGAATATTAACACATGAAGCTACGCCTATCTATCCTATCCTTTATAATCCAGTTACTTGGTAACACAATACCGTTTGGTAAGACTGGTTGCCAGTCTTGAATTTGTCATAGCAATGATCATAATGATCAACTCGGACCGTTACTGTGAAAATGAACTCTTAAAGAGCCTTAACATTGAAACCAAATAAGATTTAAAAATAACACAACTAAAAGGTGAAGAACTAAACTCCATTAGTGTTAAAATAATATCAAGGATTTCATATTAAAATAATTATAAAATAGTTTGTATCAAGGAATAAAACGCATAGCTAGGAATATAAAGGGACTTAGTAAATATTTTTTTTACATACATTTAAATAAATTGCCGGTTGAGCATATGCTTATAAGGTTAGGTTAAAGCAGTTATATTTTTTAATGGTGGTATATGGTACGTCTTATAAATCTGGAACTTGTAGCACAAATTACTGTTTAGCCTATGTTGCCGCACTGCAGGGCAAAGGCCTTCCTTTTTCATTTGCATACCTCAGATTTGAGCTAGTGTGGACCAACATTAGCGGTAGGCGTCAAGCTTCTCCTGGGTCTTAAAAGTTCCATGTAAATGCATGGCGAGCCTATTGCCATCAACCGGGCACAAATCCCGAATCCAGGCTTCAACTGAGAAATTCCAGGACTTAATCGCTGCGACTAATTCGGGACGTTCGTGTTTCGTCACAGTTCTAACTCGTTTGATCTGGATTCCCTAGCTTAGTTACTGCTACCAACTGTGAAAAAAGGCGAGACAGTCATAAAGAGACTCATTTATTTTAAAAAGTGTGCATAATTAGAGGCCCAAAAAGTTTTTAGGGCATCGGTCAAATATTTTCCATAATATTTCAAGTGAAGTTCTATAAGAGTGTTCCGTTAATTAAACGACACCCATTACCACCTAACTGGCTCATCTCTCCTGAATTTTTAAACATAAATAATATTATTTAGTCAAAATCGCGTTAACTACGCGTTCTCTGACGTTAGGATTAAATATCATAAGCGAGGCAGATCAGCACAGACTTTTATAATAATATATGGCTAAAGTTCAAGTTGCCAGGATTCTGCATAAAAACGAGCATTTTTGGTACAAAAGTTTTGAGCAGCAGTTGCTTAAGGAAGTCAGTTGATATAGATGCACCTCTGCCTAGCCCTTAAATAAAATCAGGCGTAAGGTTTTGAATTGTGTAAGCAAACAACTTCAAATCTTGCCGGCAATCAAAAATCTTCTGCAGCCAAGTGCTGGAAACAGGCCTTCTCTTTTCTAGGTTTACTAAAATACCCAGTTCTCCGCCTTCCGTACCCAGTCGGGCCAAGCCACCTTTTTAAAGTCAAGAAAATCCAGTCATATCATGAATGAAATGCACCGACCCCAGCGTGGTTTGACTAGACTCGATTAATCGAATGAACCCCAAGATTCGCTCTAGCCCTTGAAGCCTCATGCTTCATGGTGCTATAAGGACCGTTGTATATCAAGCAATCAAGCAATAGACTGGAGGGCGTTTTAATGGTAGGGAAGACGTGCCCTTAGGATAGGCTAAAATAGGGTGCATATTCGGTTGGCACACACAAGGAGTGTGAACCAACCAAGTATGCACCCTAAAGGTTTTGTGTATATCTGACCATTTCACACCTTAACGACTGAACGGAATTTAGATGAAATGATAAAGCTTTTCTCTTACTATGTTACAGCCGGCTTCCGGTCTAACTGGATGCATCTGAATAACAGTATTTTATTTACATGGAGCGACTGCTCAAATGGTCTCCAGAATGACACGTATTTGCAAAGTTTTTTTTTTGTTGACTTTGTCAAGAAATAATATTTTTTATAATGCCAAGCCATTGTTCCAGGCATGGTTATCTGTCCCTCTTCAGGGTTCTGATTGTTAAACATAAAATATTATTTCACATTCATACAAGCTCACGAAAAAAAAAAATATACAGTGGCTTTTCTACCAAAAACAATAAGATCAGTTTATCAATGCGATTCTTGTTTTGAGCGAAGCTTATGTACTGCAAACTACCTTTGTGCAGTTACATGGCTGTAATACCCTGGCAACTATGAAACTTTACGTCATGAAATTTGTGAAAAATGGGCTCCAGTACTTGGTAGTTTTAATAGTAATAAGTTCTTAACGCATCGTCGATATACATATTTTATATCTTCTCCCATGAAAGCAAAAAGTATTAAAAAAAAACATTTATACATTTTATTAGCTGTTCGAATATTTCTGGACAAGTTTTTACGACCGTCGTATTTATTCATCATAACGCAATATAAAGAGAAGCATATTGTGTGAAGTTTTTAACGGGAAATTAGTTTTTTTTTTAAGGGAACATAAGTAATTTTAAAATGAACGTCTACGTAAAAAATTAATTAAAAATAAAAAACTACGGGAGAGAAGGACCAAATTAATGAAAAAATAATTGGTAGTCGGTTAAAAAGAAAATCAACGAAATTACGTAATTATACAATTTTGAAAAAGAATTCTATGCTTGAAAGCAGAATTCGACCATTTTGTTTAGTTAACATGTTTTCGAAAATAAGTTTTTTAAATTAAAATTAAGTGAAACAAAGGATTCGAAATATAGTGCAATAAGAAACAATGAGCTGATAAAAAAGAGAATTAAATGATGTTAGTTAAGGGTGTGTTAAAATTTAAGGTAACTGCGTTACAATTTGGATTGTATGCTTTTCTTATATATAAAAGAGTTTGCAAATGGTATTTGTTCTTTATTATTGAAACTACCCACATTGATAATGGTTTCGTGAAGGGACTTTATATCCTTTGTATTTGCGATGGCAACGCACCTACTAAACCTCAGGTATGGCAAATAGTCACCGTCTATACCACGCGTAGTGACACCATCATACCAAACGGGTTTTGTTGAGGGATGAATAGACAAAATGTTGTCTATTCTATCTGTAATTTTGCCTATTCTTCATTCGACAAGACCCGTTTCTATGGTGGTAATGCTACGCGTGGTGTACTGTGACCATTTGTCATCTGGTTGCCTGCTTATGTGTTACCTACCCAATAACGTAAAAAAAACACCTATAAATTTAGTATTTCCTTTAAAAGTCTAAACAAGAAACATGTAAGTGTTTGAAAAGTAGTCTTGTGCCTGCTCGGTCATTTTTAAGATCGCTCCGTACTAGTTCATTTCGGACAGTGAACTAGTTAATTCTATTAGTTCTAATAGCTCTATTCGGTCTTTGCTCTCGGTGGTCAGCATCTGATGAATCTGATCTCATTCTTGCAGATTCGGTCGGTCGGGTTCGGTTAGAATCGTCATTCGTCGGCTATTCTCTCTCGTTCTCATTCACAGACATCGAACGTATCTGTCAAACAATCAGTGACTGTTTATCATTTCTCGTTCTCGTTCGCACAAGTGATCGCGTGGTTTACAATGTCCGAGATCGAAAAGACCTATTAGACCTAATAGACCAATTACGAGTCAGCGTTCGGAAACGTTTCTTTTAGTACAGTGCGAAGATACGTTTCCTATTCGTTCATCGTTCATGAACTACACAAGACTATTAAAAAGGTTTTATGTACTTAACTTTAATTATTTTTTATAATGGAATGAATGTTTTCATAATGTGCTTTGGCGTTTGTTATTTTATTTTAAATAACGGTTATTTCTGTAGTTTAATCTAGCCTGCAAATTCAGGAACGTAAGTCTGGAGTAGCGCGTATCAGAGGATTTTCTAATAACATTGAATAATACACTTTGTCGTTATTGCTATAAAGCGTGAAGTTGTACGAATATCGACGTAGATATCAAAATTTCTTGCGTTTGAGTTTATTATTCAATTTCATAAACAAGTCTGCTCTGAGCTGGTTTTAAGTGATTAATAAGTAGGAATTAAATGACATGTTTTTTTTTAAATTGACATGTTTAATAAAAACACTTGTATTCTATTTTATTAATATGTTTTTCTTTTACTGACATGCTAACTAACTAACACTGGAGACGAGGTAATTTCTACTAATACGATTTGTAGTGTGTGTGTTATTTTAAAATATAGTTTTGTGCATGGTTGATGCCTACAAAGGTATGTTGGGGTAAGTTCAGCGCGTGGATAAGACCGTACCGTGTATCAAATTCCCCCTAATTTCGCCATTTTATTCTTTCCCCGACCTGCAATATTTTTGAGTATGATAACAATAAAAATATTGCCTAACCGGAAACTTTGTACCGTACGGTCTTACCGCAGCTCCAAACTTACCTCAACAAACTTTATAATATTTTATTTATGTAACTGCCAGGATAAAATAAAATTGTTGTTTTTTTTTTTTTACTTTTGCTGTGCGATTTTAATATTTTGTAATAAGTATACATACATATATTGTTTTATCAATTTTCAAATTCTGCATGCGTTGCCTTGTTTGAGAGAATCAGACGGGCAAATCGAAATACCGGCTTTTTTGAAATAGTTGGCTAATGCTTATTGTATCGGAGTTTGTGTAGGTGTTTCTTCTCAGAGAAGTCAGGTAGGAAACACTGACCGTCCTCATCTAGTAAAAAAAAACTTTAATTTTGAAGAGTAAAAGTTTTTTTTTACAATTTACACACATAACATAGCATTTAGCCTGTAATCCCCGAAAGGTTAGGCAGAGTTGTACCTAAAAACAATTTACTACAGAAATAAAATATCATTGATCATAATCAAAATGAATGAGACAAGATATTTCTTGCACTATTTCAGAATTGGTCACTTAAAAAAAGTTGTTTGTGTAGTTGTTGTGTTGTTGTTTAAGTTGTGAAAATAAATATAAACAACTTTTTCATTCTAATAAGTTCAAAGTCAAACGGTATATGAGTTCTTTGTTTGACACTGTGGTACCCAAAAAGTAATGGTGAAAAAAATACAATGTTTCGGTACAGTCAATTCATAGTCTGAATGCAACAAAACCGACAACCTGCTTGAACCTTTGATTGAACCTTTGATTTGAATCACATAACCAATGCGCGCTTTTATAATAGGTATGATGAATAATAAAATAAATGTTCGAAGAGGTAACGTATAATAAAGGAAAAACGTTTATTTCTCACTAATAGCAATACATTAATTAATAAAAAGACTGACACTCAAAATCACATATCATTAATTTTATATGTATTAGGGGCCGTTCAAATATTACGTAAGCAGATTTATTACAATCATTTACCCCCCCATCCCCCTTGTCAGCAAAAGTAAGCAAAGCTCTTACCCCCTCCTGCCATGCTTACGTAAACATTTTTCATATTTTTATATTGTAATTATAATGTTATAATTATAATTTTAAAAATAAGAAAATAGATTTAGGATAAAGATTAGATTTTTGAAAATGCGTTTCGTTTTCAAGCATAGACAATGTGAGGGTTGCCATTTGCGTAAAAAAGTAAATAACTACCGATGACGTAATCATCATCTAGACTCCCCTACCCCCCATGTCATCCAAAATAAGCAAAACAAAGACCCCCCCATCCCCCCATAGTGCTTACGTAATACTTGAACGGCCCCTTACACGGAATTGATCCTAATTCCCAAACTAGGCCGAGGGCCTATTTTCGTACTTAATGTCCAGCCATGGGATCCGTTAAAACAAGATAATGTAATTTCAAAGAAGGCTTAGTAAAAAATAAATCGATGGTGATATGGAGAAGCTACACTCATTAAAAGTTTTTGTAGGGGATTAAAGGGGGCCAGTGTATGGCGCTAGTATGAAGTTACATAGTCGTGACGTCAGTTCTGTGATAGTGATGCCTTTGTCTAGCAGATATTTTAAAACGTTTCTTGGCAATTTTTAAAGCTGTAACACTTTTTATAATATTGTTTGCACTATCTGCAAACAAATATTTTTTAGAGTTTAAAATGAATATAAAATCCTCATCATCCTTATTTCTAACGAAGATATTACCGTTGAAGTCCACGTAAAAAATAGGTGCACGTTATAATATTATTGCGGTCTTCATATATTTCCATACATCCTGTATTTTATCTATTTTCCGATACTATTGTAACGTTAGAAATAATAAAAGCACACAGCTGACATTAACAAAAAAAAAAGTTGTTAACCAAACAGACAAAAATAAAGAAAAATATCTAATATCTCCCATTTTTGTTCCCAGGTCTTCTTCGTTACAAGGTCGACTTCCAATCGATGCAGCTTGACGACGAAGAAATCGACAACCTGTACGACATCGACGACTATTAATCGCGCGTCCGTCGCATCTGTCGCAACTGTGTGTCGTGTCGCACGGCTGCGTTCGATGTGTGCCTTTATTTTTATAAATACAAGCTCAAATTAAATTCTTCAGTGAAACTTTACAGGTATCTTATGATGATAAAACAATTTTTTTAACTCACCATTTCAAGCAATTGACACTACTTTGGCTAAGATGTTGATACCTGTGTCTGAGAAGTTTTGCTAGTTAATATAATTTGACCTTGTAATATGGTGGTATACTGTCATATTTTAATGCTCAATTATAAAAATACTTGCTTTTGCTGGCTCGCGTAGAGGTCGGAAATTATCCCATGGGAACGTGCTAACGGGATGAAAGGTATCCTACATGTTAATCCAGGTTCTAAACTTATCTGTGTTCCAAATTTCATCTTAATCGGTTCAGCCGTTTTGTGTGATTGAGTAACTAACATCCAAACATTCTCATTTATAGTACTACTAGCATTTCGCCCGCGACTTCGACCGAGTGGATTTCGAAAAAAAAAAAAAATGTTGCCAATGTTCATCTGACATAATTACGGCTTCTAATGGTAACACAATTTTTTAAATCGGTCCAGTAGTTTCGGAGCCTATTCAATACAAGCAAACAATCAAATCTTTCCTCTTAAAAATGTTAGTGTAGACTAGCTGTTGCCCGCAACTTCGTCTGCGAAACAGGATGAAAAGTAACCTTTTTCCTTACCTTGGTAATGGTCCGTCTGGTGTGTCAAATGTCATCAAAATCCGTTCAGCCGTTTTTGCGTAAAAGTGTAACAAACAAACGAATTTACTTTCGCATTTATAATATTCAAAATCTAAATACTTTGTTTCACATAAAAACAAAAACAAAGGTCATTTATTCAGATTAGGCTGAGGATCAGCACTTTTCGAACGTCATAATGTCATAAGACAGTCCCCTGGCACGCCCGCCCTTCACCAATTCCTAATGCTTTAGCTGGGAAGAAGAAGTGGAGCAACAAACTCCCCAGCAGCACAGCTGTCTGTTCAGTTGAACAAACTTGAATCTATATTTGTACTAGCTGCTCCCCGCGGTTTCACCCGCATAAATCTCGATCCCGTGGGAGTATCGGGATAAAAAGTACTCTGTGTTAATCCAGGTCATAGACTACCTGTGTGCCAAATTTCATCCAAATCCGTTAAGAAGTTTTTGCGTGAAAGAGTAACAAACATCCATCCATACTCACAAACTTTCGCGTTTATAATATCATGGGCACTTATATTAGTTAAGATTATAGTAGGACACTGACGCCTCTTTCACGAACGGGTAGGCAGAAGCTACAATGATTAGGGAGTAGAGGGAGTAGACTGTTTCGCTCATTGTTCAGAAAGAACACAAAGTGCGCCTCCAGAAGTCTCCCATAAAAAAGTTCGACTTTGTAGAGCTTCGTCTCCCTCGTTCATACCCGTGTGACAGGCTCTTTCTAATCCTCATATACTCAGTAATGTGAATACATGACAGTATACAACCATATTTAATAAAAGACTGACAGTTTGCAATATAAATATATTATCTGTTGTCTGTTGCTGAATGAGTTTAAAAAGAACTGTTGGTCTTGAGGCGTTTTGCCAGTGGTTTAATCATATTTAGACCCAATGATATTTTAATTACCTACCCGATCGATCTTCAAAATAACAATGTCATACTATTAGATGACACTTGGTAGTAGGATGGCATGTCGTAATTATCGAGAGCGAAAGACGATACGTGCCACTTGCGGAGCGTGTATAACCTATCTACCTCTTTTTACTTATAATATCATTGGTTAGACCAAGATAAATAAACATGACTGAAACACTGCTTTGGTTTAGAGTTCCGTTGCTCCACAGCAGGCCGCGGCTCTTACACACATGTATCTTAGCTTTGTGCGTACATGGTACATGGAAATGTAGGCGAGATCGTCCGCTGCGACCCATGGCCACGCTACGCGCGGAGGCGTGGCAAACCTCTCCATTCAAATCCTACGTAGCAGTGGACGGTCGACTTATTCCTGTCACTTTCGCACAACTGTCAAACTACAATAGCAAGATAGAGATAAGAACATATCTTACCAAAGCAGGGGCCAAATAACGTTTATCAATCTCGGCTTAAAAGGTGTTTTGAGAGCATTTTCCCTATCAAAATATTAGGTGCAAATAATAATTATGATAGACAATAACATCACGCCTGAATTTCTAAAGCTCTGTGTAAGAGGTGTATTTATTATACACTAAAATTTCGTCTATTATGATCACGTCCCATGTAATAGGGGGAGAGCCTATTGTCATGGACCGGGTAGACGAAAACAAAAGTTGTATGTTACTAAAATGGCAAGTTATTAAATAACTGTCAAAATGCGAATGGAGGGTTCTGTACTTAAAAATACTCATAAAATACGCAACCTCTTCCTTTTTTGAATTATGTTAAATATAGAACCTCAGCACGTGGCTGCCAAATGAGTTTTTATAAGAAAAGTATTAACAAAAAAAAAAAAAAGTAAAGAGATATGTGAATTATTTGTCTACATTGCTTGCGTTCACATATTTATCACAATAAGTCCTTATATTACCAGCCTATTATTGCCCCACTGCAGGGCAAAGGCGCCTTCTCATACAGAGAAGGCACGAGCATTGATCCTTGCTGAAGACGAGGTTGCCATAAAACAATTTCCATATCGATAGCTTGGAAGCCAAGTGATCCCCTATGGCATTTACTTATAATGTTTTATTATTTTTAATAATGTTTCTTAAAATTCTAAATGTACATGG
This sequence comes from Dasypolia templi, assembly GCA_963555695.1. Taxonomy (NCBI): domain Eukaryota; kingdom Metazoa; phylum Arthropoda; class Insecta; order Lepidoptera; family Noctuidae; genus Dasypolia; species Dasypolia templi. The sequence goes on from OY743166.1 coordinate 7,672,959, forward strand.
CCAAAATTTTACTGATACCTACTGATATTAAATCGTTTGGCACAAGAAAACCACTGGTTTACACCTAAAGTACTGCTATAAGACACGGCACACATTTTCGACAACCAAGATCGCATTTGGAACTTCGTCTACGTATATTATGAACTTAATTACTAGCGCGTTAAATTAGTCTCAAAAGATCGCCAAACAGTCCATTGCAATAATTAGAACATGACAGTATTTTGTTGGCGATCGAGCGACTAATCGCAAAAACGCAATCGCTACTAATTCCAAGTGCGATCTGTTATTTTAAAAACCAACCAAGACCTGTATTTTTTTGTTCTCATTAAAAGAAATACGCGGTATATTTAATTATTATAAAAGAATATGATTTCCTATGTATTAGCTAATAACACCTGCACAGGTTTTTAAAACTATTTTATTTGTTATATTGTATGATAATATTGATAATAAACTGGCGGTTGGTGGATCACGTCAATTCTTTTCATACTTTTTTATACCTTTATTTAACCTCTTTCAAGCCTCCCACAAGGTGGAATGATGACCTTGTGAAGTCCGCAGGAATCCGCTGGATGCAGGACGCACAGAACTGGTCGAAGTGGCGGTGCTTGGGGGAGGTCTTTTGTCCAGCAGCGGACGTCTTTCGGCTGAAATGATGATGACCCTCTTTCACCCTACCCGACATCCTACCCGAATGTTTAACACAGAATGCTACAGTTTCCTAGGAGCGGTAGCCGCCACATAGCTCCTTCAATCAGGGCATGAAATGAGGTACTGGTATCAGACGTACCTGTACTATTGGTATTTCTAATTAGTATCGGTACTGTACCAGTACCAAACAAATATTTTCGTAATTTAAGATAGAAAACAGATAAAGTGTGTAAAAAGGAAAGATTTATCTGAAAATTAACTTCAAGGTACCCAAAAACTACACGTCATGCCAAAGAGTAATATAAGATATTTCCCTCTCTCGAATCTTTTATGCATGACAGTTTTATACGCCATCTGTAAAGGAATGAATCCGTCTGAACAGGAACTAATTCTCAATCTATAGGTAACGTACGTCTCAATCTATAGGTAACGTACGTCTCAATCTATAGGTAACGTACGTCTCAATCTATAGGTAACGTACGTCTCAATCTATAGGTAGGTACTATAGATTGGAAGGATATTATATTTTTTTTAAATGGATGGATAAATATGTAGTATGAAGAAAATAGCTTACCATTGACGTTGGTGATTTCAAGGCAAAATAATGTTCTGGAAATTGGAATAAAACAAACTAGATAATAGTAGTATATTTTACTTTCTATTAAAAAAAATCACACAGCAGAAAAAAATGAAGTACTCTCACTGGTTTTCTGAATAGTCTTAGTATCAGGACGGAGGAGTACTCTCAACTCAACTTCTATAAGGAGAAAACACTCGGAAAACCACAACAATTACACAAAATATGAGGAAGCAAAACAAGACGCACGTACCGGCAGCCATATTACGTGTGTTTCAGTGTGCGTTAGACTTGTGTAAGTAATGCGATTGTTGCATTGCGCGTCATATATCCCGACCGCGTAATGTAGCATTACACATGACTCGACCAAATTAAGCATGCTACATGACGCATTGACGCGCGGGCCGCGGCGCGCTGTTCGGTGTTCGTAAACTTCGTATTATCTCGGTCATTTTCGCTGTGTGAGCAAGTGAGAAGGAGCATGCGCCGGTCGGCTGGCTGCAAAATAAGTGAACTATTATAAAGAACCGTTTTGTTGACGCTTTAAGGTTTACGTTTAATTGACACCGCGGACTGCCTAGGCCTACGTGATGTTTTAAATCATGACATGACTCGCGCTGTAGTAATGTATGACACTATGACAGTTACGCGTTATGATTTGCCGCGCGCGCCATACGTAATACAATACAAAACAGTAACACGAAACAAATACAAATATTGAGTATTGTATGATTGTGTAATTATTTAATTATTAATTATGAAGGACAAACGACTTTATGAATATGATAACAAAAGCAAGTGTGCAATTCGGCGAAGCGAGGGCGCATTGCACATCACAATTTAATGCGGTATCTCATGAAATGTTGTATATCTTCTACAACGCGAGCATTCCATTACAATAGCCATCGCGTGTGGCGCGTCATTTCGCGTCATGTTTGGAGTCATGGTGTAATGCAACATTCCTCGGTACGAAATGTAATGTCATTTATCATCACTTTAAAACGCACTGTTTTGCGCATGTCTAGTGTGCGTGTCCATCTGTATGTTCAATAGACAAAGCACCAACAACAAGTAGCACAGTAAATATTTATTTTATTTAGGTGTAATATAAAATGTTCTTTATTTTATGAGTAATCCATAAAATTTATAAATTGTTTTTAAACATTTTATCTTATGTTGTATTGTGACAGTAGCGACACCTATCGGCACTTTTTTGATACTTCTGAAGACGTGTCCCAGTTCAGCAATGTAGATGGCCCTACATTCTTTGCAATGTGCTTAATGTTCTATGTGTCCCCCCCCTGCGTCATGCACCCCAGACACCCCATCTATCTGTTTATAAATTCATATCACAATTGTATGCAATTTGTACCGTACCGAATTAGTACAAACTTAAAAAATAAATACGTAAACAGGTACAGGCAACTCAATTTGGCTTGGTTTAGGACATCTCCCCAGCAAACCCACGAAAATTTTTGCACATGCAGGTAATACATACTAATGGGGAAGGTCGGGCAAAGCTAATTGTAGATGGCGTGACCATAGCTAGGTCCCTACGGCCTACAATAAATTTGACAATTCGTTCATTCATTTCATTTTATGTTCATTTAAGAGTTTGATTTTATTTCATCATTTCGTTATTTTCCGCGATTTCAGTATTTTAAATCAAGTACTTGACATGGAAAATGTCAGAATTTTAAACCTTGAATATTTCCTCGTAATCACTTTCTTCGAAATGTTTCCGACATAAACTCGAATTCAAAAAAATCTCCACGAATAGCTTTAAACCACAATGTTCCAAGTTTAGGGGCTTTCGGGAAATTGTAGACTCCAATGGGGAAGGTCGGGCAAAGCTAATTGTAGATGGCGTGACCATAGCTAGGTCCCTACGGCGGCCGTCAAAATGTCAAATTTATTGTAGGCCGTAGTACGGCCTACAATAAATTTGACATTTCGTTCATTCATTTCATTTTATGTTCATTCATGAGTTTGATTTTATTTCATTATTTCGTTAATTTCCGCGATTTCAGTATTTTAAATCAAGTACTTGACGTGGAAAATGTCAGAATTTTAAACCTTGAATATTTCCTCGTAATCACTTTCTCAAAATGTTTACGACATAAACTCGAACTCAAAAAAATCTCCACGAATAGCTTTAAATCACAATGTTCTAAGTTTAGGGGCTTTCGGGAAATTGTAGACTCCAATTTCGGAGCGTCTAGGAACACAAAAAGGCTTCAATTTTCGCTAAAATAAAATAAAATCACATGACGCCTTGGATTATTGGCTTGTGTTGGGAACTAGCTACGACAGCGCCATTTTGACAGTTGCCTTCCCCATTTCGGAGCATCTAGGAACACAAAAAGGCTTCAATTATCGTTAAAATAAAATAAAATCACATGACGCCTTGTATTATTGGCTTGTGTTGGGAACTAGCTACGACAGCGCCATTTTGACAGTTGCCTTCCCCATTCCATGCGTTAAGCTCATCATGACGTAAACTCAATTTTTTTTTTCAAAAATCAAGACCACTCAAGACTGCAGAACGGCGTCCATTTTGAATTTGAATTGGGAAGGTCGGGCAAAGCTAATTGTAGACGGCGTGACCACAGCTAGGTGCCTACGCCCTACAAAAAAATTGTCATTTCGTTCATTCTTTACATTTTGTGTTCATTCATGAGTTTGATTTTAATTCACAATTTCGTTTCTTCGGTGATTTCAGTATTTTAAATCAAATACTTGACATGGAAAGTGTCTGAATTTTAAGCCTTATACATATATTTCCTCGTAATCACTTTCTTCAAAATGTGTCCGGCATAAACTCGAACTCAAAAAAATCTCTACGAATAGCTTGAAGCCACAATCTTCTAATTTTAGGGGCTTTCGGGAAATGGTTGACTCCCAATTTAGGAGTATCTAGGAACACAATAACGCGTAAATTTTCGCTAAATAAAATAAAACCACATCACGCCTTGTATTATTAACTTGTGTTGGGAACTAGCTACGACAGCGCCATTTTGACAGTTGCCTTCCCCATTAGTTCATTTCATTTTCAAGTCGAACAAAAACTGCTGACCTGATAGCAAAATGAATAGGTACTAGATACTCGTGTACTAAACTTTCAAAAAACGTAATACTGCGACGACAGAGTTCGTTTTTTCAAATGACCTTTTTATGTTTTTGGCTGAATGATTTCCATGACTTGTGATTGAAAAAAAAGTCAACATAATTATTTGACGGTTGGTGTCGCGGCAAAGTCTTGCAATGATTTAAGTTCAAAACTTTTTGATTATTGGTGTAGGTACAAGTAGGACATAGAGATGTTAGAACAAGAGACTATTTTAGTGTGGAACCTACATGTCGACTTAATCTTTACACGACTACGGAAAATATGAAATTGGGAAACGTTTTTCCTGTCACACTACGAAAAAGAAGTAAGTAATCTTATAATTTCATCAGAAAATTGTATAGACTACACACTGATATCTTATTTTTCCCATCAGTCTTCACTTTGGATTTTAATAAGGAAAATCCCACGTTAACAGGTACGTCTATATTTAGATCAAAACTGAGTCAAAATCATAAAAGATCAAAGTAGGTACGATGCCCCTAACAAAATTTGCCCAGGAAAAAAAATTGCAAAGAAGGTTAACTCCAATGGGGAAGGCAACTGTCAAAATGGCGCTGTCGTAGCTAGTTCCCAACACAAGCTAAAAATACAAGGCGTGATGTGGTTTTATTTTATTTTAGCGAAAGTAGACTCGATGTTGTGTTCCTAGATAGTCAGAAATTGGAGTTCGAATTTCTCGTAAGCCCCTAAAATTAGAAGATTGTGCTTTAAAGCTATTCGTACAGATTTTTTTGAGTTCGAATTTATGTTGTGAACATTTTGAAGAAAGTGATTACGAGGAAATATTAATTCTGACACTTTCCATGTCAATTACTTGATTTAAAATACTGAAATCACCGAAAATAACGAAATAGTGAAATAAAATCAAACTCATGAATGAACATAAAATGAAATGAATGAACGAAATGTCAAAATTTTTGTAGGCCGTAGGGACCTAGCTATGGTCACGCCATCTACCATTAGCTTTGCCCGACCTTCCCCATTCAAATTTATTTTGTCAACGGCCAATAGCCGGGATGCCCAGAGCTTTAACCAACATTTCACGAGACATTTGAGGAGGTTACTGTCTCTGGAACCCTAACCACCGGTAGCTAGGACGCTGTTCTCCATACGTACTTAGGTATGTTGTTAGCTGGGGTTGTAGAGGTAAGAAAGGCATCCGGTTAAACTGGAAGCAGACCAAAGCCTAGGCAAATGATGATGACTGTGTGAGCGCTTCTATAATTTCTAACGTGACGTTATTTTCGTGGACATCCACTTATATTGTACTGTCTATCATCTTATGTCAATTACGAGTATATCTGTCCCTGTCAAACATATAGCTGGGCATTTCCGTAGAAATTGGTCCCGGTTACAAAATGGAAAAATGTGGAAAAAATATTTTAAATAGTGTTTTTATTATATTAAAATGACTTGATAATCTCTAAAGATTGCTGTAATAGTTGCAAAACAACAAAAGAATACCCATCTTCTGAGGAAATGTGATTTGTTTGGGACAAGGTAGTGTTACTTATTTCCATTTTGTAATTTTTGGGCAATAAAATAAAATATATTACATCTTAAGGATTAGGCCCGGGACCTTTGCCCGAGGCGGACGTGTTTTCAACATATGGCGCGATTTGTTTGCCTGTGCATCTGTGTCGAAATTAAAATAATTTAAAACCGTGCAAAAGTGGTATACGTGCGTTCCTGATTCCCAGCCTGCGGTTGAGGAGACTACCTCGAGCTAGCTAACCTGGTGAGATCGTTCCTAATATTTGAGGCATTTGCCTTCGAAGCTGTATATGTAAACTCTTAGGTACGCGCTGCCCCTGAACAGTTCTCTAACTGAAATCGCGCTACTTCTATGCCTTCACCATAGCTCTTGTTATTTTAGAAATTATGTATTATAGCTCTACAAACCCTATGTCAATGAATCAGAAATTAAAATTGAAGCATTGTTTTAAAATGTTTTAAAAAGTATTTTGTAGCAAAACGCTTACAAAAATTTGCTTCAGGTAGAGTTACCCGAGGGTGTCACCAAAAAAAAAAAGGTTTGTCACAAGTGGTCGGTCCCAGTGCTAAGTGTTAAGTGCTGCAAAAACATATAATGATCGAATGAGTTTTTTTTGTTCCGTCTTGGTAGAAAGTGAATGTCGCGCCGCGACGAAGCCGCGCTGTACACTCAGCCTGCGCGTGCAGACCGCTCGCAATGTGTTGTATTGGGTTCGATTCCCAACATGCTGTCCGGATTGAAGCGTAGACTTCTTCAGCTTTTATTTGAGTGAGGCAGGTAGCCATAATATAAGGAAATCATAACTTGCAAGCAATGATAAAGTAATAGGAGAATAATGATAAGAAAATAAAAAGAGTATCATGAATTCCGGAAATTATCGAAGAGCGGATAAGTAATCTTTAATAGGTAGCACAGCAATTAGTTGACATATGACAGGCCTGCGTTGAATTGCAGACAAAATTGCCAAAATGATTTAATAAAACTGCAATCTCTTTTTCTACTGTCTGCTACCATCACTGGCTCAGCGTAAACAATGCCACAATACAAAAATGAATACCTTGTAACACAAGTAATAATATGTTATTTACCACCAACACCTAAGATATTGGAGTATGGATGTTTGTTACTCTTTCACGCAAGAGCTGCTGAGCGGATTTGGATGAAATTTGGCACACGGATGGTTTATGAACTGGATTAACACATAGAGTACTTTTTGTCCCGATGCTCCGACGGGATCGGGATTTGTGTGGGTGAAACCGCGGGGAGCAGCTGGTAAGGTAACATTTTTTAAAACTATGAAATCTTACGCATATTAGTAAGTTACTAAAAACGGTGCGTTACATGTGCGTTTTTTAAACTATTTTTTCAACAGTTTCGTTAGCCATAGCGATGATGTGTTATGATAATGAATGACTAGGCGTGAATTAAGGAACAGCTGATGCGAAGACAACAGGGAAGCACGTCGCCGAGTTATCAGCTGTTATAGTGATGTGAAGGAACTGCGTAAACAGGTGGATTATCTAACCGTTATATTCTAGCATTATAAGAATAGAAGTGATTTTCGAAAAAATATAAGGCAATTAATAAGAATGATTGCCACTAAAAGACTTGAAGACAAACGAAAACACTTACTTGAATATTGTTAATAAAACATATGAAATAAGACTAAGTAAACGAATAAATAAGGAATAAATTATATATATAAGTTATTCATTTCTTATTGACTGCCTCGTTGGTCTAGTGGTCGCAATCGCTACTGCTGAGCATGAGGTCCTGGGTTCGATCCCCAGGTCGGGCAACTTGTTATTGGGTTTTTCTATCTGGAATTTCTCAGTAGCAGCCCGGAGTCTGGATTTGTGCCCGGTTGATGGCAATAGGCTCGCCCCCTATTACATGGGACTTAAAAACATAACTGGCGAAATGTGGGTGTACTTATAGGTACACCTCTGCCCAACCCTTCGGGGATACAAGGCGTGATGTTATGTATGTATGTTATATATATAAGGAATAACGAATAAATGTCTAAACCATCCACTGGATAAACGATGGTCTGCAGTTTTCGTCCTTCTTTGCCCGCGAAGACGAGTAGAACATTCGACGGGTCCGAAGCCCGACGCTGGTCGACGTCTGGATGACTTCGTCCTCTGGGCGTGTGCAGTGCTACGCGAAGTTTCTTCAACAAGGTATTGATGATTCCTGCTGGAACTGTCCTCGCTGAAGACCGCAACTGAAGAGCCTCGAGTTTTTTTTTTTTTTTTTTTGCTTTTTTGAGACCGTTTCGTTTGAAATTAACACGACGAGATCCTTGAAGGACCAATGTTAGCGCGGGGAGCATCTAAAGAGTGGACTCCTGTATTTTAGGCAAGGGTTTAATGCCGTGATTATAACAATAATAAAACCGTTCCTGACAAACAGCTAATAATGAAACTAAAGTAAGAGGAGTATCGTCCGCCGCGATGAAGACAGAGGAAGTAAGTGTCGTTACCGCGCTGCGCCTCAGCCTGCCGATGACGTGCTAAACACTCTGCCTGCGCGTGCAGACCATGCGCAATGTGTTGAGTTGGGTTCGATTCCCAACAGTGCCCATTCTACTTTTGGATACTTCGAATAACAGCTGATCAAGACTTGAACGAGAGCTCAAGACATACAAAATGTCGACAAGAGCGCTTCAATTATTGGATGGACACGGTGGAAGATCAAGAACGAGATATACAAAAACCGGAAACGGTTACTAGCGAGACCACAGACGAAGACATTGAAAAGTTTGAAAACAGCAACATTTAGCACAGAAGAGTAGTGACATAGTATCAGCCGAGAAACCAGTTGAACTCCGCTAGAAGATTCACCGATGAAGCTCGACCTGAATCAACCCGGCTGCGACGTCGTTAAAAGATGCCCTCCCACAGACAAATATCACCCGCCTCTCCACTATTCCAATGCTAATTTTAGGGTGCACTACTCGATTGGCTCTCACTCTCCTTCCTATCCTAAGGGCACGTCCACCACCCTACCATTAAAGCGCCCCCCGGTCTATTCCTTGATATGCAATGGTCTTTGTAGCACCATGAAGCATGAGGCTTCAAGGGCTAGTGCAAATCTTGGGGTTCATTCGATTAATCGAGTCTGGTCAAACCACGCTGGGGTCGGTGCATTTCATTCATTCATTCATTCAATAAAATAAAATATATTACATCTTAAATTTTTCGCAGAAAAAGCTTTTTATTGCATAGAAAACGCTAATTTCTTTAAAAATATATAGTAGTCAACTAAAAAATGCGTTAGAGTTCTTGTGATTATGTAAAAACATATCCACTTTGTTACTTTTGGGAATTAAGCTTTGTTATTTTCTATTTTATATTTCTATTTTTCTATCTGGAATTTCTCAGTAGCAGCCCGGAGTCTGGATTTGTGCCCGGTTGATGGCAATAGGCTCGCCCCCTATTACATGGGACTTAAAAACATAACTAGCGAAATGTGGGTGTACTTATAGGTACACCTCTGCCCAACCCTTCGGGGATACAAGGCGTGATGTTATGTGTATTTTCTATTTTCCACATTGACGAAAAACTTTAACGAGTATAGAATATTTTTAAATTAATAGCTTTATGATACTTTATCAAAAACTAAACAAATAATGTGCTGGTGCCCTGTAAAAACTGGAAATAAAATTAAATTTCATAATTAAAAAAAATGGGACAGTTACAAAATTGAATGGTGAAGTTACAAAACGGAAACGTAAAGCTTATTTCACATAGTTAATTAAAATTAAAAATATTAATAGGGTCAGATGATAAATAAAACGAAAATCAAACTACGGAACTTAAGTTTAATCAGTCCCTAATTACAATTTGTTCAAATCAATCAAAAAGTTTCTCAATTTAACAGGTATTCTGGTACAAACATAATTATTTATTTTAAGTCTTCAAAAGTGTAATTTTCCACTACGTCCCGATATCGTGGGACACAATTAACATAGTAAAAATAATTATTTTTGTATGAAAGTGGATGTAATTTACGTTTTATTTTAAAAGCTATCATACATTAGAACATATGAAAACCTTTTTTACCTGTATGCTTTATTTTATTTTATCAACAATCTAATTTTAAATGTGTCACGTCACTGTGGGACACCATAAAACTGGCGGGTTCCAAACATATTTTCGTCTCATTTTAACAATTATTGTAGTAAAAGTAGACTTATTCACTATTATTTACTGAGTTTTAATATTATACTATCATAATAAATTGATAAATTGAATAATAGGCCCTCGGTCTCCTAATGAATTATAAATAAAGTCATGGGACAGCACAAAATGAGAGTGGATCAATTTCTACGGAAATGCCCCAGCTGTCAAAACGTAATATCGTATACTTTGGATTTATTAAGTTTATTTTTATTTTTATGTATGGCATCTCGTAGTTGACCTTGAGAGGTCGTGACTACTTAACCGGACTATCCTGTGGCTGCCTTAAGCGGACTCAAAGCCTCCAGCCAGGGGCGTAAAACTACTTACATTACTAAGCGAACGCTCGCTAAGGGCACCCCCTTTGGGGTACGGACCTCGGCTTAGGACGTCGCTGACGGGAGGACAGCAAGATGGGACAGGCTGGATCTGGATTATATTATTATTATCAGGGGAATTTAAAGCTACAGGCTCAGATACGGCGCGGGCTGGCACTTCGTCGAGCAAGGGTCGGGGGGGACAGTTACGTCGGGATCTTCGCGAGGAACCTCGGCGGCGAGGTCGGAATGTCAGGATGTGTTTGTGCACTGTACTGGTGGCCCTACTGCTCTCCTGAATGAGAGTTATGTGGTCATCGGGATCGGTGAGGACATGCTTGGGACGGCGGACATGACTAATGGAGGAGGGAATATAGCTAGCGGCCTTGACAACCAGAGGGTTGCGGTGATTCGCGGCGGTCTCGAAGAAACGCTTTGAAATGCGTTTCATAAACTGGCGGATAGTGGGAATCTTTAGGTCAACGTGAAGGATCTCGTTGCGAACGTACCAGGGGGAGCCTGTTATCCTACGGAGGAACTTGTTCTGGAGGGTCTGCATTCTATGCGATAGGGCTTGGCGTGTGCAAAGACTGCACTGGCATATGTCATGATCGGGCGGATGCACGCTGTGTAGATACGCATTTTGCACTTTAGTGACAATTTGCTACGTGCATTTAGGACAAAGTGAAGTCTACCCAGAGCGAAGGCGGCGCGCGAACGAGCCGCCTTAATGTGCTCTGAAAAAGAGAGGTGCTCATCGAGCACTACACCCAGATATTTGGCTCGCTTCTCCCAAGGGATCGGCTTGCCGAACATGGTGATCGGTCGAGATTTATTGAGACGTTAGAACCAGAGATTTATAGGTTTATCTATCTCCAGTACGCCCAATTTGGTAATAGATACGTTATCAGGACACGAGGTGTCGGCGCGTAGTGTTCCACGCGCGCCCCTCTTAGACGTTGCGGGTGGAGTCAAACACTTCAACCCCCCCCCCCCCCCAACCCGAGGAGGCCGGCACCAGTCGGGGTGGTGGAAGAATCGTATGTTCCCGCGACCCCGACGTAGGTGTGAGATGGAACCCCGGGAGGTTTTTGGTCAGTAAGAGTCTGACAGACCCCGCCCGTCCGAGGACGGCGGAGGACATCCGTGAGGATTTTCCACCCCTTTTGGGGCAAAAAATTTAAAAAAAGGCAGTAAGTCCGTCAACTAAGCTACGGACCCGTTCGAAAGTAGTTCAGTACTTCAAAATGAACTGTACTATCGATTTACTTAACTTCGGTCGAAACTACAGACTTCGTGCTCAGAGAGTAGAACCCCTGCACACGTAACATGACCACCATAGAAACGAGTTTTGTCGAGGAAAGAATATACAAAATGACAGATCAACAAAGGAAATCTGTCATTTTGTCTATACCTCCGTCGCCAAAACCCGGTAATGCTAAAAAGTGCATTTTCTGAAAGCTTTCGATCAAAGTTTACCTTTTGATCATAACTTGCAGCTTAACAGACGAAAAAACAGAAAAGAATCAGTTTTTTTTATCAATAAGTGTTTTTATTCACGTTTTTTGGTGCTCGGTAGGTATTTTGTACAGTTCTGTGAGGTAAGCGAGCCAAAATTAGAAAGCAAGCGTTTTGTGATGCTATTTTTAGCCAGGCCGCCATTAATAAGCAATTTTTAAATAAACTAGACGCGTTCAAACAACTTTTTAATATTTTTGGAGTTGATTTTGTAATTATAGTGTAGGTCTCGTGTGCTGTTTTTTTTTTCAGTGTGGCTAATTTAAAACAGCCGCGCGTTTCGATCAATGTTACACCTACTCTTGTCGCGGTTGGTTTGTGGATGGATGACCATACATTACATATCGAGACTCCTTCTCGGAAAGCACAGGTCCCAGCTAGGCAGCTAGCTGGCTTATCAAGAGTTATCGTTTCACCCAGTAACTGGGTTGTAGAGATCAGATAGGCAGTCGTTTCATGCTAAATACTGCTATTCAGCTGTATCAGGTAAGACTAGAAGCTGAAGCCAATCTTAAGGCGCGACGCGACACAAAGGCACCGCGAGTTGAGCGACGAGCGGTCGCGCCTGTATATACGAGTCTTTATTGGGAAAACGGATAGGCCTGTTGATTTTTTGGTCTGCTGATGCTGATTTTTTTGTTGTTAGGTATTAGATTCCGACCGACTTTTTCCGGGGTGTACTATGCCAAATCGAATGACAAAAAATCGAATATCAATTGATCGACCACTATAAATCGAATGTCTAAATACTCGAACGTTCATAATATCGAATAGTTAAAAAATCGAACATTCAATATATCGTACACTCAATACATCGAGTGTTCAAAATATCGAATGTTTGTTTGATCGAGCGTTCAACGCGTCGCATATATTCATTCGAACGAAATATCAATAAACTGAATTCTTTTATATAGAATACAAGAATCACATTTTAATCTTTAATTACAATCTTTTAGAGGTACATTTTAAAATTTTGTGTGAATTGCAACTGTACGGAAAAACTAATGCATCCATGTTGTTTGTATTACTTAATATTTTTTCAAGCACATTATCATCCTTTTGCCTCTTTTTTGTGGAGTAGGTCTTCCCAATCTTCCAAATGCTTGATAAGCACGAAGGGGGTCTCGTATCCAACAGGGGGTGCTTATCAAGCAACGTGTTCCATCTTCTGTGCCATCCTTCAATGTTGTTATGCTACCATAGAATTTTTAATTAAGGAGTAAGCTATTGGACCAATTAAAAAGGCAAACGCGGGACTGAGAAAACCTACTCCACAAAAAAAATGCGATTGAAAAACATAAGTAATAAAAACAACATGAATGTATTAGAGTTTTTCCGTACAGTTGCAATACACACAAAATTTTAAAATGTACCTATATAAGATAGTAATTAAAGATTAAAATGTGATTCTTGTATTCTTAAAAAAATAATTCAGTATATTGATATTTCGTTCGAATGAATATGCGACGCGTTAAGCACTCGATCAAACAAACATTCGAAATTTTGAACACTCGATGTATTGAGTGTACGTTGTATTGAATGTTCGATTTTTTTACTATTCGATATTATGAACGTTCGAGTATTTAGACATTCGATTTATAGTGGTCGATCAATTGATATTCGATTTTTTGTCATTCGATTTGGCATAGTACACCCCTTTTTCCGTCTGTTTGTATTTAACGGCTCCACGTATTTCGATGAAAGGCACAAAGTAGACCATGACCAGCCGATCTAACCTGTAAAATCTCACCGTGAAAACTTAGGTGAAGTGAGCTGTCAAAAGTGTCATCTAGTGGAATGACAGCTGACTTCAAGCTCACTTCACTTTTTCACGGTGTTAGATAATTAGAATACGTACAACGTACTAAACACGATTAAATTTAGGTCGTTCTGGGACCGAAACCCATGAACTTGATCATCGAACTCGACACGATTGAGACCATTATTTTAAAAAAATAACAAAACAAATATCACGAAAAATCAAATGTATTGTTTTTTATGTGAATAATTGTCGAATTTGGATACCGTTTGCTTGTGCTGCCATGCCATTCGTCGATACGTTTTACACACTTACGCATTGATCACAAGAAAGCGTTACTTCGAGTTCTCATTATTTCACAAAAAAGTGTATATCTGGATAAAAAGTTTCCTATTAGTGCTATTCTGTGACCATATCACCGTGAAAACTTAGGTGAAGTGAGCGTGGAGTGAGCTGTCAGTACCACTGATGCAAGGGATTGACCTAGCCGGGATGACACTGACAGCTCACTCCCGGCAAATCTTCACGGGGAGATTTTTACAGAATCGACATGATGGGACATAGTATAATATGTTTCCGTGGCATCATTTCTGAACACCATGCGGGCGCAGCCGCAGGAAAAAGCTAGTGGTCTACGATTATAAGGATCACATTCAGCTGTTGAAGCTAACAGTCTGATAATATTTACACGCGTTACATCATTTCAGAAACGGCATACATACAGAGAGGAGCCGATAATATTTCTAGGCTGTATGTAGGTAGACACGTGCTGACTTCGACCTTCCCAGTTCCCAATTTGGTACACAAAGAATGCTGTGTTTTATTTTTCTAACTAAAGTTATGAACAATCATTAATTTTCACATTATTTGTTATTTCTGTGGCACGCACGCCATGATGTCAATAAAGTCTCGCGCACACTGGCGCGACACAAAGGAACCGCGTGTTGCGCGACGAGTAGTTCCTTCCGAGCCTTGACGTAGGTAGTATTTTTTTTTGTTTCTTTAGTTTCGGCGATAGCAAATTCGCTTGAGTCTTGAGTTTGGAAATGTGGTATTATATATAAATAAGTAGATTTTTTGTTGATTTTATTAGGTACCACTGTCATATTATTTCATAGTTTTAGAAATGAGATTAAGAAGAGAGAAGTGTGTTATTTCCTTAACAAAACTGACTCTCTCAGATTTCTAAGTACTTAAGATAAAATGTAACGGTACTATTTTATATAAAATCTGCCATATCTGTTTTCATTACATCAAGATAAGCAAAAAAATGATTTGTATTTCTATGTCCTCACTTTCCGTGATGTCAGCAGGCTACCTAAGAATTAAAGTTCAACCTGTAGATAAGTCAGTGTTGCCATGTCTCGGTTTTGTTTTACCCCAAGTCTGATGTCAATTTACCCTAGATTTTAAGTTAAATGAAAAAGTTACCCTAAGTTTATCATATTTGATACATTTCATGTAAGATCATAAACAAGACTAGACATTTCAATCTACTTATAATATACTAAATTATAGACAATTTGTATAGATATTTGAAACCATGAATAAATCTGGTGTTTTCCAAAGATCCTATTTGTCCCAAGTACTTGAATACTTCATTGAGTCTATGATGGGCGTTACGAGAAAGAAGTTTTAGTAGGTACGCGTCGAGCGAGTGGGATACAAAGTACTTTGCGTTTGCTAGCGGTTAGCGGGCACAGAAAAATATGTAGTAGGAAGGAACAAGACAGGCGGAGAGGGAGTCGTAACAAACAAATTAAATGAGTGCGTTCATGAAATCTCCAATCGATGATAATTAGGTGCATTCACAGAAATTTAAAAACGAATAGCTCACTCATTCATGACTTGAGGTACATAAATGTTTGCATGAATATTTATTCAACTTAACTCTTAACAAAAAAAATTACTCTAAAATTACCCTCACCGAGTTTCTACCCTAAAAATTACCCTGTTGATTTTACTTTACTCTAAATCTAGGGTAAATTACCCTAAGTTGGCACCACTGAGATAAGTCACAAATGAATCAGTTGAATAGTTTATTAAGTACTCAGTCATTGCGATTGTCATCTGACCTGTAACCGCTAGAAAAACTAATCTGCGCAAAACGTTGTGAAGTTTAGATATTTAAAATGAATTCATTTTAAATATCTAAACTTCACAACGTTTTCAATGTTAGTAAATTGGCTTAAAAAAACAACAACATTTTATTTCCTGAAAGTGTTCAAATAAGCTATTTACTATGATTTTAATAAAAACCAATCAAAAATGGGCAAATTGTATTTTTATACCAGCTACACAGCTATTTAATGTTGCCATTAATTTGAATGAAAAGCCGATGTCAATCGCCATTTTGCGTGGATGTGACACTTATTATCCCCCCAACTTATATTTTTGTGTGTTTGTGTTCGTTCTTTGCGTCATGTTTACAGCAAATAAACGTCTTTTCTTTATTTTCTTGGATTGGAAATAATAATAAAAAATCATATTAAAATCATATAATAATAAAAAATCAAAAAATCATATAAACATATAATTATATAATTAATTTATACAAAATATCGTAAATCATTTAAAATAAGTAACGGTGGAGTTTCTCGACCATTTTTCTCCATACGAAACTACATTTTGGAAGGGGCGACTAGAATCAATAAATAAATAAATATTTGAAATAAATTCTTTGTTTTTGATTAAGACCCACATCGCATTTACTTAATTTCTTATACTACAACCTTATTTCAGAAAGAAGAGATCTTTGACAAACAGACTTAAGTCCGATTTCACCAGTGAAATTGACCAGTACATATACCCCGTTTAAGAGCTGTCACTGTCATTATTTTCTATGGAATATTGACACTGACAGCTCTTGAACGCGTTCAGTAACATTGGTGAAATAGGCACCTAGGGTGGATTTCACCAATATTACTGAACGCGTTCAGGACATCTAAAACGCGTTCAAGAGCTGTCAGTGTCAAGATTCGATAGAAAAGCTTCTAGTCTCCCCCCCAGTGGGCTCCCGCATTGACAAGGCGGGGGGGCTCATTAACCGTGGCTTGGGCCCCACGGTGAAGCTAAGAGGAACCCGAGGAGGGGCCGCTCGTCAGGGCTTCTGCCGAAAAGCTGACAACGTACGTCAAAAAAAAAAAAATCTACTGACGAGAATTTTATACGGAGCAACTAAGTTGCCTGTCTGACAACCAGTTAAGTACTGGGTGTACAGTGACGACGATTTGATACCCTGTGGTAAGACTGGTTGTCAGACTTTTTAGCTTTTGACGACCCGTTGCGACTGTCAATGATCATAGCGCCTGATACTGGGAATTGTAAACAGCCGATCTACTTATTCTGTATAAATCTCTCCGTAAAAATGTAAGTACACTTTACTTACCTACCTAAGTTATTTTTTTTATGTTTATGGCATAGCTACGAGGCCTTTATGCCAAACCTAAGTTTTCACGGAGAAATTTTCACAGATTTTAAAGTAGATCGGCGGCAGTTTCGAAATTTCACTGTGACATATGGAACTCAAACAGGTTTTATTCAAAAACGTGTTCGTATAACGTAGGCACGAGTTTTGAGTACTGGCATAGTTAAAACTAGTTTATTAACGTCAACGCTGAACTTTGGACCTACTGCCAAATAGACTGAATCTAAGCCTCACTCGGAATTCGATAAAAAATGGAATAGGTTTTTTATGTTAATATTTTTTATTATTTTAATATTCTTTAGCCATTGAACAGTTTTGTCCATTTCAGTCAAAGGGACAAAACAGTTTGATAGCTAAAGTGAATGGCTTTATTATGAATAAAACGGTTAGTCTTTACTTATTCCTTAGTCTTACGTAAAAAAGTTCCAAAATATGATTAAGAAAGTACAGTAAACTACAATATAATAATCACTAGCATTAAGCATTGCAAGCAGCGCTTAAGCATTGCACGGTTTTTGGGACTTACAACATCGACATTTCTTTATTATAAAGCTGTAGCCCGCCATATGCGATTGGCGACTGTAGGAATGTACAGTAACTGAATTAGTAATCATCAATTTCAAATTAATCGTCAAACTTTCTTAAGAAATATTCTAAATAAATCTTAATTTCCAAAGTTCGACAATTGAATTTGAATTAGGCGGGCTTCAGCTGCCTTAGTGTCAACGTTTCATAACATAAACCTTTCAGTGACGACACTTTTGTCTCGTATAGGGTCGCGACGGTTAAACGTCACTTTAACACGTGGTAGTGACCCCGATACTGCCGGTCCCCTCATTAGAACGGCTCCTGATAACATTTCTGGGTCTGGAGCACCCGAAATGCTCTCCAGACCTCTGACCTGTCTTCCACTTGAAGTAAAAGCGTCAATTATGTCCAACGATACGTTCCAAATTCTTTGAACTACGATAAGAAAATTTTGGCATTTACATTCTGAAGTTATAACATGAGCAGAATTTTGATTGAGCGTGCGAAGTTTTGGCTCGGAATATTGTTGAAGTTTTGGCCGCTGAGCCAAGGGTCACATGTAAGTACCTACTCCCTGTCATTGTTTTCATTCTTTTGTACTGAAGGCTTCCAGGTATGAACTCGGAACCCTTTTGGTTCTGGAGATATTGAAGGTCAAAATTCCAACTTTCACTGACGTATTTTTACGAAAACAAGTTTTTAAAGGACCCACAACCACTTTATTTTTATTTTTGGGAATGGCATCTCGCAGGTAAACCTATGAGGTTGTCGTCTGCTTAAGCGGACTTGTCTGTGGTTACCCTAATAAATTAAGGCCTCCAGCCAGGGCTTAAACTTAAATACTAACTAAAAACTAAGCGACTACACGCTGGGGGTGCCACTGTGGGGTACGAACTTCGGCTTAGGGCGTCGCTGGAAGAGGGCAGCAAGGGACTAGCTGGATCAGGATCCCACAACCCCTGTACCGTTGCATACCATTTATAGCACAATGATTTGCGTGCGTTACGTTACGCACTGCCGTAAACAGCGATTTTTTACACCAAGAGTAAAATTAATTTCCCAACAAATATATGCATGCTTAGTTGCAGCATGCGTGGTTGACGGCTATGTGATGGGTCTTTTAGTCTTTTTACACCCTGTATGCCTCACAAAGATTCTCTTTTTTGGCACGTGTAATTCTACGCACCTATGCTGAAAGTACCGCTATTTGCTACCTGTATTCTTCACTTGAAATTGTTCCACTGCAAGACCACAGTCACCTGTTGGTCTATTCTATAAAAGTCTGACCGTGAAAACGCTATCATTCCACCTTCCACCCGATGTTAGGGGTTGAAAATGATGACAGCTCACTTTAACTAAGTTTTCAAGGTGAGATTTTACAGAATAGATTTGCAGGAGTTAAACTCTAATGTCTGAAAGTGGCACCGAGCCGAAAGCCGAAAGACGCCCACAGCTGGACATAGGCCTCTCACATGCACTGCCACTTCGAACGGTTCTTTCCGCGGATTCCTGCGGCCTTCAGGTGGGCCTAAGGTCATCGGTCCACGCTACGTCTTCCGGTACGCGGTTGCTACTCCAGAACCTTTCGGCCCCATCGGCCATCTGTTCTGGGAGCAATGTGCCCTGCCCTCTGCCACTAGGTTTGGCAATACGGATGATGACTAATGTAAATAAAGTCCGAAAATATAATGTAATTTCAAAGCGGGCATAGTAAATATGAGATATTCGAAAAAGTCAGTTAAATCGATGTAAACATGAAGAAGCTACACTGTTTAAAAGCGTACCTTGTCGCGCGGTACGGACAATGTATGGCGCTAGTATGTAGTTACAAAGTCGTGACGTCACTTCTACGATAGTGCTGTCCTTGCCTAACACTTATTTTAAAACGTTTACGTAACTTTGCCATTTTTTCAGCTTTTACACTTTTTATAATATTGTTTGCACTATTTGAAAAAAAATATTTAGTTGAGTTACAAATAAAAAAACATGTCATCATGCCTATTCTTTAGGCTATGTCGGTTACCTGCGGATCTCCTCATTTCTGATTCGATCACGTAGAGAAACTCCAAGCATAGCTCCTCATTGCCCTCTGGGTAACTTAGCCATCTAATAAGGCCCATTGTGGGTATATGATGCGGAGGTATGGGGAAAATGTTGTGATGAAAGATTTGAGCATGAATGTGGCAATGGGAGTAGAAAAAGACCAATAAAACAATGGATGTATGGACTGTGTGAAAGAAGAAATGGCTAAAAAGGGCGTGACTACCGAGATGTCGACCAATAGAGAAGCGTGGAAGGAAAAACATGCCGCGCCGACCGCTACGCGCGTGCTGCGTTAACTTGGTAAGCAATTATTAAGTAACCTCTTGGTATGCACTGCTATTCTGTAACCATCTCACCGTTAATACTCAGGTAGAGTGAGCGTAGGGTGAGCTGTCAGTGCCACTGACGCGACGCTAAGGATTGACCAAGACGGGATGACACTGACAAGTCACTCCACGCAAGTCTTCACGGTGATATTTTTATAGAATCAACATGCGTGGAAACGAGTTTTGTCGGCAGAAGAATAGACAAAATGACGTATTAACAGGGACTCAAACTGTAGGTTATCGTAATACGTGTTTTTAACACTGCTTTTAAAACTGTTTTAAAAGAACAATCTTTTTAAATGTAACAGATACAATAGTGTACACAGTGTCAAAGTATAACCTTATATATGTAATAATAAGTGTTAATATGTCTAACAAAAATAAGCGGTTTTAGGTATAATTGCAACAACGCGCGGCGGACAGGCAGACGCAGCATTGCCAAAGTAGGCTATTTTGGCAACGCTCTTACATTTATTAACACTTTTAAATCGGTTAAAGATATTATTACTGTTACACTTTTGTAAGTGTTTTGAGATACACATTGAAAAACAAATAAGTGTTACTATTGATTCTGTTATCAATTCAAAATGTAACAATTCTATTTCTGTAAACAAAGTCAAACTCTTTTCTTTTTTTTTTGTTGACGTTCGAAATATGACGTTTTTTTGTTGACGTTATGTTAGGCACATAAATGGCACTTTCGAACGTCAACATTTACAAAAAAAATAGAATTAATTCTAATTGTCCCTTCCAAAAGGTAGTTAAGCTTGGAGAAGAATGGACAAGAAACTCCACCGTTACTCTTTTAAATTGTTTTACAACATTTTTACTTATACATGACGATGATGATTTAATAATATGTGAAGACGATGTACCTAGAATAAAATTACTATACCACAAAATGTAAAAGAATTAAATATGAAGCAATGGCTGGTAAATTAATAATGTGATAGATACATGGTGCTCACATATTTATAAAAATTGTAAAAGTAGATGATTTCCATACATTTTTAAGAAGTTATAATGTGTGAGTTAAAGTAATTGGGTACAGAATTAATGTCAAAAAAATAATAATCAAATGAATGAATGTGAAATGAAAAATTATACAATTAAAAATTATAGCAACCAGTTTGATTTTGTCTAGCCTCTAGAATCAAGATTGTCCTGTCCTATGGAACAGGACCAGCATGTTTCCAAGCATTCTTATCTAGGATAGAATCCTCTAATTTAGGATAAACTTAATCCTCAAATTTGTAATATGCTTTATGAAGGTGTTTTTTAAGTCCCTGCATATGAATAAAAGAGATCTGTCTATTCTTCCGTTTTCCGAACAAAAGTTGGTCATTATACGCGTGCAGTTGCTGGCACATGGGCGTTGCTACTGGAGGCAAGGATGGGCAATGCCTACCCTAAAAAAACTTCAACAATACTAAAAAAATACTTACTGTTTAATCGCTATGTATTACCGTTCCGTCCCTCATAATGAAAATACGGAACCCTCAAAGGATCACTGCGTTGTCCGTCCGTCTATATGTCAGTGAAGACAAGCTCTCTCTACGCTTTCTCAAGAAAGCGTAGAGATTTCAAGTTGAAATTTATATCAAGTACACGGTCCCATGAAGCTCAAAAATATCACGATTCTAAGTCAAAGCAATAAACAATACGACCACTTATGCGACATATTAACTATATAATATATAATCACTTACGTCAATTTAACCGAAATAACAGCCAAAACAAACTGAATACTACGCACATTAAGAATGAAGGTCCACAAAAACCAATATTTATCACTGAAATCCCGACCCTTAAAGCACAACGTCTTTATTACCTGGCTAAAAACTATGCCAAGAATAACGGCTACAAGTTTTACTGGATATCATTCAACATCATTTCTACGAAAAATTGAAGAAGGTAAGCAAATATTGATTAAATGCGAATCTGACATCAACAATCTTAGTCTGGAAAAATGATTAGCGTTTATCTCAGGTTTTCTCAATTGTTGCGGCATCTACACCGCCACATGCGAACAACGCATCACATAAATCCTGCATCGCGCAATCAAAGTTTACCGCGCAGCTAGCATATATACAACTTCCCGACAACAATCATCGGGCAGTTGCCCACCAGATACGACATCCATCTGGTCGGAGGATCCTCCCTTTTCTGAGAGTATGAGTGAACTTTACACCCTGTTCCTCATATCCCTAAAACTGGTGACCCCGACGTGGTAAACATCATCTCTTCACTGGTGACCCCGAGTATGAACGTCAGCGCAGCCTTCGTGCTACTACTTCAGCGTGACGTCTTCATCATCACTCCCGCAAGTCACACAGCCAGCCAGCAACCACGGCTTGAACAGTTGTCCTGACCATCAGCACGCAGCGCAAGCGTATACCAGGTCATCACCTTCAGCCTCATCAGCAACCTTGGCACAGCACACTGCACATTCGGCCGGTCCACAAGCAGAGCGCTTAATCCCTCTCCTGGTCGACATCAGCAGTCAGCCACCCCAACTCACTGGGGCATCTTCGCAGACAGTTCCGACACACAGCGAACTATGCGACACCCGGTTCCAACCCACTGGAACCCAACTGGCATTGGCAAGCATCGCAAGATACAAGACTTACTCCACTATCGACCTCCGGACTTCGGAGGGGAGTGATGTGGCGGCATCTACACCGCCACATGCGAACAACGCATCACACAAATCCTGCATCGCGCAATTAAAGTTTACCGCAAGCTAGCATATATACAACTTCCCGACAACAATCATCGGGCAGTTGCCCACCTGATACGACATCCATCTGGTCGGAGGATCCTCCCTTTTCCACGAGTATGAGTGAACCTTACACCCTGTTCCTCATACCCCAAATATTTATATAATCTCTTTTTATCTACTGACGCTTGTCATAATGTTGTTAGTTAATTATAATATTTTAACTACAGAACCCAAAGATACACATTTGCAGAGCACACTACAACACAATAATAAGTTACACATCTACACACACATCCACGTTCACAACCACGTTTACCAACTAATGCATCAAATAAATATAATTGCAAATACACATACTGGCAAGATCACTCCAGAACTATTACAAGTATTTTTTATCACAAATATTTATTCAATAAAACATCAATTCTATATGACATAATTTTCCAACGGCTAATAATTCCAATACAATTTTATTAGATTTAGATACTATCTCTGTTGCAAATAGATATTTTTGTGATCCTGAAACTTGTAATTCTGTGATACATAGCTCTACGAAGTCTTTAAAAATCACAACTCAAACAATAACAACATAAACGTATCGTAGTTCTTGTAAATACTGCGAGTATTTACAAGAACTACGATAATTTTCAGGTACAACTAGCCAGATTCTCGTTCGACATCGACATTATAATCCTAACTGGATGCTGGCTTAATGAACACACACCTATTCCTACTATTGATAACTATCAATCTTTTTCTTCCAAGACCAGCACCCTAATTGCGTAATACACAATCAATCGGAATCTGAATCGTTTTGAAACAGATTGCTAATCCATTGCTTCTTAAGTTCGATAAAAATTCTGCTCAACAATATATAGAACGCAATGAATGTTCTTGAACCGTCAAAATCAAACAGATTAGTCGTAATCGTTTACGAAAATGTGTTACGCAATTAGGGTGCAGGCTTAATCAAAATGGTGGCATTGTATCTATCATATCTATCTATCTATCATATAAAATGTACTGTTGAAGAACCTCAGTCAACAGACGCCAGTTTTCTATTGCTCCACGTTTACCCTGGGATTAACATTTTGGCTGTGTATAGATCCCCGTCATTAGAACGTATCATACGTTCAATTAAAGATAAACATATCATTATTGCTGGCGACATCAAGTTCGATATTAAATCGAACAATACTGACAGAAACACTGCATCTTACCTAATTTTAACTGCAGAGCTAGGACTACTGCGGGCACACAACTATCCAACAAGGCTTGCAAACTGTCTAGATCATATTATGTTAAGCACATCCTATACTGCTGCGGCCTTTGTAATAGATTCAACCGTGACTGACCACGCTTCAGTCCTGTTAAGCCTTGGTTGCATTGCTGACATTAGCAGAAACAATGTGTGCAAGAAAGTTGATTATGATGCTGCTCTTGCACACTTGCAAGCTGTCGATTTTTCCTTTGTTAACGGTGACTCTGCTGAATACACAGATATCAGCAAATACATCTGCTGAACTGATATACAAAATGTACAGAAATCTTTGTAACGCTCTTCTGAAAAAGTTGAAAAGGAATTACGAAAAATCTTTACTAGATACAAATTGTAATAAAGATAAATGGAATGCCGTCAAATCCATTATCAGTACCTCAAAACAAAAAAAACTGCTCGAGACCACCTTTTAGTCGCACAGAAAAGTGGATCAACTGTTGTAAATGAGATAAACACCTACTTCTCTAATGTTGGTAAACAGCTAGCAGAAAAAATAACAACAGCTCCCAACAGTCATAAATTTGACATAACCCCCGTCTCAAATTCAATCGTGTTACTTCCGCCAGACGAAGCCGAAGTTGAAGCGTTGATTATGAATCTCAGGAATGACTGTGCTATTTATTGGTTGGGATTCTATTTCGGCCAAGTTTCATAAATTTGCTAGAAACACACTAGTCTCACGAGGCAGTATTCTTGGACCGAGTCTCTTCTTGATTTACATAAATGACCTGTGCCAGCTGCCACTTATAAACGGCAAGACCTACGCTGCCGATACGGCTTTAATCCATGGGGGGACATGGGACGAAGTTTGACGAATCGCCGAACTGGGACTGCATAAAGTAAGCCATTCGCTAAGAGCTAACTGCCTCACTTAACTGACTTTGAACCTTTCCAAATCAACATTTCTTCAATTCTCTTTTTCTAAAATTAAACCAGTCAATTTAGATATTAAACTACATGTCTGCAACTTGTTCATGCATGTTCATGCACAGCTATCACTAAGTCCAAACATGTGAAATACCTTGGTGTTATTGTAGATGAAAAACTTAGCTGGCGTCAGCACATAGACCTCACCACAACGCGTATACGGAAACTTATTTGGGCATTTAAAAAACTTTGACACGAAGCCGACTTCGAACTCCTTCGCACTGTGTACTATGCGCTCGTACAGTCAGTCGTGGGATATTGTGTTGCTGAATGGGGAGGTGGATGCAAGGTTTTCATGATTCACCTGGAAAGGGCATAATACAAGAAGTGTGGAGTTTTTACAGTAAGACAGAACTATATAATGCAAATTGTTAACAAGTAGCACAGTATTACACCTTACAATGCCCAAATTAATAAGAAGCACACTATAACAAACGTTTAGTTACCTTTACGCTGTCACACGGCGCGCGTCCGCCAGGCGACAAAGGGTAATATCTTGCCACTTTTCTTTATAATAAGTTGAACAAAATCCTGAACATAAATCCCCTTACAACTCGTGAAACAACACTGACACAAGACTACACCGCAACTGAAAAATTGTTGCAATCAACATAAGAACTCAAATAATTGGTATTTGGTAAACACACACACACACACACATAGCACCCCCTATTTTTAATTATATTTTGTTTAATCCTGGCTATAATTTAATTTGTTTTTGTTTTAATCTAATTTGATTGTTGTCTTGATTTTAATATTATTATTGTATGAGATAATTGGTGCTTAAATTAAATGTTTACTCATAAACTTAATTTTAAGTAATGTAGTTGTAACGGTACATAAAACTTTATTGTAACATTTGTAACCTAAATGGAAGAAGTCACTGGCTCCTGAAATACAGGTACTCTTCCTAGCTCTGGAGCCAGGGTCTCACATTTTTCTGTAACCTGCTTTTAAGGCAGTCAAGTCAAAAAAAAAAAAATACAATTCAAAACCTAAAGGAGAATTTCCATTGTCGTTAAATTACTGGTATAAAGTTCAGCTGGACGGCTGTCCCCCTAGACAAAATCCTTAGTTACACCAATTCTTGGTAGGAGAGACCTCTCCAATCAAACGCCATTCATTTTACTCGATCCTTCGCTATTCCACATACAATAGGCTGCAGTATTGTCTCTCCTTCTCCCTTTAAATCCATCCAAAAGTTATCTTTACATGATCGCTTTTCAGGATAAGACCGCCCATTGTGTCACCCTATGTAAAATTTCTACATTTATATCAGATATTCGCATGGTGTACATAATAAAAACTATTATTATCTCTTATGATAAGAATACTTTTTATTATTCAAAAATAAAATAACTCGTGTTAAGATGACCCGTTACATCTAATGACGAAACGGGTCATCTTTACACGAGTTATTTTTTCAATGAGGCAGTCGCCTTTCGTGGACGTGGTCTATACTTTTTACCACGGGCAAGCATTTTCCCACGCGCTGAAGGTTTGCAGTTATGCTCTAGATTAAACCCTTATCATTGAGGAATATTGTGGACTACTGGCCGTGACTTTTACATATGAAATCAGGCCAGTGTTTCGAGAGATTGAGTAAATAAAAGTACCTACTCTCCTGCCTTATATTGACTTCGGCTCTGAGGTTAGGTATATTAAATGTTAGATTTTAAAGTCTGACCACCAGTCTGGTACCAAAGGGTATCATGTTACCCAGTAACTGGGTTCTGGAATTCAGACAGGCAGACGCTTCATGTAAAATACTGGTATTCTGCTGCATCTGGTCAGACTGGAAGCCGACACGACAGAATTGGAAAAAATATAGGCAGATTGATTTCACAGTTTTTGAAATGTTCTCATAATTTTGAAATTTGAACATAACAACATCACGCCTGTAATCCCAGAAGGGTTAGGCAGAGGTGTACCTATAGTACACCCTCATTCCGCCAGTTATGTTTGTCAGACCCATGTAATAGGGGGGAGCCTATTGCCATCGACCGGGCACAAATCCAGACTCCGGGCTGCTACTGAGATATTCTAGATAGAAAAACCCAATAACACTTTGCCTGACTTGGGAATCGAACCCAGAACCTCATGCTCAGCAGTAGTTCTTGTGACCACTAGACCTAAAAAAGACATCTTCATTTAATCAGGTATTTAACGAGGTACAAAAGTAAAAAAAAAAAATTTGAGGTGCCGATGAAACAGTTGATAATGCTGGCAAAGGTCGAATTTGCAAATGATTGAAAAAAAAAGAAGTTGATAATTTAATTATTTAACTGTTTTATGCCGACCCACCACTTCATAACTTCCTAGCACTCCATCACACGTTAGGCACCCAGGTAGCCACGGCCAGGACACAAGACGCAGAGCGGCGTTTTAGTTATTAACACGCCGAACGCCGTACATCGTCAGGAAAGTAAGACAATATATTGGTGTATTGTCTTACTTTTCTGATGACGTACGGCGCACGTACGTTGAGACAGCTCGTTTAGTCTATTTTAGTTATTTTAGCCAATTAATTAGTAATATTAGACTGACAAAAATAAACCCTAGTTAAAATGTTATATTATTACACGGGGATAGCTTTAATGTAAGAAAAAAGAACATAATTGAATGTGTCCATTTGATGTTACATCTCAATTAAACTAATAATCGTAAATTTATTTTCTGTGCCTTGCCTTATTCTCAATATTTGTCTGATGAGCAAAATAGGCATATTTATAATTTAAATATGTTAATTTATAATAGGACTTGCCGTTATAGTGACACTATTTTATATTTGGATTGTAATCAATTTATTACTGATTACAAACTGACAAATAATACAATGTATTTGCCACCTAGATGTAGGAGACAAATTGCTAATCTTTTAGCATACAATATACAAAGTGACAAGGGTACATGTAGTGTACCGTCGATTACAGATAGTAGTGGTACTAATACTACTTTTGATACGCCTTGTAGTTTAAACTATTAGGTGCGACAACGGGTGAGCCGCATATGTTGAATGTTGTTCATCAAAATATGCAGGGTCTGTCCGGCAAAGAGTTAGAGTTAAGTTTATTTATGGACAACTATGATGTTCACGTGTTATGTTTGACTGAACACTGGTTGAAGGAACATGAAGTAGTGTTTATCGATGATGATTATTTTACCGTACAAAGTGCATTTGTGAGAAAAAGTGCTATTCGCGGTGGTTCTTTAGCTCTTGTTTCAAACAAGTTGAAATGTAAACAACGTTTAGATTTAGTTAATCTTTATATCGAGCGCACTATTGAGTTGTCTTGTGTTGAACTAGAGCAATTAATAATAATATAATAATAATAATAAGTTTATTGATCCAAAAATTTATACATAGACACAGGTTGTATAGTAGTATATTCTAAGACTTAATCAACTAACAATGGACACAAAGGGAGAAAGAAATAATAATAATAATTTATTATTATATTATTATTATGCCTTTTATTTATTTTTATCCTTATTTTGCTATATTTTTAAATATTTTTATAAAACAACTTAAAAAAAAACATTTAAAAATATAAAAAATAGTGGTCCGCCGGTAGCGGGAGCAGGGTCCAAGCTACTGGTGGTTAGGGCTCCAGAGACAGGAACCTCCTCACAATGCGGGCCGTATCAAGGAGTACTGCCTTCTGAATCAGGCCCTTGATCCAACCGCCTAACGAAAGCCTCGAGAGATGTTGGTCGAGGCTTTTTGCCATCAGGCCATTGGCCGATACGACAATCGGCACAATGACAGCCGAGCTCACATTCCACATGTCAACAACCTCGTGTGCTAAGTCGAGATATTTAATTTGTTTCTCTTTCTCAGCTTTCACGAGGTTCCCGTCATGTGGAATGGTAACATCGATAATCATTGTGCGGCGCGCTAATCGATCTATCACTACTATGTCAGGCTTATTAGCGATAATAGTCCTGTCAGTAATGATAGACCGATCCCAATACAACGTGACAAGGTCATTTTCGAGAACTGGGTCGGGCACATACTTGTAATACGGTACCTCAGAATCCACAAGTTTATATTTCAAAGCAAGTTGCTGGTGAATAATCCTGGCTACTTGGTTATGCCTGTGCAAGTACTCGCCGTTAGCCAGACGAGAACAACCAGAGATAATATGTCTGATGGACTCACCTGGACGGTGGCATGCCCGACACACGTCAACCGTCCCGTCCTTCATAATATGTCTCCGGTAGTTATTCGTCAAGATAACTTCGTCCATAATTGCGCAGACGAAACCTTCAGTTTCCCCGAAAAGGTCACCAAAACGTAGCCAGGATACGGACGCTAGGAAATCTACATCAGGCTCATGAAGAGCCCGATAGAAGCGCCCGTGAAGCTCCTTGCTTTGCCATACCGCCTTGCGGTCATCGGAAGTAAGTACTACAGGTTTGTGCCAGTTCTCTTTAGCCATGGAGAGCGGGGTGAGCCCCTTGTCCACTGCGATCACATCACGGTGCATACCCATTTTGGTTTTTAAAAAATATTCCCTGAGACTGCACACCTCGCGATTGTGGAGGGTCTTCGCATTTAAAAAGCCTCGACCCCCGCACTTTCGCGGGATGTACAATCTCATCACCGATGATCGTGGGTGATGCATCCGATTTGCGGTCAGAAGTGTACGGACCCGCCTATCCAGGGCGTCGAGTTCGGTTTGGGTCCATTTGAGTACGCCGAAAGAGTACAGCAAAATCGGCATGACCCAACCGTTGAAGGCGCGCACCTTGTTTCCGCCCGAAAGAAGACTAATTAATACCTTCTTCAGGCGGCCAAAGAAGCGCTCCTTCAACGATTGCTTCATGTTAATAACGTTGATGCCTAACGCTTCCGACATACCCAAATACTTGTAGCTTTCGGATGAAGAGAGGGATCTGAGGTGTATGGAATCCGAAAGTTGAATACCTTCGGATTCCATAATCTCACCTCGCTTAACATGCATGATTGCACATTTGTCCACACCAAATTCCATCCTGATGGCGCTACTGAATGTTTCAGTTACCTTCAGTAGCTCCATCAGTTGCAATTTGTTGGGGGCAAAGATTTTCAAGTCATCCATGAACAGAAGGTGAGATATGACCTCACCACCTCTCTTCAACCGATAGCCTAGACCTGAATCCTCCAGCAGTGTGCTTAGAGGATTCAGAGCCAAGCAGAACCAAAGTGGACTCAAACTGTCGCCCTGAAATATTCCCCGTTTAATCCAGACAGGCTCGTCATTCCCCTGGATCTGTTGACACCCCGGATAGCGAAGGACTGTCCTCCATTGCCCCATACGCGAAGGAGGAGGCGGAGCGGGTGAGGGAGAGAGCATTGCGCCCTCACGCCCCCACTAGCCGCCGCAGGAGACGCCCTGGGCGTCGGGAGTCGCCTGCAGATTCCCGGCCACCGTAGGCGCGGGCTTGCGGACGGCGAGCCATGGGTAGCTCGCTGTCCGGTTAGGACCAGGCCCGGGTCGACGGCGCGTTGTGTTCCACGCGCGCCTCAAAGAGATGTCAGCACAAAGTGACGGGGTCCGATAGGGCCGACGCCTCAGGGTCGCGGGTTATTCCACAGAGAAAACCGTGGCCCTGGCACAGGCAACTGAAGGAACACGGGTGGGTTTTAGTCAGTAAAAGTCTGACACGCCCTCCCGCTCCACCCAGAGCGGGAGAAGTCATTTGATGATTTCCCACCCAAAAAAAAAAAAAAAAAAAAAAAAAAAAAAAAAAAAAAAAAAAAAAAAAAAAAAAAAAAAAAAAAGCCCCCTATCTAGCTATTACTTTTAATAAATGTGTTAATCTAGGAAGTTTTCCTGACCTCATGAAGAGTAAGTAAAGTCATACCATTATTTAAATCTGGTAATAAAAATATCATTAGCAATTTTAGGCCTATTTCTATCTTACCAGCATTTAGAAAAATATTTGAAAAGTTAATACTTAATCAGTTGCTAAGACATTTTAACTTAAATAGTCTACTTCATAATGAACAATATGGCTTTACAAAAGGACGTTCGACTACAGATGCGGGTGTTGCTCTGCTGAAACACATATTTAATGCATGGGGGAAATCGCAAAATGCTATTGGAGTTTTCTGTGATCTCTCTAAGGCCTTTGATTGCGATAGGTTCCAATGTGTAGATGTCGATGGTGTGAAATCTTCCGAGCTACCAGTTCAGTTAGGTGTACCTCAAGGCTCAATACTGGGTCCATTCTTGTTCTTACTGTATATCAATGACTTACCATTATATTTAAATGATATCTGTGACGTTGTACTGTTTGCAGATGATACCTCTCTTATTTTTAAAGTAGACAGGAATAGACAAGATTTTGACGACGTAAACAGTGCACTCTCAATGGTTACGGATTGGTTTACGTCAAATAACCTAGTTCTCAATGCCAAGAAAACGAAATGCGTGAAGTTCGTCTTACCGAATGTTAGAAATCTAGGACCCAACATCGTCTTAGATAAAGAGCTGCTTGAAACTGTAGACTCGGCGGTTTTTCTGGGCACAACAGTGGGGCCCACACATATCAAGCCTAGCAGGGAGGCTCAGTTCAGCCGCCTACGCCGTCAGGAAAGTAAGACAATATACTGACGTTGATACAGCTCGGTTAGTCTATTTTAATTATTTCCACAGCGTTATGTCCTACGGTATTCTGCTGTGGGGGATCGGGTTTCCTCGTTCCCTCAAATATGGCGAGGGGGGTAATGGCTGATCTTTGCGTTATGCTCGTGAACGGGTGCTGCTTGTGGTGACTGGTCGTCTTGCTGTCTATGGTTTTATTATTGGTACAGTAATTGTTCTGTTAATTTATTTTACTTTGATGGTCCCAGTTTATCATTTATTTATTTTATTTGTTTGTGTAATAATTCCAGTATTGCATATGTAAGCTGCCATGCCCTTTAGGCCTGGAGGCTTTTATTTATGTGCTTTATTTACATTAAAAAATTTTTTCTCTTTTTTTGGTATTGGCGTGGCTAGCTGACGTATGGCAATTAATTTAATGTTTTGGTAATTACTTAGAATTGTTTAGAATCGAGTTCTTCTAAACGAACAGACAGCTGTGCTGCTGGGGAGTTTGTTGCGCCACTTCTTCTTCCCAGCTAAAGCACTAGGAAGTGGTGAAGGGCGGGCGTTTTGGGGGACTGTCTTATGTAATTTTGACGTTCGAAAAGTGCTGATTCTCAGCCTAATTTGAATAAATGACTTTTGATTTTGATTTCACAGCGTTATGTCCTACGGTATTCTGCTGCGGGCAAAGCCGCTACTATTCAGAATATATTTGTCTATCAAAAACGAACTGGTCGAGTAATTTACCAGCTAGGTGCCACTGTGCCAGAGTTTCTCTAAGAGTTTTTTTTAAAGATATTGGTATTCTCACGGTAGCATCACTAATCATCTTAGTCAACATCTTATATACTAGACAAAATATACACTTATGCACTAAAAACAGTGCTTTTCACAATGTTAACCCTAGAAATAAGGACAAAATACGTTGTCCCTTTCACCGGCTTCATTAGGTTCATTAACTCATTTGTTGAGCTTGGTATACCCTATTATAACAAGCTACCGTTTTTGCTAGATTTGTCTTTCAATGCGTTTATAGGTCAAGTAAAATCCAACCTTAGTTCATCAAAATAAAAAAATCATCGTATTCCATCAACGAGTACTTACGATAAGAATAGTTGGTCGCTGTGATTAACTCAAGACAATGTTTGTTCTTTCTCCAGAATTAGCTAACCTACTGACAGGTTATATCAGTTCATATAAATTGTTTATTTTATTCGACTATACGTCAATTCGTCGTATAAGTCAATTCATTTAAGTTTTTTTTCATTTATTATTGACAAGAATGACTCATAACAATGTCTTTTTTTAATGAGTTGTATTGCGATATGAGGTTAGCTAGTGACCTCGACAGTTGATCATATTATTCTTGCCCGGCCGGAGCAACCGGCAGAAAAATTTCGTTATGCTCTCTTCGGTGTGACTGCTTGCGGTAGCGTCGGGGGTCGGGTTGCCTTCTTCCCTCAAACATGGCGTGGGGGTAATGACTGATCTTTGCGTTATGCTCGTGAACGGGGGCTGCTTGTGGTGACTGGTCGTCTTGCTTACTGATGGTTTTGTAATTTTTATTAGTAATTGTTCTGTTTATTTATTTTACTGCGATGTTGCTAGTTTATCATTTGTGTGTACATAATCCAACATTGCATTATGTGAGCTTTATTTTATTTTTACATACACACATAACATCCGCCTTGTTTCCCCGAAGGGTTGGGCAGAGGTGTAACTATAGTACACCAACATTTCGCCAGTTATGTTTAAGTCCCATGTAATAGGGGGCGAGCCTATTGCCATCAACCGGGCACACATCCATACTCCGGGCTGCTACTGAGAAATTCCAGATAGAAAAACCCAATAACACGTTGCCCGACCTGGGAATCGAACCCAGGACCTCATGCTCAGCAGTAGCGTTTGCGACCACTAGACCAACGAGGCAGTTTTATTTTATTTTTATTTTAGTTTATTAAGGGATAATAAACAACTACAACATATACATAATTCTTTTTTTTTTTTTTTTTAGCATCTCGCAGGTCAACCTATGAGGTTGTCGTCTGCTTAAACGGACTTGCCCGTGGTTGCCCTAATAAATTAAGGCCTCCAGCCAGGACTTAAACTTAAATACTAACTAAAACTAAGCGACAACGCTAAGGGCACCCCCTGTGGGGTACGGACCTCGGCTTAGGGCGTCGCTGGAAGAGGGCACCAAGGGACTAGCTGGATCAGGATTTCTTTGATTTAGGGACGAATTTAAAGCTACAGGCTCAGCGGCGCGGGCTGGCTCGAGCAAGGTTCGGGAGGGGCGTGTATTTGGGCGTCGCGGCGGGCCTCGGCGGCGAGGACGGTAGGACGGCGATCGGGTTTTGGGCTTATGTAGTGTGTTGGTGGCCTTACCACTCTCCTGGAGGAGGGTAGTGGCGTCGTCGGGGGCGATTAAAGTATGCCTTCGTCGGCGAATACTGCTAAAGCGGGAGGGAGTGTAGCGGGCGGCCGCTGAGATCAAGGGGTTGGAGTGTTTGATGCCACAGTCAAAGAACTGGTTTATGGTTTATGGTAGGCATTTTAAGGTCGATGTGGAGATTTATATTACGGACATAGAAGGGGGCACCCATGACCTTTCTGAGGAAACGGTTCTGGAGGGTCTGCATCTGAGGAGATGACGTGGGTGAGCGTGCGCAAATACAACGCAGGCATAGGTCATGATGGGACGGATGACTGCGGTGTAGATGCGCAGCTTGCATTTAAGCGACAGTTTACTACGGGCTGTCAGTACGAAGTGGAGCCTGCTAAGAGCGAAGGAGATGCGCGCGCGAACCGCCTTAATATGAGCCTTAAAGGTAAGGTTTTCATCGAGGATCACGCCTAGGTATTTGGCTTGCTTCTCCCAGGGGATCGGCTTACCGTACATAGTGATCGGGCTGGGAAGTGGGGGAGGGAGTCGACGACGCCGCCTGACTCTTATCGGGGTTGACCTCGATTCTCCATTTCCGGAACCAAGCGCCTAAGACGTTTGCGGAGGTTTGGAGAGTACGAGCTATAGCATTGGGACAATGACCGGTATAGTAAACGGCAGTGTCGTCGGCGAAGAGAGCCAACTGAGCCTTTTTACTCTGTGGGACTGGTGAACAGCGTGAATACTAGAGGAGATATAACGGAACCCTGAGGGACCCCGGCACGAATAGGGTGAGGGGACGAGAGTGCACCCTCGATGCGATAGCGGAAGGTGCGGTTCGACAAAAAGTCTCGTAAGATGAGCACGAGACGATCTGGCACTCCTAGTTGGTAAAGCTTGTATAACAAGCCGTTGTGCCAGACTTTGTCGAAGGCTTTCGCTATGTCGAAGAATAGCACACCCGTCGTCGCGTTACGCTGCAGACCAGCGCACAAGTGCTCTACGATACGGTGGACCTGGTGGATACTAGAGTGTTGGGGTCGGAAACCAAACTGCTCGTTGGGAATGAGGCTCTTTGCTTCTGCGTAGTCTTTGAGACGCTTATAAATAAGCCTCTCGTAGATTTTGCCGAGAACATTGAGTAAGCTAATGGGACGGTAGCTGGAAGGCTCAGACTTTGGCTTGTCTGGCTTTGGAATACTGATGACTGTTGCTTCTTTCCACGCTTGTGGGAAGATGTTGTTGCTCAAGGCGCCATTGAAGATGGCGGTCATAAGCATTATTAGAGGGGCCGGTAGGAGTTTGTATACCTTGTTGGTAATACCGTCCGAACCGGGGGCGTTACGAGCGTGGAGCCCTTTTATGATGTAGTGCACTTCGTCTGGAGTGACGGAAGGCAGAGGATCATCAGGGTCTTCGACGGGTGGTAGGGAGGCTCTCCGTTCGACTTCAGCGTCGACCTTGTTCAGGTGAGCTTGGTCTACTGGTTGAGAGCTGGGAGAACATTGGGACTCTAGGCTGTCAGCAAGGCATTCGGCCTTTTCGGTGCTGTCGAACGCGACGCTCTTGTCGGGGCGGATGAGGGGAGGCATAGAGACCTCCTCGGAGGAGCGCAATTTCCTCTGAAGGTGCCAGAAGGCTTGGTGAGTGGGCTCGAGTTCACTGAGCATCTTGTTCCAACCCTCTGAGCGGACCTCCCCTATGCGTTTCTTTACAGCATGCTGTAAATGGCGCATGTGGGCTTTGTTCGCGTCACAAGGGAAGGAGTCGTAGGCACGAATAGCCGCATTCTTCTCGGTTATCAAGTCACGTACGTCAGTAGGTAGTTTCCAGCGATGGTCTTCCATCACCGGAACTTCCCGTGAACAATCCGTCAAAACGGATTGAACGTGCTCAGTAAACGAGTCGATTGCGGCCTTCGTGTCGGCGACTGACACTAAGTGATCGGGAATGGTGTCCAAGTGAGGCGATGTGGTGGATTTCAGTCTTTCGCTTACTTTCCTCCAGTCGGTTATCATCTGAGTCTGAGGGGGGCGGTTGGGGTCGGTAGGGCATATACATAATACAATAGTTTACAAACTTTTAAGGAGTAATGTTGCAGTCCACTACATTATCCGCAAATAAATCATATTTAAAGATCAGTGGTTGCCACTAGACGAGCATTACCAAAATTAACAAATATTTAAAACAATAAGTAATATACTATAAAGCTAGCTATAGTAACAAAACCAAAACAGATAAAAAACAATTTCAATTACTTAAATTATGCAATTCATAAAACATAGCAATAAGATTACAGTAAAGATAATTTCATTATAATATTAGATTTAAATTTATTTTTCGAGCATGCAAATATGTCAATATCATTGAAATTAGAATTATTGGATTCCAACATTCTATGAATAGGGGAGCGTAAGCCAGAGTTAGTGCGACAAGAATTAAGCGCGAACAGAGTACGAACACGAACCTGACGCACATGAACTGTTCGAGGGACAGAATAACACAGCTTACTCGTCAAATCAATGGCATCGAGATGACTGTGAACAATATCGTTATTTATGCTTGGAGGCTTTTATTTATCAGGCTACTCAGAATGTATTGCGAAATAACCCACAATTTTAATTTCAACTCTCCATTATTGGCTTTTGGTTTAAATTAGTTTTTTATTTTACTTTATTATTTTTTGTACCTAAATGTGAGAATGTTGTAGGCCTTGTAGATTGTAAATTTATAGACCATAGTATATTTGTTAAACATATGGTATTTGTTGACAGGCCTACACTGTCCTCCCATACTTATTAACACTGTTATTTGAAAACATTATAAAAGACAAATACTTTTAAAAGAGTAATCATGGAGTTTCTTTCCGGCTCTTCTCCATATGAAACGACAAATTGGAACCGTGCACCTAGATTCTGACGTTTCATAAGTGGCCATGTGGGTTAGGCAGGCCACGTCGTGTTCCACGCGCGCCTCAAAGAGATTTCAGCAGTAAATGACGGGGTCCGATAGGGCCGACGCCTGCCACGGTCGCGGGTTGTTCGAAAGAGATACCGTGGCCCTGGCACAGGCAACTGAAGGAACACGGGTGGGTTTTAGCCAGTAAAATAACGAGATGCCGCCCCAGAACATTATAGATCCTCCTCCTCGATGCAACACTGAGATCAACGTTATCCAGGGCGACGATATACTCTCTGACGTCGATCACTTCCATGTAGACTCACACTGGTCTCATCAGTGAAGATTACATTACCCCACTGCCCTAACGTCCAATCCCTACGCTCTCGAGCAAATTCAAGTCGTGCTCGATGGTTGACTACCGTTAATGCTGGGCCTGTTGTAGCTCTCTTTGTAGTCAGGTTCCGTTCAATGAATCTCCTTCTGACGGTATTTAAACTTATGACCACTTGGCGTTCATCGGCGTCGAAGGCGTCGATTTCCCAGAACATTAAGATGTATATAACGATCATCTGCTGCTGATGTAGCCCTAGGTCTGCCCGGACCTGGATCAAATGCAACTACAAATGCCTGCTTGAAGTAGTGCTACAGCTTGAGCTGCTTCCTGAGGTGTCGTATCCATTATTGACTCAAAAGAGTAGCAAAAATACACACGTCTGAGCAAATGATGGACAAAAACTAAAGAAATTATAAGAAATATTCAACTACCCTCATTGTAGTCAAAAAAAGAACGCTAATCGAGAACTCTAGTCAAAACAGAGCAAATCGATAGCACTGTGTTGCAACTCACATTGTGATCCTTGATTACAATGTGAGTTGACGGTACTTTAGAATCAATTTATAGTAATTTTAATCAACATGAAACGCACTTTCCGTAGGTATAACTTTGATAGTTGTAAGTTACATAGTTTTGGAGAAAATCGAATCAGGGTTCTCAGATAGCGGGTGGCCCGGTTTATTTGCTTTCCAGTGTATGTTTCGTTTATACCTTTTTAGTTAGTTTTTGTCGTAGTTGGATCTTAGTCATTGAAGTAACTGTTTATTTAAATTATGTTGGGGCTAACAATACATATCTTTTTGAAATGTGCTAATTAATCCCTTTCATTTGGTACCCACACGGCGTCATAAGATTTTCTATTTGTGCTGTGGGGACATTTTATGCTGCTTATGAAGTCAAAGTCAATCATTTATTTCAAATAGGCCAATAAATGGCACTTTTTAATCATTTACAAAAAAAAATAGAATTGATTCAAATTGCCCCTCCATTTACAAAAAGGTAGCTTCGTATAAAGAAGAATGGGCAAGAAACTCCACCGTTATTCTTTTAAAATGTTTTACAATAACTGCCTCGTTGGTCTAGTGGTCGCAATCGCTACTGCTGAGCATGAGGTCCCGGGTTCGATTCCCAGGTCGGGCAACGTGTTATTGGGTTTTTCTATCTAGAATTTTTCAGTAGCCGCTAGCCGCCCGGAGTCTGGATTTGTGCCCGGTTGATGGCAATAGGCTCGCCCCGTATTACATGGGACTTAAACATAACTGGCGAAATGTGGGTGTGCTATAGGTACACCTCTGCCCAACCCTTCGGGGAAACAAGGCGTGGTGTTATGTATGTAGATGATTTCCCTATATTTTTTAACAAGTAGGTAACAATTTTGTATGTGAGGGAAAGTAATTACAGATTCAATGTCTTAAAAATTATACAATTCAATATGATAGATTGTCGTATGAAGCAGGACCAGCATGTTTCCAAGCATTCTTAACTAGGATATAATCCTATGCTTGTAGATAGATAGATAGATAAAACATTTATTCGGTGCACACAAAAGACGCAGCAAAACACACAAGAACATAATAGAATGTGAAAAAGTTACAATAATAAATATAAACGTGCCAATATACAGAAAAAAAAACAAACCCAAAGAAATAAAGTTCAAATTAGACGAGCACAGTGCGGTGTGCGTCTCAAGGTTGCACCAAATGGGAGGCCAGCTCAGCATGTGTCAGGCAAATATACCTGACGCTGATATTCTGCTGGATCCCTGCAGTGACATACGGACGTCGAGCAGACCAGATACATTGGTGTTATGACAAATTGTTTTAAGCAGAGTGAAAATTATGTAAGTACCCGCAACTTAAATTATTGGTATTCTACAGAAGTTTTGCATCGGGAAAGGTTCGTGTTCGTTGATTATGTAAAATTCATGATTATGTTTAGTGTATATTAATGAGTAATCGTATTATAATCATAATTATAATTAATTACAGTGGCGAAGATGCGAGAATAAATGATATATAAATGATTTGGCTTGTGTGTATTATAATTTTTATTTAACAAATCATTCCATTACTATTTTTCACAGGTGTGTGTCCACGAGCTACGTTTAATAGACAGATTTGCTCGGGAAGAGCACGACAGCCAGTTATATAAATTAAGTGTTGGAAACAGTCATACCGAGTT
Organism: Dasypolia templi; assembly: GCA_963555695.1. NCBI lineage: Eukaryota > Metazoa > Arthropoda > Insecta > Lepidoptera > Noctuidae > Dasypolia > Dasypolia templi. The sequence goes on from OY743166.1 coordinate 7,712,219, forward strand.
TTTCCTGCGAGGCGATAAAAATCTGCCGCAGTCTTATTCTGAAGGTACCAAGATATTTCAAGTTCCTTATCGGCGGGGGAATAATCTTCTTAAAAAGCTTCCTAAGCGATTTGCAGCAACGTAGTATGTAAATGGTTCTGACAGCTCTCTTTTGCAAAATAAAAATGGATTCAATGTCAGCAGCCCACAGTAGAATGCCATATGACATAATGCTGTGGAAGTAGCTAAAATAAACCAAACGCGCGGTTTCTACATCTTTTAACTGTCATATCTAACTATGCGGCCGAGCTTAGTCGCCCCGCGAGAGATGTTACATTAATAGGTCCCCATTGTAACTTCTCCTCTAGCGTGATTCTTAGGACAACTGTCTGATAAATACATTCTAGTTTTCTCCCTTCATTAAGATGTAATTTTCGCAACTTCAAACATTAGGTAATTTAAATCGAATGCATTAGTTTTTTTTTTTGAGGAATGGACCCAATATCGAACCTTGAGGAACGCCCATTGTCATTTCAGACCCTAATGAGTTTATAATGATGAAGGAAGCCTGCGCTGGGGAACCTGCCTGCTTTGTGATCTTTGTTTTTATGAGAAGTATATCCATTGCGATAACTTTTTAAAAGATACCGTTCGTAAGTTCAAACAAAGTTCAAATAAGCAATTAAATACGTATACTTAATATCAAAAAAAGTCTTATCGTATCTCAAAAATGTGGAATAATTTTCTCGAAAAGGTCAGAGTTCTCATCACGTGGTGACGAAGCGAATTCAAAACCTATTTTATCTCCACGCTACAAAATGCGGTCACAGCCACGTGTAAGAAGAATTCTGAGGAAAAAAAAAAACATCTCCATTTTTACACGACTGTCGCGGAGGCCAAAATAGGGTAGTGTTTTTTTTTTAAAATTTGGAGATTTGTGGTTAAAGAATCTTTAATAACTCAGAAAGAAATTTACGACAAATCTCACTTAATGAGAAATATTTTAACTAACTAAGTATTTAATAATGATGGCATTCGTGAGCAGAGCTAGTATGACACTCACAATTAATATTAAAAGAAGACAACAATAATTAACGTACAACAAGACATTGAAGGTAGCAGAAAGATTCATGCGAAACAAAAATCAAAATTTTGTGGGTAAATTAAAACCATAAACACGCAGCCTAATTGCGTAACACATTTTCGTAAACGATTATGACTAATCTTCCATTGCGTTATTTACATTGTTGAGCAGACTTTTTATCGAACTTATGAAGCAATGTATTAGCAATCTGTTTCAAAACGAGTCATATCCCGATTGTTTGTGTATCACGGAATTAGGGCCGGATATTTTTTTTGTCAATAATAAAAGATTTTTCAACACACTTGCTCATAAAGTGGCTCTATGGTCACCGCAATTAGGCACAGAATGACACCCTCAAAAAAAAAAAAATACTATAACTCACTAGTGAGTTACAGTTTTTTTTATTTATTTATTTGGGGAGTGGCACCGAGGTTAACTATTGGTGGGTCCATTATTTATCACTGAGGTATTTTTTTTGTGTACCATGCCCTACCACCTATAACCCGTTTGCTTTCAAAGCAAGAGTGAACAGGCACCTTCTGGGCACGCACTTTCCTTCATAGAACTCATCCATCGCTATTCATCAGGAGTGATCGAGGTCAACAGTAGGCCCGAACCGAAATTTAAAAAAAAATGCGCGTACGGCACCGTAGGTGATAGAAGTGGAACTACTTACTTAAAAAAAGAACAAGATATTTTGCGTGAGAGTCAAATTCAAATCATTTATCGTGGATCATATAAAAGATGTTGTGTTAGTTGATGGTAAGTCTACTATGTCCCGCCATTAAGACACACAAAATTCAATACATAACAGTTTAAATACAATACATCAAATTATCATGTAATACATTAAGATTAAGTAAGTATATAATGTTTATGTCACTTACAAATTATAATAGTCATGTTACAAAATAGTTTATAAAATAATTGCAGTGCTTCAGTGGCATATTTTAAGATTCAGCGCTCTGGGCCTGTAAGTTTTGCCGCCCCATAAATTAACGGAAAAAAGCAAAAAACATTTCATTATATAATAAAATCCAGAAGTGTGTTGATGTGGGCTGAGAATGATGGTAGGGAATGCAAACACCATTTATTTTTTCTGATGGACAGGTTGGCTAACAGATTTTTCAATGACACTGATGCCGATTCTCTTGTCACAAACGCCTCTAAACTAGACTAAAAATCACTAAAATTTGGTTTAATTCTGTCAAATGACGATTTTCCATTCTGAAATTGACTATAGTGACACAACTTAACTATATTTTAGTTTGACAGCACTAAGATTGCACTGAGTTATAAGTTTAGTGAAAATGGCTATTTTGCTATTCAGAATTTTACGTTTTTCACCAAAAAATTTGATTGTATAACTAAATCTGAACATGAATCTGACTATTTTTAATCGCGATTAAAAAGGCGTGGAATAAAATTAGGTGGCGTGAACTAAAATTCACACCAACACCTCGACTTCAGACGTGCAAAAACGGTACATTAACTTTCTTTTTCTTTTTTTGCTCATATCTCGAAAACGGTGTGTCCTATCACAAAAATAATGAAAATTTCGACCCCCTTTGTAACTCAGAAACCACAAAATCGCTACATGTAGATATTTTTATTTTATATTTTTCACACAAAAAGTCAAAACTTCCATAGAAAACACGTCGAGGCTGCCCCAGACTGCCTCCGGCTCTAACAAAGACGTTGCGCGAAATCAAAAGAAAAAAAAACACGTGGACTCGCGATTGTCAAATTCGATTATAGTTGTGTCAAAATTATTTTTAAATTTAGAGATTTTTTTTCGCAGAATAGCTTCAAGATTTTAATAGTAAAAAGTAAGGAATTTTAGTGATAGTTTAGTTAGTTTAGTTCGGTGTACAAGAGAATCGGCACCAATGTCATATTAACGTATTGGGTCAAGTCAGCTTCTACAGGGTGACAGGGAAATTCAATTCGACCTATTCCTTCAAAAGTGTTAGAGGACATGTGCAGTAAACTATGTCTTGTAAACTAGGGGTAAAACTGGATGGTTATCAAGCTGTGACGGTTTTTCGATTTTTAATTCTAAATTTAAAGATCTATTATTTCTGAGCTCATGTATGTTTTGCGCAAACAATTTTTTTTAATGATCACAAATGTTTCAGCTTCCAAAAAAGCATCAATATAATGTTTAGAGTGAAGTAGTTTTTTCATAATTAATTGTTTTTGGGAACAAGTCGGATAACTATTAAAAAATCGAAGAACCGTCACAGCTCGGTAATTATCCAGTTTTGACACCTAGTTAACTGGACCTAATTTGTCGCTTATGACCTCTAGTATAACCCCTTTCAAGAAACAGGTCGAATGGCCCTGTCACCCTTTATATTAAGAATAGCTGAACTGTTTAAACGTTCATAAACGTAGATAATTATTTTATTTGCTGAAAACGAACGTTCCGCACTGCAATTGTCACCGCAGTACACAGAAATATATGTTAAGCTTTTTCAGTAAGTGAAAATGCTTCCTTCAAATCCTTTTTTTAATTTTCATGATTTGTCAAGAATTGTTTTAATAGAACTCATTCTTCTTGTTACATTATCCGCCATCGGGTATAGTTTTTTTTAAATGCACTATTTGGAAACAAAAATTTTCTGAGATTAAATAAAAATAAATCATCTTCCCCGTTAGCGGTTACCACGTAATACGAATTTAGTGCTTCCTTAGCTCGCCCAACTATTGGTCGCATATTGAGAAGATGATGGTCTTGTCCTCGGTCCCAGTAACAACACTTCTCCCTCGCGACACTCATCGTCTCGTTTCTTTCTCTTAATAATTTATTCTCTTGTGACTGTTTCTGTATTCTTCTGAGAATTTTCTTTTACCCGAATCTTCAAGGGTACCTATTAAAAGATTCCCATTGATTTTCTACAAAAGTAATGAGTGACTTGAAAAGCCTGGAAAGTACAAACTACGTCTACGTCTGTGTCGACACCTTGTAATTTTTTGAAAACTACATAAATTAAATTGTTTATACAGGGGGATAATTGCAACACGCTAACAGTAGTAATAGCTTTCATTTTGAAAGTTTAACAACATTCATTGTGCTATTTACGTGTTGAGCAGATAAATTTTTCGAACTTATGCAAAGGGTTAGCAATATCCTTCAAAATGAATCAGAGTTTGATTAAATACTGTGTTACGCAATTAGCCCTTTTTTATGGGTTGGAAATCATCAAAACACTTCCCCCGCTCTGGGTAGAGCGGGAGGGCGTGTCAGACTTTTACTGACTAAAACCCGCCAGTGTTCCTTCAGTTGCCTGTGCCAGGGCCACGGTCATATCTTTCGAATTTCCCGCGACCCTGAGGCGTCGGCCCTATCGGACCAAGTTATTTTGTGCTGACATCTCTTTGAACAAGACGCGCCGTCGACCCGGGCCCTGATCCTTAAAGGACGGCCAGGTACCCATTGCTCGCCGTCCGCAAGCCCGCGCCTACTTTTGCCGGGAATCTGCTATCGTTTCGCGACGCCCAGGGCGTCTCCTGCGGCGACTAGGGGCGTGAGGGCGCAAGGATTGCCTCTCCTTCCCGCGTTCCGCCTCCTCCTTCGCGAGCTTTACCGCTTCGCAGGAGGAGGTGGCAACTTTCCAATCACGCAGGGCCGAATGCCAGAGATCGCCGCCGCCGATAGCCTCCGCGAGGACACGGCGATGCTCAGCCCAAGCTGGGCCAACACCGAATGCTCCACCGTGTCGTCGAGCCAATAGCCCTGCAGCTTCATTTTTTACCAATGCTTTTCGGTGGGTTGAGTCACTTTTTATAGCTTCAAGAGCCGCTATTATTTGGCTCCAAACTTTATAAAGGCTGGTACAAGCATCGTCTCTCGCTGACCCTAGCTCTCGCTTGTGGATATGAACGAAAACGACACGAGCAACGTCGAAACATCCTGACTAGTCCGGAGTCGCGACGGAGTCCGACGGACACGCCACCGCCCCGCCGCCGATCAAAAAGTGATACCCCGCGTCTTGATGTCTATGAAACTTACAACCATGTGAGTTTGAGTTTTTGTTAACTAAGTAGGCTTCTTTCATTTCTTCAGCCATTTAAAGACAAAAAGAAAGACTGACAAAACTGAGCACGAGGTGCGGCTTGCTCCGCCCCTCGCAGCCTGCCGCCCCGGGCCATGGCACTTTTGGCCCTAGGATAAATACGCCCCTGTCGACACCCGTAAGTGCTTCGGAAAGCAAGCTACGCTACGCCTGCTGGTGGTCCCAGCTGTCATTCCTAGATCTTTGAAAGTTGTTGTAACGGGCAGTCAGCAATGTCGATTCTGTAAAAATCTCACCGTGAGGACTTGCGTGGAGTGAGCTGTCAGTGTCATCCCGTCTTGGGCATTCCCTAGCATCAGTGGTACTGACAGCTGACTCCATGCTCACTTCACCTTTCACGGTGAGATGGGTACATATATTTACTTACTTAAGTATTATGTTATTTTTATTATTGTGGATGTTAAGACTATGTGGTCATTGCTTTTTTTTTCTCAGTTAGTTTTAATCTTAATCTTGGTTTAGCGGTTGCAGTAGGTACTTATGCGGCCTACCCAATGTCCTTTCTTTGGTATTGTTCGTCGAATTGCTGAGCTCCTTATGTTTTGAGTTGAGCTACACGATTACTGACAAATGCGTGCACTGACTTCAAAAGACCATTTCAGACATCAATCCACATCGTCTTCACATGATCAGACCAAGATTATGTCTGGACTTAAATAAGAGACAGCGACCTCTGAGTTTGTTTCGGCCTTTCTTCTCAGAGTAGTCAGATAGGAAATGCCGACCTCACCTAGTTTAAAACAAAAAACGACGGGTTGCACTCCGGGAGTGCCAGCAGAAGTGAAAACTTGAATATTAACGTTGTGCATTTTTGATATTTTGGAATGGTTAGGGAATAATTTTTATTTATTTATTTTATTGAACCATTTATGTACACACATAAAAAGACAAGAAAAATAAAGTTTTATGTGGTAGAATACAATATTTATTTAATGCGATATCGTACACAAACATGACAATTTATATTAAATTAAAAAGTTTATCTCTCAGAAAAATCAATCAATAAAAATCAACAATCATCCGTCTTACGAATTTTCTATCAGGTCACGTGTCCTGACGCGATTTTAACATTTTTTACCCATTACAAAAAAGTGTACAAAGCCGCTAAAGAAGTTTTCACTTAAAAATGTTTGACGTGTAAAATGGTATCGTGTTTCCCAGTACTTAACTGGGTTGTGGAGGTCAGATAGTAGTAAGTCGCTCTATGTAAAATACTGGTATTCTCCGGGTAAACTAGAAGCTGACTACAACATAGTTTTGAAATGGCCCGGCAGATCGCATATGCTACACTATAATAATAAAATGGCTACCCGCCGTAACATGTCACTTGTCAAGGCAAAAGAAAAAGTCAGTCTCGGTGTACCAAGGGCATCCTAACTGGGAAAAATGGCCCTTATGTCAAAGGCTTAGAGATGAGATTCGCTAGGCAAAGGGCACTGTCCGTAAATAGTTTCGCTATTACGCGCCTTGGGCTTGTGGCCATGAGGTGCGCGGGATTTGAAAAGGGTTGGCTGTCTTCTAGGCGATGTGGAAGCGATTTCCCACAAAAGTTCTGAGCGACAGTTTCAGCAGAAGAGAATTTAAGGTTATCGTTTCCCAGAAACGCATGAAAAAGTAGATTAATAAAAATAATTTAAAAAAAAGAACATTTATTTTGGACAAAAAAAGTCCATAGGCAAGGCAAGGTTGTTCGTTACAAGAATTTTGCTTATAACAAATTTAAGACATTTTTCATAAAATAGCATATTTTTAATTTTTAATATTATTACTTTTGAATACCTACAAAATAAGTTATCAAATTAAAGCGTTCTTCCTCTCTCCTACTTACTTTATTTTATCCTTTTGCTGTGCCCTTACAGGGTCCATATTTTTGTACCTAGCTTTATAACATCTTTCATCCCTTTGTAACATCTTTTTACAATATGGAATGCAATAAATAAATGATTATGAATTTTTAGTAATTAAAAAGTAAAAAAGAAGACTAGACAACCAGCGTCTACGACACTTTCCTCATCGGTCTACTGTTTTATTTTCTTAGAGAAATGAAATTAATAGCTTATGCACGGTTCCAATTGATTGTTTCCTCAGGAAACTTAAGCGTAAAATACTGGTATTCGTTGATCCGATGTGAATAGAACCAAACCGGGCAAATGATAACTCTGGAAAACTTTTTGAGTCTGAAATAGAGAATTACAATGATCTTTTGTCCCGTGGCCAAAATCGTAACTATAACGCCTCCATCATGTTTTTCAATACTATTTCTTTGACAGCTTCACACAATCATATTTACCAACAACGCACCCCTGCTAATATCTTTAAGCCAAAAGGTTGCAGCACTGTTTTATTCCGCCATCTCTCTGGCCCGAAAATTACGGAAATTGACGAGCGCTGCCGAACACGCCCGATCGATGTTTACAGCGCTAATCTTTACAAAGCATACCTACATGGTAAAAATCTATTTATATTGTAACCATTCTTGTTTAAAAAAAAAACTAACATTTGTCATTTGATTAGTGTATTTCGATTTAATAAAACATGGTTTTGAGAATTAGAAAACATTACTCTACCACGGTCGGAGACATTTATGGGGCAAGAGTTTCAAAAGTATTTTGACAGGTTGACAGTGCATTTATTTAAGATATGCTTGCCGCTGTGTGTTCGTGATTGGGTGACCATTACTTAGCGAGACCTGTCCGTGCATCGGAAACACGTTAAGCTGTTGGCCCCGGAATTCGTATTTTCAGAGCCCAAAACTCTGACAATTACATCAGTAAGTACATATAGTCATCTTCATCCACTTAGATTGGAAGTTGGGAGAATGCTTGGCAGAATGCTAGGCAGATTGATAGACAGTGAATTTAATACCCCATTTTCGACCGAGAAATTTACCATTTACGTTATGAAATTAAATACTCTTTAAAGTTTTTATGCGTTACACGATGTTTAAGACAACATTAAAAGCGATAAAATCTAAAAATACATAGGTAATTTTGAAACGCAAGGTTTTTAAGATAGAACGAACGCATACTATGATTAAAAATAAAAGGTACTCATGGGTATAGTAATAAAAAGTATTATAAACAGGTTTACAAAAACAGCCTTGTACGTGGTCTAGTGAGCGCATAGCCTAGGGGAATCCTAGAGGTCAACTCACTAGGCACGAAATCCGTAGTTTCGATCGACGTTAGTAGTATCAGACTGCACACACAACAGCACGACAGACGTTCGTTGACAGACATGGAGAATAGGTCCACTGGGCTCGACTTGCAACTCGCGAAGTTTGTGTGTACCCACACATTTCTCACGACATAGAAATCAAACGATGGATTCTCCTTCCATTGGGCGACCAACAGTGGCCCTAGTGTGAGTTTATTTTGGCTGTCTCGAATTTACGCATCGACCGTGGCCTCGATTGGCCCTCGGCAATCGGAGCGCAACTTTCGAATGGTGAAGGGCCAATCGGAGCGCCGAACGCGGTCGATGCGTAAAGTCGAAATGGTTAAAAGAAACTCGCACTAGGGCCTCAGACCTACGAATTAGGGAGTGTTTGGGGTTATGTTACTAATGGTAGGTTTTGCTATATTCCATTTGAAATAAGATTAGAAATATAAATACTTAAAAAAAAAATACAGTCCTGTCCACCGATTTTGACTTCTATTGCGTTGGTGTCATGACAAATGGCAGCTGCAGTAAATAGTTGGTATTGTAACCACGTTTTTGCTTTTAATGCCATCCTTATTCCTACGGAATAGAAGTCAAAATCAGAGTATGCAACAAAAGGCTAATTGATGGCTTAGTTTTTTGGACCCGTCCGTACTCTTCCTAGTTTTTACCGATCTATTCAGTTAGAACGCCCATTGCTTATTCATACAAACGATCTAAAAACGTGCGTCATAGAATCCTTATGTTTAAGTACATTAACAACAATATAATTTAACTTCGATGACAATAAAAACTGTCTGTTATGTTATGTCATTTAAATTAAAACTAGCTGTTGCCCGCGACTTCGTCCGCGACCCAAGATGAAAAGTATCCTATGGTCCTTAGGTACTCAGGTCATGGTCTATCTGTGTGCCAAATTTCATCCAAATCCGTTGAGCCGTTTTGGCGTGAAAGCGTAATAAACAAACAAACTTACTTTCTCGTTTATAAATATTTTATTATTAGTTAGGTTGCCTCGTTGCCTGGTAGTCGCGTGAGTCTGTAAATGACTTCTGAGTGTAGGTACACCTGGTTTTAAACTACTGGTTTTATCTTCTCACAATGGTATGAGGTATTAAGCATGTTGATTTATTGATACATACATTATTATTATGGTTTGAGCTGAGCTAGCTGAAATGGCAGTGGGCTGGCCATGTTTGCCGAAGGACTGCATGGCCGGTGGAGCCTACGAGTCCTGGAGTGTCGATCGACGACCTTAAAAGTGGCTGCGACAGATTAGATGCGGAAGGCGGAGGACAGGTGTTGTGGCGCAACCTGGGGAAGTCCTGTACAGCGGTGTACTGCGATGGGCAGATTTACTGAGATTGATCGGTTGATTGATAAGCTATTCTCTCACTCAATCACTTGTGCCAATTATAGCCTCTGGCCGATCGTTCTAGAAGTCACTTTTTTAGTTTTCAATCCAAATACTTCTTAATTGGTTATCGGCCAGGAACTATAAAGATGGCTTACAGTAAGAACCCGGCTTAACACTAGTTTTACGATACCTTTACAATAAAATAGACGACCTCTTAGCTCTATACCATAGAAAAAGAAAAACTGACAGATGACAATGTTAGATACAAAATGTCACAACAATAAAAGGAAAATAATATGAGATCACATGAAATGATATAAATGGATGTGGAAAAATAGACAGATGTATCTAAAGGTTTGCTTTTCAGCAGTACAATAATTATCAGATAAAGAAATGTAAGTAAAATGAGTTTCATACAATTTTCATAAAAACTTTGGTACTTATTGAATCATAGAAAGAATTACTGTGCACAACAGCTCCTCAGGTGTTAAATAGATAAATAGATAATAAGATGTGATTTTGGTATAACAAAATACCACATTTCCCCAACAACCCCGGAAAATTTTCAACTCATTGAAAATTTTGATGGTTAAAATAATTCCTTGACCTAACATAAATGTGGTATTTTGTTATACCAAAATCACATCTTATTATCTATTTATCTATTTAACACCTGAGGAGCTGTTGTGCACAGTAATTCTTTCTATGATTCAATAAGTACCAAAGTTTTTATGAAAATTGTATGAAACTCATTTTACTTACATTTCTTTATCTGATAATTATTGTACTGCTGAAAAGCAAACCTTTAGATACATCTGTCTATTTTTCCACATCCATTTATATCATTTCATGTGATCTCATATTATTTTCCTTTTATTGTTGTGACATTTTGTATCTAACATTGTCATCTGTCAGTTTTTCTTTTTCTATGGTATAGAGCTAAGAGGTCGTCTATTTTATTGTAAAGGTATCGTAAAACTAGTGTTAAGCCGGGTTCTTACTGTAAGCCATCTTTATATAGCCTCTGGCCGATCGTTCTAGAAGTCACTTTTTTAGTTTTCAATCCAAATACTTCTTAATTGGTTATCGGCCAGGAACTATAAAGATGGCTTACAGTAAGAACCCGGCTTAACACTAGTTTTACGATACCTTTACAATAAAATAGACGACCTCTTAGCTCTATACCATAGAAAAAGAAAAACTGACAGATGACAATGTTAGATACAAAATGTCACAACAATAAAAGGAAAATAATATGAGATCAAATGAAATGATATAAATGGATGTGGAAAAATAGACAGATGTATCTAAAGGTTTGCTTTTCAGCAGTACAATAAGTATCGTAAACTAGTGTTAAGCCAGGTTCTCACTGTAAGTCATCTTTATAGTTCCTGGCCGATAATTAATTAAGAAGTATTTGATTTAAAAAGTCACTTCTAGAACGATCGGCCAGAGTCTATAAAAGGCAACCGTTAGTTTTTACCAGGTTCTTTATAATAAAATAGACGACCTCTTAGCTCTATACCATAGAAAAAGAAAAACTGACAGATGACAATGTTACATACAAAATGTCACAACATTTAATAAAAGGAAAATAGTAAGAGATCACATGAAATGATATAAAAGGATGTGGAAAAATAGACAGATGTATCTAAAGGTTTGCTTTTCAGCAGTACAATAATTATCAGATAAAGAAATGTAAGTAAAATGAGTTTCATACAATTTTCATAAAAACTTTGGTACTTATTGAATCATAGAAAGAATTACTGTGCACAACAGCTCCTCAGGTGTTAAATAGATAAATAGATTATAAGATGTGATTTTGTTGTAACAAAATACCACATTTCATAACCTTTCTGATTTCAAAACTTCGTAATTATTTATCACTAGACCTTTTACTTTTAACTTTTTACTTTTCCTAGTTACTAATAGGAGTACCTTTCTCTTAAAGGGATCCCTAGACGATCAATCCCTTTAAAATAAAAATAAATCTACTACTAATGTTAGAACCCTCCGAAACCCTCTCATACTACCTCTAATCCTCTTAGTACCTCTCTAACCCTCTTAGTACCTCTCTAACCCTCTCTTAGTACCTCTCTAAACCTCTCTTAGTACCTCTCTAAACCTCTCTTAGTACCTCTCTAAACCTCTCTTAGTACCTCTCTAACCCTCTCTTAGTACCTCTCTAAACCTCTCTTAGTACCTCTCTAACCCTCTCTTAGTACCTCTCTAACCCTCTCTTAGTACCTCTCTAAACCTCTCTTAGTACCTCTCTAAACCTCTCTTAGTACCTCTCTAATCCTTAATATCTTTTTACTTACTTTTGTATTTTATATTCTAAAAATTATTATAACTTGTAACCACGTTTAGCCAGTCGGCTAACCGTTTCGTTACACAATACAAGACAATATCAAAAAAGTTCAATGCTATAAGTTTTCCTTTCACGAAATCGATCGGTACAATTATTTTTTTTTGCCTTCACTATAAGAAAAACGGACGGTAAACATATTTTTTTCAATTGCAATATAAATCTTCAAAACGTACAGTCACGGTGACTGCCCTGGTAGGTGATGAGAATTTCAGAAAAAGCTTTTTTGTGTGTTTTTTTTTTTTTGTTTCTAGGGTTGCCAATGAGTTGATCAGTGGGGGAGCAGTGGTTGCGCCGATTTACGAGTTGTAGGTCGTGAGTTCGAACCCAGGCAGGCGCTTTATTTTGTGTAAATAATTTCATCACCACTGCTCTCAAATACGAAGGCAGGTGATATCTACCAATCCGCACTGAGCCCGCGTGGTGGATTACGGCTCACTCCTTATAGAACGATATAGGCTGATTATGCAATGTTCTAAGATATTTGGAAGAACTTAAAGAAACGACTGATACTTAGCCGAGCTCTAAGGAATATGTAACACATGAAGAGATATGAGGAACAGGGTGTAAAGTTCACTCATACTCTTTAGAAAAGGGAGCTGCCCGACGATTGATGTCGGGACGTTGTATATACAACCAATATATATTCATAACTATGAATTCCGAAGTCTCATCTAACTATGCACGATACAGGATTTGTGTGAAGTCAGTGTGATGCGTTGTTCGCATGTAGCGGTGTAGATGGCGCCACATACATACTTAGTTATTATACGATGAAAATCGACGGATGAATTTATCCCAAGAACAACCAAACATTGTAGTGAAAAACATGTTCTCTCATACATTGATATACGTCACGGTCAATTCTCCAACTGCAAATGTAAGTTTGTAATAGAAAAAAAAAACTACAAACTAACGATTTTCCGTCTTTTTCCTTTACTTGTGCTGTGAGACCTTGCTTCTTGCCAAATTTCCATCGGTTTTGATTTATTTGCGAGTATCAACACATGTCGCTTAAATCGCCGTATTTTTTTTGCTTTGACTTAGAAACTTGATTTTTTTAGAGCTTCATGGGACTGCAGACTTATTACAATCGATATTAAGTGTATGTTGATACCTCCACGCATTCTTGGGAAAAAGGGTTCTGACATACTGACAGACAAACGGACAGTGAAATGCTCCTATAAGGGTTCTGTTTTTTCCCTTTGAGGTACCTACGGAACTCAAAAAAAAATACATTTAGGAAATTACTGAAGATTCAGTGAATACAAGTTGGAAACGACAAAATATTTAACTTCGTACCTATCTAATAAACCAATGTAATGAACCCAGTCTGCATTCAACAATTAAACGATTGCGGAGTTACTTATTTACCCACTGTTGTATTTCTAGGCGAATAAGGCATTTATGTATAATATATATCCTCATGATACAATGGGAGGATAGGATAGATCCCACAAGAAGTCAATTTTAAATCAAACATATCCAATAGTAGCGTCACTATAGTTAGCCAAAGATTGGCAAAACCCTTCGTAGGACCATTACTTTAGTACTACTCGTGCGAATTAATTTGGCACCTGGCTCGAATGACGTTTGTTGAATAAAGTTATAAAAATATATTTTTTATTATAGTTATAACTTTTTTTTGTTTAACAACTCAATATTACATCATTCTTTGAAATATTAAGAAAGAAAGAAAAGAAAGAACAATTATTTATACTGCACAAACAAAACGCACATTACAAAAAGGTCAACATTTTGTAATCTGCGTTTTGTTTGTAGATAAATTATGTTAGTAAGTTTTAATTATTATTTTTTAAGTTCCTAAACATTGGCTATTAATATTTATAAACCATACAAAAATGTCTCTAGGAGTTCCGAGCCAGGTGCAAAGTTAACTCGCCCGAGTAGTAAGTACTGTTCAGTTTGTTAAAAAAAAAAACTTTTGAAGTGAAAACTTCTCGTTGTTCTGAAAACTCTTCGGTGTTGTACACTTTTTTTGTAATAGGTAAAAAATGTTAAATTGCGTAAGGACACGTGACCTGATCGAAAATTCGTAAGACGAAACTTCTTTAGCGGCGTTGTAAAATTTTTATGTAATGGGTAAAAAATCAAAAAAATAAAATAAAAATAAAAAATCCCACACCCTCCGGCCAGGTGGGATGACGAGCTGCGAAAGATTGCAGGCAGATGCTGGATGCGTCAAGCTGAAGACAGGGCCGTATGGCGCTCATTAGGGGAGGCCTATGTCCAGCAGTGGACTAATATAGGCTGATGATGATGATGGGTAAAAAATTTTAAACTCGCGTCAGGACACGTGACCTGATCGAAAATTCGTAAGACGGATGATTGTTGATTTTTCATTTTTATTGATTGATGTGTCTGAGAGATAAACTTTTTAATGTAATATAAATTGTCATGTTTGTGTACGATAGTGCAATAAATAAATATTGTATTCTACCACATAAATGATAGTACTTTTATACTGATAATTAAAGCAATTCATGCAAAATTATTCCCTAACCATTCCAAAATATCAAAAATGCACAACAAAATTCAAGTTTTCACTTCTGCCGGCACTCCCGAAGTGCAACCCATCGTTTTTTTTTTATTTCGATGTTAGGACTTATTTGATACTGAGTTCCAAACTTCTCATAAGCATTAGTATTATTAGTGTTTTCATTTTGTTGTGTCGTATCGTCATCGCCACATTTAATAACTGACGTAAATACCAGAGGGGTAATTGTGTAAAACGCAAACAGTGAATGGTTTTCATTTTGACAGTACAACAACATTCATTGCGCTATTTGCGTTGTTGAGCAGACAATTTTTTCGAACATACGAAGCAATCGAACAGCAACATCCTTCCAAATGATCCAGAATGTAATTGATAGTGTGTTACTCAAATTAGAGTGAACATTATGTCCGTGAACTTTGATTGACGGGTTGCCACTGACAAAAAACTACATCTACCATTTTGCATTTCACAATTTAAAAAAAGAACATAACCATCTAATATAAAAAATGTCTATAAAACTGTACGTCATCGTCATGCCGCTGGCTATCGATTTCATTTTTTTTCTTGATCCACGCAGACGCAAAGATATAAAAAAAATTACAACCACCTCTCCCCATTTCGCCTCCCTATCTCAAAATCCGGTGCCAAGGAATAGGATATTAAAATGTCTAGGGCGACTTTCGTATGTCTGTGCTCATATGACATTTTGGAATTAACACGAGAGGAATTTTTATTTTTTGATCGTTTTGGCCGGTTGATGGCCATGGGCTCGCCCCGTATTACATGGGACTTTTAAATATAACTCGCGAAATGTGGGTGTACTATATATACATACTTAGGTTACACCTCTGCCTAATCCTTCGGAGATTACTGGCGTGATGTTATGTTAGTTGTTCATTCTGGTAAGATACTGTTTTGACGTTTAAACTTTTTCTATGGCAAAGGTATTGCTTTCGAGGCCGAGGCCTATGTATGGATTAAGGATTTATTAGGATTTAGCTCAAAGTTATAATAGATTGAAGGACACTGAACGAGACAAAATTTAATGTTTTATTGTTACTATTGTCTTTTAGTGTCCCTCAGACTGTGTAGAGTCCTCTAAGCGCTGTTCACAAACCCAAAATCCTCAAATTTTGACAGTTCAAACCAAATTGACGACTAAATACTATTCTTTCGACGGCTGTTTGCGGTCGGGGACTAGGCAAATGTGTCATTTTCGACTTGGGAGCCTGTCCAATGGTTCTTAATAACGGTGCTGATCCGCCATTACTCGTTCCACGATTTGTATAAGCGACCTTTCGATTGCCCGTTAAGACCTAACCTTTGGGCTGTAACTACTTATCTATGCTTGGTTGAAAAAGACGATTTGAAAGTTTGTTCGTCCACACTTCGCTTTCTACTTATGTCCGGGTTACACGAGGCTAGTCTTTTGAGCGTGAAGCGCCAGAGTAGCCCGCGAAATTCGAATTTTCTTGCGTTTTCTGCAATGAGAGGGTTATATTGATGATTTTAATGATTGTAATTCTGTTACTACATACTTGTAACGGTCGCGAATCATATTTTGTTCAATATACAGGCTTAGTGCTATTCTGTGACACTCCACGCTCTGGGTTGACCAAGACGGGATGACACTGACAGCTCACTCCACGCAAGTCTTCACGGTGAATTTTTTACAGAATTGACCTGCAAATTGCAAAAACACACGAAGAAAGTAATACCTTGGCTAACTATCCAGCACCGTTGCGTAACACATTTTCGTAAACAATTACGACTAATCTGTTTGATTTTGACGGTTCAAGAACATTCATTGCGTTCTATATATTGTTGAGCAGAATTTTTATCGAACTCAAGAAGCAATGGATTAGCAATCTGTTTCAAAACGATTCAGATTCCGATTGATTGTGTATTACGCAATTAGGGTGCTGGCTTGGCAGTAGTTGGCAACATGATATAGCTAACACGATGCCAGTAAATTTTAAGCCGATAGCATGCGGTGACATCGTCATCATCATTTCAGCCTAGAACCACCCACTGTTGGGTAAAGGCCTTCCATTTTTTTCTTCCATACTTCTGTGGTTCCCTCATCCAGATGTTTTCCGCAACTTTGTCGATATCATTCACCCAACGCGCTTTTGGACGGCTCTAGTTTTTTTGGCCATCATTCGGTCACACCTTTACTGCATCGGCCGTCTCCTCGTCTAACTAGATGTCCTGCCCAACTCCACTTGGGGCGCATCGCCCTGTCTCCGACGATGACTTAGTCCGTAGACTAATATGGTCTGCACAGCCATTCACGTAAGTACGTTACTTTGTCGAATCGAAAATGGCACGTTTTCAATGACTAATTTGCCTTGCCCCCCCCCCCCCCCCCCCCCGACTGCAAATAGCTTTCGGAAGAATGGGGGCGCTTATTTTAATTAAACCAAGAAAATTTTAGGGATTTTGATTTGGGAGCAGCCTATAAAGGACTCTTTTGATATCATGGATTGTTGTTCGACTCGGCACGGAATCGTATCGAACCGTTGTGAATAGCTATGCTGACTGGATACACACAGCTGCTCATCAAGCTATAAATTTCCAGTATAAGCTGACCTCTCATTGTACGGAAATCCTATAAAATGCTAGATCAGCATAAGCTGGTAATGTATAGCTTGATGTGTAACCGTGCGTACTATCTTCGCCGGCCACACGAGGCCAGCACACAAGCCAGGATAGTAAAATCGGTCGCTTGACTAGCTCAAAAATAGAACCCCATTCTATTAAACTAGCACTCATCAAACAAGCTTTATCTTTCTGAGTAGCTACTAGCCAAAAAAAAATTGAAAGTTCTGTATAGTGTATACACGTGCAACCTGGGCATTAGTGTTTATTATTAAATATTAAAGGTTAACATTTTACGTAAGTACTTTGCTTTTATAGCAATTAATTAAGTAGCTGGCAACTTTGTCACGTCTTAAGATAGTCATCAACATTTCAGTTTTGGCTTTGAATTTAATTACTTAAACAAAAAAAAAGCTTATTTCAGTTCCAGTTTTCGAGTACCTAGTGTTTCCGGCAAAATCGACCACTTTGCAATGAACGCTCGGCATCATATTACCATAATATAAAATGTCATCGTCGAAGCGGAATAGCTGGTAGGCTATAAAATAAAAAAATATATAAAAAGTTGGGTCATGCTGTAAAACGGAGCCTGAGATCCAAGGAGGGAATAAAAAAAGAAAAAATAAAAATGCCGTAAAAAGGCATCGGCGGGGTAATAGAAGTGCGCGGGGGTGAGGGGCGCGGGGGGACACTGTTCCGCGAAGTTCAGCCGCCATTTCGAAAAATCGATCACACGGCGCGTGTGTGGACCGTTTTGAATTTCGAATACTTACGAAATTCTATAACTTTCGCGGCATTGCTAATTTTAACCCTAGGCTTACGGTTATAAAGTTTATTTTCGATTGTTGTTGTTGGTGTTGTTTATGTGTGCGTGCCACACACGGACGGGCAAGATACCAAAATATTAATGGCGGACGTCCCGCCAAAATAGATTTTTTGAGTGTGTTGGATATTGTAATTCAGTAAGCGAGGGCCAAAACAGCTGCATAGTTTTCACAGTCTGCCCGGCCCGTTTGTTTGCAGAGGACGAAGTTTAGCGCTTTTTATTTCTCCTTTTTTTAGATTTTTTATCTGAAGCGGAAGTTTACTTATCTTGGAGCCTTATCTGGTTGCTATGGCTAACATGAAAACATGTTTTTTTTCCTTAAATTATTTAGCAATCTCTTTCCTATATTTCTGATGGTACGCAGAGTCTTATCTTAATTACCAATGAACAGCAGTTCCCGCGGTTCGGCTACGTTCAAATTATTATCTTCTTCCTTTGTCGCTAAGATCGGATTTAACTTGTAGCATTAAAATTCCTCATGTCGTGATGTATACATAAGGCCAGTCAGTGGATTAATAGCGAAGCTGACTGTCTAGAACAGGGCCAGACGTAGGTCTACTGTTACTCGAAGAGGCTCTTCTTGCATACCATATGAGCCCATAACCCCTAGTGTAGATGGGGCAGACCCCAGAGAGGATCCATAGCGATCAGTCTTGAGCTTCGCGCTTAGTTTTAGCGACTCCATGAATTTCCAATCTTCATTCTTCATCTAGATCTTCGAATACATATCTCCCCGATTCCCACAAAATCGATTAATTAAGCAAAGCAGGGCACACAATGCAAAAAATAATTACCTACTTACAAAAAATCTAATAATTTGTGAAGCTTTCACTAAAGGTTATCTGGTTATAACGCATTAACGCATTCTGTTCGGTGCGTTATGGTTAATAATAAATAACCAAAAGTTTAAAGTTACAATTAAAAGCAGAGCAAAGCGGTTATTGAACCGCGGTAGGGTTGCTGCTGCGTCGCTGACTCACAATCAACCCGCCCAGTATAGAAAAGTTTTCGACGTTAAACCCTAATGATTAAACATCGAAAACTTTTAACCAAAAAACCTTAAGGGATAATAGGCGTAATCCTTATTACCATATATTTATTTTCACCCTATCGCCATTCCGTATCGTGTTGAGTGGTAGTTTCTGCCTACCCCCATGAGCAGAATGCGTGATTTTATGTATGCATGTTGTAATTGCCTACTTTACAACAAACACTGTATTAATGTTAAAATAAGGTAGGGTTTTTCTTACAGGATTTTATAAGTGACTTAAAAAAAAAGTGGAGATCCTCAAATGACTTGTGTTTTATTATGTTAGTTACCGAAGAATCAAAAAAATGACTGAGTCATTTATAAAACGATTTGAAAAATCTTCTCATGTTTGAAAGGTAAAGTGAAATATGTAGGTATACTTATCGAGAGGTCCCATATAAATTTGGTCAAGTTCTGATTAGTAGTTTTTTTTTTAATTTGTGTTAGCTTCAGTTGTACGTAATTTGTCCACTTAGTGTATGTTGATGATGATGCAAGCGAAGATATACGATTTTTTCTGGGTTAGGTAACACAACTCAAAAGTGAAAATAAAAACAACCGAACTTTTTTCAGCCTCATTTTAAATGCGTTTACTGCTAAATATCCATCATTTATTATGCAGTAATAAATGTTTCATAAATCAGTTTTTGACGTATGTGGTTCATTTATTTATTCAAGCTTTCTTTGACCATCTCAATCCAGCACGACAACATTTAAACGAAGCACAACCCTGGCCCAAAAAAAAAAACATCTGTGACTCAAATCGTTAACCCTTTGCTCTGGGGCTGTTGACCTAAACTAAATATTGTTCAGTTTACGACAAATAACAGGAGTTAGTTAGCAGGAGTGGGTAACAAACCTTTTTAGCCTGTAACGTTATCAAACTGACATGTTTCATTAATCACAGGCGCTCTTAATTGTTAAGTACCTAGTCGGTCAGTGAGAAGCGAGTTGCCCATTCCAAAGCGTAGTACATTGTTGCCGGGCAAGAAACTCCACCGACTCTTGAGTTGTAACTATACATGTGAGAGAGATTTAAAAGCGTTCATAGAAAACAAATAGAATAAAAATAAGCCATGGCAGCTACTTTCACTCAAATTCCGCCTGAATAAAGTAGGACATAAAATAGTGTTAACAAATGATTTTATTTCAAAAAATTCTTAAAACACTTTTTAGTTTTTTTTTTTTTAATTTTGAACATTTGTCAGTACTATTGGCGGCAGAAGCAACTTAAGTGAACTACAGGACCTAAACGCAAGTTTCGTAACGCCTAAAAGAATATGATCCACTGCAGTAAACAAAATCAGAAAAATATATGATATTCTTTAGAATGTACGCTAGTTTGATAGTGTGTTGAAAACATAATATTGATACGATAGAAAAAAAAAACACGTTTTTTTACGAAAATATACATGCAATAATTTTTTTTTTGTCAGATTATTCTACAAGCAACATAATAACGTACGTAGAGTTTTATTTTTTTTGACAAAAAAAATAAAAAAATAAGATAGTTTCTTAATTTTTTGTAAAAAATTACCAGAGTTGTATCTGTTTATATGCAGTCTGTCAGTTGTCGCACTTTAGCTCTTGTAAGCCTCATATCATTCCAATAAAAGCTCACTTAAATTTTTGCATCCGTTCGAGAGTTACGATGTCTCATGTCGCAGACAGATAAACTTATAACATAACATCACGCCTGTAACCCCCGACGGGTTAGGTAGAGTTGTACCTTTAGTACATCCAAATTTCGCCAATGATGTTCAAGTCCCATGTAATAGGGGGCGAGCCTATTGCCATCAACGGGGCACCAATCCAGACTCCGGGCTGCTACTGAGGAATTCTAGACAGAAAACCCCAATAACACTTTGCCCAACCCTTTTTTTTGTGTTGGAGATCATCAAATGACTTCTCCCGCTCTGGGTGGAGCAGGAGGGCGTGTCAGACTTTTACTGACTCAAACCCACCCGTGTTCCTTCAGTTGCCTGTGCCAGAGCCACGGTATCTCTTTCGAACAACCCCCTGCGACTGTCTCGCTGACGGTGGCGCGTGCGTGTTCATCAACTCAACTCAACTCAAATAATTTATTTCAAATAAACCAATTACAGGCACTTTTGAATTGTCGAGGTCAGTCGGTCAGAAAGATGAAGCTAGTTGCCCATTCCAAAGCGTAGTAGGAACCTATGGAGAAGAACGGGCAAGAAATTCCATGGACACTCTTTAAAATCAAAATATGGTTTTTAATTAATCATTGACTGACCGACTCTTTGACAATTCAAAAGTGCCTGTAAATGGTTTAATAGAAATAAAAAATGTCGCAATTTTTTGCAATGCACGGTGGATATTTTTACAAAATAAACCGACTGGCCGCATATTTGCAACCCAATATTAAAAGTTGTTTTAATAGAAACTTATACACGATCTATTGTGAAAAAGAAAGATTAAACGACCGTGTTGCCGACTGTCCTTTTCTCGAAAAAAAAAACTGTAGAAAACGAAATTTGAATTATTTTCGCGTTCCCTACGTGATGTGGTTACAAAGTGAGAAATTAAAAGTGGTTTTAAATTGCTCAGTGGCTTGCAAGTCTATTGCTTTTTATGAACAACTTTGTAAAATCTGTTAAACGCAGCGTTAGTCATGGCAGCATTTATCAGACAGACTTACATTTTTTTCCATGGAACCAACATTGTAATCGCGAAAAAATATCAACTGTCCCATACAAAACTTTAAGACCTACTCGACCCAAAAGTTTGGGACGGCTGATTATTTTTTCATAACGATGTTGGTTCCATGGAGAATCATGAGGCCTATATCCCAGAAATGTTAACATTATAGGCTGATAATAATGATCAAGATAAAGGATCAACTTTAATTGGCGAACTTTCATAGAGGTATGAGGAACAGGGTGTAAAGTTCAGTCATGCTCTAGGAAAATGGAGGATCCTCCGACCAAAAGGGTGTCGTGTCTTGTAACGTAACGTTTAGCCGACCGGCTAAACGTGGTTACAAGTTAATGTAATTTAAGAATATAAAATACAAAATTACGTAGAAAAAGATATTAAATAAAGAATTAGTCGAAGCTCGGGTAGGCCGCTTCTCTGGCTCGCAGTCTGCCACGAGGGAGCTCACGGTCGCGCAGCAGCTCGAGTTTGAAGCAGCATGCGTCGGCCGCTCCTTCGGCCCGCAGTTTGTCGAGTTGAAGCTCGCAGCAGCCTCTCCATGCTCACTGTCGCGCAGCAGCTCGAGGTTAAAACAGCACGCGTCGGACGCTCCTCCGGCCCGCAGTCTGTCGAATTGAAGCTCGCAGCAACCTCTCCATGCTCACGGTCGCGCAGCAGCTCGAGGTTGGAGCAGTACGCGTCGGCCGCTCCTCCGGCCCGCAATCTGTCGAGTGGGAGCTCGCAGCAGACTCTCCATCAGCCCGCAGCCTATTGCGAGGGAGCTAGCGTCGGTTGTTGTTTCTTCAGGCAGCGTAGTCTCACGCCACGTTTTTTAGTTCTCTGCAATACGTCTCGAACCGTAGACGCAAGTGGGAGGGTCGGAGGTGATCGAGTAAGTCGGAACACCTTTACGCACACAAGATGTTTATAATAAATTCACTGATAATAACTTTTAGGTAGGTTTATAGTTAAGTAGCTTTTAGAAAAACATATACTGGTGAGTAAGAAAAATTGCGAAACGAAAGAAGCCAACAGAGCGAGCCAAAACGGCGAGTCAAAAGAATGAGTCAAAAGACCGAGTCAAAAGACGGAGTTAAAAGAACCTGGTGAAAAGTAACGGTTGCCTTAAAGAATTGACTTTTTTAGTTTCAAATCCAAATACTTCTTAATTAGTTATCGGCCAGGAACAATAAAGATGGCTTACAGTGAGAACCTGGCTTTACGCTAGTTTTACGATACCTTTACAATAAATAGACGACCTCTTAGCTCTATACCATAGAAAAAGAAAATCTGACAGATGACAATGTTAGATACAAAATGTCACAACATTCAATAAAAGGAAAATAATAAGAGATCACATGAAATGAGATAAATCGATGTGGAAAAAGGTATCTAAAGGTTTGCTTTTCAGCAGTACAACAATTATCAGATAAACAAATGTAAGTAAAATGAGTGTCATACAATTTTCATAAAGACTTTAGTATCTACTGAATCATAGAAAGAATTTCTGTGCACACTGCTCCTCAGGTGTTAAATAGATAAATAGATAATAAGATGTGATTTTGGTGTAACAAAATACCACAGTCTGGCGGGCAACTGCCCGAGGATTGATGTCGGGACATTATGCTAGTTGCACGGCAACTATGCTTGCGCGATGCAGGATATTGCGTGACGTCAGTGTGATGCGTAGTTCGCATGTGGTGGTGTAGATACCTCCACACACTTTCAATCACAATGCGAAGGATTTTGAAAGAAATTCTTAATCCATTGCTTCATAAGCTTGAAAAAAGTCTGCTCTACAACGTGACTAACGCGATGAATGTCGTTGAATTGTCAAAAGTAATGACACTGCGATTGTAAATTTTTGTAGGCCTAGCCTTTTCCCAAGTATATTGAGTTCGACTTCTAGTCCATCCCACCACCACCACCACCACCACCACCACCACTATGCAGCTGAATACCACTATTTTTCATGAGCCACTCAGAAAGTATTGCGAAAAAATGTATTTAGGTATGAGACTGGCCAGTTATAGTCTATTTTGAAACGAATCAACGCCTACCAAAGTGAAGCGATCTAGAAGCGGGGGGAAGATTTTGATCGCGAGCTTTTTGTACTTCACTGGCTACTTGGTGTCAATTCCTTTACGGAACTAAAGAAGCATCAACGCTGAATGGTATACTACCAAATGCTTGGCAGAAGTTTTCTCTGTGTTGAGCAACAAGCGACTAAACACAAGACTCTGCGGGCTACTGCTCCACAACGACAACGCGGCTTCGCACACCGCGCTCAAAACGAGGGACTTCCTGCCACACCCTGACCTAGTACCGTGTGACTTCACTGAAAAATCTGCTCCAAGGGATACAATTTTCGTCGCCGGAAGATGTGCTGCCAGCGTTGGAGCAAGCTGTAAACGAGGTGTCTACGCGCGGCGGACTGAAAAAAGTGTTTCGAGAACTGGTTTAGACACATGAAACTTTGTATAGAGGCTTGTGGAGAGTACTTTGAAAATATTTAATAAAAAAATATTTACTTATAGAACATTTATTTGAATTTCCGCAAAACTATCTGAGTGTCCCACGTAAGGGTGTAACGCAATAACCCCGCTGGATAGATATAAATAAATAAAGGATAATTTTCCAAACCCGTCATCTCTCAATGTCTGTGATGTTTTGGGTTTTACCATGAACATGCTACTGGTCTATAAAGACGCTAATGAAGGACGATCAACCGATTTCCCTGAAGCGAAAACTTATTTCATTTATATATGTGTATCCTGCCAGTCCTAATCTTCGGTGCTCAGAACTAGTCAGTCACCGAGTCGCAAAAGTTCCGCCTTGGGGTTTGCCAAAGAGTAATAAATGGAGCACAGCATTTTAGGAGATAAACGAACTGACCGCAAACAAAAGACCACGCTGCGCTTCAAAACGGGGATCCTAGTCGTAGGCAAAGAGGTTGCCAAGCTGAAATGTGATTGAGTGGGTCACGTCAGCCGCATTCTCAGTGACATTGGGCTCTCCAATCGCTCCGGTAACTCTCATCCAGCTGCTTCAGCCACCCTGCGAAGACAAGAGCATCGCGCCACCTTGCCAGAGGGCATCGTTCTCTACGATTCACGGTCACATGCTCTCAAGAATACCGTCTCCCGGTCACCAGTTCTATGGCTTTGTCGACTACATAATGATTACGCAGTAAATCTTTTTGACAGTTTCACTGTAAAGAGTTTGCAAGTAGCAAGAATGTTTTCACAGTGCCAGTTAATTGCAAACTTCACCAAGTCTTGTACTATTACGATTTTAAAATAGTTCAGAAATCTTCCTGGGCGGTCAAAACCCATTATAAAACTACGGACTATCGATAATGTTACGCAAGAAGTCGTAGTCTTTTGTTAAATTAGTAGGTCAGTCTACCCGCAACGTTGTGTTGTTTCTCAGAACTCCACGACTGACTTCGAACTGGTATTTTCTGCTTACTTCGCTATAAACAGCCATTTTCTCAGGAAATTGCTGCGTTTAATTCTAGAACAGATAAAATAAGACAGATTGGATTGTGACTAAGTTATAACAGCCGCAAGGGTCGATCGACATGCAGCCTAATTGCGTAACACATTTTCGTATACGATTACGAATAATCTATTTGATTTTGACAGTTCAACAACATTCATTACGTTATTTACATTGTTGAGCAGAATTTTTTATCGAACTTATGAAGCAATGTATTAGCAATCCGTTTAAAAAGATTCAGATTCCGATTGATTGTGTATTACGCAATTAGGGTACTGGTTACGCTACGCTCGCTTCGGTTGGTCCGTGGATGGATGACCATCTTTACATACCAAAACCCCTCCGTGCCTCGGAAAGTACATTATGCGATGGTCCCGCACGACTATCATGAATTGTGAATCTTTGACAGCCGTTACAGGTCGACAGAAACCCAAAAGTCTGACAGCCAGTCTTACCAAGGGCTATCGTGTTACCCAGTATCTTGGTTGTGGGGGTCAGATAGTGGTTATCTCTCCATGTAAAATACTGGTATTCAGCTGCCGGATTAATATGATTAGGTAGGTAAAATTAGGTTATTATCTAACGCATAAAAAACCAAGGTACTTTTTTGTCGCTCGAATGACGTTGACAGGCTGCTGTCTAAAAACATTTGTGCAATTGTTTTGTGAAATGTATTGAAAAAAACAAGATGGCGGCGTTGGTTCCGATTTTGGCCACGCGCCAAATGATTCTCACCTCTAAGTTTGCATAACTGACAGGTAAACGGTGATCTTTACAGACGTTACAATAAGGTTGCTATTGGGTTGCCGCTGTCAGAGGGAAAATTAACTGTAAATGGACTGATGTGTATTAGGAAGTTATTTCAGAAATGAGCATTATGTAATAAATAACTCTGTAAACCAAGAAAAAATATGAAAATCTCAATTTATTTAACATTAAAAACATGCATTCTTTTTATTAAGTCGATATTCAAAAACTCAGTTTATCCGTATTCGTCATAAATAGAACGCATTCAAAAACTAGTCAGCGTGTTTGTTTTTTAATTACATCACTTGCAGTACCGTCACGTCTACATTCTGCATACTGCGGTACTGACTGACGTAAGATCTCTGTGTTTCCGTATTGTCTTTTTATCTTTCATCTTTTACTTTCTTACTTTTATCATTATTTTAAATAAATAATATTTTTATTAGTAATGCAATCATGTGTTTCGCGCATTTATTGTAAAACGTCTGAAATTATCCCAGTTATATATGTAATCGAAGATGGAACTACAAAAATGGCCGCAGCAAAGACAATCTCTACAAGTGGGAGTTCATTGACGGCTAAGATCTCCGAAGCGTGTGCGGCGTCTCTCACGGTCTCTCCAGAGACCACGGCCCACCTTCAATCTTGCTCTGCATTCGTTTTGCTGAATGATTGAACAAAAAAAATAATAATAAGAGCTATTTTTGCCATCAACAAGATGAGAAGAAAATAGAAAACAAGAGGCACCTATTTACTTAAACATCTAAAGTAACTAGTACAAATGTAAACAAAATACATATAAATTATGTAATTGGAACATTTTTTTAAATATATATTTTAGTAGGTGGGTACTGTATCTGGTGGTAGGTACTGTAGCTGGTTTTATTCACTCTTCTTTCTTTGTCCAGGCGGTCTTTCTTTAGAATGCGCTCCCTCTGAACATCAGGTTGGCAACCAGTCGGTTATCTTTCAAAGTGAAGGCTCGTGAACATATTCGTGTTAAATCATCTCGGCGCTGATTTGCTGGGTTCGTTTTCTCATCTACCTATCGTTATTTCTCCTGACAAAGTTTAATCTGTTTATATGTATGTATTTAAGTATTTATGTTTTAGTAGTGTATTCTTTTTCGAGTTATCTATCCCCTTTGTCACCCTAAGGTGATGCATAGACAAAACATGGCAATGGTTGACTGGTAGAAAATGCCTCAGGCATTAAGTCCGCCTTTGTACAGTATTTTTTTACTTGTGCATAAAGTTTTAATAAATAAATAAATACTGTAACTCAATCAAAATATTTTATTTCACATGGGCACTTATGAAACGTCAGCATCTAGGTGCACGGTTCCAAATGGTCGTTTCCTATGGAGAAGAGCCGGCAAGAAACTCCACGATAACTGTTTTAAAAATAAACAATATTAATTTAACACACCGCATTAAAAACAAATCAAAACGGGCAGCTAAAAACTCGCTTCGGAACCAAGTTGTCAGCGAAATGTGGGAAAATTCCATCCAGCGCCACTCCGCTGGATTGTGATATACACCACAACACAATCGTCAATTGTATGTGTGTGAGTGTGTGAGTTAGCGACTAGAGTGCAAGTAAAAACTGTATACTTAGTTTTCTTATGTACATTTTATGTTAGAAACTTAAGCTACGTAGAATGAATAGAGAATAGTCTGTATTATGTAGGTAAGTACACCACACAAACAGATAAGAATGTAGAAATATTACGTAGGATGACACAATGGACGACCTTTATCGTAAAAAATATATATTAGATATACTTAATAGTTTTTTTATTGATTTCACAGTAGTTCATGTTTAATTTTTTGTTTCAGACAGACTAATAAGGAACGACTTAGTACTTTGTATTCTGAATCTGCTAAATAATGCTGCGTTATATTGGTTTTTTGAGCGCCCACAAAGATTTCTATACGGTTTTCAAATCGAAATAGTACAAGACTTGCTTCAATTAATCACTTCAGCTTCTCACAGTCCACTGCTGGACAGGACTAGGACTCTCCCAAGCTGCGCCACAAAACCCTGTCCTCCGCATTCTTCACCCAGTATGTCCCAGTCCCCTTTTCAGCGTCATAGGTCCATCTTCCGAAGGACGTCCGTCCCACGATTCGCTTGGTTAAATAGGCGGTCTTGTTTGCTCCATCAGCCATCGGTCCTTCGTCATACATGTCGAGCCCACCACAAATTCAGCTTGCTAAACCTGCAAGCCATTTCAGTAACTCCAGTTTTCTTCAAGATAATTTACACATACCATCTGTGGTATGTGTAATTACATCACCATTAAGGTCTATGGAAAATTTACTTCCCGATTTTTTAACGAAATAACCGAGATTCAATTTCAATAAATATGGATTTTATTATTAAACGACAATGTACGAATACCTATTATTTATTTTAGTCACCCATTAAAATGTCTTTGTTTCATGTAAAACAAAGTGTTTATATTGTTTCTGTCACCGGAGTAGATATACAACAGAGAACCAAACTCAAAAATCGCAGATATGCGTTGCCGTCCCAGAGACAAGACAAAATGAAATTAATGTCTTACGTAAAGACATAATCATTACCTTGTCATGTCTGTCATGTGATCATTTCTTAATATTATTGTTTTGTCTTTTACTTTTACGTTACGTTTAAAAAGTTGCCGAGTTATAAATAAATGTTTTAAAATAAGTGTTAGACAAGGACAGCACTATCGTAGGAGTGTCGTCACGACTATGTAACTTCATACTAGCGCCATACATTTTCCGTACCTCTCGACAAGGACGGGAATAATCCCCTCTAAAACTTATAAAGCATGTAGCTTCTTCATATTTACCTAGTTTTAACAGATTTTTTCGATTAACTCATATTTACTTTGCCTTTTTTTGACTGCCTCGATGGTCTAGTGGTCGCAATCGCTACTGCTGAGCATGAGGTCCTGGGTTAGATTCCCAGGTCGGGCAAAGTGTTTTTGCGTTTTTCTACCTGAAATTTCTCAGTAGCAGCCCGGAGTCTGGATTTGTGCCCGGTTGATTGCAATAGGCTCGCCCCTGTTACATAACATAACTGGCGAGAGGTGGGTGTACAGGTACACCTCTGCCCAACTCTTCGGGGAAACAAGGCGTGATGTTATTTTACTATGCCTTCTTTGAAATAACATTTGTTTTTCGAACCTTTTTAAATTAGTCATCATCCCTAATAACAGACGCGTACTGCGGAACTGCACCCTAATTGCGTAAAACACAATCAATCGGAATCTGAATCGTTTTGAAACAGATTGCTAATCCATTGCTTCTTAAGTTCGATAAAAATTCTGCTCAACAATATATAGAACGCAATGAACGTTCTTGAACCGTCAAAATCAAACAGATTAGTCGTAATCGTTTACGAAAATGTGTTACGCAATTAGGGTGCTGGTCTATTTTAGTTACTTCCATAGGATCATGTCTTACGGTATTTTGCTGTGGGGACGGGCTGCTGATATTGATTTTATCTTCCTCCTACAAAGTCGGACTCCTACGAAGTCTTTCCATTTGAAGGTGAGGGTTTCTGTAGGGGTGACGACCTGAATTCATACATTGACTGTTAATCATTGGACTTGTTAATCATTCACGGGTATTAATTTGAACCGTGTCAGTAAAAAATGTGGTGTTTAATTGTTTTTTTGGGTGACATCCATGGGTGTGGACATTGGTGACTACATTGTTATATTAAGTTTGCGCCTGTAAGAAAATATGTAAGTGGTAACAGTAAAAAAACTAATGCCTCCATTCAAAGGTTCCTTGTGGGTGCGGGAGTATAGCGCAAAAATCAAGCAAGGTGCAGAATTAAAGGAAGCCTCATGGGCGAGCAGCCTCATCTTATCAAGATATATATTTCGACGAGTCTTCGTTCGAAAGAAATCACACACAATCGCTGCAATTATCCGTCACCTCACCATCTTTGACATGCCATCGCCGCTGTCCACTAACTCGCTGAGAGTGTTTCTACATTAATTTATTTGGGATCGCCAAGAAAGAATGCACGTATACATTAGAAGTATACATAATATGTAATACAAAAGATTATTTTACGTGTCTTCTTCGATTACTGGAGACTACAGCATGCGCATACTTTATCTAGGTCAAAACGAGACCAAAATTAAAATAGAGAAAATAAATGTTAAAATTAGAAAAAAGCGCCCATAGGCGAGTCGGACTGGCACACGAAGAGTTTCATACCACCGTACATAACCATTATATTTTTATTATTTGTTGTTATAGCGGCCATAGTAGTACTCACTCTGTGAACATTTCAGGTGTCTACGTTTTTATTACGGTTCAAAAGATACAGCCCTGTGACGACGGACGGATTGACAGCAGAGATAGGGTCTTGTCCTGTTTGCACTATTTGTATACGGAAACAAAAAAAAAACTCAAGACTCATTCATATTACAATTAATTGTCAAGTATATTATTAATTGTACTCTCACTTCACTTTTTTGTGTTCACACTTTACGCACTCATGCATAGCCAAGCCAGCTCGTTGAGGTGTAGTCTCTGTTCGAGTTGTCTACTCCGTGGTTGTGTTTATTACTCAGTTAGTAGGTACCTACATAAATGAGTATTTTCTGCGCATTTAGCCACAATCTGTAATTAGGTCACTATGTTAAATTTTACAGCTAAAGGAATTCTATGTGTGACGTAATATCTGTTTCGGGAATTTAATAGGTAAGTAATAATAAATAACCACAATCACCAGTTATTTTGCCAAGTTAGGTGATTAGTGAATATTATGGCACTTCATAAATAATAGGGGGATCTTCAAGGTTAAACAACGCTTATCGGGGTCGGTCAGTGGATAGGTTACCATACATTTCATACCTCTACGTATCTCGGATTTTTGCGAACAATTTTTGATGTCCAGCTGTGGGCAAAGATGACCACGATGATGACGACATAACGTCATTCAAAAACCGAACACATTGAAAAAAATATTTTACCCTATTTTGTCGAAATCGAACCCGGAACCACAAATCCAGTGAAAATTTAAAAGTTAAAAATAAACTTATAACCCTCATGTAGCTACGTACAATACATACCCATCGTATGTACATAGATATTTATAATAGCTATTGAATATTCAACAATTGTTCAATGCAAACCTACGAAGCGAAATACTTACTTAACGAGGAATAAATTCGCATCTACATAACCGTTTTGAAACCATAATAGATAATAATATAGTATGCATAGCGCCCGTTAGCACTGAAATCTACCAACATACCTACAAACTCCCTACAAACCCATCTGCCCATCATGACTGTTCAAAAATATAAAAATGAATTTTTAGATTATTGATTCCGTGAGCCCAGTCACTGGCTATACAATTTTTATATAAGTGTAATACAAAACGCACACCCAGACACTTTTCATCTATACGCCAACTACACATACGGGAAGTCACCCACACAGACACAATTTTACATAGAAAAACAGCCGTTCTCCGCTCTAGCCTATCTATACGTATTATAGAAAAAAAACTTCAAAATAGTACGGCTTCACTCACTTTCACATTTTATTACACCAATTTCAAACTATAATGTATGAACATCCTACGCCATAAAGATTAGTTTTGTTTGTATCAATTTATATTCCGTCTCTTTTACTCAACCGAACGCTTTCGAGTTTTCCGTTCATGATCCAACTCAAAATACGCCAAAAATGACGTCGAGCCAATGTTGTTTCGAAAACACAGTGTCTCGCGTTTCTTTCTACGGATACCGCGCGCCCGCTCGCCGTTTATTATTTGGAATTTTCCAATCCACTGATTACTACTCGTCGTAAGTTTTACAAACAAATTCGAGTCCGTTTCGTATTTTTCGCGATTAGCGGCAATGTAGGAAAGTCGTAAGTGGCGACGACGATAAGGTCGATTTTCGTGCGCACTCGATGCCTATCCAACCGAATTTAAACGACTTGTCGGGAGCCCTTGGGCCGTCGAGACGAACGCGCCGCTGAACTAGACCGTATTGTACTTAGAAAATTCTGACAGCTCGGAACCGTCACAAGAAAATAATGTCGTTTTTATTACATTTTTTGATAAATTATTATTCTACTTTCGGTTCGGCGGCGTTCCAACGGCCTTATCGATTTTCCTATTTAGCGCGCTATCGTATTTTATACATTTTCGAAAGGTCCGCGGCGCGTCTATGCGCTTTCGAAAAATATTTTACAAGTATTTTCTCGGCGGCGAACGGACGTCGAGTGCGGTGCCGTAAATTGGTAATAATTCCGTTGATTACACAGTAATATAGTGTCCGAATATGGGTTAGTGGTGAGGAACACGGACACTGCGAGCGTTGACTTCTGTGATACGATCCTATGAAAAATGTTTGTGTAGTGCAAGTTTTTAGTGCATAGTTGGTTGATAGTTGTGTCTGGTGCATTCCGATTGTGAAAGTGCACGGCTAGTGTTATTGTGCGTTGGATGCTGCAGCTGTGGGCCACGGACTAGGCGCACCTTGCTCACCTGAACGGCCACTAGTGTAAGTATAAGGAACCTTTCTAGAATGACCTCGTAGGGCTACAGACACCATGTAAAAGTTCACCAACGATAGATATGTAGGTACGAACAGTTGACACTGTTGCACCAAGGAGTTCCTGTGTATCTATGTCTAACATAACCTAAGCACTGCCATCATACATCTGTAAACAATACCATGAAACAAGTGAACATCCTGCTCTATTTCAGCAAATTTATTTGAAAATATAATTAAAAGAACCATCCAGGAAAATAGTTTCACCAAAAAGTTTTGTACAAATCATTAGAAACTCTAAATATTTTTTTTTTGCTTCTGAGTTAGTTTTAAAATTGGAATACTTAAGGTCACGAGAAGTTAAAAATGCCAGCCTAAAAAATTTGAATGACAAGATAGTTTTGTGCTAAAAATAACATCAGCCTACGCAG
The DNA here is from genome assembly GCA_963555695.1 of Dasypolia templi. Taxonomy (NCBI): domain Eukaryota; kingdom Metazoa; phylum Arthropoda; class Insecta; order Lepidoptera; family Noctuidae; genus Dasypolia; species Dasypolia templi. The sequence goes on from OY743166.1 coordinate 7,745,080, forward strand.
AATTTTATAAAAAAATATCAACCACATTTTTATGATAATTTTGACATTTTAGAATAGTTAAAACTAATTTGAGAGTAGGAAGTACTTAAACCAAAATAATGTTAATTAAACTACAACGAAAAAAACTTATTAGTTAATCATTAAGGCCATATTATTGGGTACTTACCTGCTTAACATTGAGAGTTTGGGGAAGGGCCAGTGATGGGCCTCTATAGATAAAAAAATAAAACATGGTATGTTAACACAAATCATTTGAATAAAAGTTTGAATTCAAAGGAATTCATCATTTAAACATTAATGATTAATATATTTATTAAAGATAAAGCAAAAGGTTAATAAGAAGACATTCCACTAACAAAATGAAAGATAAACTTACATAAGTTCTTAACCCATTTCATGATGAAGTTATATAAATAACACTTATTATCTACTTTTTGAAGATTACATTAAGATGTAGACACTAAATTTACAACAACATTTTTATAAGCTTGGATACAATTTAATTCTGTGTGACATACTGTAAACTGTATTAAAAAATCTCGCGTAAATAGTACACATATAAAATTATGTAAATTAGTAATAAATAAATACCTACATTGTTAGGACATGTTTGAGTAGTTAGTAAGTATCTACATATCTAGAAGTACTTTATTAGTTCCTTGTTATAAGTGCCTAATAAATTAAGTATTACTAAATTTAAAAAATTTAACAATAAGTAAGTACACTATTTTAATAAAATTAATTACTATGTTAAAAGGTATTTTATTCTGTACGACATTTAATTTGAAATATTTAAATTGTTTAAATCATTCACCAGTTAGTTTAAATTTCAATACAATAAACAAGTTATTTATTTTAATGAAATAACAAAGCAAATAACGGAGACGGAGGCACACACCTATCTGTGTTGAGCCACATATATTTTTTGTTGTTTTAGTTTATAAGAATTTACCAACATAGTTTTTAAGTAATTGTTACCAATACTATATGGATTGAGAGTACTACGGTCCGCAAGAAAACCTATAATAATAACAATATTTATGAGGGCCTGGGTTCAATTCCCGGCTTGAGCAAAGTAATACTGGGATTTTCTTTTCAAGTCTGGATTTGAGCTGGGTTGATGGCAATAGGTACGCCCCCAATGAAATGGGACTTAAGCATAAGTGGGGAAATGTGGATGTAGGAAAGGAAACAAATCATCCAAATATCGTTTTCCGGAGCAGCACCAAGTTACAATATTATACTTTGTAATAAGGACTGATTACTAACTTAACTTTTTAATCTGTCAACCAGTCTTACAGTCCGCGAGGCCTAAGCTGAGCTTTGCATTTGTGTGAGTGCATGTATAGGTAGTGTAGGTGTTAAAATTAAAATTTCGAATCGGCCTGAGGCTCTGTGCGTCCCTCCATTGGTGCGATTGGTAATCACTCACACAAATTCAAAGCTCAGCTTAGGCCTCGCGGACTGTACCAAGGGGTATCATGTTACTCAGTAATTGGGAGTCGGTAAATGACTAGGCGTCGCTAAAGGGCTAGATGATCATGATTACTCACTTATCTTTTTCTTGTCTCTAGGGATACTAATTTAGAAATCTTTTAAGCAAATATTTCAACTATGATGACGTCTTTGAACCTTAGTGGGCTGCTATGTAGTATGCTTGCCTGGAATATGGGACTGAGGATATATATAAACTTTTATCCAACAATTATTTCGGTGTGTATTTAGAAACCGTTCACTAAAATCATGATCATGCGAAGCAAATGGTATATATGACATTTTTCAAATAGCAAAACTTAATTATAATACAGTAAGTGCACTTTTAAAGTAAATACCTACTTGTTTGCAGGAAATTTCTCAAATCCTTTCACTTTGATTCAAGCTGTTTGTGTGTATCCATCCATCTCATCTTGTGAATACATATAGTATAAATAAGATGTGATGTACATAAAAATTTCAAGCGGGAACTTCTCTATTTTTATTAAATAATGACCTACCCAAACCACTTCCCATAGCTGGGCAAAACAGTGAGATCATTTTGGGCAAATGGAGTTTGAGACTGTTTAAGGCAAAATTATCTTACCATTTTGCCCTGCATGGACCATTTTAACCAATGATGATGAAATTTTAAAAGTTTAAAATTGAGAAATTCTTACACAAGTTATGGTCTATATTAATAACTGCTAGTGATCCTTGAGGAAACGGCTTAAACCCCCTGTCAACTTTATCGAACCATTTAAGAGCCTTCCACCTAAGCACACGTTACTGTGGCTGACTTGGAAATCTAGAATATACTAAGTCCTTTAACCCAAGTCGGCCGGAACAAAGACAATCTCCACAGATTCAGGGCTGACTCGGGTCTCAAGTGTGTATGCGGCGTCTCCACAGACAACTGCCCATTTTCCTTCTTGCTCCGCATGCCCTATCGCCTGTGCAATTATGGATCTTATGAGTACATCAGTGAGCGCATTTTGCGTACTTACCTGAACTTAGGGGCAAGCATACTTATTTGATCTTTTGCCATGGAAGGACGTAGAAGAATTAGTGTTGAAGTATTTGTTTTGTGGAACATTCACGGGCGTCAGTCAACCAGAATGGCCATTCTGTAAAAATCTCACCGTGAAGACTTGCGTGGAGCTGCCAGTATCATCCCGTCTTGGTCGATCCCTAGCATCAGTGGCACTGACAGCTCACTTCACCGAAATGTTCACTGTGGGATGGTTACAGAATAGCACTACTGGTTATTTCGGATCTGGACGATAATAATATGGATCTACGTTACTTCATAGTTACGTAAGTACGCGTGTCTCGCAAATAATTACGAAACATAATTTACAAGAGACGTTTTAGAGAAAAACTTTAAAAAATGATTGCCTCGTTGGTCTAGTGGTCCCTATTGCTGCTGCTGAGCATGAGGTCCTGGGTTCGATTCCCAGGTCGGGCAACGTGTTATTGGGTCGTGGTTTCTATCTTGATGGCAATAGGCTCGCCCCCTATTACATGGGACCTAAACAAACTGGCAAAATGTGGGTGTACTATAGGTACACCTCTGCCCAACCCTTCGTGGAAACAAGGCGTGATGTTGTGCGTTTAAAAAATGGCGCCGAATACCGAATCTGTATTAAACAAAACACTACCGAGGCGATTGCCCTTTTCTCCTCAGAGCATTCGAATTCTACGAAATTCGTATAAAAACTAACTTCAAATACTTCGATTGACTATTATTACAGTAATAACCAGACCAATCTAGTAAACAAGAAGGTCATTCTGGATTTTGGACGCTACTGATATTGATAACGATATACTCGTAGTTTGTCCTAGGGACTCAAACTATGTCCGTTAGAAGAGTTTTAAACACTGTTTTAAAAGAAACACGTTTATAAATGTAACATCTACAAAAATGTTACAGTATCAAAGTGTAAGTATAATTGCATGGTACCGTCACAACGCGCGGCGGACAGACAGACGCTGCTTTGCCAAAATAGCCTAAATCCAGTCGGGATTGTGGCTATTTTGGCAACGTCGCGTTTACCTGTTTCACGAAATAACACTTAACTCTTTTAAATCGGTTTCAGATATATGTATCACTTTTGAGGACAAACTAGGGACTTAAAAACACCTTCTCAACTGTTACAGAATTATAAGTGTTACATTTAGAATTGTAACCCAAAACACTTACTTTCTGCGAAGAATAGGCATTCCCGAAAGACTCAGAGGTGTATACAGCCAGATAGCCCCGCATGAGTTGCATAACCACTTCTTTCTCTTCTCCATGAAGCGAAGACAGATCACTATCCGAACTAAAGTCATTCTTTTCTTGAATTTAGACATCGTGTTGTAGAAATCTTTGAACAATGTGTCAATTTTGTCTTCAATTTCTATTGTGACCTTACAACGCATAGGTCCTTTGACTCACACCTGCTAGAGTTGAATAACTCCCGGATTCCGGGTTATTCTTAACAGGAATTCTATTCGACTGTGCTAACTATAATAACGCCTTTTCTCCCTAAAGGGCAGAGGTGAACTGTACTAGGTAAACCCACATTTCGCTAGTCATGTTTATGTCCTATGTAATGTATGTTTATGGCCTATTGCCATCAACCGCGTACAAATCCAGACTCCCGGCTGTTACTGAGCAAATTCCTGATGAAACAATCCAATATGAGATGGTATATTTGTGGACTATTGCCGGGTTTGTGGGTTCGATATCTTGATACATTCCGTTTCTGAACACTTAGCCAAGGATGAGCTTCTCTAAGATAACTTTGTCGACTACATTGTTATTGAGAGTAGGGTTACCAGAAAGAAAATTGAGAATTCCTGACAAAAACCCTGATTCCCATAGAAATTTCAGAGATTTTGTCGCAAACGTAATTCACAGATAAAGGATAGTATTGATTACTAGCTGCTCCCCGCGGTTTCACCCGCATAAATCTTGATCCCGTGGGAGTATCAGGATAAAAAGTACTCTATGTGTTAATCCAGGTTATAAATTATCTGTGTGCCAAATTTCATCCAAATCCGTTCAGTAGTTTTTGCGTGAAAGAGTAACAAACATCCATCCATACTCACAAACTTTCGCGTTTATAATATTAGTAGGATTAAGTATGTGCAATTCACTCAATAAAAGCTGATTCTACGTCTAAAAACCAAAGAGAGTGAATTCAAATTTACCTAGTATGTAAATTCAAATTAGGAAGGTAAACTTTTATTTACTTAATGTATTGTATGTTTTTAAATATTTTTAATATTTGTGAATATATCCTAAATCCGACCGCAATCCTGTTTGGTACATACTCGTAATAATCCTTAAACCTGTGGACAAATCCTGAGATACAGTAACCCTAATTAAGAGTCTATTCTGAAGACCTCAAAAAGCGAGCATAAATGTTTCATGTATTTATTTTAACTACGATAAAATTGAGGCCTCTGTGTGCTTGAATTAGAGCAGTTTATTAACACCTAGTCTCAGAACCGCTATTAAATTTCACGAGAATTTGAAACGAATCCACAAGTGTCGCAATCAAATACTCAATTACAAACATCCAACTGCATATGGAAGTCAAAAAGGGCTCTGCATGTAACCTGACCTTTAAACTGTCTTGTATAAACAAAACTGCATTCTGAGAACAATGTGGGTGAGACGGAGATAGTGAGATGCAATTTTCGGTAAGTCAGACAGAGATAGTAGCATTAGAAATATGCACGGCGTTGGTACTTGTCGTTCATGGTTCATAATGACAATTTAAGATGTACTTGTTTTAATTTAGTACGATGCTCCTGTTGCTAAGCGTAGTTTTTTTTACTTAAAACTAGCGCTGCGACGGCGTGGATTTCGGATTTTTCCAATGTGAACACTCCTATTTCACTTCATATCGTTATTTTTTTGGAACTCAGTTCCATAGTACACGTTATGCTTACTCTACACACGTGTGTATGATTTTGACCGTCACGACATTTGTATCAATAGTTTCAAAAGCGAAAAGAATTTCGTTCCAACCAGTTTTAAATATGCGTATCTCCAATTTTGGCGTACTGGAGATAGAAAAACCTATCAATGTCAGGTTTTAACATCCCAATAAAGCAAAAGAAAAGTATACGACCTTTTACGTGTTGACGGCTATTTGTTTGACGGGGCTAGATGGAATTGTACTGTCTATCATCAGTCTGTCTCAGGTTATTGGGTTTGGCCATTAGCGTTCAAGCTATCTCTCAAAACTGTTTCAAAATCGGCTCTGTCGTTTGGCGAAGAAAACGTTAGCCACTTTCGCACTATAATCTTTATACATAAGGCTTGTCATTGCTGCGTCAGCGGCTCCGACCGCGTGGAAAGATTTGAGTTGTCAAGGATGCAAGATGAAAGAAACATCTCGAACGTTTTCTATTAGTGACCATCTTTACATATCTAGCCCTCCATGCCTTTAAGCACGTTGAGCCATTGATCCCGTCCCGGCTGCCATTCGTGGATCTTTGGCAGTCGTTACGGGTCGTCAGAAGCACGAAAGTCTAAATGCTTCTGGCATCTAGTGGATTCCCCAACTTCACATACTGCTCCATAGAAACCTTCGACTTTTAGAACTGCAGTAATTTATTCTCTCGACTCCAGCATGTAATTTATTTATTTATTTAAGGAAAAACAAACAGTAGCACAATAAAAAATAGTCATAATATCTTAAATACTAAATATTAAAACAATAATGCTACCCACTGCGTTCTCCACAGATTAAAATTAAGTATTAAAAAAAAAATACAAGCTATAACACAGATAATCTATGTAATCGATACAGAACTCATATCTGGATTTTAAACTAAATTAAAAAAAGAAAAACTAAACAAGAAAAAGTAAAATTTATGTGCATACATTATTAAACATTACTTCACTTCACTTCAATACAATACAATACTTTAGAATAGAATACCTTGCTGATTCTTTAGGGTTGCTTGGATTTGTTTCCTAAATGCATTTTTACTGAGCTGATGTAATGACGGTGATTAGGTAATGTCTGCTGTCTATGTATTTCTACTTAATCGTTGTTAGCAGTCCAGTTTGTTACAATTTAAACTAATCAAATGATAATTACCTGAGTGTCCATTGAGAATAACTGTCAACATATTTTGATCAAGTGATAGTTTCTGGACAAACCATTAATATTATAAGTACTTCGGGGTGCAAATGCAAGCCTCCACGCGTGATGGTAAGTACTGAGGCAAGACTCAAGCATAACTTAAAATTTGTTTAAAGCCATCTGGTTGGTTGAAACTAAGCTTCCGGACTCTTACATCGAGTCACCCTGCAATTTTTGTACATGAAGTTAACTGATTGAATGGTCGTGAATTCAAAATCGGAACAGTGACAACAAAATGATGGCCAGAACAATATTTCTTCTCCGAGACTGCATAAAAACTTTCTTTGACTCATTTCATTTGATGTTTTAAGCCTTTAAACCTCACACGGCATTATAAGATGGTACTTTGAGGTGCAAATGAGATCCTCCACAAGTGATGGTAAAGAGACCCGTAGTCTAAACCTTACTCAAGACGATGTTTGGTTGAAACTGGTTTTAATTAATTAATGGTTAAGTCTTGAGTGAGCTTCTGTAGGGACCCAATTGATCATACGGCGCATCCTGCAGGGCTAACATGCCAGACGCGACAATTATTCACTCTCGTATTTTCTCGTCGCGTCTATACCGTCACTTTACTCGTTTTCTGACAGCACTGCCATACAAAATACTTGACTTGTTCTGTCAAACTTGATGTTTTCTCGTTAAACCCTAACATGACCACCTAATTTATCTCGCATTTTGACAATTCAACATGAGAAAATCGTGATTTTCTGTAATTTAGTCGTCCTCGATTTTGACGACGAGAAGAGTAGACAAAATTATGATACAAAAAAAAATATAATATCCAAAATAACATGGCAAAATCATAATGATACTTATTTTCGTTCTAGTTCTATTAGACAACATGAAAAAACTTAATTGAAATACTAAATTGATTTGATTGAATTCAATGAAAATACATTGGAATGAAGTTCCTTTCGGCGGCCGCGACAGAAAGTTTGGCGCTGGGAAGCACTTTTACGTAGATGAGCATCAAGTGCAGTAATAATCAGTCTAGTTTGTCAATAATGGTGATTATCGAAATCTAGGGAGTTATGGCTGTACCTGCCTACGCAACATAATTACGAAAATCGCCAATTAAGTCCGCAAAGTTGGTGAGTAAAAGCAATATCATGTGTTTTATGATGATTGTTACAATATCAACCTTCGCTTTGTCGAATAGTGACCTTCGGCTTTTTTTACCAATTGAGGTGGATTATCTAGTGACTATAAAAAGTGCCACTATTATATTTTAATTTTAGTATATTTTAATTTTAGCATGCCAAAGAAAAACAGTAAAAAAGTCGGTTTTATGGAACTAAACAAAAATTAAAAGAGGTGGACGTTAAATCAATACAGAACATACTTATTCCATGCGTAAAATCGACCGATGTTGCAGTGATAAAAATGATTTGTTTTTAATAACTTGCTACATCGGTTTCTCGTCGCGAGATACAGAAGTGTCAAAGTTCCTTTTTCGAGTTTACTCGAGCTTGGCGGTCATGTTATGTGTAAGGATGACGTCAAAATCGTAGACAAATTTCGAGAAATCGACATAACGAGCGCTGCTGGTAAATGGACTGTCAAAAATGATTAATGAATCTGAATTTAAGCAGTTTTCTTTTGTTTCGTCTCTTTAAAATGGACCTTCCTGGACCCGTTTGTTAGGTATAACATAAACGTTCAAAAGCTCTAGCAACGTCTACACAGTTTCTTGTTGTAGATTGTATTAAAAAGTTTCGTCTATAAAATGTAAAAAAAGTACTGTAACGCCTTGTTTTAACAATAATTGTGAAAGTAATGGAAAAGTTTGGAAGCAATTGTTTGTGAAACCGGATTTACGTTACAGAAGTAGTTGAGAACTTAGTTACCAACTCATTGATAGTTTCAAGTGTAAATAGATTATTTATTTACAGCAGATTCTGTTCTTTTAACTGTTTGTTTTATTTGTGATAAGGAGTAGGAATGGCCCGAACCTTAGGCTGAAACTTCGGATTTATTGCTTAGAGAGAAGACTTTCTGATAAATGCCATTCGGATGACCTTAAAGGCTCCCGCAAAACGACCGAAGCGACGCTACAGCGCGACACAAAGGCCCTGCTCGTCGCGCGACAGGCGGTGTCTTTGTGTCGCGCCAGTGGGCACGTGTGACTTGACCTCTTTAAGGGGGAGACAGAGAAGAAGTGTCTGGGACAGACTGGATGCGGCAGGAAGAGGCGACTGGCTATTGTGACGCCACTTGGGAGAGGCCTACATGCTGGACGCATTGTAGAGCAATAGGCTGATTTGATTAACTTGTGGCGGCTTCTACACCCCCACATGCATGAACTACGCATCACACTGACGTTACGCAAAATCCTGCATCGCGCAAGGAAAGTTTACGGCGCAACTAGTATACATACAAAGCCGCGACTTCAATCGTAGGGCAGTAGTCCACCAGACACAACACCCAAGGGAGGATGAGTGAATTTTACACCCGGTTCCTCATACCTCTATAAACTACTGCATCTCTTATTTTATTTTTTTGGCTTGGCATCTCGCAGGTCAACCTATGAGGTTGTCGTCTGCTTAAGCGAACTTGCCTGTGGTTGAACTAATAAATTAAGGCCTCCAGCCAGGACTTACACTAAAAACTAAGCGACTACACGCTAAGGGCACCCCCTGTGGGGTACGAACCTCGGCTTAGGGCGTCGCTGGAAGAGGTCAGCAAGGGACTAGCTGGATCAGGATTTGAGTGATTATGAGACGAATTTAAAGCTACAGGCTCAGCGGCGCGGGCTGGCTCGAGCAAGGGTCGGGAGGGGCGTGGATTTGGGCGTCACGGCGGGCCTCGGCGGCGAGGACGATAGGACGGCGATCGGGTTTTGACTAATGCATCAGATCAAACATAAAATAATAATACAATCAGCTTATAATGTTCCCATGGGTGGGACATAGGCCTCCTCTAAGAGGGAGTGGGCCGTAATCCATTACGCGGGCCTAGTGCGGGTTGGTGGATCTGATCTTAAACTGTAGTATGACCAACTTTTGTCGACGAAGAATAGACAAAATGATAGATAGAATAGACAAAACTGGTTTCTATGGTGGTCATGCGTGGAGGTTGAATATATTCTTATCAATGCATAAGAAACGCAGCTCAGTAGTGTCTGTACTCTTTACATATACGACGTACATAGTGTTATGTTATAACATTATGTACGCAGCACACATAGACGAGTGACAAACAGATAATAAGTACTGTGTTGTTGCATTGATAAACGTATGGATTCTGTAGCTGGAAATTAATAGAACGATCTACATCGTTCTCACGTCTCTCATGTATAATTTCAACATGAATTAGGTTAGTATTTTCATCTCACGAACCGACGCGCCCATTACTTGTGGTAACCAAGCATATGTACAAACACTCTGTGAATGCGTGCGTGAGGACGAGTAGGGTCAGCCGTTCAGCACAAATCACATACACACTTCTGACTTCGCCATTGTCTCGGACGGCACTGAGAGCTCCTGCGCTTGCACACAAATTCACAGCGTGTTTGAAAACCAAAAGTAAAGCGATCGTCCCTGTGAGATAAAAAATACTTTTACCAATATTTTGATTTAAAAGAGTGTCCGTCTTGCCCGTTCTTCTCCATAGGAAGAGAAACCAACTAGGTACACTTTAGAATGGGCAACTAGCTTCATCTTTCTGACTGACCTACTCCTTGACAATTCAACTTCAAGTGCCTGTAATTGATTTAATTGAAGGGAATTATTTAAGTTTGTGTTTCATCCATCCTTTATTTTAAAACATCAACGCCTCCCTGTCTATATTTCCGTAACTGCGCTTTTAACTCGGGAATGACTTATCCAATGGACGTGATTTTTCGTTCAATGGGGTAGGCAACTGTCAAAATGGCGCTGTCGTAGCTAGTTCCCAACACAAGCCAATAATACAAGGCATAAGTTGTTTTTTTTTTTTGTTCGCGAAAATGATGCGTTGTTGTGTTCATAAATACTCCGACATGGGAATCGATCATTTCCCGAAGGCCTCTAAAACTAGAAGATTGTGGCTTAAACCTATTCGTAAAGTTTTTTTTTGAGGTCGTTGTTTTATCGTTTTTTTTTTAAGATAGTGATTACGAGGAAATAACACACGTTCTAAATTCTGACACTTTTTCTATCTAATATTTGATTTAAAATATTGAAATCACCGAAAATAATGAAATAAAACCAAACTCATGAATGAACACGAAATTGAATTGAATGAACGAAATGTCAAATTTGATGTAGGCCGTAGGGACCTAGCTATGGTCACGCCATCTACAATTAGCTTTGCCCGACCTTCCCCATTCGTAGCTATGTTCTTTGACTAGGTTTTTGTAGTAAACTAGTGCAAATAATTATGTATCTGTAGGGGATGGCTACTGAGATGACTGAGAGACTTCTTTATTCTTAATGTAAATGAAGGTTTACTTCATTCGCATAGTCTATGAGGTATACAAACTATGATCAGTACATAGCTATACGGACTAAACAATAGAACTGTAAATATGAAGATGTGAGTCAAAATGACAACCTTGTAAAATATAGAAAATAATGTAATTGTAAATAATCGTTTTTAATGTTGTTTCTCTTTTCAGGTAAGGTTTATGTTAGGTTTTGTTCTATTCAACATAATGGTAATAAAAACAATTTATTTTATTGTACAATACTATAATAAAGAAACATTTAAAGCTGTTACAATGGGGATGATGACAATTTTTTTATTTTTGTCTCAACGAAATGTTTATTTCCAAATAGTGCAAATGGTATTACAAAAAGTGTAAAAGCTTAAAAAACTGCCAACTTATAAACATTTTAAAATAAGTGTTAGACTAGGACAGCACTATCGTAGAAGTGACGTCACGACTACGTAATTTCATACTAGCGCCGTACATTGTCCGTACCGCGCGACAAGGACAGGAATAATCCCCTCCAAAAACTTGTAAAGCGTGTATCTTCGTCATTTTTGTATCGATTTAACAGATTTTTTCGATTATCTCATTTTTACCATAGGCTCTTTGAAATTACATTATTTTTACGAACATTTTTAATAGTAGTCATCATCCCAATTACCAAGTTAATTTCTCTAGTTTACAAGGTTGTCATTTTGACTCTAATCTTCATAACATAACATAACATCACGCCTTGTTTCCCCGAAGGGTTGGGCAGAGGTGTACCTATAGCACACCCACATTTCGCCAGTTATGTTTAAGTCCCATGTAATAGGGGGCGAGCCTATTGCCATCTACCGGGCACAAATCCAGACTTCGGGCTGCTACTGAGAAATTCCAGATAGAAAAACCCAATTACACGTTGCCCGACCAGTAGCAGTAGCGATTGCGACCACTAGACCAACGAGGCAGTTAATAACTAATCTTCATATTTACAGTTATATTGTTTAATCCGTAGAGCTAGGTACTGTTGTAATGTTTATTTTGTATTTTATAAAATTTGTCTGCTATAAAATCTTCTTACAGATATAGCAAACTAGCTTAGATTGTTGTTTTAACATAAAATTTATCCTATGACACTCGACAATACTGTAGACTGTAGCGTCCAATTAGTTAAGAATTTTCGAAATTGGATTAGAAGTTCCGAAGATTCACAAATTATACATTTCTTCACAAAAATATAGGCAAGAAACGAACTGAAAACTGTACAAATTGTTTGCATAATTTAGTTCCAAATACCACATTTTTTTGGAAGGTTTAGTGTAAAACTTTAAATGCCAATTAAAATATTGTGAGCGGCGTTCCAAGGTTTGTTTCAAGGCGACTGCATCTAAGCTAGACTTTCTCGGCCTAAGACTCAAATCCTTATAGCTACTAAATAGTATCATAATAATTATTCGCTAGCAGAAAATCATGACCGAAGTACCGACCAGGGCCCTGATTCCACTAATATAATAAACATTTCAAGAGAAGGAACACCTTCCTTCTCGATTTTGACTTACTTTGGAAGACCAATTGGTGATGTTCTTCAGAAAGGTCTGATGGGTAGTATTCGCAACCGGCGTGAGTCTATGATCCAGAGGCCCTAGTGTGAGTTTCTTTTAACCATCTCGACTTTACGCATCAGGGTCGTAGCAGGTGACGTTCTGTAGTTTCTGCCTACCCTCACATGAGCTTATGTATGTAAACCTGTTTATTGTGTATAAGGGCCCAGATAACGTGACATCTAGTATATTGAAAGTATATTTTTGCGAAAAGATTGGATTGGGTATGCATAGAAAACAAGGCAAAAGCAGTTCACTTTCGCGTTCTGAAGAGTAGAGACTAGATCTAAATTAGAGGTGGGTATATCCTTTAAGTAAAGTAAGCCCGGTGTCTGTGGTATTCTTAACTGAAGTTCATTTCGTAGATATCATGCATTGAACATTGTATTTCTGACATTGGCTGAAATATATAACTTTGTCGAATCGAAATCTATTGAGAAGTAATCTTATGAGTTCGGAAACCGGGCATTAGTCAATCAATAATAATTAACATGTCAACCCAACGCTTCATAATTATAATCTTCATAATGATAGAAAAAAAGCTCGAAAACGCGTTCACGTGAAACCGTCACAATTTTTTACGTTTCCATTTTCAGTTTGCGAATCTAATAACAAAATGGTGCGAGTTATATTTCGAGACACCGACGCGCCAAACAATGTCGACGGATGTTTTTCAAATAATATGAAACGAATGAAAACGTCAATGAAACGTTGCAAAATATAGGATGAATATAACGAATGGCATCTTTTTTATTGGATTCGAATGGTGGATTGCGAATACAATTACTAGTTCCGTTATCAATTAAGTTCCTTGATTCAGTTATAAATAGATTTGCAAACACGAAAACAGCTATTTCGCTCCTGTGATCACTAATTCGTCTGCTAAGGGTTATTGGGTGATTTTCTCCAGTAAGTACCTATTTAAGAATCCCAATATTATCGCACGTGTATTTCTTCTGTCTTACAAAAGGTACTGAGATAGATAGTTTTCGATGAGTAACGATCAGCGGTTGATTACTAGTGGCAAAGTTCATTGGTGAAATGAAACTGCATCTAAAAGTGTCAGTATGCATTAAACGTATGTCCTCTCTAAAAAGTTAACGAAATAAGAGAGTTAGTTAGTCGCCAAGCGGTTGTTCAACTCTTACCGTGACCAGAGGGCCTATGTTTTTGCCAAAAACAATCTGCATCGCCATTAAACGTGGCAATGCTGCCAGCCTTTTGGACACTGTTCCTGTTGACAGCGATGCGGACATATGATTCTTTCTCCTCCTTTTATATACATGTACGAATATCTTATTATATTTCGTCCAACATACCACAGTGTCTCAAGACGAAAGTCTTTGACTAGTGCGTGTTGCCAGTGATGACCTATGGCACTGAAACGTGGTCGCTCACAACGGGCCTTATTAGAAGGCTAAATCTTACCCTAAACGCAACGGAGAGGGCTATGCTTGGAGATACGTGATCGAGTCATAAATGAAGGGATCCGTAGGAAAACCAAGATAACCGACATAACCCGAAGCATTGGCAAACTTCTGAGGCAGTGGGCAGGGCACATTGCTCGCAGAACAGATGGCCGATGGGGCGGAAAGGTTCTGGGGTGACCGCGTACCGGAAGACGTAGCGTTGGAAGGCCTCCCACAATGTTGACCGATGACCCTGTGAAGGCCGCAAGAATCCGCTGGGTGCGGGAAACAGAACCGGTCGAAGTGGCGGTTCTTGGGGACGTCTTTCGGCTGAAATGTTGGTGATGATAATTATTTTAAGACTGTTAGCATATGTATTATGTAAATAAGTTAATTAAATGTAATGTTATTAGTCCCATTCTGGACGCCATTAGACTCTTTAACTTATGACACATTTGCTCATAAGTAAATTATTTTTGAAGATTTTAATAGGATAAAACTGCTAGTTCAACTGACTCATATTTTAAACGTTTAAATTTGTTTATTTCGTTTGAATAAATAATTCTATTCGTTTATGAATATTTATAGAGAAAAGGGAAAAATAACTAATTGAATGCAACTCGGTCGCTGTTGTGGAAAATTGTGGATTTAATTAAATATTAAATTAACATTTAGATAAGTTTATTGAATGGGATCTAAAACTTTGTCTGTCAGACACTACATCATATAATATTGCCTTAATGAGGAAAACGCTGTGAGAAAAGTTTTGAGTATGTATGTGTTATGTATTACGCTTTGGAATGGGCAACAAGCTTCATAATTTTATCTGACCGACACGACTCCTTGACAACTCAAAAGTGCCTGTAATTGGTTTAATTGAAATAAGTGCTTTCGAATTTGAGTTTTAATAGGATGGCTATCAGTATAGGGGGAGACTAAAAAAACGATGCATATACTATGTTAAAGATGATATGGCTAGAACGTTTATTCCCGTTGTCCCCGTATGCCATGTCCCCGTCACGGGGACAGCGGTGGGGTCTTTGTTCGCTCGCTTCGCTCGCTCACCAGACCCCGCACTCCTATTCTAACCTAACCTGTCCGAGTCGGGGTGCCCTGAGTCCTTAGCTCTAGTCTTGTGCCTGCTCGGTCATTTTTAAGATCGCTCCGTACCTACTAGTTCATTTCGGACAGTGAACTAGTTAATTCTATTAGTTCTAATAGCTCTATTCGGTGTTCGCTGTCGGTGGTCAGCATCTCATCTCATTCTTGCGATTCGGTCGGTCGGGTTCAGTGAGGATCGTCATTCGTCGGCTATTCTCTCTCGTTCTCATTTACAGACATGGAACGTATCTGTTAAACAATCGAGACTGTTTATCATTTCTCGTTCTCGTTCGCACAAACGATCGCGCGGTTTGAAATGTCCGTGATCGAAAAGACCTATTAGACCTAATAGACCGATTACGAGTCAGCGTTCGGAAACGTTTCTTCTAGTACAGTGCGAAGATACGTTTCCTATTCGTTCATCGTTCATGCACTACACAAGACTACTGAGCTCTTGCATCCTAAGTTGTTGACGGGGACTGTGGGCAATAATTTTTACTTATTTTATTCAACCACATTAACGGGGACAATGGAAGTATTTTTAAATATTTCATTGAAGTACAGCTGTCCCCGTAGGACGGGGACACGGCGCGGCGAACGGGGACAACGGGTGTGAACTGGCTAGAAGGTGGTGGCTTCTGAAATGACGACTCATCATCGTTATCACCATTTCAGCCGAAAAACATCCAGTGCTGGACATAGCCCTATTAAACAAGTATTTCGGAGGTTAAGGAGAAGTAATAAGTGTTATAACACAGTTTTAAAAGAAAATCCTGTATAAATGTAACAGATACAATAATGAATAATGTTACATTATCCAAGTAATGACTAAGAAATAACTGTTTTATTCATCTACACTGACTCCTAGGTCACAGGTTTTCCTAGTTTAGGAGACAGGGTTTTTAAACTATTTGTGCAGCCTTTTCCCAAAATACAATGTAGGTATCTGTGAAATGTATTTGTATTGTTATTGTATCCAAAGGTATTTTGTGTGTCAATAAACTTATTTTATTTATCATTTAAAGTGTTTTTTAATGTGTTTTTGTGGTGTACTTACAATAAATTAATATCTAGTCTGGCGCACCTTGGGTAGTCACGTTAATATTTTCACAAATATATCCTACTAATATTATAAACGCGAAACTTTGTGAGTATGGATGGATGTTTGTTACTCTTTCACGCAAAAACTACTGAACGGATTTGGATGAAATTTGGCACACAGGTAGTTTATAATAAATAACCTGGATTAACTTAATTTACTTTTTATCCCGATACTCCCAAGGGGTCAAGATTTATGCGAGTGAAACCGCGGGGAGCAGGTTGTAAGCTATACTTAAACTGCTAATGCAGTAGGTAATGTGTCTAGGTGTTAAAGAAGCATCAGTGGTGACTCTGTCCGTCCAATGAGTGTCCTCAAGGAACACGGCGCACAGCGATCACGTGCTGCCTTGCACATTTGCACATTTAGAATTCTGGAATACCCCTTCACAGACTTCCCAGAGATTTGCCCTAACAGGCGCTGTGCAGGGGGTTTTGGGATCGGCCCCTACCATTGCAGATGTGATGACCACCGGAGTAGTTTTAGTGAGGTAAGAATTTCCCCGGAAACAAAAAAAATATTGTGAACAAAGCATAATTAATGTGTTATAGTGGTGTTTGGTAATGAGTAGGTAAGTATCACTTTCTATCAAAAAGTCAAGAGTTCAAAACAACACAACTTTCACCGTAAAAAGCAAAATCGATTACAGTTTTAGCTAAATCGAATGAACTTTTAATAAGAAAAGTGATCAATGTTTACTTGGTTCGAAATGAGATGCCCTAATTTCGAATGCCGCCATTTTGAAGTCCCCCGCAGAGATAAATTAAACCGACATTTCTGTAGTTCGTAACGGTGCATGCACTTTTCTTCCGAAATTGCGGAAGTTACAGTTAGTTCATAATTAATTTAAGAAGACTGCCTAGTTGGTCCAGTGGTCGCAAGAGCTACTAGTGAGCAAGAGGTCCTGGGTTCGATTACCAGGTTGGGCAAAGTGTTCTTGGGTTTTTCTATTTAGAATTTCTCAGTAGCAGCCCGGAGTCTGGATTTTTGTCCGATTGATGGCAATAGGCTCGCCCCCTATTGCATGGGACTAAAACATAACTGGCGAAATGTGGGTGTAATAGAGGTACACGTCTGCCTAACCCTTCTGAGATTACAGGAGTGATGTTATGTTAATTTAAGAATATACAATTTTGATAAACTATACTATAGGTGTTATTGCGAGGGGGGCAATGGCTGATCTTTGCGTTATGCTCGTGAACGAGTGCTGCTTGTGGTGACTGGTCGTCTTGCTTTCAATGGTTTTGTTATTGTTAAAGTAATTATTCTGTTAATTTATTTTACTTCGATGGTCCTTGTTTATCATTTGTGTGTGTTTTTTAAGAATCCAATAATGCATATTATGTAAGGTGTCACGCCCTTATGCCTGGAGGCTTTTATTTGTGTATTAAGTTATGTTGTTTCTTTTCATTGACTTTTATTTGTTTCTGTTTTGGGTATATTGGCGTGGCTAGCTTACATATGGCAGATAATTTAATATGTTTTTTTAGGTTTCGGTTTTTCTTCTTTGATTACCTTATAATTGTATAGTTCAGTGGTTTTTCTAACTAAACAGACAGCTGTGCTGCTGGCGAGTTTGTTGCGCCACTTCTTCTTCCCAGCTAAAGCACTAGGAAGTGGTGAAGAGCGGGCGTTTTGAGAGACTGTCTTAAGTAATTTTGACGTTCGAAAAGTGCTGACTCTCAGCCTAGTTTGAATAAATGACTTTTGATTTTGGTGCACCCCTGCCTAACCCTTCGACGAATTCAGTGTTATGTTGTTTTTTGTCATTTCAGCCCAAGTTAACTATTGAGAGGAACAGTGGTGGGCCACCACTAGGAGCAGTGGTGGCCCAGTGGTAACGGTCCCGACTTACGAGTTGTAGGTCGTGAGTTCGAACCCAAGCAGGCGCTTTACTTTGTGTAAATAATTTCATCACCACTGCTCTCAAAACGGTGAAGGAAAACATCGTGAGGAAACCGGCATGTGCTAGAACCAAAAATTCGAAGACATGTGACATCTACCAACCCGCACTGAGCCCGCGTGGTGGATTACGGCTCACTACCTCTCATTGAGAGGAGGCCTGTGTCCCAGCAGTGGGAACGTTATAGGCTGATTATGCTTATGCTAACTATTGACAAATTATTTTGTCTGCATTCCTGTTTTCTTGATTCCACTCACATTCTATTGACCGTTTATCAATAAAAAGGATTGCACGACAAATGGAGGAATGCGTGTAACGCTAAACACATTTAAAACATCATTCCGTCTATGACATCTTTAAGGTTCCCGCAAAACAGAGTGTCGCGCTAGTGTGCACGAGGTTTTATTAATCTTTTTAGTGATATTGTATTGCAGAAGTATGTATGTATATAAAAGTATATTTTCATATTGTATGTTTATATTTAAATTAGATAACTGTTTAAGTTTTTTTATGTAAATTGTTTTCTCTTCTAGTGTTACACACGTTGTCTACATCTATTATAAATATACTCTCATCGCAGGTATGCTGGAAGAGATTTCTTTAGAAATAAGCATTACCTTTGTACGTATTATTCTGTCCTTTCTTCTTGTCTGTTTATATGTGTACATAAATATTTAAATAAATAAATAAACGATTGAAAGAGACGGAAAGATGTTAAGTACACACATACATTACTATCATGCCTTCTCATAGAGGTAAGTAGAAACTACTTACACACTCATATATCTGGTCATAAATACACGCGCGCCGGTTGTGAGTACTACGCACATGACCTTTCTGAAGAACATCACCAATAAGGTGTAAGCAAGTGGCCTTTAATCCTCATTTCGTAGTTTTGCAAATAAAATTAGAAGCAACACTATTATAAAAACCAGAAATCTTAACTGCAAGAAATATTACGACGATCATCAATCGCCAGGCTTGTAAAAACTGTTCATTTGGAACATAATTCTAATAACGACTAATCTTCTAGCGTGGTAATGACGCTACGCGGTCCGTAAATATTGGTGTAGGTAGGAAGTAACTGACTATCCTGATGATATTATTAAGGCTCCCGCAAACAGACGCGACGCCACAACGCGACACAAAGGCACCTAAGTGTCGCGCCTGTTTAAGGGAGCCTTTATGGTTTTTTTTTTCCGGTTTTTGTTTTAACAACATCCGTAACCGTAATTGGATAAGCAGAGGTGTACCTTCAGTACACTCACATTTCGCCATTATGTTTAAGGCCCATGTAACAGGGGGCGAGCCAATTGCCATCAACTGAAGCAAAAAACCAGGCTCCTATTACATTTACAGATATAAAAACTTAATAAATGCGAATGACGCGACACAGTCCATAAAACTTCGTGGAGGCAGCATCTGACTGTCCTGATGAAATGATTATGGAACAAGACGCATAGCACTTGAAATGTGACGAGAAAAATGTCTTGAAGAAAGTTTCAAGTGTGAATGTACATGGCTATAAGAGTCAGGGAAAACCAAAGAAACAATTGATGAACTGTGTGAAAGATGATATGGCTAGAAGCGGTTGACTACCGAGATGTCGACCAATAGAAACTTTTTGAAGAATAAGACGTGTAAGACAACTAATAAAAATGTCTTGAGCAAAGTTCCAAATATGAATTTGGATGGCTATAAAGCCGGCAATACATGTTGGTCATAGTTGGCCGAGCGAAGGCGAGTACCAACATACAGACAGCCCGTTTGTCGAGCCTCGCCATTGCTCGTCAACGCTCGCCTAGCTGGCCGAGTGCAGGCGAGCGCCAACGTGTGTACGGTTCGTTTGGTGTGCCTCGCCACCTCACGGGATTGCTCGCTACGACTCGTCTCACTTCGGATCTGTGTCGGTTCGATTTGCCTACACTCGCGTTGGCTGAGGCTTGGCGAACATGTATTGCCGGCTACAGAGTAGGGGAAGACCAACAAAACGATGGATGGACTGTGTGAAAGATGATATATCTAGAAAGGGGGTAATTACCGAAATGTCGACTAATAGACACATTTGGAAGAAAAAGACATGTAAGCAAGACCACAAATAAATTGGAATAAGGAAGGGCTGGAGAGTTATGATGATATTGATAATGAAGCGTATCACTCGCTAGGCAAGCAGTACCCTAATTGCGTAATACACAATCAATCGGAATCTGAATCGTTTTGAAACAGATTGCTAATACATTGCTTCATGAGTTCGATAAAAAAATCTGCTCAACAATGACAACGCAATGAGTGTTGTTGAACTGTCAAAATACAACAGATTAGTTCCACATCTGAAAAGCAACACAAACAACAAAACATAAAAAACCACTCTATACCATAACCTTATTAATTATCTCGACGAAAAAAGAACAAAATCGAGCATTACCATATAAAAGTTGAATTGCAGTATGAACTTATTTTTAAATTTCGAATTAATTTAACGGAACATGTTCGACGGGCTATTTTTAGCCGCGCGTGTTTATAACACGTGACCGTTTTTGAGTTTGGAGGTATTTTTTTTACCTACGGTTATTAGTTTGTCGACCAAGGTTGCGCGCCCACTTCAATTCTTTTGTTTTGAGTGACAAATTATTATGCAATTTTAATGTGTAATGTATGCAGGTTTTTGAATTAGTGTTCTTGGTGTAAATCCGGTTATATCTTTAAACGGTTAGTTATTTTTACTAATGGACGTCTCACGGGTAGTCAAAAAACCACTTTCTTACCTTCTCAGTTATACCTATTTTTTTTATTTTATTTAAGGAGTAATAATCATGGTCTGGCAGTTTGAATAATTTATGCGGCCTACCCAAATGTCCTTTTTTTGGTAATGTTCGTCGAATCGTTGAGCTCCTTAAGTTCTGTGTTGAGCTGCATGACTACAGACAAATGCGTGAACTGACTGGACAGGTTCACTAATTCTGTGTGGTTCTTTCCTCAAAAGACCATTTCAGACATCAATCCACATGAAAACGCCGACCTTAAAATATGATTGACGTGTAAAAGTGTTTGTAGTCACTTGTACTCCACGTCATTTTAATTTAAAAAAAAATGTGCTGGACCATATAATTCCAACAATAGTCAAGTTTTGTTTTTTACGAAAACACGTTTTATTAAATGTTACAGCACAACTTTAAATACCCCCACGAACCCTGTACCGTTGTATGCACCCTTAAGCACTAACTCAAACTCTAGTCTCTAATTATAGGCACTTTGAATTGTCTAGGTCGGTCGGTCATAGAGATGAAGCTAGTTGTCCATTCCTGTGGAGAAGAACGGTCAAGAAACTGCACGAACACTCTTTTAAATCAAATTATGGTTACAATGTATTGGTAACATCATTCATGTTGAAATTATGCATGTGAGAACGATGAAGCATGTTTTGCGTGGGTTACGTTACTCACTACCGCAAACAGAATTTTAACACACAAAATAAAAGTCGTTTCGCAGCAATTACTGTTTTGCTATGTTACTTGGTTTTATGTACAGAGTAGTTGCAGGTTAAAATCCTGTAAAAACCGCTTCAAAATCCGTTGCGAAGTTTAGAAAGAACAACGCGGTCACACAGACACACGAAAAGTGACTTTATTCAATAATATGTTGATAGGTGTTTTTACACCCCGTATACCTACGGTATCTGAGGCCCTATTGTGAGTTTCTTCTAACCATCTCGACATTACGCATCGACCGCGTTCGGCGCTCCGATTGGCCCTCCACCGATCGGTACCTTTTTGTTTTTTTGGGTGGGTAATCATTAAATGTCTTCTCCCGCTCTGGGTGGAGCGGAAGGGCGTTACAGACTTTTACTGACTAAAACCCACCCGTATTACTTCAGTTGCCTGTGCCAGGGCCACGGTTACTCTTTCGAATTACCCGCGACCCTGAGGCGTCGGCCCTATCGGACCCCGTCATTTTGTGCTGACATCTCGATGAGGCGCTCGTGGATGCGATGGAAACGATGGACGAGCGTGCCTAGAAAATGCCTGTTCACCTATGTGAACGGGAACACAGAAGCTCTGGCAGAGAGTTCCTCACTTTGGCTGTGGAGGTGAAGCGCTGAGTAGGTACTTGTCGGCAAACTAGACATGTTCGTGAACGGGCGCCGTCAGCTGGGACTGGTCATCTCTTATCTGCCATGGGTTTTTTTTTACTGTGGACGCTTTTAACCTGTACCTTAGATTGCGTAATACACAATCAATCGTTTTGAAACAGATTGCTAATCCATTGCTTCATAAGTTCGATAAAAAGTTCAGCTCAACAATGTAAATAACGCAATGAATGTTATGGAACTGTCAAAATCAAACAGATTAGCCGTAATCGTTTACGAAAATATGTTTCGCAATTAGGCTGCTGCACGTCTTTACACATCGTTTTCACATGTATAATTTCAACTTGAATAACGTAACTAATATTTTGTCTGTTCTTCTCGATAAGTACCTACCACGCTTTGGAATGGGCAACTAGCCTCATCTTTCTGACTGTCCGCCTCCTTGACAATTCAAAAGTGACTGTAATTGGTTTACTTAATTGAAATTAATGCTTTGCGTTTGACACTTTGGCCGTGCGCATAATAAATGTGGAAGAGAAGCGCTGATCACGAATAAACGGGAAATAAAAAAATGACAACACACTGTCTTGCTCTTGTTTCTACAAGACTCGAGACACGGTCTACAGCTCCACTTTCAGCTTAAAAAGTTTGTTTTTTTTGTCCATAGACTGGCAAAACCACCGATTACATTCCAAACGTGCTCAGAATTTAAAAGAGCTGACTAGGAATGAAATAGATTGGTGAAAGTGCTTCTAATAAAAATAAAACAAAACAAAACTCGACGTTTTGTAACTCAGGTCACAGACTTCGCTTTTACATTGTGGAGGAACAACTGTGTTTCGGTTTTCGAAGTTTTTTGTTATCATCGAATTTTGATGGATGTTTCATACCCAGGAGGACTACTCCGTGCCTTTCCGAGGCATCACTTTAAGCCGTATCACTATGGTAAATGTTATAACATTAGTGACATTGGTAAAAACCATTTTTGATAACTATGATTAACAAAATGGTTTTTACCAATGTCGCTACTGACATACCTGATAAATTATATCGAATAGTTTAAAAATCATAATGTAACTTTTTATTCAAGATGAAATTTAATAGGTGCGCCCGATTAAAATATATTTAATAATTCCACGGGTAAGAAAGAATATTTTGAGCATGCTATTCGGCCGAGAGAAAGGAAAGGGATGCACAAACGTGCACGTAGGCAAGCGATTTGGCAACGTCGGCGCTCGCCCTTTTGTTCGTAGGTACGCTCAAAATTAGGTAAATGACCGCTAGCTCAACGCGTTTCCAATCTTCATGTTGTGAACTCTGCGATGAATGGATTGCTCTTTGGGCGCGTGATAAAATTGATACTGAACTTACTTTTTTTTTTTTACCACGATAATTTTTGCCTACTAGAAGACAGTTACTCTAACTATGACGACAATTAACTACACTTTCAAGAATTTGTATTTGGGAAATGACAATTTATAATTAATAAGTAGCAGTTACGGCTAAAGCTGGAAAGAAACCCTCTGTTGAAGTCCACGCTCCGACCTAACCCAATCCAGATCATGGCGGGCACCGAGAAGTTCCAGCAGGCTCCCGGGAATAGATTCGTTGCCTTGGATCCCACTGATGACGCCGACGAGACCCTACACAATCTGGTCGAAACGTTGAGAGACGAGGGCATCAAGTTCTGCTAAAAGCAGCGCACTAGCAGGAAATCCAAACTCTCAGATGAGACTCTCAGGCTGTTGGCAAAAAGACGGGAAACCACCCAAGCGACTTCGTCAGACAGGTCAGACCTGAACAAGCGAATTGCGAATATGGTACGGCGCGACTTTCGGAGCTCCAACACACGCCTCATTGAAGGGGCAATAGAGCGGAACCGAGGGTCCAAAGTATTCACTCAGCAGCTTGGGAGGAGCCACCTGACGAAGCATAAAACGCACGACGGGAGGACTGTATTGTCGAAGCCGGAGATATTCGCCGAGATAGAGGATTTCTATGGCCGAGACGACCACGATTCCAGAGCCACCCTGACACGCCACTATACCGACGAACTGCCAGACATCAGTCAAGACGATATCGTGTTAGCTCTGAGACAGCTTAAGAATGGAAAAGCCCCCGGTGAGGACGGCATAACGTCAGAGCTTTTGAAAGCCGGAGGAGCTCCTGTTATACAGGAAATACAGAACCTCTTCAAAGCTGTCCTTCACAGTGGGAGAACTCCAAAGGCGTGGAGCGGGAGTTTGGTGGTGCGCTTTTTTAAGAAGGGAGATAAAGCCCTCCTTAAAAACTACAGACCCATCTCACTCTTGAGCCACGTCTATAAGCTGTTCTCACGAGTGGTCACGAACCGTCTCGCCAGGAGACTCGATGAGTTCCAGCCACCGGAACAGGCCGGGTTTCGCGGAGGTTATGGCACCATAGACCACATACACACAGTGAGGCAGATTATACAGAAGTCCGAAGAGTATAATCAGCCCCTTTGTCTGGCCTTTGTGGACTACGAGAAGGCCTTTGACTCTGTCGAAATCTGGGCTGTTCTGGAATCCTTACAGCGATGCCAAGTCGACTGTCGTTATATCGAGGTACTGAGATGTCTATACGACGCCGCCACCATGAGTGTCCAAGTATAGGACCAGCAGTCTAAACCCATCCTATTAGGCAGAGGAGTGAGACAGGGGGATGTTATATCCCCGAAATTGTTCATGAGCGCGTTGGAAGATATGTTTAAGACGCTGGACTGGAAAGGTAAGGGCATTAACATAAACGGCGATTACATCTCACACCTGCGATTCGTCGTTGACATAGTCTTAATGGCGGAGTCGTTGGAGGAGCTGAACCAGATGCTGGACGGCCTAGCTTCAGCCTCGGGACGCATCGGTCTCGTCATGAATTTGGATAAAACCAAAGTCATGATCAATGGTCTCATTGATCCGGGACCGGTCGTCGTACATGGCCACCCTCTCGAAATTGTTTCCGAGTACACTTACCTTGGGCAAATTCTACAGTTAGGTATAAACAATTTTAAGGGGGAGGCCAAGAGGAGGATCCAGCTGGGCTGGCCAGCGTTTGGGAAACTACGTCGAGTCTTCTCGTCATCCATACCGCAATGCTTCAAAAGGATAAGATCTCTGAAGGATAGGATTCGCAACGAATACATCCGGCATTTTCCTTTGCGTCGGTCCCGGGTATCATTCGTAGATCTTCGACAGTCGTTACGGGTCGAAGCCCGAAAATCTGACAACCAGTCTTAGTTACGGGTATCGTGTTACCCAGTTACTGGTTTCTGTACATGTTAAATATTGGAATTTGGTTAAACTGGAAGCCGACCCATCATGGTAAGGAAAAAGAGAGGCCTAGACAGGTGAAGATTTAGTAGGGATGATTACATTTTTTTTAAATTTTATCTCAATAAATTGTTTGTTTCTAACTAGTGCAAACAAAATTACAAAAAGTGAAATAGCTTGAAAAATTGCCAAGTTATAAACGTTTTAAGATCAGTGTTAGATAAGGACAGCACTATCGTAGAAGCGACGTCACGTCTATGTCATTTCATACTAGCGCCGTACATTGTCCGTACCGTTCGACAAGGACGGGAATAATCCCCTCCAGAAACTTTAAAAGCAATGTATCTTCTTCATATTTACACCGATTTAACAGATTTTTTCGATTATCTAATTTTTTGAAATAATGTTATTTCAAAGTGGGCATAGCTACTTTGAAATTACATTATTTCTATGAACATTTCTTATGTCAGTAATCATCCCTATTAATGCTTTTACTTTTTTTATCGACTAAATTATTTAATGACTGATGATCTTTTTTAAAAGAGTAACCATGGAGTTTCGTGCCGGTTCTTCTCCATAGGAAACGACCAATTGGAACCGTGCAACTAGATACTGGCGTTTCATAAGTGCTCATGTAGGTTTATGTGAAATATAATACATATTTTGATTTTGACTACTTCAACATTGAATTGAATAAAAATATGCTTGTTGAACAATTGTAATGATACCTGCACCCTAATTGCGTAACACATTTTCGTAAACGATTACGACTAATCTGTTTGATTTTGACGGTTCAAGAACATTCATTGCGTTCTATATATTGTTGAGCAGAATTTTTATCGAACTTAAGAAGCAATGGATTAGCAATCTGTTTCAAAACGATTCAGATTCCGATTGATTGTGTATTACGCAATTAGGGTGCTGATCTTTCATGAATAATGAGGATTTATTATGTACCTACATAATGTCTATAATGTAATTATGATGAATATTATAGAGGTTTATGCACCATCTCTTACTACCAATTTGTACGCCACGTTAAGCGACTGAACATGTTAGAACTTTTCTGTACCTCACTATCATCTTGCATGCAATGTGTCATGTACACCATTTTTAAACAAATAAGATCTTTACTTACTTACATTTAGTGCCGGTTTCACCAATGAAACTGGACGCGTTCAGCACATCTAACGCGTTCAAGAGCTGTCAGTGTCAAAACAGTAATATGGAAACTGACACAACTACTACTGTTTTGAACTGGGTTTAAAAGTACTGATCGCGGACAGTTTCATTGTTGAAATTGGCACTTAGGCGTTGAATGAAGGAGACCTGCAAGCATGCCACGATAGAAACGCTTTGTTCGACGGAGGAATACACAAAATGACTGATGAAGAAAATAAATCTGTAATTTTGTCTATTTTGTCCATTTTGTCTATTCTGCCATCGACATCGACATGAGGAATGCGTCCAAAAAGCCTTACGATCAAAGGGACTGCGTGCAGTTGAATGAAACTTGAAAGGGTGTTATGAGTACTTATAACAAAACTTGGAAGAGTATTGTGTTTAATTGCTGCATTATAAGATGTCTTCCAATGGTTTCTTATCACGAGGTAAAAGCTTTTTCAGCTATCAATTCGCTTGGTTTGGAAAGGACGCAAAACTTTGGGTAGCGGCGCACTTATGAAAGTCTTTATTGCGAAAGTTTAGGAAGAGCTAAAGCGCGTTCACCGTCAAACTGCATAGAAAAAAAGAGAAGCGCGATGACACAACGTCGTGGCGCTTCTCTTTTTTTCTCTTTTATTTCGCTCTTAATTGATTGCAAACATAAAAGAAATGAGCAGTGGTGGCCTAGTGGTAACGGCGGCGACTTACGAGTTGTAGGTCGTAGGTTCGAACCCAGCCAGGCGCTTTACTTTGTGTAAATTATTTCATCACCACTGCTCTCAAAACGGTGAAGGAAAACATCGTGAGGAAACCGGCATGTCTTAGAACCAAAAATTCGAGGACATGTGACATCTACCAACCCGCACTGGGCCCGCGTGGTGGATTACGGCCCACTCCCTCTCACAGAGAGGAGGCCCGTGTCCCAACAGTGGGAACATAATAGGCTGATTATGCATAAAATAAATTATCTATAATAATAAATAAAACACTGTTACGTTAACATGTTGCTTGTAGAATAATCTGACACAAAATCAGAATGATTGCATGTGTGGTTTTACTCGTAAACATATTTTTTTTGAGGTTGCTTCGTGTTTTTTTTTCTATCGTATCGAATTAGTTGTATTATGTTTTCAACGCACTATCTACTTGCATATATCTTGAAGAATCTAATTTATAAAATTCTCGTGTCACAGTTTTCGTTGCCATACTCCTCCGAAACGGCTAGACCGATTTTGATGAAATTTTGTGTGCATATCGGGTAGGTCTGAGAATCGGCCAACATCTATTTTTCAAAAAAAAAAAAATTCAAAAAAAAAAAAAAATTAGCAAAACAACGTTTGCGGGGTCAGCTAGTATCATATAAAAGTCTGATTTTGTTAATTTACTTTAAGGCATTATAGAACTTGCGTTTAGGTCCTGTAGACCGCTTAAGATTAGAAAAAAACAAAGTTGTCGAAATGCGGTTATCATTTTTTAAACTTTCCTCTTCTTGACTTGTCGCAACACGACAAGGAACTGCTGTCTTCATTAAACGAGAAAATATTAGGAGAAGATATTCTCTAATATCATAACATAACATCACGACTGTATTCTCTGAAGGGTGAGGCAGAGTGCACCTATAGTACACCCACATTTCACCAGTTATGTTTTAAGTCTTATACAGAATGTCCCGTAAGTCGACGTCAAGCCGGAATCGGGTGATAGGTCATTATAGTAAACAGAAAAATAAAAATAAAATCTTTGCTATGTATTTAAAAAAAATACGGACATTTATAAAAATAAAACGAGGAAATCTACTGTCTGTGACAGTCATTTAACTCCTGTTGCTTTTTTTTAAATATATTTTTCTGTTAACATTATCACCGGACCCAAAGAAAAGTCATTGACCGGACCTATCACCCGACTCCGTCTTAACGTCGACTTACGGTTCACCCTGTCTAATAGGGGGCGAGCCTATTACCATCGTTTGACGTTGAAAAAATCCAGACTCCGGGCTGTTACTGAGTATTTCCAGATAGAAAACCCAATAACACTTTGCCCAACCTGGGAATCGAACCCAGGACATCATGCTTAGCAGTAGCGCTTGCGACTGCTAGAACGACGAGGTAGTCTTGTCGTTTTACTTAACTTTTATTTTTGTACAATATGTTTTGTCCAAAAACGTTGCAAAAATATAGCCTTGATCCGGTGTCTATAGAAATCGTTAAGTCTTTACTTACGAAGTCGAATTTCTCGGAAACGTGAAATTCGATTTGTTATGTTCGTCAATTTGGTTACAAATGGCTTTTGCATAATCAGCCTATTACGTTCCCACTGCTGGGACATTTTTTTTTTTGGGAATGGCATCTCGCAGGTCAACCTATGAGGTTGTCGTCTGCTTAGACGGACTTGCCTGTGGTTGCCCTAATAAATTAAGGCCTCCAGCCAGGACTTAAACTTATGTACTAACTTAAAAACGAAGCGACAACGCTAAGGGCACCCCCTGTGGGGTACGAACCTCGGCTTAGGGCGTCGCTGGAAGAGGGCAGCAAGGGACTAGCTGGATCAGGATTTGAGTGATTTAGGGACGAATTTAAAGCTACAGGCTCAGCGGCGCGGGCTGGCTCGAGCAAGGGTCGGGAGGGGGCTGCTGGGATACAGGCCTCCCCTCTTTAAGAGGTAGTGGCGCGGTACGGACAACATATGGAGATAGTCTAAAGTAACATAGTCGTGATGTGACTTGAATTTGAAAACTATTTTTAATTGGATTTTTTTAAGCTATATGATAATATTTGGAAACAAATATTTTTTGGAGTTAAAATTTAAAAAAATGGCATCATCGCCATTATACTCGAACCTAAAATTGCTTAATTCTGTAACACATATTTAAGGTTACACTTTATTAATGTACCTAACATTATTATATCTGTTACATTTATAGAGGTTATTCTTTTAAAACATATTACGGTTACTAAATGGATTAGCAATATCCTTTAAAATAATTCAGATTCTGATTGATAGTAGACGCAATGAGGGCACAGGAGTGTTATTATGTTCCTCCAACAAAAGATATACACAATCTTTGACACATTAATAAAAGGCAAAATCAGGTATTAAGTATATATATACTCCTACACTTATAGAAAATCACAGCGTGCATAATAATGTTATTTTTTTTTGTTAAGTGTTGAAGGTACATTAGGCCTGCCCGAATATTGTTAGGCAAAGTGGGATACAGTCCTTAACCAATCCATGAATATTATTGTCGACAAGTTTTACTGCGAAAATTTTCGCCATTTTTTCATGTGGGGTTGCGGCATCTTCTCAACGCCTAATACTCCTTTTTCTGCGGCTGTCTTGGCGGCGGTTCCCATTTCTACGGACCTTTCTCTGATGGTACGGTGGATGATGGTCCACGCTGTCATAATCAGCCTATAATGTTGCTACTGCCGTGACACAGACCTCCTTTCTCGGAGTGAGGGTGCCGTTTCTACCAAGCGGACTTAGTGCGGGTTGGTAGACGCTTCATCATCATTATTTCAGCCCACAACCACCCACTGCTGGGTAAAGCCTTTTCGAAAGGGGAGGCCTATAACGTATAGGCGTTCGTTTTCGTCTGCCGGCCGGACTCCTTGGTTCTGTGTGGCCCTCACCCCGCGATTTTGGACAGCCCCGAGGGACTAGACAAATGGCATTCGCTTCGGAGCGATTCTATATAATCTACAATCGCTATCGCTTCACTATGATACAACGCTATGACCTAAGACCATGTGACATTTCGATGGATTAAATTCTGTCAACCCGATAAATTTTTTGGCTTTTCTAGTAGCGTCGCTAATCGTATGCTACAAATGTCACCTTGTCCAGGCCCCTTGGTCTCTTAGGCCTAACCTTGCCCATCATTCGGTCGAAGCTTCACTCCATCGGCCATCTCAGAGTCTAACTAGAAACACGCTTGCGTAGAACTAACCTAGATGCTCATACCAGGGGAACATCGACCACTGATTGCTTCAACCTAATAAGGAACAAAAAAGTTTCGAATTTGTAAAGATTTTCAAATATTTTGCAACAATCAAAGACCTTGATTAGCCATGGACTTGTTTTCTAAGTGCCACAATGGCTGCCACTCCCTCGTGATGCCTCATTGGGCTTCAGTCAAGGTCAGTGATGTCATTTCGTGACCTTAATACTGTTGTGATTTGGCAGAATTCAAAAATGTTTTATGCTTTTCTATACTTATCATTTGATGACAGATTTCGGGTAAAATTCTAAATATGAAATTTTAAATGAACCTCTAAAAACGTACCGTGAAATGGGTGTTTTTGAAGTTTCGGTACATGCCATTCTAAAATGCCATCCAGCCTCAATGTTAACCTCATGAAGTAATATAGTATACCTCAAGAGGAGTTTCCTCATGTGGAGACGAGATTGGCTGCACTGTTGCTGAAGCGAATCTCGTCATCTCAGACAAATAAAATGCTATAGGAACGGATCGAGTGCTTGCATACTGTTTCATCTCGATAGATCAATAGGATGTTGTCCTAAATTATCCTTCCTGCAAGGATCCATCTAACGAGGGAAGTGAAAAAGCATTAAGAATGATCAGTCTCAGTAGACTAACACCCATATGCTAAGTCAAAACCTCATGATTTCCTCGACTTCACTTAACCACACTTAGGTGGTTTGATATTTATAGTTGCAATTTCACTTCTCATCTCGAAACACGCGTATTTAATCCGATTTTCAGAATGTATTTTGAAGAGTTTATTAAATATTGACGAATTCGTGACCTATCACCTCGACTCACACTAATTCGAAGTACCTCATAATTTCCTTAATCTGATGACTATGAAGACCGATTTTGAGGGTCTTTTGAGGCACGCCTTGAGGTCTCCTCGACAGAGTTGGGAGTCGAGTAGCTTTCTGGGTTACGACTTAGAATATGGGTGCATGTGTCTCTCACTCCACAGATTACAAATAGATATATCACATACCAACTAGCATAACTGTCATAGAAATATCACAAACTAGCGAGTTTGTCAGCGGCTTTATCTGCGTGTATTTTTAAGAATATTTTCATAAAAACATTACATAACATCACGCCTGTAATCCCAGAAGGGTTAGGCAGAGGTGTACCTATAGTACACCCACATTTCGCCAGTTATGTTTAAGTCCCATGTAATGGGGGGCGAGCCTATTGCCATTAACTGGGAACAATTCCAGACTCCGGGCTGCTACGCAGAAATTCTAGATAGAAAAAATCCTTTGCCCGACCTGGTAATCAAACCCAGGACCTCATGCTCAGCAGTAGCTCTTGCGACCACAAGACCAACGAGGCAGTTCATAAAAACATCCAGGATAAAAACCCTTTGTCCTTCCCCAGATCCCAGGGTCCCTAACTGTAAAATTTCCTAGGTAGGTGTGAAAACTTGAAAAGCTTGAATATTAGCAAGTATGGATTATGCTATTCACGATGCTTAACGGATCATGTTTCTTTTAAATGCAAATAAATCAGGTTGCCGTAAACGCCACCGATCGAACCCACATTAATATTTCACATGAGCTAAGCCCGTTGTTAGACCTAACATGGGGTTTCTAGTAATGTCTATTTTAAAGGCCATTTTAGCTCTTTCATTATGCACCATTTCATACAAAAATATAACATTTGGGAATTGTTAGAAGAGCTTAAACTCCTGCCAGTTTATTCTGTAAATGTCTCTTCGTGACAACGCGTAGCTTGTCCGAGTTTTGTCGACAGAAGCATAGACAAAATGTCAGATTTCTTTTGTATAATCTCGTTTCTATGGGGGTCATTCCACGCGTGCTGAGATTTTTGCAGAATTGATTGTACTTCCTAAAGTGGGCGGTCGGCAGAGTGGCAGGTTTTCTATGGAAATGCTGTTTTTGTTTTAATAACTAGGGGTTCTAGAAACATGTACTGAATTTATACAATTTGCACTTCGATGTCCCCCACTGTGATAGGAAAATCAAAGCAAATTGTTTATTTGTTAGAATATGGTACAATTTGATGTTACAATATCGGTTCCAGCATATCCTGTCCTAGTAATATGGCGTACAAATATTTCTTCATTTCTAGAACAAAGCTTATATCACAAACCTATTAATAAACCTATTAATATGAGCATGAGGTCATGGGTTCGATTCCTAGGTCGGGGAACGTGTTATTGGGTTTTTCTATCTGGAATTTCTCAGTAGCAGCCCGAAGTCTGGATTTGCGCTCGGTAGATGGCAATAGGCTCGCCCCCTATTACATGGGACTTAAACATAACTGGCGAAATGTGGGTGTACTATAGGTACACCTCTGCACAACCCTTCGGGGAAACAAGGCGTGATCTTATGTTAAGATTAAACCCCAGATGTTGACATATATCATGACTCAGTAAATAACTTTGAACCCCAAATTTTGAGGTCCCACAGTACGCAACTCGCACAATTTAAAAATTCATTTTATTGTATCAGTATATAATATATGTATTTCTTGTAAACTCTGTAAACTTATAACTTGTGTCTTTTTGAATTTCTGTTTGTATAGTTTGTGCCACTTAATTTTTATTCATTTCTTTTTTACTGAAGAGATAATGAGGAACAGGGTGTAAAGTTCATGCATACTCTTGGAAAAGGGAGGATCCTCCGACCAGATGGATGTGTCGTATCTGGTGGGCTACTGCCCGATGATTGTTGTCCGGAAGTTGTATATATGCTATCTGCGCGGTAAACTCTGCTTGCGCGATGCAGGATTCGTCTGACGTCAGTGTGATGCGTTTGTTCGCATGTGGCGGTTTAGATGCCGCCACATTACCTTAAGATTTACCACTGTGTTTGAAAATGTTGGTTCACCTGTTATTGGCAACTGTATAAGCCCATAACCGTCATCTAGTGTTATTTGATATTTTGTATAAAGAAGCTGTTGGTGTACCTTTATAAATAAATCAAATCAAATGAATTAGTTAATAAAATATGAAACTATAATCGCTAATTAATAAAGATTGAAATTGTACTGTAGTAATGATAATGATTAATATTTAATTTGTAAACGGTTTGGTGATGAGGAAGTCACCAAACCGGGCACATATCCAGACTTCGGGCTGCTACTGAGAAATTTAGGGTTTAGGAATACATTTATCTCAAAAAGAAATACAATTATTCAGTGCTATGAGAAAAACATAATAATTAAGATAAGCGACGGTTCCGCTGGGTTATAATATTAAACTGAAAGTAAGTTATAAAAAAAAACAGTAAATACTTTTAATTCATACATTATTCAGGTGGTGCAATAGCCTTTTATAAGTTGGAAGTGCTTTCGATTCTTCATAACTTTGGCTATAGAGTTTTTGAGTTCAGCCTTTTTCTTCCTTTCTACCAAATTTTGCCTACACAAATGCACCGCAATTCGCGCGACACACGGTGCTTTTGTGTCGCGAGCGATTCGTGTTGCGTGTCGCGCCTGTTTGAAGAATCCTGTATTCATTTATGTTAAAACTGGCTTCTGCATTTTTCATATCTCTCTGGACCGAATTCTGAAGTCAGCTTAGACGAAGTCGCGAGCAGAACCTAGTCCAGAATATTTAAGAGGAGGTCTCTTACTTATTAAGAACCATCTAGGAATTTATTAAATGTGGGTAAAACCCATACATTCAAAAGCTCTAAATCGCAAAGAGCAAAGAGCTCGAAACGAAAACGATCTTTGGACGGTGATTTTGCAGTTTTGGAACGCAAAACGAACGATGGAAATCTTTCTCATTATTTTTTTTAACCTTACCTACTTGCTATTTCTTAAGAAAGGAATGACTCGACTCAGGCACCTGACAGGTGCCAACGACGAAGCGAATAGCTTTCAACGTTTTTCTCTCTCAAGAAACGTACAAAAGATTGTTGGTCCCTTGGAAGTAAAAAAGGGACTTACTTATATGATTAGAGATCGCTGACTGTTCATACCGCCGCCGGCGGCGAGTACTCTCTCCCCACTAGTTTGTCGCAGCTACAAGAGCTATCAAAGAGAGTACGCGCTCAGCGACGCCTTGCGAGCAGAACACTCTCTGAGAGACTCACGCTGAGTACATGCAAACCAGCGAGTAATCGCCGCGCCGTCCGTCCGTCGCACACTCGCTGCTCGTTGCTCGCCAACTCGTTTTTTGTTGCCAGATCTACTGGCGTCTCGTTTATCTTCGGCTGTTGGACAGGTTTCTAAGTAGACGTAGCATTAGTGAAGTTCGAGCATGAACTCTCCCGAAATTAAGCGAACTGATTGAAGGAAATTTGAGGGGCTCGTGGCTAAACAATAACAGCCGTATCGGTCGATCGAAGGTTAACCTGCATCTTGCTGCGGTCGGTTTGTGGGTGTGTAAAAAAAAGAAAGAAGAAAAAGAAAGAAAGAAAATAAATAAAGAAAGAAATAAAAATATTTATTTTCTGTCTTTATTTTCTTTCTTTCTTTTCCTAAGAAAGAAAGAAAATAAAGACCCAGGACCCAGGTACACAATATTCACACAAAACAAAAGAAACAGAAGAAAATAGTATTGTGTGCCTCACAGCTGCGCCAAATAGGACCATAGACCATCCATTACTTAAATTATCTAGTCGGAGTCATTCGACAACCTGGCAACCATACTTACCGGGTATCGTGTTACCCAGCAACTGGGTTGTGGAGGTCAGTTCAGGTGTGATGACTCTCCATTATTGGCTTTTGGTTTAAATTCGTTTTTTTATTTTACTATATTTAGATTATTTTATATTTTGTTAATGTGAGAACGCTGTAGGCCTTGTAGATTGTAAATTTATAGACCATAGTCTATTTATTAAACATATGGTACTCGTTGGCAGGCCTACACTGTCGTCCTCACATACCTATTAACACTGTAATTTGAAAAAAAAAAGACTTCTTTTTAAAAGAGTAACCATGGAGTTTCTTGCCGGCTCTTCTCCATAGGAAACGACCAATTGGAACCTTGGAACCGTGCACCTAGCTTCTAACCATGGGGTCTCAACTCGAACAAATTATAATTTATCTTGAAAAAAATTCATAGATGGCAGCATATAGGTAACCATTATGAAATTATCAATAATTAAAAAGCGATATACGGCAGAATTTTGGCTGAATTATGATTGGTAACAGTCTAAACTTCCCAGTTTAGTGCAGATTTATCTATTTCCACTCATAATACACGTATTTTAAAAATAAAATAAAAAGGAAGCCTTTATCTTTAATTCGAACCCTTTAAATGATAAAAGTAGCCATCTGTTAATCATTTTGTTTAGATGTTTTTGCAATAGATGGCGTTTTACTCAATTGGTCCAGTCTCATCAGTTTCCAATTTTGTTACTTATTTAAATCAAACCACTTTTTTTTTTACATAGAAATATAAAAGAAATCTAATAACATGTTTTTCTTAACCCGGAACTATAAAAAATTATATAAAAAGGATTGCATGAAACGTTTTAAAAGTAGGTCGACTCCTAGATGGCGTTGTAATACTACAATCTCTGGCGCTTATGCTGCGATCTGTTGAAGAATTGGACGACTAAAAATTGCCAGCTGAATTTCCAGACTTAGGGAGGTTTCATTTCCTTGTATGGGATTGGGTACCTGTACTTCTGACGTTTCATATGTACCCATGTAGGTTTATGTGAAATATTTTGATTTTGATGTGTGAAATCGAAATCAAAAGTCATTTGTTCAAATTAAGCTGAGAATCAACACCTTTTGAACATTAAAATTACTAAAGAGAGTCCCTCAAAACGCCCGCCTTTCACCGGTAAGCAGTTAGAATGAATTAATAAAACGGACTTGTAAACATAGGCTAAGTTGTTCTGCAGGCAAGTCTGATAGTTCGATGTTACTTCCAAGTTGTGTCCGTGATTGATTTACGATTAACCGTAATTCTCAGAAGCAGCGGTCCAATTCGAAGCAAGTAATTGTTGGAACTTTTACTAGAATTAGAAATGTTACGTGGTTTAGCAAATAAAGCCTTCTCAAATTGCCTGTTTGAGCAAGAAATCTTGGGAAACAATGGGGATGATGACTCATATTAAAAATGTTCGGAAAAATATTATAATGTCAAAGAAGGCATCGTAAAAATGAGATAATCGAAAACATCTGATAAATCGATGAAAAGTCGAAGAAGATAAACGCTAAAAGTTTCTGGAGGGGATTATTCCCGTCCTTGTCGCGTGGTACGGACAATGTACGGCGCTAGTATGAAGTAACATAGTCGTGATGTCTCACTTCTACGATAGTGCTGTCTTTGTCTGACAGTTATTTTAAAACGTTTATAACTTTGCAATTTTTTAAGCTTTTACACTTTTTGTAATAATGTTTGCGCTATTTGGAAAGCAACGATTTTTTTGAGATGATAAAAAAAAACGTCATATCTAATACCTGCCGTACTATCGTCTAATAAGTAGACAGACCTTTTTCTCAAGCAGCTGTTCCAGCTTAAAGTTTCATACAACTAGAAGACGACCCTCTGATCTGCCCCGAATGACGTAAGGGAGAACCTCCAGGTTGCCCGCGTGATTCAAATTTTCTTACGCAAGGCTTTGTCAGTTTGTATGTTAAACAAAATATGTTTCGCGACCGTAACGTAACAACTATGTATTGGCAGGATCATAATCATTAAAATCGGCAATACGACTCTGTAAGTATTTTCTTAAATAAATTACAATGTAAGTACAAGCTAATTCTAAAATTATAAAATATAATGTACAAGTGTATATTAAAAAACAGGGAACTCATATGTCATCAAAAAATTCGTCCGCATCGCTGTCAACGTGACAAGTGCCAAAAAGGCTGGCAGCATTGCCACGTTGGATGGCAATTTTGTTCCTTTGGGCAAACTTAAAACTCAAAGTCAAAGCATTTATTTCAAATAAACCCAATTACAGGCAATTTTGAATTGTCAAGGGGTCGGTCAGTCAGAAATATGAAGCTAGTTGCCCATTCCAAAGCGTAGTAGGTACCTATGGAGAAGAACGGGCAAGAAACGTGGACACTCTTTTAAACAATAAAATTGGCCAGCATTAAATTGGCGAGCCCTCTGGTCACGAGAAGAGTCGACCAACCGCTTGGCGGCGTCGTCCCTAAATAGCCGATGAGCACTCTGACCCCAAGGTCCTAGTGCTTCAACCCCAAACGGCTTAAACATGTAACTTCCAATAAGGTAGTTATAGAATAGAATTTCTCTTTATTGGAGTAACCAAGAATCAACAGTATTATTAGTGAAAACCTACGACTATGTTAGTAAGCACATACAGAAAACATAAAAAGGAAAAAAAAAAACAAGGGAAATGGTTGGTCACTGTTGCGACATCCCATGAGATACTGCACAACGGTGACCCACGTATAAACAGTCCCATCGACTTGCAACCATGCTTAAGACACTGTATACTTGCGCCGTTTGAGATTTTCTGCTCCTGCAGCAGCCGCCCTGGCACAGCCCGCCGTGCTAGGAAGATGGGATGACGCGAGGGTGTCGACACAGGTTGTATCCCACACCAGAGGCCTACCCAACTTCTAAAGCATTATGGTCATTCCATCTGGCCTCTTCCCATCGTCACGTCCCAAGCGATTGACTTCTAAAACAGCTCTCTAAGTTCATAAATCCTTTTGAATGACTATTAAAAATATAATTTAATGTATACAAAATATTGCATATCATTTTAAAATAGAAACGTTGGTGTTTCTTGCCCATTCTTCTCCATACGAAACTACCTTTTGGAAGGGGCAAATCAATTGTATTTTAATGTAAATGTTGACGTTCAAATTAAGTGCCTATTTGAAATAAATGCTTTGACTTTGACTTTAACGCAAGAAAAATTGAATTACGCGGGCCACCTGGCTTTCGCCTTCAAAGACCTGGCCTCGTGTAACCCTTGCATACGATATTAAACCAATATAATTACATTAACAGCTCGACGAGATTAGCCGAGAATCGAGCTAAATGGCGTGCAATTGGAGATACCTATGTCAGCAGTGGACTGATGTTTGTTCGGGCTAATCTCCGAAACGGCGGGACCGATTTTGATAACATTTAGTAGGGGGATACTTTGAACCCTGAGGAACCCTGCGGGGGAAGCCGCGGGCGGAAGCTATTAACATACATTTAGACTTATTAACACTTTTCGAGTAACTACCAAATGTTAAAAATTTTGATGACTTGGCAGTATGCCCCGTACCGTTGTCCACTGTTTGCGTAGACGAAAAACAAGAAAGTGAAGATGACACAGCGTTTTGGATTAACACGTCCATCATTAAAGCTTTGTGTTTCGAGTTTCGACACGCTTTTAAGTTCTGTTGCTTAATTTAAAATGGCAGCTGAGAAAAATTGCAGCCCGGAAATTTTCCCAGTGTAAGGGCGAAGGCCTATTTCTCTCTTACAACATTGATCAGCTTTCTCGCGCGATTTCGATTCCCGAGATGCGCTTGCTCAGTGCGGGTTGGCGATTTCGGTACAAGAGACTGGTTTAAGTTTAGATTACCTTGTGTTCTTTTCTATCGTCAATGGTTAGAAGTGCCTAGAATTAAATGAGAACCATAACATAACATGCCAGAGGGCGGGCTTATTTGTTACACAAAGAATAAGCAATACAATGTGGCAAAATTTGAACGGGTCAACGTTTGAAGGCCAATAAACGTTCAAATTCAAGTCGCATTCTCAGCTCATTATGATAATAATTAATAATAATAATAAAGCGTTATAGTGATACAACAACAGTGTAATACAGTCAGTGTCGTACATATATAAGACTGATCGATCTGTCCTCGGACAAATCACCTGGCGTAGGGCTGAGTCTCAACAGATCGCAGCACGACGCTGCTCTACCGTAGCACAACACCCCGCCAGGAACGGAACTCGTCTACAGACTATTCCGAGCCCCGACATCGAACTGAGCTAAATTCGGACCTTCGGAGCCGTCATGCTCGCGTTAAACGGACAGAATCGATCTCCACGATCCAAATGGGCTTCGACGTCGCACCTCACGTGGTGAAGGGCGACTAGTAAAGACACATTGTTTAGAGCCTCCCGACTCTCGGGGCTCAACAGTGAGCATATCCTTGGCGGATTCGGGTAGGCTGGCTTCGGCCTTAGAGGCGTTCGGGCATAATCCCGCGGATGGTAGCTCCTCACCACCGACCTATCGGCCGAGTGCATGAACCAAATGTCCGAAACTGCGGTTCCGTTCAGTACGAGAGACTTGTCAAAAATATATGTTAATACATTGTATTTTTGACAGATCGAGACGGAATAGAATGCGCGCGTTCTTAGAAATACGGGAATTGCCCCTTTGTTGTGTCAGCTATTATTGAATAGTTTTGTCCAGTCCAGTCAAGAGAGGACAGTTGACACTTTCGCCTAGTCTTCGTGTTTGTTATTTAAACAATAACATTTAACTTAGTATTTAGCAAGCCTCAAGCGGCCACAGTTAACACTTTAGAACAGACAACTCTGCGCCTACCATAAACTTTTAAAATACTTGCCAAGTACAGGGCAGTTCAAGTCAGCATGTTAACCTGCCAGGTTTTGTATTTTTACCATGAGCATTTCCCGCTGACCTGCAGCGGGTCAAATGTTGACCTGCTAAATTGTCTCTGGCCAGTAAGCTGACAGCACAGATTAAATAAGATTATTAAGACGTTCTAAAATACTTTAACGGTTTTACGGTTTTTATAGAAATGAAATATGTTTTAAGTAATGGTAACAGTTTAAAATAAAAAGGAGTGATGAAAGAAACATTGTTCCGTGGCAAAAAAGGAATTCAACATTATTTAGGAGAGCGAACGCCCTTCAATCTACATATAAAACTGCCTCGTTGGTCTAGTGGTCGCAGTCGCTACTGCTGAGCATGAGGTCCTGGGTTCGATTCCCAGGTCGGGCAACGTGTTATTGGGTTTTTCTATCTGGAATTTCTCAGTAGCAGCCCGAAGTCTGGATTTGTGCCCGGTAGATGGCAATAGGCTCGCCCCCTATTACATGGGACTTAAACATAACTGGCGAAATGTGGGTGTGCTATAGGTACACCTCTGCACAACCCTTCGGGGAAACAAGGCGTGATGTTATGTTATGTGTGTAAAAAGTTTAAACAAAAAAGTTTACAAATTTGACACTTCATATTTATTTTCGAACGCATTAAGTACATGAATTTACGAGGTGATTTTGAAATTCAAGTGGATAGTTTTTGTAAAGTTTAAAGATTAGCCTTGGAGTATCACTTATTTTGTGGCCGAGTCTGTGAGTGGTCGGTAGGCAAGTGTAATTTAGAAAGAGTGACTTTTGTAACCATGCGTTTCGTACGAACAATTAGAAACTTTGTGGGATATTCAGTATACTCATAGTAATATTGCTATGGGCTACAAAAGTGCTCAAGCTCGGGAAATGTCCCGAAGAATGTCAGGGTCACGGTATCTCTTTCGAATAACGCTCGACCCCTGGCAGGTGATTGTGGAACCCTGAAAGTAAAGTAATATTCATTCAACTTGCGTCCAAACCATAACCAGATTCTACTGAACTTCAATACTTACCATGCGGCTGTCTTTTACCTTCCAAACCTTCCCGCCTGGACTTTTCGTAACTATCTTGGGGTCAGTTTCCAGTCTACCTGGATGGAGCTGAATACCAGTATTTTACATGGAGCGACTGCCTACCTGACCCCGACAACCCAGTTATCTGGTACAGTGAGTTTTAACCTAATGGCGGTTCTGGAGTAGGGTACTCTTGGCGCAGTACCCCTCACCCCCGCGGTTTCACATCAATTTACGTTACTGCGCAGCAACTTGCCTCTTATTCAGAGGCCCTCTACTTGGCAATCGGAGTGCAACTTCCGATCGGTGAAGGGCCAATCGGAGCGCCGAACGCGGTCGACGCGTAAAGTCGAGATTGTGAAGAGCCTCTGATTCGCCATGCATCGGGTTGTAAAACTGATCACTTTTATCTTCTATCTTCTTCTATTTAAAAAAAAGGAGAATCTGGGACTTGAAATATGAAATTTGGCACACGGCTTCCTTTTATAATGTAGGGGAGCACTAAGGTTTTTTTGGAAATTCAACCTCTAAGGGGGTGGAAAGGGGGGCTCTGTTTGGAAACTTAACCCAAATACATTCTGAATATTAAAGTTTGTCATTATTAAGTGTTCAAAACTAAGGTGTAGTTTTGAACATTTAATAATGGCAAACAAAGTGAATTTTAGGGGATGCTTCGGCTGTTCGGTTAACTCGAATAAGAGTTACAAGTTATCAGGTTGTTTGAAAATTTACCAGCAAAAGGGTGTAATTACGTTTTTGAGGGAGTTTTTCACTGCGTGTCTGGATTAGGACCGAGAAAGTTAAAATATCGTAATCATAATTTTTTAGGAGATAATACGAAGTCCACGCAGAGAAAGTTGTGTGCGAAGTGCTCGATGGTATATAATCGACTTTAATCATCAACGTCTTTATTTAAAATTATCGAACACAAAAAGGTTCAAAGGCGGACTTAATGCCCTAAGCATTCTCTACCAGTCAACCAAGGGTCCATCATGTTCATGTGTAGGTACTTTATACATACATAAGTCCTAGCAGTTATACAGACAGGGTGACCCGTAATTCGACGTCAAGCCGGAGTCGGTTGATAGGTCGGGTCTTAATAGTTAACAGATAAATATCCACTTTCAGTACATTTGCGCCAACCACAACAGAAATCTTCGTTCATCACACAATCGTCTTCTTCAATGTCCCACACACCGCACAGACTTCATTCACTCTTCCTTCTTCGCACAGTCTATCTCTCTGTGGAATGCACTCCCCCAAGAAATCAGGGTGGCAACCAACCGATTATCCTTAAAAGTTAAACTTCGTGAGCACATTCGCAAGAAGCTGGCAGTATCATCTTAAGGGTAATGTTTTCTCATTGGTTGTTTTATTTGTTTTTAGTATAATTACATATTTATGTATATTAAATGGTGCTCATATTTATATATAATTAGGTATATATGTATATCTATGTCTTAGATTAAATATTTATTCCTTGTTTTTTTATAAATTGCACCTACCACTGCTTGTATCTGCATCACCAGAAGGTTGACTGGTAGAAAATGCCAATGGCGTTAGTCCGCCGCTGTACAAAATGTGCGTGAAGTATAAATAAAATAAAATAAAGTAAAATATAAAATAAATAAATATTAAAAAAAAAGT
This sequence comes from Dasypolia templi, assembly GCA_963555695.1. Taxonomy (NCBI): domain Eukaryota; kingdom Metazoa; phylum Arthropoda; class Insecta; order Lepidoptera; family Noctuidae; genus Dasypolia; species Dasypolia templi. Next base: position 7,787,912 of record OY743166.1, read on the forward strand.
AGCAACAAGAGTTACCGTCACAGGCAGTAGATAAACTCGTTTTTTTTTAAATAAATTTCCGTAATTTTAAAATACATGGCAAAGACTAATAATAATAAAAACAAAACAGTGGGCGAGCCTATTACCGTTGTTTGACGTTCAAAGAGTGCAAATTCTCAGGGCACATATCCAGACACCGGGCTGTTAGTATCAATAACACTTTGCCCGACCTGGGAATCGAACCTAGGACCTCATGCTCAGCAGTAGCGCTTGCGACCGCTAGAAACAACGAGGTAGTCTAGTCATTTTACTTAACAATTTTGTTTGTCTAAGTTTTATGTAAGTATTAACTATTATGAAACGACTCCAGCTTGACTTCGACTTACGTGACACTCTGTATAAGTACACCCTTTGCCATTCACACAACCAATCAGAGATATTTTAATCAACGTTAGGTACTTACCTACATCTCATCAATTTAAAACTCCAAAAAAAAAATGCGGTGACGTCATACAGATCCTAAGTGATGTTGTTTTGTCAATGACACAACCAATTTATTTGTTGAATGGTTCAACGTTATGAATTTGAAAATATAATCTGTGAATCATTTTATAGCTGTTCTGATAGGCGCATGTGTGTATATGGAATGTGTGTGAGTACTGTGAGTGTGTGTGTGTATGATGATTGATTATGATGTGTGTTGTCATTTGTCACACGTTGAATACTGAGGCCCTGGCACGAAATGCACGCCGTAAACGCAACGTTTTGAACGGTTTTTTAATTGACAAGTTAAATATATAATTAAAAACCCCCGACATGAACAAAAACCTCTAAAAACTAACAGTAGTTTTAGCTTTCATTTTAACAGTTCAACAACATTCATTGCGTTATAAACGTTGTAGAGCAGACATATTTTTCGAATATATAAAGCTATGGATTAGCAATATCCTTCAAAATTATTCAAATTCTGATTGGTAGTCTGTTAGACAATTAGGGTGCATATTTTCTTCTTTCAATTTTTTTAGCTTGGAACACCCGGTTAAGTCACCTTAAAAAAAAAACGGAAAATCGGTTCAGCCGTTTGGGAGCTACGATGCCGCAGACAGACCCACAGATACTCTTGAACGAGTATTAGATATTATGATCGCGTTCAGTTTCTTTGGTGAAATTGGCACTTAATCATTTTTTGTCAAGTTATTGGCAACTTCTCAAAAGTTGCGTGATTGTGAAAATGTATTTTCGTCTCTATTGCCAAAAAAAAAAGTGTTGCTGTCACAAGAACAGGCCCTGAGTGACATCAAGTAGCTTTGTGTAGTTCGTGAACGATGAACGAATAGGAATCTTAGCACTGTACTAGAAGAAACGTTTCCGAACGCTGACTCGTAATCGGTCTATTAGGTCTAATAGCTTTTTTCAATCTCGTACATTGTAAACGGCGCAATCGTTTGTGCGAACGAGAACGAGAAACGATAAACAGTCACTGATTGTTTGACAGATACGTTCGATGTCTGTGAATGAGAACGAGAGAGAATACCTGACGATGCTACCCGAACCCGACTGAACGAATCTGCAAGAATGAGATAAGATGCTGACCGAGAGCGAAGACCGAATAGAGCTATTAGAACTAGAAGGATGAACTAGTTCACTGTCCGAAATGAACTAGTACGGAGCGATCTTAAAAATGACCAAGCAGGCACAAGACCAACACCAAATTAAAATAAAAACACAACCACGCAATGGACAAAATTGGCAAACTTTTTTATAGTCTGAATACGAGGCATTTGGCTACTTTGTATGTGTGTAAGTTATGTCAATTTTTTTTGTAATGTGCGGTTTGTTTGTGCAGAATAAATAATTTGTCTTTATTAATTTCCTAGTCAACATCTTTTGGAAATCCAAAATTACCTTCTTTTCCATCTAGAACACCATGAACGAATATAAAATAATTATTAATTTTAAAACGCTACAAAGTTCCGCAAGTCATGGTAACGGGACTTGGACTTTGAAAGTTGCGCTGCGATGGAAAAGTTTGTAAGGAAGCTGTTATGCTCATAGGAGTTAGCGGAGCAGTTGAATACAGTTATTTTTTTTGTTGTTGCAAAAGACAAAATAAAAAGTCATCTGACATTGCAGTCAGAGAAATAAAAATCCGAAGTCGATTGCGAGTGACCCCGGATGTTTAATCTGTCTCCAATTATCAAAATACGACGCGTCTAAGAAACATGTGCGAAAATATCAACATACATATACATTTGTAGCCTGTTAAAATCATTAAAAAGGAGTATACAGAAAAACCATTATTGGCAAATTATAAAAAAGGGATGAACGGGACAGTATGCTTACAATTTAACTCTCAAATTAAGCAGTTTGTATTAAGGCAAGAAAAAGTATCGAGTGTGGGGTGCGTGTGCTGGTATTTCCTAAGCCAAGGTGACAGAAAAAACCTACACAGTCACCTTTTGTTTTTAAAATTCCATTCCAAGATTCATTACATACCTAATGCGCCATTTAATTATTACGTAATTATTACCAGATAGAACAATATCAATGACAGTATGTCAAAACGTCAAACCTATGTTTAAATGACAGCTGCGCGCACAGATTATCAAAAGCTAACAGCGCGTGAGCATTCAATGCCCGGAATGTTACCATTTTATAAATATTGTTTATTGTATTTATTTAGTTGAACACTTATCTCGTTATTATGTGTATATATTTTATTTTAATCTTAGCGTTTGCTGGTCGACGTCATTCAACGCCGGATGTCGCTGAAAACCAGCGCTGGGGCTCTGTCTCGCATAGAGTCGTAGCATTAAGCTGAGTGATGGCCGTTTTGCGTGGATGTGACGTATACGACGTATGACGTGTGACGTATTTTCCCCCAACTTGTTCTCTTTGGTGTTTGTGTTCGATCACTGCGCCATGTTTACCGCAAATAAACGTTTTTTCTTTTTTTTACCGTTAGTTTTGGTTCCAAAAGATGACTATCTATCTTTTGAATTGTCGAGCTCAGTCAGAAAGTTGAAGTTGCCCGGTCCTAAACGTAGATTATTTTAGAGATAAACGGGCAAGAAAGTCCATGGACACTCTTTTAAATCAAGATTGCAAAATCCTTGTTACATTATTCGTGTTGATTCTTCCACATTAATTTTGCTTTTCATTTTGTTTTCCTTTAAAAGATTTTTGTTTAATTTATTTTTTGTTTTTGTCCTTGTCAAACTTATTGTACGGAATGACCTAGATTTTATGTGTCAGTGAAGTGGTCTCCTATATTTGGAAGCGCACACTAGTACTTGTCAGGAAGTGGAAGCCGTACCAGGTTCTTTACCGGTACTTAGCAGTTCTTGCCATTTCACCGGGTACCGGTTCCAAACGGGTTTTGGTTACTCACGGAACAGTAACCTAATTGCGTAATACACAATCGTTTGAAACAGATTAATAATCTACTGCTTCATAAGTTCGATAAAAAAATCTGCTCAACTATGTAAATAACGCAATGAATGTTATGATGTAATGTGTTTTATTTCATGTTTTTCTTTCCATCATGTTTTCTTCAACTAAAGCACCTGCCATCTAATCTCTTCACAACCCTTGTTTGACTGGTAGAGAATGCCTAAGGCATTAAGTCCGCCTTTGTACTCTCTGGGTTCGAAAAGTTTAAATAAATAAATAAATGTTGTTGATCTGTCAAAATCAAACAGATTAGTCGTAATCGTTTACGAAAATGTGTTACGCAATTAGGCTGCAAGTTCCAGACGGGTACCGGTACTTCGCCTAATAAGTACCGCTACTATAATATTCAAGTGCCTACCGCGTACTACAAATCGCGTATTTATAACTTTAATTTATTTTTCAAATGCCTATTAACTGACTGTCTTCTTACTTAAAGTATTTTTAGATTTTCTGACTCTAATTTACGGAAATATTTGTTTGGTAGGTGCCGGTTTTGGTACCACTACAGTACCGATACTGATCAGAAATACCAATAGTACAGTTGGTACTACGTCTGGTATCGTTATCACACTAAGGCCAATGGTATCGGTTCCCAAAAATAACGGTACTTCAAGCTCTGGTTCTTGTAAACATGCATGTGTGCCTCTTTTGGAGATGCTTTATTAAATAAATCTTCTAGACTAATAATAAAGCGGAATTGGTTAGTTTGTTTGAACGCGCTAATCTCTGAAACTACCGTTTTGGTTAGAAAAATTCTTTTTGCAGTTGATAGCCCAGTTCTTGAGGAATGATATAGGCTATTTAACATCATGCTTCGACCCTAAGGAGCCGAGCAAAGAGAAACAAAAGTCAGCAAGAACGTTAAGAGAAAACGGAGTAATGGCGTGGGAGGGCGATGCGATGCTATGCGATGGGTTGGTACGGGGGTACAAGAAATTTCACGTGAACTGAAGCTAGTACACCCCCGCTCCGCTTATGATACATTCCGCTAGACAGCGAGTTGGACCACCTAAATGAAAGTTGTCGACAAGATCTTAGAAGTTTTAAAAGTGATGATTTGGAATAATATTTTTGAAATTTGTTCTGATCTAGAAACTTGCCATATACTTGCAGGGTCAAATTAACTCACGGCACAGTTGGCGCAGTGATTGAGCGATCGGCTGCTGCGCTGCGTGTCGCGGTTTCGATTCCCGCACGGTACAAATATTTGTACGACCTACAAATAGTTGTTCCGGGTCTGGGTGTCTTGTGTATGTGAGTTTTCATGTTTGTGAACGCACCCACGACACAGGAGTAATTCAAGTGTGGGGCAACGTTTAAAAAAAAAATTACCTAGCGAAACTCTAAACACGATAAAACATACTTTTTCAACTCATCCTAATTTATGTAATTCTTATGAGAAGCAATAAGCGTTAGCTTTTGAACACGTTCAGAAAGCATTCCTTAGATACCTTTACAAGCACTTGTACGGGTTTTATCCTGTCTTGTTTCCCGTTACATTCCTGTTGGGTTGCTTAATTCTCAATTCTCTAGGTTCTCTTAACATTAACATCACGCCTGAAATCCCAGAAGGTTTAGGCAGAGGTGTACCTACAGTACTCCCACATTTCGCCAGTTATGCTTAAGTCCCATGTAATAGGGGGCGAGACATTGCACCGGGCACAAATCCAGACTCCGGGCTGCTACTGAGTTTGCCCGACCTGGGAATCGAACCCAGGACCTCATGCTCAGCAGTAGCTCTTGCGACCACCGAGGCAGTCGTGCGATCAAATGACTGTAATTATTAAAATTCTTAGTGGGTTTATTGACGTTCCTAATCTGTATAATGAATTCTGCAATCTATTTGTCCCAGACAATAACTGTTGTGGCAGGAAACACCGCTTGCTGGCTGTTCCAACTTGCCGTACTGTTGCACACTCCAAGTATACAACATATTGTTAAACATTTTAAAAGAGTAACGGTGGAGTTTCTTGCCCCTTCTTCTCCATACGAAACTACCTTTTAGCGGGGCCCTGGAATCAATTATATTTTAATGTACGTGTTGACGTTCAAAAGTGCCTTTTATGTGCCTATTTGAAATAAATGCTTTGACTTTGAAGTCACCTATTCCTCGGATATTAGCCGCTTTTAAAGCTCTCCTGAACTCCAACACAGATCTAGATATGTTTGCGAATGAATGAATATAATACTGTCAGAATGTTTGAATTTTTGTGAGAAGAATGCATGACTGTGTTAAATAAATTAAGTTTAAGTAGTGTAGATAAAAAGAAATAACATAAACATCATAACATCACGCCTTGTTTCCCCGAAGTGGTGTACCTGTGTACCCACATTTCGCCAGTTATGTTTAAGTCCCATGTAATAGGGGGCGAGCCTATTGCCATCAACCGGGCACAAATCCAGACTCCGGGGTGCTACTGAGAAATTCCAGATAGAAAAACCCAATGTCACTTTGCCCTACCTGGGAATCGAACCCAGGACCTCATGCTACCAACTCACTAGACCAACGAGACAAGAAAGAAATAAACAAATGTAACAATATTACCAGCGGTCGTAGACCCCAAAAAACCATCAAATCTTTTTATTTTATTATATTTTGTGTATATAATTATGTATCACGTCTGCGAAGTTTCGCTCGCTATCTAATTTGAAAATATTATTGAACACTATTAAAATGATTGCACCTCTTTTTTTGAACTTCAATTTATTTTTCATTTTGTGGTCCATATGTTAATATAAAGGTTCTGTACAATCAGACTCCTTTTTCGCACTTCGAGATGAGTCATCTTAAGAGGAAACGCGGTGTTAAGGTCGATGGCGTTCATTGCATACTAATTAGTATTCCTCGGTTTTCTCTCTGATTGAGATAATAGTCTAAATATACTTTACCATAATGATGTGTATTTCTACCACTGCCATGTCCGTATGTAGTTTTAGGCATAGTTATATTTTTTTATACAAGAAGAAAAATACTTAAGTTAGGCCACCAAGAAACCGGTCGGCGGCGGCGATCTCCCGCGTCCGGCCCTGGTCCAGGCCATGGTACGGAGCGAGAGGGAATGGAAAGCCGGCAGCTCCTTCTGCGAAGCAGTTATGCTCGCGAAGGAGAAGGCGGAGCGCGTGAGGGAGAGAACCTAGCGCCCTCACGCCCCTAGTCGCCGCAGGAGACGCCTTGGGCGTCGGGAGTCGCCTGCAGATTCCCGGCCACCGTAGGCGCGGGCTTGCGGACGGCGAGCAACGTGTAGCTCGCCGTCCGGTAAGGACCAGGCCCGGGTCGACGGCGCGTCGTGTTCCACGCGCGCCTCAAAGAGATGTCAGCACATAGTGACGGGGTCCGACAGGGCCGACGCCTCAGGGTCGTGGGTAATTCTAAAGAGAAAACCGTGGCCCTGGCACAGGCAACTGAAGGAACACGGGTGGGTTTTAGTCAGTAAAAGTCTGACACGCCCTCCCGCTCCACCCAGAGCGGGAGAAGTCATTTGATGATTTCCCGCCAAAAAAAAAAAGAAAAAGGCCACCAGGATACAGGCTTTGCCTAGTTTGGGCCCACGACCACTTCTACTTTCATACTGTTTTTACTTGCGCATTGTATTTTGTTTTTCTATGTGTGTATGTTACCTAACTTGTGTGTGTCAAATAAAATAAAAACATAACATCACGCCTTGTTTCCCCGATGGGTTGGGCAGAGGTGTACCTATGGTACACCCACATTTCGCTAGTTATGTTTTTTTTTTGTCACATGTAATAGCGGGCGAGCCTATTGCCATCAACCGGGCACAAATCCAGACTCCGGGCTGCTACTGAGAAAATTCCAGATAGAAAAACCCAATATAACACGATGCCCGACCTGGGAATCGAACCCAGGTCCTCATGCCCAGCAGTAGCGATAGTTAGCATTTGGACTAGTATCATTACACAGTGTTAAAATAAAACAGACGATTAATTAAGTATAGAGTGAACGCCATCGACCACGTGCACACGTGTCCTCTTAAAAGTACCTACTGCGCTTTAGAATGGGCAACTAGCTTCATATTTCTGACTGACCGACTCCTTGACAATTCAAAAGTGCCTGGTTTAATTGAAATAAATGATTTGAGTTTGAAAGTTTTCTCAATTCTATACGAAGACGGTTGACATGACACCTCGACAGATAAGCAATATGGCGGACAAATTCTGACGATTTTGAAATACGAGCTGATAAAATAATTTGAATGAATGATGCACTGACGTCACATCCGTCTGTGGGTCGTATGCGTATGCGCCACTTCAGTTTGATAACTCGGGAATGAGTTGATGGAATAATTTAGGGGCCAAATTGATAACGTAAAGGGCACAGAAATATTTAAAAAAAAACTTTCAGTGTCTTAGTGGCTTTTATGAACACGACATTAATACCTACAGATTTGTAACGGTTGAAATGGCAATCATTTCATTTGGTTTATATCGTTTTTTTTTTTTTTTGTTTCTGCTATTAGATTCTTTTATATTTTGTGAATGTGAGAACGTCGTAGGCCTTGTAGACTGTAGATTTGTAGACCACCGACAATTGTATTTGTAACACTGTCCTCCCATACCTAATAACACTGAAATTTGAAAGCATTGTAAAAGTCAAATAAAGATTAACCGTGGAGTTTCTTGCCGGCTCTTCTCCATAGGAAACGACCAATTGGAACCGTGCACCTAGCTTCTGACCTTTCATAAATAAGTGCCAATGTGGGTGTACGTGAAATAATATAAATTTTGATTTTGACTTAAGTTCCTTCAACAATGTTAGTAATGTCCAAGATAAACTCAAAGTAAATTTGAATTGACAAGTTCACAGTGGTACTTGTGAAACCACAGCCTCGTGCATATGAAGCGAGTTATAAACCACTTGGTCATGACGACAGTTTATTCTACCTAAGTCAACACCATTTCTAAATAGGCCTCAAGACTTCGCACACAGCCAGTCGACTGCAACCGCTTTTTGTCTCCCCATTGAATTTTAAATGCAACGTAGAGTGGATCGGACAAAAAAGAGTGAGCGAGCGAGGTAGCTAACAGTAGGAAAGGCGGACAGTAAATCAAGTCGGTACTGTCTTTGAAATAGGTGGAAAGTGAAGCAAGTGCCAGCAAAGTTGAAAGGAAATCGTTTGGCATGGTATGATCGATGGCGAGGGAGAGGAAGGTCAAGCAAAGAAGGTTGATTTATGTGATTGTTTGAGTTTTTTTTTACGTGACGTTTCTACAATTATCTAATATTTTGCTCTACCGCAAGCTCCGATCATTGCAATAATAACACTTATGGCTACTGTTCCTTATTCTGGAGAAACAATCCCAAAATTGTTGTTTGACTGCCTCGTTAGATCTAATATGTTCCAATGGGGGGGTGCGAAGGGGTCCTGGGTTCGGTCATTCGATCCCTAGACGGAAGCAATTATTATAGACTTTTTCGAAATGTGAAATTAGAAGCCCGGTTTCTGGATATAAGTTCAATGGCAATAGATTCGCTCCCCAATTACATTGGAATGATTAAAATTACTGGCGAAATTATGGGTGTCATAGAAACACCTATAATTTCGAGGATTTGGCGTGATGTTGTGTTATTCTCTGTTATAAATAAGAGGCTATTTGGTATTTGTAACAACCGATTCTAAACAGTTATATTCGAATCTAAAAACACTGACATATAGGTTTACAACCTCCATCTGTCTCTAACTTCGCCTCAAACATGCTTACGATTAAAAATAATACTTGTAATACAAGCATTATTTGTTTGTTCCTCCACTGTGGCACACGACTAGCGGTTTCTAAACCAGCTTAGGGAACGCTGGGAAAGCCACGGGATACAACTAAGTATCTAAAACTAGTTATACACATAAAATATTAAATACATTTTCATTTTTTAATTGGATAACTTCCAGTATAACATCTATAAAATGTTGTATTGAGTTAGGGCAAAAAGTAAACTTTTAAAAGGTGAGGAAGTACTATTTTACTTACTAGCTGCTGCTCGCGACTCCGTCTGCGATACAGGATGAAAGTTAGCCTATTTCCTTCTCCAGGTCATGGCGTATCTGTTTGCCAAATTTTATCCAAAGCCGTTTTATCGTGAAAGCGTAACAAACCAAAAACAAGGAAACATACTTTCGCATTTATTATTAAAGTTAGGAAGTTTGGATATAAAAGTGCCAAACAGGCTGGCAGCATTGCTAGGTTGAATGGCAATGCTGAGCCTTTAACCTAAAGATAGGCCAGCTGGTCAAGTGCAGTCGATCGAACTGCTTGTCGATGTACCGAAATACTCCATGAGCACTCGGAACCCATGGCCCTAGTGTGTCAACTCCAAACGGCTTAAACATACAGGATGTTATGCCCATATCATAAACGTCAACTACGCATTTTGCACGTCAAACTAAGTAACGTTGCACAAAAACAATAGCTGGAAAACGAATTTGATATTGGTGTGAAAAATGGTTGTTTGCGGTAGGCAATATCACACATGTAAAACATTGTGCAAATGGGTGTATGTAACGTTACAGGAGTCGTGAGAGTATTTGAAGTTGTGTTATAATAACACTAAAAACTTGTATTCGTAGAATAACGTCGGTAAGAATTGGAATTTTGATCTTCACGGTAACGGTCCCGACTTACGAGTTGTAGGTCGTGAGTTCGAACCCAAGCAGGCGCTTTACTTTGTGTAAATAATTTAATCACCACTGCTCTCAAAACGGTGAAGGAAAACATCGTGAGGAAACCGGCATGTCCTAGAACCAAAAATTCGAAGACATGTGACATCTACCAACCCGCACTGAGCCCACGTGGTGGATTACGGCTCACTACCTCTCATAGAGAGGAGGCCTGTGTCCCAGCAGTGGGAACGTTATAGGCTGATTATGCTTATGCTTATGCTATCTTCGGAGCCAAAAGGTTCCAAGGTTATGGTCCAAAAATGACCAAAAATTAAGTGGAGTAGCGTAGCTTCCTTAAGTGTGTCTTTACACTCGTTATAACTCCCAATGAGATTGATTCTGTTGGTTTTAAAAGACATACGTAACATATTCCTTGAATATCGAAGGTAGAACTGTACCATCATCGGCACGCAGCAAAAAGACGTCGTCTGCTGGATATAGGCCTCCGCCAAGCATCGCCACATCGACCGGTCCTGTGCTTCTCGCATCCAGCGGATTCCCGGCAGTAGTTTAAAGCCATATAATTTGAATGGCTAGACGCTTTACTCATCGTCATTCTCCTCCACCCGACAATGGGACACAAAGGCAACGCACGTCGCGCGAGCGTGTCGCCAGTGTGTACGAGCCTTTTGTCGTCATTTCGGTGGTCACCCTCTTTCTAACCATATTATCTTATCTTTATTGTCTGGTGGTCGCAATCGCTACTGCTGAGCATGAGGTCCTGGGTTCGATACCCAGGTCGGGCAACGTGTTATTGGGTTTTTCTATCTGGAATTTCTCAGTAGCAGCCTGAAGTCTGGATTTGTGCCCGGTAGATGGCAATAGGCTCGCCCCCTATTACATGGGACTTAAACATAACTGGCGAAATGTGGGTGTACTATAGGTGCACCTCTGCCCAACCCTTCGGGGAAACAAGGCGTGATGTTATGTTACGTTATATACATACATCTAAACAGTAAACTTTGTCAGGAGAAATAACGATAGGTAGAGGAGAAAACGAATCCAGCAAATCAGCGTTGAGATGATTTTACAAGCTTCTCACGAATATGTTTACGAGACTTCACTTTGAAAGATACCCGACTGGTTGCCATCCTGATGTTCAGAGGGAGCGCATTCCAAAGAAAGACCTCCTTTCTTTTTTTCTTTGGCTGGGAAATCATCAAATGACTTCTCCCGCTCTGGGTGGAGCGGGAGGGCGTGTCAGACTTTAACTGACTAAAACCCAACCGTGTTACTTCAGTTGCCTGTGCCAGGGCCACGGTTTCTTTTTCGCATTTCCCGCGACCCTGAGGCGTCGGCCCTATCGGACCCCGTCATTTGGTGCTGACATCTCTTTTTTAGTCAGTAAGAGTCTGACACGCCCCAGAGCGGGGAGAAGTCATTTGATGATTTCCCATCCCAAAAAAAAAGGGGGTTATGACCAAAGAGCACACTTGCACACGTACAATAAAGGGTTCCGTAGTTCGGATGAATTTATCCCAAGAACAAATTTAACATTCTAGTTTAAAAAAATGTTCTCCCATACTGATGTACGTTACGGTCAATTCTCCAACTGCAAATGTAGGTTTGTAATCGCAAAAAATGTATTAATTTATTTGATAAAACTACAATATGATTTTTTCCTTGTTCTGTGAGACCTTGCCAAATTTCATGATTCTAGGTCAAAGGTTTTGATTTATTTGTGAGTATCAAAATACGTCGCATAAATCGTCGTATTTTTTTATTGCGTTGATTTGGAAGATTGGTTTTTTTAGAGCTCCAAGGGAACGTAGACTGACGTATTTGATATTAATTTCAGCTTGATACCTCCAAGCGTTCTTGAGAAAAAGGGTCTTGACATACTGACAGACAGACAGACGGACGGACAACGAAGTGATCCTGTAAGGGTTCCGTTTTTTGCCTTTTGAGGTACGAGTCTGGATTTGTGCCCGGTTGATGGCAATAGGCTCGCCCCCTATTACATGCGACTTAAACATAACTGGCGAAATGCGGGTGTACTGTAGTTACACCACTGCTCAACCATTCGGGGAAACACTATCATTACAACATTATCACTATCATTCACAAAAAAAGGTGACATTATAAAATTAACGAACTACTGTCCCATTAGCCTCCTCTCTCAGATATACAAGCTATTCGCCAAAATCCTCACTAATCGACTTACCCGTAAGCTTGATGAAGCCCAGCTCATCGAGCAGGCCGGCTTTCGCAGCGGATATTCGACCATCGACCATATTCACACGGTAAAGCAACTGATGGAGAAGTGCCAAGAGTATAACCGTCCCCTGTGCATGGCTTTCGTCGATTACGAGAAGGCCTTCGACAGCGTTGAGCATTGGGCCGTGTTCCACGCTCTTCATCGCTGCCACATAGATTCCCGTTACGTGGATGTGCTGCGGGAACTTTACACCTCGGCCACTCTACAGGTCCGCATGCATACCCTATCCAAACCCGTACCGATCAAGCGGGGAGTGAGACAGGGTGACACCATGGCACGGGAGTGTGAAGATTGGCACAAGAAAAGAGAGGCCTATGCTCAGCAGTGGGTGAAGTCAGGCTGTGGATGATGAACTGTGTTGAAGAAGTCAGATGCAGTCAGTCAGCTGCTTGATTCTCCAATTTTTTATTCATATTTCGTTGTATTTATTCCAAGAGAGGATCAGAGAGAAAATGTTTCTATTGGAATCTTTTTCCTAGGATTTGCCAAGTTTTATCGTTTCGGCGCGTTTCTGATTGGTTATCTGTGCTGCCACCGTAGTTTCTGGTTTATAGAAGATGCAAGAGCGTTGAATGTTGAACGTTGCAAAGAGATGGCAGGAGATAACTTAAAGATTGAAGGAAAATGTTAGGATATCTTTGCACCTAGCACCAAAGAAGTCAGGATTCCGGTGAAGGACGAAACTAGCCGGACTTCCCCAAATTATAATCAGTTAATACGATGTTTTCTTACTAAACTCCCGATTTGATAAAAAAAACCGATCAAGTGATACCACCAGTGGTGGAACTACAATTTTAACAACCTTTTTAAACACGTCTCTTGTATTTTTATTATTTGTGGTTATAGAACAATAAAAATGTCATCTGTCAAACTATTGCGGTTCATGAGATACAGCCCGCTGACAGACAGACGGACGGATGTACAGCGGAGCCTTTTGCCAATTTCACCAATGAAACTGAACGCGATCAGCACATCTAAAGCGCGCTCAAGAGCTGTCAGTGTCAAAATTCCACAGAAAATAATGACACTGACAGCTCTTGAACGTGGTTTATGTGCTCATCACGTACAGTTTCGTTGGTGAAATTCACCCTTAGTAATAGGGTTGGGAATCACCTTTTGGGTACGGAAACCTAAGTACAAACTAAACATTAATCATTTTCATAATAACTCGTTAACTTAATGTGCTTTGGATAATTTATTTTACAGAAAACAATATCACCTACCCCACTGTTCTTAGAAGTTAAACACGAATAAACTTTTCACGATCAAAATGATAGGACGTCCAAGTCAAAAAGTTTGTTGCTAACAAAAAACAAAACGTGCTTGATCTCGTAATACACGTTTTGTTTTAACTTTTTGTATCTCTGTACTTATGTATGTACTTAGATATAAAAAACGGTGAATGACTGGCTAATAACTGCGGTATAATTGACAGAGTGTGCTTGGTTTGGTCATGTTGTGAGAATGAGTTAAAGACGACTAACAAAAGACAAACAAACATAATATGCATTTACAAGGCATATGTGAGTGGAAACGCCGGGAGAAGACGCCCTAGAAGAACATAAGTCCCGGTTTCCACCAACGCGGAGAGGAGCGGAGACGAGAGGAGATGTGCTGCGAAGCTGGCAGGTTATTTCCAAGGAGATGTGTAGCGGAGAGGAGATGTGAGCTGTGTGTAGCGGAGATGTGAGCTGTGAGAGCTCGAAAACAGTCAAGTGCGAAGCCAGCGGGGAGAGCGCCGCCGCTGCCGCCCAGACGCCCGACTACACACATCTCCGCTCTGCCGAGCCGCTTGAAAGCTCACGGCTCACAATTCTATAGAAAGATGAGACATCTCTTCTCTTCTCCGCTTCTTCCATTTCCACCGAAGCTTAGCGGAGAGGAGATGTGGAAATAACGAAATCTGATTGATTATTCAAAACACATCTCCTCTCGTCACCACTCCTCTCCGCTTTGGTGGAAACTGGGCCTAACGAAAGAGTCACTTGTACTCCCCGTCATACAGTTTCTTTTTGTCCTGGACCATGCCCGGGAACCTTTTGGTTAAGGTTATATCGAAGGTCAAAATTCCAACTCTTACCGACGTTTTTAATGTTATAATAACACAACTTTAAATACCTCAACGACCCCCGTACCGTTGCGTGCACCCATAAGCACTATGTTTTGCATGCGTTACGTTGCGCACTACTGTAAACAGCGATTTTACAGACCATACATAAAATTCGTTTCCAGCAATTATTTTTGTGCTGTTACTTAGTTTGATGTACAGAATCCGTAGTTGACGGCTACGTGATGGGTCTTTTCAAACCCTGTATACTTCTATAGTGACCTTACCAGGGATGTTCTTAGAAAGGTCAGGTGCGTAGTAGTCGCAACCGGCGTGTGTGTATGACCAGATGTATGAACGTAAACGAGGCAAAAGGAGTATAAAAGGATCGTACCAGGTGGAAGCCTGTAGTTTCTGCCCACCCCAATGGGAAGAAGCCGTGAGTGTTTATATGTATGTATGTTGTTAACCAATGATGATACATGCATCATGGACTTTGAAAACGGCTTTTGAAAATCAACCCCCAGAGGTGGAAAAGAAGTTGCTTGTGCTTTGGTTCCGGCATGGTTTGGGTCCGATCCCGAAATCCAAACATAAGCCTTGTAGCCCAAACGCTTACTGCTGAGCATATAGTTCCAATTTCAATCCTCGGATTGACAGTTTCATTGGAATCTTCTACCGAAAGGTCCCAATAGCAGTCCGGAATATTTGTAACTTGACTAAAACAAAAGTTGATGGCCAACCTTCAGTAATTCGATGGCACTAGTGGAAGATGATGAGTCATCCTGTCCCTCATCATTTTAGATGAAAAAGGCCTCCCCCAAGCACCGCCTCCCGCATCCAGCGGATTCCTGCAACCTTCACAAGGTCATCACTCCACCTTGTGGGAGGCCTTCCAACGCTACGTCTTCCGGTACGCGGTCGCTACTCCAGAATCTTTCGGCCCCATCGGCCATCTGTTCTGCGAGCAATGTGCCTGCCCACTGCCACTGAAGTTTGGTGATTCTTCGGGATATTTTGGTTATCTTGGTTCGCCTGCGGATATCTTCTTTTCTGATTCGATGACGTACGGAAACTCCAAGCATAGCTCTCTCCATTGCCGTTTGGGTGACAATTCTGATGAGGCCTATTGTGAGCGAAATAAACATTTTATTTCATTTTACACTATTCATCCATCGCTTCTCAGGTCTTCTGAAAATGAAGGGAACATGTGTATTACGTGGGTCACTCTTTTTTTTGTTATATAAAAATAAATGTTCTATAAGTAATTGTTTTAGCCTCTATACAAAGTTTCATGCGTCTGAACCAGTTTTCGAAACACTTTTTCCAGTCCGCCGTAGACATTTCGTTTACAGCCTGCTCCAACGCTGGCAGCGCATCTTCCAGCGACGAAAGCTGTATCCCTTTGAGCTGAATTTTATTTTAGGGAATAAAAGGAAGTCACGCGGTGCTAGGTCAGGGCTGTAAGGAGGGTGAACCAGGAGTTTGACCGGCGTGCTGTCCAGGAAGACCCTAGTTTTGAGCGCGGTGTGCGAAGGCGCGTTGTCGTGGTGGAGCAGTAGCCCGCGGAGTACTGTGTTTGGTCGCTTGTTGCTCACAACAAAGAAAACTCCTGCAAAGCATTTGGTAGTATACCATTCAGCGTTGATACTTCTTTGGTTTCGTAAAAGAATTGACACCAAGTAGCTAGTCAAATTCAAAATCTTCCCCCCGCTTCTAGATCGCTTCACTTTGGTAGGCGTTGATTCGTTTGAAACACCCAAACTGTCAACTGGGGCTTTGTTTCTGGATCGTATTAATAAATCCAAGACTCATCACCTGTAATGGCTGTTATGATGTCGTAAACACGTCGAGACGAGCCTGCTTCAAATTTGTTCATCATATCACGGCACCCTTCTGAGCATCGGTGAGGTTGTGCGGCACCCAGCGTAAAACTATGCTCCTGACGCGAAGATACACGTGTAGAATTTCGTGAAGGTTTTCCGATCCAACCGGCAGTATGTGCCGAATCTCTCGATACATAACTCGCCTATTGTCTTGAATTAAATTTTTCACTGCTAGCACGTTTTCTAACAGCCGTCATCGTAACAGCCGTTAAAGGGCGACCACTTCTTTCGTTATCCCCCAAACATAGTCGACCGCGCTTGAATTTGTTATACCAACCGGTACACGGTTGCCTTAGAAGGGCCTTCATCCATGAAAGCCATTTGAAGTCGTACGTTCGTCCGGTTTCAGGCGACACTTGAAATCGTGAAAAATCGTAGCGCGAAAATGTTCCCGGCGCAGTATCCATTGTTTAATGAGACACGATAATTTAAATTAGCTCGCAAACAATGTGGAGGGAAATTTTGAAATTGGAACGTACCTATTTTCACTTACAAATAATCATATTTTCAAGATAGGCTCAAACTGGCCAGTCTCTCATACATAAAAACTTTTTTTCGGGATACTTTCTGAGTGGCCTGGTATAATATACTCCTGCCTTCTTCTGCCCCTTTACGAAATACAATCGAGGTTTTCGCTTTCGTTATCAACGCGGAGGAATTCGGTGTTTTATTTTTGATTTCTGGAAGGTTACTCAGACCTTGAAAAGCTACGTGACTTCTCATATCATTTTTATTTTTTTTACGTATATAATATCATGTGACAGACCAAATCGTGTTGTCACGGAGTTTTTATTCGCTCGTTCGTCTTTTGACAGCGTAATCACTAGCAAGCGGTTGATTTTGAAGTATTTTCACTAACATCGCTTACTGTTACTATCTGCTTGTATTATCCCACTGCTGGGCAATGTATATCACCATCAGTTGTTTCGGTCTTAGACCACTGTTCATTTGTTATGTCCAGCTAGTCCCACCATCATCTACTTTGTCTGCTGCGGCAGCTCCTGTCAAATTTTAGGACTTTTAGTAAGCCCAAGGCGCGGTAAGAAGCAAATTTTTAGGTAATTGACAATAGCGCATCGCGTAAATAAATAAGGTTTAAAACAGCGCGATGCGCTTGATGTCGGCGATTATGGTCTAGCTCGGAATGCGGCCCAGGCAATGGACAAAAATTAAAAACGTTTTAGTTTTTTTTTTTAATATTCTAATTACGAGGCCGTTGGCTACTTTATTTGTATGCAATTTGTGTTTTTATTTTTATAATGTGCGTTTTGTTTGTGCAAAATAAAATAAAATTCTTTCTTTCTTTCTATGTAAGTTGAATCGAATGAACACCAAAATATAAGTAATTTTGCAGTTTTTAATTAAATTTAAAACATAAATGCATGGTTCAGTGGAATAATTTTGATATTTTTTAGTTGATTTAATTCCCTTTGCAATCATTACGTAAAATATGATAGTTTACACTGAACATTTTGAGAATTATGCGACGAAAAACATTTTTTGAGTTCAGCTTTAAATTGTTTCACATGATACTCTTATTTTTATGAAATATTTTTGTTTATTCTTTGTCTGATAAGGATAGAAGAATAATTTCAAAAGTGGATAACTTCTCCTTTTTTTTTGTAACTTTTTTATAGTACTCTAATACTCTCCTGCGTCTATCTGCTTCCCTTTTTGTCTCGTCCAAGGTTCAAAGCTGACGTCTTTGTCAAAAAAAAACAATTTTTGCAAAACAGTAGATTGTGTTATCTCCTCGGATTGAAAACGTTAGCAGAATTATTAATAATTATTATATGATCTAATCATTCTATTCTGGTCATGTTAATGATTTTGTTAATAACGTAGGCAATCAAGTCACATAAACAGTTTCTGTCATCAAATTGTGTGTCGACGGACACACAATTTGATGACAGAAACTGTTTATGTGTATGTAATTTGTGTTTAAGAAACTGGGAAAGTGTTCGCAGGTCAAAGAAAAATAAAAATAAACATATCATCACGCCTGTAATTCCAGAAGGGATAGGCAGAGGAAGAAAGAAAGACATAAATTATTATTAATCATTTTACGTCTCTTGACATTTCTCGGACACTGGGGTCCCGGACCTTTGGAAGGCGTACGATGGGTCGAAACTATGGTTGCCAACTTTTTTTAAAAATAAGAAATGTCTAGGTAATAGTAGGTATTTCAAAAATGTTTTTTTTTAAATATTTGGTATTAATTAATTCTAAATTAAGGTTACAAAATACCATTAATTCAGCTTTTATGAGATGAATACTGGCCATAATGCGCTTATTTCGGCCATTTTGTATTGAAATGAAAATGTTGTAGTTTCACACCTACTTTATATTTTATTCTAAACTCTAATATAGTACGATACTTTATTATATTGTCGAAACTAACTCGCAGAGGCCCGTCAGACATGTTTAGAGATATGAAGCATCAACCGACAATTATCACTGTATGCTCTATGCAAGATTATTATTTCTCTTCCGCTGTAAGGTGCAACTGTATCACTAACTCCCTTTTCACCCGATCATCCCTCTTCCGCATCCATCCACGTTTATAGCTGTACAAGTATCTTTTGGCGCGTGGCCAAAGTGGAAAGTAACGCTGGCGGTTTTTTCAATACAATTTCACAAATTTCTACCAACAGCGCCCCCTGTCAACGCCATTCGAGCATCGAAAAATCCTTGTTGCGCTTTATAATTAACAAGCTGCTCACCGCGGTTTTACCCCGTATAAGTACCGATCACGTGAGGATATCGGGAAAAAGTATTATATGTCCTAATTCAGGTGTACCAAATTAACACGTGTGCCAAATTTCATCCAAAGCCGTTTCAGCGTGAAAGCGTTAATAATTAGTTGAGATAAGGCCTAGTTCCACATCGAGTTAGAAGTTTTTACACGTCATTCCAAAGAAATAGTAAAAGCCGACAACTCGTAGGAAAACTGTACTAAACAGAGACACGATCTACGTCTTGCGCTTGTGACACTTCTCAGAAATGATCGAATGCAGAGAAAAAACTTGGTTCAATGCGGAAAGTATGCCGCGTTGTTAGCCTAATTTAAACTCTGAGTATTAGTGGCTAGAAAAACTGGGTGGGATTTTGACCTGGTTTTAAAAAGAATGGCGCTGAGACACTGGTTTATAAATCAAGTATGAGGTATGTGGTATATTGCGACTTGTGACGGTATACGTGTTGTTTTTAAAGACAAAACCTCGAAAGACCTCGACAAGATGGAACTTCGACACGACTTATCTCTAACAGGGTGACAGTTTTCAAATTTTCCCGACACGTAATAGTAAGTAGCAATGCAGTAGGCAAAACCCGTACCCTAATTGCGTAATACACACTCCATCGGAATCTGAATCGTATTGAAACAGATTGCTAATCCATTGCTTCATAAGTTCAATAAAAAATTCTGCTCAACAATGTACAAAACGCAATGAATTTTCGTTTACGAAAATGTGTTACGAAAATGTGTTACGCAATTAGGCTGCCGGTTTAGGAATTGATAATTCGAAGTTGAGAAATTGACCATCTCTGTACTTACGGTATTCCTTCAGTCTGGCTCGCGAAATTAATAATTTATTACGATTTTTGCAAATTTATTTTGAATTTCGCCGGCTTTCACCATAAGTTTACTATAATTTTTAATTTACTATTTAAAATAACACTCTTTATTGCAACAGCAAATAAAACCTACTCATTAAACTTAAAAACAATAGATTGAGGCAGTGATGTTCATTTCGTCAGATAAGAGAGGTGTCCATGACGTTTCTCCCAGATCATGCGGTGTTTTTGCTTCATGTATGCTTTGCGAGCATCGGCGTAAGCTCCAAGATCACCATACATAATAAACCAGGCCTCTTCAGCTTCCTTATAACTTTCCCAAAGAGGTTTGTTATGCTAAAGAAGAGATTGGCAAGTACTCAAGTCAGAAATAGGGTATATCCCGCGATTAGGTTTATCTCGTCACTGTTGCGAACATGTATCCTATCTATCCACAAATGTAGGACCTTCAGGTTGGGCGGTAGCAGCTGGTTGAGAGTGACCGATTATAGTTCTTGTCACACGAAGCGACACGCGCTTTATATGTGGTTAAAAAGTGTACAAACACGTTGTGAATGTGTGTGCTGAGGAGCTCTCGGTACCGTCCGAGACAATGGCGAAGTCGGAAGTGTGCGTTACGTGCTGACGCTACTCGTCTTCACGCACACAATCACAGACAGTTTATACACTTAGTTACCACAAGTGAAGCGCGCGTCGCTTCGTGACATAGAATACTGTTACCAGTTAAAGTTTTATCCATACATATCTGGGCCGTGGCAAAACAATATCGGTCCACACACTTCCCTGTCTGGGTCGGCGACGTAGCTTCAGTGCCTGCCCCTTGGGGTCACATCCCGGGCACGGCCCTGATGTGTGTGAATAGACCTTTAATTGCGTGCGATTGATGTGTCCCTTCACAGAACTGTTATAAGCGGACCGTGTTGAAGATTCACGTAGTTGACTGCGTATGTAAAATTTGTTGTCTACTGTTGAGTTAAGGAGTTCCTTCGTTTGGAGCCAATCCTGTGTAGAGTCAGGTCATGCATCATGTAAAAATGCATTGGCTACGAAACAGAATCATTAGTTAAAATTTCGCAACACAAACAGAGCAATGTGTATTGTCTTTGGTGCTTAGTGACATCAAGCAATGCACAAAATTACAAACCTTTTAAATGCTGAATACGAGGCCTTTGGCTACTGTGGATATGTGTAATTTGTGTCAACTTTTTGTAATGTGCGTCTTGTTTGTGCACAATAAACAATTTTTCTTTTTTTTCATTTTTAAACAAACTAACGAGGCCTGTAAAATAAAAGCTCGTGAAAAGACATGATATTCTTTCGCAGTGACCGGGGTTAGCAGACAGGAGTAGCTCATAGTTTTGCAGATGTTCTGGACATACTAGGAGACCTAATCTGCTTCTGTAGGGAGGTGGTCTGGTTGGAATGACCAACGACGGCCGCCATGGCAACCAAGCCCAATACCATGTGTGTAACGTGGGTGTAAAAAGACCTGACACATAGTCGTCAACTACGCATTGCACATCAAACTAAGTAACATAACACAAAAAAATATATTTGGAAACGACTTTTACTTTTGGCCTGTTGGTATTTAAAGACCCATACATAGCATAAAATCACGGCTTGTTTCCCCGAAGGGTTAGGCAGAGGTGTACCTATAGTACATTCACATTTCGCCGGTTATGTTTCAGTCCCATGTAGTAGGGGGCGAGCCTATTGCCATCTACCGGGCACAAATCCAGACTCCGGGCTGCTACTGAGAAATTCCGAATAGAAAAACCCAATAACACGTTGACCGACCTAGGAATCGAACCCAAGACCTCATGCGCAGCAGTAGCGATTGCGACCACTAGACCAGTTTAAAGACACACACACAAACATAAACATGAAATACTAGTTTTCGTAAATGGAAAACCTCAGAAAAAGATGGAATTTTGACATTCAACATCTCCGTAACCAGAAGGTTCCCAGGTATGGTCCAGTGCAAAAAAATGATTACATTGACGAGGAGTAAAAGTGACTCTCGGCTTCGTTAAGTGTATTTTTATATCTAGATAATCTAGTTCCTAGCATAGCATAGCATAGCATAGCATAATCAGCCTATCATGTTCCCACTGCTGGGACACAGGCTCTGTGAGAGGGAGTGGCCCGTAATCTACCACGCGGGCCCAGTGCGGGTTGGTAGATGTCACATGTCTTCGAATTTTTGCTTCTAAGACATGCCGGTTTCCTCACGATGTTTTCCTTCCCGTTTTGAGAGCAGTGGTGATGAAATAATTTACACAAAGTAAAGCGCCTACGCCTGTCTGGGTTCGAACCTACGACCAACAACTCGTAAGTCGCAGCCGTTACCACTGGGCTACCACTGCTCTCATCTAGTTCCTATCAGGGGCCCTATTATGAACTCTTATTTCCAGGCAGTTTACGGCGTAAACAGAACTGCATTGCAATTTCGTATTATGAACTCGTCAAACAAGCCAGTCAGCGGTCACGTGACACCCTGGCCGACTTCTGGCCGACTATTGCCTGGCAATACCATATTACGAAGGTTCGTTTGACATTTCGTTCCGTATTAGAACTGTCAAAAAGTAACCTCACAATCCATTCAGTTTACGCTGCTTCAGAGGAGCTTTTATTGAATTGTTTTGGGTTTATTTGGAAATTATTGGAGTGTTTTCTATATAAAATAAGGAAATATAATCATGTGTGACGAAAATGAACTGTTTGAGTTCCTGGAAAGTGATTCTTCTCGGCAAACTTGTGAATCAAGTAATAAAAGGAGACGACTTCGTGACCAATAACTATGCGTTCGACATGGATGATGTGCAGTTCACGACTTAGGACTGAATCTTTGTGAGCAGCTGAAGCCTCACCTGTCATGAGATGTGTGATCGCACGCAAGGCTAAGAATGGTAAAATAACCTTTTCCACTAAATAAATAAAAGGATAATAAACGTATTATTGAAATCCTAACAACGGCCTTTCCTTTTGGTGTTTACCTTTAACCCATAACGGGCTTATAAAATCCACGGATATATCCGTGAAGACTAAGGTAGTTGTTTTTATTATGTATGAACTTTACGTAAAGTTTTAACTAAACATTATTCTCATTTTAGGTTTTGGTTGCATTATCATACTCGTAGTATGCTACTGGCTCCTACCAACGCCCCACTGGTGATATAGGCTCTCATTCAATGTCCCAGCCAATATTTTCTATAGTAGATGCAAATCACTGAGATTTCTTCAGACTTCTTGGAAGTAGTATAAAAACTCCAACAATCTTTCCAGCTGAACATAAGTTAGGTAACGCGCCGACGAGGCGAGGGCGAGAACGCTCATCAAAACTTACATTGTATTAATATTATATCATGTTAAAAACATGAATATTAATTGAAATACTCAATAACACTTTCGCCATCTTTTTGTTTATACTTGTACTCCGTAAATCTTAGAATGGATCCTTCCATTAAACAAACAATACGATAGTGTTCTTTCCTATTGTTATTGTTATTAACTAATGTTGGACAAACAATACTTTCATTGAAGTTGTCGAATTCCCCGCTGACCTTCAAGTGGAATACGTTCGAAAATCTTGCGTTCCAATTTGCAAACAGGAAATATTTTATAAATTATTATAATCTAGAATAGCACAATATAAATTGCGTTATAATTTTTACCTACTATACTAGACTAACTAGTTTAATATATGGTATTTATTATTTTTATCATAAAATACGTGATTTAAACAAAACCGTAACTTCCCTATAAATATATAATTGGGTTACTGAACGTTACGTCAGAGAATTACAAGCCAGCCATAGACAAACTACCCAGCGTGAAGTCGCTCAGAACTAGGAATGTCATAATACGAAATTTAACCAGCCCGTGAAATGAATTGCCTGGAACTTGTATGGTTTTTTAAAAGTTCGTAATAGGCCCGCTGGACATAATCCTTAAATGATTATGTATGGAGTATGATACATTTGATTTGAAAGTAGTATTAAATTGGCCGTCTTTCGCCATTCATTGTGCGCAGTAGATCGGAAATTATGATGCAATTCGACTATTATTTACATCAGGCTGGAAAATGGTTTGATTCTTAGATATTTTGCCAACAGCATTGTGTTCTAACACATATATATTCAGTGGCCAGTATTCCATCGAGGATCCGGCACAGGTCACCCACATTAAGCTAGGTATTTTTAACTCCCATGTTATTACATGTCTTGCCTATTGCCATCCACCGTGCACGAAACTGTACTCCAGTCTGCTACTGAGAAATTCCAAATGGAAAAACCCAATAACACTTTGGCTAACCCGGGACCACATGCTCGGCCGTAGCGACAGTAAAAACAAATGTGTTCATGCCCCTGTTTCTATGATTGACAGGGAGACTGCCGGTCCGTGGTAGGGTCCATTACATACCGTGCCTCGGTAAGCACGAAGAGGCTCCATAAATGTATTTACATTAAATTAGTTTTCTGAAACAGCCACGCATACAATAAAAATTGAACTTTATTATATGATTTATTGGATCTTTATCTTTCTATGTACAAGACAGTTACATAAGTTCTTTAAGGAAAAAAAACGAGATTGCTCGACGCTTGTACGTCTAAAATAAATATTAACGGTAAACGTAGTAAATCAGAGGTCACAGTCTGTTTTAAAGCCCAGACATAATCTTGGTCAGGTCATGTGAAGACAGAAATGGTCTATTCGGGACAGAACCACACAGATTGAGTGGACCTGACCAGTCAGTGCATGCATTTGTCAGTAATCGTGCAGCTCAACTCAGAAGTTAATTAAGGAGGGATGCGACGAACAATACCAAGACATTTGGGTAGGCCGCATGGTGCTGTGCCACAAATTCCTTTCTTTCGCCTATCGCTTCCAGTCTGTCCCAGCCGATTCTTGCGGGCGCAGGCGTCCCAGCCAATTCTTGCGGGCGCAGGAGTCCCAGCCAATTCTTGCGGGCGCAGGAGTCCCACACTAAGCTTGCCGATATGCGGTATCCACTCCAGGACTCGTCTGCTACACCGGCCATCGGTCCTTCGACAAACATGGCCAGCCCTCTGCCACTTCAGCTTGTTTACTTTGCAAGCTATGTCGGTAACTGTTCTTCTTCGTTTCTGATTCTACGAGTATATTTCAAAGAAACTCCGAGCATAGCCCGCTCTATAGCTGCTGCGCGACCTTAAATTTGTGGCCCGACTGTCAGTGTCCACGCGATAAATATCATCTCCTAAACCTAAATTCACAAACCAAAAACCGTAGAAAATTCTTTCTTCGATAATAAATTCTATTCCACACGAAAAATATTGTCGAAATAGTTGAAAAATAGTCGTTTTATCTATCATAGTTCGCTCTTATCTCTCATTAGGTACATGTTATCGGAATATTTTTAAAACTGTTTTCGAAAACTAGTTGATAAGGTATCAGTGGACTCAGGACTACGTAATCGTTTTTAGGGTTCCGCGACCCTAAAAACGATTACGGTAATGGGACTCTTTAACTAATTATACGGATTCGTCTGTCCCAGGATGTCAGGAGTTACAGGGATTTTAAACTTATTAGATTGAAGAACTACCTTGTTGGTCAAGTGGTCCCTCAGCGCGTTAGGGGTTTTAACATCTGGAATTTCTCAGTAGCAGCCCGGAATCTGGATATGTGCCCGGATGATGACAATAGGCTTGCCCCCTGTTAACACATGACGAAATGTAAGTGTAAAAACCTAATCCTTCTGGAATCTTTTTGTTTAAGAGGTACAGTCTGTTACAAAGTAGGTTGACAACTCGGTAATAGTTTATAATATCTGAGATGATTTGGTAACAATAAAATTTTACGATCAGCACGCGTAGCAGGTCCATTAGTAGAAATGAGTTTGAAAGTGTTTTCATGAAATATTAGTTGAGAATTGTTACTATGCCCTAGATCAGCGGTTCTCAAACTTTTTTGGTCACGGAACCCTTTTGACAAGCAAAATACTTGACGGAACCCTACAATAAAACAATAGTTTTACAAAGTGTATTCTTTATTATATTAGCATAATAAAAGTACAATGTAACAGTTACTAATGATTACTTACTTTACCACATGGCAAGTACAATAATAGAAGATATTCAAAATGAAAAAATCTTAACTAATGAGAGGTATGAAATTGTTTTTTATTTTTCATCAATTGGTTGATATCAGGTTTGATAAAAGACATTTGAAATCTTATGTCAGGTTCGGCGTCCAGTCTATTGCGATATTTTATTTTCGTGGCTGCATAGGTTGAGAATCCTGTTTCGCACAAATATGTTGTTGGGAACGGGAGAAGAATATTCAGAGCCATTCTGCCAAGCATTGGATATTCATCACGGATTCTGCCAAAAATCGTTGAGAGGCGTCGTTTTGAACAGTGACGCCATACTTGTGTCTGATGACATTTCTAAAAGAGATTCATATATCTCGTTTGACATCCTTTCGGGCTTTTGCAAGTTGGGTAAAAAAGGATTATGAATCCATGAATTCAGCTTCATTTTTGTATTCTGTTCTTCGGGAAAATACTTTTCAAAAGATGCGCGCAACGAAGTGAGATATTGGACCAATTCTTCAAACTCACTGAGTGACGTAAAGCTTTCTATTTCTCTCTTACCAACGCAAATAATCCAAAAATCTATTTTTCTTTTGAAGGCAGTTATTTTGTTATAGGCATGGAACACTGTTGTCTGTTTACCTTGCAATGATAAATTCAATTCGTTCAGTTTTTGAAAGATATTCGCCATAAAAGACAGTCGGTACAAACAAGTTTTATCATACAAACGGTCTTTTAAATTAAAAGAAACTGGATCTGCTGAAAGAAACATTTGTAACTCGGCTCTAAGTTCAAATAGCCTTGTTAAAGTTTTACCCCGAGACAGCCCTCGCACTTCTGTATGGAGCAGCAGTGTTTTATGTTTGCTGCCATAATCTTCACACAATAATGAGAACACATCGGGATTGTAGTGGTCGTGATTGGATAAAATTAATTATTTTTATATAGAAGTACAAAAAAATGCGTTGTAAACAATCTTGACTTTATGAATTTGAAGATAGAGCTGACATTTGCTTGTTCACAACTATAGCGTCTAATTCAGAGGCGGCTTTTATCAAAGGGACTGCGCGCTCACAAGTATACGCGCGGCGGGCGGAGTCAAAACGTTCGACCAGTGACCAGAGAGAGGTGTTTTGTTTTTTCTAAATTCTTGCGGAACCGCTACAGGGGTATCGCGGAACCCTAGGGTTCCGCACACTTAGAGTACCGCTGCCCTAGATGATTATTTAAATGATAAAACACTGTAACTATTACTAATCTAATGTGTTTTACTTTGTTTTGATATAATTATTTTTTGTTTGTTTTCTATGTTGGATTTTGTTTGTTAAAGTAATCTTCACTGACATTTGTATGTCATCAATGACAAAAGATAGCGCAGCCCATTATTATTATATAAGTTCATGATCTGTAACCTATGTTCTACAAAGAAATGTTTCTGATTCTGAGTTGTGTCGACTGAAGAATAGACAAAACGATAGATGAATAATAGAAATCTGTCATTTTGTCTATTCTATCTGTCATTTTGTCTATTCTTCGGTCGACAAAAGTTGGTTATGCTTTGCGAGCTGATGTCCTAGCTAGGTTACTTAGTAGCCTGTATTAATGAATATAGGCGTAATATTATGTTGTCTCGCTTTGCCTCGTTGGTCTAGTGGTCCCTATTGCTGCTGCTGAGCATGAGGTCCTGGGTTGGATTCCCAGGTCGGGCAACGTGTTATTGGGTTTTTCTATCTGGAATTTCTCAGTAGCAGCCCGGAGTCTGGATTTGTGCCCGGGTGATGGCAATAGGCTCGCCCTCTATTACATGGGACCTAAACATAACTAGGTGTACCTATAGTACACCTAGTACACCTCTGCCCAACCCTTCGGGGAAACAAGGCGTGATGTTGTGTTGTGTATTATGTTGTATGTATAAAAAAGTAGGTAGAAGGCAAAGTTTCACAGTATATGAGTTTCTATGGGTTTCATTATCCATGATTAAAAAAGTAATGGAGAAAAGGCAGTTTTGTAATTTCAAAAATAGCATAACTGGCTGTATACTCAGGGCTATTCCCGTACAGAAGACATTATTTCTAAAGTTATGTAGGCACGTAATAATCATTATTTATCTACAAAAACGAATACGTAAACACATGCAACATCACACCCGTACACACACTCTCACAAAACACTCCCCCGCACTCATACACCACACCCCATCTTACTGATACAACCTCCCCCCCCCCGTGTTTTACATACATAGTCACACATTCATATTCATCGTTAAATCAGTACCCTACTTGCGTAATACACAATCAATCGTCATCTGACTGGTTTTGAAACAGATTGCTAATCCATTGCTTCATAAGTTCGATAAAAAAATCTGCTCAACAATGTAATGAATTTTGTTGAACTGTCAAAATAAAACAGATTAGTCGTAACCGTTTACGAAAATGTCTTACGCAATTAGGCTCAATGGCGTATTTTAAGATTCAGCGCCCTGGGCCTAAAAGGTTTGCCGCCCTATAAATTTGCAAAAAAATAACAAATAAAACATTATAAAATTTATTAATCGAGCAGTGTGTTGATTTGGGCTCAGAATGCAAAAACTGAGAAAAAGGAATGCAAAAAACTTAATTCAAACTTATTTTTCCGATGTACTAGACACAAATTCTTCAGTGACACTGTCGTGTAACGGATTGGGTCAAGTCAGCTTTTACAGGGTGACAGGAAAATATGACCTATTCCTTGAAAGGAGTTATCTAGAAATCATTAGCAGCAAATTAAGTCGTAAACTAGGGATGAAAACTGGATGGTTACCGAGCTGTGACGGTTCTTCGATTATTAACTGAAGACCTTTTATTTCTTAGATTATGTATGTTTTGGGCAAGCATTTTTTTAATGATTACATACACGAGTAGGAAGTTTTTAATAATTAATTGTTTTTTGTATCAAGTCAAAAAAAAAAACATGACAGCTCGGTAACCATCCAGTTTTCACCCCTAGTTAACTGGACCTAATTTGTTGCTAATGACTTCTTGTATAACCCGTTTCAAGGAGTAGGTCGAACTGCCCTGTCACCCTGTGTATTAACAATAGCTGAACTGTTTACACGTTCTTAAACGTAGACAATTTATTATTATTATAAGTACGGAATAGAAAACTACGTTCCGCCCAGCAATTTGTCACCGCAGTGCACAGATATGTCATCTTTCAAATACTTTTGTTTATTTTCATGAGACGTCAAGAGTTGCTTCCAAAGAACACATTTCTCTTGCAGATCATCCGCCAGATCAATCGGGTATACTTTTTGAGTTTTGACATTCACTCGTAACTTCTGCTTTAGACATTGCATCCAATTTGTATAAACATGCAAAAATGGCGGTTACCACGTCATTCGAAGTTTTGCGCTTCCTTAGCTTTCCCAACAATTAGTCGCATATTGGGAAGAAGGTATTAAACCTTATATAGTCATGTTCTTGCAGCAACACTTCTCCCTGGTGACACTCATCGTCTCGTTTCTTTCTCTTAATAATTTAATATCTTGTGACTGTTTTTGTATTCAACGGAAGATTTTATTTTTATAGAATCATCAAAAGTATCAACAGATTTCCGTTGATTTTCTGCTAAAGTAATGAGTGACTTGTAAAGTCTGGAAACTACAAACTACTTAAACGTCAGTGCCGACACTTTGTAGAATGTTGGAAACTACCTAGTTTAAATTTATTCCAGGTCTCCGAAATTCTCATAATATGGCCGTTTCTAGTGAATTTAGTTGAGCCAATAAATAGCCCTGCAGCTTAATTTTTAACCAAACCTTTTTCTGGGCAGTCACTTTTTATAGCTTCAAGAGCCGCTATTATTTGGCTTCAATTTTGATCAAGGCTGCTACAAGCATCGTCTCTCGCTGACCATCGCTCTCGCTTATACGAGTAGATATGAACGAAAACGACACGAAACATCCTGACTAGGCTGGAGTCGCGATGGAGTACGACGGACACGCCGCCACCCCGCCGCCGCCCGCCGCCGGTCAGTTAGCGATAGCCTCGCGTCTTGATGTCTATCAAACTTACAACCAAATGCGTTTGAGTTTTTTGTTAATTAGGTAGGTTTTGTTTTTAATTTCTTCGGGCTTACAAAGTGAAAAAGAAAGGCACACAAAGCTGAGCGCAAGGTGCGGCTTGCTCCGCCCCTCGCAGCCCGCCGCCCCGGGTCATGGCCTTTTTGGCCCTAGGGTAAATACGCCCCTGATTAGGCTGCAGGTTTTATGGGTTTATTAAAACACATAAATAAGGGTTTCTTTTGTACACGAAGTTACAGTATAACACTGACTCCTGGGTCGCAGGATACCCCTGGTTAATGAGGCGGGGGTTTTCACTATTTGTGCATCCTTGTCCCAAAATCCATTGTACCTATGTGAGATGGTATTTTGTGCAAATAAACTTATTATAATAGCATAGTGCATAATCAGCCTATTATGTTCCCACTGCTAGGACACAGGCCTCTTCTCGGTGAGAGGGAATGGGCCGTTATCCACCACGCGGGTCCAGTGCGGGTTAGTAGATATCACATGTCTTCGAATTTTTTATTCTAATATGTGCCGGTTTCCTCACGATCTTTTCCTTCACCGTTTTGAGAGCAGTGGTGATGAAATAATTTACACAAATTAAAGCGCCTGGCTGGGTTCGAACTTATGACCTAAAATTCGAAAGCCGCGACCGTTACCACTGGGCCATCACTGCTGTCTCTATTTTATTTATTTATTATTTATATAAGTATGAACAAAAAAAACACGTGATCCCCAAAAAACCTTAAAAACGAAAAGCATTTTTTTGTCTCTGCTCAGTCTTTTACTAAGGAACCTTTAGTACGGGAGTCTGTATCGTACTTGGCCGTTTTTTTTCGAAACTTTGATAACAGGGTTCAGAGGTTTGGGCCCTTATCGTAGTTACAAAATCGTGTTATTTGTAGTGAACAGGAAAAATTAACAAATGGGTCGTGTACCAAGCATTTAATAAATGATAAATGATTTTTATTTCTGTAAGTGGGTTTGTACAAACACTTTTACACGTCAAACTTTTTTTTTTAAACTGGATGAGGTCGGCGTTTCCTATCTGACTACTCTGAGAAGAAATGCCGAAACAAACTCAGAGGTCACAGTCTCTTTTAAAGTCCAGACATAATCTTGGTCAGATCATGTTAAGACCATGTGGATTGATGTCTGAAATGGTCTTTTGAGGAAAGAACCACACAGATTGAGTGGGCCTGTCCAGTCAGTGCACGCATTTGTCAGTAATCGTACAGCTCAACTCAAAACATAAGGAGCTCAACGATTCGACGAACAATACCAAAGAAAGGACATTGGGTAGGCCGCATAATTACTCAAACCGCCACACAGTGTACCGCGTAGAACATGCTAGGTGGACAATATTATTTTATGAAATTTAACGATGCTTTTATATATAAGTAGTCATGTTGAGGCATTATTAATAGTTTTTGGTATGATTTTGTAATAAAAAACAAAAAAATATATGTAAAAACAGAAAAAAATATTTAAAAATAATAAACAAACAACAAAAATGCATTAAATAAATAAATACCTACTGTACAAACTAACTTAACCTAAACCTAATCATCAGAATCATCATCAAAATCTTCGGGTGAATCGTCATCATTTTGTGGTAATGTGCGACCATATGATGACGTTTCCGGTCTTGATGCTACTATGGTCGGGCTTACGATTAACTTTAATACTTCTGCACATATTTTTTCCGGCCTTTTTCGGGGAATCTCACGAAGGCCATTGATCAAAGGGTCAGATGTTATTATTAACATGGACAGCAAGTCTCTATTCGTGGCAACACGTGAGCACTTGCGGGTGTTGTACTCCCTAAATCTGCGGCAATCTTTGTTACGTGCTTCTTGAGCCTCTTCGGAAAGTTGCCCAATTGGAAGCAATGCCGCTTTGATGACCTCAGTACTGTGTACTAATATTCTATCTCGAATCTATATAGTATGCTAAGGCTTCGTCACTACTTAACTGCCTAGGATTAACGGAACTAGTATTTTCTTTTGACTTAATAATATTATCTGGCCTTTCACTAATGTCTCTAATCACATGGCAACTTTTCTTTGCCCTGCTGAACGCATAGCAATTTCGGCAGCAGTCACTAATTCACTGGCACTTCGAGATTCTACGAGATCCACGACTCGACGTTTCTTCGTCTTAAACGACGATTCCTCGAAATCTTTGCGAGGTCTTCCTGCAGATGTCACAACCTCACTCGATGTTGAAGGTTGTGGGGCTAAAGAACTCACAGTAAACTGTATGTCTCCTTCATCCAGCCAAGTCTTATTTCTAATTAAAAAACGCTCCTTCGATTTTCCCGAAGCCAACCATTTGGCTTCAATCTTAGTAGAAAAGTTGGATATTTTCAACTTTATTTCTCTTTACCTGCTTTCAGTAATGTCACCAAAGTGAAATTTTGAAGAAAGATAGTCATAAATACGCGATCTTTTATCATTCTTCGTGTGTTTCAATCACTCTTCAAAAAATGCTACCCTTGAAATAGAGTAAACGTGTTCTGAAAAAAAATATAAAAAAATATGTTTTACTGAAGTGTGCTGAACAACATGTGTATTTTTACAAACTACACAGTTATACCTACAATATATCTAAAAACTAGCCCGAATAGAGGCGAATCAATGTATTTCCTGAACGTTAAAAGTTTAGTTTATGAAAAAAATTACGCAAAAAATTATGCATTAAGTTAAAAAAATGCTAAAAATTAATTTTAATAGATTCTGATAAAAATAATATATTAAATAATAGTACATACCCTCAGTATTAATATCCATCACAAAAAACTTTCACAATATCACTATAAACCACTATGAGATGTGCACAAAAGTGTCGCTAAATTGCAACTGATTGACCGGAATGCTTGCATTAAACTCATTACCTGACTTCTGAACTCTATGACTCATCAGTTAAGCATTTGAAAAACAACTTTTTCTCGTAATTTGGAGTTTGGGGGTGTTGTTTGTGTTATGCAATTAAGATTTCCTGGAAATGAAAACTTGAATTTTGTCCACCTAGCATGTTCTAGGCGAAATATTGTGCGCCAGACCAAGATTACGATTAAAACTAACTGAGATAATAAAATATAAAAAAAAAACAAAAGTAAAAAACAAAATGACCCACGTAGTCTTAACATTCACAATAATAACAATAAAATAATACCTAGGTAAGTATTCATGTCATTGAATACTTACTTAGGTAAATAACATAACACAAACATACATTCACGCCTGTAATCCGCGAAGGGTTTGTCAGAAGGTTACCACGGGTGTGTGTGTGTGTGTTCAGTACACCCACATTTCGCCAATTATATGCTAAAGCGCGGTCACTGTCAGACTTCATAGAAAAGAAAGAGAAACGAGATGACACAACGCTGGTACAGTATTGCAAAAAATGAAGCAGTTGTGTTATTTACAAAAATCTATTGATTGGACTAAAAAGTTAAAACACTGTCACATTAATAAGTTGCTTGTAGAATAATCTGAAAAAAAAACCAGCTTAATTAGTATGGTTTTTAATCGCCAAAAGAAATTTTTAGAGGTATATTCGTGATTTCTTTCTAACGTATCAAATTTCTTGTATTATGTTTTCAACACACTATCTAACTAGCATTTTATCATGAAAAATATCATTTTGAAGAATAACATAACTGCCTCGTTGGTCTAGTGGTCGCAATCGCTACTGCTGAGCATGAGGTCCTGGGCTCGATTCCCATGTCGGGTAACGTGTAATTGGGTTTTTCTATATGTAATTTCTCAGTAGCAGCCCGGAGTCTAGATTTGTGCCCGGTTAATGGCAATAGGCTCGCCCCCTATTACATGGGACTTGAAAAAAAAACATAACTGGCGACATGTGGGTGTGCTATACGTATACCTCCGCCCAAACCTTCGGGGAAACAAGGCGTGATATTATGTTATGAGTTCATGTACTTTTAAGCATTATAAAACTTACGTTTAGGTCCTGCAGTCCACTTAATTCCCATGTGATACGATCAAATTGCCATGGCCCTCTCTCATTTTTTTTTATTTTATAAATGGCATCTCGCAGGTCAACCTATGAGGTTGTCGTCTGCTCAGACGGACTTGCCTGTGGTTGCCCTAATAAATTAAGGCCTCCAGCCAGGACTTAAACTTAAATACTAACTAAAAACTAAGCGACTACACGCTAAGGGCACCCCCTGTGGGGTACGAACCTCGGCTTAGGGCGTCGCTGGAAGAGGGCAGCAAATGACTAGCTGGATCAGGAATGATATTATTTAGGGACGAATTTAAAGCTACAGGCTCAGCGGCGCGGGCTGGATCGAGCAAGGGTCGGGAGGGGCGTAGATTTGGGCGTCGCGGCGGGCCTCGGCGGCGAGGACGGTAGGACGGCAATCGGGTTTTGGGCTTATGAAGCGTGCTGGTGGCCTTACTACTCTCCTGGAGGAGGGTAGTGGCGTCGTCGGGGGCGATTAAGGTATGCCTTGGTCGGCGAATACTACTAATACGGGAGGGAGTGTAGCGGGCGGCCGCTGAGATCAAGGGGTTGGGGTGTTTTATGCCACAGTCAAAGAAACGCTTCGATAAGCGTTTCATGAACTGGTTTATGGTAGGCATTTTTAGGTCTACGTGGAGATTAATATTACGGACATAGAAGGGGGCACCCGTGACCTTTCTGAGGAAACGGTTCTGGAGGGTCTGCATCTTATGGAGATGACGTGGGTGAGCGTGCGCAAATACAACGCAGGCATAGGTCATGATGGGACGGATGACTGCGGTATAGATGCGGAGCTTGCATTTAAGGGACAGTTTACTACGGGCTGTCAGTACGAATTGCAGCCTGCTAAGAGCGAAGGAAGCGCGCGCGCGAACCGCCTTAATATGAGCCTTAAGGTAAGGTTCTCATCGAGGATCACGCCTAGGTATTTGGCTTGCTTCTCCCAAGGGATTGGCTTGCCGGACATAGTGATCGGGCTGGGAAGTGGGGGAGGGAGTCGACGACGTCTCGAGAAGAGAACCGCCTGACTCTTATCGGGGTTGACCTCGATTCTCCATTTCCGGAACCAAGCGCCTAAGACGTTTGCGGAGGTTTGGAGAGTACGAGCTATAGCGTTGGGACAATAACCGGTTTAGTAAACGGCAGTGTCGTCGGCGAAGAGAGCCAACTGAGCCTTTTTACTCTGTGGGATATCGCTGGTGAACAGCGTGAAGACTAGAGGAGATATGACGGAACCCTGAGGGACACCGGCGCGAATAGGGTGAGGGGACGAGAGTGCACCCTCGATGCGATAGCGGAAGGTGGCCCCCTCTCACAGAGAGGAGGCCATTTTATTAGGCCGTAATCCACCACGCGGTCGCGGGTTGTTTGAAAGAGATACCGTGGCCACTGCCACAGGCAACTGAAGAAACAAGGGTGAGTTTTAGTCAGTAAAAGTCTGACACGCCCTCCCGCTACACCCAGAACGGGAGAAGTCGTTGGTAGATGTCACATGTCTTTGAATTTTTGGTTTTAGGACATGCCGGTTTCCTCATGATGTTTTCTCTAACCGTTTTGAGAACAGTGGTGATGGAATTATTTACACAAAGCCTGTCTGGATTTGAACCCACTCACCTACAACTTATGAGCCGCGGACGTTACAACTGTGCCACAACTGCTCTCGACATCAAATAAGATTTAAAAACGCTAGATGCATTGCACAGATGTGAGTACTTTGTACTATAGAGCTACCATTTACCGGGTAATGTCATAGATTGTCTTGAATGTGCCTTGGCGGCTGATAGTAGGTATGTCATGCTCACTCAAATGTCTCGCTGACGGTGGCGCGTGTGTCGGATCATTTAGCTCCCTTCAAAATGGTTGAGCTGAATGGTGCTGATCCATGCGTCATGTTCGTGAACGGGCGCCGTCAGTTGGGACTGGTCATCTCTTAGCTGCCACGGCTTATTTTAATAATTAATTAGCTGGATTGTTTTTAATTATGTTTTGATGCACTCTGGACGCTTTTAACGTGTACGGTTTTTTGTACATCGTTCTCACTTAACTAAGATATATGTAAAAACATTATTATTTAAAAGAGTGTCCATGGAGTTTCTTGCCCGTTCTTCTCCATAGGTACCTACTACGCTTTGGAATGGGCAACTAGCTTCATATTTCTGACTGACCGACTCCTTGACAATTCAAAAGTGCCTGTAAATGGTTTAATTGAAATAAATGATTTGAGTTTGAGTTTGAGTTTAAAGCAAGCACTGAGCAGGAAGACTCTTCGGCGGCCGCTGCTAGAGACGGCAACGTCAAAACTTTCCCATTTGGACCAATCAAAAAATTCGCCTGCCGCTTAGAATGCAAGCCGTGCAACTATTGTTACCAGTTCAGTAAATGATTTCTTTGGCCCGGGTTGTCATATCGTAAAACCAGCAAAATATTCAAGAGTAAATGTAGTCCGCGACTTTACTCGCACTCCTGTTAGATCCTCTATGGAGTTACATAATCAGCCTACGGTCCCACTGCTGGGACACGAGGGCGCCACCGCCAGGACTCCTCTCTGTGAGAGGGAGTGGGCCATAATCCACCACGCGGGCTCAGTGCGGTTTGGTGGATTTCATGTGAAGTCGTATTCTTGGTTCTCCGTGTCCTCTATGGAGTTGAGTTTCGGAAAATTCTTGTTTGGTTTAAAGCTAGGCAGATTGATTATCGCTCCTTGATTGTACGTTGAGATCGATACGAGAGATGAACAAAAAAAAGACCTTGAACCGCGTGATGCAAAATTTTATTGAAAACAAAAATATACACATTTTAGATGCTTCGCAATAACTAACTGTATTAGATAAGCTAAGATTAAATGATTCGTTCCGACAAGTAAATGGCGGAATGAAATCAATTTTGAACCCTCCATAAAGTACTTCGTTTTGATAGGTATAGAATAGTTTTAGACAACGCAATCAACCGAACGCAGCATGCAAATGCAGTGTGCAAAATGCAGAACGGTACTGGAAATAAAGTGTACAGAACGAAGTGTGCAGAACACATTGTTAGTTTACGTAAAATGCAGTGAGCACTTGAGCAGAACGGACGGAATAAGCAAAATACTTTGAATTAATAGGATGCAGTACGCGAAAAGCAGTCTGCAAAGCGCAATTATAATTAAAAAATCTACGTTAGAGCCTTAGGTTAAAGCGCCTTTGTAAGTAATAAAATAAATTAAGAGTAGGATTTAAAAGGAGACTTACACGCTTATTCTAAGTCGTTACCTCGAAACCTACTCGACTCACAACTCTGTCGAGGTGACCTCAAGGCGTGTCTCGCAAGACACTCAAAACCGGCATTCATAGTCGTCAGAATAAGGAAATGATGAGGTCCGTCGAATGGGTGTGAGTCGAGGTGTGTGATACGTCAAATATTCAATGAACTCTTCAAAATACCTAATGAAAATTAGGCGATGAAATACGCGTGTTTTGGTTCAAACTACCTTGTTGACGTTTTTCATTCTGTGGGGAGGCATAATCCTAAGTATCTGTATGTCATCTCCTAACTGGGTGGTGAAGGTGTTTGTTGATTGTTAGTCACTCCATTAAAAATATTGGTAGGTATTCAGCTGCATTCGAAAACCACAGAGGCAAAGGCAATGCTTCTAAGGCATATGGCAATCTGTGTTTAGGAGAAACAGTTCCGATCCCATCGTAGTGGGAGAATTAAAAATTACACGTGTAACAGTACATTATGAAATAAGTGCGGTAAGTTGAAAATTATCAAAGCGCACGTATCTCATACGACGTTTTAAATAAATGAAACTCAGACTTTTTTAAACGAATAAATCTTTAATCACTTGTTAAAGCAGTTAGAAACAATTGAACAATTTGTAAAATTGATTATTACGTTGCCAGTTGGCATTTTTAATGTTGTCAAGTTATTATTATTAGTTACAATTTCACCAGTCTCTCTCTCTCACTCTCTTGAGTGAAAGTAGGAGAAACGAGCAGCAGTCGGTGCCATAGACGGAGGCGGCGGCGACGATGGTGGAATGTACGCGTCTGTGCTCTTAGGTGGTCAAGAGTCAACACTTGGCTCCAAATTTATTTTATTAATGCGGGAGCAAATTTCTTCTTTATTTCTCATCGAGTTATCTATGTAGCCCTCGGCTACACTGTTCGACCGTCGAGTACTCGAGGACCTTCTGAAACTGCCCTGTGTCATGTGGATCATCGAAATTTAAGAAAGTGGCAGTTTGTTTCGGCATTGCTCCAATTTTATTTATGCCAATGGGTTTGCTAGCATTTTCCATTTTGGTAATTTTGCAAAAATCTGTTAGACATCGCTTTTGTTGAACGAAGCGCTTCGTATTTCTTTCTTGAAAAGGCCCCTGTATTGTGAACGATCTTGGTTTTTTTTTTTTTGTGGTTTTGACCTGGACAAGAAGAACCCGCCCATGGTTCTCGACATCATTAGTTGTGATGTTTGCCAACTCTTGACGTCTACATGCACCATTTATGCCGAATATTAATACAACCTGAAAAGAGTTAAAACAGCGTAAAAACACCTCTATTGCATATTAAATGTCGAATTAATAAATTCATCACGACTTGACGACATTTTCAAATAAAAACAATACAGCGAAAATAAAAAGCGCTCGGAATCATTTTTACTAGTTCATAAATTAGCGATGCGCGCGCATCAGCGCTTTTTAAGGTAAAATCACAAAAACAGCCAGTATTGCTAATAAAGTAAACTCATATTTTTGTGTTTTTGTTACGGATAAATGGTTGTAATTTATTGTCAAAATTAATTAAAATTAAAGAATTAAATATTTATTTATTATTGTTTATCTCCCAAAGTTAATTTTATTCATAAAATATTGGCCACTTTTCGGACATAAAAACTCTTTGACAAGAATTAAAAAAGTACCGTTCGTTTTTGACGGAGCATCTTGATAAACCGTGCGTTTTACATTACAATAACGCACTAGTACGTAATGAGATACATTACGAAAAGCGTAAAATTTGTTTTCAATAAAAAAAAATTACGCTTGATACAAACAGTTAAATAAAAAAGTTAAGACAAAGATCTATGCGTGTACGATTAAGTCAGTGTAGTGTGTGTTGGTGTTAGTATTTAGGGGTTTTTCATAAACGATGATTAAAGTCAAGAGACTTTTAAACGTAAAAACTGTATTGTTAAACAATCGCTAATCATTACTTAACTTTAAGCAACGTTTATAAATAAAGGGGTTAGTGTGGAGTGTGGTGTGTGTCTGTAGTTATGTGTGGTGTGTTATGTATCAGATGTGTATGTATGTTTGTTGTGATCACTTCTTTAGGATTCCTTCAGTATCATAGTAGTTAAGGTTTTGAAGAAATGTGTGAATTCTTTTTGCAAATAAGTGTCGTTGAGCTAAATATAGAGGCTTTCTTGTTGACTTTATTGTAGAGTGAAGGGCCAGGGTAGATAGCGAATCTTTGACCTCACTATTAGCTCCAGCACCCTCGAAAACCATGAAAACGAGACTTATTTGCATTTTGACCTCACTATTAGCTTCAGCACCCTTGATACACATGAAAACGACAGCCAAGATGAAAAATTAGAAGAGTTTCGCAGCCGCCATCTTAGATATTCATTTTGACCTTACTATTAGCTTCAGCACCCTCGATACCCATAAAAACGACGACACTCATGATGAAAAATTAGAAGAGTTTCGCAGCCGCCATCTTAGATATTCATTTTGACCTTACTATTAGCTTCAGCACCCTCGATACCCATAAAAACGACGACACTCATGATGAAAAATTAGAAGAGTTTCGCAGCCGCCATCTTAGATTTTCATTTTGACCTCACTATTAGCTTCAGCACCCTCGATACCCATAAAAACGACGACACTCATGATGAAAAATTAGAAGAGTTTCGCAGCCGCCATCTTAGATTTTCATTTTGACCTCACTATTAGCTTCAGCACCCTGGATACCCATAAAAACGACTTCCATGATGAAAAATTGGAAAAGTTTCGCAGCCGCCATCTTAGATTTGCATTTTGACCTCACTATTGGCTTCAGCACCCTCGATACCCATGAAAACGACACCCATGATGAAAAATTTGAAAAGTTTCGCAGCCGCCATCTTAGATTTTCATTTTGACCTCACTATTGGCTTCAGCACCCTTGATACCCATGAAAACGATACCCATGATGAAAAATTAGAAAAGTTTCGCAGCCGCCATCTTAGATTTTCATTTTAACCTCACTATTGGCTTCAGCACCCTCGTTTTTTTATTTGCAATGGCATCTCGCAGGTCAACCTACGAGGTTGTCGTCTGCTTAAACGGACTTACCTGTGGTTGCCCTAATAAATTAAGGCCTCCAGCCAGGACTTAAACTTAAATACTAACTAAAACTAAGCGACAACGCTAAGGGCACCCCCTGTGGGGTACGGACCTCGGCTTAGGGCGTCGCTGGAAGAGGGCAGCAAGGGACTAGCTGGATCAGGATTGATATTAATTAGGGACGAATTTAAAGCTACAGGCTCAGCGGCGCGGGCTGGCTCGAGCAAGGGTCGGGAGAGGCGTGTATTTGGGCGTCGCGGCGGGCCTCGGCGGCGAGGAAGGTAGGACGGCGATCGGGTTTTGGGCTTATGTAGTGTGCTGGTGGCCTTACTACTCTCCTGGAGGAGGGTAGTGGCGTCGTCGGGGGCGATTAAAGTATGCCTTGGTCGGCGAATACTGCTAATGCGGGAGGGAGTGTAGCGGGCGGCCGCTGAGATCAAGTGGTTGGAGTGTTTAATGCCACAGTCAAAGAAGCGCTTCGATAAGCGTTTCATGAACTGGTTTATGGTAGAC
Source organism: Dasypolia templi (assembly GCA_963555695.1). Lineage (NCBI taxonomy): Eukaryota > Metazoa > Arthropoda > Insecta > Lepidoptera > Noctuidae > Dasypolia > Dasypolia templi. Next base: position 7,828,673 of record OY743166.1, read on the forward strand.
ATTTTAAGATCGATGTGGAGATTTATATTACGGACATAGAAGGGGGCACCCGTGATCTTTCTGAGGAAACGGTTCTGGAGGGTCTGCATCTTATGGAGATGACGTGGGTGAGCGTGCGCAAATACAACGCAGGCATAGGTCATGATGGGACGGATGACTGCGGTGTAGATGCGCAGCTTGCATTTAAGTGACAGTTTACTACGGGCTGTCAGTACAAAGTGGAGCCTGCTAAGAGCGAAGGAGGCGCGCGCGCGAACCGCCTTAATATGAGCCTTAAAGGTAAGGTTTTCATCAAGGATCACGCCTAGGTATTTGGCTTGCTTCTCCCAGGGGATCGGCTTACCGTACATAGTGATCGGGCTGGGAAGTGGGGGAGGGAGTCGACGACGTCTCGAGAAGAGAACTGCCTGACTCTTATCGGGGTTGACCTCGATTCTCCATTTCCGGAACCAAGCGCCTAAGACGTTTGCGGAGGTTTGGAGAGTACGAGCTATAGCATTGGGACAATGACCGGTATAGTAAACGGCAGTGTCGTCGGCGAAGAGAGCCAACTGAGCCTTTTTACTCTGTGGGATATCGCTGGTGAACAGCGTGAAGACTAGAGGAGATATGACGGAACCCTGAGGGACACCGGCGCGAATAGGGTGAGGGGACGAGAGTGCACCCTCGATGCGATAGCGGAAGGTGCGATTCGACAAAAAGTCTCGTAAGATGAGAACGAGACGATCTGGCACTCCTAGTTGGTAAAGCTTGTATAACAAGCCGTTGTGCCAGACTTTGTCGAAGGCTTTCGCTATGTCGAAGAATAGCACACCCGTCGTCGCGTTACGCTGCATACCGGCGCACAAGTGCTCTACGATACGGTGGACCTGGTGGATACTCGAGTGTTGGGGACGGAAACCAAACTGCTCGTTGGGAATGAGGCTCTTTGCTTCCGCGTAGTCTTTGAGACGATTATAAATAAGCCTTTCGTAGATTTTGCCGAGGACGTTGAGTAAGCTAATGGGACGGTAGCTGGAGGGCTCAGACTTTGGCTTGCCTGGCTTTGGGATACCGATGACGGTTGCTTCTTTCCACGCTTGTGGGAAGATGTTGTTGCTCAAGGCGCCATTGAAGATGGCAGTCATAAGCATTATTAGAGGGGCAGGTAGGAGTTTGTATACCTTGTTGGTAATACCGTCCGAACCGGGAGCTTTACGAGCTTGGAGCCCTTTTATGATGTCGTGCACTTCGTCTGGAGTGACGGGAGGCAGAGGATCATCAGGGTCTTCGACGGGTGGAAGGGAGGCTCTCCGTTCGACTTCAGCGTCGACCTTGTTCAGGTGAGCTTGGTCTACTGGTTGAGAGCTGGGAGAACACTGGGACTCTAGGCTGTCAGCAAGGCATTCGGCCTTGTCGGTGCTGTCGAACGCGACGCTCTTGTCGGGGCGGATGAGGGGAGGCATAGAGACCTCCTCGGAGGAGCGCAATTTCCTCTGAAGGTGCCAGAAGGCTTGGTGAGTGGGCTCGAGTTCACTGAGCATCTTGTTCCAACCCTCTGAGCGAACCTCCCCTATGCGTTTCGTTACAGCACGCTGTAAATGGCGCATGTGGGCTTTGTTCGCGTCACAAGGGAAGGAGTCGTAGGCACGAATAGCCGCATTCTTCTCGGTTATCAAGTCACGTACGTCAGTAGGTAGTTTCCAGCGATGGTCTTCCATCACCGGAACTTCCCGTGAACAATCCGTCAAAACGGATTGAACGTGCTCAGTAAACGAGTCGATTGCGGCCGTCGTGTCGGCGACTGACACTATGTGATCGGGGATGGTGTCCAATTGAGGCGACGTGGTGGATTTCAGTCTTTCACTTACTTTCCTCCAGTCGGTTATCATCTGGGTCTGAGGGGGTTCAGCACCCTCGAAAACCATGAAGCTATTTATCTCTCTTTCAGTCTCTTTCTTTTATACATAAACGAGAGTGTCCCGTTAGTCGACGTCAAGACTGAGTCGGGTGATAGGTTGAGTCATACAGAGCAGAAAAATATTTAAAAAAAAAATGCAACAGGAGTTAAAAAGAGACAATAGATTTTCTCCTTTTATTAAATTAAACTCCTGTATTTTTTTTTTTTTTTTCTGTTAACTATTATGAGTTATCACCCGATTGCAGCTTGACATCGACTTACGGGACACCCGGCATAATAAAAAGTCACATGGAGTCGCTCAATTCAGTTTTTTTCGTTATGTGGCGATTTCTACTATTTCCTCCTACCGCAAGCTGGGATACGGAGACTACAGGACCTAAACGCAAGTTTTATAATGCAGAAAAATATTTGATACTATTCAGGATATGCTAGTTAGATGGTGTGTTGAAAACATAATACAATTTTTATTTTTTTTTCTCTTTATTTTTTTTTAAGGACTTTTATACAGGTGTACATGCCAGTCCCATACAAATAATTTGATACGATAGAAACAATCACGAAGATAACTCAATAAAAAAATTGTCGATTAAAAACCATACTAATATACGAGTACATGCAATCATTCTGGTGTTTTGTCAGATTATTCTATAAGCAAAATATTAACGATAGACTTTATTTTTTTGTCCAATCAATAGATTTTTATTAACATAATCGCTTCATTTTTTGCAATAAATTACCAGCGTTATGGCATTTTTTTTTTGGGAATGGCATCTCGCAGGTCAACCTATGAGGTTGTCCTGCGCTGGCTGCTTAAGCGGATTTGCCTGTGGTTGCCCTAATAAATTAAGGCCTCCAGCCAGGACTTAAACTTAAATACTAACTAAAAACTAAGCGACTACACGCTAAGGGCACCCCCTGTGGGGTACGAACCTCGGCTTAGGGCGTCGCTGGAAGACGGCAGCAAGGGACTAGCTGGATCAGGATTTGAGTGATTTTGGGACGAATTTAAAGCTACAGGCTCAGCGGCGCGGGCTGGCTCGAGCAAGGGTCGGGAGGGGAGCATTATGGCATCGCGCTTCTCTTTCTTTTATATGCAGTCTGACAGTGACCGAGCATTAGCTCTTGTAAGCCTCTTAGAAAACTTCTTTCCAAAAAGCCACTATACAGAATACTTTTCAAATCTTATTAAAACTTTCCCCAACATATTTGAAACTGTAAACAACAAATGAATGAATATTTTTGAACGGTTAACGATCGAAAATTACTGCAGTGTGTCGGATGTTTAATGATCGTCTCATTAACCGGTCGGCTGGATTTAACGTGACAACTGACAGCCGCTTAAATGGTCAATGTACACACGGCTACACATCAAACTATACATTTCCTGTTTTTTCTGTAATGGCATTGTATAGGCTTTTCGTACAATTATTAGAAGTCAACTTATTCTGGAAATGTATAGCTTGATATGTAGCCGTGCGTACAAGTCCATTCACAGATAATTTACCTCTGACTTCAGCAACCCAATAGCGACCTTATCTTAACGATTTTATAGATCATTGTGAATTTGAACAGACTTGTCAATGGTAGCAACCCAACACCAACCTTATTACATTGGCAATAAAGATCACTGTGATTTTGACAGTGATGCAATTTGCGTGGTAAAATAATTTTGAACGGACTGCAGTGGTTGATTTGACTGAGTTACCTTACATCTCAATTCGGCCTGGGTTTAAGTCTCGGAGTTTTATTGTTTTTTTTGGGTCTTATGTTGTGGGATGGGTAAGTGTTATTGAGTTTTTCCATTAAAAATCTCATAACAATCCCGAGAGTATGTTGGTCGACAACTAGCTACGCCCCGCGGTTTCATATAATTCCGCATAACTCTCGATCCCGTGAGATTATCGGGATAAAAAGTATTCAGCGTCCTAATCCAGGTCATAGTCTACCCATGTGCAAATTTCATCCAAATCCGTTCAGCCGGTTTACCGTGAAAGCGTAACAATAATACAAAAAAGCAAATCTAAAGCCCTTTTACAATATTATGTTCTAAAAGATAGTCTAGCTCCCTATGACATGGGACTTGAAACATAGGTTTAATACGACATGACAATAATCCTATAATGTCCCGGCTGTCATTCGTAGATCTTTGACTATCGCTCGACGGGTAGTCGGATATCCGAAAGTCTGACAACCAGTCTTGTCAAGGGGAGATTACCGTGGAGTTTCTTGCCGGCTCTTTTCCATTGGAAACGACGAATTCTAACCGTGCACTTGGCTTCTGACGTTTCATAAGTGCCCATGTGTAGTTTATGTGAAATAAAATATTTGGATTTGGAACTGGGTTATGGTCTCGTGGAGGTCAGATAAGGCAGTCGCGCTATGTAAAACACTGGTATTCAACTGTATATAATTATTTTCCCTTCTCTTGTTACAGGTAAAAACCCCTACCACCGAAGGACAACATTCCAAACGAATTAAACAAAAAACAATGTACCTAATTCTGAAATTATAGAACTAAGAATTGTATAAATTATTTAAAAAAGAACTTTCGACCAAAATTTTCTACCAAACTTAGACTTCTCTAATGACCTGCCTTCCATATACCAAAGTGTTTAAATTTATTTATTTTGACGACGATTCTCAATGAAGATGATGCCTCAACAGTACTGTTTGAGGTGGAAACATCACCATAGTAATGTGCAGAATATGTTCGCCCAGCTGCTTGAAAAAGGTTGGTATTGTGTTTTTTTTTCTATTGCATGTACACTCGCGGAATGAAAAGGCTAAGCATATTTTAGGAACGACCAATGTCATTGATAAATGATTTTATTAATGTAAGGAGGTTTGTCCTTGTACAAACAATTGTACACGTCAATTCCGAAGGCCGAAACAAACTCAGAAGTCACAGTCATCATCATGTGAGGACCGTGTTGATTGGTTTGTGAAATGGCCTTTTGACGAAAGAACCACACAGATTGAGTGGACCTGTTCAGTCAGGGGAACCATTTGTCAGTTATCGTGCAGCTCAACCCAGTGCCGAAGTCACCAGTAAAACTGAACGCGTTCAGCACATCTAAAACGCGTTCAAGAGTTGTCAGTGTCAATTTTCCACAGAAAATAACGACACTGACAGCTCTTAGCCTTAGTTAACTTTCTTTGATGAAAGCAGACCTCAGAACTAATACTCATAATCTTGACAATGCATAATTATCACGTTACAAGGATTTTTTGGCGCGCAACCAAAATCGCAACGAACACCGCCATCTTGTTTTTTTTAATATAATTTCTGAGACAATTTTATAAAATTACAATTTACCTGCATAGGGAAGCGCCCTGTCAATGTCATTTCAGCGCCAAAAAATCCTCGTGTCACAAAAAGTGCTTAACTTTATCATTCCGCGACAGCCCGTACAAGTCTAGCTTAATTCAAAATAGAGTTAAATAATAATCATGTTGGCTAGCTACTAAAAATGTCCCAAAGTCATGAAATAGACATACATATTGGATCTTTTTGGTTTTCCGTATCCGTATCGCAAGCAATGACATATTGATCTTAGGTAAAGATAATTATCGTAACGTGTTTTACTTAGGTGACATATAAAAATAAAAAAATAAAACTTGTGTACCCATTATGGATTGTTTGTTTTTTTGATGGTACTATCCAACTATTTATTTAAATATCGGTGGACGGTGATAACGGTAACTAGAATAAATATTTTGAAACGTACACACGGCTACATATCAATCTACTCGTATCTATACATTTTCATTTTAACCTGCACCCTAATTGCGTAATACACAATCAATCGGAATCTGTATCGTTTTGAAACAGATTGCTAATCCATTGCTTCTTAAGTTCGATAAAAATTCTGCTCAACAATATATAGAACGCAATGAATGTTCTTGAGCCGTCAAAATCAAACAGATTAGTTTTAATCGTTTACGAAAATGTGTTACGCAATTAGGGTGCTGATCTCGTATTGAATAGGATTTCCGTACAATGAGAGGTCAGCTTAAACACGAAGGTTTTTTTTTCAGTTCTTGCAAGAGTACTTTATTTAAATGTTTAAGTAAGGTTTAATATTATAAAAGTTAGTAAGTTATGGCCAAGAGTTACATTTTTGCTCTATAGAAAACTTTGCTACACATAATACATTTTTCATACATAAAATTATACTTAATATCATGGTTCATCTCAGTTCTTATTATCATTCAAACTACTGTTTCACATTAATTTATCGTTGTTTTGTCTAGTAATATATCTGTAACAGATATTAAAGTGTAAATAAGTGCAACAAGTACGTTCGTTGCGTTCGTTGCCAAATTAGCCCCAATCCCGACCGGATTGCGGCTATTTTGGCAACGCCGCTTCTGTCTGCTTCTGTCCGCCGCGCGTTGTTGCGGTACCGATACCTAATACTGCTTATTTCTGTTACACATATTAACACTTACTAACACATATAAAAGGTTATACTTTAATTCTGTTACATTATTGTATCTGTTACATTAATAAATATGTTTATTTAAAACGGGTAAAAACTCCTAATAGGGTTACAGTTTGGGTCCCTGATTTCTAGTAATTTATTTATTTAAAACTTCACCTCTCTCTCACTGCCTCGCTGGTATAGTGGTCGTAATCGCTACTGCTAAGCGTGAGGTCCTGGGTTCGATTCCCAGGTCGGGCAACGTGTTTTTGGGTTTTTCTATCTGGAATTTCTCAGTAGCAGCCCGGAGACTGGATTTGTGCCCGGTTGATGGCAATAGGTTCGCCCCCTTTTACATGGGACTTGAACATAACTGGCGAAATGTGGGTACACCTCTGTCCAACCCGTCGGGGGAACAAGGCGTGATGTTGTGTGTTAAAACCTCATTTGGTCCGATAAAGTTTTTTGATCTTTATAAGAAACAGGATTAATTGGCATCCAATTTTTTTTTAGGAAAGTTGCCCATTTTCTTGCTGCTTGTACCAATTTTTTTTTTTTAAATCCAAATCATAAAGTTAAGTTTAGGGTTGAACCACATCTCACACACATCGCACGGAATCGCTTTTTTTTCATGCTCTATTCAAACTCAAAGCATTTATTAAAAAAAAAACAATTACAGGCACATGAATTTTCAAGGGGTCGGTCAGTCAGAAAGATGAAGCTAGCAAATAATAGTAGGTACCTATGGAGAAGAAATGGCAAGAAACTCCATAATATTGTTACATAAAATTTGTCACATCAGTCATGTACAAATTATACATGTGAGAACGATGTAGAATAGAAAGACGTGCACGTTAAAGGCGTCCGTAATTAAAAACATACTTTTCTATCGCTCAGGATTGTTATTTCCTGGGTGGGCTCTGCGGGTTCTGTGGGTTCTGTGGGCCAGCCCTTGAGTCAACGGTTAAGGGTACCTGACCTTACTGCCCGTCTCGAAAATTCACCATGTATACAGAAGCTGTAGATTGACTGATTAATCTGATGCTTATTTAGCAGTTTATAAAAAAAAAACGGAATACGACTGTATTCCGGGTTTTTTTATAAACTTATTAAGTGTTACACAACATTCCATTTATAAAATAATCAAACCACGTCACGTGTTTTTCCGAAAATAAAAAAGTGCATTTATAAAAAGCCAACACGTTTTATAATTTTTACCATTCCGTTTTCAAAAATGATTTCGAAATCCGGTTCAGACGCAAACAAATAAAACTGGTTAATAATATTTTAAATATTATTGGACGCATGAGTCTCACAATAGCTGGATTCGAAAATTAATGTTGTCTGACTTGCTTTCGAATTCGATTTGAATAAAATTGTCGATTTATTTTTTGCGAGCAAAACTAAGTAGATTTTTTTAACGTGGCTGTCACTATTTACTTATTATTTTAAAATCTTACAAGTCTGTTTTTATTGAAATGGTTCCTTTTAGAGTCTGTTTTTTTTACTCTCTTTGACACTCGTTACGGGTAGGTGGTCAAAAACCCGAGAGGCTTTTTTGTTTTTTTGGGTCGGAAATCATCAAATGACGTCTCCTACTCTGGGTGGAGCGAGAGGGCGTGTCAGGTTTTCACTGACTAAAACACACCCGTGTTCCTTCAGTTGATTGTGCCAGGGCCACAGTTTCTCTATCGAATTTTCCGCGACCCTGAGACGTCGGCCCTATGGGACCCTGTCATTTGGTGCTGACAGCTCTTTGAGGCGCGCGTGGTACGACACGCCGTCGACCCGGCCTGCACCCTAATTGCGTAACACATTTTCGTAAACGATTACGACGAATTTGTTTGATTTTGACGGTTCAAGAACATTCATTGCGTTCTATATATTGTTGAGCAGAATTTTTATCGAACTTAAGAAGCAATGGATTATCAATCTGTTTCAAAACGATTCAGATTCCGATTGATTGTGTATTACGCCATTAGGGTGCTGGTCCTTACCGGACATCGAGCTACCCATTGCTCGCCGTCCGCAAGCCCGCGTCCACGGTGGCCGGGAATCTGCTTGCGATTCCCGATGCCCAAAAAACCCGAAAGCCTAAGACCTAGACTTAAGCAAGGGTTATTGTATTATTCAGTATCTGGGCTGTGGAGGTCAGAAAGGCATTCGCTTCATGTAAAATTCTGGTATTGAGCTGCATCAGGTTTGACTGGAAGCCCCAACATAGTTGAGAAAACAACTAGAAGAAAACGCTGGGCAGATGGTGAATGTTTTAAGTGGCCTACAAAAAAAACAACATTAAAAAAATCATGTACACGCGGCTACACATCAAGCTATACATTATCAGTTTATTCTGATCTCGCATTATATTGGATTTCCATACAATAAGAGGTCAGCTTATACTGGAAATGTATTTCATGACGTACACACGGCTCTAACGCAGTATCGACTTTATCCTATCTAGCTACTTACACGGACGTAAAACTACTTACAAAAAAAACTAAGCTCTAGCCCATTTTTTTTAAAATCGCACCTAAAAAATCAAATACGCCACACGTAAACCAAAAAAACTCGAAAATATGTTATCACGCTAGCAACCCTAATTATGCACGATTTTTAACAAGGCAACATTAGCATACTCGTTACATAGAATCAAATTGATAGGTATAGTTAATGAGTCTTCGTCAAGAATTTGTGACGTCTTGTAATGCTACTTATAAATATACAGGTTGTCTGTCCCGTAAGTCGCCCGCAAGTCTTATTAGTTAAAAGAAAAATATAAAAAAAAAACTTTGTTATGTATTTTAAAAATTAAGGGCATTTATAATAATAAAAAAGGAGAAAATCTACTGACTGCGTGTGACGGTCTTTTAACTCCTGTTCCTATGTTACAAATGAGTTTTCAATATATTTTCTGTTAACTACGAGTTTTATGACCCGACTCTCACCAGACTCCGGCTTGAAGTCGACTTACACACGGACATGTATGTATTTTATATCTGGTGGATAATATGTTTGGTTTAGGGGAGGTTTTGCTGTCACCATCTGCCTTAGGCTTTTTCAGGGCAAGCCCAAACTAATAACATCAATAATATACACCTCGATGGGGTCAAACGCATTGGTATAAATAAAGTGTCGGTTGAATTTAAGACACATCATGACGCAAACAGTTTTTTATTAATAATTTGTTAGTTCAACATAATTATACTGCCTCCATCCCGCAATTCAATATTACAAGAATGGGTATTGTTAGGAATATCCCTGTTGAATGGTCGGAGGAGGAAATAATAGAAAATATGAAGGTTCCTGAAGGATGTGGTGCTGTTGTGAAGGCCAGGAGGATGAGCCGCAAGATATGAAGAGATAGGTAGCTGAGTGGAAGCCTACGCAGACAGGTGTATGTTATTGATGTTTTTTTTTTTATTTATTATTTTTTTTTTTACTCCTGAATGTTATGCTGCTTTTTTTTGTTAGTTGTGTTGTGTTGTTCACACTCTTTCCATTCCGTTTTTAGAAGTGATGACTTGTAATTGGCTGTCAGTCTCATATGCAATTTTTTATTCTGTAAAATCTAGCTGTAAGTCATCCATAGTTCATAAATAAATAAATAAATAAATTTGTTTGGGTGACTTAGTTGGGGCTCGGTCTTCTATCCTAAGGATGCAGCTGGATACCAGTATGTTACGTGGAGCGACATCCATCGGACCTGTACAACCCAGTTACTGAGTATTGTGCATAGTTCAAGTTCAAGGTATGTATGTCATAACAAAAACCATTTGTGTCGAAATATTGGCACAGTGGGTACACACAAAGAAGCAACATAAACAATTATATTATAGTAACCTCGTTCCTCATCCATCATCGAAGTTAGAACGTCTATCCAAATTAAAAATTACCAACTTTACAGAACAAAGTCCTCAGTAAAATGCTACAAAAATACATTTATTGCCGTAATTTTAAGTATAAAAAGTAGTACTTTCATATAATACTAGTTTTAAGATTTTTTGTCATTACAAAAATCGTCAATGCTGTTATTGATTAACAATATAGCATACACAGTCAAAAGCAGAGGCAGCTGCCGACTTCGGCGCACGCCATAGACGCGTCGGCTGCTGCCTTAGAGTCGTGCCCCTCGTGTGAATGAACACCTACCTACACGATACGCCTTGGTAAAACTTGGTTGCCAGGCTTTCGGGCTTCAAATGATGACTTTGTCTCCAAAAGCTCTGGCCACACCGGGGACGCAAAATGTAACCGTGATAAATGTTTTGTAACACTGTTTTAAAAGAAAAACCTTTATAATATTGTATTTCTGAATTTAGTAGTGGGTAGCACTCTAATGCAGGGGGGTAAACTGTTAAAGATTTTGATTGCCATGCAATTGGAATTCCTGCTATACAACTGCTGTCTAGGTGCAAGTAATAAACAAATTTCAAAAATGTAAAGACAAGGAAGTGGAAGAATTTTAAGCGCTCTAAATATTGGCTTACAATGCTCTAAACATTCTGCTCCATACACAGCACTAACACATTTTTTTGTGCGATTAATGCTCTGTTTACGTCTACTGAATGACTGATGAAACATAGCCATGATATGCATTAAGGGCTGTTTCTTTACCGGCTATTAGTCTCCGTTTTCGAAGAGCAAAGACAAATTTGTCAAGACGAGTGCAAACTTTTTTACATGTTCTTTCCAATATATTTTTTTTAAGTCCTTGCCACAGTGAGTCGAATCCTACTGCGTGGGTCTACTACCGTTTTAATGATTAGGAACTCACGCGACAATTGGTGCTTGTTTATACATCTTCGTACAAGTAAATTGACACAATCGGCGCTAACGAAATTCGTTCCGCATCCCGCTAGCGATTCGCCTCAGACCAGCTTTAATCGAATGATCTGGTTGGGCTATTTATTAGGTTGTGGCTAAGAGAAGAATATACAGGGTCAAATTATATTAGCTAGCAAAACTCCGCAGACTTGATGATGGGTATCGTTTGTTTTTGTTTTGATTCTTTGTTTCTCGTTATTTGCCTGTGCCGTAACATTAAATGATATATGATTAATAATTTTATTTATAAGTAAGTAAGTTAAGTAACGTCCAAAAACTTTTACAGGTCAATCATATTTTAAAACTAGATGAGATCGGCGTTTCCTATCTGACTATGATGAGAAGAAAGGCCGAAACAAACTCAGAAATCACAGTCTCTTTTATAGTCCAGACATAATCGTGGTCACATGATGTGAAGATCATGTAGATTGGTGTCTGAGATGATCTTTTGAGGAAAGACTCACAAAGATTGAGTGGACCTGTCCAGTCAGTGCACGCTTTTTTCATTAATCGTTTCACCCTGAACAGAACTTAAGGAGCTCAACGATTCGAAGAACATTACCAAAGAAAGGACATTTGGGTAGCCCGCATAAATTACTCAAACTGCCAGACCATGATTAAAACGAACTAAAAAAAAAAAAAAAAAAAACTATACACCGTGTTCCGGACGATGTATATAAAAATCGACCAGATATTCAGACCATGGAAATTAGCATTTTTCATTATGGACACGTTAATGAATTTGAAAATGATTTTTTTGTTAATTTTCATACAAATCAAATACCTTGACATAAATCACCCGATATTGCATGCCTCTTTGGTATGCATGAATTGTAAAGTCGTATTTTCATAAGATTTGGCGGGCTGCAACTTGTCCTTTTTTTTAATGTGTTCAAATCAAATCAAATCATTTATTCGTTTGCAAACATGGGTAATTAGTACATAGATGGTTTCTTATTTTAATAGTGCTCCATGTTCTACCGTCATGGGCATGCAAATCCTGTTTAACGTAAACAAATTTAAAAGACATTGTAATTTTAAATAACAATTATGAAATTATAATAATACAAAATACAGAAAAAAAAAGTAATATCAAATCGTTTCAATTAAAGTTAAAATGTCAATAATACAAAAATGTCAAATCGTTTGTAATACTGTATAAATGTCATAATAATACAGAAATGTCAGAATGTTAATAAGATTGCAGTAACAAAATAAAATAAAATGTCAAATGGAATAATAGCATGTCAATCAGTTTAGTGATTCATCATTAAGGAAAGTGTTAAATCTTAATTTCCCTCAGACTTCAGACACAGCATCAGATTATTAGCGGCTGTCAATCAAACACCCCACTTATCTAAGGAGAACGTATAGGGCTACAAAGCAGGTAGGTATGTGTTTCGTATTTTTACATTTTTAATGAATAATACAAAAAACAAATTCCATAACAAAATCATGATTACCTCTGCCCACGACATGCAGCCTTCGCAAAACGTTTATGTAGTCCTTATTTTTTAGTCTAGGCTTAGAGCAACGCAGTACCTTCTACAACGAGAAGGGGAGTAGGCTACCATAATTATCCTAACCCATTCTCCCGTTTCGGCTTAAGTAACAAACATTCAATCTTAAAAGTATTGAATACAATTTTGTAGGTTGGTTCACTTTAGTCCTAGTAACCACCTTACATCTCGAGGAGTATCAGATACCTACGTTTAATAAAAATAAACTCAAAAAGAAAAAGAAAAAAATATGTAAAAAGTTTTCGAAATGACCCAACCTTCTTTTTCGACACAAATATTCTAACGAGTCCTAATTTGGCCATTTAAATTCACAGAAATTTTTCTCATTTGTTCAGCAGCTTGTGATATTCTTTCTAAAAGCTGTTCACGGTTCTGAATATGTACGGAGTACACTTTCTTCTGTATGGTTCCACAAACATAAAATGCGTTTCCTAGCCATGCGATATTTGTGCTACCTCGTCCAATCCAACGGCCGGGAAACGATGCATTCAAAATTCACGCACTTGTGAAGAATCTCTGAAGAATGAAGAAACGGTAGTTTCCTTTCCGGTGTCCCTCAGGGCAGCATTCTAGGCCCACAATTTTTCTAATTTATAATATAAGTGGCATGTCGACATGCGACAGTTAAAATGCACCTTAAGATCTTATTTGCTGACAGTAGTACTATAGTGTTTTTCGGCAATGACAGAACTGATTTCAAACTTGATTTAAATAGCACCCTAACAACAATTATAAAATGGCTTGTTGGATATGATCTTAAGATATATTCCGTAATTAAAAACGTTCGAAATGAAGTCTCTATCGCATCTCCGCGACAATCACTGTCAATAACTTGTGGAAATTAGAGGTATTTTTGACAGATTGAGACCGAGATCAGGCTGTGAACGTCCCCTCAGATAATAAACCTAGAAAAAACAAAAATCATGAGTTTTAAACAGCGAGTGAAACCTGATATCAATTTAAATTAGGGTTGTAACGGAACTACGCCTCCGTTACTGCGGAACTTCAGCAAATAATGGAACCTTCTCCTCCGTATCCGCCTCCGCAAAATTTATGCGGAGTTTTAACGGAGTTTTATTTACGATTACATAAAACGCGAAAGGAGCGAGTGAAATGGTCAAGATTTTGAAAAGATTAAAATTAATAAATAAATTAAAAAAAATATATATATTATATATATTTCTTCCACTTCAAATTTCACCTCCGCCTCCACCTCTGTTAACCTCCGCTTCCGCGGAGGCGAACCTCTTCTCCTCCGCATCCGCCTCTGCCTCCGCTAAGAAGGCCTTCGTTACAACCCTGATTTAAATGTATGCTCCTTCCAAACCAGCAGAAAGGCAAACGAAGTAACCAAAGAATCATGGCAGGATTTGTACAAAAAATGTTAAGTTTTTTTGAGAAGTTGAATTCTAATTCTTATACTCGTTAGGTGCCTAAAAAGTGTCTTCAGGCATTTACAATATTTTTATGACCCCGCAATAAAAAATATTATGTTAGTGAATAGTTTAACGAGGGGCTCATTATTTTAGAATGAAACGGCGGCTGTCAGTCTAAGACCCTCCTTTAAGGGTATTTAGTTATTTATTTTTAGACCTTATCGTCTTTCACGCCATCCACAATTCCTCACATCGTTTTATGGAAAATGACGCAAATAATTATTAATCAATATACTTTTTCACCACACTACCTATTATTTGCAATTTTTACCCATCGATTTCCGTGGGTAAAAGACTTTTTTGTTATCTAGAGTGTAAAAGTGTTTTAAAATTCGAAGGCTTCCGATTCAACATTTACTCGAAGTTTTAAATAAAACCAAAGAGTTAGGAACAAAAAAGTTTTTAAGACAAAAGTTAGAAACGTTCAAAACCTGTCAACCGAAAATACCTGGTTATTCAGAACCGAAAATATCCGCTTTTTAATTTATTTTTATTGCTAACACTATAAAATTATGTATTTTTTATGTTAATTTGAATAGTTCTAATCGTAATATACAGTAAAAGGTAATAAAAGTAATGGTTAACTATACTTAGTGTATCGAAATAAATAAATAAAGTGTATGAGCATTTGTTTTGAACGTACCTTCTCACTAAGAAATGACAAAAAAGACAAGGCTGTATGGCTCACTTCCTTTGCCTGCATGAGCGAATTAAAAAAACAACAGGCACTTGAAAGAAGCCTTTGAAAGAATCCCGTGGTGGCCTGCCTGTGTCCCACACTAACATTCAAAAACTTTTACAACGACAAGTTTTTACAAATTTCTCAAAATGCGATGAAAATTTGACTCCGTCAGAATTAGTTGAAAAAACGGTTTTCACAACGACAAGTTTTTACAAATTTCTCAAAATGCGATGAAAATTTGACTCCGTCAGAATTAGTTGAAAAGACGGTTTTCTTTTACTGGTTTTCTTTCTTTTTTGCAAGTTCCTCGTAGTGTGGTGAAAATTGTTGTGTTTCACTTATGGGTAAAAGTTTATAGCGTTTCATGATTTGAAACCTTCGCGACGCTCAGGGTTCTTCTTTTAAACCACTCGCTTCGCTCGTGCTTTAATTCTAGAACCCTTCGCTAGTTCAGGTTTCAATCCAAGCACTCACGGCAAAAAACACTTTTACCCACATGTAAAACAACTAACTATTTCAACTCTAATCGCAACTGTAAACAACGATTCACATCAGTCATCAATCACTCTTTTGTTTGATAGATCCGTTATCAGTTGTCACTTTTTTTTTATAAATAGCAAATGGGCAACGAGAAACAACGAAAAACTGAAATTTTAATTTCTTTTTTTTTAAGTATGCTGGCTTTTAAAATATGATACGTATATCAATCTACTCCTGGTAATGTGTTCTCAACATTGGAAAATATTTTGAACTCTGAATTTTGTTTTTTTTCGTACAAATTAATGTAAGGATCTCGCTATGATTATTTCTCTTTACATTGATACCAAAGTGAATTGGAAATCACATATAAAGCATGTTTTCAAAAGACCTCCCACAAACAGGCGTGACACGACTGCGAGATTTTTTCAGAACTATGATATTAAGTTTTCTTTTGAACATTTAACAAAACACTCCATTTATTTCTGGCTTGTAATATTTACCAATACGCCTAACTTTACGATAAAAGACGGAGCGTTTACGGTGTCCTACGTATACAAATACATTCCTTTTGTAACGGTCATTTTCTTTCGTGACGTTGCGTTGGCAGGTGGAAAATTGAAGTCTCAAGCAAAAAATCAAAATCATACGTCATTTATTAAAATTAGGATGAGATTTGGTAGGAGCTTTGGCAGCCAACTGATCGTGGGGACGAGCCGGATGAGACTCGCACAGACTAGGGAAGCATAGCACTAAAGGGAGGGTCTACACTCAACAGTTGAACGAAAAAGGTTGCCGATAATGATGAAAGGAATCAACACTTTATATTGAACGTCAAAATTGAGACGGCACTATGTAATTTATTGCAGGCTAATTCTTGATGAAGGCTTACAAGCCTTCCTCAAGAATTAGCCTTTGAGAAGTCAATCATTCATAATATTTTATTTCACATAAACCTACATGGGCACTTATGAAACGTCAGAAGCTATGTGCACGGTTCCAATTGGTCGTTTCCTATGGAGTAGAGCCGGCAAGAAACTCCATGGTTACTCGGTTAAAAATATTTGTCTTTTACAATGTTTTCGCAGGTCATACTCCAGTTTACTTATTAAACTTCTCCAATAATATGATTAATAATATTATTTACAACATGTCCAGATACTTTCTTTTATTGGTTTCCTTTACGCATTAAAATACAAAATTACCAATCAATCAATAAAAATAATATTCATGATAATTTGATGGAATATTTGACAGATTAATACTATTCGGCTTACCAAAAATAATACCCATCTCTAAAATTAGCTTCATGATTAAACTATAAACGGCATGACATTTGGAAATCCCGGGTCTTAGCCGCGTTTTTGTAGCAATTTGAAAAGATTGAACTGTAAAGAAATATAATATAACAAAAACTAAGATGTTTAATAAAATCATAACAGTCTAGACAACTTAAGGGAATGAGTGAACTACCATAATAAAGGTCCCAGCCCGATCACTATGTACGGTAAGCCGATCCCCTGGGAGAAGCAAGCCAAATACCTAGGCGTGATCCTCGATGAAAACCTTACCTTTAAGGCTCATATTAAGGCGGTTCGTGCGCGCGCCTCCTTCGCTCTTAGCAGGCTCCACTTTGTACTGACAGCCCGTAGTAAACTGTCACTTAAATGCAAGCTGCGCATCTACACCGCAATCATCCATCCCATCATGACCTATGCCTGCGTTGTATTTGCGCACGCTCACCCACGTCATCTCCATAAAATGCAGACCCTCCAGAACCGTTTCCTCAGAAAGGTCACGGGTGCCCCCTTCTATGTCCGTAATATAAATCTCCACATCGATCTTAAAATACCTACCATAAACCAGTTCATGAAACGCTTATCGAAGCGCTTCTTTGACTGTGGCATTAAACACTCCAACCCCTTGATCTCAGCGGCCGCCCGCTACACTCCCTCCCACATTAGCAGTATTCGCCGACCAAGGCATACTTTAATCGCCCCCGACGACGCCACTACCCTCCTCCAGGAGAGTAGTAAGGCCACCAGCACACTACATAAGCCCAAAACCCGATAGCCGTCCTACCGTCCTCGCCGCCGAGGCCCGCCGCGACGCCCAAATCCACGCCCCTCCCGACCCTTGCTCGAGCCAGCCCGCGCCGCTGAGCCTGTAGCTTTAAATTCGTCCCTAAATCACTCAAATCCTGATCCAGCTAGTCCCTTGCTGCCCTCTTCCAGCGACGCCCTAAGCCGAGGTTCGTACCGGGCACAGGGGGTGCCCTTAGCGTTGTCGCTTAGTTTTTAAGTTAGTACAAAGTTTAAGTCCTGGCTGGAGGCCTTAATTTATTAGGGCAACCACAGGCAAGTCCGTCTAAGCAGACGACAACCTCATAGGTTGACCTGCGAGATGCCATTCCCAAAAAAAAAAAAAACTTGAAAAACTGACAGACTGCCTTGTTAGTCTAGTGGTCGCAAGCGCTCCTGCTGAGCATGAGGTCCTGGGTTTGATTCCCGGGTCGGGCAGTATTATTGGGTTTTCAATCTGGAATTTTTCAGTTGAAACTCGGAGTCTGGATTTGTGCCCGGTTGAAGGCAATAGGCCCGCCCCCTATTACATGAGACTCAAAAATAACTGGCGAAATGTGTGTACTATAGATACAGCTCTGCCCAACCGTCCAGGGAACCAACGCATGAAAAAAGGTGATTTAAGTTGTTATTTTACGAAGCCTGTTTTTTTTTTGGATGGGAGAGGCACAGACCACCTGGTCGAAGTGGCGATGCTTAGGGGAGGCCTCTGCCAGCATTGTACATCTTTCGGCTCAAATGATGATGATGATTATGAATGATCGAGCTGTCCAGGTAGCTACATTCTTGCAATTAAATGAAAGAAAATTTAAAAGACATATATAAAAGTACACTTCGTAAACAAGCCTAGATAATTAATTTATGTTTACCAAAATATTTGGTATAGTAGTTTTATTGTATTCGGTATTCTGTTGTGGGGAAATGCCGCCGACATTCAGACTATCTTTGTTTTGCAGAAAATAAATTAATTAGAAGAAAATAGATAAATAAATCTTAATCGCGATCTACCGTCTTTGTTTATATTAAAGTTAAAATGACAATGCCAGATCCTGCCCCAGCTATTTACAGGAAATGTCAATTAATAAAAATAATTGTAACCTTTTCATAATACAGTGGTTTTCAGTAGAACTTTAAAAACTTTAAATTCAACCCCTGAATTTCCTATTGCGTTACTTATTGCGCATGATACACAACAATTTTTTTTTTTAAATACCTGTAAAACAAAAACTCATATTACGATTATAACAAATATGATAATGCGTAACGTATATATGTTGTTTAAATCGCTTTTTAACATTTAGTTTTAAGATTTTAACAGAAACCGCGAGTTCTACAGGCATTAGGACAAATGTTTAGTTAATAGTAATAAATAAGCTTTAAGATGCTGCATTTTGCAGGCTTGTAAATGACTTTATTTATTTGATTGAAGTGGGGCAAAGTCCTATAGAGTTTCTGGCATTGTCCTTTGCTCTTATATATACTACTTGATTTTCTCCTGAAACAGGGCTTCCTCTCTCCTAAACTTTTGCTGTGCCCTACAGGGTCCATAATGATCTTAATTATATAGTTACCACCTAAGTACACGTTATGGTAAAGCAATAAAGATATTGAGTATTGAAAAGAGCTGTTCTATCAATTTTTAAAGTAAGTTTGAGACACTCAAAGAGAGAAATTTAGGGAGATTAATGTTATGACTATGGCTATGGCTTCTCAGTATATTTTTGAAAATCTTTTATATGCCCATAAAAACATAAAATTGTTAAAAAAAAAACAGTGATATCCATACTATAAATACTAGGAACCAGCACCAATTTCTTGTACCTAAGAGTACAACAAGGCTCAAGAAAATTGGTGGCTCGGTCAGATGTCAATGTATACGCTTTTATAATGACTTAACTTCCAACTCACATTCAAGATTAATTAATTCAAATCGTAAGTTGTGCCAGAAAGCTTTATAAACCGAGATTATGTTGGGATTGACCGGCTCCAATTTTTGCATACTGTATGTTGTTTTTTTTGCGACTCTTTGTTTTATTTTATTTGCACTTTGACATTTGATGATTATTATATACAATGACATGAATATTTACTTTGTGGCGTCTATTATTGTTAGGTAAGTTAACATTTTGCTTCAAGTAGTGGTCATTCCGGCTTCCGTATCCGTCCATCATTATGCCGTAGATGATACGGAGTTTGATATGAGGCGAAACTGAAAGTTCTGACCGTTTTTTTTTGTTGTTTATTATTACCTAAATACAAAGCTGGTTTCTCGATTCATGCATGAGACTTTATCAATTTATTAAGTTCAGTAATGAAGTTAGATCTAATATGTAGATTCAAGAATATCATTATCTACCTAGGCTTTTCCCAGCTACATTACATACTACATTCGGCTTCTGAAGCGGCTGCCAGAACCAGCCCGATCACTATGTAGCCGATCCTTTGGGAGAAGCAAGCTAAGTACCTAGGCGTGATCCTAGACCAAAAACTTTCCTTTAAGCAGCACATTAAGGCGGTTCGCGCGCGCGCCTCCTTCGCTCTTGGTGGACTTGGTAGACTCATACTGACAGCCCCGTAAACTGTCACTTAAATGCAAGCTGCGCATCTATACCGCAGTCATCCGTCCCATCATGACCTATGCCTGCGTTGTATTTGCGCACGCTCACCCACGTCATCTCCATAAGATTTAGACCCACCAGAACCGTTTCCTCAGAAAGGTCACGGGTGCCCCCTAATTTGTCCGTAACAAAGATCTCCACGTCGACCTTAAAATGCCAACCATAAACCAGTTTATGAAACGCTTATCTAAGCGTTTCTTCGACTGTGGCATAAAACACCCAAATCCCCTGATTTCAGCGGCCGCCCGCTATACTCCCTCCCGCATAAGCAGTATTCGCCGACCAAGGCATACCCTAATCGCCTCCGACGACGCCACTACCCTCCTCCAGGAGAGTAGTAAGGTCACCAGCACTTTACACTAGCGCAAAACCCGATCGCCGTCCTACCGTCCTCGACGCCGAGGCCCGCCGCGACGCCCAAATCCACGCCCCTCCCGACCCTTGCTCGAGCCAGCCCGCACCGCTGAGCCTGTAGCTTCGTCCCAAAATCACTCAAATCCTGATCCAGCTAGTCCCTTGCTGCCCCCTTCCAGCGACGCCCTAAGCCGAGGTTCGTACCCCACAGGGGGCGCTCTTAGCATGTAGTCGCTTAGTTTTTTTTAGTTTTGTAAGTCCTGGCTGGAGGCCTTAATTTATTAGGGCAACCACAGGCAAGTCCGCTTAAGCAGACGACAACCTCATAGGTTGACCTGCGAGATGCCATTCCCAAAAAAAAAGCAGCTGCCAATCTGACCTCCACAACCCAGTTACTGGGTAACAAGCTATGAGACTGGTTGTCAGACAATCGGGCTTCTGACCACTCGATCTACGAATGATATCCGGGACCAACTGCTTAAAGTACTTTTCAAGTTATGAAGGGATCTCGGTATGTAATGTAGTTTCAACAGTAATTAAAACCAAATAACAATAAGGAAAACACACAAGGACAATACAGGTTGAAAACAAAACATTATTGGCATCAATACTTTTAAAAACAAAATTTGTCATGTCATGGAATTCCATGTTCAAACATATAATACTCGTATATCCGAGGAAGCAATTTCAAAAACTATGTTAATTTGTTAAGATTAAGGAAGGGAGTATTTATTATTTTTAGAAACAACATCTGTAAGAAAGATTTCATTTATTTTGCGACTAAAGTGTTGTTTGCGAATAAAATTATGTTTAAGCAAATTTTGAATTTTCGTGACGTCAGTACCGGAAACCACAGTTGAAATAAAGCCAGTATAAATGCGATGTTTGAGATCGAGTTGCATCTGAATATTTAGTTTTTGATTTTTAATTTGTAATAAAGAAAGAAAGAAAGAAAGAAAGAAAAATGCGTTTATTGGCATTACAACACAAACCAATTACACCTTAAAACTATAAAAAACAGAAAACAAAGTAATGCCAAAAGGGCCTCAGCTCAGCATAATGTCATAATAAATTTTTGTCCGTTTTTTTTGCCGGATTTGTGCAAGCCCTACTGGCGAGTATGAGGTCCAGGGGTTCGATTCCCAGGTCGGGCCAAGTGTTAACTGGACACGCCACAATAGCGGCGGTAAGTCCCCTCTTTGAGGAGTGGTTGGAGAGGCGCCACGGCGTCCTCAACTTCCGCCTGACACAGGTCCTCATCGGACACGGTTGTTTCGGGAGGTCCGTCGCCGCAGGAGACGCCCTGGGCGTCGGGAATCGCAAGCAGATTCCCGGCCACCGTAGGCGCGGGCTTGCACGCGCGCCTCAAAGACATGTCAGCACAAAATGACGGTGTCCAATAGGGCCGACGCCTCAGGGTCGCGGTTAATTCGATAGAGATAACCGTGGCCCTGGCACAGGCCACTGAAGGAACACGGGTGGGTATTAGTCAGTAAAAGTCTGACACGCCCTCCCGCTCCACCCAGAGCGGGAGAAGTCATTGGTTAGTTGATCAATGCTCTTTATTTCATTGTTCGAGAAGACACACACATAATACTGTTGCCATCCGAACAATCGGCAACAAAAACATGTACACAATATGTAATGTATAAAAATCCAAAAATAATCTCCTCCAGAAATAACCTTCCTTGCCAAAAACCGGTTTTAGTTTTAAAAATAGCGGCGACAAAAACAAAAATTATGTAACCGGTTATCGAAACTCGCATGCCGTTCTACCTTCATAAAGTAAGTCTTTTTAAAATTCGAAAGTTGGATTATTCGAGGCGCTCGCCGATTGCTCAGTCTCTGGAGGTATCCTCCGCCTCTACCCGCCCATTTAATGAAATAAAGACATAGATTTTAAGTTATGATTGCCAAAATTTACGTAACAAGTAAGTACACATCCAAAAAATGGTTATTTAATAACTAAATGTATAATTTAATGCTGAGAGGAAATACTGCCGAGTCTGGTATACCTAATTCAGTTTTAAATTTTTGCGCATAATTATACATTACTCTCTACTATACATACATACACTCTCTCAGAAACTGTTCACGGCTGCACTAGAGGATGGTATGGATCTTCAAGGTTCTGGACTGAAAAGGGGGTGGCACCAACATAAATTTCAAGTACATCACTCAACTTCGGTTTGTCGACGATATAGGTCATGGCATAGGCTATAGAGGACCTCAATACAATGCTACAATGCTCGACCTCAGTAGCTTCCGAAAGAATGGGTCTTAAAATGAACATGGACAAGACAAAAGTCATGTCAAATGCTTATGTAACGCCCAGATCGGAGACGCTACACACGAAGTTGTGAACGAGTTTGTTTACCTAGGACTAACTGTCCAGTTAGGTAAGTCCAACAGTCGAGAAAGAGGTCAATCGTCGAATTCGACTCGGCTAGGCAGCGTTCGGGAAGCTACGCAATATCTTCTCGCAGTGTCTTAAGACGAAAGTCTGACCAGTGCGTGTTGCCAGTCAACCTATGGCACTGAAACGTATTCGCTCACAATATGCCTCATTAGGAGGCTCAAAGTCATCCAAAGGGCAATGGATCCATTGTCCTTTGGCTCTCCGTAGCCCAAAGAATTACCAAACTTAAGTGGCAGTGGACAGGGCACATTGCTCGCAGAACAGATGGCCGATGAGGCCGAAGGTTCTGAATGGGGACCGCGTACCGTAAGGCCTCCCACGAGGTTGACCGATGACCTCGTGAAGGCTGCAGGAATCCGCTGGCTTCGGGAAGCACAGAATCGGTCGCCGGCAGTGGACGTTTTGCGGCTTAAATGGTGATGATGATGATATTTATATTATAAATAAAAGTTGTAGCAGGCTAGCACATGGGACTTATACATAACTGGCGAAATATACATACACCTCTAAATACTTCACACTGCTCTCAAAAACGGTGAAGGAAAACAACGTGAGGGAACCCGCATGTCCTAAAATCCAAAATTCGAACACATGTGACATCCACCAACCCGCACAGGTAAAACCTAGATACGGGTTTGAAGAAATTGCAGGTGATTTCTGCCATCCTTTGAATAGTTCATTACCTATTTTTATGCAGGTATGTATATTTAATTTTTATGTATGTTCATCAGATCTTCTGTGACTTAAGTTCAACTTTGTCATGTGGTCTGTCCCGGTAAAATATAATTAATAATTAAAATAAAAAACAATTAAGTATCCGGTTCCGGTATCCGGCCGGATATTGAGGAGAAGTAACCGGATATCTGTTGCTTTCCTATAACGTGGCGTAATCGTCTCTAAACACCGAAGGTGTGGGTTTTCAATTCGAAACAATTATAATGTGTTACTTTGAATTGGAGTTTTGTTAGGAGTACGGTGGTACATTCAGGTCGGATTATGCAATGTTTGCAACTTCGGACCATCCATGATAAATCGAGACCCCTCCGTGCCTCGGAAAGCAAGTTAAGCCGTTGGTCCCCGCTTGTCAATCATATCATCTTTGACAGTCGTTACTGGTAGTCAGAATCACAAAAGTCCCTTGTAAACCATCTGTCAAATATTGCTTTGGAAAATCGTACCAAGGGGTGTTACCCAGCAACTTGGTTTTTTAGGTCGGATAGGCAGTCGCCCTATGGTATAACATACTGGTAGTAAGCTTGTGCGGAACCTACACCGCCATTTGCGAGCAGCGCCACCCCGACTCCCCGCGAACTATGCCACACCCGGTTCCAACCCACTGGAATCTCAACTGGCACTGGCAAGCATTGCAAGATACAAGACTTAGAACACTATCAACCTCTGTTCTCCGGAGGGGAGTGATGTGGTGTGATCTACACCGCCACATGCGAACAACGCCTAGTACACCCGGTTCCTCTAAGCTAAATCCGGTTAAACCGTTTTTTTTTAAAACTATTTAAGGATCCGGGCCTGTATTGTCCCACTGCAGGGCAAAGGCTTCCCTTCCCTCTTTCCACTTTTACCGATCTGCTTCGATTATGGGCTCATACCACCATCTCTTTCTGGGCTAAATTACTAAATTAAAAAAAAACTTCAAAATAGAATAAAAAAGTGGATCCTTAGTACTTACTTAGTGTAATGTATACTGCCTCGTTGGTCTAGTGGTCGCAATCGCTACTGCTGAGCATGAGGTCCTGGTTTCGATTCTCATGTCGGGCAACGTGTTATTTATTGGGTTTTTTCTATCTGGAATTTCTCAGTAGCAGCTCGGAGTCTGGATTGGTGCCCGGTTGATGGCAATAGGCTCGCCCCCTATTACATGGGACTTAAACATAACTCGCGAAATGTGGGTGTACTATAGGCACACCTCTGTCCAACCCTTCGTGGAAACAAGGCGTGATGTTATGTTATGTGTGTGTTATGTATACTTGTTATTTGCCCACCCAATTTTGCGAGCAAGGGGTTATGTTAAATTTTTGCCTAGATATGTGTAATGTCACGATGTTGACCATTCCAGGCAGAAATAATTCAGTCAGTCAGCCTAGCCCTTTGTCAACTATGAGGTCGTGTCCAGTGTGAATACCAGTATTTTACATGAAGCAACTGATCACTGACCTCTGAAACCTAGTTACTAGTATACACGAGACCCCTTGGTAAGACTGGTTGTTTGACTTTCGGGTTTCTGACAACTTTACCTGCTCTCCTAGGCTCGGAGGGGTCTCGATATATAATGGATGGTCACCCAACCAGGAACCGAACGCAGCAAGTGTCGTTTACCTTTGATCCACCCGTGCGGCCGTTATAATAAACAACATATTTAATTTTTAATATTATACACAAAATATTGTTTATTTCTAATATTAGTTAAACTTATTGTTGGAGAACGAGGTCGTAGGATCTTCCATTTTCTAACTTTATACCCTATAGAGTAAGAATAGGAAGGATCCTACGGCCAGACGGGTGTTATGTCTGGTGGACAACCGCCCGACGATTGATGTCGAGACGTGGTATATGTGCTAGTTGCACGGTAAACTCTGCTTGCGCGATGCAGGATTTCATGACGTGACTGTGATGCGTAGTTCGTATGTGACGGTGTAGACGCCGCCACAAGTCTACGTTCGCACAGACGTAAAAATATCGCGGCTAGATTTTATCGTACACAGAATTTTCAATACTCTGCTTAGCGCCGAGAGTTTAAAACCCACCAGTGTGTTTTCTCGACGCGTGAGCATTGAGTGCATGGAATGCACTCGGTTAGATTCCCGAACGTGCGAATGTGGGCTTTGTGTCTAGCATAGTCCATTTTGGTTTGTTTAGACTGTACAGCGGAAGTGTGACTGCACTTTAGGTAGTTTTTATTATTTTTGGTAATTTTTTTTTTTATATTTCAGAAATCGATTCAGTAAGCGATTCTGAACAAACTACTTTCATAATGTCTAATAATTCAGTTAAGGCTCCCAAAAACAGGCGCGACGCCAAAGCGCGACATAAAGGCAATGCACGTCGCGTATATTTATATATTATAGTGGACCTGTCGAGTCAGTGCAAGCACACAACACACAAACACACAATCAGCCTAGAATATTCCCACTTCTGGGACACAGGCCTCCTCTCTGTGAGGAGGCCATAATCCACCACGCCGGCTCAGTGCGGGTTGGTGGATGTCACATGTCTTCGAATTATTGGTTCCAGGACATTCCGGTTTCCTCACGATGATTTCCTTCACCGTTGTCAGAGCAGTGGTGGGCTGGGGTTCGTACTCACGACCTACAACTCGTAAGTCGGAGCAGATACAATTGGGCCACCACTGCTCTCAGTGCAAGCATTTGTCAGTAATCGTGTAGTTCAACTCAGAATTTAAGGAGCTTAACGACTCGACGAACAATACCAAAGAAAGGACATTTGGGTGGGCCGCATAAGGTACTCAAACTACCAGATCATCATTAAAACTAACTGAGAAAGAAAAAAAAAGAAAAAAAAACATATATATCCTCATATTAATTCTGTCTTAGCGTAAATCTCAGTATCAGCCCGCATGCTGGATTTATTCCTGGCAATAGATCGATGCCAAAAGGCTCCTCCCTAAAGCATGGGACACATATCTCTGCCTAGCCCTTTGGGAATAACAGGCGTGATGTTATGCTGTCTGGAACTCCATTGTATTCGGTGCTTAAAATTAACTTGGTTTTATAGAAACGCCTTATTCATTCCCTTAAATACTTGTACTCTTGATTGACAGTCTAATTATTGTAAATCCTCGGCCGAGGCTCAGAGGGCGGTGAACTTAACCTTGATTTATTGTAGATAAATATTGTAACATCACGGTTGTGTTCAGAGGAGCGATCAGCAGAGGTATGTCTACTAGGAATAGTCATAATGTTTTAAGATAGAACAAGTATCTATTGGGACTCGCACAGGAAGATCACAAACTACTAAACTAAACAAATGCATAGGATCATAAAAAAAAGAAGTAGTTCAAAGAAAATAATAAGAAAGTCCTGTACGAGGACAAAGGGTTCATATCTACGTATCTTCAGTTGATATTATTTATGTTAGTAGGTCTGTACAAACACTAGTCAATCATATTTTTAACGAGATTAGGTCGGCATATCTGCCTACTCTCTAAGGAAGGCCGAAATAAACTCAAAGGACAAAGTCTCTTTTTTAGTCCAGGCATAATCTTTGTCAGATCATGTGGAGACCATGTAGATATGGTGTGTGAAATGATCTTTTGAGTTAATGGACCTGCCAAGTCAGTGCACGCATTTGTCAATAATCGTGTAGCTCAACTCAGAACTTATGGAGCTCAACGATTCGACGAACAATACCTAAGATATGGGTAGGCCACATCAATTACTCATGATTAAAACTGAGAAAGAAACAACAACAAAGCAATGATCCAAATAGTCCTCACATTCACAATAGTTAACAAAATGTAAGAAAAAAGCTTTGGAAATATTCTATAAAATATAATTCCTTTGGTTTTTCCGATAAATCCAAGAAAACTGTCCGACTTTGGCATCGCACTCAGAATTCAAAGCTCAACAGTTGCGCTTAAGCTTCAACGCAACTACTGAGCTTCAACAACGAGACTGAGACTGAGTTAAAATTAATCATACTTTAATTAACATATACATTATTTTAACCTAGGATAAAACACGTTTCAATAGCTTTACGTTAAGATGAATAATGTCCTTGCTTACTAAGTAGACATTTATTAGTCATTCAGAGAGTCATTAATTCTTATTGGGCTGAGAATCAGCAATCAGCCTTTAAAATTACATAAGACAGTACCCCAAAACTCCCCAGCATCAGTACTACAATCTACTTGTAATGTTCCAGAGCGATTCTGTGACGTGACGCTGTACTGCTCGCCAAGCTTCGCCACCCAGGTTGCCGGGAAAGACACCGTCGAGCCACAGAACATACGAGGGGTGTCGTTAAGAGCACATAGGTAAGCCATTCTTAGTTTTTTTCTGTTAAATGAAACAGCTGTAATTTCATCAGATAGCATCTGATGTTTGACACAATTTTTTTTTAAATTGGCATCTCGCAGGTCAACCTATAAGGTTGTCGTCTGCTTAAGCGTACTTGCCTGCGGTTGCCCTATTAAATTAAGGCCTCCAGCCAGGACTTAAACTTAAATACTAACTAAAAACTAAGCGACTACACGCTAAGGGCACCCCCTGTGGGGTACCCCAATTTACAACCATACTACACCTCAATAAATGGCACACATGTTTACGAAACTGGCCTCACGCCTTTTTTGACACCGCTATGTCTTGATTTTGACGTGCATACATCTTTACGCTGTCATAGCAGGAGGCCATTCAAAAAAACTGATAATAACAAAGTCGGGGATACAGTTTGGTGTTGCAGCTACATATCTATCATCTACATCCAAAATATAATTACACCACTCGAAAGCTAAATAATCAAAGAGTTTTTAACGTCGAGTCAGGACTGTGACGACCTCTACCCACCTCCGAAAATATTACTCGTTGCGTTCAAGTATTCACGTAAAACACACGGCCGTGTCCGCGACACAGCCACGCCCCTTTTTTATTTGGTCTGAGGTCTGGATGTAGGAGGTAATTTCGGGAACTACACATACGATTTAAAAAAATCTTTTACTAATAGAAAGCTACACTATTGCCCAGTGCCATATAATATATTTTTCAACACACTTGGTCATAAAGTGGCTCTATGGTCACCGCAATTAGGCACAGAATGACACCCATAATCAAACTGTGACTTTTTCATTGATATAACTCACTAGTGAGTTATAGTTTTTGTTTAATTATTGGTGGAGTGGCGTTGTTCTTAAATCATTTTCTTCGTAACTAGCACTTGTAGACATTTTAATTAATAAATAACTATAAATTCAATAGTGAAAACGAGTTGTGAAAAATGTTTCGCTATGGCGGGAAAAATTAATAAGTTTTCCTATGCGCGCGTATTGCGATCGGCCACACACTAAAGGGATGTTTTGTTTTGGTTTTATTTTTATTTTCCGCGCATAGGGTTTGCGCCTATTCTGCCACGTACAAAATGGGGAATTAAAAGTTTTCTTCTATTACAGAGAAAACAAAAGTTATATTT
Organism: Dasypolia templi; assembly: GCA_963555695.1. Taxonomy (NCBI): domain Eukaryota; kingdom Metazoa; phylum Arthropoda; class Insecta; order Lepidoptera; family Noctuidae; genus Dasypolia; species Dasypolia templi. The sequence continues at coordinate 7,857,567 of OY743166.1, forward strand.
GAGTGAAAGTTTTATTTATTAAACACGTACGAGTTAAAATTATCTATTTAAATAAGAAGTTGCATGAAATGAGCAAGCAATAGGAACATTAATTCATTTGTTCTATTGAACACGATCTTTTTTTGAATAAAATGAGTTTTTATTGATATTTTATTCCCAAGAGTGTTGAAAAACGTCGTATGATACACGTGTGTATTGATAATCACCAATGTTACACACTAGTACCATAATGTACTATCATGGTATAGTTAGTTGGCTTTCACGAGAACGGAGTCGCGAAGCAAGTCCTCCACACATCTATTAGACGTCCTTTTAGAATTAACTTTCTTTCTAGCCATGTTATCTTCCACGCAATTCGTCCTTCTGTTTGCCTCTTTTCTAAAGCTTGGTTTTCTTATGAAAGGCCGTCATAAAAACCTGTTAGTTTAACTAGTATTTGACATAAAGGTGTCAAAAAACGCTCTTTTTTGCGAGGGGTCTCAACTCGTACAAATTATAATTAAGTAGTCTTGAAAAGAAATCATACGTCAGAATTTTGGCGGAAATAAGATAAGTAAAAATCAAAATTTATTTGTTTAATGCATATTTATTTATTTACACTCATAATGCACGTATTTATAAAGAAAAACTTAAATGAAGCCTTTAACTTCAATTCGAACCCATAAAATGATAAAAGTAGCCATCTGTTAATCATTTTGTTTAGACCTCTTTGAAATAGATGGCGTTTTACTCAATTTGTCCTGTCATCACAGTAACCGCGTTAATAATTCAAACCAAAAAAACTTTTTTTAATCTATTACTTTACATAGAAATATAAAAGAAATTTATTCACATGTTTTTCTGAACCTGGAACTATAAAACTTTATATGAAAAGGATTGCACGAAACGTTTTAAAACCTACTTTTATCGACTCCTAGATGGCGTTGTAAATCTACAGTCGCTGGCAATAAGTGAGTCACTCACTTATTGTTGAAAATTTGGACGAATTAGGTCCGTATTACAGAAGGAAACTCAAGCATTGATCTCTGTTTAAAACTAGTTTTAAGTCTTGTTTGAATTTTAGAACGTTCCTCATAGATTCATCGATCATAGTTCAGCTGAGTTATGCTTTATTCTAGATCATCGCTCAGTTTGTAAATCAAAACCCAAGCAGTGATTTGATCTGTAATCACCCAAGTGTGGTCGCGACCGCGCTTGAGCATCATTTTGTCGTGCAATGTCAGTTTTTGTTCTGTTCAAGTGTTTACGTTGTCGAGTTTTAAATATTGTTGTTTTTCTTTATTACTATCTTAATGGTTAGATTTGTAGAAGTAGATAATTACAATAATTTGTTCAACGACGATACAAATAGAAGGTTGAATTTTAACGTTCCTCTCAGATATTTAAGGGATACACAGGACCCTTAAAATTGTGAATATTTCAAAAAGAGATATAGGTTTTCATAGAATGTGGTGAAAAATGTAATTCTACCGATGATGTACGACGATATAAGAAAACCACACAAACATGGGTATCCCATAGCCCCAGAATTGCAAATTCTTGTGTGTTTCCATTTTTATGCGACGTCGTCATTTCATTTTGAGTGTTTTATTTTCACATTTAAATGCTATTCAATGGATTGTAAAAACAAAATGAATCAATAATTTAACTTTTTTGTGTGGTGATCTTGTAAACGTTTCCCAACCAGCTGCTTCAAACATAGTGGCGAATGTCTCGCCTAATGGCTCTTCAACATAGACCAAAATATTAAGTACGAGTATCCACAAGATATAGTCTCGAGCGCAGTTTCAGCAGCTGGGCCAGTATGAAGGATATCCTGGCTTCAGAAACGTAGATGGTGCAATTGACTGCACACACATAAAAATTGTTAAAACTCCAGGTGTGGAACAAAATGAAGAAACAGAAAATCTTATTATTCTATAAATGGTTAGGTTCAGGTTAGATAAATATTGATTAAGTACATAACTATCAATATTTTTGTTGATAGTTATGTACTTGTTGTTCAGTTGTTGGTCCATTTGGCCACTTTATTGTGGCACGATGGGCAGCACACATGATAGCAGAATTTTTCAAATGTGCTCCTTACGAAATCAGTATATTCAGCAACAACACAATGGTTACCTTGTTAGTGACAGTGGCTACCCATGCCTTAGGTTTCTTTTAACCCCAATAAGTACACCAACAAGGAATGCCGAAGTAATCTTCAATAGAGTTCACATCAAAACACGAAATGTGGTTGAAAGAACATTTGGTAGATGGAAACGGAGATTTCATGCCTAAGTCGAGGGCTGGGCAATAAACTGGTTTCAGTTTGTAACGTAATCGTTTCTTGCGCTGTACTTTTTAATATATCATTATCATGCAACGATTCAATGCCAATAAACGATGAACAGAGTGATAGCAATGTAAATGAAATTGTCGTGGATCATCCTGAAATTCTAGGGACTGTTGATGGGTTTACGTTTAGAACTACCATAATAAATAATTATATTTAACAAGCTGTTCGTGCCCAGCGTCGCCTGGGGTGAATTTCACAAAAAAATTGTATCATATTCCTGACCTTCCCGGTGGATTTTCCAATTGTTTTTTTTTTCATACAAACCTTATCCTGACAAATACACACACATCAAAAAAAGAATTAGCCAAATAGGTGCAGCCGCTTTGAAGTGATGCGCAGACAAACATTTTTGGCAATTGATTTATATGAATATAGATTTACAGCTACAATACCCTAGTTTAATTATATTTTTATAAATAAAACAATATGTCAAATGATCAACTTTTTTATTAAAGGCCACCTATTGGTATATTATAAGGTATATTTTACTGTTTCTAATCCAGAGAAGATCAGAACAAAGTTGGTAAATAAAATAAATCGTAAACGAAAACAAGCTGATCCATACACAACACACATCTCTGCTTGAGGCACGATTTGAGCCTCGATTCAGCTGAGTATAGATTGATTACCGTTCTGGAATAAGAACGATGCTCAAGTATTGATTCTATACTTAAACGGTGATCAACTGATTGACGATCAAACTGGACTTGAGGAACGTTCTGTAATACGTACCTTAGAATAGCCAGCTCAATAGCCAGACTTATGGGACTGTTTTTTTTTTGTCAGATTACTCTACAAGAAACATATAACGCAATAGTGTTTTATTTTTTAGTCCAATCAATAGATCAATCAATAGATCAATAGATCTTTCCACTGTGTCATAGTTGCATTTGTTTAATATATGTGTATGTTTTTATTTTTATCACTTTATATTTATATGTATTTAGTGTTATTTATTTTAGAAGTATCTATGTAAGTATATTTTGATTTAGTATTTTTATTTTTAAATGATTGAATTGTTTCGTTTTATGTATTTTGTTTTCCCTTTTACTCTTACACACGTTGTCTACATCTCTCATATACTCTCCTACTGCAGGTATGCTGGAAGAGATTTCTTTAGAAATAAGCATTACCTTTGTACGTACTTTTCTGTTATCTTTATTTTTCTTGTCTTTATATGTGTGTACATAAATGGTTAAATAAATAAATATTTTTTTTTGTAAATGGATAATTGCTTCATTTTTTTCAATAAATTACCAGCGCGAAGAGAGCTAAGAAGCGCGATGACACAAACATCGCACTTCTCTTTCTTTTCCATGCAATCTGACAATGACTGACCGAGACCCCGCTATACCTCTTGTAAGCCTTTTAAACAGAACTGGCGAAATGTGGGTGCATCTCTGCCTAACCCTTGGAAAATGCAAGCGTTATGTTATACACGAATAAACCAGCCTCGATGGTCTAGTGGTCGCAAGAGCTACTGCTGAGCTTGAGGTCCTGGGTTCGATTCCCAGATCGGGCAAAGTGTTACACGGTTTTTCTATCTAGAATTTCTCAGTAGCAGCCCAGAGTCTATATTTGTGCCCGGATGATGGCAATAGGCTCGGCCCCTGTTACATGGGTCTTAAACATACCTGGCGAAATGTGGGTGTACTGTACACCTCTGCCTAACCCTTCTGGGATTACAGGCGTGATGTGATGTTCTATACGAATAAAACAGCTGTCAAAATCACAGCCATGTCAAAAGAGGATGCAGTTTAGAATAAATTTGAGATGATATTAATAAACAGCGCAACTAGGTCGCCCTGTTATAGACTTAACGAAAATCAATACGTGAGCGAATATCCCGCTAAGTTATGAGTGAAGTACCACGGGAATTAAATATTTATTCAACAAAATTTTCGTGGAGTCATTTTTACAGAATCAATACCGATAAAAAATTGATACAGATATCATCAGTAACTGTGGTGTTTCTTGCCCATTCTTCTCAACACGAAACTGCGTTTTGGAAGGGGCGTCTAGAATCAATTCTATTTTCTTGTTTTGGAGTTCAGCGGTGCCTTTTAATGGCCTACTTGAAATAAATAACTTTTGATTGACTGCCTCGTTGGTCTAGTGGTCGCAACCGCTACTGCTGAGCATGAGGTCCTGGTTTCGATTCCCAGGTCGGGCAATGTGTTTCTGGGTTTTTCTATCTGGAATTTCTCAGTCGCAGCCCGGAGTCTGGATTTTTGCCCGGTTGATGGCAATAGACTCGCCCCCTATTACATGGGACTTAAACATAACTGGCTAAATGTGGGTGTACTGTAGTTGCACTTCTGCCCAACCCATCGTGAATGGTGGCGTGATGATTTTATGTTGAAATAAATTATCTGACTTTGACTATGATAAAGATGGAAACAGTTCTGCTCATGTGGTTCTTAACTGCCCGATGATTTTCACATACAGGGCAAAGTAGTTCAGTAACCCAGGTATCCTCTGTGAGATTGTCTGTAATACCAAAGCGTTGCTAACCTTCTTTGAGGAGCTGGGGTGGGTCGAGTAACCGTTTTTCCCACCCGTACGCAAAATACGCGCATCGTCGTGGAGTTGCAGAAACCAGCCGTTCAACCTATTACCTTAAGAATGAAATTACATTTGTCATACGCACAGAAAATACAAATAGTAAAAAAAGCATTCAAAACTAACAAAATTAAAATGAAAAACAACTAATAAGGTTCTTAGTCAGCATAATGATGAGATATTAAAAAAAAACGCATCGCGTGTATTCCGCTGTGATGCCACGGATACACCAACGGACATCTATAAAGCCCGCTAGGGGATTTAAAAAACCTACCTATTACCTGAGATGGAAAAACACATGTCCATTTATACAAAAAACTAACGTTTCATGGTTTAGCAAAATCAATATTATACTGTGATTTGTAATGTACGGACGCCTGCATTAATTGATTACGGTCCTTATTCTTAGGCATTTATATGCATGAGGGGTACTTATTCAATGCAGGCGTCTGTAAGATGCTACAGCAAATAGCATTACCACCACAAAAACGAGTTTAGTCCTCGGAAACATAGACAAAATGACAGAGGAATAAATGAAATCTGTCATTTGGTCTATTCTTCTGTCACAAAATTTGGTCATGCAAAATTACGCGTGCTGAAGCGGTCTCGAGTTTTATTCGCTTTAAAAACAGGGTCAAATTAAATTTGCTAGTGAAACTCCACAAACGCGTTAAAACAAAAGATAATAATTTTAAGTTTTTTTTTTGTGTCAATGATAGCTGGTAAAAGTATGAGTGGAGTTTTTTTTTGTTTTGTTATATCGTGTTTAGTTACAGTGCGCGAGGCCTGAGCTGAGATTTGCATTTGTTTGAGTGCACATAGCGACGCGTCCTTTACTTAGCAATCGGCCAATCGGCCTTAGGCGCTGTATGCCCTCGCGTACATTGGTGCAATTGGTAATCACTCGCGCACTGTAACGATATCCATCACGTGTGCGGGGTTTCTCTAGCTAATTAATTTGCACCCTGTATTTTAGTTTTCCATTCACACCTTGTCCTTATCCCAATTTATCAAGATTTCTTCTTCCATACATCTCAAGCTATCTATACTACTTATAATAAAACTGAAGAGTTTGTTTGAACGCGCTAAGCTCTGGAACTACCAATCGGATTTGTAAAATTCTTATTGCATTTGATAGTCCAATTCTTGAGAAATCCTTTAAGCTATTTAACACGCTAGAACTCTTAAGAGCCGATTTAAAAGGAAAAAAGTAAGAAAGAAATCTAATTAAAAGCGCGGGCAGCCGATCCGACCCGACGGGGTGGCTTGGGGAAAACCGGAAATTTCACTGCGCTAAGTTATAAGTTGAGCTACACGTTTACACATGCGAACACTGAACGGACAGGTTCACTCAAATCTGTGTGGTTATGAATCAGTTATGAAACACTGACCTCAACTAGTTCAAAACTATTATTATTTCTCTTGACATGTAAAAGTGTTTTCTACAACCAATTTACAGTAATAAAATATCATTTATCATGTAGCCCTGTTAAGACAATATTTCCTATCTCCTCAGGGTGGTGCTAGCAGCATGTTCAGAACTCCTGGGCGCGTTGCTGGGGGCCCACGAGGCTCAGGGCGAACCCGTCCTGGTAATAGATGGCGCAGAACCTCGGCACCTGAAGGCTTTGCTAGACTATATGTATACTGGGGAGATGAATGTGCATCATGTAAGTATATACCTTATACTACTCGTCAAGAAAGTACCGTGGAAAGATCAATAATATACAAAATGTTAGTTATTCATCCAAATTTATTTTATAGCCTTAAAATTATGCTCCTTCAGAAACGATACACTTATGCCAACGAATAATCCAATCATCAAAACATTTTTTGAACGCTTGTTTACTAGTATTTTCGGTGACTCCGTACACGAAATTCCATTGATGATGCAAAATTTAAGACTAACTCTTTGTTCGATGTTTTGGTTCCATTATGAAATTCGCAATACAAACTACGTACAATCCAACTAAAAACAGCAATAGATTAAATCTAAATAACAGATGCAACTCAAACTTCGCGCCGTAATGGAAAACAGTTGGGCCAATCTAATAACATAAAAATCAAAAATTAAATTGGAACCATAAACAAATTCATCAAAAATTTAATTCCCGACACTTTTTTTTTAAGAATGTATTTATGTTACTAGGATGTAATTATTGTTTGCTTGCACTGAATCTTCTAATGCCATATAGTCCAGTCCTTCACTCTTTTTATACATGATTGTACATATTGTATTATTAATACAAAAAAAAAACATATTTCCCTTGGGAGTTGGCTTTGGCCCCTCGTACTTCTTGTACGACGGACCGAAGCCAACTCGCAGAGGTCTTTGACAATTTAATTAAATGAGTCACTCAAAGACAACCCCCGGTTTGTGCAAGACTATTGCGGAATATGAAATCAAAATATATCTTACATAGAGTTTGGGTGGCTATAGTGGATTGGTTGTTACCTTGAACTGTGGAAGGACTTTGTCCCCCTGCTGCGTGACCAATGATAAAGTAAATTCAGGGATAAAATGACGGTGTGACTTGCAGACTCAATAAAGGGCCCCCGAAAACTGTCACTAGCACATAGCGACGAAGCCGCCAATAAAGGCTAGCCAGAGCAGCAAGACTTCTCCGGGATATAGGGTCCGTGGGATCACCACTGCCCAACAGCTGCAGCTGCAACAGCACGCCACATACTGCCCTGCGGGCTTATGTATCTCTTTTGGTCAGGCTCCTGATCCTAGGCCTGTTTAAGCAAAGATATCTCTACAGGCACAGACCTAGATTTCATAGGAACGCGCAAGCCCCACCACGACGACAACACTCAACTTAGAGATGCGGCGGTGGGGTTATTATGTATTATTTTAAGTCTGTTAGTTTATAAATCGTGTAAATGTCTTGTGTAGAACTTAATAATTTATAAATTAATGACATATTATTTATTTTCAGTCTCAGTTAGCGAGTCTGCTAAAGACGGCTGAAGAGCTTCGAATCAAGGGCCTTACTGACATACGGTGGAACAATAAGGATGAACCGCCTGATTCTGAAGCAGGTATGTTTATTGTGTGTTCCAAAAGTATAAAAATAAAAATACTTATTTGGAACATAATATTGTTATAGTGCGTTCGGAACTAGTTGGCCGCGCCTTAGGTATGTGAGCGGTGGGACGGAGGAGGTAGATTGTGGCTAAGCAAACTCAGTCTGCCAATCACATCATCGCGCCCTCCCCCGTCTCACCGCTCACTTACCTAAGGCGCGGCCAACTAGTTCCGCGCGCACTATAGTAGATTATATTACATTTAATTAATTAATTATTGATGATAGTGTAAATGATACCCAGATCAGATTAAATTCGTAGCAATCACTCTCTAGTAACACATATATCTGTATTTCAAATTGCCGTTATTTCTGATGTTATACATGCAATTACATTTTCCATCATTCATGAGTTAACCACAACTTGTAAAATTGTGATTAACTTATATTTTTTCAAGTTTAATACTATTTAATTTAAAAAAAAATAATTTAAATTCAATGAAACGAATAAAATTATAATCAACTAGCACTTCACACGCGACCTCGTTTGCGTAGATGTTGAAAAAAAAAGTTGCCTATGTTCATCAGACATAATTTCGGCTTCTAATGGTAAAACAACTTTTTCAAATCGGTCCAGTAGTTTCGGAGCCTATTCAATACAAACAAACAATCAAAACTTTCCTCTTTATAATATTATTATATTAGTATAGATATTGGTATACATTATTTGGTTTATTATTAATCATTGACATCGATAACATTTCTTATTAGCTTGGCTTTTGGTAAAGGCCTCCCCTAGAGTTCGCCGTCTGTGGCTTTTCTTCTCCATGTTGATCCAGCAATTATTTTTTTCATTCTCCCTATCCTCATTCTTTGACGCCCTTTCCTTCATTTCCATCTCGAGGGTACCACACTGTGACATTTTTACACCATTTATTTCTCTTGTTTCTTATCATGTGGTTTCTCCAGTTCCATTTAAGTTTTTTCACAATCAATGTGACATCTCAAGGTTTCAACTACTAATAATATCTCACCACTTTTTCAAACAATTATTGCAATGGAAATGTGGGTGTTACAGTACTCACCTGCGAGAAATATATACGTAATATAATGGAATGTTTGATTCCAGTCTCAGGAATAGTTACCACAGCAACAGCAACCCCGACCGATCCGAAGCCGTTAGAGAAGCACACCGAAGCGAAGCAAGCACCGAAGCACTCGCCGAAGCATACGGACATTGAACCTGAACCGAGGCACGCGAAGAAAGATGACTTTAGTGATGGAGACGTAAAGCATGGGGAGAAGTTTAATGTTAATGGTATGTGGTTATTTCATCACCATTGCTCCCAAAACGGTGAAGGAAAACATCCTAAGGAAACCGGCATGTCCTAGAACCAAAAATTCTAAGACATGTGATATTTACCAACCCGCACTGGGCTTGCGTAGTAGACTACGGCCTACTCCCTCTCACCAAGAGGAGGCCTGAGTCCCAGCCGTGGGAACGCTATAGGCTAATTAAGGGTGGATTTCACCAATGAAACTGAACGCGATCAGCGCATAAACTACGTTTAAGAGCTTTCAGTATCATTATTTTCAACGGAATACTGACTCTTGAACGCGTTCAGTCGGCACTAAGCAAGTTGTTGCTGTTCTTAAAAAGGGTCTGTGCTTATGTTTTGTGTCTTTTGTCACACAGATTAAATGCTTTATTTATCTATTTAATCCAAACGCAGCTAAAATTCATTTAGCTGTGTTGGGATAGAACCTTAAGAATATCCTAAGTTCCCGACACGTCCAAGTAAAGTTAGTATAAACGCTTTCAAAACCGTTCTACTCCTATTCCCCTCCCGACCCTTGCTCGAGCCAGCCCGCGCCGCTGAGCCTGTAGCTTTAAATTCGTCCCTAAATAACATCAATCCTGATCCAGCTAGTCCCTTGCTGCCCTCTTCCAGCGACGCCGTAAGCCGAGGTCCGTACCCCACAGGGGGTGCCCTTAGCGTGTAGTCTCTTAGTTTTTAGTTAGTATTTAAGTTTAAGTCCTGGCTGGAGGCCTTAATTTATTAGGGCAACCACAGGCAAGTCCGCTTAAGCAGACGACAACCTCATAGGTTGACCTGCGAGATGCCAAACAAAATCTACTCCTATTTTGATTTTAAGATATATTAGCAAAAAAAAAACACAAATTATTCATTATTATCTGCCTAACCTATTCCTAACTAACTTATTCAGTTACTGTGTAACACGATTACTATATACTACCCGTAACGACTGCCAGAGGTCTACGAATGACACCGGGACTGCTTACTTTCCGAGGCATGGAGGGGTCTCTGTATGTTATAAATGGTCACCCATCCCCGGACCTTCGGTTGCCTTAACCTTGAGAATCGACACTGCTGTTAATATGTAGCCCCTCATTAAAAATAATCTTCTTGACAACTATAATTTGTTCACAGGCGGCCCACCACCTCTAATAAAGCTTCCGATCAAAGACAAATCAAGTCCAGTCAAAAGAGAACATTCAGATTCGTAAGTATATTGCGGTAAAAGACATTTATTTCTCAAAAAGAAAACAATTGGTATGATGACTAATATTAAAAATGTTCATAAAAATAATGTAATTTCAAAGAAGGCATAGTAATAATCGAAAAAAAACGGTTAAATCGGTGTTAACATGAAGAAGATACACGTTTTAAAAGATTTTGAAGGGGATTATTGCTGTCCTTGTCTCGCGGTACGGACAATGTACGGCGCTAGTATGAAGTTACATAGTCGTGACGTCACTTCTGCTATAGTGCTGTCCTTGTCTAAGAATTACCTTGAAACGTTTATAAGTTGGCAATTTCTTAAGTTCTACACTTTTTGTAAAATTGTTTGCACTATTTGGAAACAAACAATTTTTTGAGATAAAAATAAAACAATTGTCATCATCCCAATTCACTTATTATGAGAAATACAAGGTAATCTTAAAACTAAATCTGGGAATTACTTATGAGGGAGGTACGTTTTCGTAAATAAATACATTTCTTATCAGACACACAATTTTTACAATGTTGTGGGTACAAGGAAACAGTGAGTGTACTATTACAGATCGATTCTTGAAGTCAAGTCAATAGCAATTACACATTGAACTATTTATATGTACTGTTTGTTATGTTTCGGAAATACAGAGTAGGTATTCTAGTTTTCTTTATACTTAGTAAATTAATAAATAATTAATAAAAATAATTGATGAAAATGTTATTAAAATAAATCATTTATTTAGAGGTTCCTGTATCTGACCTCCTGTAGCTTGGACCTGGTTTTCGATACCGACGGGCTACAATCCTACTAATCTGCCTCATCATCAGCCTTCAACAGTCCACAGCTGGACATACACCTCTCCAATTGCGCGCCATTCAGCTCGATTCTCGGCAACTCTCATCCAGCTGCTACCAGCCACCCTGCGAAGATCGTCGCTCCTCTTCGTCTTACCTTACGTTGGTCGTTTTTCGCGGTCTCCACTCAAGAACACGTCTACCCCAACAGTCATCGGTTCTACGGCTAATATGGCCGGCCCATTGCCACTTCAGCTTGCTTAATCTGTGAGCTATGTCGACAACTTTAGCTCTCTGCCGGATCACCTCATTCCGGATTCTATCCCTCAGAGAGACTCCAAGCATAGCTGGTTCCATAGCTCGCTGAGCGACCTTGAATTTATGGACCAGCCGTACCGTGAGTAGCCACGTTTCGGCTCCGTAGGTTCGAAATCGGACATTCGCTTTACTTTGTGTGAATACTTTCATCACCACTGCTCTCAAAACGGTGAAGAAAAACATCGTGAGGAAATCATGTCATAGAACCAAAAATTCGAAGAAATGTGACATCTGCACTGATTGTAGCCCGTTCCCTCTCACTGAGAGGAAGTCTGCGTCCCACCAGTTGGAACATGCATGGCTGAGTATGTATTTTCAATTATAATAAGTTGTTACATTGTTTCAGAGAGAGTCCCAGTCCAAAGCGACAGAGGCAAGCGAGCGGAACGGAACACACTGACGATGAAACACTAAATCCTATGCCTAGTATTATAAAAGCGTAAGTAACCTCATTGTAAAATATCTTTTCAACACAGTTGCTCATAAAGTGGCTCTTATTACACCTCTTTTAGGCTCATAATGCAGTGTATTAAACACGTGTGCTTTTTACTTTACATTACCGCACTCGTGTTTTATATTTAACTTTTTTTTTCTTTCATCTCCGTAAAGAGTTTTTATGTCTAAATACAATGAATATTGTGATATATACCCAAGAAAATGAAAACAACGAAATTATTAATAACACCAATACCTTATATACAAACATATATACAAACTGTAAAAATGCTGAAGAAATATGAGGAACAGGGTGTAAAGTTCACTCATACTCTTGGAAATGGTAGGATCCTCCGACCAGATGGATGTCGTATCTGGTGGGCAACTGCCCGATGATCGTCACGCTGAAGTAGTTGCACGAAGGCTGCGCTGACGTTCATACTAGGGGTCACCAGTGAAGGGATATGAGGAACAGGGTATAAAGTTCACTCATACTCCTTAGAAAAGGGAGGATCCTCCGACCAGATGGATGTCGTATCTGATGGGCACCTGCCCAATGATCGTTGTCGGGAAGTTGTATATATGGTAGCTGCGCGGTAAACTCTGATTGCGCGATGCAGGATTTGTGTGACGTCAGTGTGATGCGTTGTTCGCATGTGGCGGTGTAGATGCCGCCACAGTGCCAACAAAAACTGTTCGGTATTATTTCGAGAATTGTACTTTCACTAATTCTTACTACTAACTATAATTGTAATTCAATCATGATTCGAGATACACGTAGCGCCATCTAGCGTCCTAAACCAATTATGACCATCGATAATTAGTATTCTTTCTCTCGGAAACAGTACTTTATTTCAAAACAATGTACATGCAAAATTACATCATGATCGGTTCAGTGGTTTAGGCGTGAAAAGGTAACAAACAAACAAACTTACTTTCGCATTTATAGTAATATATACATGTCGTGGATGGATGGCGACACAGTACAGCGGACAGCGCCATCTAACAATTTGATTCATAAACGAATGATCATGTGATCGGAAACGCAAGCGAGCCCTACCGCTTTGACACGATCGTCGGTGCAGGGGATGCAGTGAGGACTGGCGGAGAGACTGAGTCACCGAGTGTTGCGACAGTCAACAGAATACGGTCGAGTTTGGACAGCCTTGGCAAACGCTCGGTACCAACGGACGCGTCTGTTTCCGTTGCACGTGTTTATTTCGTTAGGCAGTGTATTAAAGTTATTTTTTATTCGAATTATCTTTTCGTTCGAGTACCTACTACAGTGCCTACACTGAAAATGTGTCGGATCGTGAAGAAGACCCGATGTTTCGCATCTCGGCCACCCCTTTTTTTTTTGTTCCCGGGGTGGAAATTCCTCATGGATGGAGGGGTCTGTCAGACTCTTACTGACTAAAAACCACCCCGGTGTTGCATCTCACACCTACGTCGGGGTCGCGGGAACATGATTCCTCCGTGACCCCGACTGGTGCCGGGCCTCCTCGGGTTGGGGGGGGGGGGAGTGAGGTGTTTGACTACCCCCGCAACGTCAAAAGGAAACCACCGCGTCCCAGGACTCTGCGCCGCCGACCATCGGGTTCACGACGGCCGGCAGCGACAGGTCACTAGCCTGCCTACTTCAGATATGAGGGCACGGCGCGGCTCCTCCCAAGCGGCACACTCTGCCAGCGTATGCCACGCCGTGTCCTCCCGGCAGTCGACGCAGTGGTGACACCGGGCGTCCGGCTCCCTGTTTATGCGACACAGATACTTCCCGAAGCAACCATGCCCCGAGAGCACCTGCGTCGCCCGAAACGACAGGGAGCCGTGCCTCCTCCTGAGCCAGAGGTCGAGCACTGGCCGGACCGCCTCGATGGTGATGGTGACGGCGGTAGGGCGTGAGAGCCTGTCCCGCCATTCCGCCACCAGGACCTCGCGAAGCTGCTACCGACGCTGCTCCATATGGCGCTGCATCGGCCGCTCGCCCCGCGCCCTCGCTTCCTCGCGCCACCGATAAAGTGACGCGAGCACCTTCGCATCTAGGTCCCATGGCGGGGATCCGGCCAGTGCACAAGCCGCCTCGTAGGAGATCGTGCGATACCCCCTTATGACTCTGACGGCCATTGCTCTCTGCGGCTTTCGTAGAACAGGTATGCTGACGGCCGTCAGGTCAGACGCCCAGATCGGTGCTCCGTAGAGCGCCATGGATCGCACGATCCCCATATAGAGCCGCCTACAGGCGGCGCTCGGGCCCCACAGATTGGGAAGCAGCGTTGCCAGCGCCCCGGCCGCGCCCAACAACTTGGGCGCCAGCTGCCGGAAGTGGGGTCCGAAGTCCCACCGGCTGTCGAGCACCAATCCCAAATATTTCATGGTGGGCTCGACAGCGATCCGGACCCCCCCGACCACAGTGTGTGATCCGGCCGGCGGCGCCCGCCGGGGGCCATCAAACACCATGGCCTCCGACTTGTTGAGGGCCACCTCCAGGCCGAGGCGCCGTATGCGGCTCACCGTCAGTGAGACCGCCGCCGTCGCGAGCAACGCTGCCTTCCTGTGCGAACTCCCCCGGGCCGTGACCAGCGTGTCGTCCGCGTAACACGTCAGGTCCGCGCCCGGCGGGAGCTCGCCCCTCAGCACCCAGTCTTACCCGATGTTCCACAGGAGCGGTCCCACGACCGATCCCTGTGGAACACCGCACGATACCTGGCGCTGGTTTCCGCCATCACGCCCCATGTAGGTGACACACCTCCCCGCCAGATAAGCCCCAACGATGCGGCGGAGGTAGAGAGGCACGCGGTGGTACCGCAGTGCCTCCCGTATGCAGCTCCAGGGCAGGGTGTTGAAGGCGTTGGATATGTCCAAGGACACCGCCACCACCACCCCGCCCCGGGACACTGTTTCCTCCGCCAGGACTCTCACCCTCGACACAGCGTGGATGGTAGAGCGCCAATGCCGAAAGCCGAACTGGCTCTCGTCCAGGTCCGGCCCCTCTCTGCACAAGTGGTCGACGAGGCGGGCGGCGAGTATGTGCTCGAACAGCTTGCCCACCTCGTCGAGCAGCACTATGGGCCGGTACGCAGACGGCGAGTCGGCAGGGCGCCCCGCCTTCCTGAGCAGGACCAGACGTCCAATCTTCCACAGACTGGGAAACTGGCCCCGCTCAAGGCACGCTGTGTAGAGTCCTCTCAGTTGGGGCTCCAACTCCTTCAG
This sequence comes from Dasypolia templi, assembly GCA_963555695.1. Lineage (NCBI taxonomy): Eukaryota > Metazoa > Arthropoda > Insecta > Lepidoptera > Noctuidae > Dasypolia > Dasypolia templi. The sequence goes on from OY743166.1 coordinate 7,872,773, forward strand.
AGCGAGGGCCAAAGCCAGGCCGTGAATTCCGTCGGGCCCCGGAGCCACGTTCTTGGCCCGGAGCCGCATCACGGCCGCCCTCATCTCTGCATCTCGGCCACCCCTGATCCGACATATAAGTAAGGATATACAGTATGTAACATAACTAACGTAAGACATTGGTCTTAGATTAATTTGGGTGTATTGACACCCAAATTAATTTCATTAATATATGGAAAATAGGGTTGACCCTAGCATTACATTTAACACATACGTTTAAAATTGAGTCTTATTGCCTTAGAATAAGATACTTGCGTTTATTCTGTTACATATTGTATATCCCATAACTCTAGGGTATGATTGAAACCGTATCAAAGAATCAACTGGCATATGAATTATGTGTGTGTGTTTTGTGTGTGTGGGTGTGTGTGTGTGTGTGTGTGTGTGTGTGTCTTTTTTTTCAGTTTTCATACAAAATAGTTCGACAAAGTCACGATTATTAATGTAAAACAACCTTACGTGAAATATGACAACATCGCATTTCCTTAGCTTTAAATATGGATGATTTATGGTTTGAATAAAAATTAATTACTCGTATTTATCAGTGAAACTTAGATACCTAGACACATCGATGGTCGGTTTTGTACTTACTGTAAGCAAACAAAATTGGCGACCACGCAAAAGTAAAGATTCGTCATACTGGTGACAATATTTGACCTAATTTAATTATGATTGATGATATCTCCGAAACTAAGCATTTTTGGACCACCTATTCTAGGAGTTTAAAATGTGTAAATTTTTACCTACAAAATATAACCATAGAGTTATGGGATATAAAAAAAACAGGTTGTATATACAACCTGTTTTTTTGTCATTTTCTTCCACCGACCAAATACGGTCATGCTTCGCGTGCAGGTGGAACACTGCACGAAGATGTTTTCTGCTCGTCTTTGTCGCCGCGTCCCGTGCCCGGCTCGAACCCCCGCGTCCCGTGCCTTGCTCGCTCTCCCCAGAGCCGATAGACTCGTCACTCGCGAGTCGAGCGAATAGCGAACTCGCTCGTTTCGATTTTTTGGTCTGGATTGCGTTCCCTAGGTTAGAAACTCGATTTACCTAAGTTTTCACGGTGAGATTTTTACAGAATAGGGGCGACTGGACATTTTATGAGGTTAGCGATTCGGCTTACAACGCGTGATATAGTTTTGATAACACTATAAACTGTTTATGGGAATAAGCCGATAATTAATAATTAATTGAGCACCAAAAAAACTTTTCAGCCTCTAACGATGTTCGCCTTATGTGATTATACAATCGCTTTTCTTTCTATTACAGAGAAAGCATTCAAGATTGGCAACATGGAAACTTAGTAAGTAAACGTTTTTAACAATTTTTATAGATGAGCCGAATATTTTAACCGCCGAATATTTGCGATTGGTCGAATATTATTACAACTTAGATTAACATAAGCTTTGATAGACATTAGAGTAACTTTCAATAAATATCCTTAAACTTTATTTGGTATTTCAAAAAAACTTTTTGTTGCTTAAATTCGCGCAATTAATTATTGTTTTTCTGTTTAAACTCATTACCCATAAATAGACAAAAAATCGTTACCTAAAGCAACCTTTAGCCTAAAAAAAAGCTACCTATTAGAAAAGCAATCAATATTTAATTAACCGAATCTTAAACAAAATTTTCGGACCCAACAAATATGGATACTCGAACAAACTATACCAAACATAACCGGATAGTGGATACAAGTCCAAACTAACCAAATATCCGGCCAACCAGCCCAAATATCCGGCCAATGTCCCCTCTTCAACTACTTAACTACATTCCATACTCTTCTATAGCGAGTATATGAACCCCAGGACATCACGGCCGAGCGTGTCGTTGGCTGGGGCATGCGGTCGGGCTCGCGGTCTACATCCAGGGATCCTTCTGATGATGAGTGGGCTGACGCGCCTGCCGATATAGGGTCGTTCTTGCATACAAGGTTAAGGGTGGACGGTGATAATAGTGCGGGTGAGTTGGTTATTTTTTTGTGTTTTACTTACGTTACATTAGTTTTAATATTTAAATAAAAACCCGACAAACAAAAACCTCTAAAACGGCTGAACTGATTTTCTTCTTTATTTTTTTGCTAAGATCACTCTCGATCAAGTCAAGGTAACTTCTTCAACCAAACCAACCAAACCAAAAAAAAAAAAACAAAATCGGTTCAGCCGTTTGGTAGCTACAATGCCGAAGACAGACACACAGATAAAGATAAAGATATTTTTTATTTTGCAAATTATAACAAGCTCAGCCATATTTTACCATGTCATTCAAAAGATACACAAAAAAAAAGTGAACTTAAAAATCTGTCTCATTTAGAAAATTCGATTACAATTACGATTTAGATTTTTATTGTTGCAGAACAGCTTTAAGATTATCATAGCTAAGAAAAAGTAAGGAATTTTAGTGATAGTTTAGTTCAGTGTACAATAGAATCGGCTCCACTATCTAGCAGGTGGTGTCAAAATAATGTTCTGAGGCCCTAGTGGGAGTTTCATTTAACCACCTCGACTTTACGCATCGACCGCGTTCGGCGCTCCGATTGGCTCTGCATCAATCGGAAGTTGCGTTCGGATTGCTAAAGGCATAAGGCTAAAGGCAAGGCAGGTACATAGATCTTTTATGGGGTACTGTGTTAAATGTTACAACAAAATACCTGGTGAAATATTGCAATTAAATGAAAGAAAGTTTAAAACTCATGTTAAAAAAACACTTTGTAATCAAGCATATTACAAATTAGAAGATTATATCCTTGATAAGAATGCTTGGAAACATGCTGGTCCTGCTCCATAGGACAATCTCTAGATTCTATACAATCTCTAGAGATCTCTAGGCTAGACAAAATCATACTATTTGCTTATTGTATTGTATATTTGGTTATTTTTACTTTACTCACACACTGTATTATTCCAAGTTAATATTTTAGGAAAATCATATATTTTTACAATTGTTTGTAAATATGTGAGCACAATGTACCTATCTCGTGATTAATTTATATACCTTTGCTTTATTTTTAATTTTTTTGTACCAATAGTGGTATAGTATTTTTATTCTTGGTGCATCGTCTTCACATATAGAAATATAATTAATGTATGCAAAATATTGTAAAACATTTTAAAAGAGTAACGGTGGAGTTTCTTGCCACTTCTTCTCCATACGAAACTACTTTTTGGAAGTGGCGCCTAGAATCAGTTCTATTTTTAATGTAAATTTTGACGTTCAAAAGTGCCTTTTTATGGGCCTATTTGAAATAAATGCTTTGACTTTGACTTTTGACTTTGGTTAAAAGAAACTCACTCTAGGGCCTCTGTTCTATTCGTTCTGTGTAGACGAAGAATCAAACGAGAGCGTCCCGACGAGGCTATCTGCGCCGGCGTCGTCGTCGTCTTCTGCGGCGACATCGTCGGCTTCCGCGGCAGAGCTGCGGGTCGAGCTCGCGAAGGCACAGCTCAGTCTCAGGCGTAAGTATATTTTGTAGTCGCTGAGCTCCTTAAGTTTTGAGTAGAGCTGCACGATTACTGACAAATGAGTGCACTGACTGGACAGGTCCACTCAATCTGTGTGGTTCTTTCCTCAAAAGACCATTTCAGACATCAATCCATATGGTCTTCACATGATCTGACCAAGATTATGTCTGGACTTTAAAAGAGACTGACCTCTGAGTTTCTTTCGGCCTTTCTTCTCAGAGTGGTCAGATATGTAACGCTGACCTCATCTAGTAAATAAATATATATAATTAACGTGTAAAAGGGTTTGTACAAACCTACTTACAGCAATAAAAAATCATTTATCAATAGTAGTAGTATTTTGTACTGCCCCATAGAAACGGAAGACAAATATTGTAGAAAGATTTCCACGGCAACATTTCAAAATTCAAGAAAAGAATTATTTAATTTTTAATAAAGTGATTTGCCTTTTTTTTGTAAAGATGAGATAGAAACTACGCATACAGTTAGCAATTAAATAAACAAAAAAATAAGAACAGTCTCCTTAGAACGTTTTCCGATAGCAACAACGATTAAGAGGCCTGACGTTACTGCTCCGTCTCAAAAAACCACCCTGCATTACTCCAATGCAATGGGACAAATGATCGAGACAAGGGCCATTAGAATTCTTACTCTAATTACTTATACCTTTCTTATGATAAGTCATTTATTCCTATTGGAGCGGGTATCAGATTCCATACATTTACTGGTAAAATAAAAAATACTGGCAACATTGGTGGCCCAGTGGTAACGGCTGCGAGTTGTAGGTCGTAGGTCCGAATCCAGACAGGCGCTTTACTGTGTGTAAATAATTTCATCACCACTGCTCTCAAAACGGTGAAGGAAACCAGCATGTCTTAGAACCAAAAATTCGGAGACATGTGACATTACGGCCCACTCCCTCTCACAGAGAGTAGGCCTGTGTCCCAGCTGTGGGAAAAGTATAGGCTGAAAGTCTCGATCCCGTGGGAGTATTGGGATAAAAAGTTTTCCATTTCCTAATCCAGGTCATGCTTTACCCATTTGCCAAAGAACAATGACAGCTTCCAAAACATTATTTTATTTGAATTATGAAACGATAAAATCCCGCCGCGCTATTCTTACGCCCGAGCCAAGGTGGGCTTAGCGTGAAAGCGTAACAAACATAAAAAAAAATCAAAACTTTTCTTTTTATAATAATATGACGTAGTTTCGATTTAAAAAAAAAACACCATGTTTTGACATTTCGCCACATCACTACATTGCATGTATTCGATGTATGGGGCGTATTCTCAAAGTCCGTCAATGAATATAAAGTAGTAAGTAGTCCCGTTCGAAAGTATTTCGAAACTTCGAAATGACACCCGATTATTTAACTGTTCCGAACGGGCAAAAAAACATATGGAGTAGGGAGTCAAACTGAAAAACCATTTACAAGCACTTTTAATTGTCAAGGAGTCGGTCAGTCAGAAATATGAAGCTAGTTGCCCATTCCAAAGCGTAGTAGGTACCTATGGAGAGAAACGGGCAAGAAATTCCATGGACACTCTTATATATAAAATTGTTCCGACAAATATGTTAGTTACATCATTAATATTGCTCTTATATGTGAGAACGATGTAGAAATACCGTTCACGTTAAAAGCGTGCAGAGTGCAGCAAAAAATAAATAGAAACAATCCAAAAAATAAATTATTTAAAATAAGCCGTGGCAGCTAAGAGATGACAGCTATCAAATCGTGGTGTCAATCATTCTTAGGTCGGGCCCCAAAGTAATCTTATGTCCGTAGGTTATACGGAGTAGAAATCGCCCGGAACGTCGGCCGAAACAATGGCATTAGTGTTAAGGGAGTAGACCATAGAAACGAGTTTTGTCGACAGAAGAATAGACAAAATGACAGTTGAATAATAGAAAACTGTCACAGACAAAATTGTCTATTCTATCTGTCATTTTGTATATCCCTCCGTCGACAAACACGGTCATGTGACGCGTGCAGGAGTGGTTTGTTCGTTACTAATAAAGAAAGAAAGAGCATTGACTGTAACTCGCATAAGAATACGCAATACACAGTCTGATACGCAGTATCACAAACTTAACTACACTCTAAAACACACTCTAAAAAAGAAATAACAAAAAAAAAATCGGTTTACGGACGGTAGTTTAAAGTGACAAGCAGGGGGGGTAAAGTTGCCTTTACGTACACAGCAACTTTTTTAGGTGCGCCATCTAGTAATCTGGTTCTGTAAATTTAAGCCAAATAATTCACAAAGCACTCAATAGAGGTCTCTACAAAACGACTTATACTTGTTGTTTAAAATTGCTATTTTGATTTCTTATTTATTTTCAATAAGTTTAATTGTAATTGTTAAGTTAAATGTAAGACTTAAATTTAAATTACAGGCAGATGCATCTTTTTGGGTGTTTCTATTCATTTAATCGATTGCTATTAAAAAATCCAAATGTCAAAATTCGAAACTGTCAAAAGAAAGCAAAAAATTGCCGATACGTTTTGTAATTTGCAAACGTGAATATATATTCGTTTTGAATATTCTTAAGCAACTTTGTTTAATTAAAAACTAAATTAACCTTTGCAAACTATCTAAAAGAATAAATGTGCACATTTTCCATGCTTGTAAATTGATTGCATTTAATGTGGAGCAGTTTTTATTTACAAACTACTGTAAAATTAATTTCAAGCTACCAAACATTGTTTTACATGAATCAATCTACAACCACGGAAAACATATGCAAAACCAATGAAATGAAAATAGTATAGAGTACAAGTAATATATGTATATAAAAGGATAATAGTATGGTTAGTTATGGAACATGAAATCCAGGTGGCGCTACTTGTGACAGGTTGGTATAAAAATCCCTTGAGATGGCACTCTATACCAGTGTTATAATGATGCTCTGTGGTGACAAGACAACGTCATATCAAAACATTGATGAAATGATTGCATACTTTTATGAATAAAATTGAATATTTTTTATTGAATTATCACTTTTTGTTAAAGAATAAATACTTGAAATTATACTAGTAATCAGATTTAAAAAATGCAAGAATAATTTACCTTTATTGCCGCAATTGTTGTTGTAATAAACAATGAAAACTACATAAACTTTTCACTTCACTTTATAAACTAAACAGTTCACGTGTAAGTTGTGTGTTGCCGCTGTCTTTCTTCTCCTCGGACCCATAAGGCCAATCGAGTGGAAGAGAGATAGATGCGGTGCAAGCCGAACGTTCAAGCCGATCGTGAATTTCGCTCGCTCGTGCAGCGCTCTCGCTCCGATCGTAACGTTACAATGAGTGTAACGTTACCTTGAGTCATCGATTTATAAGACGTTGTCACGTCAAATAAAAAATGTCCTGTACGAGGCCAAAAGGCCCCTATTTCAGCATAATGCTGCGACACTTAAAAATAAGTGACACAGCGCTGGTATTCTGATAGGGTTAGGGTTCTATTCTAAGCATGTTTTCCTAATTTCCAGCGTCAACGGGACCTAAGTCTGGCCCCACGGACCCCAGGTTCACGGACGTGGTGAAGCTGAGCGACTACCTGCAGCACGGAAGACGGCCTCAGTTCTGGGAGGAGAACTACGTGAGACGGGTAAATATCTATCGACTTTGTTAAACTCAAACTCAAAGCATTCTTCATTTCTATTTAACCATTTATAGGCACTTTTGAATTGTCAAAGAGTCGGTCAGTTGGTCAGAAAGTTGAAGCTAGTTGCCCGTTCCAAAATGTAGTAATCTCTATGGAGAAGAACAGGCAATAAACTCCAAGGACGACGTCCGAAATAATCGCCTTGAATCAATTCTATTTTAATGTAAATGTTGACCTTCAAAGTGATATTTATGTGACTTTGACTTCCGCGTAAAATTTATTGTTCCCCCGACGCAGCCCGTCACATCGCATCGCCTGCCTGAGCTTTCACTTCGTTTTTGCTTAGCGTTTTTTTTTGTTTTGGCTCGGATCCTGGTCATAGCGATGTTAAATAGCACATTACAACCTTCCTCAAGAATAGGAATGATGACTAATATTAAAAACGATCTAAAAACTTAAGTAATTTCAAGAAGGCAAGTAAAAGTGAGATAATCGAAAAAATCTGTTAAATCGATGTAAATATGAAGAAGCTACACGCTTCAAGTTTTTGGAAGGGATCATTCCCGTCCTTGTCGCGCGGTCCGGCCGATGTATGGCGCTAGTATGAGTTACATAGTCGTGACGTCTTTTGGACTTTTTATTAAATTGTTTGCACTATTTGGAAACAATTATTTTTTGAGTTAAAAATTAAAAAAAAATGTCATCATCCCTATCTATTAGGCCTTCAAATGCAAAAAATATTTTCAAATCCGACCCGTAGTTCCAGAGATGACTACCTAACATACAAACAAAAGCAAAAAATTATCTCTCTATAATATAACCGTCTGATTCATAATAAAGCCATTCGCTTAATATACCTTTTTTTGCTATCGAACTGTTTTGTCCCTTTCTGTCAACTTAAAATAAAATTTGACAGAAAGTGACGAAACAGTTCGATAGCAAAAATAGGTATATTAAGCGAATGGCATTATTATGAATAAGACGGTTAGTTTAAAACAATAATGACATTAAAGCAAAGTTGTTTTTCTACCGTGAGTTAAAAAGTCGACAAAGATTGAGCACGCCTTTTCAACACAGACAAGGTGTTCCAAAGTTCTTATATTAGGTGGTTTTCTAAACACCTTTAAAAAAGGGTATGCCGTGTTTTACATAAAACAAAACAAAAAAAAAAAAAAACCTTCATGACACATAATTATTTACTTGATTGGGTCTGGTCACGGGAGTCGGTGCCGACAGACGCAATTTTTTCTCGATTTGCTAATTGCAAACAGGACCTTTTATTCCGTTCAAAATCGCAAATTGAAACACAGAATTCAATCTTAAAATTCTAAAGTCGCATCACTCGAGGCCTTACAGTATGGAACCGACATCATCGCTCATTTCCACTCATCTAATTTAAATGTGTTCTCATGTTCTTCTGTGTTCCCCAGGTCATGGAGTCAGTTCGCCTGAAGGAGCTGGAGATGAAGCAAGCAGCTGAGATCCTAGGCGTCAGCTACGGCACGCTGTACGGACGATATCGAGACGTCTACGGATGCATCAACAGGCCGTACCGGTGAGAGAAACTAACTGTATTTAACAACTCTGCCTACATTTTTTGGCGGAGCCGTGAGGTACACACTTTTTTTATCATTTGTATTTTGTGTCACGACCTGTGTGCATTTTTTTTTTCTTTCTATCGTTATTCCCAATAATCGGCATCCAATCTAACCTTTCTTTGGTAATGTTCGTCGAATCGTTTAGCTCCTTTAGTTCTGTGTTGAGCTGCATGACAACTGACAAATGTGTGCACTGACTGGACAGGTCCACTCATTCTGTTTGGTTCTTTCCTCAAAAGACCATTTCACACATCAATCCACATGGTCTTCATATGACCTGACCATTTTATGATTATGTCAGGACTTTAAAAGAGACTGTGACCTCTGAGTTTGTTTCGGCCTTTCTTCTCAAAGTGTGTCAGATAGGAAACGCCGATCTAATTGTTAAAATATGTTTGACGTGTAAAAGTGATTTTACAAACCTATTTACAGAAAATAAATCATTTATCATTTAACCTGAGGGGTAACTGCGTAACACACTACCAGTAGGAAAGGCTTTCATTTTGACCGTTCAACAACATTCATTGCGTTATTTACGTTTTTGAGCAGACTTTCTTTTTCGAACATATGAAGCAATGGATTAGCAATATCCTTCAAAATGACTAGGATTGTGATTAATAGTGTTACGCAATAGGGTGCAGATGCAGCTACATGCCGTTATTTTTCATGGAGCAACTGTTTAAGTGACTTCCACAGTCCACAATCCACACCCCGGTCACTGGGTAAGTCCACGTTCGCCGGGACGTAAAAATATCGCGGCGGGATTTTTACGCCCCGGCGAACGTGGTCTAATAATAATAATAATAAATGATTATTATTTCGGAACAAAGCATCCATAGAGTGTTAGTAACAATATATTAAAACGATCTATGGTTCCAAATGTATCTGATAAAAATCTAAACAAATGGATAAAAAAAATGAACATGGGGATGCCAATTCGTAGTGTTCTAAATTAATTAACGTTTTAAAATTAGTGTTAGACAAGGACAGCACTATAGTAGAAGTGACATTACGACTATGTAACTTCATATACTAGCGCCGTACATTGCCCGTGTCGGGCGACAAGAACGGGAATCCACTCCATAATCTTTTAAAGCATGTAGTTTCTTCATATTTCCATCGATTTTACTTTTTTTTTTTGATAATGTCATTTTACTATGCCATCCTTGAAATTACATAAGTTGTTCGAACATTTCTGATAGTATTCATCACCCTATTGTCTATTATATATTGTAGCTCATCATCAAATTACAGACTCGTACAAATTAGCCATTATTTGTAGTTATAAATGTAGATCTAAGAAAGCTAAAAATAAATAAATGATACTAACAAATAACAAAAAAAAAAAAAAAAAATATTATATTTTAATTTTTTTTTTTTTTTTTAAATGACAACTCTTTTATTATACGATGTAACAAAAAAATCTAAATTACAATATACAAGCTAACACTAAAATAAATATGTAATGTACAAATGTATACAAAAAAAAGAGGGGTAGAGCTCATAGGGCATCAAAAAATACGTCCGCATCGCTGTCAACGGGACAAGTACCCAAAAGGCTCTTTTTTATTATTGTAATTGCATTGTAAACATGTATTGTTGTCGATGTATACCTCTTTTTGAGACGGACTTTAATTGGCAGTTGACATTGAAAATGCCTCTATATATGCCTTTATATGCCAAAGGTTAAGTCAGAGATGCTAAGTCATAAGTGCTAACATAAAATAACACCAACATTGTACACGTAGTTCGCAATAAACTTTTGACTTTGATTTTGAAATGAACCTGTAAAACACATTTCAACAGTTATACCTAAATGTCGTAGCAATAAGGGCTATTTTTGAAGTGCAAAATTGAAACCGAACCCTACCACTATGATTTCAGAACTGTTAACGGTAGCTCATCAACTCTTCTGACCCCCAGGGCAGTAAGAGACTTCTGGCAAGCCAAGGGACCCTCGGAAGTCCTGGACCGCCTCCAGCGGGGCGAGATGTCTTTGGACTCGGCTGCACAGGCCCTGGGCGTCAGCATCAATAACCTTGCTGCTCATTTGGCAGACTTTGGAGTGCCGGACAAAGGTATCATTGAATTGCATAATACAGGATGTTAAAATCAAAGAACCCGACTTCAAGCAACAAGCAAAACAAGTTTTTTAAGCTGTCTGATGCAGTACGTAGCAGTTGTTTTAGCTAAAACTTACTGCTTGGAAAATATATTTTCAAAAAGTTCAAAACTAGGCTCCTAGTTTTGAACTTTTTGAAAATATATTCAATAAATTTGGTTTCATCCTTCTAGTGTGATATATTTTTGGAATTATCTCTTCAAGCCCTTTATTTTGATATCCCAAATGAACTTGGGCCATTAAAAAATAGAGCATTGCATAATAACGTCTAAAATCTGCCATCTTGATTTAACAAAAACAGAACCTAGCTTATCACCATCGCAGAATGTAGATGAGTCGATACTTTAAGTATTTAAACCCATCCAACCGTGAGTATGCTTTGAGGGTATTAAGAATCCCACATACAACGTTACGCGTAAAAATTTAACCTATGGTAAAAAGTCGCCTAACGAAGCCCCTCAATGTGATCATATTTTTGTACCGAACCACCCCTGGGAACCTTCTGATTACGGAGATATTGAAGGTCAAAGTACCAACTTTATTTTACGAATACTTGTTAATAACTTTAAAGTCGTAAAATTTGAAACGATAGTGGTTACTGTGATGACAGGACAAATTGAGTAAAACGCCATCTATTGCACAGAGCTCTAAACAAAATGATTAACAGATGGCTACTTTTATCATTATGAGGGTTCGAATTGAAGTTAAAGGCTTAATTTATGTTTTTTTGTTGAAATACGTGCATTATGAGTGTATATAGAAAAATCTGCATTAAACGTTTAACGCTTTTAGTGATTGTTAATTTCATAATGGTAATCATTACGCTGTCATCTATGACTTTTTTTCAAGACTTATAATAATTTGTTCGAGTTGAGACCCCATGATAGAGAACATAAAAAGCTAGGTACGTGAATTGTGCCTGAGTTTCCTCTGATCGGTTTACGATTTCCACCAATAATACTCTACGCCTGCGCTCAATGGTGGGTACACATAAGTGTAACGTAACATAAAATATAACAACTGTTGACACGTAATGTAACACTACAACTAGGTGAATTTGTTTCAATGTGTGTTGCATTGCATAACGGTTTTGCATTGTGTAACGACCCTTAAAGAAGCCGAGAATCACTTGTAATTCTCGTCATTGTTATAATGTTTATATTTACATCGATTTAATTTATTTTTGTGATAAATTAAATCGATGTAAATATGAAGAAGCTACAAGCTTTAAAAGTTTTTGGAAGGGATTATTCCCGTCCTTATTACGCGGTACGGACAATATATGGCGCTAGTATGAAGTTATATAGTCATGACATCACTTATTTTAAACCGTTTATAAATTGTATTTTTTTAAGTTGTTTTGTTTTTTATAATAGTGTTTGCACTATTTGGAAACAAATATTTTTTTGAGCTTAAAATATGTATAAAAAAAATAAAGAAGAAACGGATATGCGGTAACTATCCGGTATCCGGTCTATCCGGCGGCCTTAATACTAGCCGGCCGAATACCGGATAACTAACTACTATTCGGCCGGATACGCATCCCGCCGAATTAAAAAAAAATGGATAAAAATATATTTTTAAGTAATTATTTGCTTTATTTAGTTAATCTTAGTATCACTTAATAAATATAATTAGTTTTAGTTGTAAATATAGAAAGAAAAAAATTTATTAGTACTTATACTGCACTAAGGGCACATTATGGTGAATAAATACTAATCTCTCTGCATTGAGAGGTAGCAAGCGGTTTCGCTTCTCTTCATAAATAAGGCCAGCTTCAGAAAAAAGTCTTTCGCTGTACACACTGCTGCAAGGTGCTGAAAGATAGATTTTGACAAACTTTGTTAAATTTGGGTATTGTTTGGCATTAGCTGCCCACCAAGAATATACATCAACTGGCTAAGTTCCGCCGGATATCCGGCGGCCGCATATTCGGCTATTCGGCCACATGGTTGGCCGAATATCCGGTATCCGGTATCCGGCCAAACTGCTATCCGTTTCATCTCAAAAAAAAATACATCATCCTTCTTCCAACTTTTACAACCGTTTTTTTTCTTCTTTTGTTCAAGTTTTAAATGACACCAAAAACATAATGCGTTTCCCAACAATCATTCATTACTTAGTTTGATGTACAGAATGGGTAGTTGACGGCTAAATGCTGGGTATTTTTATACCCTGTATGGACGGTATTTTCGTTTTAACGTAAGTAACGTTGCATAACGTAAGTAACGTTGCATGCATGTGTACCCACCGTTAGGATTCATTAATTCACTATTGTATTTTGTTCCAGAGTTCGAGCCGATCCCTATAGAGATGGATCCTTCACTGAAGATGCGCTCGCGTACCTACAGCGCGGGCGCCGCTAAGACTGCGCGCAAGCCGGGACCCGTTACCACTACTACTGTAGATAAGGTATGTTTGATGCAAGACTCACTGTTTTTTTTTTTTTTTTTACGTAACGGATGTAAGTAGAAGCTCAACGAAACCGAGAGTCACTTTTACTTCTCTTCATTGCGATCATTTTTATGTACAAAATCATACCTAGGAACCATCTGGGTATGGAGTGATTGTAGGTCAAAGTTCAAACCTTTTTTTTTACCCTTCACGAAATAAGGTTTAGATGTTATAACTTTATTTTAAATACCCGACAACTCCTTTGCACGCTCTGATACGAACAATGTTTTACGTTCGTTAAATTTTTCGCACCAAAAAATAAAAGTGGTTTCACACATGGTAGATAACTGGAATGTGATGGATTTTTTTGCACCCTGTATGTGTCTGGCTGAAGAGCAGTGGTGGCCCAGTGATATCGGCTCCGACTTACAAGTTGGAGGTCGTAAATTCGAACCCAGGCAGGCACTTTACTTCATGTATTTAATTTCGGCACCACTGCTCTCAAAACGGTGAAGGAACAACAAAATTCAAAGACATTTGACATTTACCAACCCGTACTGGGTCCGCGTGGTGGATTACGGCCCACTCCCTCTCACAGAGAGGATTGTCCCAGCAGTGGGAATATTATAGGCTGACTATTATGCTAAGTGTGGCCTCACCTTAGGACAAAGTTGAGGATCAAACCACCAAAATAGCGACATCAAATACAAAGTCAAGTTAAGTTCTAGCGAAATTTCACAGATGGATATCACTATGAATTATCGATATCATAACCTGTGGCTGAACACGCACATCATCTCTGCCTAACCCTTCGAGAAAAACAGCCGTAATGATATATTACCAGCGGCCTTTGACTGCGTAATCAGTTGTAGTACATGAACATTTGAGTTTTTTTTGTTTTTTGTCATCTTTAAATCCGACCCGCCGCGCGTCGTCTGTGTCTTTTCACCGATTAACTTATTTGTAGTTTGGTCATGTAAATAAAGTGCATGAATGAAAGGCAATATACAAAAGGTTTTAATAAATATCGTGGAGGGTACAAAAATAAACTTTTTCATATTTTATTTGTCGCTCCTCAACTTGTGATTAGTTTGCTTGGTAGCCAGTCCTTTCATAGTTACTGACAATAGCAACACAATGACTTTTATTGACGTAACAACGAGTATGAATTCACTGTGATTTTGACAGTGATTCAAAATCAGATGTAAAACAACTGTGTATCAAATTGTTTTATTCCCAGCCAATGAAGAAGATCCTAATAGGCACAGTGACGGACGAGGAGCCCATACCAGCGACAATCATAGCCACTGCGCACGACAACAAGCCGCCCGCGCCAGCTACCGCCCGTGAGTTTAACAATAAAAACCTTGTTATCACTTTACAGAATATGTTTGAAAATCATATTCGGATTAGACATCGGTCCATTAAATATTACCATCGAACCCAATTTTCAAAGTACCACTCGACCCACATTTCAAACATAACTGACCGGTTTCACTCGTCGAATAAAAGTGTGAAGTAGTCTCAACACTCTGCCAGTTATTGTTCTGTCCGGACGGATATCATTGCCACGACGTCGTATTCCTAATGCCAATGCATCTATCAACTTGAACCCACAAAAATTATCATACATATGTCAGTTTCATACATTTGGGTCGAGTAGGTTTTGAAGTTGTATGGGTCAGTAGATTGTCAGGGTTTAAAAAATGTAAATTAATTTTCGTATGCTAAGTGATGCAACTATTGTATCATTTCGAGATTTCGGAGTTCATTCCGGAGATTGAAGAAGTCGTTAATGTACACAAGAAAGAGTGTGGGCCCCAAAATGCTACCCTGGGATATGCCATACTGAATGGGTAGTTCATCACTGTTGTAATTCTATATAGTGACTAGTTCTGAGCGGTCAATAAATTAACTCTAGAACAGATGAAGTAAAGACGTCTGACACCTAAACTTTAAATCTAAAGTAGAAGAGTGGAGATGGGACGGTGTTAAATGCTTTTGCAAGTTTTTAAAATATGGTACCTTTTTGTAAGAAGGAAATAAATACAGGGAGCACATCCGGTTACCCGGTGCGTCGATGTCCCTTCCACCCTGTATAGAATAGAATGCTCTTTATTGTGTGCTTACACCTTATAAACAACAGATATAATTGTAGAAATTTTACATAGGGTGACACAGTGGGCATGTCGATTCTGTAAAAATCTCACTGTGAAGACTTGCATAGAGTGAGCTGTCAGTGTCATACCGGCTAGGTCAATCCCTAGCATCAGTGGCACTGACAACTCACTCCACGCTCACTTCACCTAAGTTTTCACGGTGAGATAATTACAGAATTTCACTTATTGACAGCTTTACAAGTGGATTTGTTCCTGGGAGATTTACATAGATTTTTCAGCATCAACTATATGTAATTTTGCAACGTGGGGTCTCAACTCGAACAAATTATTATTAGTCTTGAAAAAAATCATAGATGGCAGCATAGGTAACCATTATGAAATTAACAATCACTAAAAAGCGTTAATTGGCAGAATTTAGGTTGAAGTAAGATTGGTAAAAATCAAAACTTGCTGATTTATCTACGAGTATTTACACTCGTAATGCACGTATTTTCAACAAAAAACATGAACTTTAACTTCAATTCGAACCCTTTTAATGTTAAAAGTAGCCATCTGTTAGTCATTTTGTTTAGAGTTTTTTTTGCAGTAGATGACGTTTTACTCAATTGGTCCTGTCCATCACCAACAACTATCGTTACAAATTTAAATCAAACAACTTTATTTTTTATCAATTACTTTACATCGAATTAAACATGTTTTTCTGAAACAGGAACTATAAAATAAACTATATTATTTATAAAAAATGGATTGCACGAAACGTTATCAAAACAGGTCGACTCCTAGATGGCGTTGTAAAACTACAGTCTCTGGCAATTAGTGAGTCGCTGATGCTGCCATCTGTTGCAAAATTTGACGAAGGAAAATAGCCAGCTCAATAGTCAGACTTATGGAGGTGTCATTTCTTGGTATGGGATTGGGTATCTGTACATGTTATTATATTATCTGTGACGTAACGTAAACGTAATTTTACGTTAGAAATTGCTAGATGGGTGCCGGTTGAAAAAGGTGTCTAAATCCTTTATTTTTCTTAAATATTCTTATTACAGCTGGAAAATGGCCGTCAATCCGCGTGGCGTCCCTCGACTCGCTGCGAGGCGGCGAGGCCCCCCCCTTGCCCGCGTCCCCCTCCGCGCTCATGCGCACGCGCCCCGACCTCACCATCGTGGCGGCGCGGCGCCCGGACCGGCCCGACGATGACGTCACCACGTGATGTCTATCAGATCATGGCGGACAGAACTGATGCACCCGTGTTCAAGTGACAAGTGATTATTATGTACTGCTGCCCGGTTAATCATATTTAATATTTTTGTGTGTTTTTCTACAGTTGTTTGTGAAAACCTTGAACGGACTATAGAAAGAGAAATCATATTTCATTTAGGAACGAAGCTCTCGTGTCTTTATTCGTGGCACAACTCATACGAAATTATCAGTATCATCCCACGCTTAGGTCGAGATAATTTAGCACGTGCTGACATAAACATGTTCTTGTCTCAGTCTTGCACTTGTAGTTGGACAGTTGTGCGAAAGTGACAGGAATAGCGCTTATCGAAAGTACGTAATAAGCAACATTGATATAATAAATATCTCGCCCTGAGTCGACAATTGATTTCTACAATATCTGATATATCTATATTGTTTCATATTACAAAATATGTATCCGTTTATTTGCCTAATACTTATTTCCATAAAAACTGTTACTAAAACACGGGGTAAGTCCTAAATAATTAAAAGAGTTAAGCTATGACCAAACAATACTTAAAACTTAGAAAAAGAGAAAAAAAAACCTTTTTCAAACAGTGAACTTTGTTATAAAATAATAAATAAAGACGGATTTACTAATCTCAAAACATATACCTAAAAAAACAGAATAAATGATAACTATTGTCTATTTTTGTTTAAATATCCAATTATGTAAACAAAATCACGATCAAATATAATTCGACTATGTTTCTTCGTGAATGATTGTTGATGTTATTGGGAATTTAAATAAACATTGACTATAATGTGCGTATGATAAATAGGTTAGCTGACTATAGTTCTTTCTAGATTAATATGCGTTACTCAATAAATCTGCCTGCCTCCTCTCGTTACTGCGTAACACGACACGTGTTGGTAAGACTTTCCGCGGGACTCTTTATCTGTGTAATGTTTGCCCATCCACCGACCGACCAACCGCGGCAAGCGATCCGAGTAGAACCCAAACTACAGGGTCAAATAAATATAATAAACCATACAATAAATAAAGACAATGCCAGATCCTGCCCCTACTAATAATGTTAATTAATAAAAATATAATAGTAATGATTAAAGGACCTTTTCATAACACATTATTTTCAACAGAACTTGCCGATTACAAATCTATGATAAAAGGAATTCAACCCCTGAATTTCCTATTGCGTGACTTATTGCGCATGATACACAACAAAAAAAGTTTAAATACCTGTAAAACAAAAACTCATATTACGATTATAATAATTATGATAATGCGTGACGTATATATTGTTTAAATAGCTTTTTAACAATTGTAATAAACTGTACCTAACCTATAATCAATGTCATTATTGTTGTAAGATTTTAACAGAAACCGCAAGTTCTACCGCAAGTTAACAGTAATAAATAAGCTTTAAGATGCTGCATATTGCAGGCTTGTAAGTGGTTTTTTGATTTGAGTGGGGCAAAGTTCTATAGAGTTTCAGGCGTTGTCCTTTGATATTTTTTGTGGGACTCATCGACAGCACTGTGCAGTCACTTGAAATATCCGTTTTAAAAAAACGGTATTTTGGTGTAAACTTCACGGATGTAATTGTTATTTATGTCTAAACATTATAAAACAAAAGAAAACTGATTTTCTCAACTCATCCTTCAAGTTTAGTAACAACACAACCAGTGGACGTTGACCTAAAAAAAAAACATCATATCTTTTTATTGTATCAAACTCAAAACTCAAACTTTTTATTTCAATTAAACCATTAACAGACACTTTTGAATTGTCAAGGAGTCGGTCAGTCAGAAATATGAAGCTAGTTGCTCATTCCAAAGCGTAGTAGACCTATTGGAGAAGAAAGGGCAAGAAACTCCACTCCACTATCGTGTTTACTATCACGTCTGCAGAGTTTCGTTTGTAGTCCTTATATTTGACAGATGGTCGGAAAGCACTACTCTTCAAGTTGAACATCTCTTTCAAAATATTTAGAAGAATTATAGTCACAACAGTGTAATTATTATTTTCGATATAGTATAGCATAGCGATGACTGAAGCTTGTGTCGAAGCGGGCTGTTGTTTCAAAGTCTTTTTATAGATAGACGCATAATCTCCTTTAGTTTCTAAAGTAGAATAGAATTACACGATAAAAAAATAGTTTTACCCAAAACGGTTCAGCAGTTTTCTAGTTATAAGCACATAAACAAACAAAATTTAAAACAACAGCCTGTATAAGCCGGAAGATAGATAAAACAGGATACACATTTCCATAGATTAATAAATAATTAAACGAGTATTAAAAAATAAATTACTCAAATTGTAATTTAGCTTATATTATTATAGTTGTAATATATAATCATTTTTTATTAATATATTATCATAGATTTAGATATAAATATATAGTAGAGAAGTATATTAGATAATACATAATATGATATATATTTTTTATCACTCGCTATTTTCTAGAGGCCTTCAAAGCGAAGACATTTGATATGTAAAATAAACTAAAATTCTTATAAAGGATGTTTTAAAACTAAAACAAGCTTAAACGAAATTTTCCTACACTTGATTTTGATGGTTAAACCTTGATAATTAAAAGATGGCCATGATTTAATTGGCGCCCAAAGACTAATGTGGCCTTAATGGGAAGTGTATAAGAAAAAAAAAACCGTGCAATTATTTTCAAAGTCAGTATCTTTCTAAACTTTTTCCCACTAAGTTGGGCTATTTTACACGGAGCGACTGCCTATACAATACCCCTTGTTATGACTGCCAGACTTTCGTGCTCCTTGATACTCGTAACGACGGTCAAAGATCTACGAATGACAGCCCCGAACTTGCCAAACTCTAAATATAAAATTGTTAAAAATCAGCGAACGTGTTCACGCTTGTTCTGAGTTTAAAACATCCTGTATAGCAACAGATGCGGACACCATTATAACCTAAATTCCTCAACGGAGTATCACTTTGACAATCTAACAATATATCGAATATATCCTAAAATATATCGACAGCTCGAATTAGTACTGGCGCTTCTGAGAGTAAGAAGATATAGCGGATAGATTTGTAATTTTTGTTTATATACAAAACATACTGGTGTAGACATTACCTTTTGGGCTTCACCGTCGCCTTGTAAGTGCCTGTTTCATACTGTCATAGTTAATAACTCTCTCTAACAGATAAATACAAATATGGTACACGATTTGTATTACATATTCTACCAGGTAAGTTATCCGGAACTTATCAGACGGTGACAAAAAAGGTTTTACGTTTTTTTTGTTGTATTTAGAAACGCCAGTGTTAATCTTAATAGCTGGAAAACTAAAACAATTTTATATCTCCTCACTAGAGCGAAAAATAAATAAAATTCTACAAGAAAAAGTTATATATATTTGTATATGATAAATGATTAGCTGTCAAATCCATGAAAAACCGTCGTTTAGTGTAATTATAAGTATGTATAAGTTGTAGGTATATCGTGAATATATAAAAATTAATATATTTATAAACTTCCTTGTTCCTCTGCAGTAGATATTATTATTATGCTAAGTTTTGTGTCAGCGGGTAGCAATATAATTCTAACAAATATTAACTGTATTCTATTTCGGATTTCATAATGAGAAATACTTATTAAAACCTCTAGATAGTCCTTTTTTGCGCTCCTAAAAATATTATTGATCCTCTAATATAATGATTGCGCCTGTTTTTGTGAACATCATCTCATATTTTGGAGTCCTAAAACACTAAATAGTCAAGCAACTGCGACCGACTTGGATGTAGACGCGGTTGTCATTGTTCTAACTTAACTTAACTGCAGCCAACTTGTGAGAAAAACAGCAAAAAGTTTCGAAAGAGGCTGAAGTATTAAAAAAAAGTATGTATCATTAAAATCTCAATAAGTATTTGGAGGTTCAGTGAAATATTTGCCTCACTAAAAATGGTCCTAAGCTGATTATTATTTAGTTAGCCTATTGAACAAGCATGGTGATTTGTGCTCATATTTATTTTCGAGAACAGAGACCTTTCTCCTGCTTTAAGAAAATTGAAGCCTGATATACAACAATTCTGTTTTAGATTACATTTCGTTGTTTATCAATATTCTTGTCATATTTAAAGTTATTTGTTACCCGCTGACATGCTGAAAAAAAGTTATTAACAATAATTAATTATTATTATTTGTTAAGATTTACTATCGCTTCATGTCGTGTAAAGAGAAACGTTCATTAAATTTCAGTTTGTTTATATTATTCAAGAATATATTTTAAAGATCAGTTTTATACGCTGTTAATGTGAGCTGAAGTATCCAATGGCTGGCTGGTAAGTAGATTTGCCACGACGTTATACGTAAACTAGTCTGCTGAGCATGAGGTCCTGGTTTCAATTCCCAAGTCGGGTAAAGTGTTATTTGGCTTTTCCATCAGGAGTTTTACATTAGCAGCCTGGAGTCTGGGTTTGTGGCCGGTTGATGGCAATAGGCTCGCCCCTTGTAACATGGGACTTAAACATAACTGGCGAAATGAGGATGTACTATAAGAACACCACTGTCTAGCCCTTTTCGGATTACAGGCGTGATGGTGTATAAAATATCCTTCATTATCCAGCTTGTGACCTGTTAGTAATCATTTTATATTTTTGAATAATATAAACAAATTATACTTTCTTATTAACCATTTAACTAATGAATAAATGTATACAGTGACGCATATAAAAAAAAGTGTTACGAAAACTGAAAATGCTTATGAAAATTGCATGAATCTTAAAATATGGATGTAAATATCACTGTATACAATGTTACTTTGTATGAAATGGTAAATTTTATGGCATTTTGTTAGTAACTACTATTTTTAGAGTAAATACTCAAATGGAAATCATCGATACACTATGCTTAGATGGTTTGGTCATGTTGAGAGGCTGAATGAAAGGCGACTAACAAAAGTTATTTCAATAGGCATAAACAAACTTTCATCTCCAATTTTAACCCTGATGAAAGGCGACTTAACAAAAGTTTTAAAAGGCAGATGTGAGTGAAAACGCCGGGACGGGGCGCCCTAGGAGGATATAATAATAGTGACCTTATTAGTGATGTTCTTCAGAAAGGTCAGGTGCGTAGTATTCGCAACCGGCTTGTGTGTTTGGCCAGAAGTATGAACGTAAACGAGGCAAAAGGTATGTAAGGATCGTAGCTGGTGGCGTTCTGTAGTTTCGGCCTACCCCCATGGGAAGAAGGCATGAGTTAATGTATGTATGTAACGTGTTAACTGTGGCGAAGTACAAAAGTGATTAAGGTTTTCAAAGGGCGACTGTTCTACACACCTTTGCTTTGCTTCTGGGAAATAGAGAAAAACTAAGAAACTATTGATAAAAATGGAGCGAATACTGAGTTGACAGGTGATAGAGATTTATAGAAGAAAAACTTTGATACTGCGCTGACCTCAAATTATCTACAAACTTTATGTTATTTCCGTTACCAGCTCAAAGCTATAGTAGACGAGAATAGATTAGTTGTCAGCGTATACCTTTGAGATGGAAAAAATGTTTGACTGCCACTTGTCCAATTGGGATGATGACAATTTTTTAATTTTTGTCTCAAAAGACTGTTTGTTTAACATAAAAACATAACATAACATAACATCACGCCTGCAATCCAAGAAGGGTTAGGCAGAGGTGTGCCTGTAGTACACCCACATTTCGCCAGTTATGCTTAAGTCCCATCTTATGCAGTCGGGTGATACTTTTCAAAGAAACTGTAACGCGATACGCAGTTTGTTTAGCCCTGGTAGAGACAAAGTGAAGGAGATACAGATAATATACAAGGGTTACAGGTAACTCGAGGTATTCCATCAAGGACGTCATAGTAGGATTAAAATGCAAAAAATGAAACCGCCAAAAATGTTCTACCGAAATTCAGTTTTTTTTTCGTAATTTTTGTGTGACAAATAATAATTACTAAAAATAAAATGTATAATTAGTGATCTTTGCCAAAGTTTAAAGCATATTTTGTCATTAAGTCATATTTTGAATCATTAACAAAGATCTGCTGCGGCATTGGCTATGAGAATAACTTAAATTCCAGTATAGTTGTGCCGTAAAATATTTTTAAATAACAAAAAAATTAAATAATTCAAAAACTACTGGATCGGTAAAACATTAGGTTTTTGAATTTGTTGCATTTTGACCCTACTATGACATCCTGCAAGGTAGACCAATAACCCTGTATTTCTGTCACGTTTACACAAAAAAAAAAAAAATTGCTTGTCGCACTGGTGCCCATAAGTTTCTAACGAAAAACGCGAGAGGGAACTATTTGGTACTCTTTTTAACATAAAGGATATTTTGTATGTAAGAAAGAGACGTATGAAAAAGTTTTGTTGTGTCCCTCTATGTTGGTTCTTCCTCTGAGGGTAGGTATACGGTTTTTTTTGACAATTATTTTTACACGAATTGATCATTTTATATTGAAGTACCTACTCTGACCCACCCTAATGAAATTGTATTATTATTATGAAGAACGATCATTATTTTTTTAATAATTGTCCAAACCAATTGGATGTCTTGTACCAAATTGTCATTGTACTATTATTTATATCATTAAATAATTAAATATGATAAGTTTTTGTTATCAGACTCATAGGCTAGTTCTAGTATTTATTAAGAAAAGTTTTTATTATTATTATTGTAATAGTTTTTTTTTTCCAGAAATTGTTAGTATTTTCTTTGGTTTAGTTTAAAAACTCATTATTTCTTAGAATTATATTGTTATTGTAAGTCGTTGTCACAATTGGTTCTGCTGTGTGTTCGTTGCCAATTTGGATTATTTGCTTGATATTCTGAATATATTATATTATATTTTATTATTAAAAATATACTTAATTAAATAACTTTTTATGAAAAGAAATCAAGGCCTTGCGATGTTGCAACTACTTTTTTTAATGCAGCGTAATCTGAGGCATCATAGGTGATTTGGAACTTAATTTCCGACTGATAATGAAGTTCTGTTTATAATTCAAGTAAGTTAGTTGTCATATCGTTCTGAAATTGAGTTCTTTAGCATGTTTTAAAAGGTGAATAATTGTGTGAGTAGAAGTAGCAATAATATTAGTTGGTTAATTTGTACTAACGATGATCTTTTTGTTGTTTTTTTTGAGGATTGCTGAACTATTTTTACCCGACTACGGCGATGCCAAAAGGAAGATAAATGTTTTAGCAGTCTATGTATTTAGTTTTGGTGTCGAATTATATTGTTAAAATTATATAAGCAATACTATGTATTTTTTAGGATAATATTTAGAATTAAACAAGCAAATATTCCTAATCGGTGAAAAAGGGCGAAATACGTTGCTAGTATAATCGTTGTTTTTTTTTAAATTAAAAAGTTATTTAGAAAAGTTTCAATTTATTAACTTTAAAAAAATTAATAACATTATAAATATTTTACTTGTTTTGTAATCACGAACATATTGTTATTTCTTGTAATTGGTTAACCATATTGGTAATAATTAAAATGAAGTAGTTAGATCTGTTAATATATTTTAATAAAATCTAGACTCTGAAATGTTTAAATTGAAAAATTGTGTCCTATAAATTGTTACTTTGAAAACTGCCACTGCCTGTAATAATATAGGTATAATTAAAAAAATGAGGGTTTTCATGAAAATCCATGCCGTCAGTTGACACTTTGACAAGAGGTCTTCCATGTAGACAATGATTAGAAAATAGGCGCTTTGACACGTTTGACAGATGCCTGGACCTGACGTCTCAGAGCTGTCACCTAGTGAACGTCATTTCAGAAAACCCTCATTAACTAAGAGGCCGGACAATTTGAAAAGATTCTTTTTGACGAAGGTTTGGTAGTTTAATTTCATGTTTTTAAACAAATAGACACAAAAGTATATTGTTTTTTTGTATTAAATTATTATCATCAATGCAAAGACACGCTGTTACATACTTTAAATTTACTCTTAAATTATTTTGAAAAAACATATATTTATTCTGATGTTTATTAAATCTCCAGAACATGTTTTTTTGTCGAACCACCTTTAATTGCTCTATTTTACAGCAGCACGTCGGCCTGCTTGCTAAAATAATAAGAATATAATTGTTTTGTCAATAAATAAATAATTTCGAAACACCGTGGATCCCAGTATATTTTCTTTGTTTAATTTTCTATGAATAGCCCATGTTTTTTCAAAAGTATCTTACGCCCTGAATGCTATAAATTTAGTTAAAAATATGTACTTGTCATAAAAATAAATGTATTCGTTTTGTTATTGCGTTGCCGCCATCATAACAAAACATAACTGTTTAGGAAATTCAATAAAAATAAAAAGTTTATCAATTTTTATGGTTTTATTTGAATAACTGGGAATTACTTGGTTGAATAAACTTGGTTCGAATCCGGGCGAGTTAAAATGAGACTTTCATAATATAGTCTGAGTTTACCTTACACATTTTCCTACAACGAAGTCATTAACTTCGGTGTAGGTAAACGTCGTGAGGAATCCTGGACTTCTAGTTAATTTTAGTATCTCACGCTTGTGGCGGCATCTACACCGCCACATGCGAACAACGCATCTCACTGACGTCACACAAATCCTGCATCGCGCAATCAGTTAAAACCGCGCAGCTAGCATGTATACAACTTCCTTCCAGACATCAGTCGTCGGGCAGTTGCCCACCAGACACAACACCCGTCTGGATCCTCCCTTTTCCAAGAGTATGACTGAATTACACCCTGTTCCACATATCTCTTGTGATCAATGCTCTCTGCATAAGAAGAGGCATTTGCCCTGCATTGGGACAGTATAGGCTGGTATTATTTATTCAAACTAGTTATTTTATTATTATACCCGCTCTTGGTTCGTCGTTATGAGGAACAGGGTGTAAAGTTGATTAAAATAATACCGTAAAACGGGGTGAATAGGGATGCAGGGGTGAATCGAAACGAAACTTTAAAGGGGATTTTAACATTGAAATAATTATGTTTGTTGCCAAAAATGTCGCTTATGTATTGACTGTATTATAATTAACGATTAAGTGCCCTTGTTGGCAACAAACTATTATTTCAATGTTAAAATCCTTTTTAAAGTTTCGTTTCTATTCACCCCTGCATCCCTATTCACCCTGTTTTACCGTACTGTACTATGTACATACTTTGTTATAAACACTCTCTTAATCTATCTCTCTACGTGTGTGTTATGTGTCTTCATTGATTAGTGATTACCTATTTATAAACGACTTTCGATGCAGTTTTCGCCAATAGTAGAGTAAAGGAGCAAGCACGGATTAAGTAACTAACTAACTCGACTGTATTGCCAACTGCAGGGCAAGGGCCTCCCTCTCCCTTTTTCCATACAATTCTGTCTTTTACTATTGCCAGCCAGTCCTTTGGGGAACGAGTCAACCTCGTCCCGCCTTCTTTGTCTCGGCCTGCCTCGATGGCGGTAATAAAGATAAAAGTATTCAAAATAAAATCCACAAAAATACAGTAAATAAAAAAATATAATGACAAATTAGTTGACAAAATTTCAAATATTTACAAATACCAACCATTTTCACAGATATACCAATAAATTAGATTTAACACAAATAACTTTTATAGAATGGACACAAGTTTTTACTATTTCAAACAACAATAATCATTATGTAACGTCAACCGTTGAGTAGCAACACTTGCAACTTCGAAAATCGTCTTTACTGCTACGAGATAAGGACGTATTCAAGGTCACAATGTTACTGTTCACGCTCGTTTAACTGTACATAAGAATATCATTGACAAAAACAGTTACATATTTCTTTTATTACATGTTTACGTCAATTGTTTGGTAGGTTCACAAAATGACACATTTAAAAAAATCTATTCCCAATAGAATTATACGTCAACATATCGAGAAAGATACGATTTTTTTTTGGATAATTATGACATTTTAACTCCCTTTTGATGTTATTTCGAACTTAAGCGAAAGAATTGGATTTGCCAGTATAACGGTTTATTACTAGATCAAAATAAGAATGAATGAAAATTAATTAATTTAGCACGGACTAAAAGAATTCTCCTGCTGGATAGGCCTACCCCAAGCACCACCGATTCCTGCGGCTTTCACAAGGTCATCACTCCATCTTGTGGGAGGCCTTACAACGCTACGTCTTCCGGTACGCGGTCGCCAAATAAACGTATAATAAAAATAATAAATTAATCCTTTTAATAAATTAAATTCAAATATGGCGCACGTCAGCAGTAACAAGGAACATATTATTCTATTCTTATTTTGACCGCGTTACAAAAATATTTTGTTAAAGCGACCACTAAATCTATTAAGGACAACATCACTTCTAGACATTTGTGACAACTTCTAATACAACAGTGCATTATTTTAATATTAACAAGATGATAAAGCATTCCGACATCAAATCACGGGTAGGCAACTCTTGCAGCGGTCGGTTCGTAGATGGGTGCCTCGGAAAGCACGTAGAGCCGGTAGATCCGGATGTCATTCGTGGATCTTTAACAGGCATACGCCACATTTGGCCTGTTAAGCTTTGGGATTTTGTTAATATTATTTGTTTTCTAATTGACTTATCACACGAATAACATTTATTATAAGTGGTCCAGTGCGTAGTCTAAGAGATGGATACAGATGTGTAATATTTATGAATTTTGTAATCGGCAAGCACTTTACATTGTGTAATTTTTTCCATCCAAAAATTCGAAGACATGTGACATCTACCAATCGCACTAGGTCGCGTGGTGGATTACGGCCCACTCCCTCTCATCGAGAGTAGTCCTTTGTCCCAGCATTGGGAACTTTATAGGCTGATTATGTGTTATAATAAAATTATGGCAATATTAAATGGAACATGATGATGATCGATATTCAATACTTCACTGTCGAGTACTTACATGGATCAATTTGGTTGATTCAACCAAGTTGAATGGCATAATTATGTCAATACATAATAAGGCTGCTCAGAAGTAGAAAAATAAATAAATATTACACAATTGCTAGCCACATACGTGCAAAAATATTTTTGTTCATAGCTTTTTTTCTTAACATTTTTCTTAAAAATTCAACACTTACAACATTTAATTACAACCGCCTTTTGCTATTAATATATTATTTATAAATGTCTATACGATACTTTGTTTTTCATTACGCTAATATATTTTATTTTTGAAGCACGATACATTTGACGATTACGACTTGAAAAGCGAGTTTTATTGTTTACAGGATGTTGAAATATTGCTATACAGGATGGTCGGTCATTTACTTAACATACCAAGTTTATGGCAGAAATATTCACAGCTTGCTAAGAAAAAAAGCATTTGAGTGATCTTTAAAAAATGTTAGCAATCAAATAGTTCCTCAGACACACTGTATTTAATAAAATGTCTATCCATTATTATATTCATTCGCACTTTGGAAAAAGCTTTGCCCTAGGTACAATATGGCCGATGAATCATGTCTGGTCTGAACATAGGCTCTCCGAACTCTATGCGCATGTTATCTCACCCACACTATTCACCATAAAAAAATCTTATTGCGCAGCCGTCTCTGCGCAAAGTTCGGACCGGTCATTTTCCAGCGGCCATATTGTAAAGGCAGATACAGGTATTCTTCATTATTTATAAATCGTATTTTAGTACATTTTGATAAAAATATATTATATTTCGTTGCAGTCTAATCGTAAGTTTGTCTCACTCACACATTGTCACAGAAACTGCGTAGAATGGCGTACACAATTATCGTCCACGACCAAGATTTAATTTAATTTATTTTTTGTAACATTTTGATGCACAGTCGATAATTGAATACGTCATGTCTATAAGTAAAATATCATAGCACTTTTAATTACAAACCAGTTTAAGTAAGCATTTTAACTACTTTATATACCATACCACATACAGAATATTATTATGTGTGAACGTCCTTTTACAGACGGAAGTCTGACAAGCGTTTTCCACATGCGGTTTAAAAATAAACTGCTATGTAGTTTCAAAGTGCTGTATTCGTCAAATAAACTTTATTTTACTGTAAAACATTTGTATTATCAGCTTAAAAACAGATCTAACATACTTAATTTAAAGATTCGAGTACTTCAGAGCTGTTAATTTACATTTTTCTTTGAAGAATTGCCCCTTTTTTTATTAGAGGACTTTTAATTCGAATTCCTCACATTTCCTATGTGGTTGGCGTCTGAAGTACTCTTAGAAACCCTGGACATAAAAATAAATAAATGATAGACACATGGATGTAGCCAGATTGGGGTGCCCACCCTCATTATGGTACTACAGTCTTTAACCGCGTTCAATTTGACCATATACATTAAGAATTCTGGAAACTGAACCGTATCGGACCACTGAGAAAGAATCCACAACTGGAATATCCGTATGGCCAAAAATCCATATCCGAATTCCGAAATTCGGTGACGAAGTCTTAATAAAATATCATCCAGATATTATTTAATGTATTTTCTGGTATTTCCCCCTTATTCCGGATAAAGATTGTCCGTTTAAAAACAGCCGCCTCTTCCCATTCTGGCTACATCCATGGATGGAATGGAGGCGTCGGCTTTGTAATAACATTTTTACTTATAATCCCTTCTACATTATTTATTTATAATATTTATATTTTAAAAGTTCTCAACGCCATGGATTGGAAAATAAAGTATGCATTTTAAAATTTCCTGTCTATTAATAAAATAATTTCAATGAATGAATATTATGTGATAGCAATTCAAAACCATCAATAATTTGCAAACAAGATTGTATTTATTATTATTATTTGTCCAATATGGCCGATGTGATAGGACCGGTCTGAACATAGGCGCTCGCTTTATTTCACCATATTGGTTTAAAAAAAATGCGCATGCGCTTATTACGCAGCCTTCTGCGCGAAGTTCGGACCGGCCACGATTCATTAGCCGTGTTTATGGTATGTAGTAGATTTTGCATGTTTTTTTTTTAATTGTGACAGTTTTTCTAACCAACCCATGGCCTTTTGTGACCATTTACTGTAGAGGTGACATGTAGGTGATATCATCCCAAGGATGACGGTATAGAGGTTGCTTCATACGCTTCTGGTCGAGGTAGTGACCTACGAGGCCGATGGTGCGTCCCAACACGAATAGAGCGTTGATTGAGCCCAATGCAATGTAGTTATTACCTTCCTCCCTGTTGAGAGAAAAAATACATTTAGTCTCGTGTAATCTATACAGTTATTATCGAACCAAAGTTATCGACATAGCTCTAAGAATTAGCAAGCTGAAGTGGCAGTGGGCCGGCCATATCTCGCGAAGAACCGACAACCACTGGGGTAAACGAGTTCTTGACGAAGGACGCCCTCCGGCCAGGTGGGATGACGAGCTGCGAAAGACTGCAGGCAGATGCTGGATGCGTCAAGCTGAAGACAGGGCGCTATGGCGCTCATTAGGGGAGGCCTATGTCCAGCAGTGGACTAAAATAGACTGTTGATGATGATGCATACCCTGTATAGATTATCATCATGATAATCTATAAAGGGTATGTCGGCAATCCATTGTAACCAAATCTCCACTGATGACCCCTACGCAAATGTCTACAATTTTCGAGTAATTTAACATTTTATCGTCACCCACAAACAAACAAAAAAAAAGCGTTCAGCCGTTAGGGAGCTACGATGCCGAAAACACTCCGGTGCGCGGTGATGTGGCGCCATCTACACCGCCACATGCGAACAACGCATCACACTGACGTCACACAAATCCTGCATCTCGTAATCAGAGTTTACCATACAACTTCCCTACATCAATCGTCGGGCAGTTGCCCACCAGATACGACACCTATCTGGTCGGAGGATCCTCCCTTTTTCAAAGAGTATGAGTGAACTTTACACCCTGTTCCACATATACACGTTAAACTTATAACACCCCTCTTTTTCCGTCGCTGGTTAGAAATACCACGCTTCATCATTATAACCAAGCCATTCCCGGCTGTCATTCTTGGATCTTGGACAGTCGTTTCGGGTCGTCGACACGACAATCTTTAACTGGCCAAGGGTCATTTAATAAACACCTCTTCGTCATAGGAGTCACAGACAGTCCGCTGTGGAAGGCCTGCATGGAGGTGGACGAGACAGCAGCTCATGTGCTTCTACACTGCCCGGTGGTCTCCACATACAGGGCAAAGTACTTCGGTAACCCAGGTACCCTACGCGAGGCTGTCAGTAACACCAAGGCGTTGATGGTCTTCCTTGAGGAGCTGGGGTGGATCGAATGATCGATTTTCCCACTGTACGCAAAATACGCGCATTGTTGTGGAGTTGCGGACACCAGCCCGTATTACCTATTACCGATCGCCAGAAGCCCGAAAGTCTGACAACCAGCTAAAGTCTGACAACCAGCCAAAGTCTAACAACCAGCCAAAGTCTAACAACCAGCCAAAGTCTGACAACCAGCCAAAGTCTGACAACCAGCCAAAGTCTGACAACCAGCCTTATCAAGGGGTATCGTATTAACCAGTAACCTAGTTGTGGAGCACTTGCAAGTATACTCACTGCGTGAACAGCTGACAGTGGCGGAACATGTCGACCATGGCAGCGGCGACGATGCCGTCCACGTTGAGGATGAGGTTGGGCTTCTTGCGCGTCGTGATGGCTTCCACGTCCAGCGCGTAGCGCGTCACGGGCAACGCGGGCCAGCGCGCCGTCACGTAGGCCTTCAGCTCGCGGACTCGGGAGTCGGGGTTGTTGATTGATTTTACTCTGTGGGAAGAAAAGATAGATAGAACACTTTTTTTTTATCGAATACAATCATTTAAAAAGAGACTGACAGCCCTATTAATTGATAAATATTATTTTTCAATTAAAGTTTTTTTTTAATGGCACTACTGTTTAGATTCCATATTTGACATTGTGTGTTTGTTGACATTAAATGCCTGGTTTAAATTGTATCTTTTTTTAAATATTATTTTTCGACAATTTTAATTTGACTAACGAGTCCATTTTTTTTTAAATTAAATTTATTTTCAATATTTGCATGCCTAATTTAAGGTAGATTGTGCAGGGATCACAAAGTGTAAACACCTTTTTATGTACCTACTATCTAAGCAAATAAAATATTATGATTATGATTACTCTTTATCATGTAGGTACACCTTATAAATTACAGATATAAATGTAGAAACTTTACATAGGAGACACAATGGATAACTTTGGATGCCAAGCTTCAATGGGGCCCCCATATAGATAAATTGTCAAAAAAACTAAGCTCTGCAGCATACGCCGTTAGAAAAATTCGTAATTTAACTGATTTAGAGACAGCCCGTTTAGTATACTTTAGTTATTTTCATAGTGTGATGTCGTACGGTATTCTTTTGTGGGGAAATGCCGCCGATATTCAGACAATTTTTGTTTTACAAAAAAGGGCAATTCGTTCAATTTATAAACTAAGTCCCAGACACTCCCTCAGAGACAAATTTAAAGAGATTAATATAATGACTGTGCCTTCTCAGTATATTTATGAAAATCTTTTGTATGCACATAAAAATATTAATCTGTTTAAAAAATACAGTGATATCCATAACATAAATACTAGGAACAAACACAAATTTGTTGTTCCTACTACCATACTCAAGAAAATAGGTAGCTCGTTTAAATGTCAAAGTATTCGTTTTTATAATAAACTTCCTGGCCACATTCAAGAACTAAGCCTTAATAAATTCAAATCATTTATAAAGCGGAAATTATGCCAGAATGCCTATTATACTGTCAAAGGCTATATTGAGGACAAGAAGGCTTGGGATTGAGCTGCTCCAATAAGTTTACACAGATATTGTCTATGTTTAATTTGCTGTTAAACTTTTATTTTTGATTTTTTTAGATAAACAATGACATCTTTATATTTACTGTTTAAAGTATAACATTGTTTTACTTTTTGAGAATGTGAGGACTATGTGAGTCATTGTTTTTTTGTTCTTTCAGTTGTTTTAATCACGGTCTGGCTGTTTGAGTACTTAACGCGGCCTACCCAAATGTCCTTTCTTTTGTATTGTTCGTGGAATCGTTGAGCTCCTTAGTTCTGAGTTGAGCTGCACCATGATTGACAAATGCATGCACTGACTGGACAGGTCCACTCAAATCAGTGTGGTTCTTTCCTCAAAAGACCATTTCAGACACCAGTCTACAGAGTCCTCATATGATCTGACCATGTTTATTCTCGGATTTTTACACTTTGACATGACGTGAAAATTTACTTTGTAAAGTATTATAATATTTTAATTATTGTGAATGTGAAGGCAGTGTGGATTTGTTGTTTTTTTTTTATCTCAATCTATTTTTAATTTTTAAAATTAGTTTTAATCATGGTCTGGCAGTTTGAGCAATTTATGCGGCCTACCCAAATGTCCTTTCTTTGGTAATGTTCGTCGAATCGTTGAGCTCCATATGTGTTGTGTTGAGCTGCATGATTACTGACAAATGCGTGCACTGACTGGACAGGTCCACTCATTCTGTTTGGTTCTTTCCTCAAAAGACCATTTCAGACATCAATCCACATGGTCTTCACATGACCTGACCAAGATTATGTCTGGACTTTAAAAGAGACTGTGACCTCTGAGTTTGTTTTGGCGTTTCTTCTCAGAGTAGTCAGATAGGAAACGCCGATCTCATCTACTTTTAAAATAGTATTGACGTGTAAAAGTGTTTGTAAAAACCTACTTACAGAAATAAAATCATTTATCATTTAATGGGCGGTCTTATCGCTAAAAGCCATCTTCTACAGACAACCTTTGGATGGATTAAAGGGAGATGCAGAGACAATACTGCATGTAGTCAGTGGTGTACCATTTACATATTCAATAAATAAATACATACATAAAACATATATTTATCTACACATATATAAACAATAATAAACACGAAAAGAGGCATATAAACACACCATATAAATACACAGTACAATTCTATCTTCTATATGGCAGGAAAGAAAAACAAAATATTTCCTTAATGCTCGTATCCATAGGCGGTTTTTGTCGCACACCAGATTTTCAACGCACTGCTCAGCGCTGACAGTTGTAATTGTAAATCTAACAGTTTAATTTTTCGACGCGCTGGGATGCACTATATTGGATTCTCAATGCTCGGCTCAACAACGAGAGTTGAAAATCAAGTGCGTGAGAAAAAAAAAACAAACAGCGTTCAAACAAAAGTCGCCCACGCGATGGGTTAGTGCTCACTTTCGTTTTACAGAGTGAAATCAAATTAGCTAGCGAAAATCCGCAGACGAGATGGGTACACAAATTAAAAAGATTAACATAACGGTTTTGTGGGGTCAACGACCGCTAGTAGTGTAGATGCTTTAATTATGAGTTCAAAACATTTGTTTTATTGTGTGTAGATATGGACCAGAATTTCACATGATTTTTGAACTGATATTTCTGATACCTAATTACACTAGCGCGGTCGTCGACCGAAAACAAAAACATTAAATTAATTTTGTTTCTGTTTTATCACATTTAGATAATCGGAACGCGTCACGTTAGCTAAGTTTCTCAAGCTAATTTAATTTTCACATGCAGACGGTGAATTTTGTGGCTAAGTCTTGCAACCAGTTCGGATAAGGCTTTTTTTTTTTTTTTTTTTTTTTTTGGGTGGGAAATCATCAAATGACTTCTCCTGCTCTGGGTGGAGCGGGAGGGCGTGTCAGACTTTTACTGACTAAAACCCACCCGTGTTCCTTCAGTTGCCTGTGCCAGGGCCACGGTTTTCTCTGTGGAATAACCCGCGACCCTGAGGCGTCGGCCCTATCGGACCCCGTCATTTTGTGCTGACATCTCTTTGAGGCGCGCGTGGAACACAACGCGCCGTCGACCCGGGCCTGGTCCTTACCGGACGGCGAGCTACCCATGGCTCGCCGTCCGCAAGCCCGCGCCTACGGTGGCCGGGAATCTGCTTGCGATTCCCGACGCCCAGGGCGTCTCCTGCGGCGGCTAGGGGCGTGAGGGCGCAAGGCTCTCTCCCTCACGCGCTCCGCCTCCTCCTTTGCGAGCATTACTGCTTCGCAGAAGGAGGTGACGGCTTTCCATTCCCTCTCGCTCCGTACCATGGCCTGGACCAGGGCCGGACGCGAGAGATCGCCGCCGCCAATCGCCTCCGCGAGGACACTGCGGTGCTCCGCCCAAGCTGGGCATACCTCCACCGTATGCTCCACCGTGTCCTCCGGGCGATCCACACAATGGTGACACCCGGGCGTTTCCTCCCGCCTTATGCGAAACAGGAACCTCCCGAAACAACCGTGTCCGGTGAGGACCTGTGTCAGGCGGAA
The DNA here is from genome assembly GCA_963555695.1 of Dasypolia templi. NCBI lineage: Eukaryota > Metazoa > Arthropoda > Insecta > Lepidoptera > Noctuidae > Dasypolia > Dasypolia templi. The sequence goes on from OY743166.1 coordinate 7,907,613, forward strand.
GGTGAGGACGCCGTGGCGCCTCTCCAACCACTCCTCAAAGAGGGGACTTACCGCCGCTATTGTGGCGTGCCCAGCACTGGGTTGCGACAATCGCACCCTCCATGTCGCCATGAGATCCCGCCGGAGCTCTGTCCGCTGTACCGTGATTTCTCGCGGCAGCGGAGTTACACCCCGGCGTTTTGCCTCCTCGCGCCACTCCCATACGTGCGCGAGGGCTTTTGCCTCCAGATCCCATGGCGGCAATCCGGCAAGAAGGCTCGCCGCCTCGCAGGAGACCGTGCGGTATCCCCGGACCAGCCGGATGGCCATGACCCTTTGGGACGCGTTCAACCTGCGGGCCGGTCGGCGCCTCAAAGAACGCGCCCACACCGGTGCCCCGTAAAGGGCCATGGACCGCACGACTCCCGCGTAGAGCCTCCGGCAGGAGGCGTTTGGACCCCCTAGATTGGGCAGGAGCCGCCTCAAGGCAGCCCCAGCCCGCTCCAGTCTGGGAGCCAAACGTCGGAAATGCTCCACGAAGTTCCACCGGCTGTCGAGGACGAGTCCCAGGTACTTCATCGTCGACTCGACGCCGATGTGAACCCCTCCCGCCGTTATCTGGGAACCCGACAGTGGCGCGTTCCGAGGACCATGAAAACACATGGCCTCGGACTTGTGCAGGGCCACTTCGAGTCCCAACTGCCGGATCCTCTCGACGATTGTCGCAACCCCGAGTGTCGCTTGTTCGGCCGCCTCCTGGTGCGACCTCCCCTGTGCCAGGACCAGCGTGTCGTCAGCGTAGCACACCACGCTGACGCCATTCGGGAGGTCGGCGCGCAGCACCCAGTCGTAACCGATATCCCACAGAAGCGGCCCCAGGACCGATCCCTGTGGGACACCGCACGACATCTCTCGGCGGTTCCACTCTCCCCGGTGACCGGGGTAGATGACGGCCCTGTCCGTCAAATAGTTTCGTAGAAGTGACGCCACAACGATGTAACTTCATACAAGCGCGGTACATTATCCGTACCGCGCGACAAGAACGGGAAAAATCCCCTCCATAAACATTTAAAGCGTGTATCTTCTTCATGTTTACATCGAGTTAACAGATTTTATCGATTTTCTCACTTTTACTATGCCTTCTTTGAATGACATTTTTTTACGAATATTTTTAATATCAATCATCATTCCTATTTTGAACTACGTTTTTTTTTGTCTGTAAAAAGAGACACATTAACAATCAAATCATCAGTAAGCGCCCACGTACCGGTGCCCGATGCCCATGATGAGCTCTCCCCTGGCGCGCTTCTCGTTGACGAACTCCTGCGGGTGCTGCCCACGGTCGTACGCGGCGCAGAAGTCCAGCGCCGCGCGGTCCAGCGCGCCGCCGAAGCGGTCGCCCTGAGGGGGACATGCGGCGTTAATCACGATACCACAGATAATATACGTACAGATACTCAATTCCATACAAAGAAATTACACCTCAATAAGTCTGGCTATTTAACTGGCTATTTTGCTTCGTAAAAATTTTCAACAGATGGCAGCATCAGTCTCACTAATTGCCAGAGACTATAGTTTTAGAACGCCATCTAGGAGTCGTACTTTTAAAAAGTTTAGTGGAACTGCTTTTATAGTTCCAGGTTCAGAATAACATGTAAATAGATTTCTTTTATAATTATATGTAAAAATAGACAAAAAATAATGTGTTTGATTTCAATTAAGAAAGCTAGCGGTTACTGTGATGACAGGAAAAGTTGAGTAAAACGCCATCTATTGCAAAGAGCTCTAAACAAAATGATTACCAGATGGCTACTCGTATCATTAGATGTTTTCGAATTGAAGGTAGAGGCTTCATTCATTTTTTTTATTGAAAATACGTGCCATATTGGTGTAGATAGATAAATCAGCATTTTTTTTTACCAATCCTCCAGTTAAAGTTCCTTCAGTTAAAGTTGGGATGCAGACGGTAATGTTGCGATGGAAGATAAAAAACAACTTAACAACAAAATGTCTCTTAACTTTTACAAATGAGGGGGTTAATTTGCATGTGCCCGTACACATAAGCAGTGGAAGGGCGAACAATTTTCTGTACTGCCTATACTTATTTGTCTTTTAAGATCATAATTCTCATTATTTTTTATAATATCTACTCTTATAGATAATTTTTATAACACTTACAATTGTCAACAGTCCGCTGACTACGGAAGATATGAGATCCTTGCCGGCTCTCGCGGTGACCATAGTGTTGTGTGCTCCCGACACAGCGGGGCCGTGGTCTGCGGTAACTATTAGTACAAGCTCGAAGAATTTCGACGCCCATTCAGGGAGTTCGCGTTGGAACCTGTAACGAAAGAAAGATTATTTATTCATTTACTGAAGAAAAATAAAGAAAAAGTGTGGTTCTTTCCTCAAAAGACCATTTCAGACACATGGTCTTCACATGATCTGACCAAGATTATGTCTGGACTTTTAAAGAGGCTGTGACCTCTGAGTTTGTTTGGGACCTTTTCAAAGAGTAGTCAAATAGGAAACAACGATCTCATCTAGTTTTAAAAATATGATTGACGTGTAAAAGTGTTTGTCCAAACCTACTTAGAAATAAAATCATTTATCATTTATGCGATGTTACCGCAGTAGGCCAGTGGTTGGGTAACCAACCCCAAGCCCATACAAACGCGCAACGATAGGTGTATACTACAAAGAAAAGAAAAAGCGCGGTAGCTTGAACCTAGAAGCTTTACGTCTATGGGGAGTTACTCTGAGGCGAGACCGCTCGAATTTGGGAACATGAAGATTACCGGAGCGCAGAACTTTTCTGGTTTAATTGTACCACAGATAATATAATACTACGTACAGATACATCCAATCCCTAAGTCTGGCTATTGAGCTGGCAATTTTAAATCGTCCAAATTTTCAACAGATGGCAGCATCTGCGACTTACTAATTGCCGGAGACTGTAGTTTTACCACGCCGTCTAGGAGTCGACCTACTTTTAAAACGAATCGTGCAATCTAGGTTCAGAAAAACATGTTAATAGATTTCTTTTATATTTCTATGTAAAGTAATTTATGAAGAAATAAAGTTTTAAATAAGTAACGATAGTGGCTACTCTGATGTATTTAAATTGAGTAAAGCGCCACCCATTGCAAACAGCTATATGCGAAATGATTAACAGATCATCATTTAATGGGTTCGAATTAAAGCTTAAGGCTTATTTCATGTTTATTGTTAGAAACACGTGCATTATGAGTGTAAATAGATAAATCAGCATTAAACAAGAAAGTTTTAAGTTTTACCAATCTTACTTCAGCCAAAATTCTGCCATATAACACATTTTATTGGTTGTTAATTTCATAATGGTTACCTATGCTGCCATCTATGATTTTATTTTAAGACTAATTATAATTTGTTGGAGCTGAGACCCCATGACTGTACATAGTAGGGTACAGGACGTTAAGCCGTGGGTCTCGGCTGTCATTCCATGTTTGGCAGTCGTGTATCCCGGGTATCGTGTTACCCATTAAACTGGGTTATGGAGGTTGTATATGCAATGCTTACCATAACAAGCTGATGGTGCCGCCGACTCCCAGCTGCCTCTCCAGCACTTGGCTGATGGGTACTCCGCAGTACGACAGCTCGTTTCCTCTCTCGTCGCAGATTGTACTGATGAAGGCGGCCGGTTTCCTGATGATGCCCAGTTTCTGGAAGATTTGAGGCGTTTCAGAAGAAGTTTGTGATATGAAATGGAACAGCTTTTATTCATCTTCACATTATAAAACTTTCCACTCCCTCTTATTCTGTCCTCTGTGCCCCAAAAAAGGCATCCAAAGATTCCCGCATCCAAGATTTCCGCTTCGTGGCAGCGCAGAGGTCCTGCGGTGCCACGATGCGGTGGAAATGGCGAAGTTTTGGGGCAAAAAAAAACTTACAATGTAGTGTCATAAATACTTAGAACATGATTATGAAATAAGCTACATCGTTCATCGTTAGCTGTTATACCGTTTTTACTTACTCTTTTGTATTTTTTTTATTGGTAAGAAAATAAATGCCAGATAAGTTCAGCGGGAACTTAAATCATAAATACTTTATTATTATAATGCGAAAATTAAGTTTGTTTGTTTGTTACGCCTTCACGACAAAACGGCTCAACGGATTTGGATGAAATTAGGCACACAGATAGAACATGCAACCTCGGCTACTTTTCCATACTGGATTGCAGAGAAAGTCGCAGGCAACACCTAGTTAAGAATAAATTTCCATTTCACAATCTCCAAATATACTATTTACTAGATAATTTAATAATAATGTGTCATAATTAGTAATAAATTATCTGATTGATAAGTAAACAGGATCTTAACAGCAGGTGGTAAATGAGCACATAAGAATGAGATATAATAAATACTCACTCTTGCCCACTCGTAGTCCATGGGTACTTTGGGAGGCTCCACCTCCTCCTTCACAAGGATCTTGCCTTCCTTCACCAGTTTTGAGTACACCTGATGGACAAAAATATTTAATAAAAAAAACTTAGATGGTGCACTAATAAAATCTTCAATGACTTTTAGTATTCTATGACATTGTTGGTGTGATTTTTTCAGAAGCAGTGCTTAAACGTGGATAAAATGATAACTTATAAAGAAAAGGAGCTCATTTATAATAATTTGTGCCCGGTAGATGGCAATAGGCTCGCCCCCTATTATATGGGACTTAAACATAACTGGCGAAATGTGGATGTGCTATAGGTACACCTCAGTCCAACCCGTCGGGGGAACAAGGCGTGATGCTGTGTGTTAAAACCTCAATTGGTCCGATAAAGTTTTTTGACCTTTATAAGAAACAGGATTAATTGGCATCAAAAAAAGTTTTTAGGAAAGTTACCCATTTTCTTGCTGCTTGTACCATTTTTTTTTAAAAACCCTAATCATAAAGTTAAGGTTAGGGTTGAACCACATCTCACACACATCGCACGGAATCGCTTTTTTTTTCATGCTCTATCCAAACTCGAAACATTTATTACAAATAAACCAATTACAGGCACATGAATTTTCAAGGGGTCGGTCAGTCAGAAAGATGAAACTAGTTGCTTTACTATAGGTACACCTCTGCCCAACCCTTCGGGGAAACAACACGTGATGTTATGTTATGTTACCTAACGATTTTAAAATATAATCATAATAGCTTTATCCAAAACAGATATATCAATCGGCTGAAATCAAAAGTCATTAATTCCAACTAGGCTGAGAATCAGCCTATTTTGAACGTCAAACTTGGTGTAAACTAGTTCATAGAAAAGTTATCAAAGCCTTTTTTCTTGTCTCTGACTGTACACTGAAACCTGGCCAGCAAAGCGTAGTAGGTTCCTATGAAACTTCATGGACTCTCTACGTTTCCACATGATTTTTAAAATTATATCTTACCTTATTAACAGCCTTCCCGAGCGTATCGAAGGAGTTAGGTACTTCAGCCCCATAGGCCTGGAGAGCCGCGTTCTTTGCGACCGCCTTCTCCATGGCCGAGCCGGCGAGCGAGCCCGCGTGACCGAACTGTACTTCTGACGTGAACATGTCTGTGGAATAACGGAAATAAACGAAGTTGAGGTCAGAGTTTTTCTTCTATATAACTCTATATTCTCTACTTGTGTATAAGACGACATTCACTTTTGTGGTTTACCATTTTCCCAGGGGGGTGGGCAGAAAGTCAAAGTCAAAGCATTTATTTCAAATAGGCCCATAAAAAGGCACTTTTGAACGTCAACATTTACATTAAAAATATAACTGATTCTAGGCGCCACTTCCAAAATGTAGTTTCGTATGGAGAAGAAGGGGCAAGAAACTCCACCGTTACACTTTTAAAATGTTTTACAATATTTTGTATAAATTCCTTTTGGAAGGGGCGCCTAGAATCAATTCAATTTTAATGTATTTAAATTTTGACGTTCGAAAGTGCCTTATATGTGCCTATTTGAAAAAAAGAAAAAAAAATGCTTTTTTGTCACTTTTAGCCTAAAAATATAGTGTTTTCCATGTTTCATTTTCAGCATAAATGTTGGTTTTTTCGTTGCAAATCATTCTGAAAAGTACTACAGACTATATTATGCTGCATTATTTACCGGAACAAGTGCCGATGCACCAGGCGACGATGGGTTTCTTGATCTTTCCGTCGCGCATCGCCCTGCACACGTGGTACTCCTCAACTCCCCCCACTTCACCGAGAAGGACTAGCATTTTAACGTTGGGGTCGGCTTCGTATCTGTAGACAGAAATGCGAGGTTTGTCAACGTGTAATGGAAATAACTGAAAACCTGAAAGCATTGTAATAGTCATTTGTCACTAGAGATCGTATATTTGGATGCAAATTCACCTAAAGTTAATAACTTGGCTTATATGGAATGCGCTATTGTAAAGTCCGGACGCGAAGCAGGAAGAATTTCGTACGTTAACCTGTTATCACCCGTCTCTGTCACTCCCGCGTTAATATAATAAGTCTCGCTCGCACAGATGCAATGGCCGCCATCCTCAGGGGTTGTAAACCTTTTACCTGAGACTGTAAGGTTTGTTCTTGTTTACATGTGGTTTTTTTATTTGGCCTTGAGTCACGACAAAAAATCGGACGAACGGCATTCCATCTTGGGATGCGTTAGTGATCGCTCAGTTTTCGGATACAGATAACTTAGTTATCTTTTCTTAGTATTAAACCATATTTCATGTAAACCGCAGTTAATACAAAAATGTTTGTAGCCACTGTCAGTAGGTAAAGAGGTCAATGTACGAAATTCTTCCTGCTCCGCGACTGGACTTTAACAATACTCCATAAGATGCAATAGAGAAATGTATTCAGTTCTGTGTCTATTAACCGTTCAATATTCCGACCACTCATTTCAGATACATAAATATTATTATAAAAGCATATTTACCTCAACAAATGATCAATGAAGGTGGTCCCTGGATACCGGTCGCCTCCGATGGCGACGCCCTCGCACACGCCGTCCGCGTCCTTAGAGATGATGTTGTTGAGCTCGTTGCTCATGCCGCCCGAGCGGGACACGTAGGCCACGCTGTGGGGAGAGAGACACTCATTAAATTAGAAGGGATGTGGCTGTGTCGTGGACACGGCCGTGTATTTTACGTGAATGTAATATTTTCTGAGGTAAAGGTCGTGACATCACAGTCCTGACTCGACGTAACAAACTCTTTGATTCTATCTATCGAGTGGTGTAATTGTATGTTGAATGTTGATGATAGATATGTAGCTGCAACATCAAATTGCATCTCCCGATTTTGTTATCAAATTTTTTTTAATGGCCTCCCTACTATTACAGAATTAAAATTAAATTTAAATACTTATTCACGTCAAAAATGTTAATGTATTCTTATGAGAATTAAGTTATTTAGAACCTCAAAATAATCAATTTCCTTGACAAAAGTGTACACTCTGTTGAGTTTAAGAACGAATGTCATTGCCACAATAGGACGCATGTTTACCCCAAAATTAGGTGGGCGTGTACTTTGTTACATCCACATTTTTCTAGTTATATATTTTTTTTTATGGGGGCGAGTCTGTGGTGGTGTCGTTTACACCACGACATGCAAACTACGCATCATACTAACATCAAGCAAATTCCTGCATCGCGCAAGCAGAGTTTACTGCGCGACTAGCATATTAAACATCCCGATATTGTTCCACGGTCCTCTCCTATTAAATTTTACGTAAATTCACGGTATTTATGTACACGAATACTGTGGGGGGGAAGTCCTTTGTTATCCGGACCATTGCGGATATGTATATGTTACAATCATAAAGTGACTTTGACAAACCTGCCGGGCCTGTAAAGTTTACTGTCAATAATGTTGTCAATCATGCCGGCGGTGTTTCCGATCTTGAAGCAGCCTGGCTTGATACCACCCACGGTGGCCGGACCGATCACGTTTACCTGTAAGGAAAGCGGAAGATTGATAAACATCGACGGTGTTAGGTATTCTGCAGGACGGAAGAGTTTATCAGTATTGATGCTTTAAGAAAACATCAATATTTTAAATAAAGTATCTAATAGACAATATTATTAGAGATATTACGATTAGAACGACGACTACCCGCATTTCAGATGATTTAGCACTCGTGCGCATTTTTAAGGCATACCACAGACAATATAATACTAATCATACGTAGTGTAAAGTGATACACAAAACCAACAAAAAATTTAAATTAGTAATTTTATTTGTACCAATCGACGCGAATTTTTCAGAATTCATAAGTTATTATTATTTAGATTTTTCTGTGACATCGTTTCAGTAGTACAACGGCCATATAGTTTTTTTCCCCGTTTAACATCTTCGTGAAATAATTAGTTAACAGCCTTGTTTGATAGCAGTGCTCTCAACCAATGGTAAGTCTATTCTAGAATGTAGCGACACTACGGAAAACTAGAATGGTAACAAATAAATTGAATACTACTTACGCCCCGCGTGTCAGCCAGTTTGATGATCTTCCTCGTCATGTTCTCAGGGATACCTTCGGCGATGATGACCACGGTGTTGATCTGAGGATGCTGCATAGCCTGTAACACGATAAATATCATATAATATAACATCACGCTTCAATTGCGCGTAAAGGTGGGCAGAGATGTATAGTACACACAAAGTTTTGCCAGTTGTTTTAAGAAAATGCAAATTTATTGCAATCAACGTAACTATGTAAGAACTAAAATAATTGGTATTTACACACTCAACACCACACAGAACACACAAACGCGCACACGCACACATACACACTCACATTTGAATAAATTACATTTGATTTCGATTTGTCGATTTTAAGTGATGTCTTTGTACAACAGTTATTTTATAATGTTTGTAACTTGGCTATGTTTTTTTTGGCTTTTACACTTTTTTTTAAATATTGTTTTTTCAGTTTAAAACGACAAAAAAAAACATCACCCCTATTTCCTGATGGAAGAATTCAGTAGGTTGACGTCAAAGGCGATTAATCAAGCGTCAGTTCTTAACGATGTATATGGATTTTAAGTCGCTGACTGTCACTATGGTTAGCGTGACCGACGTCAGCGTCAACACGATTTCTAGTCAAAAACTCATCGCCCGGTCCCTGAACCCTTAGCTAAGGTCATTCTTGCGAGCACAAGCCCATCGAGGTGACAGCGATGATCCAGCACATACCTGCATGGTACTGTCGTAAGCTGAACGAAGTGACGCGAAGTTGACGAGCACGGTCGCCTCTTGATGTTTACGCATTGACACGTCCATGTCGGAATACACTGGAATAAAAGATTTTAATGTTTTATTATACGTAACAACAAACATATACAGTGGAATCCGTTAACAAATACGTCATATTAAGCGGACGTCATAAAAAGCATTTTGTAGAAAATAAACAATCTCCTGTTTTTGTTAATAAGTATATATTTATTTTAATAGAGAGACACAAAATAGAGATAAATCAAAATAAAATTGCACGTAGTACATTATGTAAATGTATTTTTTCAATTATTACATATGAAATCAGTTATGCTTTCATTTTTTCCATATATTGTAATAACAGTCTCTAACACTATTGTGTAAAGAAGACATCGCCATCGTCAAATTATCATTTTTAATATGTATTGCTATATTTCATATTTCATAAATCACTAACAATCAATGCGTGACCTTCAACTATCAGTTATCCACTGAGACTAAAAACAAAAACATGCACGCGCCGAACGTCGTCGGGTATCACGTGACTCTCCCGAACACTGCCGAAGGTGTTAGGAATCATGTTGGTCACTTTATCCGGACACAATGGGGAAGGTCGGTCAAAGCTAATTGTAGATGGCGTGACCATAGCTAGGTCCCTACAGCCTACAGTAAATTTGACAGTTCGTTCATTCATTCCGTTTCATGTTCATTCGTGAGTTTGGTTTTATTGCATTAATTCGTTATTTTCGGTGATTTCAATTTTATAAATCAACAGTTATTCGATTTGGAATATGTCAGAATAGAAAACCTTAGATATTGCTTATTTCCTAGTCATTACTTTCTTTAAAATGATTCCAATATCCTCGAACTCTGTTGTAATATAAATAATTCTCTTCTAATAGCTTTAAGCCACAATCTGCTAAGCTAAGGCTATTTCGGAAAACGGTAGACTCAAATTTTCGAGCATTTAGGAACATAACAAAGAATCCGCCTTGCATTTTAGCTTGTTTTGGGAACTAGCTACGACAGCGCCAGTTTGACAGTTGCCTTCCCCATTTATTAAGCGACATGTCACTCTATGCGAAGTCATTATATCCGACTTTGTAATAAATAATTTTATATGATAACCAAACTTCGCTGTGTAATTACGTCATAATAAGCGGTTGGTCATTAAATGCGGAGTCATAATAAACGGATTACACTGTACTCGTATAATTTTCAATGGTGGGTTAGCAGATACATTAATCATTTTCACGTTATCAATAAATTGAATTGCATACACCATATTATGTCTCTGCACCCTTTAAGAGCAAACGCTCCTACGTGGTTACGGCGGTATGACCAGTTTTCCACTAGATATATCTCAATATCTTGTGGTTTATATGACATATTGTCGCACCGTAAAAAAAACAGAGTCCGCCATTGAACAGTTTTTACTATACACTATGAAAACTAACAATAAATATCTTACCAGGTATAAAGACCTCCTTATTTCCGAAGTAGTACTTCTGCTTATGATCGGCGGTGAAGGGGTACACAATAGCGACGACTGACGGCTCCGCGCGACGGCAGATGTAGTCGAAGTCTAACATTCCCTGTGGGTGTACATTTATTGTTAGTATTAAATTTATTGAACAGTTACGTCTCGTCAAGAAATATTATAAAATCCTAACAGTGTGACTTGACGGATGTACAATAAAATGCTTGTAGATTTTTAGCAGTAAACTGTATTTCCAAATTAGGTATAATTATTAGTTTTACACAAGAGCAAAAAGTACATGACACCGAGAAGTTTCTACTAGTTGTAATGTTACTAGTTTATAAAACTAGTTCTAAATACTTATATAAATGTTGCTACCACAAATAAACTAATTATGTTTGGATTATTCTCAAACAACGGAACTAAATTGAGTAAGTTTCCAAAACCAAGAGACACATCTGGGGTTACCATTCTAAAATAAACCTTTATTTGTATGAACGACTGCTTTTATACACGGCGTAATGGTTGTTTTCCCGCGGCAGAACGCTTCGCCCTCAGGAGTACTATCGAATCATGGAGTTAAATTGTATTTAAATATATACATCAACTTGAAAGCGTGAGAAACAATAGTGATCCACTAGACGTAACGTAGGTACTACTTGAAACAATCGCACCGTCGCACGCTGCCGACAAAGTGAAATTTTCAGAGCAAAATAAGCTTTATTTTTCACAATTATAAATCTGCCATTTTTGATTCCTCTATTTAATTTCTTTATAAATCGATTGTACTACCAAGATCATATCGCTGCGGGAAAACAACGCGCAAATTTAAACGAATATACAAAAAAAAAAAAAGACCAATAGATAATAAAATAAGCATCTGTTGCTTTTTTTTTTGTATAATTAGTTTCTGTAACTGGAAATTTGCTAAAAAGTTAACTTAAACTTTCTTGTCTAGTGGGCGGCTGGTATTACGATTCCAAAAGGAACTCTAATACAATACAAATAAAGTAAACATTATCTTTCACATTAGCTAAATAGCCATAGGTCTTGTCTAGTGGGGGCATTGTATTAACATTCTAAAACGAACTCTATTTCAATGCAAATAAAGTTAGCATTATCTTTCACATTACCTGTATAGCCCTATTCTGCATGCCCCAAATGATAGCTTTAGTTCTATCACTGAACAGCGACATGACGGTCGTCACATTCTGTCCAAGGTCTTGTCTGGTGGGAGCCTGGGAACACACCAGGTCCAGTAATTTGTGGGTCAGCTCTGGCAGGTCGATCTTGGGCTTCGGCTGTGGAAGAGTAGAAAAATAATGGTTAGTTCAGTGTTAGGTGACTTGGCTATACTTAATTAAATTTTGATAATGAGAGAAGGCACGAGCATTAATCACTACGCTCAAGATGAGTTGGCGATCTCAGACATAAACTACTACAAGCTGCCCGACACGACTTAAAACACAAAATGTTTTTCAAATTTAATTTTTCATACAAATTTTTCCCTGAAAATAGGGATGATATCTGATAAAAAAAAATTAGTAAGAATGAGATAATCGAAAAAATCTGTTTACTCTATATAAATATGAAGAAGCTACACGCTTTAAAAGATTTTGGAGGGCATTATTCCCAACCTTGTCGCGCGGCTCGGACAACGTATGCCGCTAGTATGAAGTTATATGGTCGTGACGTCACTTCTACGATAGTACTGTCCTTGTCTAACAGTTATTTTAAAACGTTTATAACTTGGCTTTTTTTTTTTAATGTTTGCACTATTTGCAAACAAATAATTTTTTGAATTTAAAAATTCAAAAAATGCCTTATTCATAATAAGTTCATAATCAGCCTAATATGTTCCCACTGTTGGGACACAGGCCTCCTCTCTGTGAGAGGGAGTGGGCCGTAATCCACCACGCGGGCCCAGTGCGGGTTGTGATGTTTTCCTTCACCGTTTTAAGAGCAGTGGGGGTGAAATATTTTTAGACAAAGTAAAGCGCCTGTCTGGGTTCGAACCTACGACCTACAACTCGTAAGTCGCGGCCGTTACCACTGGGCCATCCCTGCTCTCAAAAAAAAAATCCTTATTGATTTTTATTTTGCATGCGTTGCAATGCCTCTTTTTTTTTAAACCACCCCTTTATTTGAGCGAACAAAACAATAAAATATATATACTCAGATCGGTTTAGACGTTTTTTGAGTTTTAGCTAGACTAACAAACAGCAATAAATTTTTATTATTTACAAGAACAACAAGGCGATAGACAAGTCTCGGTTTCCTCACGATGTAATTTTTCGATCACCCATGTCAGTAATTTTGGATAAATAAAACTTTAAAACAGCTCAATAACAGCCTGAGGTTAGAGCTGTTTGTTTGGGCGCGGACTAAAGCTGAGGTTCCTTGGGGATGGCCGACTGGCCCAGGGCTAGATCCACGACGGTATCATTGATTCCGATTGGCCCTTCACCAATCGGAAGTTTCGCTTCGATTGCCAAGGGCCAATCGGAGCGACGAACGCGATCGATGCGTAAAGTCGAGATGGTTAAAATAATCTCACACTAGGGCCATTGGAATAGGGTGGAAAGTTCTTCATCCTCCACAGAAAAGGGAGGATCCAACCAGACGGGTGTCGCGTCTGGTTGGCATCTGCCTGACGATTGTCGTCGTGACGTTTTAAATACAGGGTCGCGGGAGCATCGACACACTAACCATGAATTCAGCGCCTGATTCTAGACCCCGAGCGTAGAAGCTTTTCGTCGGTTATCAAAACAAAGAAACTTCTGTTTCAAAACTGCATAACCTACGCGGTCAAAATTTGTTGCGAGTACTGTAGGCACACGGATAACTTTGCTTGCGCGTAGTTCTCGTATCGCGTTGTAGATGGCGCCACAATAATAATAAACACTTAGTAACTTACAGAAGCCTGAGGTTTAGGCAGCTGCTTGGGTGCGTAGTCCAGCTGATGTTCCTTGGGGATGGCCGACTGGCCTAGCGCCAGGCCCACGATGGCCGTCATGTTGCTCTCCGGGCCAAACACGTACAGCGGGATGCGGAGACGGTGGCCGACCTCGCGCATTTGTCTGAAAGAAGATGAGATAAATTAAGTATGCTTTTCAATAATTTACTTCTCCAAATTTCTGCCTCTATCTAATGCCTCTATCTATTTCCTTTCGAGGTACGGAACCATAAAAATCAACTCCTAATTCAATATTTTCTAATAATATAATACACATGATTTATTTTTATTTTTATTTCAAATAAATATTTGTTTCCAAATAGTGCAAACAATATTACAAAAACTGTAAAAGCTTAAAAAAATGCCATGACATAAACGTTTTAAAATAAGTGTTAAACAAGGTCAGCACTATCGTAGAAGTGACGTCATGACTATGAAACTTCATACTAACGCCATACATTGTCCGTACCGCCCGTATAGATTAACGAAAAAATCTGTTAAATCGATGTAAATATGAAGGAGCTACACGCTTTAAAAGTTTATTCAGGGAATCATTGCCGACCTTGTCGCGCGGTACGGACAATGTATTGGCGCTAGTATTAAGTTACATAGTAGAGACGTAACTTCTAAAATATTGTTGTCTTTGTCTAACAGTTATTTTGAAACGTTGATAACTTAGCCACTTTTTAAGCTTTTAAACTTTATATAATATTGTTTGAACTCTTTGGAAACAACGTTTTTTTGAGATAAAAAAAAACCTATGTACTTTTTTATGTTTGTGTTCGTTTTCTGGGTCATTTTTACCGCAAATAAGTTTTTTTCTTTCTTAACATAGTTAGTAGCAGGGCAGATAGATGATGGCACTCACCTAAGCCCTTCCTGGTAGTTAGGGCCCCCTCTCCTCACGAAGATGGTGATGTTGTACTGAATGAGCGCATCTTTGTACGACTCCATCGCGGTGATGATGCCTCGGAACGTGTCGGCTACGTTCGTGAAGTTCGCAATACCTCCTCCGATGATCAGGACCTGGAGTATGGAGAATATTAATAAGGTAACCCTCGGGACACCCAGATCTTACACAGATGTTCTCAACAGACCGGAGGAGATTTTAATAACTTCTGAAGGGAGGTGGGCTGGTTGGAATAACCACTGACGGCCGCCATGGACCAAACACAGTGCTGCACTTGAAGGACTCAGTGCGGGAACGAGATAACAGTGGTGACTGTTTTGCTAGAAGCGGCAGTTTGAGGTCCTCATCATCATCAAATCAGAAATAGGAGAACCAAGGTGACCAACACATAATCAGCTTATAATGTTCCCACTGCTGGGACACAGGCCTCCTCTCTGTGAGAGGGAGTGGGCCGTAATCCACCACGCGGGCCCAGTGCGGGTTGGTAGATGTCACATGTCTTCGAATTTTTGGTTCTAGGACATGCCGGTTTCCTCAAGATGTTTTCCTTCACCGTTTTGAGAGCAGTGGTGATTAAATTATTTACACAAAGTAAAGCGCCCGCTTGGGTTCGAACTCACGAGCTACAACTCGTAAGTCGGGACCGTTACCACTGGGCCACCATCCCTATTATGATGAATCCTGGTTACTGGTCAAAAATGTATCCTGTATGTGTGTTCATATCCCCTTACCTTCCCGTTGGGATGTTTCTCCCTGCACATGAGGCTGAAGATGGTCTTGGCATAGTCCGCGGTCTGCATCTCTGTGGGCGCGCCGGAGTACTCCCCGTAGTTGGCGAGCTCGGCCGCGCCGCCCAGCTCGCAGATGGTGTCCGTGTACACCACGGACGCTCCGCCGCCCGCTACCATCGTCCAGATGCGACCGGACTTGTTGAGGACTGTTAGCTGTAAGAAATAATAATAATATTAAAATAACATTGGACGGAGCGAGCTGCCTCGTTGGTCTAGTGGTCGCAATCGCTACTGCTGAGCATGAGGTCCCGGGTTCGATTCCCAGGTCGGGCAACGTGTTATTGGGTTTTTCTATCTAGAATTTTTCAGTAGCAGCCCGGAGTCTGGATTTGTGCCCGGTTGATGGCAATAGGCTCGCCCCCTATTACATGGGACTTAAACGTAACTGGCGAAATGTGGGTGTGCTATAGGTACACCTCTGCCCAACCCTTCAAGGAAACAAGGCGTGATGTTATGTATGGAGCTAGCCTTTTTTTTTTTTGGATGGGAAATCATCAAATGACTTCTCCCGCTCTGGGTGGACTTTTACTGACTGGATGGAGCTAACATGTTATCCTGTTTGTTTTTATGCATATAATAAGTTGTGAAGCTACTAAATTGTAAATCCGTAATTAGCTGTAAGATTAGTTTTTAATTTTAAGTGACATTGTTGAAGGGCTGTCTATTTTTTGAATACATAAATAAATAATGAATTTAATTAATTGACATAATCTTGGTCAGATCATGTGAGGACTACGCAGATAAGTGTCTGAAATGGTCTGAAAATTAAATAGACTGCTGTTTGGGGCTAAGTTAATCAGGTAGCAGAAAATGTGTCACTTTCGACACGACAGTCTATCGCATTTCGGCCAAAGTGGCAGATCACACTAGCCATCGACGTGAGAGATGTTATAGCGCACAAATGTGTGCGCAGACGCAGGTGCAGAGTGCACCCTTCCCTCGCTCTCACAGTCCGAATTTGGTCCGTCGGTTGTAAATAGCTATGCAGGTCAACTCAACTCAAACTCAAAATAATAATGGAGTTTGTCTGTGACCAAAAAAAAATTGTCTTACCTTCAAACTAGCCCCACTTTTCGCATCCAAATCAGCAATATGAGCCTCCTCAGGGTAAGCATCCCTTCCAAAGGGAGGTGGGAAGTTCACCTCCCCCCAGTTCTTAGCGCAAATGAAGTCTGCGGTCTGGTCAAGCTTGGCGGCCAAATCCAATAGGTAGATTCTCTCGTCGGTGACGACTATGGGATTTATCTCCATGTAAGTGAAGTATAGGTCCACGTAGACTCGGTATAGGGCGAGAATGAAGGTGTTTAGCAGTCTGTGGAACAAAGAAATGTGGCATTAAAGTATCTACATTGTTAGATGACAACACCGGACACTCCCCTCTAGCGTGGCCACGCATATACAAACTTTATAAAAAAACGAAATATATAATCCGAACGAAGTTCGACAAGTTTTTTTTTTTAAAGTTTTTTTTTTTCCAAAAAAAAACCATACGACTTCCGTTTTTTTTTTTTTTTTTTTTGTGATAAAGTTTTTTTTCCCCTTATTAGGTGTGGTAAGTAAATACAACAGGAAGTGAGTTTCAGGAAGTTATTATAACTAAGTGGAAAAATATGTATTATTGAAGGCCGTATTGTATACGACCGATGAATAATTGTATCAAAATTGTTACCTTTTCATCGCAGCTGATTTGATGTTTTTGAGCAGTACCCGCTCGATATCTTCACCAGTTGGGAATGTGTCTACTGGAACCTGGAAAAACAAGGAACAATCAGTTTAAAATATGAAATAATGATGTTAAAACTTTTCGCTTATTTTGATTCTTGTAGGACTTTGACAATTTAAGTTGGTAATTAATTTGCTTATCTTTTTCCCCGACTGTATAAAGCTAACAGTATTACGAATGTTTTTAAAATTAGAGTCAAGTCACTGCAAGACGGAGCCCTCGGTGTTAGAGAGAATCGTGACAAGTCAAACGACACTAATCGAGGTCTAGAAAGTGATGGGTGTCCCACCTCAACAGACTGAGTGCGAGGGCATCCAAGTTTCTTACGTCCACTCCCCCTTTGTATTAGACAGAACCGTGACAAGTCAAGCAACACTAGTCGAGGTCAAGAATAGGATGGGTGTCTCATCTCAAGACGGAGTGCGACGGCATCTACGTCTCCTACGTCCACTACCCCCTTGTATTGGACAGAATCGTGACAAGTCAAGCAACACTAGTCGAGATCTAGATAAGGATGGGTTTCCTTACCTCAAGACGGAGTGCGAGGGCGTCGACATCTCCTACATCCACTCCTCCCTGGTGATGGAACAGGATCGTGTCGGAGCGTCTGCCCGACATTATGTTAAGGTACATCTCATCGCTCTGCGGAAAGTAAGAAAAACAATTCATTATAAAGTCTCCTCAAGGAACTCCACAAGGAACGCTCCCCCCGCGCCCGCACGGTCGCAGAATCGCTGCGCCTCGGCAAAGTTCGCGCGTGCACAGATTGTGGAAAAAAGCAAACGGCTCGTCTCATGGTTACTGGTCATAGACGTTTATGGACACCTGCAAAACCAGGTCGGTCTACTCCCTAGGCACGAAATCCATAGTTTCGGCCGAACTTACGGGCATTAACAGATTACGTCTGGGCCGAACTCGGAATGGTTGCTTGCCCTTACATACATCAAGCATAATGAGCCTATTATGTTCCCACAGCTGGGACACAGGCCTCCTCTCTGTGAGAGGGAGAGGGCCGAAATCCACCACGCGGGCCCAGTGCAGGTTGATAGATGTCACACGTCTTCGATTTTTGGTTCTAGGACATATCAGAAGTAAGGTCAACTGTCAAATCGTGCTCTCATTAATACTTAGTTCGGTCTCCAAACTAATCATACGTCCGTAAACGACACGGAGTAGAATTAAGTTGTAGGAACTACGGATTTCGTTATTAGGGGAATAGATCTCCAGATTTCTTGACGGATTTGGTAGAGTAGTTTCTCCAGCGAGATTTCGCTCTATAAACAAGGTCAAATTAAATCAGCGATCGATACTCCGAAGACGTGATTGGAATCGATATCCAAACAAAAGGAAATAAATGAAAAAGTGGGGTCATCGACCTCAGTCAGTGTAGTCTTCTTCTCTTCTTTGTCGATCCCTCAATGCTGAGAATCGCGACCACTTACGACGCATGTCCAACTTATGCGGTCTTCTGCAGTGGACAGCTCGGTAGATGCTGCCTTCCCAATCGCGTCTGACCATTTTGCCGCTGTTCTCCTTCCACCCGGCCCAGGATCATATGCATATCCAGACCATGTTTAGGTGAACGCATAATATGTCCGAAAATATAGATAGCCACTTGGTGATGATGAGTTCCTCCAGTATGGATTCATTCTCATGGCGTTCACACGTCGAAAGCTTCGATCTTACTGCTTTTTTTGACCACGTTTCCGCGCCGAAATAAAAATTGGAAGAAACTAGACCACGCATCAGTCGTATTTTGGACAGAAACGGCCACACCCGAAGACAGTTCGCAGATACTGATGATAGACAGTAAAATTTTATCTCTGTCAAACAAATAGCTGTCAACACGATAGAAGGTCGCATACTTTGGCTTTATTGGTACGTTGAAACACGAGATAAATAGATTTTCTATCTCCAGTACGCCAAAATTGGGAGAAAGATATAATATACGTTATTGGGTTTGGCCAATCTTTTTGAAAAAAAGGCAAGTTCGAGCCGACACCTCCTGCTGGGCCCTCCGCGTTTCCATTTACTGCTGTTTGCGACCTTCTATTTTATAACTGGATGATGGGAAGGGAGGCATTTGCCCTGCAGTGGGACGCAAGTTGACAACAATAATACTTACAGCGTCATGCTTAACAAAAGGCTCGACGATGAAATGCCTGAGCTTGCCGGTGGCTGCCCCGACCTGCTGCTCCTTGCCGATATGTTCTCCGAGCCATTTCCTCACGTCGGTGGCTGACTTGTTCACTCCCACCAGCCCTAGCTTGCCCCGACGTTTGATCAGCTGGTCTGGTTTCACTACCAGTTGCTGCGGAAGAGAAATAAGAAGTTTATAATACTAGTACTACAATTTTTTTTTTTTATTGTACACAAAATGATACGGTATATATTTATTTTTGTTGCCGTATATAATAACTTATGTATTTATTTACTTATCATATTTTTTATTTTTTTTAAATACCTTATTAGGATTTATTGATGTCCGTATATGTGTCCGTGGCATCATAAAGGGCCCTGTCAGAATATCAGCGCTGCGTTATTTATTTTTTTAAATATCGCAGCATTA
Source organism: Dasypolia templi (assembly GCA_963555695.1). Taxonomy (NCBI): domain Eukaryota; kingdom Metazoa; phylum Arthropoda; class Insecta; order Lepidoptera; family Noctuidae; genus Dasypolia; species Dasypolia templi. Next base: position 7,927,209 of record OY743166.1, read on the forward strand.
TGCTGAGATAGGAGCCTTTTTGGCCTCGCACAGGCCTTTTTACTGTTTTTTGTTGTTATTCTGTTAGTTTATACATTGTTTGTTATTTTTTTACTATTTGTATTCCCTGTGCGTGTCCCAAATAAAATATTTTTCTTTCTTTCTTTCTTACTAATGTAGTTATCAAGTTAAATTTTAAACTCTCTCGACGCAAACAAAAACTGCTGAACAGATTTTCTCCTTTCTTTTTTAGCTAAGAACACTCTCAATTAAATCACCTTTCAAACAAAACAAAAAACGGTTTCGCCGTTTGAGAGCTACGATGCAGCAGATAGACACACAGATACAACTTATAGGTAGACCTGTCAGCACAGAATCGCCTTATTTCATGCTCTATCCTTTTCTATCGCTCAGGATTGTCATTCAAGAGCGAGAATCTGCGGTGCGATTCGATTCCGCCGCGCGCACTCTATCTTTCTCGCTCTTGGAAATGACAATCCAGAGCGACAGACAAGGATAGAGCATTAAAAAAGGCGATTCCGTGTTGGCAGATGTGGGTCAACTCTATAACACCCCACTTTTTCCGTCGGAGGTTAAAAATAAAAGTATATAACTCCACAATGGGCAGAGCTTGTATAGTCACTCCACATTTTGGTAGTTATGTTATTTAACCCCCGAAGTCTCAAACGACATCTTAATAAAAATGTCGTGATGGCCCAGTGTTTCAGGCCTCGCCTTGTAAGTTCAAATCTAAGGCATGTACCGAGCGGGCGGGCGGGCGATGCGAAGGGTGGATTAAGGGAACCAGAAGCTAGTATCAGATAAACAATCACAAGTATATTGACTCATTTATTTTGATAAGTTTCTTGATCACTATTATAACATTATGTTATCAAAATGAGCAATACAAAAACCGGCCAAATGCGTGTCGGACCACGCACAAATAAGGGTTCCGTAGTTGGGACGAATTTATCCCAAAAACAAACTTAACAGTAGTTGATAAGCATGGTCTCCCATACATTCCAAATGCAAATGTAAGTTGGGCGACTATTACTCGTAAACTTGTAAAGCCTCATTAGCTATGACGGGTTTCCTTTTACATTCGTAATAAATATACTGCTACCGTGAACTTTGTCGCATATCAAGAAACAACCATTTAGCTGGCAGGGAGGGGGCGGTGGGGGGGGGGGACTTGACTCTAACAAAAATTATCACCTTAAAGCTTAATATTTCACAAACGGTTTTTCTGATTACACCATTTTGTCAGACGAACTAAAATGTAACCATGTCAAATTATAGCCTTCTAGGACTAAGAGTTTCTGAGCTAAGCTGAGGACTCGACGGACGGACGGACATGGCGAAATTATAAGGATTTCTTGTTGACTACTTCAAACCCGATAACTAATTTCTTGTCTAATACATTATCTTATTCATTTGATGAAATGTGGACTTTATCAATACCTATTTCATGTAACAATATGACTCACTGTCATTACAGTGAGTCCATTTGCAGTTCCATGAAATACTCGCCCCCTATTACATGGGACTTAAACATAACTGGCGAAATGTGGGTGTACAGGTACACCTCTGCCCAACCCTTCGGGGAAACAAGGCGTGATGTTATGTTATGTAAATATTTTGCTGATCCAAAATCACATATTTTTTGTAATTTAGACTGCATAAACTCATACATACATAAACCCACGCCTTCTTCCCATGGGGGTAGGCAGATACCACAGAACGCCACCTGCTACGATACTTACGTACTCCTTTTGCCTCGTATACGTTCATACATCTGGCCATACACGCGCGCCGGTTGCGAGTACTACGCACTTGACCTTTCGAAAGAACATCACCATTAAGGTCACGATATGTCCTCCTAGGGCGTCCTCTCCCGGCGTTTTCACTCACATCTGCCTTGTTAGTCTCCTTATATTCATCCTCTCAACATGACCAAACCATCTAAGCGTACACTTTTTAATTTTTGTCACTACATCTTTTAAAACGAACCGTTGCCTTATCACATCATTCCTCAGCCTATCATTCATGTCACACCACAAATACTCCACAAGGAACGCATTTACTCTGCTTTCACACTTCTTACAAAGCCGACTTAGACAACTATCTCAAAAAATTTGAATGAATGAATGAACTATAACGTATTTTTATCTATATTTAAACGAAACTAAACAAGCAATCTTGTTTTACTTGGTGGCGTGCAAGCGTGAACCCTGCTCCTTCCTAATATGTGCGGAAGCTTTGTTTACCACGTAAAATTTTAACATTAATAAAGCCGGAAAAACTGGGTAACTTTGAAAAACAGGGCATCTGGCAAGTGTAGCTTCGATCGACCCTTGCGGCTGTTAAAGCCACGAGCCACTGGACCAGCACTGCCCTCATCTTAAAGACAATTTAATCTAATACGTCCTTACCTCCTTGGAGAGCCATGGATTCTTCCCGAGCTCGTCCTCCCAAATGGTGCCCTGTTCGAAGGTGGCGAAGCGACACGGCACAAACGCAGTACCAGCTGCTATGTGCCTGGAAACAATTTAAATATGGCTATTAAAAGATGGTTTTCATAATTGGCTTCTAGATTTTTCCATACATTTTATAGACGAGGACGTTCACGTTAATATCGTCACATTTGAAATGGTAAATGCCCACATTGCATAGCCTAAGCATTTGATTGTATAGGGCTACACTAGTAGCCACATTTATAGGCCACTCTTTAAATTTACTTTGATTAGAAGAACCTCATACGAATAAGAACCTTATTTCTTAAATGCATAAGGATAAAGTCAAAGAGCGGTCTATGAAGGTTGTTGTAAGAAAGAATTTTTCGGTCAGAGCAGCAGCGCCTTAGTTGCGTCACACTGAATCGTTTTGAAGGATATTGCTTCATAAGTTCGAAAAATTTGTCGGCTCAACAACGTAAGTAACGCAATGTATGTTGTTGAACTGTCAAAAAGAAATTACCCCGAAGATCTAACGGATAGTTAAATTTTATTCGAATGAAGACCCGACAATAGCTAGCTTTTAAAAAAAAACCTCAAATTTTTTACACTGTTAAAAATAGCATTACTTATCGTTTAAAAACACTTTAATGATATCATCATAATTTAGAGAAATAGTCATAATGAATAAGGTCCACCTTGTGGGAGGCCTTCCAACGCTACGTCTTCCGGTACGCGGTCGCCACTTCAGAACCTTTCGACCCCATCGGCCATCTGGTTCTGCGAGCAATGTGCTTTGTCCACTGCCACATAAGTTTGGCAATTCTTCGGGCTATGTCGGCTACCTTGGTTCTCCTGCGGATCTCTTCATTTCTGATTCGATCACGTAGGGCAACTCTAAGCATAGCCCTCTCCATTATCTTTTGGGTGACTTTGAGCCTTCTAATAAAGCCCATTGAATATTTAAGTGATTATCATCATGCTACACCTTTATGGAGCTAAGCAGTCAATCAAGACATACAGGGGGGTCGACGTCGAGCCGGAGTCGGGTGATAGGTCGGGTCTTAATAGTAACCAAAAAAAATTACAACAGGATTTAAAAGACCATCACAGGCAGTCGATTTTCTATTTTTTTTATTTAATTTTATAAATGGACGTCATTTTTAACATACCAAGCAAATATTTTTCTGTTAACCATTATTACTTGACCTATCCGATGCCGGCATGACGTCGACTTACGGGGCACCCTGTTTACAGGATGAATTATTGAGATAAGACAGTACGGCTCCTTCAAAATTGAGATCTTGGTTCCTTTGACATCTTAGCCTTATAATAAGGAAATGACTGTGCTGACATATGTAGGTCAACCCTTAGATTTCTAAACGATCAGCTCAACACCGAAAGTTGAAACACCAGTGCGCGATATTTTTACGTCTGTGCGTACGTGGGCTTACCCACAGATTACATAAAAACAAAAACTTACCTATTAATAAGGTCCTTGCCGGTCGCCTCATAAATAGCTTTTGACGACATGTTTCTGTGTGTACGATAATCTGTTACTGTATTGTTGCGGCCCACGTCATAGGGATGTTAATTTCGCGGTGACAGGTGTAGGTCAAACGCTAGATTTCTAAACGCTCAGCTCAACACCAGTGCGCGATAAAATCCTGCCGCGATATTTTTACGTCTGTGCGAACGTGGGCTTACCCACAGATCACATAAAAAAACTTACCTATTAATAAGGTCCTTGCCGGTCGCCTCATAAATAGCTTTTGACGACATGTTTCTGTGTGTATGATAATCTGTTACTGTATTGTTGCGGCCCACGTCATAGGGATGTTAATTTTAGCTGTGGACAAGAGAAAATTCAAGTTTAGTTTATGGTTTAAAAAAAGTATTGTGTCTAGCTGCTTAAACGGTATGCTTCGGGATAGTTTCGAACTCGAAAGTAGCCCTTAGTTACTAAATCTACACTTGTCTGAGTTCGAGTTTCCAACCGTAAAAAAAACTAAGGAGTATTCATAAAAAAAGGTAGACTAGAGATTTTTAAAGATTTGATAAATGGTTACATTTCTGTAAGTAGGTTTGTACAAACACTTTACCACGTCAATAATATTTTAAAACTAGATGAGCTCGGCGATTTATATCTGACTACTCTGAGAAGAAAGGCCGAAACAAACTCAGAGCCTCTTTTAAATTCCGGACATAATCTTCGTCAGATCATGTGAAGACCATGTAGATTGGTGTCTGAAATGTTTTTTGGGGAAAAAACATTTGTCAATAATCGTGCAGCTCAACTCAGAACTTAAGGAGCTCAACGATTCGACGAACCAAGAAAGGAGATTTGGGTAGGCTGCATAGATTACTATAACTGCCTGATCATCATTAAAACTAACTGAGAAAAAAAAAACACAACAAAGCATTGACCCACATCACATAGTCCTCACATTCACAATAATTAAAATAATACAATACTTTACAAAGTGAATACTCATGTCGTTGTGTATATAAAAAGTATTTAAAAAATCGCACATAATCTTTGAGGACCATGTAGATTAGTGTAAGAAATGTTTTTTTGAGGAAAGAAACACAGATTGAGTGGACCTGTACAATCGGTGCACGTATTTGTCAGTAACCGTGAAGCTCAATGAACTGATTCATTGTACTAAATAAGCCAGCAAAGTAGTCCTCTTTGTTAATATTATTGTTTAAATTCAATGCAATAGACTGCATTTAATTCAGCATTAAGTGACAGTTGGTAGTCAACTATACATTTCCCTCAATATATTTATGACACTACACATAAACGACCATGCGAGATTACACACTATATATACTTGAGTCAATGACCAAGTGAGGAACACTTTAATAAATAAGTAATACGTAACAATATAGCTAATCAGTTGTGTACCAATAAGCATGTCAAATGTACAGGAAATAACATTGTCAAAGTCATTTAAAGTTCGGGTAAAACAGAGTCATTTCACTATTGTATAGAATCAAGTTCTTCTAACTTAAAAAGACAGCCGTGCTGCTGGAAAGTTTAAAGCGCCATTTCTTTTTACCAGCTAAAGCACTAGGAACTTGTGAAGGGCGTTTTGAGGGATAGTCAAGATGTAATTTTGACGTTAAAAAAATGCCGATTCTCAGCCTAGTTTGAATAAATGATTTACGATTTTGATTAACTTAATAACGCTCAAGAATATTTTTGTTGTCTAAAATAATATTAAAAGAGACAGCGAGAGAAAAAGAGAGAAGAAAGAGAAAAGGAAGGAGGGGGAAAAGAGATTAGTAGTATTTGGCAAGACCAATGAAACTGTACGCGATCAGCACATAAATTACGTTTAGGAGCTGTCAGTGTCATTAGTTTCTGTGGAATATTGACACTGACAGCTCTTGAACGCGTTTTAGATGTGCTGAACGCGTTCAGTAACATTGGAGAAAACGACCCCGAGATGACGACGAATTTATAATAGAAGTGTGGAGAAAGTAGAAATGCTGTGCTGACCAAAAATCCTACTTCTTAGACTACTAATATGATAAACGCAAAAGTTTATGATGAAGGATCGACGAGTGCGTTCCTCTTGAGATAATTGCCGCGGGAAACAACTAGTAAATAAATTAAATGGGATAAGACAGGATAGTGATAATGGTGACTTTGTAAGTGGAATTACATGTCAAAGTTCCCTGAAACTAGACTAAGGATCATCGGTCAATGCAGTATTATAAAATATATGAGCCTCACTTAGGGTGGATTTCACCAATGAAACTGAACGCGATGATAGCATAAACTACGTTTAAGAGCTGTCAGTGTCATTATTTTCTATGGAATATTGACGCTGACAGCTCTTGAACGCGTTTTAGATGTGCTGAACGCGTTCAGTAACATTGGTTAAATCGTTAGTATTAAATGAGAAAGTAATGTTTGTTTGTTACGCTTTCACGCTAAAACGGCTGAACGGATTTGGATGAAATTTGTCGTTTGAGAACATGACCTGGAGAAGGACTTATACTACTTTTCAACCTGGAGCGCAAACAAAGTCGCAGGCTTGTTTGCTTGTTAACATTATAAATTCAAGTCGCTATTCGTGTTTGTCTGTGTGGCCGCGTGGTTCTTCTAACTACGCAACATAATTATGATCTTCACCATCATTAAATACCGATTTCACTGATAAAACTGAATGTGATCAGCACATAAACTAAGTTTAATTTAAACCCAGTTCAAGAGCTATTAGTGTCAATATGCCATAGCAATTTTGACAATGACTGCTCCTGAACGCGTTTTAGATGTGCTGTAAGCGTTCAGTTACATTGGTGAAATCGGCACTAAGAGAATTTATTCCGAAAAGTTTATGTTTATATTACTTTAATGACGGACTCGTTGGTCTAGTGGTCGCAAGAGCTACTGCTGAGCATGAGGTCCTGGGCTCGATTCCCAGGTCGGGCAAAGTGTAACTTATTGGGTTTTTCTATCTAGACTTTCACAGTAGCAGCCCGGAGTCAGGATTTGTGCCCGGTTGATGGCAATAGGCTCGACCCTATTACATCTGGCGAAATGTGGGTGTACTATAAATACACCTCTGTCTAACCCTTCTGGGATTACAGGCGTGATGTTATGTTATGTGTTAATATTAAATATCCGTCTATTAAATTAAAACCGTGCAAAGCAGGAACGGGGTCACTAGTTGGTTTTATAGTGGTCATCTGTCATCATGAAAACCATAGAAACGAGTTTTGTCGACAAAAGAATAGACAAAAAGTCATATAAATAACATTTTGTCTATTCTTTCGCCGACAAAACCCAGTAAGTAATAACACGCGTGCTGGTCTTTTTAAAGTTTTAATTTAACAATTAAATAGAGGAAGAATCATGACATAACATTAAATTACCAACAAAAAAAAACCGCACCTTATTTACATAGACAAAAGAAACTCGTCGAAACAGCAAAACCTCAAAAAATTTCGAATTTAGAACGAGGCGCGGCCTGCTTCCACGCATCAACAATTGGTCGGCTGGTTCTCAAACGAGTTCTGATTGGTCGCGCCGCGTGGTGCGATCGCCTGATCCGATCTTGCTTGCGACTACGTCATCAGGTAGAATCAGCTGAGGCGAAGTAGGTATAGTGTACGTTGGGCAGGCAGGTTTTCTTTGCCGGTTTACAATTGCCGCGTGGTTGGAGGACATTGCTCTTTTGTATGCTGTTATTAACTTGTTAGGAAAAGATTAGGATGCTTGTATTTGTGGCAGTTCCTACAAATGTTTTGTATTTTTTTATTGAAGACACCATCATCTGTCTCGGCGTTCTACAAAACAATCTATTTAAAAAAAATCTATTAGTTTTTCGATTGTTTCCACCCCGCTAGTTTTCGATTGTTCTAAGAATTAGTTTGGAAACTCAATACCATTGAGGAACAGCTCGCGATTGAACGCACCATGCGCCAGTCGCAATAACAGACCGAGTCAGACTCGAGTCCAAGTCGAAACAATCGAGAACCATCGAGATGTTCGAACAATCGAATAAAACCTCTAGCCATAGCGCATCGCCAGCTTTTGACTTCCAGTACGATGCTGACGCGATTACTATCAAGAATGTGTCATGATTTACATTAATAGAGATAATCTGTTTATCTATTAAATAGGGCAATAGCTATATAAATTACTAATTAACTGATTATTTTCATACAAGGCTTCTCTATCTACAAGAATCTGCATAACAAAACATCTTGCCTGTATTCCGAGAAGGGTTGGGCAGAGATGTACCCATAGTACACCCCCATTTCGCCAGTTATGTTAAAGTCCAATGTAATAGGGGGCGAGCCTATTGCCACCAACCGGGCACAAGTCCAGACTGCAGGCTGCTACTGAACAATTCCAGATAGAAAACCTCAATAACGCTTTGCCCGCGGTTGATGGCAATAGAATCGCCTCACATGAAACTTAAGAGGCTGACAAGATCTAAAACGTAATTTATTACAAAAACTTAAGTTATTATCTATTTACAAAAACTCTTTTGATGAACTAAAAAAATAAAACACTATTTCGTTAAAGTTGCTTGTAGAATAATCTGACAAAAAATCAGAATGATTGCATGTATGATTTTTAATCGTTAAAATATTTTTTTAGAGGTACTTCGTGTTTTTTTTTTCTATCGTATCAAATTATTTGTATTCGCTACTGCTGAGCATGTGTTATTGGGTTTTTCTATCTGGAATTTCTCAGTAGCAGCCCGGAGTCTGGATTTGTGCCCGGTAGATGGCAATAGGCTCGCCCCCTATTACATGGGACTTAAACATAATTGGCGAAATGTAGGTGTACTATATGTACACCTCTGCCCAACCCTTCGGGGAAACAAGGCGTGCTGTTATGTGTTATGTTATCTAACCAGCATATATCCTGAAGAACATCATTTTTTTTTCTTTACTGCAGTGGATCATATACTTTTAGGCATTATAAAACTTGCGTGTAGGCACAGATATTATAATACTACGTACAGATACCCAATCCCATACAAAGAAATGACACCTCCCTAAGTCTGGCTATTGAGCTGGCAATTTTTCGTCATCAAAATGTTCAACAGATGGCAGCATCAGCGATTTACTAATTGCCAGAGACAGTAGTTTTACAACGCCATCTAGGAGTCGACCTACTTTTAAAACGTTTCGTGCCATCCTTTTAAATAAAGTTTTATACTTCCGGTTTCAGAAAAACATGTTAATAGATTTATTTTATGTTTCTGTGTAAAGAAATAGATTTAAAATAAGTTATTTGATTTAAATTTGTAACTATAAAGGTTATTTAAAAGACAGGACAAATTGAGTAAAACACCATCTATTGCAAAGAGCTCTAAACAAAATGATTAACAGATGGCTACTTTTATCATTATATGGGTTCGAATAGAAGGTAAAAGCTTATTTTATGTTTGTTTGTTGAAAAACGAGTGTAAATAGATAAATCAGCATTTATCAAGGAAGTCTTGATTTTTACTAATCTTACTTTAGCCAAAATTCTGCCGTTTATCGCTTTCTAATGATTGTTAATTTCATTATGGTAACCTATGCTGCCATCTTTGACTTTAATTGAAGACTAATTATAAAATGTTCTAGTTGAGACCCCATGGTTTAGGTCACGTAGTCCCCTAAACATAACTCGTGAAACGTGGGTAGGGACATTACCTGATCCTTCTTACAAAGAAGAAGATTGGAAGAGGAGGTCACCACACCTCTAACTCTTGTTTCCCACAAGGCGTGAAGTTATGTTACGTCATGCGTAGACAAAATTCCTTCTACACCTAATCGTCGATTGAGTCAGTGTAACAGTAATGTAGGGCAGCTTCGTTCAAGATCAAGGTCTCTACGCAGTGACGTAAAGATACGGCGTGAAGGTTGTTCAAGAAATACTTTTTTATGCTTATATTGATCTATAAATAGATTATGAGAGATATCGGAATTGTAAATGGTGTTAAGATTGATATGCATTGGTTTGGAAGAGGGAAATTTCGCTCACGAAGACGTGGTAGATCGGAATCAAATTAGGCTGAATATCAGCACTTTTCAAATGTCCAAATTATGTAAGACAGTCTCCCAAAACGCCCGCCTTTCACCACTTCCTAGTGCTTTAGCTGGGAAGAAGAAGTGGCACAACAAACTCCCCAGCAGCACAGTTGCCTGTTCAGTTAGAAAAAAACTTTATACTATACTAGCACTTCGCCAACGACTTCGTCCGCGTGGATTTCGAAAAGAAAACACTGCCTATGTTCATCAGTCATAATTGCGGCTCCTAATGGTAAAAAAATTTTTCAAATCGGTCCAGTAGTTTCGGAGCCAATTCAATACAAACAAACAATCAAATCTTTCCTCTTTATAATATTAGCGTAGACAATAGTATTCGGATATAATCTAGCATTGATTCGAATTTCTATGTTCAATGTTCGAACGAAATAGTGATTTTTGTATCGAAGGTTAAGCTAAGCTTGTTGCGGTCGGTCCATGGATGGGTACATTACATTTAGAGACTCTTCCGTGCCTCGGAAAGCACGATAATCCGTAAGTCCCGTCTGTCATTCTTAGAGCTTTGACAATCGTGACTACCTAGTCAGAAGCCCAAAAAGTCGGACAACCAGACTTACAAAGGGATATCGTGTTAGCCAGTAACTGGGTTATGGAGGTCAGGTAGGCAGTCGCTCCAAGCAAAATGCTGGTTTTCAGCAGAATCCTCTTAAACTGGAAGCCGACCCCAAAATGCTCATAGTTAGAAAAAAAAACTAGGCAGATTGACTATTTAAAGCGTCACGAAAGGTCACGAAGACGTCGAAATTCATTGATTCGAAATTCTATGAGCAAGAAAAGAAAAAAAAATCTATTCGGGAATATAGTACAGTCGTGCGCGCGGCGCTAGAACCACACGCGGACTGCGAGAACGTTTCCGAGCCATAGTAGTCCGTAGTCAGTTCTTTGAACCTTTTGAACTTGCTTTTGTTCGGAATGAAAACGAAATAACGTTTTCAAAAACCGGTTTATTCCGTTATCTGTCTATTATATTTAATAATAATAACCGACTGAATGAAATTCGTAATAATATTCGTAGTTTCGGATCGAAGATAGAACAACTCAAATAACGAAAAAAATACCGGCCAAATGCGGCTCGGACTCGCGCACCGAGGGTTCCGTACAAACCTGTAGGTATATAAGACCAGAGTATTTGATATCAATTTCAATTGAATACTTCTACGCGTTCAAAAGGGGTAGTAAGTTTCAAATTATTAAAAATAATTATATGATGTAACTAAAAATGTACTGTTTTCGCAATTTTTCCTTTACCTGTGCTATAAGACGTTGCTTCGTACCAAATTTTAAGATTCTGAGTTCGCGGGAAGTACCCTGTTGGTATTGCAAGTGTCGAAAATTTTCGGAAGTTTGCGGCATAAACGGCTGTATTTTTTTATCGCGTTGGCTTAGAATTTTTTCACAGCTCCAAGGGACAGTAGACCTGAGTATTTGATATCAATTCCAGCTTGATACCTCCACGCGTTCCTGAGAAAAAAGGTCTTGACAGACAGACAGACGGACGGACAACAAAGTGATCCTATAACGGTTCCGTTTTTTCCTTTCGAGGTACGGAACCCTAAAAAAACCGTTACAAACGTTTTAATCGAAAACGATTAAAATTTTGTTATTTTGTTCTTTAAATAATAACTAGCTATTACCCGCAACTTCGTCTGCCATCCAGGATATAAACCATCTTCTTACCCAAGTCATGGTCTACACGTGTGGCCATTTTTCATTGAAAAGCTCAACAAACGAGAAACTAAGACTTGAAGGATTCCATAAATTAAAAAAAAAAAACACATGTGTAACTTCAGCTTTTCCCTAGTCTCCTGATTTATTGCCAATAAAAAAAAAAAAGACTTTACAAGACAATAATACTATTAGTCACACTTGTTACATGTAAGTACTTACGTATTTGTTTTGCATAAAATTACACGCTACTTGTAGGTTAATAAATTTTACGTGTCTCAAAACATTTATGTAACATGAGTTTACATTTACAGGAGGAAGCGCCAAGGTAGCTCGTGAAATCAAAATTTTCCTACGTTTTTTTTAAATTTGCAAGTCAGTATTAGGTTGTAGATTGTATATAACTTGGTAATATAACTCCGTAAGTTAGTGTAATCCTCAAATATCAAGATTTCATGTAATAGTCTTTCATTCATTTGGATGAAGTAAAGTACTTAGGTGTAACAAAGGAGATGTTTCCAAATGGGCCAGGTCTATGTACACTACCTCAAAAACAGATTTAAATTTATGCTATTGTGGTAGTTAATTGATATTTATCAATTATTTTTATCGACTTTCAACGTGGCGTCATGGCGAATTTAGTTACTATGTGCTTAAAAACAATAACATTAAACTCTAGAATGACCATTGAATATGAGAGACAATTGTCAGCGGTCACAACATAGTCACTTCTGTCACTTTCGTCATGTCAAACGTCATTTGTCAATCAAATTGACAGCTTACCGCCATGACGGGTTTTTGTTGAGTGTTGCAATGTGTAATTTCCAGAAAACAAAGACATTTTAAAGCAACTGGACAATTGAGAACTGTTTTAAATATATTTCCATATTTTTGAGTAAAGTGTACAAAGACCTGGCCCAGGATCAGGGAAATCTTCTTTCAAAAGTTTCACAATGGATTTGAAATCGATGACTCAAAAAGTGTTAAGCAACAAGCTTCGTAATTCAAGAAACCATTAAAAAAAACATCTGTCATGTTTTTATCTTCAGTCGTCATCTCCGTGTTCATCCCCTTCTAGCCATGTCATCTTTCACACAGTCCATCCATCGTTTCCTTAGTCTTCCGCAACTCGTAGATAATAAATCAATCCAATAAATAAATCTTTTGTGAAGTTGTGAACTATAATAATATGTGACTAATATAAAATTTGTTTCTATTAATATCGTGTAGGCAGATAAAAACGTACGCGTTATAATCATTCAATCAATGCACACCCAAGGACGCATTGGACATTTAAGGAAAATAAACAAATCTAAAAACCATTTAAATTCCGATCAAGTCCGAACCTGCATGGAGTATTGCAGCCACCTCTGGGATGGCTCAGCAAAATACCAACTTGCCGAGCTCGACTCAGTGGAACGCAGAGCTAAGAGGCTCAAAGGCGACGTAAAACTGGTGGATGCCAAGCTTCACAGCTTAGCTTATCGCCGCAAGGTTGCCTGCTTGTCGGTCTTCTATAGACTGTACTTCGGTGAGTGTCCGCAAGAACTCCACGACCTCATCCCACCTGCCCCCTTCTACCATCGGACATCTAGACGTACTGCTAATCACCATCCATATTTAGCCCACCAATTCGCACTAAGCCAATTCCAAACATCCTTGATAATGCGCACGGCAAAAGAGTGGAACTCACTACCTGCGTCTGTGTTCCCGAATGCATTCAACCCGAATCTCTTCAAAGTTAGAGTGACTTGTCTCAGTCACTTCTGACCTAGACTAGAGTCAAGAGCAAACCCATCAAATAATAATAAAAAAGGTAAAATTTGGTTGTTTGTAAGTTTCTATGTAGGGGTTAATCTCTGGAAATACCCGGTCGGATAAAAAAATCTTTTTTCATTGTAAAGCCCAATTTTTGAGAAAGGTTATAGGCTATACACTCGTAAGAGCCGCATAAAAACGAAAAAAAAAAGTCTGTAAGAACGTTAAGTGAACTAACAGCATGTGTGTATAATTTTCACGCGCCATTATCGCGGGCAAACGCTAGTAGGAAGTAAGATAATGAGATTGGTATAATTCGCAACAACAAAATAAGTGTGACCCCCTGAATGGTAGGCGATGTCGCATCAGACCAAGACGATGATGGAGGGACGAAATTGACTCCTACCGATAGAACTGGCCCACAATAGCAGAGGACAGAACTGTTTAGAAAAGACAGGGAGACTTAGGGAGACTTTTTCATAGCAGTAGGATAATACAGGCGAGAGAGATGCCAAAAGCAAGGTCCTTTAAGTGAGCAGTACATTATTTTTTTGGAATGCCGTCTCGCAGGTCAACCTAGGCGGTTGTCGGCTGCTTCACCGGGCTATACTGTAGATGCCTTAATAAGTTAAGCCCTCCAGCCAGGGCGTACAACGTAACTAAGTGACTACACGCTGTGGTGTACGGACTTCGGCTTAGGGCGTTGAACGGTTGCCCCAAAAAGTTTAACAGAAAAGATGCAGATGCAGATTACATTTAAAAGAGCCGAGAAAGCAGTTGAACCCCGCCAAAAGATTCAAAGGAGAAACTCGACCTGAATCAGCTCGGCTGCGACGTCGTAAAAAGACAGTCGGCCATGGACAAATATCACCCGTCTCTCCATTAATCCAATGCTTACTTCAGGGTGCATACTCGGTAGGCTCACACTCCTGCCTATCCTTAATGGTAGGGAAGTCGTGCCCTTCAACTCCCGTACGGTCTATTCCTTGATATGCAATGGTCTTTGTAGCATCATGAAGCATGAGGCTTCAGGGGCTAGTGCGAATCTTGGGTTCATTCGATTAATCGAGTCTGATCCCATTCATTCAACATGTGCACCATTTGATTCAGGATAGTATCATACATCATACATATGAATAAATGTTGATGATATAATAGAAGACTAAAACCAAAAAAAAATGTCTATTACACACAATCATAGTAAACACGAATCGTGAAGTAACCGTTAAAAACGCTGTCTTTGTTATGTCTGAATGGCATTTCTTTAACAGTAATATTTATGTTAATCGATGCAAAGAATGTTGCCTGGTAAGGTGTGTTACACAAAACCGATTTGTCGCAAGTTCAGGGAAATAATTTAGTACCAAAACGCACGAATGGTACCGTCCGACGCGATTTGAAACCAAAAACTAGTATGTTATGTTGTGAGTTCCTCTCATAGAATTAAGCAGAAACTACAGAACGCCACCTGCTACGATCCTTACATACACCTTTAGCTTCGTTTGCGTTCATAGGTCTATATTCAATTTCTATCTATCTATTCTGATACTATTAATAAAGCTGAAGAGTTTGTTTATTTGTTTGAACTACCAGTTAGATAAAAAAAAAAAAAAAGATTTTTATTATCTCATTCTTGAGGAATAATATAGGCTATTTAGTATCACGCTATGGCCTTAAAGAGACGAGCAAAAATAAAAGAAATCTTGAAAGAACGCTAAGCGAAAACCAAGATAAAACGCGGGCAGGTGCCAGGGCTGGGGCTCTGTCTCGCATAGGGTCGTAGCATTAAGCTGAGCGATGGCACTTTTGCATGTATGTGACGCATATTTTCCCCCAACTTGTTCTTTTTGGTGTCTGTATTCGTTCACTGCGTCATGTTTACCCCAAATAAACGTTTTTTCTTACTTTCAGTGCGACGGTGTGGGTCGCGGGAACTTTTTCTATTCGAATTCTTAAATTTCACGCGGACGACGTCGAGGGTGTAATTCGCAACTTAGCCTGTGATTTAATACTGGACAAATTCTGCTTCAGCATTTCGTGCCTTATCAAGATATCCAACCTCATTACGTGCTCGACCTACTTCATGAACGAGGTCCACAAGAGGATTTCGACACTTGGTTGGGTTATTAACTTTTGGAGAACCTTGATAAACGTGCTGCGCAAAAAATAAATTGGGTGCCCAATAGCTTTGGGTACGGGCCTATATGATGGGAGGTGGTTACTGCCGTCTTTTGATTTTTTGTAATGTGCGTTTTGTTTGTGCAGAATTTAAAAAAATATATCTTTCTTTATTTTTCTTTCTTTCCTTGACTTTCAACATGTGGCCTTACGCGAGCGTTTATAGCAAAAACTTTTTACTAACAAAAAAAAAAAACTGTACAGAGAGAAAAATAACTTTAATATCGGTAGACGGTGTTTTTGGTTTCGTATTTTGCCACCGACTTCCGAAATTAATCCGAAATCAATTAGTCGTGTTTTTTTTTCGGAAGGAGGTTGTTTTAAAAAAAAAAAAAGATTATCTTTTCATTTTTTTATGTAGTACCTGCCCCACTTAAATACGAATACAACTGCTGGCGATGTAAAATTGTGTTTGGAAGTGACAGGAAATTATTACAGCATCATCAATAAACGCTAAGTAAAAATAAGCATTTCTCAAGCTAACTGAAAAACTACCCAAGCAAAGTTTTTAAGGGTACATTTTTAGGGACAAAAACAAAAATGTAAAACCAACGACACAGACTTCCGAAATTAAAGCTATTTTTCGCTTTGTAGTGTTTTATTTGTATTAATTATTTAAAAGCTAGTCCTTACATTATTAGTACTTATACTTATTGCATTATTTTGTCACCAAACGGCGTTCCTGCTTTACAGGAAAAGTCCTTAAACTAGAAAATTAATATTTGGAGGAAAATCTTGGCAAAGCTGATTTTCTGTTAACAAAAGCTGTATCTAGTTCCAAGAATATGACAATAATGCTCACGGAAGGTAAAGAAAAGTGACTTCTAAGTATAGTTTTCTAGGAAACGCCGTAGGGATTGGATAAGCCTCATCATGACTATGAATAACGCTAGTCTCTCATAGATTCCACGGATTTGCGATGCAGTTTTGGACTACCTGAATCAGCAATGCTAACTAATATCATAAATGCGACAGTTTGTTTGTTACGTTTTCACGCTCATCCAGATATAATAGAAAAAATGACAGTTCGAATAGACAACGTAACAGATAGAATAGACAAAATAGCAGATAAAATTGATAAAATGGTAGATAGAATAGACAAAATGACAGATAGAATTGGCAAAATGGCAGTTACAATAGGTAAAATTACAGATAGAATTGACAAAATGACAGTTTTTTTTTGTCATTTTGTCTATTCTACCGTCGCCATTACTCGTTTTATGGTGGTCTTGCTACGAGTGTTGGATCGCAGACAAAGTCGCGAGCAACAGATAGTAAAATTACAAATGCGAAAGTAACGGTGTTTGTTACCTATTCACGAGTTAACGGCTGAACGGATTTGGATGAAATTTGGCATATGGGTAGACCATGACCTGGAGAAGGACATACGCTACTTTTCAACTTGTTTTGTTGAAGGAAGAACAGACAAAATGACAGATAGTACAGACAAAACGTCAGATAGAATAGACAAAATGACAGATAGAATAGACAAAATGACACTTTAAACCAAAAAGGGTTAAAATGTAGTGCTCTTCAGATGGATAATAAGCTGTCCTTTGTTTTTTTTTTTTTTTGCAAATTGCAGCTGATTAATGTATGGAAAAGTACAAAGTAACAATTGGTAAAGACAGTTTCTAGTGTACTTTTTTCTTAACTATATGGCATAAAATACAAAACGTGCGAATAGAATAATACATATTTCTGGGCACGACGATTCGCCCACAAATAAATTAATTTCGTGCGAGTCAGGTACAGAAAAAAAAAAAGTAGATTCGCCCGATTCGGGCAAGTAAATTCGTGCGAATCGACTAATAAGCCCAAATTTCATTCAAATCCGAATAGTCGTTATGGCGTGAAAGTTTAACAAACAAATAAACAAACTTACTATCGCATTAATAATATAACTTAAGAAGTAATTAAAAAAAGAAAAATAGATTTATTTGTCACAGAAACACGTGCATACAAAATAAATCGATTAAAAAACTTAAAAAAAAACATAGCTGATTTATTCTTACAAACACAGAACATAAATTGTCGTCAGCTGCACGTCGTGATTGCGACAAGAAGGCTTCCACTCAGCACAACGAAATGAGCCAAAAAAAATATTACTTATAAAAAAAAATTACCAAAAAAAAAAAAATATACTACAACGTTGTTTCATTGTTTACGACAAATCTAAAGCGAGTAACATGCCTATCTATGTAATACGTCATAATGTATTCACATAACCGATCGACGTGGAGAATCGTGGCACGCAACGTCAAACACAAGTCAAAAGGTTAAGAACGACTAACGTAAGCACGCTACACCTCTCCGGATTTAGTTTAACTAGCTAACTACAGGGTCAAATTAAATTATCTAGGTAAACTCTGCAGACGTGATTGGGTATCGATATCTAAACCTGTAAAGTTGGAAAAAAAAATCTATTTGGGTCATCGATCATGCCCATCTGTAGCGCTTTCAACCAACGAGGTAGGCGAACAACGGAAATATCTATATGTACTCGTATAAGAAAAAAAAAACAGTATTAGTAGCTTTGCTAAGCACTTTTGTAGTTCACACTGTTTCGCACCAACGGCTTTCATGATTTATTCGCAAAAAGACGGTATTCCTGATCTTCAGAAGGCATGGAATCTTTTGCATACAATATGTGTGTTGAGAGCCGTGGTGGCCAAGTAGTAACGGCCGCGACTTACGAGTTTTAGGTCGTAGGTTCGAACCCAGACAGGAGCTTTGCTTTGAGTAAAATTATTTCATCACCACTACTCTCAAAACGGTGAAGGAAAACATCGTGAGGAAACCGGCATGTCCTAGAACCAAAAATTCGACGACATGTGACATCTACCAACCCGCACTGGGCCCGCGTGGTGGATTACGGCCCACTCCGTTTCACAGAGAGGAGACCTGTGTCCCAGCAGTGGGAACATATGAGGCTGATTATGCATGTGTGTTCAAGAAATGTACCTATTGATATTGCCTTTTGAAGAGGTATTTCAACAATCACAATGAAATCTCATCCTCGCTTTGGAGGTTCATTTATATATTTCCATTATGTTATCCTGATTTAATTTAAATTTACCTAAGTATCCTGATATCAGTTTTTTTTTTCGACCTCACATTTGAAAGGTGGTTTTGTTCAAATACAGTCCAAAAATACAACCAATATTCGTATTGGATTACCCTAAGTGATTGTTCTACTATGTAGGTTACTGAATACAATCAGTCATAAATAATATGAGGGACTGAGAAAATACTTGATTAATTGAACGTTAAAACACAATAAAAACATAATGAAATTGCCTTCATAATTTTTAAATAACGCATGGGAAATATGTTGTGACTTGGGTGACGTTTCACCTACTTTTTATAATTAGCAAAGATAGATTTTAATGTCGGATGAAAAATGCATTAGCTTCGACGAGGAAAGTCTCACACCCGTTTTCAGTAACGTTAAACCAAGCAACGCCCAATTACGTTATCATATTAAAAAGAGTTTTGATATTTTGTCTAATCTTTCTATAATTTTGTCTTATCTTTCTATAATTTTGTCTATTCTTTCTATATTTTTGTCTATTCTTCGATCGACAAAAGTTGGTTATGCTACGCATGCTGAAGGCAACTCGAGATCTTCGAAATCAAAATTGTTGACACTTTTTTATGTCCAGCACCCTAATTGCGTAACAGTTTATTAATTTTTCACTGAAGGTGATGCTTTCTCTTAACTTCAGAACACCTACCACTCTGGTATACGAGCAGGCGCGGGTGCTTAGCGTCAGGAAAATATTTATAAAAGCTGTTTTTTTTTATCCCATAACTCTAGGGTTATATTTTGTAGGTAAAAATACCTAATACTAAAACTCCTAGAATAGATGGTCCAAATATGCATGGTTTCGGAGATATCATCAATCATAATATGTGTGTAAATACGAGTTATACATTTTTATTCAAACCAATCATTCAAAATACGACGTTGGCATATTTCACGTAAGGGTGTTTCACATTAATAATAGTCACTTTGTCGAATTATTTTGTATGAAAAATGAAAAAAAAAGTATGATTGAAACATAGTTCATATGCCAGTTGATTCTTTGATATGGTCTCAATCATACCCTATAGTTATGGGATTTAAAAAAAACAAGTTGTATATGAGTTCTGCGGAGATATCACCAGCTCACAGTCCCTTGCCAAAAACTAGCAAAAGAACGGAAGATATCCCATAGCATGGGTAAAGAGCAAGTTCGCCAGAAAGCACTAAAACAGCATAGCGCCACGCCTCTACAGCTAAATTTGACAGTTCAAACTAGTAAGAAACGTAAGCAATTTCATGGTAAAAAAGGAAATCAAAATAAAAGTCAAAATCAAAAGTCATTTAATCAAATTAGGCTGAGAATCAGCACTTTTCGAACGTTAAAATAACATAAGATAGTCCCCCAAAACGCACGCCCTTCACCACTTCCTAGTGCTTTAGCTGGGAAGAAGAAGTGGCGCAACAAACTCCCCAGCAAAATCATACGTTGGCTCGAAAGCCATGCTATGGCTACGATGATGTTGAAGATCTTATCAGTAATATCACCTAGTGGATAGACCCAGAGTACACACACGTTCACACACCTACACACCCATCACACATCTCATCATACACATACTACCCCCAATCTATTATAAAACAGAATGTTTCAGAAATATCAAAAAAAAAAAAACTTTCCCATTTAATTAAAAAAAAAACTCATTATTAAAATAAACCACTAAATTGTATTTTGTCTAAGCCTTCTCATGCATGTCATGTATCTGAAGAAATCCTCGACCCCTGTCATACAGGTGTCCTAGGTTCAGGGGTCGAGACTTCACTGATGTAACGTGTACTCAAGATTTGGAAATAAAAATTACTATTGATAAAAATAAAAAAAGAAGGATATTGATAGTCCGCTTCATATGTTAGAAAAATAAGTCTGCTCGCCAACGTAAGTAACGCAATGAATGTTGTTGAACTGTCAAAAGAAAACCCAGGTTCAAAAGTCGCACCTGAGACCAGTAGACTACAGAATTCTGGCAAAATGCTGGCTAGATCTGCTCTACAACCAATGAGGGTTTTCGAAACTTTTTCTGCCACTAGGCGGCGCTACGTAGGCGTCAGGTCCAAACAGCTGTCAAATAGCACAGAGTCGTAGGTACTGAACATAAATTATTGAAATTCTATTGTATTTGGAAGTGTTATTGATTTTATTATGGATTATTTTTCGTTGGAGTAAATTTATCTCTGCGAATGGCTACAAGCCACTGTTTTAATCGGGTTTTGTCACTCGTAGGGAACTTATGTCCTCCTGTTTTATTTGCACACATAGGCACTACACAACACTGTGGCATTTTAAACAACGATATTCCGAAAGGAATGATTTTAAGAATAAATAAACCAAAAAATATATAGAAAATTACAATTCGCGTATGTATTTTGACAGTCCATTGGACCTGCCGCTACAGTCCTGCCATCTATCGGAGATCATTTCAGAAAACCCTCATTGAACTAACAATAGGCCAGTTTCAACTTCACTACGTTTAACTACTTTCCAATCGACATTTTCACTATACAACAATTATTATCAATCTTCATATGCATATCAATCAGCACCCTAAAAGTAACACACTATAAATCACAAGCTGAATCATTTTGAAGGAAGCTAATCCACTGCTTGCATTTAAAATATGTATGTTCGATCAATTTATCTACTCAACAACTTAATTAACACAATGTATGTTGTTGAACTGTCAAAATGAAAGCGATTGCTACTGGTAGTGCGTTAAGTCTCTTTCATAATGGCGCGACGCCAAAGTGCGACACAAAGGCACCGCCTGTCGCGCAACTAGCGGTGCCTTTGTACCACGCTGTGGTGTACCGCCGTTTTGCGGGAGCCTTTACGATATTACCCCGCTGTTCAGTGGCCATCAATATTGTTAGAAATCTGTTGCTAGGCAAACTGTAAGATTTGGCCAAGTATTACCTACGCATCTTCGAATTGGTGATGTAACTTTGTTTTTTGTCACCTACTGCTGGAGAAGGGCGTCGCACTGCTAAGATCATAAAATTCAAGCAAAATTCTACAGCATTTTACAAACGCGTCTGATGACACAGTCAAAGCATTATTTTTTAAAACAAATTATCATCTGTTCCAATCTTAACCACAGTAATCGACAAAAGATTGCCATGTTTAGCGAAAATTTAAGTTTATTATGGTATTTGAGTGATGGTATCGGAACAAACAATGGTTTAATAGAGTCACAAAAACTTTGTTGTTCCTCTGCTTATTTCAAGCTTCTGCACGCGACATCGCCAGCGCGGTAGTAAACAATACTTCTAAACATACCCTATGCCATAGGGTATGTTTAAAAAAAAATGCAAAATCGGCAATAGTGCATTGTATTACGAGTCTAAATGCCAATTTCGCCAATGAAACTGAACGCATTCACTACATGACCAATCGCATTCAAGAGCTGTCAGTGTCCTTTTTTTTAAATGGAATCTTGACTCTGACAGCTCCTCAACGAGGTTCAGATGTGCTGATCGCATGGTGGAATCCGCACTTAATTAATTATTGAGTTGAGGCGAAGTTTTTTTCAGTTAATTATTGAGTTGAGGCGAAGTGCTTTCAAACCTAGACATATAATCGAAATGAGAAGTCGAGCATGAAATTAAGAATTCACTTTAGAAGTGTCAAGCTCTACGGAATGAAATTAATTAATTAATGATTTAACTTTTATGGTTAAGTTTAAAAAAAAACTGCCTGCCTCGTTGGTCTAGTGATCGCCAGAGCTACTGTCGGTCCTGGGTTCGATTCCCAGGTCGGGCAAGTGTTATTAGGTTTTTCTATCTCGAATTTCTCAGTAGCAGCCCGGAGTCTGGATTTGTGCACGGTTGATGGCAAATGGCTTTATGGGACTTAAATAACTGGCGAATTGTGGGTGTACTGGGATTACAGGCGTGATGTTTTGATATGTTTAAAAAAAACATTTTACATCAAGTAGCAAACCTTCAAGCAGACTTTTATGAAGGCATTAAGCGTAACATTTTGTATAGGAGATTATATCCTTAATTACTTTGCTAAGTGATTATGTTAGACATAGAATATTGTTAATATTGTATAAAAAGTAGGTATCTTATATACCTGCGTTTGGGTTTTTCCGGCATTTCCGTTAACACACGTAATCACAGACGTAAAAACATAGCGGAGGGATTTTATCGCGCACTGAATTTTCCACTCTCGGTGCTGAGCCGAGCGACGAGAATCTAAAAGAGTGCCGCGCTGGGGCGTCGAAAAAAAAAACACAGTTGGATTTTCAACTCTCGGCGCCAAGCAGAGCGTTGAAAATCTAGTGTGCGATAAAAGGCCGCCGCGATATTTTTACTTTCAATCATTCTCCTGCCCTTAACTCAATTTATTTGGGGTCTTACTCTTCCATATTTTTCTCTTTATCGTCATCTCGGTATTCACCCCGTTTCTAGCCATAGCATCATTCACACAGTCCACCTATCGTTTCTTTGGTCTTCTTCTTTTTGTCATTCACATTCATACTCATAAATCTCCTCACGACGTTTTCCTTTTTGTACATCACTTGCTCATACCAACAACACAACCGATTTCGGTATCAAAAATATAAGAGTAATGCAATACACGCAGACGAATTACCGAGGCAACAGCTTACTACCAAAATATTGACAAATGAAACGCATACAGAAAAACTAGAATGAATCGGTAAAAGCGTAAGGAGTTGTCAAATTGACATTGACAATTGACAAACCCCTCTCGCATCGCATCACCTGCTCGCGCTTACACTTGGTTTTCGTTCCCGTTCCTTCTGACTTTTATCATTTTTGCACGGCTTCTAGGCGTCATAGCGTGATGGGTATAGCCTATAACCTTCCTGAAGAGTTGTGCCATCAAATGCAAAAAAAAAACGTTGTGACGTCACTTCTTCGATAGTGCCGTCCTTGTCTAGCGCTTATTTTAAAACGTTTATAACTTGGCAATTTTTCATGCTTTTACACTTTTTGTAAATATTGTTTGCACTATTTGGAAACAATCATTTTTTTTAAGATAAAAAAAAAAATTCATCATGCCTATTGTATAATCTGCTGCTGCAGCAGATTATGCCTGCTAATCCATTGAAAAAATGAAAGCGATAGTGTGGTACGCTATTACACCCCCGGTAAGACTGGAATCCGAACCCAACCCAACATAGAAGAGGCGAGGCAAGTTGAGTATAGTCGATACACTTGATGACCTTAACTAAAATCTGTTCAAGAGATTTGACAAACTCCTTGACCCCGACTTGTGTTGGCCTTCAGACAAATAATAATCTAACAAGAGACATGTTTGGACTTAATAAGGACAACTACTTTTCAAACTACAATCACACTATATTGTACAATATCAATGTTTCATTCAACGTGACATTACATCATATCACGACCGTATCTCCGGAATGGGCAAGCAACATGGTTTATGACAAATGCGTGTACTGACTAGACAGATCATAATAAAAATATCACTTCAGATACATATCTACTGGGTCCTCAAATAATCTCATCAATCTTATTTCCGGATTAAAAAAACGTCATGATTATTTACTTTGTAAAGTATTGTGAATGTGAAGACATGGACTATAATTTTTATGTGTTTTTTATTTTATTTTCTCAGCTTTAATCTTATGAGTAATTTATGCGGCCTACCCAAATGTCCTTTCTTTGGTATTGTTCGTCGAATCGTTTAGCTCCTTTAGTTCTGTATTGAGCTGCATGACAACTGACAAATGCATGCACTGACTGGACAGGTCTACTAAATCTTAGTCCACTATCGACCTCCGGTCTTCGGAGGGGAGTGATGTGGCGGCATCTACACCGCCAAATGCGAACAAACGCATCAATCCTGCATCGCGCAAGCAGAGTTTACCGCGCAGATAGCATATATATAACTTCCCGACAACAATCATCGGGCAGTTGCCCACCAGATACGACATCCATCTGGTCGGAGGATCTTCCCTTTTCTAAAGAGTATGAGTGAACTTTACACCCTGTTCCTCATATCTCTAAATGTTTAAGTCCTGGGAGAAGAGTTTGCTGGGCACAAATTCCGGGCTGCTACTGTGAATTTCCTGACGAAAAAGCCCGTTACACTTTCCTCGATATAAGTATCGAACTTAGAAGCCCAGTTTCTAAAGTCGCGCCTGAGACGAATAGACTATAGAAATCTGTCAAAATCCTCGACATGACTTCTATCTAGGGTAGGAAGGGGTCATTTCAATGCTAGCTAGATTTGCTCTACGACAAATTTTACTAACAATAGTCCAGTATCAACAATACTAAGGTTAACTTCTTTCCTAACAACAATTGCACTAAGTATATGAATGATTAACACAAAGGCCCGAAGAATTGTCAAACTTAAGAGGCAGTGGGCAGGGCACATTGCTCGCAGGACAGATGGCCGATGGGGGCGAAAGGTTCTGGAGTGGCGACCGCATACCGGAAGACATAGCGTTGGTAGGCCTCCCACAAGGTGGACCGATCACCTTGTGAAGGCCGCAGGAATCCGCTGGATGAGGCAAGCACAGGACCGGTCGAAGTGGCGGTGCTTGGGGAGGCCTATGTCCAGCAGTGGACGTCTTTCGCCTGAAATGATGATGACGTTTCTACTCACATTTGTGTATATTATCTTTATTATATTGTATGTCATTTCCTGACGACATTACCCAAATGTCCTTTCTTTGGTAATGTTCTTCGAATCGTTTAGGTCTGTGTTGAGCTGCATGACAACTGACAAATGCGTGCACTGACTGGACAGGTCCACTCATTCTGTGTGGTTCTTTCTTCACAAGACCATTTCAGACATCAATCCACATGGTCTTCACATGACCTGACCAAGATTATGTCTGGACTTTAAAAGAGACTGTGACCTCTGAGTTTGTTTCGGCCTTTCTTCTCAGAGTAGTCAGACAGGAAACGCCGATCTCATCTAGTTTTTAAATATGATTGACATGTAAAAGTGTGTTTACAAACCTATTTACAGAAAATAAATCATTTATCGTTGTCATTAGTTCCGGTGAATATAACGGAACGTCCGTTCTATTGTTATCTTGATTTTAGATTTATATCAGGTAATCTAGGCTAAGGTTGTATCTTTATTGGGACAGGCTATTTATTTATAAATTATTCTTGGTTTAAAATTGTTTCGAAGGAGACTTAATGCCTTAGGCATTTTCTGCCAGTCGACTTTTGGGTCATGCAGATTTTAACAATGTCAGTCGTTATGATAATCAGAAGCCTGAAAGTCTAACAAGCAGTTTTATCAAGTGGTATCTTGTTACCTAGTAACTGGGTTCTGGAGGTCAGATGGACATGGTATTCAGCTGCATTCAGTTTAAGTATTCTAATTAAATTTTTCACTGCCGAATATGGTTATTTCTGTCGAAAATTTCCGAAAGCCCAAAAAGAAATTCGGACGGACTCTTAATCACGGAAGTTAAAACATGTGAAGCTACTTATCTACGATAATAAAAGTTAATAAGTTAATCACCTGTTTCTAATGACTTGTATTGTATAATAGCAGCCTTTTTTTTTGGGTGGGAAATCATCAAATGACTTCTACCGCTCTGGGTGGAGCGGGAGGGCGTGTCAGACTTTTACTGACTAAAACCCACCAGTGTTCCTTCAGTTGCCTGTGCCAGGGCCACGGTTTTCTCTTTAGAATAACCCGTGACCCTGAGTATAATAGCAGCCTGGAGTCTGGATTTGTGCTCGAATGATGGCAAAAGGCTCCCCCCCTATACATTAGGCTTAAGCATAACTGGCGAATTGTGGGTGTACTATACGTACACCTATGCCTTCTGGGAATATACGATGTTATGATAAGATGTAATCTTATATTATTATTTAACTATAATTACTATGCTGAATGTATGTTTTTATGTTAGTATGCTGATAACATAATTATAGTTCAACGATCTTACTTGAGTGAGAACTGGTGATTCTAGTCTTAAATTTTTTGCCCAAGTTTATGCATATGACAATTTTTCATACTCATCACTTAAGGAAGAATGCTCATTTTTCAGCTGACTATGTTTAGAAATGAAATAAATCTTAAAATTTAGATAATTGAATTGCATATTACTTACGCTTATCACAATGTTAAAAGAAACGCAGGAAAAATAAATGTTTAAATTTCCTTTAGGCTTATTCTACGTCAAGGGTATTACCATATTTTCAACGCATCTCAACTACACTTTTTTACGAAGTTCCATTTTGCATAAAGCTACTTGACTTTATTCAACTCTGTTTCTTAGTTTTATACATTATTTTACGTTTTATTTAATCAGTAAGTACTTCTTTATTATTATTGGTATAATACATATTAATTAAAAATAACATAATAATTAAATAATTAATTAATTGAAACCGATTTTCTTTGACATTTGAAAGTAAGTGCTCGACACTCAATTTATAGTGACAATCATAAAGAGTCTAAGCAGTGACGTATGGGCAGTTGGTTTCAAGGAATTCACAAAGTAAAAAAGACGTTACACTAGAGCTAGGTAAGTATTCCTATTTTAGACTAAACTTATTTATAATTGGTAACAGCAAATCCTAACCTAAAAATTAACATGAATATTTTTTGGACTTCGCAGCGTTTAAATTTTCGTAAAAAATTACTATATTCTAAACTTAAAGTAGTTTCTACTATACCTTATACTATAACATACACAAGCTTTCAATATCAGGTTTTTAAATGTATGAGAAGTGGGCATTTTTTCTTTCTGCTGCTCATTGTGTTGTTCTACCTGATACTTACTGATTTGAACTGTTTAAAAAAAGTAAATTAAATGTGTTATTATAATGTTCGTTTTAAGATACGCTACGCTTGATGGCCCAATTTATATGGTTAAAACCTATTTAAGTTTTCTCTGTAAAATAATTTTACCCAACTGACTTAAAACATAATAATCTTATTTTTTTTAAACACATTTTTCTGTTTATATCAGTCTATTAACTGATTTAAAGCGATGATGTTCATGGAAGGTGGAAGATAACAAAAATGAAACGTGCAATAGTATTTTATACATATCTCAAAAGTTAAACTGGTGGTTTTGCAAACAATATTACTTCCCATGGGGTTACAGAAACTACAGAACGCCACCTACTACGATCCTTACATCCTCCTTTTGGCTCGTTTACGTTAATGCATCTGGCCATACACGCACGCCGGTTACGAGTACTATCTACGCACCTGGCCTTTCTGAAGAACATCACCAATAAGGTCACTATAAACCCTCTTAGGGCGTCCCCTCCTAGCGTTACCACTCATCTGCCTTCTGTTTGTTAGTCGCCTTTCATTCATCCTCTCAACATGACCAAAAAATCTAAGCATACTCTTTTCAATTTTTATCACTACATATTCTTTCTTTAATCAGCACCGTTGCTTTATCATATCATTTCTCAGCCTATCGTTCATATTAACACCGCACATGTTTCGCAAGGAACGATTTTCCACAGCATTTAATCCGTGCAGTGCAGCATGTCAAAAGCAGTGGTATTTAGCAGTGGATTACGGTTCAATTTTTTTACAGAGAAGAGTTCTAGCCCCAACAGTGGAAAGAACGAAGCCCGATTCTGATATAGTATTTTTATTTCACGAAGCGACGCACGCTTTACTTGTGATTACCAAGTGTACAAACACGCTGTGGATGTGTGTGTAAGCGCAGGAGCTCTCGGTACAGTCCGAGACAGTGGCGAAGTCGGAAGTTTGTGTGTTATGTGCTGACGCTACTTTCACGCACACATTCACAGCGTGTTAGTACATTTGATTACCATAAGTCAAGCACGCGTCGCTTCGTGAGATAAAAATACTGTATAAGCAGCTATTCTTATATAATGCAGTTCAGTCCCAAATTATACCATGTTTTATGCGCCAGACATCATACAATACAAATAACCGGAAAAAATCTTTATAAATAAGGTAGATAAACCTTACAGATACTTCTGAAACTAGATCACCGCGCAGGCAACCGTATCTACAATTGACATGTAAAATTCTCGCATTGTGAACTATTTGCAGAGTGATTTGTATGTGATTTACACATTCATTTAAAACATCCGTTTATGCTGAGAAACTCAATGGAGGCACGTAGAGTCAAGACGAAGACACGTACATTTTTTTTTTTTTTGTAAGAATATTTGTTTCGGTCACTCATAAAAATCATCATCAGCCTACAGCAGTCCACAGCTGGGCATAGGCCTATCCAATTGCGCGCCATTCAGCTCGATTCTCGGCAACTCTCATCCAGCTGCTACCAGCCACCCTGTGAAGATCGTCGCTCCATCTAGTCTGAGGTCGTCCTTAAGTTTGCCAATTCGCGGTCTCCACTCAAGAACACGTCTACCCCGGTCATCGGTTCTAACTTTTACGGTTGATATGATAAGATAAAATAAGTCTTTATTTGCTTTAACATGATTTAAAGTTGTATGGCCGGCCCATTGTCACTACAGATTGCTTATTCTAGAAGCTTTGTCGACAACTCTGGTTCTCTGCCATATCACCTCGGTCCGGATTCGATCAGAAACGATGGACGGATTTAGTGAAAGATGGCTACGCTGCTGATAATGTGGACACTCACGGTGATACTGGTCTATAAGTTTTAAGTCGCAACAGGGTTTAAAATTGGAGAAGTTCCTTTGGAAGTTCCTCATCCTTACCGATGGGAAATCCTATTGGACACAGAATGTCACTTTTAAAATAACTATTATGAGAGATAACCGTAATATAGTCTGGGCAGTGTCAATAGAAAGAAAATAAAAGCGGCCAAGTGCTAGTCGGACTAGCCCATGAAGGTTTCCGTAGCAGCAAGAGTTGATTGAATAAAAGGTAAATTGCGTTTTACGATTTATGACGTATATAAAAAAGAACTACTTACTAGATCTCGTTCAAACCAATTTTCCGTGGAAGTTTGCATTTTTTTTTACTTTTATCACTCTTATTTTAGAAGTTACAGGGGGGGGACACACATTTTACCACTTTGGAAGTGTCTCTCGCGCAAACTATTCATTTTTGAAGACCTATCCTTAGATACCCCACACGAATGGGTTTGATGAAAAACAAAAAATGTGTTTCAGTTCTTATTATGGGGAAACCCCAAAATTATTTTTTATTTTTGTGTGAAAATCTTAATGCGGTTCATAGAATACATCTACTTACTTGGACTTGCCCAAATGGATTTTTGTATATAATTTGTGTCCTATTTACTGTGTGCACATCACTTCGATGGGACACTGGCTTCTTAGACACAGGTACATAAACCTAGTTTAGAAGTCAGGGTTTTTCACTCTGGAACACTACCTTAAGTCATTTTTAGATTTAAATAATTTAAATGCATTTATGGAGAAATGCAGTGGTGGCCCAGTGGCAACGGCCGCGACTTACGAGGTGTAGGTCGTAGGTTCGAACCCAGACAGGCACTTTACTTTGTGTGATTTATTTCATAACCACTGCTCTCAAAGCGGCGAAGGAAAACATCATGAGGAACCGGCATGTCTAAGAACCAAAAATTCGACGAAATGTGACATCTACCAACCCGCACTGAGCCCGGGTGGTGGATTACGGCCCACTCCCTCTCACACAGAGTAGGCCTGTGTCCTAGCAGTGGTAACATAATAGGCTGATTATGTTATGTTATGTTTATAGAGAAATAAAGATTATTATTTTATCATAAAGTGTGACAACCAGTCTTAGCAAGGGGTATCGTATTACACAGTAACTGAGTTGTGTTAGTACTTATGACTTACATTCAGATGCATGACCTGCATCCGGCTTGTCTGTAAGCCGACCTCAAAATACTTAGGGAAAGGCAGGCTAGGCAGATTGAAATTTGTAGCACACGAATTTGACCTTAACATATTTAAAACGCCTTTCGCCCCTCAAGAGAATGGAAATACCAATGAGGTCTATTTAAGATACAAAAACCCCAAGGTATGAATTGTCATTTTCTCACCGCCGCATTCATGTTTTGCGTTAAACTGTGTTTACCGCAAAACATGAATTAATAATAATAGCTTGAAATGTTATCTGACTTTAAGCACAGGCACGATCAAATAGCCATCATAATATTCTATCAAAAACTTGCTATAATAGTAGATTTTTGCATCGAGCACAAAGTAATTTATAATTGCATCGAGTGCCTGGGCTTTAATCTAACAGGCACGAGGGCAATATAAATTACTTAAGGCGAGGTGCATAATCTGCTTTTCTTTCAACTATTACCTATAGGAATAGTAGATAAAAGAAACTCATATCAAAAAGTTAAAATAGAAGTTTAATTATTGAAATTAAAAGTTATACTTGAGCAATTATTAAACGTAAGGTTAAGAGTTTTGTTGGGCAAATTTATATTTAAATTTCGAACAAGTAGGATAGAAACGAATCATACGTACGTAAAAAAAAAAGTATTGATAATCCATTGAGATTGGCACGATAAAAAAAAACTGTGCAATAATGAAATTTCATACATTTTTATTGCTCTAGTCTAGAGCATTAAAGACTCGCTTTGTAGTGAGTTTTTAGTGTGATTGTGATGAAATTAAAGCATAGTTGGAGGAAAAATATATATTAACATAGTCGGAAAAAGACACAATATTGGCTGTCGAAAAGCAAGAATATTGCAAAAGGACGGAAGGACATTACCTACTTACCTAAGCGGTAAACGAAAAAAAAAAAGGTTGATAACGGAGACTGATAACTTAGCATCACGCCTGTAATCCCAGAAGGGTTAGGCAGAGGTGTACCTATAGTACACCCACACTTCGCCAGTAAATATGATTTTAAAAAAAACTATAGGAGACTCGCCCGAAGTTAATTTGATTGTGAACGAATCGACAACTCCAGAAATATTTAAATATAAGACATTTGGCACATTTTGCAATAAAGCATGCATATATTTCAATATTGTTTAAAAGTGTCGATTCGCCTAACTAATATACCCACTTATAACCCCAGAAAATATATTCAAATTATCAGTCTTCGCTATCAATTTTTTTTTTCGGTTTCTTCGGGTCACTTGAGACGTGCGAATCGACTGATAAGCCATTTTCTGAAGATATTTACTTTATGCACAGTTTTTTTTATGGCAATTTACTAAGTAAGAGACTTGAAAAATACAGGGTGTAACAACACCCTTGACGAAGCCGTCATCTACGCATCTAATTAGGTAACTTTGAGCAAAAATAATTCCTGGCATTCAACTTTAATTTTTGGTGTGCAAAACATTGTTCATATGGGTGTTTGTTACGGTACAGGGATCGTGGGAGTATTTAAAGTTATAACTGCCTCATTGGTCTAGTGGCAGCAAGAGCTACTTCTGAGCATGAGGTCCTGGGTTCGATTCCCAGGTCGGGCAAAGTGTTATGGGGTTTTTCTATTTAGAATTTCTCAGTAGCAGCCCGGAGTCTGGATTTTTGCCCGGTTGATGGCAATATGCTCGCCCCCTATTACATGGGACTTAAGCATAACTGGCGAAGTATGGGGTACACCTCTGCCCCTTCGGGGAAACAAGGCGTGATGTTATGTTAACATTTAAACCACAATTTCGTAAAAAAAAAAAATTGAAATGAATTGGAACTTTGGCCTTCGAAATATCCGTATCCAGAAGAGCCCCTACAATGGTCTAGTAAAAAAAACATCTTAATAACGGAAAGAACAACTCTCGGCTTGGTTTTTATACACCTGGTATACTACGAATGCACAGGTATACAAGCAGTTCTTAGCATGGAACATAATTGTGTGTAAGTTGCAACACCGAGAAGCGCAGCACATAAGTTGTGGGGTGGTATAAAGTGCCTCGTCTAGAAGCAGCAAAAGTAAAGAAATTCGAGATTAATCTATGTAGACTATTTATAACATGAACACAAGTTTGGGGAGGTTTGGGAAGGAAGCGCCTCGTCTAGGAGCAGCAAAAGTAAAGACATTCGAGACGATCTACGTAGACAAGTGTTTTGGAAGAGTGGGTCATAATGCGCCGACCAAACCGAATTAGGGAAGATGATGAAGATGAGGCAGACTGCTTGTCCCTTTACATGGCATTTTACAACATTTACACAGCAATGTTCGATACGGCGACGCTTTGCAGGCTTCTGTCCAAAAGTCGACGATACGGTTGAAATGATGATGAACGACTTTTCATGGTTAAAGCTTCATGCTCTCACACAATTGTATTGGCGACCACATTAGAACCAGTGAATACAAATTAGACAAAAAGTTATAGCACAACTTAACGAGAGCAAGAAAGTCACGACACAAAACTTACCATAGAAATAATAAAAGATTTTTAAGGAGAGCCACGTTCATTGGCATTGTCTCCTCTTAAAAAAAGAAAACGTCAATTTATCAAGATTTTGTGTCATTTTTTCTTACAAAAATCACCATCTACTGAAAATTTAGTTACATTTATAAGTATTAAAATCCGGGGCTGGCGACATTATTCAGTGGTACAGCTATTTGTTGAACTTTGAACACTTTTGTACAATATTTGAGTAGTGACGGCTTTGCCGCGACCGGTTCTCAAACTATTTGCCAAACCATTCGGAATATCATAACCACTAAGAAAGTTCTTAATTTGTCCATTTTGAACGCTATTTGGTGAAAATACTCTTGAACAAGAAAAGAACTTACTTTTTCTGTTCAGTTTACAACGGCAATTTCGTAAGCATGACTTGGCTTTGTTTAGAATTATTCATTTATTCTGCAAATTATGGTAAATCTTGCAAAAATAAAAAAAATGTGCTGTAAACAGGTAAGTTTCACTCAATATAATTGTTTTATTTTATGGTACAATATAACCTTTGATTTACTATGAACCACGCGTAACAATTACAAGTTTTTTTGTTCCGCACACACTTTCGCTCCTCGCCACCTTACGACCAATTACCATATTCAATTTAAACTAAAACTAATTCAAACAGAAAAGTATAAAATAAAAATAAAACACTCACTTCCAAATATCGCTGGAGTGCGATGTCAAATCCAGATAATATTTAACAAAAAGTAATATTAATTATCCACGCGCGATTTTCACTCGCGATATATTTTCGAATTTGGAACGACGCGTCCGCTCTTTGCGGCTTCAAGCGCGCGACTGATATGACGAAAGACGATAGGTAAGTGGCGTGCGTCCACGCATACATAATTTAGTGTGGTGCGTTCCGTTCCCTCGTGCGTCGACTATGACGGGTGCATGAACCGTTATCGCGAGGTTTGGACATAATATATTAAAGCAATCATGCCACTGATAATTTTCGGCAAAATTAACGTGACATTGCATGTGATGAGACCGAGATTACTGCTCATAAAAGTAAGAGTAACTGATTTGATTTCCTTTTCAGTCCAAAAATCTAACCTACATAAAGCAAAAAATGCTGAATCAAGGTGAAAGTTACAACAGAGTTCAAACCCAGCAGTTCCCTCACTTATCAAGTTATGTAAGCTGTCATCCGTGACCTAACTTTGACGTCACCTGACCGAGACCATGACTCTGACATTGCAGAACAGTCTTGCCACACGATTGACATTTTAGCGTTGAGGTCAAGTTCAAATTCGGATATTACGTGATAAATAGATTTCTCCTTTTTCAATATCATATTTTTCACATTAGGGGTCTTGCTGATGAAGAGTATAGCATCTTTTTATATCTAGTGGAAGTGTTAGGCGACTTGTCCAGATCCCAGTGCATAAACATAAACACAACTCAACCCAAATCATTCATTTCAATTAAACCAATTACAGGCAGAAAGTTTAAGATAGTTGGCCATTATAACACAGACCTCTATGGGAGAAGAACAGGCAAGAAACTCCAAGGACACTCTTTTAAATCAAGGTATTACAAACTCGTGGGTACATTTTTCTTGTTGCTTCTATAGAATAAAAACAATTTAAAATGTAATACATATTAAAAATAAGCAGTCTCATAACCTACATGAGCTAACTGGCAAACAGATAAAGGGTGTAAGACGACTTTCATGGACTTTAAATATAGAATGTACTTTAAAGTATTGTTGTGAATGTGAAAACAATGTGTTTTTTTAAAATGTTTTTTGTCTTTTTTTAAGTTAATTTTAATCATGGTCTGGCAGTTTTTTATGCGGCCTACCCAAATGTCCTTTCAGTGGTTATGTTCGTCGAATCGTTGAGCTCCTTAAGTTCGAGTTGAGCTGCCTGATTACTGACAAATGCGTGCACTGACTGGTCCACAAAATCTGTGTGGTTCTTTCCTCACAAGACCATCTCAAACACCAATCTACATGGTCTTCACATGATCTGACCAAGATTATGTCTGGACTTTAAAAGACTGTGACCTCCGAGTTTGTTTCGGCCTTTCTTCTCAGAGTAGTCAGATAGGAAACGCCGACCTCATCTAGTTTTTAAAATATTATTGACGTCTAAATGTGTTTGTACAAACCTACTTACAGAAATAAGATCATTTATCATTTACCATCACGAAGCCCTCATTTACGCATTCTATGCATCAAATATCTACTTAACTGGGTACATGCAACGCTACAGGGATCATGGGAGTAATTAAAATAAAAGTCATAACGTTTAAAACTTGCTACCGCAACAAAACGTTAAAAAAGTCGCAACTTTTGATGACCTTCAATATCTCCGTAGATAACCAGAAGGTTTTAAGATTTTAGCAGACTCATGATTTGCGTAATTATTTTATGGGTTAATTTGACAAAACACCATATTACCCTCTCACCGAGAGGACGCCTGTGTCCCAGCAGAAGGAACAGTACCTATAGGCTGATTATGCTAATCTTTCTAATCTTCATTATCAAATGGAAAACCAGTTTTCTAATTCATATCGTGTTTATGGTTTTTATCAGGCAACGGTCGACAACCTCGTCTGCCACCACCACCAGTCGTAGGGTAACACTTACTACTACGCACTAAGAAAACCACAGCTACGACATTAAGCTGTCAATTCAAACTTGTTACCAGTGACCGGTTGGCTCTACGTCTGGTGCATTCTGGGTAGGCCGACCTGCTACCATCTTCCTGACTGTTTTTTTTTGCCACAGCATGAGCTAGCTATTCCCATTGAGGTCTGGGAGTAGTGTGGAAAGCGGTTGTCAAATTGTCAATGTAAAGTCTTCTGATGCGGAGAAATTAGGAACAAGATGGATGTGAAAGAAAGGAAGACACGTTAATGAGTTTATTTTGCATAAATACAAAAGAAACAAATGAAGAAAACGTTGCACCGACCCCAATTAACATGGCAGAGAAGTCTGAAGACGATGATGAAAAATATATAAAGAAAATGGTGGCAGTGTGTATCGTTTTGTGGCTTCAACCGGGCAATCAACGCCTCTCAATATGGTATTCAGAAGGCTGTTGGTGCTGCCTCGCACGTGGCGTATCAGGGACGCCACTCTTTTTCGAACTATCGCCTTTAATCAGTCCGTGCTGGCCTTAGCAAACACACCTGATGCACTGCAAAAGAGAGGCAACCTATACCATCCTAAAACCATTATTGTACACCCGGCATTGAAAGATGAACGCGAACGACTGAATGCCTTAAAAGGGGAATTTTTATGTTGAGGTAGGGGAAGACTGAAGAAACGAAGGGTGTGACTTCTGAGAGGACGCTAATAGAGACCCAAGGAAGAAGAAGATGTGCTTCCTCGACTTCAAATACATTGGGAAAAGATCAGGAGGTTGAAACGAATTGTTCTCATAAATGTCGTGCCGATTCAAGAGCAGGAGTTCTCAGGGTTAAGGAAGGCCGCATCACGACATGGTCTTAGTATACGCGATTTGTGTCACATAGGACGTGCCTTGCGTATTAATGCCATCAATGGTACATTAATTCTATTGTGGTGCACAAATGATTTATTCATGAATTCGTAAATATTAAAGATGTCGTACACATTTGAGTTGTGGATGCAGCTGGCGTATGGCTAAAGACCTTGGATACAGATGCAGTAGTTTCATTTGGCGGAAATGATGCACCAATATGGCTTCTGGATAGAACTTGACGCACTCATTTGTTTCTTGCCTCCTTTTGGAGTTTACATACTTTTAGTATCATTTGAGCTCGCGCCGCTATGTCTGCAGAACACTTGGTGTGAAGATGTCATCCATGTAGTATCTAGTAAATAGTTAAAGTTACGATTAGACTTGAGGAATATCCAAGGCCAAAAATGAGTTTAAAACATGGAGCATGAGGTACTGGTTTCGATACCAAGATCTAACAGTGTTATTGGGTTTCTCTTCCAGAATTTTGTCTTGATGGCAATAGTCTTGACCGCGGGTTATAACAGAGGAATGTGGGTGAGCTATAGGTGCACCTTTGAATTGCCCTACGGGTATTACAGACGTGATGTTTGACATATGAGTTTCTAACATCGATTCTGACCATTTTTTTTACTATGTTCATGTTCGACTTCACCAATTTCTCCGCCAGGTGTGGATCGATTTCGAAAATTCTTTTTTGATGTATATGGAATGGGTATGCCTTAACTTTGTTTAGATAAATTTGCAGGTAGCTTGAATAATCCGTATTTTTTCCACTTAGTGTATATTGATTATGTTAATAAATAATCCTGTCGCTGTTATTGACATAGTAAGCAGTGGTAAACGAATTAAGCCTCGTCCACACAGGCGCGACGCCACAGCGAGACACAAAGGTACCGCTCGTCGCGCGACACGCGGTTCCTTTGTATCGCGCTGTGGCGTCGCGCCTGTATGTGGGAGCCTTTAGTGTGGGGTAGGTACTACGACGAAACAGAAATAAGACTTTAAAAAAACACTACAAAGGGAAAAATAACTAACCTTGGTAGCAAAAACCGAAAATACAACAGCGAGGACACTGACTTCCAATATTAAAGTAATTTTTCACTCTGTAGTGTTTTTGAAGTCGGTTGTTTTTTTTAACTAGGTACATATTTATATCCATCAAACCCGTCATAATTAGCAAAACATTTCTTGATTTCGAAAGTCCCAGTTAATAGTAGTGATATTGTAATTTCCTGTGATTAAGGAATTGAGTACTATTGTTTTGTAATCCCTAATTGCACGCAAGAGTGGTTTACACTAGTTACAAAACCATACGAACAATGAAATTTTGTTAAAATTGGGTCAATCTAAGACGCAACATATTCATAAAAGTTGAATAAGTAGAGCTAATAACATAATATGATCTATAAGAATGAAATCAGAAATCAGAAACAACAAGGGAAAACGTCACGAAAACAAAAAACTCATACATTTTGTATGGAATTTATTGAGTCGGTACGGAGTTCGCCGGGTCAGCTAGTAGCCAATAGTGTAGCAAATATGCAAACTGCTTAACTGATGACCATCACATACAGACTCCTGAATTACCTAGGGATTTGGCGAGGCGTTAAAAGCAGCATAATTATGCAAAATCAGCCTATACTGTTGCCACTGCTGGGACACAGGCCTCCTTTCTGTGAGAGGGAGTGGGCCGTATAACACCAAGCGGGCCCAGTGCGGGTTGGTAGATGTCACATGTCTTTGAATTTTGGTTCTACGATACGGTTTCCTCACAATGTGTTTTGAGAGCAGTGGTGATGAAATAATTTACACAAAGTAAAGCGCCTGTCTAGGTTCGAAACTACGACCTACAACTCGTAAGTCGCGGCCGTTGAAAGCAGACATGGTTGAATAGGAATGTCTTTGTAATTCGAGCATCTACAACCTTCAAATAGGGCATTAGCGAATGAGGTGCAACTCTTCAGACGAATACATTCATTTCTTACTTTGAGTTGTATTATTATAGCCTTCAGAATCCCCTACCGGGGATACTTAAATGTACGGATACTTTTCGCTCCCTGGGCAGGATCCTCTACCTTACTGCTGACCGGCTTATGAGCTCTTAACATTCTTTGTTTCGACACAAGAGAAGATTATAAAGGACTACTTTTCTCGAATGTATCACGTAAGAGGTATTCCACTTTTCGAATAGTGTCATGAATTCATGACTTTGACTATCAGACTTCATTCTTGTCTGGATTTAAGTGCAGTATGTGAGATTTGTATTTGTAATGGCGCCGTATATGATTGTAAATCTAATCTAGATTTGGCCAAAACGACACACATACACAATATAGGAGATCGCCAAAGACTGACCGCCTCGTTGGTCTAGTGGTCGCAAGAGCTACTGCTGAGCATGAGGTCCTGGGTTCGATTCCCAGATCGGGTCAAGTGTTATTGAGTTTATCAATCTAGAATTTCTCAGTAACAGCCCGGAATCTGGATTTGTGCCCGGATGATGGCAATAGGCTCGCCCCCTATTACATGGTACTTCTGGGATTACAGGGGTGATGTTATGTTAGGTTATAGGAGATATTTCTAGGTCAGAAAAAGTTTTAGTTGAATGGTCAGTTCTTGGCAACTAAAAGTTGGTTACTTTAAATGCAAATAGTGTAATAATATTTCCATCATTTGTTTGGCTGTATGCCTGCTAGCACCATCTTTTATGGAGTTACTTATTAGCCCTGATTAACACCTCTTGACCGAAAAATAATTTACAAGTACCAAAAGGTAAGTCGTTTTAATAATGAGGCTTTATACAGGAAGTCCCGTAAGTCGACGTCAAGCCGTAATATTAAGTCAACAGAAAAATATATATGAAAGTTAAAACATGTAGCAACAAGAGGCACAGACAAAGAAAAATTTATTTATTACGGGCATTTATAAAAGAAAAACAATATTTTCTTGTTTTTCTTTAATCTTTTAACTATTATGACAACCTATCACCCGATTCCGGATTGACGTCGACTTACGGGACAGCCTGCATAAACAAGCCTGTGATCCCCGAAGGACTAAGCAGAGGTGTACAGTACGTCCACATATCGCCAGTAAATTTTAAGTCCCATGCAATAGGGGGCGAGCCTATTGCCATAAACTGGACACAAATCCAGACTACAGGCTGCTACTGAGACATTCCTGATGAAAAGACCCAACCGTTCGACCTGACAAAACAAGGTTTTAACAAAAGGCTTCTAAACCTAGTTCAAGAGGTCTCAGTGTGAATATTCCATAACAGTTTTGACAATGACAGCTCTTGAACGCGTTTTAGGTGTGCTGAACGCGTTCATTCATTATAATTGGTGGACAGTGTTGGTTTTTTCTTGAAAACTTGTTTTGTCAGGTCGAACAGTCGAGGTATTGGGTCTTTTCATCAGGAATTTGTTCGCGTTCAGGTTCATTGGTGGAATCCACCCTTAGTGCCGATTTCACCAATGAAACTGAACGCGTTCAGCGCATCTAAAACGCGTTGTGTCAAAATCGTTATGGAATATTGACACTAATAGCTCTTGAGCTGGGTTTAAAAGTGCTGATCGGGTTCAGTTTCATTGGTGAAATTCGCCCTGAATAGGTTCGGATTGTCTTGTTTTAGAACATGTTAACTTTTGTAGAAAATAGATACCATGATGTTAATTAAACACTATTGATTTGAGCAAATAATTAACATAACTATTATCATGAAATTGATCAAGTGTAGGACACCAGTGACTAGAGAGGGGCAAGGTTTCGTACACCGATTGAAAGAATGATGAGAAAAAATTGCATATTTTATGCTGGATCGTTAGAAGACTGACTACTACAATTGTTTGTTTTCCCAAATAAATAAGCATAATTAGCCTATAATTTTTCCACTGCTAGAATTTAAGATTCTCTGTGAGAGGGAACGGGTCGTAGTCCTCCACGCGGGCCCGTTGTGAGTTGGTGGAAAAGAAAGAGCAATGTCTTAGAAATTTTTGATTGTAGGACATGCCGCACATGTTAAATTAGGGGCTTTTAATTCGCTTCTGAAACTCAAGATGGATGTCATACAAAATGTAATTCTCTAACGGAACACATAGCTGCCAACATCCTTATCCGTAGTTAAAAATACATAAAACCTCACACCATCTATTGACAATGGCCTGATGTAAAGCAAATATTGTCTTTAGCTTCAAGCGTAGCGTTAATACTCATAACTACGCATAAGTCATGGTTCTGGTCAATAAATTTTAGCTTATACAATTCTCAATCATAGACAAGACATAAATCTCAACAATTGTAGGTCTTTAGAATAGTCTATAAAATCCGATACTAGTTGACATAAAGCTGATATCAGACGCTTAACTTTTTTTTAATT
The DNA here is from genome assembly GCA_963555695.1 of Dasypolia templi. Lineage (NCBI taxonomy): Eukaryota > Metazoa > Arthropoda > Insecta > Lepidoptera > Noctuidae > Dasypolia > Dasypolia templi. The sequence continues at coordinate 7,968,005 of OY743166.1, forward strand.
TGTGCAGAGCAAGAAAATAAGTTTATTTGCGGTAAGACTCAAGAAAAAACAATATTATGCGTAACATACACGCAAAACAGCCTTTAACGGGTAAGTCTTTCATTCGAAACATCTGAAAACAAAATTAATCACAAAAGTAAACAATGAATTCATTTGTGAATCTATGCAATAATATTGGTTGGAATGACCGAAAAATTTAATTAATTAAGCAAATAAACGTTAATTTTTATGTAATTTTATCTTGTGAAGGTGGAATGAAACTAAAATGAACCTTTACTCGAGTTGAGTGTCTGATCTCAGCTTAACGACGGCGACGGCTTAAATGACGTCACCAAGCGAGAGGCACAATCGAAGGTATTCGAGATAGAATTAGATCAAGGGTGTGTGGGGAGTCTGGGCTTTGACCAGTAAATTGATCTATACGTTTGCGACAGCTTTTGTCTCAGCTTATATCAGACTAAGTGGAACGGATATGTGTAAAATAAAATCAACACTATTCTATTTTTTTTGACGTGACACCGTCTAATAAATCGTAGAACGCCGGCTGCACGCATGAAAAAAGGATGACTCGTTGTAACGTTACGCTAATGGTAACGTTACGATCGCAGCGAGAGCGCTGCACGAGCGAGCGAAAGGCACGATCTGCTTGAGCGTTCGGCTGTTATGACGTTGTCACGTTAAACTATCGTCCGTAAACCGACTTTACAGACAACCTATTTTTTCATAATTACACACACATACATGTATACATCAAATCACGTAAGCAGAGACTGAAGAACTCAACCTGCTACGATCTTTACATACTCCTGTTGTCTCAGTTACATTCTTACAACATTTGAGGGGCAATTCCCGTATTTTAAAGAAAGTTCGCATTTCTAATCTGTGTCAATCTGTAAAAAATATTTTAAATTCCCTACATTTTTGACAAGCTTTTGACATTGTTTGTCGCTGAAGTGAGACAGCGACTAGATTTTGAAAGTTTTTTTAATTAAGTACGAGAATTGGCCTTCTGGTCGTACACGCACGCCGGTTGCGAGTACTAAAGAAAGAAGAAGAAAGAAAAAAACGTTTATTTGCGGTAATCATGAAGCAAAAAGGAACAAACACTCAAAACAAAGAAAAGGTTGTGGGAAACATGCGTCACATCCATGTAAAACGGCTATCGCTGAGCATAATGCTGCGGCCCTATGCAAGACAGAGCCCCAGCGCTTGTTTTCAGCGACAGCCGGCGATCGATGCAGCAAACAATTATTAAGACGCTGCACCGGTGGCGTACTTTAAATTATATTTATAATAATAAATTTAAATGTGATAGTATATACCTACTAATAAGATATAAAAAATAAAAGTAAAATGAAAAATAAATAGACATACATGTAAGTTACGAGAATATCATCCTCAATATTCGTTTTATGTAGTGGCAACATTTCAATACGCCGATGACGACGCATGACGTAAACCCAACATTCACCAAAGAAAATATGATCTACGCACATGACCTTTGTCATAATTTGGTACCCAATGTTTTTTTTTGTAATTTTTGCTCGACAAGCAATGTTAATGCCAAGAAGTTGAGGCGCAAATTCATTGCCCTACCTACTTTAAAGACCGAACAAAAAGGTGGAAAACGTAGATGTTTTTATAAAACATGAGGTTTAAAATGTTTTCTTGTTTAAATTACGTCTCAACTTATTTTTAGGTCAGGTAGATATTGATTCGGATATTCGCGGAAGTAAGGGACGACATTTTGAATTAATTAAATTAATTATTTTGGCTTTGCGGTTTTTAAATAGGTTTTTTGTTTGTTTGTTTGGCATCTCGCAGGTCAACCTATGCGGTTGTCGTCTGCTTAAGCGGACTTGCCTGTGGTTGCCCTAATAAATTAAGGCCTCCAGCCAGGACTTAAACTTAAATACTAACTAAAAACTAAGCGACAACGCTAAGGGCACCCCCTGTGGGGTACGAACCTCGGCTTTGGGCGTCGCTGGAAGAGGGCAGCAAATGACTAGCTGGATCAGGATTGGTATTATTTAGGGACGAATTTAAAGCTACAGGCTCAGCGGCGCGGGCTGGCTCGAGCAAGGGTCGGGAGGGGCGTCGCGGCGGGCCTCGGCGGCGAGGACGGTAGGACGGCGATCGGGTTTTGGGCTTATGTAGCGTGCTAGTGGCCTTACTACTCTCCTGGAGGAGGGTAGTGGCGTCGTCGGGGTCGATTAAAGTATGCCTTGGTCGGCGAATACTGCTAATGCGAGAGGGAGTGTAGCGGGCGGCCGCTGTAATCAGGGGGTTTGAATGTTTGATGCCGCAGTCGAAGAAACGCTTTGATAAGCGTTTCATGAACTGTTTTATGGTTGGCATTCTAAGGTCGACGTAAAGATCTATATTCCGGACGTAGTAAGGGGCACCCGTAACCCTTCTGAGGAAACGGTTTTGGAGGGTCTGCATCTTATGGAGATGACGTGGGTGAGCATGCGCAAATACGGCGCAGGCATAGGTCATGATGGGACGGATGACTGCGGTATAAATGCGGAGCTTGCATTTAAGGGACAGTTTACTACGGGCTGTCAGTACGAATTGGAGCCTGCTAAGGGCGAAGGAGGCGCGCGCGCGAACCGCCTGGATATAAGCCTTAAAAGGTAAGGTTTTCATCGAGGATCACGCCTAGGTATTTGGCTTGCTTCTCCCAGGGGATCGGCTTACCGTACATAGTGATCGGGCTGGGAAGTGGGAGAGGGAATCGACGACGTCTCGAGAAGAGAACCGCCTGACTCTTATCAGGGTTGACCTCGATTCTCCATTTCCGGAACCAAGCGCCTAAGACGTTTGCGGAGGTTTGGAGAGTACGAGCTATAGCGTTGGGACAGTGACCGGTATAGTAAACGGCAGTGTCGTCGGCGAAGAGAGCCAACTGAGCCTTTTTACTTTTTGGGATATCGCTAGTGAACAGCGTGAAGGCGAGAGGAAATAGTACGGAACCCTGAGGGACACCGGCGCGAATAGGATGAGGGGACGAGAGTGCTCCCTCGATGCGATAGCGAAAGGTGCGAGGTTTATAAATAGGATGGCTATAGCGTATTATAAGGAAATCAGTTGTGTACTTACTTCAGTGATTAAGGGCGAATTTAAATATTGCATTATTGAATATAAATTTATTATTGGACTGCCTCGTTGGTTTAGTGGTCGCAAGAGCTACTGCTGAGCATGAGGTCCTGGGTTAGATTCCTAGGTCGGGCAAAGTGTTATTGGGTTTTCTATCTCGAGCCCGGAGTCTCGATTTGTGCCGGGTTGATGTCAATAGGCTCGCTCCCTATTACATGGGACTTCAGCATAACTGGCGAAATGTGGGTGTACTATAGGTGCCTAATTCTTCTGGAATTACATGCGTGATGTTGTGTTTATGTTATCAATATTATTTTCTGCGGAATATTGACACTGACAGCTCTTGAACGCAATTTTGATGTGCGATCGCGTTTAGTTTCATTGGTGAAATTGGCACTATGTGGTTTAGTAACCAAAAACCGGCCAAGTGCGTACCCCCCCCCTTTAATTATTATCTTTATTTTATTATTTGTTGTTAGTGTTATTAGTAGTACACACTTTGAAAATGTCAAGTGTCTATCGACATAATACGGTTCGAAAGATACGGCTCTGTGGCAGACGGACAGACGGACAGCGGAGCTTTCGGGCGGATTTCACCAATGAAACTGAACGCGTTCAAAACCTGTCAGTGTCAAAATTGTTATGGAATATTGACACTCGCGTGTGTGATCGCGTTCAGTTTCATCGGTGAAATCGGCACTTAGTAATAGGGTCCCGTTGGCACCCTTTGGGTACGATAATCTAAAAATCCAGTTTGTTGATTTGCTAATCTGAGAGTCAATTTATAACATCTTTATACGAGGGCTGCACTAAAAGTATCGGGAATGGAATATTTCCACTGTTCCTGTCATATTAAAATCTTTTTAATGGAAAACTCCTTGGTTTTAAAAATCGATAATCATTTATTTATTTAAAAAAAGATTCTCGGTCTTGTCACAAGGTTTTGTCAAACTTGTTTAGTCGTTGAGAAAATGGAATGGAGAAAATTCAAGAGCGATGATTTATTATGATTTTCGAAGTGGTTTAACACAAAAGCAGTGTTTTGACCGGATGATTTCTGCATTTGGTGATGAAGCCCCATCCAAAACCACAATTTATCGCTGGTTTGCTGAATTTCAACGTGGACGTGTCAAGCTCAGTGATGATCCCCGTCAAGGTCGTCCAAAAACTGCAGTCACCCAAGAAAACGTTGATGATGTGCGTAAGCTGATTGAGGAAGATCGACATGTGACATACCGCGAAATTCAAGCAACTTTAGACATTGGCATGAGTCAAATACAAATAATCTTGCATGAACAATTAGGTGTAAAAAAGTTGTTTTCCCGATGGATACCGCATTCGCTCTGTGAAGAGCAAAAAGAGGCTCGTGTTACTTGGTGCATCAGAACTCTCGAAAGATTCCACGCAGGATCCTCAAATGCTGTATCAATATATAATACAACATCGTATCAGGTGACGAATCCTGGATATACGCGTACGAACCCGAAACAAAAAATCAGTCACGAGTTTGGGTGTTCGAAAATGAGTTAAAGCCAACAAAAATTGTTCGTTCACAGAGTGTTGCAAAAAAAATGGTGGCCACGTTTGTCTCCAAAACCGGCCATGTTACGACTATTCCCCTTGAGGGACAAAGAACGGTTAATGCAGAATGGTATGCTAGCATTTGCCACAGGTCGCTTCTGAACTCCGTTAAGAGAACTGCAACCGCCGCATCATCCTCCATCACGACAATGCGAGTTCTCACACCGCACACAGAACAAAAGAGTTTTTAGAGCAAGAAAACATAGAATTATTAGACCATCCGCCGTACAGCCCCGACCTAAGCCCTAATGATATCTATACTTTCCCTAAAATAAAGAATAAATTGCGTGGACAGAGATTTTCATCACCTGAAGAAGCTGTGGACGCCAAAACGGCCATTTTGGAGACCCCAACTTCCAAATGGAATGGTTGCTTCAATGATTGGTTCCATCGTATGGAAAAATGTGTGAAATTTCGCGGAGAATACTTCGAAAAGCAATAAATACATTTTTAAATAGTAATGTTGTGTCACTTCCTTGATTCCCGAAATTTTCAGTGCCGCCCTCGTACTGCTTGGTCAAAACCATACATACATTTGATGTAGCTGCTGACCAATCAACGCATCCGTCAGTGCGTGAAGTTCATATAAGCCAATTAGCGTTCATACTAATTGTCGTTATAATAATCTTGATAATAAGCTCGTCGCTGTCCAGTCTTGGCAGTGTTGCCAGGTGTAAGTCCCCCTCCAGACTGGAGCGGGCTGGGGCTGCCAATCTAGGGGGTCCAAACGCCTCCTGCCGGAGGCCTACGCGGGGGTCGTGCGGTCCATGGCCCTTTACGGGGCACCGGTGTGGGCGCGTTCTTTGAGGCGCCGACCAGCCCGCCGGTTGAACGCGTCCCAAAGGGTCATGGCCGTCCGGCTGGTCCGGAGATACCGCAAGGTCTCCTGCGAGGCGGCAAGCCTCCTTGCCGGATTGCCGCCATGGGATCTGGAGGCAAAAGCCCTCGCGCACGTATGGGAGTGGCGCGAGGAGGCAAAATGCCGGGGTGTAACTCCGCTGCCGCGAGAAATCACGGTACAGCAGACAGAGCTCCCGCGGGATCTCATGGCGACATGGACATGGAGGGTGCGATTGTCGCAACCCAGTGCTGGGGTACTCCACAATAGCGGCGGTAAGTCCCCTCTTTGAGGAGTGGTTGGAGAGGCGCCACGGCGTCCTCATCTTCTGCCTGACACAGGTCCTCACCGGACACGATTGTTTCGTGAGGTTCTTGTTTCGCATAAGGCGGGAGGAAACGCCCGGGTGTCACCATTGTGTGGATCGCCCGGAGGACACGGTGGAGCATACGGTGGAGGTCTACCCAGCTTGGGCGGAGCACCGCAGTGTCCTCGCCTCGAATGGAATGCCGTCACCCCCTTCTGCGAAGCAGTAATGCTCGCGAAGGAGGAGGCGGAGCGCTTGAGGGAGAGAGCCTTGCGCCCTCACGCCCCTAATCGCCGCAGAAGATGCCCTGGGCGTCGGGAGTCGCCTGCAGATTCCCGGCCACCGTAGGCGCGGGCTTGCGGACGGCGAGCAATGGGTAGCTCGCCGTCCGGTAGGGACCAGGCCCGGGTCGACGGCGCGTCGTGTTCCACGCGCGCCTCAAAGAGATGTCAGCACAAAATGACGGGGTCCGATAGGGCCGACGCCTCAGGGTCGCGGGTAACTCGAAAGATTTTTGTAAACTCAAGAGTCTTTTCCCGGATTACAGTAATTGTGGTGATACAAATCCCCCAATTCCCTTCAAACCCATTTTTTTTTTCGTGTGTTATATTTAAGTGCAAGTTTGTGCATAAACGGGTTATCTATTACAGTATTTAAAACAGATAACTCAGCAGATAGAAAGATTAAAATAAACAATGCTTACGCAACAGATTGACCTGATGATATGAAAGATGTTATACCAGCGCCATATTATTCTCAAGCAAAGATTTAGAGGTCAAAATGTTAAACAAGTCTTACTTAAGATACTAGCGTAGCTCATAGGTCACAACTTTGATGCACCCTTTGAGAATTCGATCAATGATATGACTATTATTTTGACATTGGTAAACGTTTTGGAGGTCCCCAAAAATCGTCAGTATGAATCGTCGTTAGAAATAGCAAAAGCGCACATAAGTTTTGAGTATGAATGTGGGAGATATTATATGGAGATAGATGAGATATGCAAGGTTCCACATAGCCGTCAACTACGCATTCTGCAAATCTAATTGCGCAACATTGCACAAAAACAATTGCGGGGAAACGATATTTATTTTGTGAGTGAAAAATCACTGTTGTGGGCAGCGTAACGTACGCAAATCGTTGTGCTTATGGGTGCATGCAACGGCACAGGGGTCGTGTGGTCGTGGGCTCTCGGCTTCGGTTAGTGTCTTTTTATCCTCGTTATAGTTCTTTATTGTAATGTATAAGTTTAATATGAATGTATTTTGTATACATAAACCTTCCGGAATAAATGCTTTATATGATGGTGTAAACTGCATCAAAATCCATTGAGGATCACACAGGCAGACTCGAAAAGAGACTTTGTTTAATATACATGATATATTTAGTGATAATACAATTTGGATGTAAAATTTGTGTTTGAATGTTGGGGTTATTTTTCGGAACTGCTGATTTGATTCCGGAAATTCTGTCACAAATGAGAAGCTACATTATTCCTAAGTATATGTTAAAACGAGGCACTTCACGGCCAGAAGCTAACACATTTATTGATGATGCCCCGAAAAGAAGGACTGATGACTATAGGCTCGTTAAGTTTCGATAAAGTGAATAAAATCATCAAATCGTAAGTTAAATATTTGGTGTGGAACACCGCATTAGGTACAAAGAACGCCAACCTTGACACCAAGCAGCCGGCATAGAATAAAAGTGACATAAATTAACGCGAGTTTCGACTTAAAATATTTGTGAATGCTTGAAAAACACGTGGCATTTACTTGCTTTTTCTGAAAACATCTTCGAATCATCATTCTCCTGCCCTTCTCTCTATTTATTTGGGGTTGGCGCATCATTTGTACTTTCTCTAACGGCCGTACCGAATAACGTATCTATTACAAATTTTTGCGTGCTGGAGATTTAAAAAAACCTATCAATCTCTGGTTTTAACGTCACGTGTTGACAGCTATTTGATTGACAGGGACAGATAGATTTGTCTATCATCAGTAGCGATCTCTTTTAGGTTATTGGGTTTGGCCTCTAGCCACCATGTCGGTAGTCACTCCCTTTGTAGCCATATCATCTTTCACACAGTCCATGCCGTTTCTATGGTCTTAAAAAAATCTTCGAATGATTTGAAAATTGTGTGGAAAAACGCAGCAGGGGATTTCGTAGATGACCAAAAAACTTGACGGTGGGAGAATCATTCGCGCTATTAATATAGGGCAAGCTGGTTGGTCAAAAGTATGTAAGGCTTGCTCTACCACGCAGTGAAGTCAGTTTAATGCCGCGTTGAGGCCCGAAATGATCCCACGTCTTCGTAAAAAACCTATCCTTTGTCTTAACCTAGGTCATGGACCATCCGTGTGCCATATTTCATTCAAATATAATCTGCCGTTATGGCGTGCAAACGTAACTGATAAACAAGCTTGGTTACTTTCGCGTCAATTAGTATAAATTGACGGAATCTTTCGTTGAATCGGCTATTTGGACCTCACAATTGACATGGCATGGTTCAGAAGCTCATCAATCATTCTCAAGGAGCTATGGTTTTAATATTTTAGAGGTTCCCACAAACAGGCTTGACGCCACAGTGCGACACAAAGGTGCCGCGTGTAGCGCGACGAGCGGTGCCTTTTAAAGAAGGGGATTTCTAGTACTGATCTGAATGTTTCACAAGGGATCCCAAATTTTAAAATAGATCTCTGTTGTAAAGGTATTGGTAATTCAAGTATACAGAGAAAGTATAGTAAGCTGCCCGATGATGGTCAACATAACATGACAAATCCAAATTTTCATAGTGATTTCGTTAGTTCCAATTACAGCCACTGAGTCAGATTAACTTGCTGCATTATTTAAATAGAAGATCACATGTATTTACTCGACATACAATAGCTTTCACGTGACAATCATCCAAAATATATTAAACAGACAATTCAGTAAAAATAAACACGAAAATCAGTTAGCAACATTCTACATCCGCGCATCACCTCCTCTCCATCACGGGCCAAATTTCTGATAACCCCTGACACTTCTGCCCCAGGGTGAACTCGCAAAGTCGTGTGAAAGACAGCGTGTCCTCTACGACACTAGGAAATGCGTGGATGATAAAAAATAATGATATCTAGACCTTGAAAGGTCGTTTGATACGTTAAGCATAATGTTAATGAAAACTAGGGTGTTTTTTTAGCGGCTTTTCTCGTCTTAAAATGGTTTAGATCTAACATACAAGCGGTTTTATTAATACGTACCAACAGAATTTTTTTGACGTATTACCACCATGACTTTTTTAAGGTGTACCACAGGGTTCTTAAGTAAACCCAAGTACAATTTGAGCGATTGTTTGCCTTTGTTTAAAGAACAATGGCAGGTGCCCATACATCATTTTATTTGAAGTAAAAAAGCTTGCTACATTAATGAAAACTACCGTAAAATGTTCGTAATAAGTTCCTAGACTTATATTAGAAAAGATTTTCATCAAAAAACTCCGTTGTTAATAAATATTGAGACTTTAGTCTTTTTGGCGGGAATTTTGAATTTGAAACAACTTTTATGTTTTTAAAGTTTTTTGACTATCGTCAATCGTGTGAATTTTCGTTTCTTGAATAAATGATAAAATAATGAATGATTTAATAAAGAAATAAAAGAAGTCATTACAGATGACTTCTACCAAACATTTCAACAGCAGCTCGAGAACGACTGTCACTGTCAGTGTTGCTAACAACGCAAAGTCTGAGTTGTCATTTTAATCATTCATTCGGACAACTAAAACAAAAAACTTGTTGCGTTTAGGTCAATATATTTATACCACCGGCCACCTCGTAGTACGTATTTCTTAGACGTATAACTGCAGTCCACAGCTAGAAAAACATCTAGATCGCGCGAAAAGCATGGAGTTGGCAACAATGTTGAGATTAGTTGTTTTAAAAATTCATATTTACCGCAAAAAAATCAAAGAATGAAACTCTCAATATTTATTAACCACGGAGTTTAAAATAAAAAAAGTTTTATAGAATGTATTTAGGAATTAGAAACGAACATTTTACAATATTTTTTATTTAAGTAACAAGCTTTTATTTTTCAAATTATTAGCCGCCATTGTCCTTTGGGAGGTAGGGCTGGAGAGGTTGAGTTGAGGGCTTAATTTTAAGCTAGAATAAAATACGATATCAATGGCTTACTGTTAGTATTATTTTATCTATGCGTAAAGTATTATAAATATGCGGTGTCCCTCAAGGCTTTCAAACAGGCCCAAATGTTACAAGTTGAGTGAGATCAGTTTTAAGCGAAAATCCTTTTTGTAGAGTACAAAAAAGATATTCGCTTAAAACTGATCTCATCGTCAAGGTGTTCCACAGGTATCAGACAAGAGGCACAGCTTTGCATTGATCCTTATAAACGCGAAAATAACTGTCTTCCTGTTGCTTTTTCACGCCTAACAGCTGAACGGATTTCAATGAAATTTTGCGGTCAGGTAGACCAAGACCTAGGTTGGGAGTAAGGACATAGGACACTTTTTTCCCGTTAGTACATTCAAGTGGGAAAACTTCAGCCATCCGACGCTTGCGAAGTTGCGGACAAAATTAACCTTAAATATAAGAGATACTTGAAACTACTTGACGCAAAATACGCGCATTGACGTGGAGTTGCGGACACCAACCCGTATTACCTAAGATACTTGAAAAATAGCTATCTTCGACGTTCCACAGGAAACCTATTTACTTAAAAAAATATTTTAAAATTCCTCTTTCGTACAATAAGATTTTAATCATATCAGAGTATTTTAAATGTTCAAAGCATCTAATACATTTTTATCAACTAAAATGAATGATTCATTGTCATGAGATACTTACAGATTAATGTAAGCTTCTGGCTATTATATTATTGATATAGAAGCCAGATATTGAATCTACCTAAAATAATCTCCCATCTAAAATTACACAATGATTCTTAGTCATAATAATTTCGCAATTTGGTTCACTTGCCTGTCATGTAGAAAACCAAGGTAAATAACTACCAATAGACACCGCTCTATTGGTAGTTTTTTACCTTGGTATTCCTAACACAGGCTTATTTGCTGAAATGGAGCCTCCATTTCCTCCAATCACTAATTGTTAAGGTATTAACCTGTTAAAATAATAAACCATTTTTCGTTTAGCACATTTTTCTTTAATGCCCGCCCGGGCTGTTGTGAATTTGTATTTTTATGACTGCCTATTGTTTTTTTTTTTTTTTCAGTTTCAGATGATTTGGTAATCCCGTGGTAACATGTGATTATGTAAAGATAACACATAAGTACAATAATAAAATTAAAAACCTCTATTTAGTACTAGTCTGTTATATTTTTATGGCAAAATGATTTGCTTGAATATACATGTACATGAGGGATACACATAACAAAATTTCTTAAAGCCATACCCTACCTAAACAGGTTTGCAAATATGTATTATAATAATAAAAAATAAAAAAATATATTAAAATAACATAATAATAAAAATATTTTTGTTTTAATAATTATTTTTAAAAAAATTACAATAATCATTCATTTATCTAAGTACTGTGCCTGCAGTTTCACCTGAATAAGTCTAGATCCCGTGAGAATAGGGGGATAAAAAGTATCCTATGGCCTAATCCAGGTCATGGTCTCCCGATGTGTCAATTTTCATCCTAATCCGTTTAGCCGTTTTAGCATGAAAGTGTAACAAACAAACATCAAATCTGTTCAATAATATTAGTTTAGTATTAAGAAAATATGTTAGTTATACACATTTTACAAGATAATTTTATTAAAATAGCCTTCATGGGAGGTGATACTTTTAGAGAGCCCCTGTAGAACAGCTTATATTTTTACCAAAACAGCATGAGCTATTTAGATTTTGTTATGATAATAATATAAGTAAGAAAAAATAACATGAAAAAATATTGCAATGATATGTATTTTCTCTTAAATTCAATATAACCATCCAAAGTGAACATTACATGTCCTTTGTTATTTTTTAAGTGGCATTTTCTTTTACATTAACATTTAAGTAATACCTGGGGAAAATTTTAAACAATCATACAATTAGTACAATCACGATAGAGCCGTCCATCTGCTTTTATGTACATACATTCAAGCCTTCTTCCCAAGGGAATAGACAGAATGTACAGACTGGAACGCGTGTTTAACACGTTAGCATAATCAACCTATAACGCTCCCACTGCTGGGACACAGGCCTCCTCTCTATGAGAGGAAGTGGGCCATAATCCATCATGCGGGCCCATTGCTGGTTGATGGATCAGTAGTATGTTATTATAGCTGAACTATAGAACCATTTTTTTTTTATTTCGCAAAATATAAGAATCAATTCTGCAGGTGAATATGGAAGACTTCTATTTGAGGAAAATTAGAGAAAATACATATGGGTCATGTAACCTCGCAAAAATAACAATAACATTTAAGTTTCAATAGCAACCAGTTTGTCCGAGGCATGTATTTGAGATTGAAAATATTATTTGCACTAAATTTCAACAATAATAACATTCTAATAAGATGAAATGGGTTGACCTGATAATAACCTACTTTACTTTCTTTAGAATAATTGCAACCAAGTACGCAAGACAACCGTAAAACTCCGGAATGATGGACGGAAATAGCTAAAGTAGTATCTCACTCCACTATTTTGATGACAAAATAAATGCAGATGCAATTTTAGATGGAAAACCGAACAACCTAGTTTCAAAAAGTATGACGGAAGTTCAACATCAAATTATTCGAATTCTAAATGACCTACTGTGTACTATCATCACCCCGCAATCAGTGATGAGTACGACCATCGTCTTACAATCGGATTAAGCGATCAATTCGTTTATGTCAGCATTAAAATATAGATAACGCGCTAAACGATAGCTTCAACAACTTTCATGTTCAAACAATCAAATCAATTAAGTAATACTTACCGATATACGTCGGCGTGTGGCACACAGGTATAGGAACACAATAAATCACTGATAAGTAATCAAAAGATTAATATTTCAACGATATAACGACCGACCGACTAGCCGATGTCACCACAATTGACGTTCACAGCGCGGCCATTTCTGGATCCAGTTTAGAAACTTGTAAAACGAATAATTGGATAAGACTGACCTTTCTTCGTTTGACGTTTCTTATTTTACAGGTGGTCCGTCTATTCAAATGAAATAATATTTCAGTAATATGTTTGTTTTTGTTCAATCAAAGTCGTAATTAATTTGTTCTTATTCATTTCGGAACGAAGCAATTACGCAAACTCTTACGTTTAGTTACCAAAATGGCCAAGATAGGGCCAAGATAACGTAATTGCTGCTTTATTGTAATAAAATATTTTTCTAAATCTTTTTGGAATCATTTCTGTGATTATACTTGTCATTTTGAAGAAATTTATTCGATAGGATTTGGGTTGTGACGGTGATGCAGAAAATGTGGTAACGAAACGCAAAAATAAATTCAATGTTTAGTTCTGAAATGTCATTGCATTGTAAAATAAAAATAGTTGTATTTTATACATTTAATCGGGATTGGTTTCATAAAATATTCAGGCTTTTAGAATAAGTGTGATAGTAGCGAATATCCTAACCGTGTGTTATACGGAATATCTGAGAAACAATTTGCTTTGCTTCCTTTTCCAATTTAAATTATTTTCTTAGAATATAGTATATTTAAAACTTTTATCAATAATCCAAATGGTTTTACTTATGGGATTGAGTGATAGTTTATCTATTAGTTTATGGGTCCATTACATCTACTTGAACTCAACAAATCCATGCAATTTAGCGTAAAACGATGGAAGTGGATGCAACAAGTCATGTTGATATTAATTTTAAGTATTCAGTTGATTTAGCCAATCTAATGGATTCCTGTAGAGTTTGTATGGCTCATAGCTTGAATATGAGTTGTATATTCGACTCCGAAAAAGAGAATATTATAAAAGAGATACAATTTTGTACTGGTATTACTGTAAGTTTTAACTATCACATTATTTTGTTACTTTAGATGTAAGTTACTGGGTGGTTCTGGGCAGTCTGCCCCATTAATGATGTTGATGAGTAGCCTATCATTTTCGTTGCGGCATGTGAAATTTTCTCAAAGCTTCAACCCAAATTATGCCTTTCTGGCTTTCAAACTGATGGAAACATAAAATAAAATAAAAAATAATGAAGATATTAATATGAATGTAATATATTGTCATATTTGAGCCGTTACTTTTGTCTATCTTTACAGATAAAACAAGAAGTCGGTCTACCATCACATATTTGCGAAATATGTCTCAACAATCTCTCCGTAGCGCACAAATTTAAAACGTCCTGCCTCATTGCGGATGAGACGTTCCGTAAACTTATTGTTACTTCCGCTATCAAGTCTGAGGAACCGGAACTTAGTGAATATGAGTATGAAGAGATAATTGAGTGCAAAGATGAGAATGATGATGAATTTGAAGATGTTAAGGAAGAATTATTAGAAACGTTGGTGCAGGAAAATGGAGCAAGAAAAAGTGGCCATGTAAAGTTGAAAGACAGGTATAGTAAGCGTCAAACCTTATGGCAGCTCTGAATGCACTTCTTCTTCTTTTCCTTTCGACAATACATCAGCCTAATCAGCACAATCTGCCTATATTGTTCCCACTGTTGGGCCATAATCCACCACTCGGGTCCAGTGCGGGTAGGTGGATGTCAAATGTCTTTAAATTTCTGGTCCTAGGGCTTGCTGGTTTCCTCACATGGTACATCTATGTTTCTTATATTGTTTGGTCTGAGTAGCTGGCCTTCAGATTGTCAAGGGTGCAGGTGAATGGACATTTGGGATACTAGCAGATGGGGCATAGTCTGTTCAAGAGCACAGCTCTCACACTGGCTGTTGGATGAATTGATAATGCCCCTAAAGGGATATGAGGAACGGGGTGTAAAGTTCACTCATACTCTTTAGAAAAGGGAGGATCCTCCGACCAGATGGATGTCGTATTTGGTGGGCAACTGCCCGATGATTGTTGTCGGGAAGTTGTAAATATGCTAGCTGCGCGGTAAACTCTGATTGCGCGATGCAGGATTTGTGTGACGTCAGTGTGATGCGTTGTTCGCATGTGGCGGTGTAGATGCCGCCACATCCCTCACCTCCGGAGACCGGAGGCGATAGTGGACTAAGTCTTGTATCTTGCGATGCTTGCCAATGCCAGTTGGATTCCAGTGGGTTGGAGCCGGGTGTCGCATAGTTCGCGGTGAGTCGGAACTGTCTGCGAAGATGCCCCAGTGCGTCGGGGTGGCTGACTGCTGGTGACGACCAGGAGAGGAATTAAGCGCTCTGCTTGTGGACCGGCCGAATGTGCAGTGTGCTGTGCCAAGGTTGCTGATGAGGCTGAAGGTGATGACCAGGTATGCGCTTGCGATGCATGCTGATGGTCAGGACAACCGTTCAAGCCGTTGTTGCTGGATGGCTGTCTGACTTGCGGGAGTGATGATGATGACGTCACGCTGAAGTAGTTGCACGAAGGCTGCGCTGACGTTCATACTCGGGGTCACCAGTGAAGGGATATGAGGAACAGGGTGTCAAGTTCACTCATACTCTTTAGAAAAGGGAGGATCCTCCGACCAGATGAATGTCGTATCTGGTGGGCAACGGCCCGATGATTGTTGTCGGAAAGTTGTATATATGCTAGCTGCGCGGTAAACTCTGATTGCGCGATGCAAGATTTATGTGACGTCAGTGTGATGCACATTATGTTCGCAGCAGTCTACTTGGGTACATAATTGATTCAGTGCTTTTACTGAATATACTACTCTCTGCATAGAACCGCACCTTTCACCTTTGCTGACATGTGAATTTGTTACGTAATTCACTGCAAGACGCTTTATGTTCCGAGGTGCAATAAAGTCTGCATCCGGCTGTAAAGCATAGTCTTTTATTATCTGTCTCCGACTTGCCATTGGTGAGTGCTGTAAGGTATGTTTTATGTTCTTAGCGTTTCCATGGCATTCTGGGCTAGCTTGGCACTTGCAGTAGCGTCCATCAGATCCTGTAGCGTGAATGCTGCAGGACACGCTGGACGATATTAAGTGCCCCACTGTATATGGGATAGCATTACATCTATTTTCAAGAAAATCTCCACCTGAGCCGGATTCTATGTTTTATGTGAGAGGGTCTGGTTTTCCCATGTAGTCCTTCAGGTCGACTATTGTGCGTGGGCCATGGCGGCCCACCTCGCTCCAGAGGTTCTGGACTGTTGAGAACATCTGTGGAAGATCTGGGTGCCCCGAAGGTTTCTGTTTTAATCTGGGTGACGCCTGTGCAAGTGTGCACTCAAAGAGCATATGCGTGACGGTTTACTCAGCGTCCATGCATGCCCTGCATAGAGGACTGTCCGTAATGCGCGGAAGTGTTTGTTTAGCGAGCAGTGTCCCGTGATGATCCCCGTCACCAGGCGCAGTCCGTTCCTGTCCAGGCGTAACAAACGTCTAGCTAGGTTGCGATCTAATGATGGCATAGCTTCTCTAGACTTCCTGCAGACCGGTGTCGAGGTCCACCAGCTCTCCGCTTCGGTGTCCGAGTGGGTGAACTCCTGTAGCTTTATACCATACGGGCCGGGTCCACAGCTGACGCGCCGGAACATGTTCTAGCCAGCCAAGTCAGCTGCGTCTTTAACTAGTGATCCGCTGTGTCATTTTATTGCAGTGTCACGGTGTTGCCTTTAGATACCGTTACTGGTTCTAGCGCATTGTGGCATTCTAGTGTTAAACTCGAGGTAATATATTTTTTCTCTAAGGATTGTAGAACAGGCACTGTCGGAGAGTATCGTGTATGGGTGTTCGCAACTCTCCTGGTTTCTATGGCGTACACCGCTTGTATAATGCCCACACACTCCGCCTGGGTAAGGTGTTAAGGTCGTGTGAGAAAACTCCGACTTCGGTTCCGGGGTCGGTCTTTGATCCGTCGGAGTATACTCTCAACTCTTTCGGGCCTGAGGAGTCACACTGTTCTTCTGTGACTCTCTTCTGTGTTTTTTTTGTTTCTGCCTACCTGAGTCTGGAGTCTATTTAAAGACTTCCAGGTAAGCTTCGGCAACTCATTTCCAGATTTTCAGCAAGTGACGTAAATGGGTTGGGTAGGGAAGCACTATCTCCCCATAGGTGTGGCCTTTCCTTAGACCGTTCATCATCATCTAGATCATCTAGATTATAAGCAGTTGACATAAGGTCAGTTGGTTTCAACGAATTCACAAAGTAAAAAAGTCGCATAAGACCCTACATTTGTACTATTAGGTAACTATTCATATTTTAGACTAAACTTCGAGCGTTATTTAACTCGTTCTAGCACATTTATTTCTTTATATTTGGTAAAGGCAAATCCTAACCTCAAAAGTAACATTAATATTTTTTGGACTATAAATCGTAAAAATGACTTTATGACATTATTTGATAAAGTTACAGGTAGTCTTTCTACTATACCTAATAACTATACATTAACTTTCATTACCAGGTTTTTAAATGTATGGGAAGTGGGCATTGTTCTTTCTTGTTCCTCCGACCTACCTTGTCGCGTCGAGTCGCCTACCCGCGCTATTTCTTCATTTTCGCTGAACGTTCTTTCTGACGTTTTTTTTTCATTTTGCTTGGCTTCTAAGGGTCTTCCGTAAGGGTAAGCCGTCGCTATCAAATGCAATAAAAAAAATCAAATTCGATGGGTCGTTCCACAGATTACCCCCTACGTACAAACTTGGAGTATAGACTACATTATGTGTTTTTCCAGCCCGCTACCAGTAAGAGGACGTCCAAGAAAAACCGCAGACACAATGAAAGCGCCCCGAAGGCTGAAGAAGTTCAAATTCAAGCGGCTGTGCTGTGAGCCGTGCGACGTCAAGTTTGACACCAAGGAGGAGAGCGATGATCATAAGCGGAAAATGCATAAGGATAGCGAAACGTGGGTCTGTGAGGTTAGTAAGACCAAGTGCCGGTTTCACTAACGTGCTCCAAGACGCCTGAGGATCTTGAAATCAAAGTCGCTGTTTGTGCGACTTTGCACTTTAATGTAATGAGCACAAAGTAAAATTTTCAATGTCATCAAAAAACCTCGTCGTCACTGCAAGTTCTACACATGCCCACCCGCGACTTCGTCTACGATCCAGGATGTAAAGTAACCTATGTACTTACCATTTTCATGGTCTATTTGTGTGTCAAGTTTCACCCAAATTCGTTCAGCCGTTTTGGCTTGAAAGCGTTACAAAGAAACAAACTTATTTGTTAGGATTATTATTTTTCACTTTCAGATATGCGGCAAGATGTTTATACACCGCGCATCACACTACACACACGTCAAGTCACACCAGCCTCCGAAGTATGCGTGTGACCAATGTGACTACAAGACTTGGCATAAATACGACCTCGTCAAACATATACGTATACATACTGGTAAGTAAAGGTCCGATATGCTTGTCAAGGTCACTACAAGGATGAGTGACCAAAATCAAGTCATTTATTCGGACTATAGGCTGAAAATCAGCACATTTCGTACGTCAAAATCACATAAGAGAGTCCTCGAAACGCCCGCCATTCACCACTTCTTAGTGCTTTAGCTGGGAACAAGAAGTGCAACAAATCGATCATTCATCACATACCGATACCTCCTGGTAGGTAGGTGCGTCCCGTCATTCGTAGATCTTTGACAGTTACTGGTAGTCAAAAGCCCCATATCTAAACTAGTTAGGTTTTGGACAGGTCCACTCATTCTGTGTGACACCATCTACATGGTCTTCACATGACCTGACCAAGACCTCTGAGTTTGTTTCGGCCTTTCTTCTCAGAGTAGTCAGATAGGAAACGCCGAACTCATCTAGTTTTTAAAATATGATTGACGTGTAAAAGTGTACAAACCTACTTACAGAAATAAAATTATTAAGGTATCTAGTAAAAATATTAACATGAAATACTTACTTCTCTATCGTGCACCGCACAGACCTACAATTTGCAAAAAACTTATTTCGCGAGCAACCTGGCTCTTCCCCCTTAAATCTGACGGCGAATCCGCCAGTCAATAAGCACAACCAACAGAAATAATTTATGGGAATTCCCAACAATTTCTGCCAACCGAGTTGCCATGATTAAAGTCGTGTTGCAGCCATTTACATTCTGAAATGGAATGTAAATGGTTTAGGTATTACGTTTGCATAGACAATTCATGCGTCGCCATGCTCTTAGGATAAATATGCATCCGAATATCCGATTACTAAATGATGACAGCCAGTAATTTGACATTAACACAGTTAAGTTTTTTTAAGTCCCCTAGACGAGCACGGGGAGGGAACAGAACCCGACGACTATCTCCCCGAACCTTGCTACCACGACTATCTCCCCGAACCTTGCTACCACGACTATCTCCCCGAACCTTGCTACCACGACTATCTCCCCGAACCTTGCTACCACGACTATCTCCCCGAACCTTGCTGCCACGACTATCTCCCCGAACCTTGCTACCACGACTATCTTCCCGAACCTTGCTGCCACGACTATCTCCCCGAACCTTGCTACCACGACTATCTCCCCGAACCTTGCTACCACGACTATCTCCCCGAACCTTGCTGCCACGACTATCTCCCCGAACGTTGCTACCACGACTATCTTCCCGAACCTTGCTGCCACGACATCTCCCCGAACCTTGCTACCACGACTATCTCCCCGAACCTTGCTGCCACGACTATCTCCCCGAACCTTGCTGCCACGACTATCTCCCCGAACGTTGCTACCACGACTATCTTCCCGAACCTTGCTACCACGACTATCTCCCCGAACCTTGCTACCACGACTATCTCCCCGAACCTTGCTACCACGACTATCTCCCCGAACCTTGCTGCCACGACTATCTCCCCGAACCTTGCTGCCACGACTATCTCCCCGAACGTTGCTACCACGACTATCTTCCCGAACCTTGCTACCACGACTATCTCCCTGAACCTTGCTACCACGACTATCTCCCCGAACCTTGCTGCCACGACTATCTCCCCGAACCTTGCTGCCACGACTATCTCCCCGAACGTTGCTACCACGACTATCTTCCCGAACCTTGCTGCCACGACATCTCCCCGAACCTTGCTACCACGACTATCTCCCCGAACCTTGCTGCCACGACTATCTCCCCGAACCTTGCTACCACGTCTATCTCCCCGAACCTTGCTACCACGACTATCTCCCCGAACCTTGCTGACACGACTATCTCCCCGAACCTTGCTACCACGACTATCTCCCCGAACCTTGCTACCACGACTATCTCCCCGAACCTTGCTACCACGACTATCTCCCCGAACCTTGCTACCACGACTATCTCCCCGAACCTTGCTACCACGACTATCTCCCCGAACCTTGCTGCCACGACTATCTCCCCGAACCTTGCTACCACGACTATCTTCCCGAACCTTGCGCCACGACTATCTCCCCGAACCTTGCTACCACGACTATCTCCCCGAACCTTGCTACCACGACTATCTCCCCGAACCTTGCTGCCACGACTATCTCCCCGAACGTTGCTACCACGACTATCTCCCCGAACCTTGCTACCACGACTATCTCCCCGAACCTTGCTGCCACGACTATCTCCCCGAACCTTGCTACCACGACTATCTTCCCGAACCTTGCTGCCACGACTATCTCCCCGAACCTTGCTACCACGACTATCTCCCCGAACCTTGCTACCACGACTATCTCCCCGAACCTTGCTGCCACGACTATCTCCCCGAACGTTGCTACCACGACTATCTTCCCGAACCTTGCTGCCACGACATCTCCCCGAACCTTGCTACCACGACTATCTCCCCGAACCTTGCTACCACGACTATCTCCCCGAACCTTGCTACCACGACTATCTCCCCGAACCTTGCTACCACGACTATCTCCCCGAACCTTGCTGCCACGACTATCTCCCCGAACCTTGCTGCCACGACTATCTCCCCGAACGTTGCTACCACGACTATCTTCCCGAACCTTGCTACCACGACTATCTCCCTGAACCTTGCTACCACGACTATCTCCCCGAACCTTGCTGCCACGACTATCTCCCCGAACCTTGCTGCCACGACTATCTCCCCGAACGTTGCTACCACGACTATCTTCCCGAACCTTGCTGCCACGACATCTCCCCGAACCTTGCTACCACGACTATCTCCCCGAACCTTGCTGCCACGACTATCTCCCCGAACCTTGCTACCACGACTATCTCCCCGAACCTTGCTACCACGACTATCTCCCCGAACCTTGCTGACACGACTATCTCCCCGAACCTTGCTACCACGACTATCTTCCCGAACCTTGCTACCACGACTATCTCCCCGAACCTTGCTACCACGACTATCTTCCCGAACCTTGCTACCACGACTATCTCCCCGAACCTTGCTACCACGACTATCTCCCCGAACCTTGCTGCCACGACATCTCCCCGAACCTTGCTACCACGACTATCTCCCCGAACCTTGCTGCCACGACTATCTCCCCGAACCTTGCTGCCACGACTATCTTCCCGAACCTTGCTGCCACGACATCTCCCCGAACCTTGCTACCACGAATATCTCCCCGAACCTTGCTGCCACGACTATCTCCCCGAACCTTGCTACCACGACTATCTCCCCGAACCTTGCTACCACGACTATCTTCCCGAACCTTGCTGCCACGACTATCTCCCCGAACCTTGCTACCACGACTATCTCCCCGAACCTTGCTGCCACGACTATCTCCCCGAACCTTGCTACCACGACTATCTCCCCGAACCTTGCTACCACGACTATCTCCCTGAACCTTGCTACCACGACTATCTCGCCGAACCTTGCTACCACGACTATCTGCCCGAACCTTGCTGCCACGACTATCTTCCTGACGGCCTCGAGGGACTGGGTACTGGCGGCGGCCAGTCCGTGAAGCCTAAGCTGAGCTTTGCATTTGTGTGAGTGATTACCAATCACACCAATGTGCCGTATAAACTGGTTTAAACCAATCACGCTCTTGGCCGACGCCACACCTACACTATGGCCGCATTCCGAATTGGGCTGTAATCGATTTGAGCGCGCTTACACCCGTTCCAAGTTAGCGTGAGCGCGATAATGATGTCCCGTGTATCGTCGACCGAGCGAATCGTTGACAGCTCTCAGCTGTCATAATCGTGATATAAATCGGATAATTGTCTAACTCGGAATGCGGCCTATGTATGTGCACTCGCACAAATACAAAGGTCAGTTTAAGGCCTCGCGGACTGTAAGTGGTTTGTGGGTTCAGATAGGCAGTCGCTCTATGTTAAATACTGGATTCAGCTGCATTTGCACGCGTACCATGACCACAATAGAAACGAATTTTGTCGACGGAAGAATAGACAAAATGACAGATGAATAATATATATATCTTTCATTTTGTCTTTTCGTCTGTTTTTTTGTCTTTTCTGCCGTAGACATAAGTTGGTCTATTCTTCCGTCGACATAAGTTGGTCTTACTACGCGTTCTGGCAGGAAAAGGCTAGACATGTAATATTTTTGAAGTAATACAAAACAATAAAACTTTTTTTCTGTTATAGGTTTGAAAATGTACCAATGCGAGTATTGTACAGCCTCGTACTACACTTCTTCGAATCTGACCAGTCACATCCGAAGACTACACATGAATGAGAAGGCGCATGACTGCAATATATGCCAGCGGACATTCTTTGACAGAACCAAGTTGAATAGACATCTGGATTCACATCTTGAGATTAAGAGGTTTGTATAAGCTACTATACCACGTAATGCTGGTCAACATGATTTTCTTAATCTATCTCCAAGTTTCGCGTACTGGAGATAGATAAAACCTATCAATCTCTGGTTTTAACGTACCAATAAAGCCAAAATATGCAATCCTATAACGTGTTGACAGCTATTTGTTTGAAAAGGACAGATAGAATTGTATTGTCTATCATCAGTGGCGATCTTTAGGGTTTGGCCGTTAGATGTGCTGAACACATTCAGTTTCATTTCAGCGTTTAGGAACTGTCAGTGTCAATATTCCACAGAAAATAATGTCACTGACAGCACTTAAGCGTAGTTTATGGGCTGATCGCGTTCAGTTTGATTGGTGTAATTCGCCCTGAGTAGTACTCACCAGACGGTAATCTTCCAGAGAAGAAAAATCGCTTTAGGATCTGCATCTATTGATTGTGATTTTGTCGCTCGAGTTGTGACGAGACCGGCAGCCTAATTTCGTAAACGATTAATACTAATATGTTGTATTTTGACAGTTCAACAACATCCATTGCGTTATTTACATTGTTGAGCAGATTTTTAATCGAACTTATGGAGCAATGTATTAGCAATCTGTTTCAAAACGATTCAGATTCCGATTGATTGTGTATTACGCAATTAGGGTACGGGTCTTTTGCCATGGTTTTGTCGAGCTCGGTATAGTTTGAATACTAAGCCTTTTAAATAAATTAACCAACTGTGAAAAAAGGATTCTGTATAAAACACAAGATTATGAAAATAATTGGAAATAACTAAAAATTTATGATACCAAATGCGTATTGCATTTGGTATCATTAATTTTTTGGATTCGAATTCAGTGAAGTAATCAATGGAAGGGGGGCAATAAGTTTGTCCGGACTACATAATCGGAACCCTAAGATTAAGTGAATCTTTGGGTTCGGAGTATGCACATCAAAATGTTAAGGGGGATTTTAATACCAACCACCTTGCCCTCAACTCCCCTCTGTCCCACAAACTCCTGCATCTAATTGATAAAGTCGGTGATGATACTTGGCTTGACCTGATCCTTACCTCTAATCCTTCCCTAGTTTCCTCACATGGTCAACACGATGCTCCTGGCTTTTCCCATCACAACCTTATTTTCTTATCCTATATCCTTTAATCCCCTAAACCTAAACCAACGTTCCTGTACAGGCGTGCCTTTGCGCGTGTGAATAGTGAGAGGCTTCAACAAGATGCGTCCAATATTGACTGGTCATCCCTGGAAGCGGCTGCTTCAATTGAGGAAAAAGTCAGATAGTTCAACGATGTTGTGGTCAAACTATTTGATGCACATGCCCCTATCAAGAAAATCAAGTTGAAGCGTCCGCCTGCGCGTTGGATGAACAGGGGAGTTCGGATGGCAATGCGACGCAGGGATCGCGCGTTTCGGAAATTTAAAAGGGATCGCTCGGATGACAATTGGGCCTTCTTTAAGGCTGCTAGGAATCGGTGTAATCAGATGATACGCAACGCTAAACGCCGCCACATCCTAAATAATATTAACTCTTCTTCTACTGCTGATATTTGGAACTTTGGGTATAGGCAAATCGCGACATTCGGACCTTCCTAACACAATTGGTTTGGACGATCTAAATCTCCATTTCTCCACTGTTCCCACTCTAGATAGTCTAACCAAATGTCAAACCCTCGACTACCTTGCTCATCTGACGCGTCCCAATATTAACCCCTTTGTCTTTAACCCAGTCGACCCGGAAGAGATAAAAAAATATATCTTTTCCATTTATGTCAGCCGCCATATGATCGTAGCGGCTCTTGATCAATCCCCCACAATCAATCTCGCACATCATAAACTTCTCCCTGTACACCGGTGTTTTCCCTTCCCTGTGGCGGAAAGCCCTTGTTCGGCCCCTGCCTAAGATACCCAATCCCTGTCTTTCTAGTCATTTTCGCCCAATTTCCATCCTTCCCTTTCTATCTAATGTGCTCGAGGCCAGTGTTCATAAATAATTCTCCCACTTTATTCACCGTAACTCTCATCAGTCCATTTCAATCCGGTTTCAGGCCCGGGCACAGTACCGTATCAGCCCTCCTTAAAGTGACTGACGATATCAGGCGGGGCATGGAAGACACTTAAGTTACAATGTTAGTGCTAATTGACTTCTCCAATGCTTTTAATTCCGTCAGTCACGAAGTCCTTTTATCTATCCTATCCTATCTTATGGTCTCTCGAGAGGCTTTGGAATGGTTTTCTTCCTATCTTCAGGGGCGTCAGCTGTCTGTTCGTGCTGGAGACTCTTCGTCGAGTTGGTGTGATCTTTCAGCTGGCGTCTCTCAAGGCGTTATATTATCTCCTCTTTTGTTCTCCATTTTTATAAATCTAATTACCACCGAACTTCGGGTTGCGTATCATCTTTATGCTGACGACTTGCAGCTTTACTAACAGGCAAGTGTGGACAACATATCCGATGCGATTGAGGAGCTAAATCGGGATTTAAGTGTGGTTAAAAACTGGTCTGATCGATTTGGGGTGGCGGCTACCAAGTTTCAGGCTATCATTGTAGGGAGCCCCTAAAGTATGAGGAAAGTGAAAGACGTTACTGTACCACCTGTAATGTTTAATAACTCAATCATCCCGTTTAGCTCCGATGTTAAGGATCTTGGTCTGCATGTCGACACTTGTCTTAACTGGCGAAAGCAGGTCACGACTGTAAGTAAAAAAGTCACCGGAACTTTGCGGTCGCTCTATCGTTTGAAAAACCTCCTCCCATCACACATAAAGGCTATGCTTGTACAGTCCCTAATCTTTCCCATAATAGACTATGTTGATGTGTGTTACTATGACCTGAATGCAGATCTCCTCAATAAACTTGACAGCAGTAGGTCCAAGCAGTTGGCCATACACCCAACTGCTTGGACCTACTGCTGACAACTGATCCGGACTGTCATTCAGTATCGGTCTCAGCCCCGCTGGGAACGTCTGACCACTGTCTGGTGAAATCCGTGTCGACCTGCTCTCCGCCAGATGAGAGTCCCAGAGGCACGAGACGAGTATGGCGATACGAGTCAGCAGACTGAGATGAGATGCGGCACTTTTTTGCGTCTTATCCATGGCGGCATGTGTGCTTTTCCTCGGGTGACCCCTCGTACTGTGCTGACGTGGTTGCGGACGTGATTCGGCAGGGGATGGAGTATTTTATTCCATTCTCTGACATCGCGCTCGGTCACAAATCCCGACCTTGGTATAATGCAAAATGCGCCCACGCTGAGGCTCGCAAGGAGTTTATCTACCAAGCTTGGGTCAAGGCCCGCGACCGAAAAGTTAGAGCACGTAGGGTTCGCGCGAGGAAGAGAGCCTTTAATTCTGCTGCCAAGTTCTGCAAACGGGTTCTACGTGGGGCGCGTTTTGACCATGTTGGACGTATCGGGGCCGAGCTGGCATCGCACCCTCCGGGAAGCAAACAGTTCTGGTCCCTGTCCAAAGCTGTTGAAACGATTTTTTGTCGTCCCCACCTTACCTCCAATGATGAAACCAGATGGGTCGCTGGCTCACTCTGCAAGTGAGAAGGTAAATTAATTTGCATCTCTCTTTGCAAGTAATTCACGTTTGGACGCTGGCTCCAAGCAACCACCTACTGTACCTCGTTGTGACTTTTCGATGCCGGAGATCGCAATTCATAATAAAGAGGTCCGAAGAGTATTGTGCAGTCTAGATAAGAACAAGGCCAGCGGGCCTGACGGTATTCCAGTGAGAGTGTTGAGACAGTGTGCGCCAGAACTGTCTCCTGTGTTGACGCGCTTGTTTCGCCTCTATCTTGAAAAAAGAACGGTGCCAAAATCCTGGAAGCTTGCGAATGTACAACCAGTGCCCAAAAAGGGCGACCGTGCAGACCCTGCCCATTACCGACACATCCATTACATCCGATCGCCATCACCTCCATTTTGTGCAAAGTTATGGAAAAGGTACTGAACAGTAAGTTGCTGACCTACCTTGAAGACAATGATCTCCTCAGTGACCGTCAATATGGCTTTCGCCGGGGGCGGTCAACTGGCGATCTTCTTGTATGTGTCACGCTCTGCTGGGGCGAAGCCATCGAGAAACATGGCGAAGCACTAGCTATATCGCTAGATATCTCGAAGGCCTTTGACAGGGTGTGGCACGCAAGTCTACTCAGCAAGCTTCCTGCTTGTGGCATCCCCGCTGATTTTTGTAGCTGGATATCAGACTTCCTTAGTGAACGATCGATTAGAGTAGCCGTTGACGGCTGCTCCTCTGAGCGTATGATTATTGATGCCGGAGTTCCTCAGGGGTCTGTTCTCTCTGCAACTTTTTTCCTGCTGCACATCAATGACCTTTTTTTTTTTTTTGTTCCCGGGGTGGAAAATCCTAATGGATGTCCTCCGCCCTGGGGCGGGCGGAGGGGTCTGTCAGACTCTTACTGACTAAAAACCACCCCGGTGTTCCATCTCACACCTACGCCGGGGTCGCGGGAACACATTATTCTTCCACAACCCCGGCTGGGCACATCAATGACCTACTCCAACCTGGTATTGTTGGGTACGCAGATGACAGTACTGTTTCAGAGAGATACTTGTCCAGCCCGAAAACCAGCGGGATGAAGTTCGTTCCTTAAGAGAGGCCATGGTAGAGGGGACTGATTTGATCTTAAGCCTTGTCTCCCGGTGGGGTGATGACAATCTGGTCTCTTTTAACGCCACCAAAACACAGGCTTGTCTTTTCACCGCAAAAAGGAGTCGTTTCGACAAAATTCCTACTTTTCGGGGTACACCTGTTCCTGTAACTGATCGGCTTGAGCTCCTAGGCATGGAGTTGACGCCCAGTCTCAACTTTGGCGCAACCATTGAGCGCAAAGCTCAAACTGCGGCCAAAAAGCTGGGCATTCTAAATAGAGTGAAGCGATACTTTACGCCTGGACAGCTTCTAACTCTTTATAAAGCGCAAGTCCGATCCTGCATGGAGTATTGCAGCCACCTTTGGGAAGCTTAGCAAAATACCAACTTGCCGCGCTCGACTCAGTGGAACGCAGAGCTAAGAGGCTCATAGGCTACGTAAAACTGGTGGATGCCAAGCTTCACAGCTTAGCTCATCGCCGCAAGGTTGCCTGATTGTCGGTCTTCTATAGACTGTACTTCGGTGAGTGTGCGCAAGAACTCCACGACCTCATCCCACCTGCCCCCTTCTACCATCGGACATCTAGACGTACTGTTACGAGGTTACGACTATTCCTCTTGAGGGACAAAGAACGGTTAATGTAGAATGGTGTGCTAGAATTTGTTTGCCACAGGTCGCTTTTGAACTCCCTAAAGAGAACTGCAACCGCCGCATCATCCTCCATCACGACAATACGAGTTCTCACACCGCACACAGAACAAAAGAGTTTTTAGAGCAAGAAAACATAGGATTATTAGACCATCCGCCGTACAGCCCCGACCTAAGCCCTAATGATTTCTATACTTTCCCTAAAATAAAGAATAA
Source organism: Dasypolia templi (assembly GCA_963555695.1). Classification (NCBI taxonomy): domain Eukaryota; kingdom Metazoa; phylum Arthropoda; class Insecta; order Lepidoptera; family Noctuidae; genus Dasypolia; species Dasypolia templi. The sequence goes on from OY743166.1 coordinate 7,996,033, forward strand.
ATTGCGTGGACAGAGATTTTCATCACATGAAGAAGCTGTGGACGTCTACAAAACGGCCATTTTGGAGACCCCAACTTCCGAATGGAATGGTTGCTTCAATGATTGGTTCCATCATATGGAAAAATGTGTCAAATTTCGCGGAGAATACTTCGAAAAGCAATAAATACATTTTTAAATAGTAATGTTGTGTCACTTCCTTGATTCCCGAAATTTTCAGTGCCGCCCTCGTACATTTAGTGTTACATTATTTCATTTTATTACAAACTTGAGTTAGAATGTCGAACTAAAGTGGATTTAGAATATTTAATATCAAGAGATAAACAGAGAAGTATTACTATATACTTAATGTTTGCCGTTTATTCAAGGGAAAAACCATTTCATTTTTATCACAGACAGACAGGCTATTGAAAATATCCTGACCAAAAAAATGAGTATTGCAAAGAATATGGTGTTGTAATATGCCACAAGGGCATTATGCAACTATGATGATGGATGAAATGGGATAAGTAGCAAATTGCAATCATTAAACTGTTTGCGAAGCGGGGTGATCATGGAAACATCACGTCACTCGGAAGGTTGGATTTGGGTAGTGGATATTAAAAGGTTGATAAAATTTAAAGAAACTAAGGCAACACTCAGTCGTTTAAGGGGCGGAGTTAATAATTTTTACCAAATTAATATTAACCTATGGGCAAATGTCTAACTCAATAACTTACCCGCCGCATTTCGAGGTTCACCAAGAGTTATTTCTAAATCAGAATCTCACCAAGATTATGTGTAGACCATGTAGTTTGGTGTCTGAAATGGTCTTTTAAGGAACGAACACACAGATTTGAGTGGACCTGTCCAGTCAGTGAACGCATTTGTCTATCATCGTGCTGATCAACTCAGAACTCAGGATCTCAACGATTCGACGAACAATTCAAAAGTAAGGACATTTGGGTAGGCCGCAAAAAAGTACTCAAACTGCCAGACTATAATTAAAAACAAGCTGAATAAAAAATGAAAAACAACAATGACCCTCGTAGTCCTCACATTCACAAAATTTTAAATAATATATTATTTAAAAATAAATAAATAAGAATAACAAAGTCGTATCGATTCATTGTCAAATATTTGTATAGCGACACAGCTAAATAGCGAGAGCACATGTTAATTCACAGATAACGTAGCAAAAACAAAACAAACAAAAATCTTTCCGTCAAAAATAGAAAGGTGGTGTCAAAAATACCACAGATAACATAATTATTAAACGCGAAAGTAGCGACAAAAGGCGGAAACGAACTAAAGCTGTTGGCGTTTTTACGAAACCAGCAGTGAGTTGAGCAGTGGTGGCCCGGTGGTAACGGCCCCGACTTATGAGTCAACCGAACAAGTCGAACCCAGGCAGGCACTTTACTTTGTGTAAATAATTTCATTACCACTGCTCTCAAAACGGGGAAGGAAAACATTGAGAGGAAACTGGCCATGTCCTATAACAAAAAATTCGAAGACATGTGACATCTACCAATCCGCACTGAGCCCGCGTGGTGGATTACGGCTCACTCCCTCTCATAGAGAGGAGACCTGTGTCCCAGCGGGGCGAGGATGGGCGTACCCAAGATGTTTGTGACAAGATGAGATAAATTATGTCATGTCTTACAATTTGACTTAAATGCTAGCACGGGTCAACAATGTGACATAATGATATGACGTGATATGCCTTATCGGATAATGTATAGTTGTCAATCTCAGATAATAAATAAATCTTTATCGAATCGAAGAGTGTCCTTCCAGTTTCTTGCCCGTTCTTCTTCATAGAGTTCTACGGTTTGGAATGGGCAACAAGCTTCATCTTTCTGACTAACTGACAGACTCTTTGAAGATAAAAAATGCCTGTTAAGACGAATTTCACCGATGAAACTGAATGCGATCAGTACATAAACTACGTTTAAGAGCTGTCTGTATCATTACTTTCTGTGGATTATTGACACTGACAGCTCTTGAACGCGGTTTAGATGCCGTGCGACGCCTTCACGGCCGACGAGAGATTCTTGACACCCGTTAGTTTCATACAAACGAATACGTGTTTTGCGAATTTGATCTTTATTAGTTACTAGAATTGTCGCACTGACAGGTGTCACGAACGCATTCTCTCAACGGTCGGACTGTAATTAAAACAGCGCAAACAGCTGTAGTTTGACGCGAGTATTTGAGTGGAAATAACAGCACTTGCTAACAAGAATTTAAATACGTTTTTCGCACTTTTTTCAGGTTTGAATGTGACGTTTGCCACGCCTGCTTCACCCGCCGATGTTACTGGAAAAAGCACCTCCTCCGTCAGCATGACATCGTCACCCCTCCTCAAAGACCTGGCAGGCAGAAGATCAACCTGGTAATAGGAGAATATCTAGGCACCAGCAAACAAGACGCTATTGGAGAATACTATGCTAAAGATGGAGTGGCAAAGAAATTATAGCAATGGGGAATCCATCTGTCAAATTAGTTCGCGGGCGCTAATGTACGATTTTCATCGGCGGCGCTCGTCCGGCCCGCATTGGAAATCTGGACGTCACGTAAGATCACGACCGATGCGTCAGATATCTGCTTAAGGCTCTGTAAGTTATTTAAGAGCCGACCGGCTACATGCGCGCGGGTCCGACCGGGTTCCAAGCTGTATAAATGCCATGCAAATATGACATTTATCTGCTTCATCAAAACGATCCCTGAAAATAGTGCGCCATATCTCATGAACCGTAATAGGTAGACAGCTTAAATTTTCACTTAATGGGTATTTATAGTGCCGCTATACAACAGATTATAAAATTTAAATAAAGTTAAAAATGTACTCAAAGTGAACCCTAAAAAGAAAGAAAGAAATTAGTAAAAGTAAGTATTTAAAAACACATATAAATCAGTGGGACGAGTCGTGTCCGATATTAAACTATTGCCCAATATCGGACAAATTGTCCCTTCACGTCCACTGCTGAATATGAGGCGACTCCTATCAACTGGCTGGATACAGGATTGTCCTAAAATACGTGATCAAACAGCTGATTATGTTATTGAACTACGATGAGAATGTCCAAATATACTATTAATGGCTGGCAAAAAACAAAATAAAAATAAACAAACCCACTCCCATAAATTGTCTGTTGTTTTAAAGCGGCTATTGTAACACTCACTGAAAATTTCAACTGTCTACACATTACGGTTCATAAGACAGCCCGCTAACAGAAATACAGACAGCCAGACGGACGTACAGCAGAGGCTTAGTAAAGGAGTTCCGTTGACACCTTTTTGGTACGAAACCCTTCGCAGAAGGAGGTGACGGCTTTCTATTCCCTCTCGGGCGACTCCCGACGCCCAGGGCGTCTCCTGCGGCGGCTAGTGGGGGCGTGAGGGCGCAAGGCTCTCTCCCTCACCCGCTCCGCCTCCTCCTTCGCGAGCATTACTGCTTCGCAGAAGGAGGTGACGGCTTGCCATTCCCTCTCGCTCCGTACCATGGCCTGGACCAGGGCCGGACGCGAGAGATCGCCGCCGCCAATCGCCTCCGCGAGGACACTGCGATGCTCCGCCCAAGCTGGGCAGACCTCCACCGTATGCTCCACCGTGTCCTCCGGGCGATCCACACAATGGTGACACCCGGGCGTTTCCTCCCGCCTTATGCGAAACAGGAACCTTCCGAAATAACCGTGTCCGGTGAGGACCTGTGTCAGGCGGAAGGTGAGGACGCCGTGGCGCCTCTCCAAGAACTCCTCAAAGAGGGGACTTACCGCCGTTATTGTGGCGTGCCCATTGGTACGAAACCCTAAGAAAGATAGTATTTAAAACACATGTAGCAGTGGAACGTGTCGTATCCGATATTAAACCATTGCCCAATATCGGATATATTGCCCTTTCACGTCCACTGCTGAACATGAGGCTCGCTATCGAATGGCCGGAGATAGGATGGTCTTAAAATAAGCGTTCAAACCACTCATTATATTATTTGTTGTAATAATAATTTGCGCCTTCTATAGTCTGTGCTCAACCTTATATATATATTCTATATTTTTATAGCTCTGTCTACTCTGTGGTCATTACTAGAGAAAAGTATTGCATTTTGTCTAATATAAAGTTTCATTAAATTGTTTAAAGAACAGTGTTATTTTCATTAAATAATATCATTATTGTACCACGATCAAAATGTCTAAATGTACCATAGCTGGCCTGTTTCACAAGCTTGGTTTTTGTTTGTGTCGGTGGTTAAAAAAAAAAAAAACTTTGTCTTCCATACTTTGAGGAAAGAACCACACAGTTTTGAGTGGACCTGTCCAGTCAGTGCACGCATTTGTCATTAATCGTGTAGCTCAGAACTTACGGAACTCAACGATTCGGCGAACAATACCGCAGCAAGGACATTTGGGTAGGCCGCAGAAACTAAGGTAGACAAAATATATAAAAATATAACCCACTAAGTCCTCAAACAATTATTAAAAAATGATCATATTATACTACACAAAGTTAAGTTAATAAAAGGGTTTGTCTGTGACGGAAGTTGTACAAATCCTGCATCGCGCAATCAGAGTTTACCGCGCTGCTAGCATATATACAACTTCCCGACAACAATCATCGGGCAGTTGCCCACCAGATACGACATCCATCTGGTTGGAGGATCCTCCCTTTTCTAAGGAGTATGAGTGAACTTTACACCCTGTTCCTCATATCTCTTCATGTCTAACGGAGATAAAGAATAAACTTGTTCGTAATGTGATAATTGTTTTACTCTGATTCAACACAGTTAGTTTAATTAATACAGTCTGATATAATGTGGAAATAGACGTAGGGAATATGACGCGTCGGCTTAGGGCGGTGGTACATAAGCGACTGCCGTGCGGCCCACCGGTGTGGTGCCTCATTACAATATTCTAAATGCTGATTCAACAATCGCATAAGGGTCGCCACACATCTTTCACACAGACCTTTCTTCGTTTATTAGATCTTCCTCTACTCTTAAGTCGTCTACATTCATACTCAAAACTATCTTCACGAGATTTTCCTCATTCCTCAACACCACATTCCCTTGTTATGACAACGGACAAGGTATATTTGATTTCAGTTTACTGGGAGTATTTGAAAACTAATTCAAGCTCAAAGCAGAGGATTATCTATTGGCATTGAATAATAAACCTTGTTATCAGGGTAGTAAAGTGCTAACGAGAAGCCGTCTGATGCATTTATCTGTTTCTTCAACTTTTCACCTTATTGGTACTGTTATAAAGTTTATTTTCCAATCGCACTTTTCGCCGCTCCTGTTTAACCTTAAGTGGTTTTTACACTGTTAATGTAAACGCAATAATATACGGTATTATGTACAAAATGTATTGTGACTGTTTAATTTTATAAAATATATAAATTAAATGTTATATCTGTATTAATTTTTGTTTGAATAATTCTCCTCATCCAGTCTTGTCTTATACCTATTATATTATATATTGCTTCGGTTTTCACTTCTTTTTTTTTAATCTATAAATTTTTAGGGACTTTTATACAGGTGTACATGCCAGTCCCATCGGACCTTATAATTTGAAAGGTAACAAAACAAACTTAATTAAATTATAAGCAGTTCCAGAGCTAGGTGTTAACAAAATATGATGGAAAATGGAAACATCGTACATACTTATCTCCAGCTCTCTAACTAGATCCTGTCTTGCAGACTGAAATCTGACACACTGCGTCAATAAATGCATAACGTCTTCCAGTGTGCCACACACTTCACAATTTGGTGAATCAATTTTTTTCATTAAAAATCCAAAATTATTGAGCGGCATGTGTCCAGATCTCAGTCTGTGAGCTGTAAGTATATTTTTTCATACATGAGGAGGCTCCGAGACTAGTCCTATACTTACCATATTTCTTTTTCTTTAGATCTTTGATTAAAAAATTCTTTCAATATTTCTATATTACTGCAATTTCAGATCGAATCAAATTATTTCTAAAATACACAATCTGAGTGGAAACGCCGGGAGGGGACGCCATAGGAGGACATATAGTGACCTTATTGGTGATGTTCTCCAGAAAGGTCAGGTGCGTAGTACTCGCAACCGCAACGTGTATGACCAAATGTATGAACGTAAACGAAGCAAAAGGAGTATGTAAAGATCGTGTCATTTTAATGGATATAATATAGATTAGATTAATCAGTTTATCTATAAATATTATATATATGAATATAAAAGAAAGTCGTGTTAGTTACACTACTTAAAACTCAAGATCGGCTGAAACGATTTGGCTGAAAATTGGTGGAGAGATAGCTTAGAACCAGGAGACGGACCTAAAATACTTTTTATACTTTTTGCTCATTCAGCATTAAAATTAACGTTAATCTTCAAACGATTGAAGAACCAACATGTAATATCCGTATGGTGGTGTCGGCCATGTTGGGCCATTTGCGCGCATTGTTGACGTAACGTTTGGGTGTTTTGGCGGGAAAATGGCGCGTGTGATTAAAACGACGATAACTCCTAAGTTATACACGGAAGCTGTATACTAGTTACGTCGTTGGAATCGTTATTAAATAAGCTAACATATTATGTATAGATTAGCCCAGTTTTGCCGAGTAATTTATTAGTAATTCTCATTTGAAATCTGTGTGACGGAATATTTCCCAGTTTCTGTAATAATTCCATTAATAATTCAAAAAATTAACCATTATTTCATAAAGTTTTTGTTTAATTTACATAAATATACACTGTTTCACAATAATCCATTCAGTGTACACACCTCTCGATACATTTTTACAAGCTACAAGCTTTAGAAAAACATGACGTCATTTTGACGTATCGAGTGACGCCGCAAAAAAAGGTCTGTTCATTGTTCGATTCTCAGAACACTAATGGCTAAGTGGCTTTTTTTTTGTTATGTATGGCATCTCGTAGTTGACCTTGAGAGGTCGTGACTACTTAACCGGACTATCCTGTGGCTGCCTTAAGCGGACTCAAAGCCTCCAGCCAGGGGCGTAAAACTACTTACATTACTAAGCGAACGCTCGCTAAGGGCACCCCCTGTGGGGTACGGACCTCGGCTTAGGGCGTCGCTGACGGGAGGACAGCAAGATGGGACAGGCTGGATCTGGATTATATGATTATTATCTTGGGAATTTAAAGCTACAGGCTCAGCTACGGCGCGGACTGGCACTTCGTCGAGCAAGGGTCGGGGGGGGGGGGGGACAGTTACGTCGGGATCTTCGCGAGGAACCTCGGCGGCGAGGTCGGAATGTCGGTCTGTGTTTGTGCACTGTACTGGTGGCCCTACTGCTCTCCTGAATGAGAGTTATGTGGTCATCGGGATCGGTGAGGACATGCTTGGGACGGCGGACATGACTAACGGAGGAGGGAATATAGCTAGCGGCCTTGACAACCAGAGGGTTGCGGTGATTCGCGGCGGTCTCGAAGAAACGCTTTGAAATGCGTTTCATAAACTGGCGGATAGTGGGAATCTTGAGGTCAACGTGAAGGATCTCGTTGCGGACGTACCAGGGGGAGCCTGTGATCCTACGGAGGAACTTGTTCTGGAGGGTCTGCATTCTATTGAAGCGATGGGGCTTGGCGTGTGCAAAGACTGCATATGTCATGATCGGGCGGAGCTAAGTGGCTTGGGTTGTTATCTTACATAAACAAACGGTCCACATACTTATCACAGAGTCTCAGTTGCTAGAAGTGTTTACTTTAACCACGGTAATAATATCATACAGTATTGTAACTCGGCCGTATCTTTAAAATAAATGCCTACAGCCGCGCGGTACGTAAACATGCGATAGGGCTGCCCGCCTCCAGCATTTTAATTACATTTGCCTACTTTGTGTTTCGATTTAGTTTTGTGATTTTAAATATGCTATTGTATATAAACAAATAAAATACTTTGTGAATTTAATAGGAAGTGTTCAATAAAAATGCGTGATGTTTTATGATTGGTAGATTTAATTAAAAACCATGTTTATGTTTGAATAACAAATCGGTATTATAAATTTGCGACCTAAAATGCCAGAAACAGCTGACGAGTAATTTTATTAACTTTTTATCTCAGCTTATAATTAGGTACCTACAACTCGCAACAACTCAAAACAAAAATTCTTTGGTCACCAATGCCAAGCTGAACAGCTAGCTACGAATGTTTTAAAATCACAACCCTCTCAAACATTTAAATATCCTGTGAATATTTCATGAGTCTAGCTATTGTTGTTGTTATTAATACCGAGAAAAAAACGGTTTCTAGTGGTATATGTTGATATAGCAGCAGCAGAAATACTTAATCTGAGAAAATTTCAACTATCTAGTGTGAGGCAGACGGTCAAATTATTTTTTTCTAGTAGGTATTATTCATACACACAGTACAATAAACAACTATTTTTAATAAAAAATATTTACTTTTTCTTTGTCTTTACTTTGAATAATACAAACTAACAAAACAAAACACACAAGCGTACCTACCGTTTCCTGATTCATGAACCGCTTTTATCTACCTATTTCACTCGTGTCAATCACTTTCCTTTACTCTGTTCACTTTATTTATTAATCCAGACATCTTTTTTTTTCGGGAGATAAAAGGAAATACTTATCCATTAAAAAGACACACTTTATGTACCTACCTACTAGTTAGTGTTGGGTAACTCAGCACATGTGCTAGCACAGTTGTAGCTACTCACTTGATTAAGAAGAGTCACTCACTCATTTCATTTTGATGTGCTACCACACACCACACTCCACAGATTAGCACACAGACCATTTGTATCATATTGTGAGTTTTGAACGAATCATAATCATTCTCCCTTTCTCTTTCCCTCATCATCACTCGTGCGAGTTGTGTGACGCGCTTAACCGATTAATCACTGCCTCACCAGCTCATCGCGTGTGCCAGCCAAGCCAACTCTATTGAGTATGTGTGCCGTGTCGTGTTGTCGTCACTATACACCACACATCACACTCGCGACTCGCGCGTCGACTCGGAGCGTCACGCGACTCACTGACACACACAGCACGTACGTGCTCCCACGCTACCGCAGCCTCGCCTCATTCGTGGTAGCACAGTGTGCTAGCACACTTTGTAAAAAGAGTGCCCTTGCGAATCCTTTCCAACGTTCGTTGAAGAAAAAATAAAAAAATTCAATGATGTCTCGGAAAGACTTTTCAAAAATTCATTCGGCCTTCACACTCATTCGATACTGTTGTTTTGGACCAAAATTTACATATAACCTTCGCTCCACCCATCTGTGGAAACATCCACAACTTTTAGAAAAAGTAGACCAAATTATTAGAAACACACTAACTTCGATCCTAAATGTGGCCCGGACGACCGAGCGTGGCAGCAAGCCACACTTCCCATTCGCCTGGGAGGTCTCGGCGTCCGCAAAATTTCAAGTATAAGTTTACCGGCCTTCCTCTCCTCGGTCCACAGTACTGATAAATTAACCAGGAATATTTTATCTTCTTCACTGGTCGATTTTGAAGTACCGTGTTTGACCGATGCGTTGAACGCTTGGAAAATGGCTTGTCCCAATACAGTTTTCCCCGACAACCCGTCCTCCCAGAGACGGTGGGACGTGCCGCTCTGCAGTATTATACGGAATACCCTAATAAACACGTCACCTAATACTGTTGAACGTGCCCGTCTGCTGGCTGTGGGAGAATGGGAGTCAGGCTTGTGGCTTCAGGCGCTCCCGTCATCCACCATAGGCACAATGATGGATGACTCATCGTTTCGGCTCGCTACATGTCTCCGCTTGGGCGCCTTGGGCACCTTGTGTTGCTCCGCATCAGTGTCACTGCGGTGAAGCTGTCGACAGTCTCGGGCACCATGGCTAGGGTTGCCACCTTTTATTTTTGCATTTAAAGTACATTGGTTATTAAAGGTAAGAAAAAAAAAGTACATAGTATCAAAATAAAGTACAATTTATTATTCTTTATTATTATGTTTATACACATATTTTTTATTGCTTTTTGCAGTTTATATCAAATTTGTATCTTTACAAAACAATTGCACACCATCTTTACAGTCATTTTGCTTACTTTAATTTAAATATAAATTAAAGTAAGCAAAATGAGTATTAAATTTTTTATCAAATTCAGAGATGCTCTGTTTCTTTTGTCTCGCCATTTGCTATTCATTCATGGTTGGCCCGGGACCCTTGCCCGAGGCGGACGTGTTTTCAACATATGGCGCGATTTGTTTGCCTGTGCATCTGTGTCGAAATTAAAATAATTTAAAACCGTGCAAAAGTGGTATACGTGAGTTCCTGATTCCCAGCCTGCGGTTGAGGAGACTACGTCGAGCTAGCTAACCTGGTGAGATCGTTCCTTATACATAACATAACATCACGCCTTGTTTCCCGAAGGGTTGGGCAGAGGTGTACCTATAGTACACCCACACTTCGCCAGTTATGTTTAAGTCCCATGTAATAGGGGGCGAGCCTATTGCCATCTACCGGGCACAAATCCAGACTTCGGGCTGCTACTGAGAAATTCCAGATAGAAAAACCCAATAACACGTTGCCCGACCTGGGAATTGAACCCAGGACCTCATGCTCAGCAGTAGCGATTGCGACCACTAGACCAACGAGGCAGTTCCTTATATTTGGGGCATTTGCTTTCGAAGCTGTATATGTAAACTCTTAGGTACGCGCTGCCCCTGAACAGTTCTCTAACTGAAGTCGCGCTGCTTCTATGCCTTCACCATAACTCTTGTTATTTTAGAAATTATGTATTATAGCTCTACAAACCCTATGTCAATGAATCGGAAATTAGAATTAAAGCATTGTTTTAAAATGTTTTAAAAAGTATTTTGTAGCAAAACGCTTACAAAAATTTGCTTCAGGTAGTGTTTTTTTGGTGTCACCCGACAAAAAAAAAAAGGTTTGTCACAAATGGTCGGTCCCAGTGCTAAGTGTTAAGTGCTGCAAAAACATTTAGTGATCGAATGAGATTTTTTTGTTCCGTCTTGGTAGAAAGTGAATGTCGCGCCGCGACGAAGCCGCGCTGTACACTCAGCCTGCGCCTGCAGACCGCTCGCAATGTGGTGTGTTGGGTTCGACTCCCAACATGCTGTCCGGATTGAAGCGTAGACTTCTTCAGCCTTTATTTGAGTGAGGCAGGTAGCCATAATATATGGAAATCATAACTTGCAAGCAATGATAAAGTAATAGGAGAATAAGAAGATAAAAAGAGTATAATGAATTCCGGAAATCATCGAAGAGCGGATAAGTAATCTTTAATAGGTAGCACAGCAATTAGTTGACATATGACAGGCCTGCGTTGAATTGCAGACAAAATTGCCAAAATGATTTAATAAAACTGCAATCTCTTTTTCTACTGTCTGCTACCATCACTGGCTCAGCGTAAACAGTGCCACAATACAGGGATGAATACCTTGTAACACAAGTAATAATATGTTATTTACCACCAACACCTAAGATTGGAGTATGGATGTTTGTTACTCTTTCACGCAAGAGCTGCTGCGCGGATTTGGATGAAATTTGGCACACGGATGGTTTGTGAACTGGATTGGCACATGGAGTGCTTTTTGTCCCGATGCTCCGACGGGATCGGGATTTGTGCGGGTGAGGCCGCGGGGAGCAGCTGGTAAGGTATCACTTTTTAAAACTATGAAATCTTACGCATATTAGTAAGTTACTAAAAACGGTGCGTTACATGTGCGTTTTTTTAACTATTTTTTCAACAGTTTCGTTAGCCATAGCGATGATGTGTTATGATAATGAATGACTAGGCGCGAATTAAGGAACAGCTGATGCGAAGACAACAGGGAAGCACGTCGCCGAGTTATCAGCTGTTATAGTAATGTTAAGGAACTGCGTAAACAGGTGGATTATCTAACCGTTATATTCTACCGTTATAAGAATAGAAGTGATTTTAGAAAAAATATAAGGCAACTAATAAGAATGATTGCCACTAAAAGACTTGAAGACAAACGAAAACACTTACTTGAATATTGTTAATTAAACATATGAAATAAGAATAAGTAAACGAATAAATAAGGAATAACTTATATATATAAGGAATAACGAATAAATGTCTAAACCATCCACTGGATGGTTTGCAGTTTTCGTCCTTCTTTGCCCGCGAAGACGAGTCGAACATTCGACGGGTCCGAAACCCGACGCCGGTCGACGTCTGGATGACTTCGTCCTCTGGGCGTGTGCAGTGCTACGCGAAGTTTCTTCATCAAGGTATTGATGATTCCTGCTGGAACTATCCTCGCTGAAGACTGCAACTGAAGAGCCACGAGTTATTTTTTTTTTTGCTTTTTTGAGACCGTTTCGTTTGAAATTAACACGACGAGATCCTTGAAGGACCAATGTTAGCGCGGGGAGCATCTAAAGAGTGGACTCCTGTATTTTAGGCAAGGGTTTAATGCCGTTATAACAATAATAAAACCGTTCCTGACAAACAGCTAATAATGAAACTAAAGTAAGAGGAGTATCGTCCGCCGCGATGAAGACAGAGGAAGTAAGTGTCGTTACCGCGCCGCGCCTCAGCCTGCCGAAGACGTGCTAAACACTCTGCATGCGCGTGCAGACCATGCGCAATGTGTTGAGTTGGGTTCGATTCCCAACAGTGCCCATTCTACTTTTGGATACTTCGAATAACAGCTGAACAAGACTTGAACGAGAGCTCAAGACATACAAAATTTCGACAAGAGCGCTTCAATTATTGGATGGACACGGTGGAAGATCAAGAACGAGATATACAAAAACCGGAAATGGTTACTAGCGAGACCACAGACGAAGACATTGAAAAGTTTGAAAACAGCAACATTTAGCACAGAAGAGCAGTGACATAGTAAACAGCCGAGAAACCAGTTGAACTCCGCTAGAAGATTCACCGATGAAGCTCGACCTGAATCAACCCGGCTGCGACGTCGTTAAAAGATGCCCTCCCACAGACAAATATCACCCGCCTCTCCACTATTCCAATGCTAATTTTAGGGTGCACTACTCGATTGGCTCTCACTCTCCTTCCTATCCTAAGGGCACGTCCACCACCCTACCATTAAAGCGCCCCCCGGTCTATTCCTTGATATGCAATGGTCTTTGTAGCACCATGAAGCATGAGGCTTCAAGGGCTAGTGCAAATCTTGGGGTTCATTCGATTAATCGAGTCTGGTCAAACCACGCTGGGGTCAGTGCATTTCATTCATTCATTCATTCAAATTCAGAGATGCTCTGTTTCTTTTGTCTCGCCATTTGCTATTCATCAAAGTAAGCACTATATTATTATGTGCATGACAATTGCCTTTAATCAAATCTGGTACAACATTTTTCATATTTGTGAATAAAGAATGATATATTTTGAAAAGATAACTTGTATTGCTCAATGAGTTTTGAATTGCTTCAAACATACCCTCAGCAGATTCATTACTATTTTCATAAAAATCTAATAATTTGTTTTCATTGCCATTATTTGCGGTAAAATATTGAACTACTATTAGAAACAATTTCATATTTTATTTTGTTAGAAGCATCTGTTTGTAAGCAGTAACACAAATTATCTGTATTAATAGCATCTATTACATTTTGTAAAAGAATATGGGCCCAACACCTCTGTAACTAGTGCTTCCTAAATACATTAAATTTATTTAAATATTTTTGTGTTCTTTTTTGTGTTAACCTGTTAGTCCTATTACACTGAAACCAACGTATTTTACTAAAAAAAACCTATCTCAACTTACTAAATAGTCAATAAGAACTTAGGATACAAGAGCGAGCGAAGCGAGCTCGGGACTTGGGGCACCCCGACACGGACAGGTTAGGTTAGAAGGGGATGGCGGGGTCTAGTGAGCGAGCGAAGGGAGTGAACATAGACACCGCCATCCCCTTCGTGGTTTTTTTTTTAAACCACCCAGAAGTAGGAGCCCCGTCGACTGCGCCTGGCTTCCAAAATGTCATATTGACCTTTTGCGACCCTGACCTTCGAGATGTTTGAAATTGACCTAGAAAATATCCTTGATCTCAGGGCTTGTTATAAGACAATATTACAAGATTAGAGCATATTTTGGTTTGACTGACTTTCGGGATGTTTGACCTTGACTTATTTGATGATGACCTTGACCTTAAAGATGTCATTGACCTCATTTTTGCTTGGAAAACAATTTCTACCTGCCCCGCAAACTTCCCCACCCTTAATACTCCCACAATCCCACCAATCCCGAAAGAAACTTTTGACGATTTTTTTTTTCAGCAACTATGGTTTTGCGACATTTGGGGATTTCAAAAACATACTAGAAAGGTTATAAACTACCAAAAAAATATAGATACAAAATAAATAAATAATGTGTGTTGATGTCATTTGTTTGATAAAAAGTGAATAATAAATTATAACTTATTATCTTATTATTGTTGTTTTATCATCTATTTTTTCAAATACTCTGGGCACTCTCACTTGTAAGAAAACTCGAACAACGTGGCGATTCGAGTTTTCTTTCAAGCGAGAGTGCCCAATTGCCCAAAATTAAATTATTAATAAAAAAATCGCGGTGCATTTTAGTTCGTTAAGGCTAAATCTAGATGTCGCCAGATGCGACTTCCGTTTTATCTTTTTTACTTGAAGTTGACATTCTTCTCCGCTACGAGTAATAGTGTTCTGTGGGCTGGGCAGCCACACATAAGTATGGTTACGTATTGGTTAAGCATATTAATAACAAACATTAGGACAAGCCACTTTTGTACCGTGATCGTGAACTTAATCTCATTTAATATAGATTTGTAGAGTAAAGACTTCGTTTTATTTAAATAATTATGTAATTTATATTTATATTCTATTCGGCCAACTTACAACTAAATTTTACAATGTTCAAACAATATGAAAAGACAAAAAATAAAAACCAGAAAAAGTCTGTTCTACATACATATAGCATATTTATGTTGTGTGTGTGCGTGTGTACTATGTGTTCCGATCGTTTACTAAATAGTACACAATCGACAGATACAAACTTCCCGATCATTTTGACTCTATCGCTGACACGACGGCCGCGATCGACTCATTCACAGAACACGTACAATCAGTCCTGAACGACTGTTCAAGGTAAATTCCAGCGACGGAGGACCGCCGGACGATGTACGTGAACAGTTGAATGAGAATAATGCGTCTGTCCGTGCCTACAGCAACTTCCCCTGCTACGCGAACAAAGCCCATATGCGTTACTTACAGCGTACTGTAAGGACACGCATAGAGGAGCTGCATACCGCCGGCTGGGACAAAAAGCTGAGTGAACTAGAGCCAACTCACCTAGCCTTCTGGCAACTCCAGAGGAAGCTCAGATCCGGAGAGATAGTCTCCATGCCCCCCCCTGATCCGCCCTGACAAGACCATCGCTTTCAATGATGTCGACAAGGCTGAACATCTAGCCGACAGTCTTGAAGCCCAATGCTCGCCTAGCTCTCAACCAGTAGACCAAGCTCACCTTTCTGAGGTTGACGCTGAAGTCGAACTATCCCTCCCTCCCGTCGAAGACCCGGAGTATCCGCTGCCCCCCGTCACGCCAGGCGAATTGCACGACCTCCTCAAGGGTCTTAAGGCTCGTAAAGCCCCCGGCTCAGATAGAATCACCAATAGGGTATTCCAACTTTTCCCTGCCCACCTGATAATGCTATTGACCGCCATCTTCAATGGTGCTCTGAGCAACAACATCTTCCCACAGGCATTCGGTATCCCCAAGCTCGGCCAAAGTCGGAGCCCACGAATTACCGCCCCATCAGGCTGCTATTGAGATCTATGAGAGGCATATCTATAAGCGTCTCAGAGACTATGCCGCGACAAAAGGCCTCATCCCTGACAAGCAGTTTGGTTTTCGAACTCAACACTCTTGCGTACAGGTCCACCGTATCGTCGAACACATCAACTTCGGTTTCCAACGAGGTTTGATGACGGGTGCTGTTTTCTTCGACATAGCAAAAGCGTTCGACAAAGTTTGGTACAACGGCTTATTATATAAGCTGTACCAACTCGGTGTGCCAGATCGTCTCGTACTCATCTTACGGGACTTTTTGTAGAACCGCACCTTCCGTTATCGCATCGAAGGTGCGCTATCCTCCCCCCATCCCATTCGCGCAGGAGTCCCTCAGGGCTCGTGTGATTTCTCCTCTCGCTTTCACGATATTCACCAGCGATATGCCCAAGTGTAGTAAGGCGCAGTTGGCTCTGTTCGCAGACGACACGGCCATTTATTACACCGGCCACGATCCAGACTCGATATCTCGCATTCTCCAAACCCAAGTCAACAAGCTTGGCGCTTGGTTTAGAAAGTGGAGAATTGAAGTAAATCCCGACAAGAGTCAAGCGGTTCTCTTCTCGAAGCCGCGTCATAGCCCCTGCCCCCCTCAACCGATCACCATATTCGGCAAGCCGATCCCTTGGGAGAAGCGAGCCAAATATCTAGGTGCTCGACGAACACCTCTCTTTTCCAGAGCACATTAAGGCGGCTCGTTCGCGTGCCGCGTTCTCTCTAGGTAGACTCCACTTCGTCCTAAATGCACGTCGCAAATTGTCACTAAAGTGCAAATTGCGTATCTACACAGCGTGCATTCGCCCGATTATGAGCTATGCCAGTGCAGTCTTTGCACACGCCAAGCCCCTCTGTCGGTCTCTTACCGACTAAAAACCAACCCGGTGTTCCATCACTCACCTACGCTGGGGTCGCGGGAACACATAATTCTTCCGCAACCCCGGCTGGTGTCAGCCCGCTTGCGTGGGCCCCGTCTCGGGCGGGGGAAGTGAGGTGTACTCCCCCCGCAACGTCTGTGGTCGGCGCGCGAGGAACATTACGCGCGCCGCCTTCTCCGGTCCTGATGTTGGGTGGCGACGGATGTCCCCGAATCCGTCGCCCCTGGACCCATTTAGGGGGGCTGGAAGAGGGCGATGTCCGCCCTCATCCGACGCCCGGTGCGTCTGCTGCGGGCCGGGTCGAGAGTCGAGATCTCTCTCTCCCTTTCCGCAGCCTCCTTCTGCGAGATGACCGTCTCGCATAAGAAACCACCGCGTCCCAGGACTCGACGCTGCCAACCATCGAACTCACTACGGTCGGCAGCGACAGGTCACTGCCTACTTCTGAGATGAGGGCACGGCGCGGCTCCTCCCAAGCGGCACACTCTGCCAGCGTGTGTCACGCCGTGTCCTCCCGGCAGTCGACGCAGTGGTGACACCGGTCGTCCGGCTCCCTGTTTATGCGACACAGGTAAGTACCTGTGTCGCCGAAGCAACCATGCCCCGAGAGCACCTGCGTCGCCCGAAACGTCAGGGAGCCGTGGTTTCTCCCGAGCCAGCGGTCGAGCACTGGCCGGATCGCCTCGATGGTACCAGACACGCCCTAAGCCGAGGTCCGTACTACACAGGGGGTGCCCTCAGCGAGCAGTCGCTTATTAATGTAAGTTTTTCGCCCCTGGCTGGAGGCTTTGAGTTCGCTTAAGGCAGCCACAGGATAGTCCGGTTAAGTAGTTACGACCTCTCAAGGTCAACTACGAGATGCCATACACAAGAAAAAAGAGGCATTCAGTCGCGCCCAAGGGCTTTCAGACGACGGACCTATATCCCCCGTGACGTTGCCGGCTCCCGACGAAATCGCCATCGACGAAAGTTACAACATTCAACTGTTCAACATGAAATGGCTCGAAAATGAATTGGTTAAGATGGACTGGTTACCAACAACTGTGGAATGGCTATGGCCCCTGCCTGACAAATGTTTTATAGATAAAATACACGGATAAAATGGCAGGGGGTGACTTGCACACTCAATAATGGGCGCCCAGAAACGGTCGCTCGCACAGTGTCGTAGCAAGGGGGCAACTTGTCCTGAGGTGATTATGAGGAGTGGAGAGGTATTCCACGGCTATCAGGACAATCCCGAAAGTACGGTCAAATCGATTAAATAATATTTTTACTAGGTACCTAAATCTGAAGGGATAAGCGCACTGCGACGATTGAGCGAATCTACCCGCGTCTCGCTTGGGATTCACCTCAGATTGACCATAACTTTAATCACCATAAGTTTTGGTTTGGAAGACAGCTTTAGTATAAGATATGTAAACAAAATTCAACCTAATTTAACGGTAGTTTATACTACCGAAAACTAAAATGGCGCGCTATCGAGTCTATTGGTGAGCATGTCCGCGGGGGCAACTGCGGGAGTGAGTAGGAATTCGCGACAAATTTGTTGCACTCTTACATTAATAAATGGCGCAGGTGTGAGTGATCATCTGTGCACCACTGATCCACTGTTGACCATGTGCCCTACTCCTTTAGAAAAATAACGTTGATCACCTTTTTTATATAAACGTAGGTATAATAAACTCTATTCACTTCTCTTGGAGACATTACCAGTCGAGCGATGCGGAGGAATTTTTCGACGGCATGTTTTTGTTTATTTTAATAGTTTTAGTTAGGTTTAAGTTATTATATTTTTTATTCTTAGTTTATTTAATTCTTTTAAAAATATATTTGCATTTGCAGCAAAAGTTCGTTAACTCACACCTTATCTTGGTTTTTTCCCCAAATACAAAAATAATAACTCTAAAGTGCAGTTATTTCAACAATATTACAGTCTGTCAGTAACTGTTGTTATTTTGCTGTTATTTTTCTAATGCTCTAGAATATGTACCTAATAAATGGAGTATGGGAAAAAAATAATCTGCGTAACAATCTTTTTGCAACTATATTGGGGACAGCTTCCAGTCTGCAGCTGAGTACCAGTATTTTACATGGAGCGACTGCCTGTCTGCCCAAACCCAGTTACCGGGTTAAAACGCTACCCCTTGTTAAAACGGGTTGTCAGATGTTTTTCCGCTTCTGACTACCGCAACGACTGTCAAACATCTACGAATGACAACCGCGACCAACGGGTTAACGTGCTTTCCGAGGCACGCATATTTAATGGATGGTCACCCATCCACGAGCCGACCGCGGCTAGAGTAGCTTAACCTTCGATGCTGTTATTAATTTGCCACGAACCCCTCCATGTTAATAAGAGCAACAGGTACATAACAGTCAATTAACACAAAGCTGTAAAATTTCATTATAATTGCACTAACGATCAATTTGTACTATTTTTATATTTTATTACAAAACCAAAATTGACCTACTGATTTATTCTCGTACAAGAGTTTTCAGTTGCTCTGCAACGGGTGAAACGACCGGTTTTCTTAGAAAAATGCTGGGGTTCCTTCAGCTTATTCTGGTAAGAATTTTGATTTGGTTTTAAGGGTTCTGTACCCAAAGGATGCCAGCCCTATTATTACCAAGACTCCGTGGTTCGTTCGTCCGATTGGGACGGACCAACCGTACACAGGGCTGTATCTTTGGAACCCTATTAGGGAAACTCTTGAAATTTTCAGAGTCGAGTCGATGGTCGCTATATCCAGCAATAATAAAAATATATAGTGTTCAATATTGTTCGTTGGTACCCTTCGTGTGAGACTCACTTTTTTATAATATACGATATATACGATTTCTGCCGCCAAGTAAGTAAATTGGACTAACCCTTCTTCAATTCCGAAAATACCTACTTTCCCTCTTGTTTCGTTTTCTTCATTGTTCTAAAATTGCTCTCTGACGGTCTGTTCCGAACTTAAATTTGGCAGGTCTGTGGCGGCATCTACACCGCCACATGCGAACAACGCAACACACAAATCCTGCATCGCGCAATCAGAGTTTACCGCGCAGATAGCATATATACCGACAATAATCATCGGGCAGTTGCCCACCAGATACGACATCCATCTGGTCGGAGGATCCTCCCTTTTCTAAAGAGTATGAGTGAACTTTACACCCTGTTCCTCATATCTCTAAAGGTCTTTGAAAACTAACCCTGTTCAAGAAAATTTTACCTACCCAGGATTTTATAATACCTTGTAGTTTCTTGCCCGTTCTTCTCCATAGAGATCTACGTTTTGGAATGGTCAGCTACGAGTAGCTTGCAACTTTTTGACTGACCGACTTATTGACAATTCAAAAGTGACAAGTAAATGGTTAATTAATAATTATAATAAACACTTTGAGGTTACGTTACCACCAGCATATCCTTTTCAGTTTACCCAAATATTATTTGAGATATTAAGTATTTGAGATTATTTAAGTTAGACATAACTAACTTTGCGTTTATTAAAGAGAGGCTTCGTTTTAAAGGGGGATGTGAGAGAATGGGGATGTCGATATTTTTTTTATTTTTATCTCAATTTTTTTTTTCCAAATTGTGAAAAAAGTATTACAAAAAGTGTAAGAGCTTAAAAAACTGCCAAGTTATAAACGTTTTAAAGTAAGTGTTAGACTAGGACAGCACTATCGTAGAAGTGACGTCACGACTACGTAACTTCATTCATACTACCGCCGTACATTGTCCGTACCGCGCGACAAGGACAGGAATAATCCCCTCCAAAAACTTTTAAAGCGTGTATCTTCTTCATTTTTACATCGATTTAACAGATTTTTTCGATTATTACATTTTTGCTATGCCTTCTTTGAAATTACATTATTTTTTACGAACATTTTTAATAGTAGTCATCATCCCAGTGTTCTTCTCGTTATTATGATAATGATTTTATCCGACGATACCTGAGATCCTAGGTTACGGATATTGAAGATTTTAAATGTTTATTTACGAAAACAAGTTTTAAATGATATCCTATTGTCCCATTACTGTTGTAAGCACTGGTAATCACAATGTTTGCGTTACGTTGCACACTATCGTCAACAACGAATTTTCGCACTAAAAATAAAACACGTTATCAGCAATTATTTTTGCTCAAAGTTACTTAGTTTTATGTACGAGTACAGGGTGCGTAGATGACGGCTTCATGAAGGGTATTCCCAGTTATAATGCTTAGAACAATCAATACAACTCTCTAAGTTAGAATTGAACTCAAATGTCATGATTCAGTGAAAGACTTTCTAAATGATACGAGTTTTTCCTGACTATGACTGTAATAATATATGCAATTTTGACCATGTAAGACTTTTGGACCTGACTTTATAATACTTCACTATAATTGCTGTTCTGATCTGTTGACATTATTTTGTTTGTTTAATATTTTAATTAGTGTATTAATTTGCACGACGTCAGTTGTTTTGTTTTGTGGAGATTAATTTTGTTCAAATAATATTTTAATTAATGTAATAATTTGCACGCCGTAAGGTAGACAGACTGTAGCCGATCTCATTAATTCATATGCAACATCTTTTACCTGTACCTACATTCATACCAAATAAAATTCTGATTCAAATTCTGGTTCTGATTTCATGAATCAGTTCTTCAATAGAAAGTTAGTTTATAGGGAGATATTTGAACTTAGAGAGTTGTATTGGTGATTTTATTGCTGAACAAATGCATATTTGTAACGGTCGAAAATCATATTTGGATCAATAGACCGCCTGCCAAACACTGACCTGCAAATTGCAAAGAACGTTTAGAAGATTTAAATTTCGCGGGTTACCATGCCGCTCGCAACAAGCTCCCTAAAGATATGTGTTTCACTTAAAAACTTAAAATTAGTTTTAGATTTTAATGATAAAAGGTAAATTTTTAATTTCAGATCACCTGCTTCTTTACATGTGTGACCTCAGACCCGAATCCCAGTCTGACGTTTGACTACCCAAATGTAAGCACAACTTTTCTGTTGCTGAGGGCAAAATTCACAGACTTTACTAAATTAAGTAAGTGTTTCGTACGAATATTAACTTTCTTGGTAAAATAATAAGGTTCGTATTAGTATGGACCTCTTAATTACCAGTTGCTCATAGGAATGTAGACAATATTTGTGTAAAAGAAAGTTCATATTTTGGATGAAACGCTACCTTTCAAGGTCAAAGTAAAGATCTGTTAATTTTGCCCTCAGACTTCGTCTAAGTGTGAGTCCACACTATATAACATGATACCATGAGACACAGTTATTAACCATATTTCACTAAAGAGATAAGCAATGTTACACAGGGTCAAACTACATTAGTCAGCGAAACTCCGCAGTGGCTATAAATATATTTATGACTAGCATATTTACAACGTCGTCCCGACATCGAACGTCGGGCCCTCGCGTAAGGAATGATCGCGCATGCATACATCGAATTTGACTCACGTCAAAGACATTGCGCCCTGGCATGCGCGCCCCCCTGACGCGAGACCCCTCCCCCACGACCTGGTAGCGGATGATAACCCCATTATCCCGGACTGACTCCCAGATTAGCTGTAACTGGTATACACGAAACTTATTTGTGGCAACAGACTCTAAATTCACAACACACTTCCGTTACGTAACGTGTTCTAGGTGTAATGTAATATAGACATGTTACGTAAACGTTTACAGATATCCACCTCTATACAGGCATCTAAATTGACTGTGCTTGATCCGACACGCATTTGGCCGGTTTTCCCAACGCATTTTGCAAAACCACTTTAGCAACAGCACCTTATTGGCAATGTCACAATTGTCATTCGAGCGCCAAAACTGAGGCTGAGAATCAACACTTTTAGAACGTCAAAATTACATAAGACAGTCCACAAAAAAACACACCCTTCACCATTGATTCATTGAATCAATAACATGTGTCAATCAATAAAGTCTTCATCATCTTTTTTTACATTATATGAGAGATTTCTATTATTTAATTGAATTACAGAGACATGAAGACATTTACGATCAGCCTGTTAACCTGATGACCAAGAAAGCACCACATGCGAAGGTAGGTTATTTTTAATTCTTTGGTCAAACTGAGCCCAATTATGTGCTTCGACGCGGGGCGCGACTGCGCTCGTCGATTGTCATGATGACTGAAGTAACGCTATTATTCGCGCCGATAAACGCCTCCGTACAAGTCAGTTGCGCGCTGGATTCGCTTCAGTTTGGCGAGAGCTTAGAGGCTATCATACTTTGAAGGTAGACCAGCAGCCTAATTGCGTAACACATTTTCGTTAACGATTACGACTAATCTGTTTGATTTTGACAGTTCAACAACATTCATTGCGTTATTTACATTGTTGAGCAGAATTGTTTCTCGAACTTTTGAAGCAATGGATTAGCAATCTGTTTCAAAACGATTCATATTCCGATTGATTGTGTATTACGCAATTAAGGTACTGGAATGGTATTCTGTAACCATCTCAACGTGAATACTAGGTGAAGTGAGCGTGGAGTGAGCTGTCAGTGCCACTGATGATAGGGATTGACCAACAGGGGATAACACTGACAGCTCACTCCACGCCAGTCTTCACGGTGAGTTTTTTCAGAATCGACATGTTGCACCCTTATTGCGTAACTCACATTCCACCACGACGCGAAAGATTTTGAATAAAATTGCTGATCAATGGCTCAGCAATTTTATTCAAAATCTTAAATCTTCTCAACATTGTTCACTCACAAATGTTGAGAAGTTCATCTGCTTGGCAACTTAAAAAACGCAATGAGCATGGCAGAACTATCAAGATGAAAGGATGTGCAATCGATTGCCATTATATGTTTTAATCAATTAGCCCGCTGACACTGTTTACCGTATATGTCACCGTTGCACCCGAGCAAAGCAAGTCCTAAGTAACATATTTTTTTCTAGAATGAGCCGGCCGAATTCCAGGGGGACTCTGGCCTTGACTCCTGGGCTCCGTTCGACTTCAGCAAGTTTGATCAGTACGTCAACGACCATAATCAGGACTCTTCGCCAGAACACAACCGAATCAAGAGACGAGCTCGAGTTAGTACAATTTTTTTCTCGTTTTTTCAAAAGTAAAATTCACAGTTACCGTTTTATACGAATATGAACCCTAATCCGAAGTAAATAATTTTCATATTCGTGTTCTTACACGGAACCTTTAAAAAGGCTATGTTCTCTTGAACATAGCCTTTTTAAAGGTTTCGTACCAGAAAGGTGCAAACGGAATCCTATTACAAAGACTCCGCTGTCCGTCCGTCTATCACAGGGTTGAATCGTAAACGGTAATCGTAACGGCACTACTAAAGCTGCTATAACAATTAATAATTAAAACAAACTAAAGCGACCTATAATTTTATCATGAAATAAAGTATTTTTTTCCTATTTAAAATAAAATACTGTTGAATATTGTACGGTGGTACGGGAACCCTTGGCGTGCGATCCGACGAGCACTTGGCCATTTTTAACGAAATTTTAACCTTATGTACTTACTCGTATGAAATGCTACTAAAAAAAGTTATGTGAATATCGCATATTTGAAGTTATAAATCATGGGAGTGACTTTGCCTAGAAAAAATATACTGAACTGTAGCCGGACGTTTACACAATGTTTTTCTTTATACCACATTCGGAAGTAAAAATATCGCGGCGGGACTAGATCGCTGGATTTTCAACTCTCAGTGTTGAACCGAGCATTGAGAATCCAACACTGTTGTACTTTCAACTCTCGACGAAAATCAGTGCGTTGAAGATCTAGTGCGCGAACAAATTTCCGCCGGGATAATTTTACGTCTGTGCGAACGTGGGCTTAGAAAGAGGCACACACACAGGTATGAGATAGAACAGACTCTCTACAAAGCTTATCAAAGTTCTAGCTACACTGGAGACATTAAAAAAAGGGTTAGTTTTGGCTGAAATTACGTGCGATTCATACTCCGTATCACCTACGTAAATTAGATTAGTTTTGGACCCGACCTAAGAATAAATGACACCACCATTTGACAGTAAGTGTTCCTACTCCCGGTGTGTTGCTAGTCCGAAAAAGTTAGTTAATCGTGTGTACGGTTCACTCTGAAGTTTCGAAATACTAGGTTCGTAGGCCCGACACGAGATACGAGAGAGTAGACGCGAATGCGCACGTCAATTGGTTTAATGTTGGCTCCAGTAGTACTATTCTGTAGCCGTCTCACCGTGAAAACTTAGGTGAGGTGAACGTGGAGTGAGCTGTCAGTGTCACTGATGACAGGGATTGACCTAGACGGGATGACACTGACAGCATACTCCACGCAAGTCTTCGCGATGAGATTTTTATAGAATCGACATGCAGTTACAACACCTCCATACAAGTTAGGTGTCACAAACGGCGTGAGCGAATTTCGTCCCTCTTACCGCGCGGGATTCACTTTAGTTTGGCCAAAGCTAAAATCGATTAAATGAGCCATAAATATTTCAAATCTAGCGTACAAAACTGCTTAAACAAAAGTTTTGTGGCGTTTATAAGTCTCTTAACTTAGATTGTTTATAAAATAAAGGTGTAGATAGGTACTTATTTTACTTTTAAGGCAAGAAAACGATGCTGGCTTTTACTGGGCTGTAATAGGAACACATCCAACCAATCTAAACTTAGGTGAAGAGTTTGAACTAGTTTGAAGTCAGCTGTCATTAGTGTCAATCCTGTGTAGTAGTTCGGTTGGTGGAATGACAGCTCAAATCAACCTCACTTTACCTATGTTTTCACGTTATGATTTTTACAGACATAGATTGGTCAGTAGTTAAAGATCGAGAGCTCATTTTTACGGTTCTGAACTAATACGAGTATGAGCTTAATTTTAACAGAACCGGGGCCATTTTAGATTTTATTATGATTTCGATCTTTTCGCTCAAGAATTCGCGAGCATTCTGGTGCTTTCAGAAAAGACTCTAAAACGACCTTTTTTGCCATGTTTATCATCATTCATACGTTCGTCATTCGTCATCTGATAATCTTTGATAAACTTAAGTGTTCAGTGATATTGTACCCAAAATAAAAGTGTGTTAGTGCCCAAAAAGAGAAAAATACTCGCATTATTTTGACGCCTGAACTGACAAGACTATTTTTTGCCGCAGAACGTGAGAAAATTTAACACACTGCTCGGCCCACAACTTCGGGAACGACCACATCACTACAAGTACCCAGAGCCTGTGAAAGACAGGATCCTAGAGTTCACGACATCGACGAGAAAACCTGGAATCTTACCAGATCAAATGAACCCAGGAGTCATATTTAGAGTAAGGATGTCAGATGCAATCCTGCGAATTAAGCAGAGAATGTATGAGGACCCCGAAAGACATATTGAAGCTGATATTATCTACACAAACTTGATTAAAAAGGTTGTAATGGATGAGATTACGAAGTTCCACAATCTCCTTCTGATGTATAAGACGGATAAGAGCATAAAGGAACATTTGGGAGAATGTGGGGGACGGATCTATAAATTCATTAGCTATATGACGATTAAAGTGCATATCTACTGCTTGTTTGACGCCTTGTGGATCGATGGGAACCCTTATGTCATTGGTGATGAGTATTCCGTGACGCCTGTAGAAGTGCCGCCTATGCTGCAGTGCGATGCAGCAGAGTGCAACTCTATAGTGTTTGTGGATTCTATTACGGAGCCTAAAGATCTGGAAGAGTGAGGTTATGAATCAATAAAAGTTTGTGGTGAATTCGATGGTTTTATTTGGTTTTGTACTACTATAGAAATATTAATAACTCGTCCAGCTTCCGCGGAACTAAAAGTAGGTACGGTCAGCGAAAAATCGAATAACACTGCTACTTTTACGTATGGTGACATTCACAGTGTAATTCGACTCTTCGATCTTAAAATGCAAATAGACAAAAATCACAACAATATTCGATAAATGGTATTTCATCATTTCATATTATACTGGCTTATATTTAAATACAGTACGTACTACTGAGCTGTATAAAATATATGTACTACTGAGCAGAATTAAAAAAAAAAAATTAATTAATTAATCTCTATCACAGCCAGTACACAGCATTACTCTGTTGCAGTTCTGTCAGTACACTATTGTTATCTCACGCAGTTAGGCGCGGTTTAATTGTGGTAACCAAGTGTACAAACACACTGTGAATGTGTGCGTGAAGACGAGTAGCGTCAACGTCACCACATAACACACATACACACACACTTCCGACTTCGCCCGTGTCTTGGAAGGTACCGAGATCTTCTAGCTTACACGTACATTAACAGCGTGTTTGTACACTTGGAAACTACAAGTAAAACGCGCGTCGCTTCGTGAGATGTAAAAATACTACTCACGCTAATCTCTGAAACCATCCAACCCATATCAATAAAAATTTGGGAATGTGTATGGTTGGTTCCAGTTTAAGATATAGGATAGTTTTGGACCCAACAGGTGGCTCTTCATGAGAAGCAGGGGCGGATCGCTAGTATTATAAAACGCGAAAGTAACTCTGACTGATCTTTGACACTTTGGAAGTTGACAGATAGGCAGAATGGGACCAGCATAGCTATTCACAACCACTCGGCTTGATTCCGAGTCGAAGAGCCTTGCGCCCTCGAGCACCTAGTCGCCGCAGGAGACGCCCTGGGCGTCTGGAGTCGCCTGCAGATTCCCGGCCACCACAGGCGCGGGCTTGCGGACGGCGAGCAATGGGTAGCTCGCCTTCTGGTAAGGAAGCCGGGTCGACGGCGCGTCGTGTTCCACGCGCGCCTCAAAGACATATCAGCACATAATGACGGGGTCCGATAGGGCCTATGCCTCAGGGTCGCGGGATGTTGGAATTAGATACCGGGGCCCTGGCACAGGCAACTGAAGGAACACGGGTGGGTTTTAGTCAGTAAAAGTCTGACACGCCCTCCCGCTCCACCCAGAGCGGGAGAAGTCATTTGATGATATCCCACCCAATAAAAAAAAGGGTTCCGAGTCGAAAATGACACATTTTCGTTTACCTGATTTGCCTAGTCCCCGACCGCAAATATCCGTCGAAAGAATAGTGGCGTCTATTTGGTTTAAGCTGTCAAAATTTTAGGGTTTTGGGATTGTCAGCAGTGTTTAGAGAACTCCTTCGCTAACAATGATTGATGTTCGATCCGTTACGGAAGCGTATCAAATGGTTGTGAATTATATGCTCGAGAACAAAGGTTTATTTTTGGTACCTATAATACCTATATATGGTACCGATAAAAAAAAACAAAATGCACGCAGACGTATCGCGGGAAACAGCTAACATGCATCTCGTTATGTCTAATTGCAGAGACGACGGGGTCGTGGTGGCAAAAGACGCAGTCGCCAACGATCTACCACCAGCCAACCTGAAGATGATGTAAGGACTGCATTTATTTCGATCTATTTAATATAATATAGGGTGTAATGGACAGCCCTCCGCAGACTCATGAGGTGAATTCAGTATATTTGTACGATATTCTGAATGCACCTCATGAATCTGCGGCTAGCCCCATATTACATGGGGACTTAAACGTAACTGGTGAAATGTGGGTGTACACCTCTGCCTAACGCTTCTGGGATTACAGGCGTGATGTTATCATTATTTTCATGTCATCAGCAAAAAGATAGATTTTTTATGTAAATGTTAAAGAGAATTTGGCCTAAATGTGAACATGTAGCTTTAAAAGACTGAATGATGGCCACTCATAACAACTTTTGAAGACCGGTCACTAAAGCAACACTGAACCACTTTAGCTTTGATCCTCCTATAGCGCTGGAGTTTAGCTATAAGAAGAGGATGATCTACCTTATCAAATGCCTTACGAAAGTCCGCGTATGTGGTGTCGACAGGAATTCACTAGAAATATGACTGTATTCAAATTTAAAAGGGCACTAAACAAAAAATTACTTGAAAAAATTTATTTCACAATTTCCTTAGTGATGAATCACTGACTGATTGACATGCTACTATTCCATTTTTTATTTTATTTTATTTTATTGTTATTTTCTTACTACAACCTTAATAACATCTGACATTTCTGTATTATTATGACATTTACGAGTATACTGTAATTCTAACGATTTGTTTTTTTATTTTATTACTAGGACATTTTTACTTTAATTGAAACGATTTGACATTACCTTGTTTTTTTTTGTTTTCTGTATTGTTATAATTTCTTTATTGTTGTTTAAAATCACAATGTCTTTTAAATATGTGTACATTTAACACGATTTGTATGCCCATGACGGTAGAAAAAGGATCACTATTAAAAAAAGTTTTGTGGTCGTAGATCTGGATTTGATAAAGCCGTGTTCCTGGCTGGTGAGAAAGTGTTTAACATGCGATGAAAGACGTTCGGTTATGAGCTTCTCAAATACTTTGCCAAAGACGACTAAAATAGAAATGGGTCTGTAATTGGATACCGAATTCCTTTCTCCTGCTTTGGGAATAGGTACCACCAGTGCCTCTTTCCATTCCTCAGGGAAACTACCGTCTTTAAGAGACCTGTTATAAATAAGACCGAGAGGGAATGCCAGCGCTTTTGCAAATTTTTATAAACTCGGGTGGAATTCTATCGTCTCTTTTCATCATCGTCTTTTCTGTCATCTAAAGATGTTAAGGTTCGGAATATTTCAGCAGCATTAAGAAGACACAATCCACGCGCTGTCGATTTGACAATTGTGAGGATGTTGTAGTGATAGAGACAAACAAGTAACATGAGTCGTGGCCAATTGATGTGGTTTTATTAATGTTGCACATACGAGTAACTGCGAGTTAAGCACTGCTGGATTTCCTTTTATTTTCAATAAAAGACCAGAAGGTTTTAAAGCAAACTGCTCTTGACTTGCTACAGTCGGCACACAGTGTTTCTAAGGATATAATGTCAAGAGGATTTTTGTTTTTTTTTTATTCACTATTTAAAAGTCGTTTAGACGTGTACCATACCGGGCACTCCTTTCTAGATATCGTTTTCAGTGGTAAGTGTTGCTTGATAACGTCGTGCACAATATCATATAAAAAATTGTCCATCTCGCCAACTGAAGAACAAATTCGTATCGAACTTTCCTAGTCTATAGATATAAAGCGAAATTTGGTTTTTGCCATAGTCTGCTTTAAAGAAATTTTCTTCCAACTATGCTTTAATTTCATCACAATCACACTAAAAACTCAGTACAAAGCGAGTCTTTAATGCTCTAGCGCAATAAAAATGTATGAAATTTCATTATTGCACAGTTATTTTTAAATCGCACCAAAAGGTGCCAATCTCAATGGATTTGCTCTATTCAGCCAGCCGATATCAATACTCTTTTTTACGTACGTATTATTCGTTTCTATCCTACTTGTTCCAAATTTAAATATAAATTTGCCCAACAAAACTCTTAACCTTACGTTTAATAATTGCTCAAGTATAACTTTTAATTTCAATAATTAAACTTCTATTTTAACTGTTTGATATGAGTTTCTTTTATCTACTATTCCTATAGGTAATAGTTGAAAGAAAAGCAGATTATGCACCTCGCCTTAAGTAATTTATATTGCCCTCGTGCCTGTTAGATTAGAAATCAGGCACTCTCGGTGCAATAATAAATTACTTTGTGCTTGATGCAATAATCTACTATTGTTTCAGTGATCGTTTTAGTTTGAAGGCAATTAGTGTTGTTGACCGTGAGTTTCGCGAATTCAAGCGGCGGATGTAATGGACCTACCTTACAAACAATAATTTAGATCTTGGGTCATTTTGTGATTGATAGGGAACGGAGTAGTGTGACTCACCTGACTTTCCACTTTGTTTTTCCACGGTATGGTACTAAGGTTAAAGTCATCGACAGTAACAGTACAGTAAAACAATTTTCGTCGTCCGATTTTTATCAGTTGTCCTTTGCACTTGGTGCAGACTGGACGCTCTCAATCGACTTGAAAGCAATACTATTTCAACTTAATGTAATTTATTTACAAATGGAAAGAAAGCTGCTAAAGTCGCAGGCACGACAGATTGCGATGGATATTAAGAAAATAGTTGTACTGGACGTTCGTTTTAATCAATGTTTAAACATGATAAAACAAAAAAAAAATTCTCAAGTAAAAACACTAACCAGCGGCCAACGACACCCCAAAAAAAAACACATTAAATGTGTTCATATTACGTGTTAAGATATCGATATCGATCACGTCTGCACGTCTGCAGAGTTAAAAGAATAGAATAGAATGGATATTTGCTTGAAAACATGGTACATTTAGGTCTTATACATAAAATTATGATCTTACATGTTTCGCCAAGGACGGGCATACAAATATTTAAAAAATTAAAAACGATACATTAATTTCTTAAAATTATTATTATAACATGTCTCCTAAGGCTGGTAAAATCTTAACAATAATAAAATCTTAAAGTAATATACCAAACGAAACCTTAGTAACCATATTTATCCGATACTTTTTATCAATAAATTCTTTCACACTAAAAAAACAATGACTAATTAGCCATTTAATGCAGTTTGTATTTAAAGTGATGAAGAGGGAGTTCCCTTATTACTTTTGGATTATTGTTGAATATTTTAATTGCTGTGATGGAGCTATTTTTATGGCGTAATGTGCTTTGATGTGAAGGAATTCTTAACAGTGTTGGGTCTCGATGGGTATAATTGGAAGTTAAGTCACGTGCTTTGTTAGCTAATTTATTATAACCATATACAACAAAGGTGCAAAGCATAAAGAAAGGAATTTTGAAAATTCATCCCCAATGTGAAAAATTAAAGTATGTAAGTTTATACAGAAGTTCGTGATTGTTGTCAATGGGGAATTCATATATGAGCCATGGCATATGATACAGTTTGATTGAATAATAACTTTCCATTGGTGAACTTGAAAATTAACCCGAATACTTTTCATAATAAATAAAAGATCGTAAGACACATTTTCGAAAACTACCTTTTAAAAGAGGTGGAGTGTGTGGCGGCATCTACACCGCCACATGCGAACAACGCATCACATTGACGTCACGCAAAATCCTGCATCGCGCAAGCAGAGTTTACCGCACAACTAGCATCTATACAACGTCCTGACAATCGGAATCTGATCCAAATCGGGCAGTTGCTCACCAGATACAACACCCATCTGGTCGGAATATCCTCCCTTTTCCAAGAGTTTGAGTGAACTTAACACCCTGTTACTCATATCTCTATGCCATGAGCACATGGCTTGTCGTTACAAAAGTCTATGCATATTATAAAACAAATTCACTTTTTCATGTCGCTCCATCATTCATCATCATTTCAGCCGAAAGACGTCCACTGCTGGACATAGGCCACCAAGGTCATCGGTCCACCTGGTGAGAGGTTTCCAACGCTACATCTTCCGGCACGCGATCGCTACTCCAGAACCTTACGGCCTCATTATATTAAGAAAGGTGATCCATTGGTGTGCAGGTGCGCCTCGCTGGTGTGCCTATGATAATACAATGTTATTCATTCTATTCATATATCATTTACAGTCGAAGAATGGAACCACCACAGAGATCCCGATAGCGCGAAGCGGGAAAGACAAAGGGCGAAACAGGGACAGATCCAAGACAAAAAACCCTCATTTTGATATCTACGATGCCGGTCTGAAGGTAAAGTATACCTTTTCATAATCATGACCTAAGTAAATCAATAAATATTTAATTGGCATAAACTAGAGTTACATAGCAAAACTTAGAAGGAGAGAAACCCCGACTCTAGCCAGAGCTAGGTGTACCCGTGTTTCAGGAGCCAGCGACTTTTTCTAGTGAGGTTAGAGTTTAGTGAGTTTTATGCCTATCTGCCTAGCCAATCCGAGTATGTACAGGTTTGCTTTAAGTATAACCGGATGAAGTTGAATACCAGTATTTCGTATATTTCTGACTTTTTGCGAATTCTGACTTTTCTAGTCACGGGAATAGAAAAAACAAGTGGAAGTGCCCGTCAGTTAACTCACGTGTGTCACAATTATGCGGAAAAATATGTAAATTAGTAAAAACTTTCGTAATTAATTAGTAATAGGTATTAATTTTGTATGAACAGCAAATAAGGTTTTCGTCAAAGTTGAATTTGTTGTTCATACATAATTAAGTCTTATTACAACGGTCGAAGGTTATTATTTTAAATAATTTGTCGCATAATTGTGACACGCGCGTGATAGCTGCGTGGGCACTTCCATTTGTTTTTTCTATTCCGTGTTTCTAGTAGTAAAACCTCTGTTTGTTTTGATCCATCTAAGAAACATGATAGATCTGCAGCCTAATTGCGTAACACATTTTCGTATACGATTACGACTAATCTGTTGTATTTTGACAGTTCAACAACCTTCATTGCGTTATTTACATTTTTGAGCAGATTTTTTATCGAACTTATGAAGTAATGGATTAGCAATGTGTTTCAAAACGATTCAGATTCCGATTGATTGTGTATTACGTAATTAGGGTATTGCATCAACATTTTATTGGTGAAAAACGCCAATTTTTTTGGTGACTGATTTTTTAAAACTTATGAATGCAGATCAAAGTGTTTAAAAAAGCAGTCTCCTTAGACAGTTTCTTGTAGCAACAACGGTTAAGGAACCCGCCCTTATTGCCCCATATCAAAAATCCACCCTGGTATATATACATATATATCATGCCTTGCTTAGCACCATAAACGTATAGAGTGATGATAATCATCTAAAAGATTAAATCTTTTACTATCTACACTGTTGTTACCTTTTGGTCCTGCGGTAAACTATAGCAGAATACGACCGACTGCCTATTTGACCATCACCACACCCCAGTTATTAGACCTATAACACGTTACACATTGCCTTGGACGGTTTGTGTTTTTCCTTTAAAATACGTTTCTCTGAAAGGGACGTTAGCGAGACGGGATTGTGGCTAAGTAAAAATAGCCGCACGGGTAGATCGATCAGTACCCTTATTGCGTAATACACAATCAATCGGAATCTGAATCGTTTTAAATAGATTACTAATACATAGCTTCTTGTGTTCTATAAAAAAATCTGCTCAACAATGTGAATAACGCAATGAATGTTGTTGAACCGTCAAAATACAACAGATTAATCGGAATCGTTTACGAAAAAGCTAGGCTTGCCGCGGCCGGTCCGTGGATGGGTGACCATCATTACATACAAAGCACGAAATCACGTTTAGCCGTTGGTCCCGGCTGTGTTACCCTGTAACTGGTACAGATCAGATAGGAAGTCGCTCCATGTGAAATACTGTTATTCAGCTGCATCCATTTAGGATGCAGCTGAATAATTCTAAAAGGATTCTTCTTAGCGTGTCAATGCCAAAAGACACGAAAAAATATATTATGACGGAGAAACTACGTCTCTCTCGTTATCATCAGCCATATTTTAACTACTCTGGCCATAAACCAAACCAAATTATAATTTACGATCGAATTGATAAGGTACACTTGCAATTCAGACATATACACGTCACAACTATACGCAACGCGCAACAGTTTATAAACGTGTTCACTGCTTGACCGCCACCGACAAACTGAACTCGTGGTTTTAGACTCTGTGGAGCGCCGCTTGGTGGCGCTGGCGTCGCGATTTGTCAAATGAGTAACGTATTTCCGACATGTAGTTTTTAAATTTGTTTGGCCTTAAATTCAGGAAAGTGCAATTTGGGAAAAGGCTGAGGAGATGATCATGAAAGGCAATGTCGGGGTTTCCATTAACGGCGGTTACCACTCCTCACCTCGGCGTCTGCTGCTAGAGGTGGCATTAATGCCACCATACAAATGATGCAAACAAACTGACGGCTTTGAAGGCGGTCTGTGACAGAAGATGCGCGACTCAACACACTTTCAACGCCCACCTATATACAATATACTTAAATGAACTGAATATAGAATAATGTAATCCACATAAATCAAAGTTTCGAAACTGGAGAAGTGGCAGCGAACAAAAAGACAGGATGGGCATGCATATACAAGCACTGTTTTGCATGTCCGCAAGGCAACTGATATGCACTTTAGCAACTGATTGTTGCCACAGCCGAAAGGTAATTCTGCACTCTACGCCGCTGCATACGCTGACAGGGAAAAAGTGGCTTTGCGGACTTGCACTCCTACACATCCACAGGAATGTCCCAGTTGATGACAATAAAACTATAAATAGGTTTGCAAAAGCGTCACAAGGCTCGATAACTTTGTAATACATAACAACATGCATTACTTCCAGGATTGGGAGTCAGGATATGTCGAGATGCCTAAGGACCTGTATCAAGCACATTTAAGACCTGGGGTTATTTTCAGGATCCATATGTCTGAAGCTGTCCTCAAGATGCAGTATCGAAAGTAGGTATCCGTGGTAGTATAAACCATTTGGTATAAGGTGTGTGCCGAGGGTGATACACGCGTTATTTTAATTTTGACTTAGGGATACTGCTGAAAACCATCCTAAGCGATGCAGACCTGCGGCATTCAATTAGTAAAATAAATAGAAATAACAAATAAAATTAAAAAAAAACATAAGTATTACAAAAGACTGTGATGCGCCGCGGTTATATTTACAGGATCCATCATGACATAATTATATACCCAATGGTAACTTTTTTGGGTGGGAAATCCTCAAATAACCTCTCCCGCTCTGGGTGGAGCTGGGGGTCGCGTCAGACTTTTGCTGACTATAAAATCCACCCGTGTTCCTGCATTTGCCTGTGCCGGGGCCACGGTATCTCTTTCGAAGAAACCGCGACCGTAGCTGGCATCGGCTCTATCGGACCCCGTCACCATGGTAACGGACTGCAATTACGACTGCTCTCAAAAACATTTCAACGATGACTTAGTTACGACACCGATTTGCCGAAGCAACAGGTTGCTAACAATTGTCACGCCCCAAACATGACTTAAAAAAATCAGAGATCAAAAGTAAAATAATTATAGTAAAATGATCAGATTTGGAAACTTGCGAGTTGCCTACTGATGAAAAACGAAGAATGAACCAGGAGTTGTTTCTCAGGGCTTTGCTTAAATTAGGCCTTACTGAACTAGGCGTTTCTTAACTTCAAGTTACTAAAAACAGGCAAATCTTTTCCGCAGTTACGGTGAAGACAAAGACGAATCCGTAATAGAAGCTGACGTGGAATACCTTCGTTTAACACGGAAAGTCATCAACGATGAGATCACCAAGTTCGAAGACCTGCAGTGGCTGATCGGGTGGTTCCACAACCGATCTGATCTAATACAGGATCATATGTGTAATACGAGGTATTATACGGTTGGTAAGTTGAAATAATTATATTTATTTTTTATCTAACGACTACCTCATCAATCAAGAATGATCCTATAGGATCACGAACGAAAACTCATTGCTCAGGACCAAAAAACATACGTGCACCGCAAAAATCTTTAAATAGTGAGCTTAAAATGCGACTTCGGCGCAGGATTCTATCGTTAGTATTCACGACATGAAGACGTGCTGTGCATCGTACCACGATGCGGGATCGCATCGTGGTACGTGGTACTAATACGTGACACAGACGTCAAAAGCTGAGTTGAGTGCTGCGTCGGTGGAGACACTTCGATCTTGAACAGGCCTAGCGTTGTACGAATTCTAGGCCAACCTATATTGGTTTTGTTATCACTGACCGTACGCGATATCGGCAAAATTGTGAATGAGGACAATGTCGCGAGGAAAGTTTTGAGTGTGAATGTGGCTATAAGAGTAGGGAAGACCAATTCAACGATGGATGCAACGTGTGAAAGATGATATGGCTAGAAAGGGGGTGACTACTGGGACGACTAATAGAGAAGTTTGGAAGAAAGGGCAGGAGAATGATGACGATATGATTTCTCTTCCACAAAAGCCATTAATGAATAACGGTCATCTACACCGCCACATGCGACCTACGCATCACACTGACGTCATGCAAAATCCTGCATCGCGCAAGTAGAGTTTACCGCGAAACTAGAATATATACAACGCCTCGACATCAATCGACGGGCAGTTGCCCACCAGACGCAACACCCGTCTGGTCGGATAACCCTCCCTTTTCCATACAGTATGAGTGAACTTTACACCCAGTTCCTCCTCATATATCTATAACATCATTTTTTAACTCTTTCTCTTTCAGGAACCCCTCCAACGATGTTCACGCACTCCGAAGAATACATGAAGCGTATGTGCTTATTCGACAGCGTGTACATCGACCACATCCCGTACGTTATCGGTGAAGACAGCTCGATAATGGCGGCAGTGGCGCCACCCGTGCTGCATTGTGACGCGGCTACTTGCACCTCAGTGCCGTTTATAGACAGGTAAGAGGATATTAAAGCTCTGGTAAGAGATCCCCAGCAGAACCAACGTAACTGACATTAAGTGGGAGTGGGCATGGCACATTGCTTGCACAACAGATAGCCAAGTGGGCAAAAAGGTGATGACATGACCTAAGTATGCGGTCTCGAGTTTTATGAATTATGATTTATCTAACTGGATTTTGAAGTTAGATTCTCTTAACCTTTGCAACACCTTCTCTAAGTTGTTCATGTGTTCCTGGAGAGAGGTGGTAAATACGATTATATCGTCGAACTCCAAAATGTTATATGGTTCGTATATGAACCATATAACATTTTGGAGTTCTTTGAGTACGTTATCCATTACGCGTTAAAATGTGGAAGGGGAGTTCTTAAAACCCATAGGCATTCACAAAAATTCGAAGTTCCCGTGTTCAACAATAAAAGCGGTCTTGGGAATGTCACTGGGGTTCATCTCATTTAAGGGCCAAGAGTGTCAACCGCGTACCGGAAGGCGCAGCGTTGGTAGGTCTCCCACAAGGTGGAGCGATGACGGTGTTATACCGCTAGATGCGAGAACCACATAACCAGTCGATGTGGCAATGCTTGTGGGAGGCATAATTATGTTCAGCAGTGGATGTCTTACAGCTGAAATGATAATGATGAAAGGTCTGACCAACCTGAAGCGAATCCTGCGAGAAACTCAGAGTGAAATTCGCTCACGCCGATTGTGGCAACTTTGGTATTAGTGCCAACTTACTTGTATAGAGGGGTTCAGCCTTTTAGAGCACGACCCGAAGCGATTCCTAATGTGCTTTCGTGCAATTAAGCAATGCGCAGCTGTAATGTGCGCTTAGCTTTAAAACTGCTTAAAAGTTTGGCGCTTTTACATCTTCCAAAACTAATAATTTCCTTTTCACCCACAGCGTGATGTTCGATGAGCGCCTTTCGCGTACGAATGTGCGCACACTCACACGTTGCCAGGCGTCGTGTCGTGCGCACTGTCGCAACGACCCAGACTGCCTCAAGCGTTGCTCCGACAGATGCCTGCGTTCTGACTAATGATATGGTTCCATGAAAGCGGTAAACGGTCAAACATTAACGCCTGCACAAATACGGAGAGTTTTTTTGACATCTTAATGTCAAATACTGCAAATTTTCATGATCCTCTATTATGACGAAACCGCTCTTTTAGGAAACCGTTTCTTAAATGTACAACGTTAACAGGATCTTTTAGCGCGTGGCCAGTTCTATCACCATTTTACAATGTTTACCAACAACGCCCTCTTGTTAACGTCATTTAGACTTTTACCAATATATGTATTGACTAGAGTGGATGTTATTTTATTTAGCTTAATGACCTTGGATAAAAGACAAATTATTTTATTTTATTTGGAAAACATAACGTTATTACATTACATATAACGCTTAGTAGTAGGGTGTTTAAAACAAAATCAATGCAATAACCACAACATTCTCCACATTTTAACTAAGATGTATACTATGATGTGGACTCATCGAAAAGCTAGTTATTTTTTTTTATTCAAGGAAACATTTTATATCGTTATAAACTAACAAACTAGTCAGTAACCACAAGATGTATCTAAGTTTTAAAGCATTGGTTTCACATTCATTAAACTGGTACAAGATTATTCCTCACCTAGTTCTGTACAAAAAGGTCTGTACAATATTCAAATAGGATCAAAAGTTCTCGAGATGTAAGTACCAACGTGCAGTCGCAACGGCCCTCCCAGTGCAGTCTTTGCACACGCCAAGCCCCATCGCTTCAATAGAATGCAGACCCTCCAGAACAAGTTCCTCCGTAGGATTACAGGCTGCCCCTGGTACGTTCGCAACGAAATCCTCCACGTTGAACTCAGGATTCCCACTATCCGCCAATTTATGAAACGCATTTCAAAGCGTTTCTTCGAGACCGCCGCGAATCACCGCAACCCTCTGGTTGTCAAGGCCGCTAGCTATATTCCCTCCTCCATCAGTCATGTCCGCTGTCCCAAGCATGTCCTCACCGACCCCGATGACCACATAACTCTCATCCAGGAGAGCAGTAGGGCCACCAGTACAGTGCACAAACACAGACCGACATTCCGACCTCGCCACCGAGGTCCCTCACGAAGACCCCGACGTAACTGTCCTCCCCGACCCTTGCTCGACGAAGTGCCAGCCCGCGCCGTAGCTGAGCCTGTAGCATTAAATTCCCCGAATAATAATAATATAATCCAGATCCAGCCTGTCCCATCTTGCTGTCCTCCCGTCAGCGACGCCCTAAGCCGAGGTCCGTACCCCACAGGGGGTGCCCTTAGCGAGCGTTCGCTTAGTAATGTAAGTAGTTTTACACCCCTGGCTGCAGGCTTTGAGTCCGCTTAAGGTAGCCACAGGATAGTCCGGTTAAGTAGTCACGACCTCTCAAGGTCAACTACGAGATGACATACACAAGAAAAAAAAAGAAACGGCCCCCACTGTCTCAAGCGTAGCCCCGACAGATGTCTGCGTTCCGAGTAATGTAGTGTGGCAATATAATGTGTTAATAGGACAAGCTGGTTTTATAAATAATATGTAGGTAGCACGTACGCAACGAATGCTACGAATTTGACTTAAATCATGTCAAAATGCGTTGAGTACGTGAAAACAGCTTGTTTCTACCTTTTGTGCTCCTCTTACTAGCCATACAATAAATATACCAGCTAAGTCTTTACTTACCTTAAACCATTTTACTAACTACTATAAAAGTAAAAGGTTACCTTACACTGGGTACGTCTTTCAAAGACTTGAATTGAATGTACCCGTGATGTACCCTGGCAGCCGAGAGTATTTCATGATCACCCAAATATCTCGCTGGTGGCGGCAAAGTCAATGTCAAAGCATTTATTTCAAATAGGCACAAGGCATTTTCGAACGTCAAAATTTATAATAAAATGAAATTATAATTAATAATAAATTTTGACTTTCTTGTCGGTCCTTCCAAAAAGTAGTTACGTATGGAGAAGAATGGGTATTTTTTTTTAAGCCACGAAATGAAGTATTTTATAAGTTTCTGTGAACAAACTGGTAGGATGAATCCTAGAACGGAGCTACTCGTGAGTGTTGATGGTGAGACAGATGTGGGACGCATAGCCACCATTTTTTAAGAAACCGTTATGGTACGAGGGCGGATCAATAAGTCCGTGACTTTTAGAATAAAACACAGATTTTTTTTTTAATAAATGTTTTATTTTTTAACGTAGTCTCCCATGAGCTCTATACACCTTGTCCAACTCTTCTCCAATTTTTTTATCCCTTCCAAAAAATATGATTTGTCGAGGTCCTCAAAATAGGCCTTTGTTTGCGAGATGACTTCATCATTGGAGTCAAATCTTTTTCCACCAAGCCATTTCTTCAGGTTTGGGAACAAGAAGTAGTCACTCGGAGCCAAATCTGGAGAATAGGGCGGATGAGGGAGCAATTCATAGCCCAATTCATGGATTTTTGCCATGGCAACTGCACCCTTGCATTGTCTTGGTGGAAAAGAACTTTTTTCTTGGCCAAATGAGGTCGGTTTTTTTCAAATCGTCATTGAATCGGTCCAATAAGTTGGCATAATATTCCCCATTGATTGTTCTTCCCTTTTGAAGGTAGTCAATGTGGATTATCCCGCGTGCATCCCAAAAAACAGTCGCCATAACTTTATTGGCTGACAAACCCACCTTGGCCTTCTTTGGCGCCGATTCACCTATCTCACCCTCTATGGATCCATGTTTCGTCCACGGTTACAAAACGGCGCAAAAACTCCTCCATATTGCGATTAAACAACGCCAAACCTTCCTGTGAAGTTGTTACACGATTGCGTTTGTTGTCGACTGTGAGCAAACGCGGCACTCATCTGGCGGAAAGCTTTCTCGTGCCCAAGTGATCATTCAAAATTGAAACCCTTTCTCATGCCCAAGTGATCATTCAAAATTGAAACCACTGAGCCATGCGAGATCCCTACGGCTTCCACAATCTCTTGCACTTTCAATCTTCGGTCGGCCAACACCATATCGTGAATTTTTTCGATTGTTTCGGGTGAAGAGACCTCAACTGGGCGTCCAGGACGTTCGGCATCTTCAGTGCTTGTACGGCCACAACGAAATTCAGTAAACCACTTTTTTACCATTGAAATCGATGGTGCAGAGTCCCCATAGTATTTATCAAGCTTAGCCTTGGTCTCGGTAATGGTTTTTTTCGCAAAAAATAATGCTTAATAAGCACACGAAATTCACTTTTTTCCATTTTTTCCTCAAATTACTGGGTAGTCTGATAAAGATAGCTGTCAGGCACAAACTAACTGACGCAGCAAGTTCAAATTTTGACAGGAGTGAACTGACAGATGCCTGTTGACAGGAGTAGTGTTGCTTTTTCAGTAAAGAGGTCAGAAATTCAAAAAGTCACGGACTTATTGACCCGCCCTCGTATCTTCCTCATTGACAGATGCCCGGTGTACGGATGAAGCTATAGTGTAGTGTCGGCGGTGTTTCCTTTTGGGTGTAAGAACTTGCAGAGCAGTTGTGAAAAGTCGTACTCACCAGCCTGCCACGCCCATCATCAGCTCCCAGCACTCCTCATCGCCGACGATATTTATTTGGTTCGTTATATCTCTGCCGTACACCACTCGTACCGTTGTGAAAATCGGGAAAAGTCTTATCGCGAAAAATCACTTCATAAAATCATCAATCAACGCGCGACAGCTTCCTAAGAGATCCTACCGGCTGCGTCAGTCAGGATCGGGAGCGCCTTAAAGGACTTGAAAAAAATAAACCTTATAATGAGACGTTCAGATTGGGATGCGAGTCACGTACTGGCTTACTATAACTAAACTTTAGACTGAACAATCTATCTTTGAAATTTGTAAGCTCAGCGACCACAGTGGTTGTGCCGGGCAAAAGTGCTTATACACCGAAAATCTGTAAGGGCTGTGTTCCATAACTAGGTATCATAATTAAATTATTTATGTTAACCTTATTATTTTTCTTTGTACCGGCCCGCCTTTTGGCTCATATTGTGCCCGAGTGGCCTCCTAGTATCTATAAATAAACATGTGTGTACTAGACCAACGAGGAAGCAATCGAAACAATGTCTACCTACTAACAAGAAAAAACAATTTTACTGTTATATTTTTTATTCTTAATCCAAAGCTTTCCATCAAAAATCATATAAAAAATTTACTATGTACCCAATTTCAATACATAATATTATTAACTGACTAATCCTAAGGTTTATTATATTTGAATTTGAGCTAGTTTGGTTTCACAAAGCAAGATAACTGTGACATATTAGAACAAGATCAAGTAAGAACATCCGTGTTGTGTCCTGTGAGCTACTGTACGACGATTAATGTCGGGAAGTTGTATATAAATATGCTATTCGCGTGGCAAACTTTGCTTGCGCGATGCAGAGTTTTTCGTGGCGTCGTAGTTCGCATGTGGCGTTGTAGATGCCGCCACAGTCTTAATGTTGGAAAATTGAAAAAGATGGTGTTAAGGCAAACGTCTTAAATATATATTACTGCAGATATCGGGCCACAGCGCATAGTTCACGGTTAAGTGATAACAGCGGAACAGGTGAATCGACGGTTTAGGTACGGTTGCTTTGTGGATGGGTGACCATCCATTACCATATCGAGACCCCTCTATGCCTCGGTCATTCGTATATCTTTGGACAGTCGTTGACGTCATCGAGTCAGAAGCCCCAAAAGTCTGACAACGAGTCCTACCAAGAGGTATCGTGTTACCCAGTAACTGGGTTTTGGTGTTCAGATAGGCAGTTGTTCTATGTAAAATACTGGAATTCAACAGCAACCGTTTACGACTCGAAGCGAATAGACCGAGTGATTGGTGAAAATGGGCTTATAAAGCTGACTTTTCTATTAAGTACCGCAATGTCGCCTAACCTCGAATCATTGGTTCACTGGAGTAAACTGACAGGCGCTACAGTCATTTCGAAAAATAAAATATTCATTCTTGATATTATTTATTGTAATATTGATCGTTAAATAAGTTTGATCTTAATTAATGCATTAAGTGTAAAATAAATGTAGGTACAGTCTGCGAGGCCTAAGCTGAGCTTTGCATATGTGTGAGTGCACATAAACATAGATAGTGTAGGTGTGACGTCGCCCTAGAGCGCGTTTAGTCTAAGCCGGTTTATATAATCGGCCTGAGGCGCTGTGCGCTGGAGGAACCATTGGTGCGATTGGTTATCACTCATACAAATGCAAAGCTGAGCTTAGGTCTCGCGGACTGTATATTAGTGTAAAGTCTGAAATACAACAAAAATTTTAAAATGTGTCAGTTAGCACCTTTCAGAGTGCTCTGCGTAGACGTAGCCTTTGGTGCTCGCTCGTAAAGTCAGGGAAATCAATTGTAGACTAAACTAAACTTGAATTGTCCATACTCAAATGACAACTGTCATTGTTTGAAAATTGTATGAGTAGGGTGTGAATTTGCTATAATTTTCCTGAACAGATTCGGCTCTGCATGGCGCGAGTTTTGATTTTAGACGTCGTGGGTCATATCGTGGGTGGGGTTGTTGTATCGAACGTTGTACCAACCTTAAAGCATCCTTTGCTTTAAGGTTGGTACGATATGAGAACAGGGACTTATTTGAAAGGACATCTCATTCAAGCTGTAATGCCAATTGAAGTCAAAGCAAAGGCGTAGTTGAGGTGAACATTATTATGTTTTTTTTAGCTTAACTTTTTAACATAATCTAACTCTAAAACTTTTAACTTCTGTTCAATTGTCAGTTGAAATCAGACGACCACTTTAAGTCTGCCCTTCGAGTAGTCGTGTTTTAAACTAGTAAAGGTCGTGGGATTCTGCTGGATGCGGGCTTAACAAGAACGGTCGTTGCGGCTATGTTTGGGGTCCATGTATCCAGCAAATGATGCCTTTCGGCAGAGTGATCATCCTACTCCCTGCGACTATCAGACTCACGGTATGAACTTATTTCTTGCCCGTTCTTCTCCATAGGTAGCGTACCTACTCGTACTACGCTTTGGCATGGGCAACTAACTTCATATTTCTGACTGACCGACTCCTTGACAATTCAAAAGTGCCTGTCAATGGTTTAATTGAAATAAACGGTGAACAGTACATCCACTGAAAAGACGAATGCTCGGACTAGATTGGGTTAATCTCGTGGGCCACTGCCCGTTGGATTTTGTGGGGTTGTTGTTTAATGTAAATTTCGCGGTAAACTTTGCTTACGCGATGTAGAATTTGTCTGACACCAGCCTAACTATCACAACCATTCGACAGGTTGTCGAATAGAAAATGACACATTTTTAATAACTTATTATGATGTACCTTGCCCCAACAACAAAAATATAACATTGATTCGGCACGATTCGGCACGGAAGCGTATGGAACGAATTGTAAAATAGCTTTGCTGATGTCTTGCATAGTTCGTTTGTGGCGGTATAGATGTCGCTATAAATTGGTTCTATTATAAAGGTCTTG
The DNA here is from genome assembly GCA_963555695.1 of Dasypolia templi. Classification (NCBI taxonomy): domain Eukaryota; kingdom Metazoa; phylum Arthropoda; class Insecta; order Lepidoptera; family Noctuidae; genus Dasypolia; species Dasypolia templi. The sequence goes on from OY743166.1 coordinate 8,040,410, forward strand.
CTCAAATTCAAATACAAGGCATATTTCAACAAAAATTTTGCGTTTTTGTTTCTCTTTGTGAATTGTCCAATGAAGCCTTCCGTTTTTTTCTTCCGGAGGGTTCGACTTTTGGATCGCGCTAGCTGTTCACGACTGGTGGGTTGTTCAAACCTGGATCTGTGGAAAGTTATAATTAAGTAATTCATTGTAACAACGTTGTAACATTGTGTGTCACACTGGCATACAAGCATTGGCATACAATACTTCCATACATTTTGTGCAAAGTACTGGCTTCTGTTTATCTGGGTTATTTATACGCAGGGAGTTTGGTTGAATTTCGAAATGAAAGATTGTTCTATGTAAAGCTACTGTTCTCTAAAATAACAGTGGCTGCCATAAACCGGCCGCAGTGACGGTTGTCATGAAATTGATGAGAGCGGGGGTTGACTTTACTGTGTCGAAAACGCTCTACAGGAAAACACACCTAACTTTCATCGCAGGATGTATTTGAAAACTTTCGCCAACTCGAAGTAGGAGGTTCAGTAACGGCATAATCACTAAAATCTCATTTCCCAGATTAAAATTCTTGAAAAAAAAAAACGTTTAAGTATCGTCTTAAATAGAACAAACTAATTTTGTCTTCAAGTCATGACACGAATTATCGTCGTTCCGATCGGGTGTAACAGACACTTGAACGCAGCCGAGAGTCGCTGGTACTCCCCGGCATTGTTATCATTTTTTGCAATGAACCATACCAGTAATGCTATTCTGTAACCATATCATATGAGCTGTCAGTGCCACTGATGCTAGGGATTGACCAAGACGGGATGACACTAACAGCTCACTCCACGCAAGTCTTAACGGTGAGATTATGAATTTTATTACGTGATCGACATGTATATTGAACGTTAAAATTCCAAGTTTTACCAGAGTTTTTTTTACGAAAACAATGTTATAACCAGAGAGGTCGGAATCTGCCGGTCATTCCAGTGGGTATACTCTCTTACTCCGTCAACGCCGATACGGGTCCGTCCGAAGGTAGTTCGAATCTAAGCACTAAACCCTACTCCCGATTGATTTCGCATTCATGAGTTTCTAACGGAATCATAGACAATATTTGTGAACGAATGACGATAGAGCTGCGCTATTTTACCGGTCCATTACCGGTTTACTTACTTTGAAGTTTTCTAGATTATTAAACAAAAAATTATATTGGTATTCTTAGAAAATGCCACATTACTAACAATACAGTTTTTATTATGTCTTTATTTAAAGAATTGAACTATTTTTGCCATTTTAATCCGTATCGTGGTTTTATCCTGTTAATACCTTTACCCTTTTTCTTTCTGACGGCAACTTTCAAATGAAATATCAGTTTTTTTCAAATTATTTATTTATTATTTATAATATTATTTATACGACGCGGGAAGTTTTCGCTAGTTTAGTAAAATGGCCCCAACCGCTCCAGCAGCAATTCATGCACAAATTGAGGTCCTCCTCGATTTTATGAGTGAGCATAATGAGTTGGCTCGCGGACTATTGAGGGGTGCCGACGGGAGAATCCGATCAAAACGGCTGAGGGAAAGCCTGTGGAACTCCCTTAATTCAATGGGGAGTTACACAAAGTCCGTGGAGCAGTGGCAATGGGTAAGTTTAATACGTTATTAAAGTGCATACAATGATAAAACAACATTTGGCTGAAAAAGCTGCTGGATCTGCCAGAAGTTCAGCATGTGCTACAGGTGAAGGCCCAACCAACGGTAGCACCAACCCTCTCGCAAGTTGAATTGAGGATACTGTAAATTATGGGAGAGGGTTTTTAGAGAGCCGCAAACTGAGGCAAGAGTGCCAGCTTTTCCATCGGTAATTATTAAATTTATAATTGAACATAGGTAGTAAATTTGTTCTTATGGTAAACAAAAAAAACAAGAAACAGCATTAATGTATTTATAATTATTTTGCATGGAATCTTTCCCGTGACTTTTAAATTAAATAATTATACTTAACAGATACATAATTATACATTTCTTGTATCCGTCAATGATATTAAATTTTTGTTGTACAGGGTCCACCTGTAAGACAAGACCCAGCAGTCATCACACCCACACAAATATCTGCTGCTACACCTGTCAACCCACTTTCCCAGGAGCAAACCGCGAAGTAACTATTATTGATCACTAGTAAATAGATCACATAAATCATGTTTATAAAATACCAAGCTAATACTGAGTATTATATTTTTCATTTTTTACAGCATTACATTATCGTCGTGCACGTCCACGAGTTCGGCGACACCTATCTGCCGATTCAGCAAGAAACCGAGTTGTGTAGATTGATGCTAAATAAAAAATTGTTACAAAAACAATACTTTTACTGTGTAAAATTTGTTTTTTAACAGTATCTTCCGCCTGTCCTAACACCCAATAAGTCCTGTAAGCAAAATATCAATTTTGAAAATTATATAACCTAATCAATAATTTATATATAATACCCTATTTATTGTCATGTTTTAATAAGAGGCAATCGGCGACGCCTCCGTTCTACCTGTAAAGCTTCTTCGAGCATTAAAAAAGGAGCCATATTTTCAATTTATTAACTTTCGTCAGCAGCACGATAACTATTTTGATGTCATATCAAATGACATAACGTTCCGTCAAAACAAGTGTCAAATCCAACTTTTCGGACGGGCAAAAACGCATCGGGAGTAGGGACAACTGTCAAATCGTGTTGTCATTCATTCTTAGTTCGAGTTCGGGACTAATCGTAAGTCCGTAGGTGATACGGTACTCCGTAGGAAACGTCCGTAACGTGCTTAGAGAGTAGAACCCCTGATCCGCATTTAAGTGATATGATTACGTAGGTACCTACGTACTTAAGTATTATAGACCTAGTGCATGGCTATGTGATGGGTATTTTTACACCATGCTAGTATGCTATGAGCGACTAAAAGGGGGTTCAACTCCCTCCATTTTCAATATTGATTGACATGAACTCAACAGGGGAGAACATACATAAACTCACGCTTTCTTCCCATGCGGGTGGAATGTTTAAATAGACCAGTGGTGGCCCAGTGGTAACGACCGCGGCTTACCGAGTTGGAGGTCGTAGGTTCGAACCCAGACAGGCGCTTTACCTCAAAACGGTGAAGGAAAACATCGTGAGGACAAGACAAGTTGGTTCGAAGGAAGCAAAAATTTCGAAGACATGTGACATCTACCAACCCGGACTGGGCCCGCGTGGTGGATTACGCCCCACTCCCTCTCACAGAGAGGAGTCCTGTGTCCCAGCAGTGGGAACATAATAGGCTGATTATAATGATGGTTTATTAACATAATTATGGTTCGTACTCTTTCGATTTCTGTCACCAACGTCGGGCGTGTTTCGGCTAGGTGACTTTTTTACATCTTTTTGTTTCCTAATTTTCGGTGCTCGTGGTAAGTGTAATGGGCCCCCACATTCGTCGCATAGGCCACCGTCTCCTAACAGACATGTTATTAAAATAAGTCTTAAAGCGAAACCGCTAGGGTAGCCCACGAAGTTCAAAAGTTTCTGTGCTCAATTTGCGGGTCAGTAGCAGCAACCAAATTGCATAGCAATCGGAATAATTTTGAAGAATATTGCTAATTCATTGCTTCATAAGTTCAAAAGAAATGTCTGCTCAACAACGTATACATGTAACGCAATGAATGTTGTGGAACTGTCAAAATTATAGTAATTCATATTGGTAGTGTGTTTAGAGATATGAGGAACAGGGTGTAAAGTTCACTCATACTCGTGGAAAAGGGAGGATCCTCCGACCAGATGGATGTCGTATCTGGTGGGCAACTGCCCGATGATTTGTTATCGGGAAGTTGTATGTATGCTATCTGCGCGGTAAACTCTGCTTGCGCGATGCAGGATTGATGCGTTTGTTCGCATGTGGCGGTGTAGATGCCGCCACATCACTCCCCTCCGAAGACCGGAGGTCGATAGTGGACTAAGTCTTGTATCTTGCGATGCTTGCCAATGCCAGTTGGGTACCAGTGGGTTGGAACCGGGTGTCGCATAGTTCGCGGTGAGTCGGAACTGTCTGCGAAGATGCCCCAGTGAGTCGGGGTGGCTGACTGCTGATGTCGACCAGGAGAGGGTTAAGCACTCATACTCGGGGTCACCAGTGAAGGGATAATGTTCATCACGTCGGGGTCACCAGTTTGGAGGGTATGAGGAACAGGGTGTAAAGTTCACTCATACTCTCAGAAAAGGGAGGATCCTCCGACCAGATGGATGTCGTATCTGGTGGGCAACTGCCCGATGATTGTTATCGGGAAGTTGTATGTATGCTATCTGCGCGGTAAACTCTGCTTGCGCGATGCAGGATTGATGCGTTAGTTCGCATGTGGCGGTGTAGATGCCGCCACATCACTCCCCTCCGAAGACCGGAGGTCGATAGTGGACTAAGTCTTGTATCTTGCGATGCTTGCCAATGCCAGTTGGGTACCAGTGGGTTGGAACCGGGTGTCGCATAGTTCGCGGTGAGTCGGAACTGTCTGCGAAGATGCCCCAGTGAGTCGGGGTGGCTGACTGCTGATGTCGACCAGGAGAGGGTTAAGCACTCATACTCGGGGTCACCAGTGAAGGGATAATGTTCATCACGTCGGGGTCACCAGTTTGGAGGGTATGAGGAACAGGGTGTAAAGTTCACTCATACTCTCAGAAAAGGGAGGATCCTCCGACCAGATGGATGTCGTATCTGGTGGGCAACTGCCCGATGATTGTTTTCGGGAAGTTGTATATTTGCTATCTGCGCGGTAAACTCTGATTGCGCGATGCAGGATTGATGCGTTAGTTCGCATGTGGCGGTGTAGATGCCGCCACATGTGTAACGCGGGTTGTATGTTGGTCAAAAGTAATTTGTTTTTACTTACTGAATGACGATTTTTATGAAACATGGCATTTGAGACAAATTCTAACCTGAAGGTTGGGTTAATGATTCTAATGATTATGATTCTGTGATCTGAAATAGACTTAAGAAAATTTGAATTTCGGGGGCTACCTAAGCACATTCGCTTATGAAATTTTTAAATAAAATCATGACAGAAATATAATTTTCAAAACCAAACCAGCATCGCATTCCACGATTAGCACGGGTTAGTCCAACTTATATCTGAATCTACTCTTAATTCTACGAAAACATTTGATTGGACAAACGAAAATACAAATTCTACTTAACAAGAATCTAGATCTTTAAAAAAACTACATGCAAGCCATCATAAACTAAGAACATAAATCATAACATCGCCAGTAATCCAAGAAGGGTTAGTCCGAGGTGTAGGTACCTACACATTTCGCCAGTGTAATAGGGGCCGAGCCTATTCCCATCGACCGGGCACAAATCCAGACTCCTGGCTGCTACTGGAAAATTCCAGATGGAAAACTCAACGTACAACATCTACACCAAAAAGATGTTTCGTTTGGAATGTTGAGCGTCGCGTCGTTCCTAGCTGTTGTACAAACTACATGTGTCTTTTGGCGCGTGGCTGAAATCAGAATCTCTCAAAAATACAATCAAGTTACAGACATTGATTGTCGCTGAGATGAGATTGACAAAAAGTTAACCAACAGCGCCCCCCCCCCTTCTCAACATCATTCAAACGCCAAAAGATTCTTGTAGCTGTACACACAGATGTTTTTATGCCTTTATGTCCAATCGGTTCTCGTAGAACTAATAGCAGATAAGTTGGACTAACCCTGCTTGCACACACGTTCGTTTCTGCTGAGGTCCACAACACTGCTCTCGAATACTCGAAGACGCGACCGACTCCGGCCGCTGCCGACCGACTTCTTCGAATGGCGTCGCTGACGGCCTCGGCCTCGTCGAGCACTATGGACGGGCATGAAGACGGCCTGTGTCGCTGTGTAGATTCCCGCGAACCGTGCTGTTGAGCGAGAGAAGCCGCTAGAGAGCGCGAAGACGGGCACAGATGCGCGAGCACGCGCTTCTATACGACAGAACAACTGGAATACGCGTGGTAAAGCGGCTGCGACCGTCAAGTGTGAGACTTACATCAGGCTTACAAAAAAACAAGAGATCGCGGTGGTTTATCTGGTGTATAAAGAGAAATGACATACATCACGCCAGCAGTCCCTGGAGGAGCCGGCACGGGTTTTTTGTTTGTACACACTAAATCAAAAAAGGCGAAAAACGGTTTGTCCCGATTTTCATCAAGATTCCAGCAACCTTAACGCGTAAAACACTCACGTTCCGAGGCTTCAGAGAAAAATTAAATTCCTAATCCATTGCGTCATAAGTACAGTAGCGCTCATTAGTCCATACCAATAAACTGTTCGCCGTGTACTCCACGCTCTACAGGTTGCATCACCGAAGCCCAGCAAACAATAACGTAATAAATAAGACCGTTTAAGTTCCGGAATAGTTTATCCAGTATATTTAATTATAAAAATTGAGGTTTCGTTTCAATCATCTATAAATAATTAGACAGAAGAATACTTATGCTATCCTCAATATGTAATCTATATTCACTAAAGCCAAATAAAATGTGAAATACTTAATGTAAACAAACTATCCTACAAAACCACTTATTAAAATCACTTATTTTGGAAATTAATGACCGAAGCATATTTATGTTAAAATAAAACTACATCATATTTTTAATATGTCAAATGTCAAAATTATACGAAGAACGTATTTTAAATAATCGTTTGTTTTTTATCCATATGTAATATATTATAACAAATAAATATGTTATTAATTTTTTTATCACTTGAACCGTTTTTTTTTAAGTTCTAAACCCTTTATTGCAATAACTAAAACAATAAAAAAGCTGTTTTTTTAAATATTGTTATTATTGCAAACCAAAATAACAAATTGGCAACAAAACTGCGCTGCATCTTATGAGATCAGAACCTAAGCCGACTGCTTCGCAGTCCAACGCTTGGCGCCTGCTGCTACTAGCTCATTTTAGATTAACTCGAATTTTAGCAATGCCATAAACGGGCCAGGTCACGAGCAAGATGCGTGTCTAACAGCGACGGAAATATATTTGTGTTTCGTGTATTGCGATGCGAGTGCGCGACTTTACGTCAGTGTGTGTCGTGCAAAACTGCGATGTTTGTGGTTTGTGTCGTTTAAACACATACAGTTGTACCGCGAGTTCACAGTAATACGACACTTAACTTTCCTATGCACTTTTGAACGCTTACTTTACGAAATTCCTCTGCTCAGCAACGTAATAACACAAAAAACGTAGCTGAACTGTTAAAATTAACTGCAGCACTTGGTTGCCTAATGTCTGCAGATTTTTGAACACGATAAAATATTCCATATTAGCTTTACAAAGGCATATGTTGCAATGCCTTTTTTAACAAACTACCCCTGCTTATGAGCAACAATACGAAAAAGAAACGGTAAAGCCGTTTTAAGTTTTAGCGACACTAACGAACAGCAATCGATTTTTATATAAGTCTATGAAGTAGAAGAAGATTAATTTAAGGGTCCCACCACTGACGAAGAAGCAACTCGCTATCGACTGTCTTCTCGCCCAAGAAACGTACACAAGAGAGATCTCGGCGGCAGTGTGAGTGTGAGCAGTCAGCGATCGACCACTATGTACGTTTTTTTAACGAGAAAATAGTTGATAGCTTGTTGCTTCTTCGTCAGCGGTGAGACCGGTGTCTTAATATAAGTCTGCGTGTTCCATGCTGTAACAATGGACATCTTAGAGATTCATACCAGAACGTACCTTATATTTGACAGTTCCTCAACTCAAATTTACCTCGACTGAGGAAACTGTTTATAGATGAGGAGTTAAATTTAAACAATGAATACCAATCCACCTAAGTGAGGTGGTGTAAAGTTGAGGAAGTCATCGAGGTTTTGACTAAGAATATGATGACGTTACTGTATTTATGAAAGTAGATTTCCTGGAGGGCGTTTTTTGACGCTGTCACTGCCGTTGTGTGGCGGCCTCCGTTCTTCTAGGAAACCGTCGCTGTAGGCAGCCGATAAGCTAATAGGTTTACCAGTGAGATGCCATTTAAAAATAAATAAATAATAGTGGGACTTACTCAAATTTTGCAAACGTTCCATGTCAATATTCTGCCTCTCCTTCGCTTCTTCGCTCATTCGACGCGTGATGGTTATCCGTTTTGACAGCTGCGTCATCGCGGGCAGCACGTACTGGTGGTCGCAGGCCGCGCCATGCAGAACATTCAGAACTTTTATCTGTTTCATCATAATCAATTTTGAAAGAGCAGCAAATCTATGTAACGGCAGCATTTTTTTAAACTCCACTTCAATACCAAAATGCAAGAAAATTATCAAATCTTTGTTACGGAACTACAAGAAATCGTTGAAAGACAAATTCTGTGACAGATTTTTGGAAAATAATCTTATTACCAGCCAGTTTTTAATTCAACACTTCTTGTTTAAGTTCAAAACTATTTAACCTTTACCTGTTTCAAGTATGGGTGTAGGGGTAGCCGATACATCTTCACAACGTTTTTGAAACTGTTTTGTTTAGAAAGCCAAAGATAGTTTGTTTATTATTTTTGAGTGGGGGGCCCACGATACTTCATGCTTTAAATCTGAAACAGGAGTCTAATCTTGGAAAGAGCTTCTCGTACTGACCACAGGTAACTATATACTGGTATTGACGGAAATTAAAGCTGTTCGATTTTCAAACTTCAATTCGAGTACCAAGGGCCAGTTTCTTTTACAGGAATAAAATAGTTTTTATGTCTTGTTTTTTGCAGCTCGTGTCTACTCGTTTTAATGAGAAGAATAATAAATTGGAGTGAAACAACGATATTTTGGCGCCTGAATTACAACGACAGGCGTTATTGGTTTGTGAAATTGTTTTGATAAAACCAGATCGTTCGTTCTGATTTTGGCCACGCGCCATGTTAAAACTCAGCGCTGTAAAAGGGACAGGATCACGTCAGTAACAAATTATTTTCACGCGCAATTTGATCGCGGAAGGGCGCGCGAATTTGGATACTCATAATTTTACGCGCCTTTTTTGGACTCACAGCACTAATGCGCTACGCAGAAGGTTACGTCCATGCACAAACGGTTTGTGTTGTTAGTTGTTATTCTGTAACACATCAGCTATCTGCCCGTGAAGTGTCGTCAAAATCGGTCTAGCCGTTTTGGTGATTAGCCGGAACAAACAACACATAACCTAACATAACATCACGCCCAGAAGGGTTAGGCTGAGGTGTACCTATAGTACACCCACATTCCGCTAGTTTTATTTAAGTCCCATGTAAAAAGGGGCAAGCCTATTGCCATCAACCGGGCACAACTCCAGACTCCGGGCTGCTACTGAGAAATTCTAGATAGAAAAACCTTTTACTAATTTGTATATAGGTATTTATATAGAAGATAAATTAGTGTGTTTGTATGTAGGGGGTAATCTTCGGAACTATATACTGATTCCGAAAGTTCTTTCACATTTTTGAAAGCGAGTTCTTTCTCATTAGAGCGACAGAATTGCCGAGAGTCATAGGATATACAGGGTGGAAGGAACATCGACGCACAACCGCTAACCATGGACACAGAACATGATTCTGAACCCCCCTGCGTTGAATTTTTTTGTCGGTTATTTAAAGCGTCGATGTCCCTTCCACCCTGTATTATTTTCTGTTAAAAGAAGTTAATTTTTGTTAGTTATTTTTTGTTAACATCACGCGGACGACGCGCGACGTCGCGGGCACAATCGAGTGCGGAATATTAATTTGTAAATAAATATAATACATGCAAATGAAGTAGCGGGCAACAGCTAGTTTGTCATATTTTAATAAGACTGTTAGCTTTTCCTTAGTACAGGGTCAACACACTGCTTTATCTGTGAAATTGAGCGTGAGACACAGTCGCAAACAAACATTACCAGTCGACGGCGATGCGAAGGAATTTTTCGACGCCATCTTTTAGTTTGTTAAATGGTAAACGGACCTTATGGTGATGTTGACCTACTAAAAAGAAGGCTTACTTTTAGGGAAAATAATTATATGAATAATTAATATTTATAATAAACGGAAAATACAAAGTTATTAACACCCATATTCCAAATCAGAATATCACGATTATCTCGACTTGTCTCAACCTCTTAGGTGGTTTGATATCTACTTAGGTGAGTTGAAATTTTACTCCTCATCTCAAACAATAGTGCTATTCTGTTACCATCTCACCTTGAAAACTTAGGTGAAGTGAGCGTGCAGTGAGCTGTCAGTGCCACTGATGCTAGGGATTGACCAAGACGGGATGACACTGACAGCTCACTCCACGCAAGTCTTCACGGTGAGATTTTAATAGAATCGATATGCAGGTTCCTCAGTCGAGATGAGTTTGAATTGAGGAATTGACTGTCAAATATTAGGTACGTCGGCATCTGCCTTGATGCTTCCTTGGTAGTTTTAACCAATACACAATTATTTAATTATTTAAAGTCAAAAAGCCAAAGCATTTATTTCAAACAGGCCCATAAAAAGGCACTTTTGAACGTCAACATTTATATTAAAAATAGAACTGATTCTAGGCGCCACTTCCAAAAGGTAGTTTCGTATGGAGAAGAAGGGGCAAGAAACTCCACCGTTAAAATAGCTCTTTTAAAATGTTTTACAATGTTTTGTACGAGTATACATTAACTATATTTTTATATGTGAAGACGATGCACCAAGAATAAAAATACTATACCACAATTGGTAAAAATAATCCCACCAAAAAAACATTCTGTAAAAAACCTAGCCAATTCTCGATGGAGCTGCTTCTTTATCTCTAAAAAGTAATGAAATCTAGCTGACTTCTGCTCTCTTCTTTTTGGAGCGTCAAATCGACAACCGATCTAACATAAATTAGACGGACTTCTATCAATGATTAGAAGTCCGTCTGTACTGGAAATAATTTTTATACTGTTTGTTTCAGGCTCGCCTATACATAAGTATTATTGAAATACGCAGCATTTTTTATTTTTTTTTATTCTTCTTTTTCATAAGATGTTTTTATCCACAGCGGCATGTCAGCCTCATCATACCATTTTCTATCGTCAATGGGTAGAGGTTCTGGCGACCGATTGGTGCAATGGCACCTGGTTTTGTACCCCTGTGTACCTTTCAACGGCCAAGTCACACAACATTAACTATAATACAGAATGTTTTTAGTGGGATTTCACTTCCCCTTGTAGAAACGTGGGCAAAGCAGAAGGGGAGGCTTTCGCCCAGCAGTGGGACGCTATAGGCTAGATTAATTAGAAGATGTGGCCCAGTAAGCTGGGTTTTTGCAATGACAGTCAATTTTTTATGTACCAATAGTGGAAGGGGCCATTACCCTATCTCTAATACAGCTGAGACCAGCTGAGGGTTCTCCATCAGATAATTCAGACCTTCGATTTTTGACATCAAATGAAGCGGCCCTCCAAGTTGAATATTTTTTGTAAAGGCGGTATGTCGATCTCTAATAGTTTGGTTGGGCTCTTGTGTTTTCTAATCAGGGTCACCAGGTACTCCAGATCTTCGATTATCCTAGTTTTTATAGTTTTCCCTTTATGTGGCCATTAAACACTAACTCTGTACCAAATTTCAGCTGTCTGAGTTTATGGGAAGTACTAGTTCTATTCTGATCATCATGAGTGATTGAGTAAGTGTCATAAATGCGAAACTTTGCTTTCGCTTCTCGACCTAAATGACCTACAGACTTGAAATTTTGAATTTTAAGTATGTGATTATAGCTTACTGAATGACGAAAATTTCTGCGTTCTGGTCTTATTCAGAGGTTCTCAAATAGGGACCGGAAAATGCGGCGAAATGTTTCCAGTAAAGGATGGTACGTCAGTGTTTGCTTATTAAATATGTGAGCACAATGTACCTACGAGGGCTGCACTAAAAGTATCGGGAATGGAATATTTCCACTGTTCCTGTCATATTCAAATCTTTTTAATTGAAAACTCCTTGGTTTTAAAAATCGAATATCATTTATTTATTTAAAAAAAGATTCTCGGTCTTGTCACAAGGTTTTGTCAAACTTGTTCAGTCGTTGAGAAAATGGAATTGACTCGAGAAAATTCAAGAGCGATGATTTATTATGACTTTCGAAGTGGTCACAAAAGCAGTGTGTTGACCGGATGATTTCTGCATTTGGTGATGAAGCCCCATCCAAAACCACAATTTATCGCTGGTTTGCTGAATTTCAACGTGGACGTGTCAAGCTCAGTGATGATCCCCGTCAAGGTCGTCCAAAAACAGCAGTCACCCAAGAAAACGTTGATGCTGTGCGTAAGCTGATTGAGGAAGATCGAAATGTGACATACCGCGAAATTCAGGCAACTTTAGACATTGGCATGAGTCAAATACAAATAATCTTGCATGAACAATTAGGTGTAAAAAAGTTGTTTTCCCGATGGATACCGCATTCGCTCTGTGATGAGCAAAAAGCGGCTCGCGTTACTTGGTGCATCCGAACTCTCAAAAGATTCCACGCAGGATCCTCAAATGCTGTATACAACATCGTATCAGGTGACGAATCCTGGATATACGCGTACGAAACAAAAAACCAGTCACGAGTTTGGGTGTTCGAAAATGAATTAAAGCCAACAAAAATTGTTCGTTCACGGAGTGTTGCAAAAAAAATGGTGGACACGTTTGTCTCCAAAGCCGGCCATGTTACGACTATTCCTCTTGAGGGACAAAGAACGGTTAATGCAGAATGGTATGCTAGAATTTGTTTGCCACAGGTCGCTTCTGAACTCCGTAAAGAGAACTGCAACCGCCGCATCATCCTCCATCACGACAATGCGAGTTCTCACACCGCACACAAAACAAAAGAGTTTTTAGAGCAAGAAAACATAGAATTATTAGACCATCCGCCGTACTGCCCCGACCTAAGCCCTAATGATTTCTATACTTTCCCTAAAATAAAGAATAAATTGCGTGGACAGAGATTTTCATCACCTGAAGAAGCTGTGGACGCCTACAAAACGGCCATTTTGGAGACCCCAACTTCCGAATGGAATGGTTGCTTCAATGATTGGTTCCATCGTATGGAAAAATGTGTCAAATTTCGCGGAGAATACTTCGAAAAGCAATAAATACATTTTTAAATAGTAATGTTGTGTGACTTCCTTGATTCCCGAAATTTTCAGTGCCGCCCTCGTATGTACATTGTGCTCACATATTTACAAACATTGTAAAAATATATGATTTTCCTAAAATATTAACTAGGAATAAGTCAGTGTGTGAGTAAAGTAAAAATAACAAATTATACAATACAATAAGCAACTACTATGATTTTGTCTAGCCTCTAGATTGTCCTATGGAGTGTGTCTTGAATGTATTTTGAACAGATTATTGAATAAGCAAAAAAAAATGGCTGTACAGCGGAGGGGATATTGACGTGTTCGTGACGTTTCGCCTCGACTTACTCTCATTCGAGATACCTCATAATTTCCTTAATCTGACGACTGTGAATACCGATCTTAAGGCACGCCTTGAGGTCTCCTCGACAAAGTTGTGAGTCAAGTAGCTTTCGAGGTTACGATTTAGAATATGTTTTTTTTTTTATTTGTTCTTTTTACTTATAAAAAAAATATGAAAAATCATTACCCACATGTTGAGTTAAAGGTTATATAAAGAGGGTCGAAATTTTCACACACTAAATGTTAAAAAGACCGCAGATCTATGGGGTGGGGACCGACTCCCAGTGGCAAATGGTCGGAGAGAAGGGGAAGGCGGGTAAGGCTGCAAGGGCGGCCAAAAGAAAAAAGAGGCGGCAGCGGCGCAAGGAGCGAAGCGCCGCGGCTAGCCTCCGTGCCCCGAAGTCCGCAGCTGTAGTGATAACACTACAGCCGGAAGCGGAAAAGAAGGGCATGACCTACCGCGAGGTGCTTGATGGCGCTGAACCTCCAGGAGATCGGTGTCACCAATGGCTTCCGGTTAAGGGTCACTGCGACTGGGGCCTGGATGCTGGAGGTCCCGGGTGCGGCAAGCGGCCCGTCCGCAGACGCTCTGGCTGAAAAGCTTAGGGCGTCCCGGAATGCAGACGAGGTCCGAGTGTCCAGACCCACCAAGTGCGCTGACATGCGTATCCTTGGCCTGGACGACTCTGTGACGAAGGAAGAGGTCGTGGCTGCCGTCGTTAGGACTGGGGGGTGCTCTGCCGAGCAGGTTAGGGCAGGCACCATTCGTCCTGCTTCGGGAAGTACCTGTGTCGCATAAACAGGGAGCCGGACGCCCGGTGTCAACACTGCGTCGACTGCCGGGAGGACACGGCGTGGCATACGCTGGCAGAGTGTGCCGCTTGGGAGGAGCCGCGCCGTGCCCTCATCTCTGAAGTAGGCAGTGACCTGTCGCTGCCGGCCGTAGTGAGTGCGATGGTCGGCAGCGTCGAGTCCTGGGACGCGGTGGTTTCCTTCTGCGAAACAGCGATCTCGCAGAAGGAGGCTGCGGAAAGGGAGAGAGTATGCGGGACGTCCGCCGCCCCGCATACATCAGGACCCGAGGTGGCGGCACGTAGTGTTCCACGCGCGCCCCTCTTAGACGTTGCGGGGGCAGTCTAACACCTCACTCCCCCCCCAACCCGAGGAGGCCCGCAGAGGCGGACCAGTCGGGGTCGCGTAAAAATCATATGTTCCCGCGACCCGGACGTAGGTGTGAGATGGAACACCGGGGTGATTTTTAGTCAGTAAGAGTCTGACAGACCCTGACTCCGCCCGCCCCAGGGCGGAGGACATCCATGAGGATTTTCCACCCCGGGAACAAAAAAAATAAAAAAAGGCACCATTCGTCCTGACTTCACGGGGATGCGATCCATTACGGACAGCTGCCCCGTGACGGCGACGGCTCAGGGTCTCAGGTAATTCGAAAGAGTAACCGTGGCCCTGGCACAGGCAACTGAAGGAACACGGGTGGGTTTTAGTCAAAGTAAAAGTCTGACACGCCCTCCCGCTCCAAAAAAAAAAATGATTTATGGGGTAATTCTGTGGACTTAGTTAAGTCAATTATTAATATTGTAGCACCTACTTTTTCTGTTATTTTTAATAATTCTATTGACCGTGGTGAGTTTTCTGATCTTATGAAAAACAGTAAAATAATACCATTGTTTAAATCGGGTAGTACATCAGACCCTACTAATTATAGACCTATTTCAGTGCTACCTACCTTTAGATTTTTTTTAGATCAAATGCAAAGATTTTTTAATCAACACAAATTACTGCATAACAAACAGTTCGGTTTTACAAGGGGTCGTTCGACTACCGATGCCGGAGTTGAACTTTTAGGACACGTTTATAAGGCATAGGAGGACAATTGCGATGCTTTGGGCATCTTTTGCGACTTGTCCAAGGCATTTGATTGTGTTCTTCATGAAACATTAATCAGGAAACTGCACCACTACGGTATCCGGAACGCCTCTCTGGATCTTCTTACTTCTTACTTAAGTGATAGGATTCAGAGAGTTGATGTTAACGGAAATATATCACCTGGTTCTGTAGTAAGAATGGGGATCCCCCAGGGCTCATTTCTTGGCCCATTTTTGTTCCTTATTTGTATTAATGCCTTGCCTTACCTCATAAAGGATAATCATGATATGTGGTATGAGTGTTGTTTGCATATGACACTTCACTTTTATTTAAACTGAAACGTCAGCAGCTGGTTACTGACAATGTAAGAAGCGTCCTCGCTAAAGTAGTTAACTGGTTTAATGTTAATAACCTAATTCTTAACTAGAAAACAACTAAATGCATTAAGTTTACGATACCTCATGTTAGACAAGTTGAAACTAGTGTTCTTATAAAGGGTGAAGAGTTGAAACCCGAAAACACCACAGTGTTCTTAGGCATAACTTTGGATGCCAAGCTTCAATGGGGCCTCCATATAGATAAATTGTCAAAAAAACTAAGCTCTGCAGCATACGCCGTTACAAAAGTTCGTAATTTAACTGATTTAGAGACAGCGCGTTTAGTATACTTTAGTTATTTTCATAGTGTGATGTCGTACGGTAGTCTTTTGTGGGGAAATGCCGCCGATATTCAAACAGTTTTTGTTTTATAAAAAAGGGCAATTCGTTCAATTTATAAATTAAGTCCCAGACACTCCCTCAGAGACAAATTTAAAGAGATTAATATAGTGACCGTGCCCTCTCAGTATATTTATGAAAAGTTTTGTATGCACATAAAAATATTAATCTGATTAAAAAATACAGTGATATCCATAACATAAATACTAGGAACAAACACAAATTTGTTGTTCCCACTACCAGGCTCAAGAAAATAGGTAGCTCGTTTAATTTTATTTTTTTATTTTTTTATTGATCAAAAGAAATTGTTTACATTAGTTATCATGTAAACATACCACACAAACCATCGCGGGTTTATGTATACGTTTTTATAATAAACTTCCTAGCCAAATTCATGAACTAAGCCTTAAAAAATTCAAATCATTTATAAAGCGGAAATTATGCTAGAATGCCTATTATACTGTCAAAGGCTATATTGAGGACAAGAAGGCTTGGGATTGAGCTGCTCCAATAAGTTTACACAGAAATTGTTGATGTATAATTTCTAACTTTTATTTTTGTTTTTTTCTATATTCGTACCTTTTTAGATAAACAATGACATCTATATATTTACTGTTTAAAATATAATATTGTTTTAAATTTTGAGAATGTGAGGACTATGTGGGTCATTGTATTTTTCTTTTTTTCTTTTAACGATGGTCTGGCTGTTTGAGTACTTTACGCGGCCTACCCAAATGTCCTTTCTTTGGTATTGTTCGTCGAATCGTTGAGCTCCTTAGTTCTGGGTTGAGCTGCACGATGATTGACAAATGCGCGCACTGACTGGACGGGTCCACTCAAATCCGTGTGGTTCTTTCCTCAAAAGACCATTTCAGACACCAGTCTACATGGTCCTCATATGATATGACCAAGATTTGTATCGGATTTTTATTTACACTGACATGTTAATATACTTGGTAAAGTATTATATTTTTTAATTATTGTGAATGTGAAGACATTGTGGATTTGTCGTTTTATATTAATGCATTTTTTTATTAGTTTTAATCATGGTCTGGCAGTTTGAGTAATTTATGCGGCCTACCTAAACGTCCTTTCTTTGGTAATGTTCGTCGAATCGTTTAGCTAATTTAGTTCTGTGTTGTACTGCATGACAACTGACAAATGCGTGCACTGACTGGACAGGTCCACTCATTCTGTGTGGTTCTTTCCTCAAAAGACATCTTCACATGACCTGACCAAGATTATGTCTGGACTTTAAAAGAGACTGTGACGCCTGAGTTTGTTACGGCCTTTCTTCTCAGAGTAGTCAGATAGAAAACGCCGATCTCATCTAGTTTTTAAAATATGATTGACGTGTAAAAGTGTTTTTACAAACCAATTTACAGAAAATAAATCATTTATCATTTATAGGTGTGCGTGTCTTTAAGGAGCATGGATTTAGTAGGTACAATCTAACGCACATTTGAATTTGAAATTGTGCTTTTAAGTCGTAGGAACAAGGGTGATTTTCGTAGTGAAAGTGTACCTAACCACAGATATGCAGTCTACTGTACGTAAAGTCAAGTAGGCTGTCAATTATGTGCAGGATAACCTCACAGTCATTGTGGAGTCACCTCGGAACATGAGTTGAGTCGCTGCGCAGTAACCAATTCACGTGTCAGCGGGGGTCATTGGTGAGGTTCTGCGCAGTAAGTAGCGCACTTCACAGCCGCCATTTTAGTTTGAATCGGACCATGTGAAGTGCAAGAAGATTGCGCAAATCAAGGGAAATGGCAGCAGGCCCTATGCACCAGTGGGGGTGCGTCGAAAATCTTACTTAATAATATAAACGCGAAAGTTTGTGTGGATGGATGGGAGGTTTCTTACTCTTTCACGCAACAACTACCGAAATTATGGATGAAATTTGGCACACAGAAAGTTTATGACCTGGTTTTATTTATTTATTAAAACTTTAAGCCCAAGTAAAAAAATACTGTGCAAAGGCAGACTTAATACCTGAGGCTTTTTCTACTAGACAACCTTAGGGTGATGTAGAGTTAAAACATGGATTTAACTCTTATGATACTTTTTAACCCGGTAGTATGCTCCCGTGGGATCATTTCCATTCCGTGCATTCATAAAAATTGAAAAAAAAAAAAAAAATACTGTCCGCGTGGCCTTAGCTGAGCTTTGCATTTGTGTGAGTGATTACCAATCGCACCAATAGAGGGACGCACAGCACCTCGTGCCAATTGTATAGACCTGTTTAAACCAATCGCGCTCTAGGCCGACGTCACACCTACACTATCTATATGTGCACTCACACAAATTCAAAGGCCAGCCTCGCGGACTGTACCTACCGACTTACCTGACCCCATCTTCTTAACGTGTCAATGGCTAAATATATTCCATGATTAAACTTCTTGTTTGGCCCAGAACTCAGCAACGCTAAAACGATTCGCTGACGCAGACATTAGATCCTGAAGTGCACAGGTTACAGGTCATGCGGAGCAAGATGAAAGGTGGGCCATGGTTTCTGAGGAGACGCCGCATATACATTGTAGATCAGAACCATACGAGAAAGCCCAATTGTGGATATTGTCTATACTGCGGCCGATCTGGGTGTGGATTTGCGGAGTCTGTTTAAAGTATTCCAAGTCAGCCACGGCAACAAGTTCCCTGGTGAAAGTCTCTATGTTCTATGTTAGAGGCTTTGGTTTCCGCACTTAGTCCTACATGTGGACCATTGTGCGTGGGCCATGGCGGCCGTCGGTGGTTATTATTCCAACCAGCCCACCTCCCTCCAGAAGCCGATCAAAGCTTCTGGTCTGTTGAGAACCTCTGTGTAAGATCAGAGTGTCCCGAGGGTTTCTGTCCCAATCTGGGTAACGCCTGTGCACTCAAAGAGCACGTGCGCGACGGTCTCGTCCGACTCCATGCAAGCTCTGCACAGAGGGCTGTCCGTTATGCCTATTGTGTAAAAGTGTTTATTTAGCGAGCAGTGTCCTGTGATGGTCCCCGTCACCAGGCGCAGGCCATTTCTGTTCAGGCGTAATTAACGTCTGGTTAGCCTGCCATCTAAGGATGGCAAAGCTTCCTTGGACTGCCTGCAGCCTGGTGTCGAGGTCCACCACCTCTCGGCTTGTGTGTGGGTGGACTCCTGCAGCCACCTTCGTATCTGGTTGAAGGGGATGGGTATGATGGGTTCAGGCCCGCATGCCGACGTGCTGGATGCTCTTCTGGCTAGTTCGTCAGCTGCGTCGTAGCCTAGCGATCCACTGTGTCCTTTTATCCATTGCAGTGTCACTGTGTTGCGGTTTGATACCGTTACTTGTTCTAGAGCCTTGTGACATTCTAGTCTTATACTTGAGGTAATATATTTTTTCCCAATGATTGGAGGACTGAGGCGCTGTCGGAGAGTATACGTATACGGGTGTCCGTAACTTTCTGTGCGTGTTAATGTCTTACGGTATTTTACTTTGGGGACGGGCTGCAGACATAGAGTCTATTTTTATTCTGCAGAAAAGAGCCATCAGAGCCATATATAATCTCCGCAGGCGCGATTCTCTAAGAGAATTGTTTAAGGATATTAACATCATGACTGTACCTTGTCAATACATCTATGAAAACATCATGTACGTATTTATATCTTTACAGTAAAAGAGGTGAAAGACATAATTATAGTACTAGAAATCGGGACCTATTAGTTCAACCAGGTTTCAGACTGGCTAAAGTAGACTCATCTTTCATGGGGTACTGTCTAAAATTTTATAATAAAATACCTCCCCACATACTTCAACTGAATGAGACAAAATTCAAATCCTTTGTCAAACGCACACTATTCAGGCAGACATATTATAGGTTGTAGGATTACATAACTGATAAAAATGCCTGGCTTAATGCCGGTCCTGCTCCACACCACAACTAATTAATTGACATTTGAAACACTGTTGAAGCTGCTGAAGATAGTAAGAATTTATTTGCATTATATAAATTCAATCTCCTTTTTATTATATAGATGCATTGCACAGATGTGAGTACTTTGTACTATAGAGCTACCATTTACCGGGTAATGTCATAGACTGACTTGAATGTGCCTTGGCGGCTGATAGTATGTCATGCTCACTCAAATGTCTCGCTGACGGTGGCGCGTGTGTCGGATCATTTAGCTCCCTTCAAAATGGTTGAGCTGAATGGTGCTGATCCATGCGTCATGTTCGTGAACGTGCGCCGTCAGTTGGGACTGATCATCTCTTAGCTGCCACGGCTTATTTTAATAATTAATTAGCTGGATTGTTTTTAATTATGTTTTGATGCACTCTGGACGCTTTTAACGTGTACGGTTTTTTGTACATCGTCCTCACTTATAGTGTCAACATTAATCGATGTAACTAAGATATATGTAAAAACATTATTATTTAAAAGAGTGTCGAATGACAGTAGTGTATAGACAGTAGGTTATCTTTTTTATTTTATTTTTTAGGTTATCTTGGGGTTAATCCCCCAGTTTCTGCCAAGCATTCGCTTGCACTGCCACAGAGATATGCTGGCTTTTGTAGTGATGTAGTTGGTGTGTTTTGCCCAATTCAGCTGTTTGTCCAAATAGATGCCTAGGTATTTGGTTTCGGTTGATAGGCTTAGGGTAGTTCCGAAGAATCGTGGTAGTTGTAGTGTCGTCAGTTTCCTCTTTTTTGTAAAGAGGATCAGTTCGGTCTTTGTGGGGTTGGCGGATAGCTGGTGTCTGTTGCACCAGTCCTCTACTATTTTCTAGGCTTGGCGCATAAGATTGCATAGGGTATTTTCGTGGGTGCAATTTATTATTATGGTTATATCATCGGCATAGCCTACAGTAAAGTAGCCTTTGTCATTGAGTGTTCTGATGAGGCTGTCTACAACCAAGTTCCACAGAAGTGGCGAGAGAACGCCCCCCTGCGGGCAGCCCTTTGTCACAATGGTCCTTGTGGTGTCGTTCACTGTTACCTGTACAGCTCTCAGTTTGAGCAAATTAGTGATCCACCCGCTCAGGCCGACACAATATAGACCCGACGGTCTATATTGTGTCTGTCGAGGGCCATGTTGATGCTACCAAACGTGGTTTTGTCAAAGGCGCCCTCGATATCAATGAAGACGGCTAGTGCTGAGCATTTATGGTCCACCGCGCATTCAATCTTGGAAACCACGCTATGTAACGCAGATTCCGTTGATCTGCCTGTGGAGTACGCATGTTGTTGTTTGTGAAGTGGTTTTACCTGAAGAGGTCCGTCTCGAATGTATCTATCACAGAGTCTCTCGAGGGTTTTCAGTAGGAAGGATGTGAGGCTTATGGGCCCATAGGCCTTGGGTTATGTGTAGTCGGATTTGCCTGGTTTGGGTATGAAAATGACTTTCACTTCGCGCCAAGCTAGGGGTATGTGTCTGAGTGCTATACAGGCCCGAAAGGTCTCCACCAGGCATGGTGTCATTATATCAACCCCCCATTGTAGGAGGGCTGGGAAGATACCATCCAGCCCGGCGGACTTATAGGTCTGAAAGGTGTTGATGGCCCACTTTATCCGGTCTTCTGTTACTATATTACGGGCTTTAGACCAGTCTTAATCCGTTGGGGTCCATTCTGGTTCAGCTTCCCACACCTTGTCCTCTAGGAGTTTGCAGTCTGGGAAGTGAGTCTCGAGGAGGATCTTACTGGTTTCATGGTCAGTTAGTGTGTATGAGTTGTCGGGTTTTTTCAGCGCGCCGAGGGTTCGGTCCTGATCAGTTGATAGGATTTTCCTTACCCTTGCGGCTTCATTATTGGTTTCGATAGATTCAAAGAATTTCTGCCATGCTGTTCTTCTGGCAGTTCTGATTTGCTTTTTTATGTATGTTAGGTCTCTTTGTATGACTCCCAGTCGTCCGGGAGTCTGGTGTTTTTGGCTCTGTTGAATTGCTTACGTAATGCATCTCTGAGTTTACTAAGTTCAGCGTTCCACCATGGGTTCCTCTCGCTGTTAGTTTTTGGCGCCCTTAGTTTACAGCATGCATTGTACGAGTATGCTTCGGTAATATATTCTGATAGTTTCTTTACAGTGTATTCTAGTTGTGCGGGGTATCTTATGGTTATTAGTGATAGTGCGCCGCGGGTTCCGCCTAGGCACTGGTTTACTTGTGTTGGTAGTTAATGTAAAGCGAATCCTTCTGTGGTCTGAGCAAGAAGGCTCGTCGGAAACGTGCCAATTTGTGATAAAGTTTGTCGCATTTTCTGTTGCAAGGGTTAGGTCTATGATCGTTTGCCCTCGGACTGTGACCCAAGTGGGTTCAGTACCACGGTTAACAATGTTAAGGTTAGTAGAAAATAAATAGGTGGATAGTACCTCTCCTCTGAGGTTCAGAGCGTCGCTGCCCCAGAGTGGGTGGTGAGCGTTTGAGTCGGTGCAGATAATCAGGTCTAGGTTGGCACGCTCGCAGTGTTGTACTAGGTCGGTCATCACTTTTGGCGGGCAGTTTGCGTCCTCGCCTGGCATGTATACCGAGGCCAATACAACATCGGGAACGTCGCCTTCGGTCTGTAGCCTGACAGCTGTCAGGTCTCTGGAACAGAACGTAGTGAGTGTTGTGGTAGGAATTCCATTGGGTATGTAGACAGGTTCTTGGTCTGTCTGAATTATGTGTGTTGAGGATTAGCTTACCTCCGATGTTGCCGAGACCGCATATTCTATTGTTCCTGTTCCATGGTTCCTGGATCAGTGCGATGGTTCGGGGTTTTACCTCCAGTGCCCTGCGCAAGCTAGCCGTGGCAGTTTGGCTATGCTGGAGGTTGGTCTGTATGACGTTTAGGGGCTTTGAAGGCAGTAGGGTGGAGTTAGTCGAAGATGGATCCATCCGACGGTATCTCCGCTTCCTCCACTCTGGCTTGGTATTCTTGTTGATCACACGGCGACGAGGCGACGAGTTGCTCGTTCCAACCAGGTGATCCGGGCGTTATGGTGTCAACATCGGCCATTGCCGCACGGGCCATGACCTCCTCGAGGTGGGCGATGTCCGGTTCGGTCGTCTGTGTCGGTGTCAGTGCTGTCTCTTTCACTTTGGTCTTTGTGTCGGCGGGCTGGGTCGTGGGCCAGAAGCGTACGTATATCGACTCAAGAAGGTACGATATCCGTCGCTCCCGAGCCAAGACCTTTTCCACTTCCTCCGGTGGCAAACCCAGGGTCAAAAAAGTCCCACAGTTGTTGCCACCGACGGTAGTTGCCCTGTACAGCGACTACCTGGCGATGTCATACCAAGTGTTCTGACGATTCAGAACACTTTGGAGCCGGGCCACGTCACCTCCGTAACGAGGGACGAAAAGCGAGGCTCGGACACGGGTGGGCATGTCAGATTGTCGTAGTACCGTAAGTGTGAGGTCGGTGTCTGGTAGTCGGATTTTGGGCGCATTTTGCGTCAACCAAGTCAGGGCATAGTCATCTTCGCACCACATCTGCACGGTGCCTTCCGCTACCCGTTGGTAACCGCGGAAGGAGGGGAGTGGTGTCGTCGAGTCCGTGTTCATCAACAGGTCTTCGAGGCCTGACTTGAGTATGAGTTCAGCCTCATCCCTAGTCAGGTCTCTGGATGGGGTAGGGAAGCAGATCGCCACGGCCAGCCGGGCAGGTATATCCTTCGTGGCTCGCGCGTAGGTTTTCTGCTCCCCCTGAGCGGAGTAGACCCTCACAGGTTTGGCGTCCCCCTGAAGTGCACTCGGTGAGGCTGTGTCGTCGGGGCACACCTCTAAACCGCGGCCCTGTACCGCTTTTTCCAGGCTGCGGTTTAGAGGTGCCTGGCAAGTTGTCCGCCAGCTGCCTGTGCGTGTTATGGGTATGGTCTGTGTTTTGGGGTCGACTGACGGCCCTGGCGGACTCTGTTGCGTTCGGGGGCTTTTCGCGCCGGGTTTCCCCTTCGCGTACTTGCCCCTGCCCGCTTGGTTCCGCGTTCGGCCACTTTGCGCGCCGGGTTGCCCCTTCGCGTACTCGTGGCTGGTCGCGTACTGTTATTTCGGCATCCGATCGCATTTCGCGCTGGCTAGTGCCTTCGCAGTCCTGCTTTCGGTCGCCTACTTTCCCGTTCCCGGGCAGTGATTTTTCCGCGCTTCTTCAGCAGTCGTACTTCGTCAGCCGGGAGGGTGGTAGAGCTGCCATCCCCGTCATCCTTCTCTGTCGCCCTCTAGATAAACACAGATTATCTTGGTCATACTAGGTTGGTGACGCTGTTCCGTACAATACTCTGTTGCCATAGGCTCGTGGGGGGCGTTATGCGTTGGATTGCGGGTACTGGCGCGTTGGTCGCGGCCGAGTTTGCATGTATTGGCGCGTTAGTCGCGGCCGGTGTTGAAAAGTAAGGCGCTGCTTGGTTTGTAGGCGCTGAAGGGCGCTGTGATTTTGTGCAGTCCGTTGCCCCCCCCAGAATACGTTGGGGGCTGACCGCCGTGGCGGTGTGGGATTCCCCGGCCTGGCCGGTACCCACCTGGGTAGTTCTTTCGACTTTCTGCATTACATCTTTTGGGGGTGGGCTTTTTTGGAATCGAAGTTACCCCTCCTCTGGGACCGACGGGATATAGGGATAGGAAGGAAGGCATTTGGTGAGAGGGTGTAGGTAATTTGGGTTCACCCTAGGTCTGGGATTAGGCCTAAGGATTTGGGAAACGGCAGGAAATTAGTGGATAGGGAGGGATGGTTTTGTTAGGAGTTCAGGTTCATGGGAGGTAGGGTGTCTAGGTTACCCTGAGCCTGGGATTGGGAGTTCGGGAACTTCTCTTGTCCGGGATCCCGCAGTCGGAGTTGGGCTATCCGCAACCTGCCCACCCGCTCGGTTGCAAGAGAAGAAGTGCCTCGCGATCCGGGTCGCCCCACCGCGGATGTACGCATACATTCGCGTTGGAGCAATCCAGCTTGCCCCGAGGGTGAAAGTCTCTCTGACGGCTCAATGAAAGAAAGAATAAGAAGGATTCGATGATTGGGCTTCTCCATAACTTACCCAAATCGCGTAACACACGATCAGTCTCAACCTGAATCAATTTGAAGGATATTGCTAATACATTGCTTCATATGTTCCAAAAATTTGTACAATGTAAAACATAACGCAATGAATGTTGTAGAACTGTCAAGATGAAAGCCATTGCTCCTGTTAGTATGTTACGCAAATACCCCGCTGGTGTCCGGGGCATTGAGCTATAATATTATACATTGGGTAGCTGGATGGCTTTAAAAGTTTGGCCTTTTCTATGAGGCTTGCTATAGTCCTGCGAATCTTTGGGGGCGCAATTCCAATCAGTGGATGCAGCATTCGTACCGCACCTGAATTAGCCATCATTATAATTATCAAGAGTTTTATCTGTCAGCTATCCCACAGAAAGCTTGTATGGAATAATTTTACGACGTTTTTCCCTGAAATTAATATTCAAAGCACATCTTTATGAACATCCTTCTACGGCTATCTCTTCACAAGGTAACTGGCGTTGGGTAATGTGGGACATTACTGGTTACCATTTTCGCGTGATGATATACTTAGGTACATAATTTTGTCTACTCTATCTGTCATTTGTCTATTCTTCCGTCGCCAAAACTACGTTTCGCTCATAGGTTCCCAGAATCCCGAAGTTCACAATTAAAGTTCAACCATTTATTACAATTAAACTATTTTTTGAAATAGTTTAATTGAAATAAATGGCTAATAAATTGCTTCATAATATCGATAAAAAATCTGCTCAACAATGTAAATAACGCAATGAATGTTGTTGAACTGCCAAAATACAACAGATTAGTCGTAATCGATTACGAAAAAGTGTTACGCAGCCTAATTGCTGCTGGTCTTATAGACTTGAAGTTTGATTCATGTTCTTCATAATTAAGAAAGAAGTCGTAGTGGATTGACTTTACATCATAAGCATTTCTTGAACGAGCTTACTGTATTCGAGCTACGTAGTCACTTGGCGCATAAATGAGGAGTTTAATGTACTGTTCATTTGTTGAGTGAACACTGTCTGCTTCCATCACAGTATGGCCTCTTTCCAAGTAGGTGCAACTGCTCAACACTAAGAGTCATTCTTTGGGATAGATCACTTAAAGCACTAGACGAAATCCGATTTCCATTTTCATGGCCACGTACGAGAAAATACAATAACTCGTTCAGTTTCCGGCGCTAGGTTTGCTATGTAATCAATTAAGCAAGAAGTAAACTCATATCTTGGATACGCTCCAATCAGCTTCATGCCAAAAGTAAATAGCTACTTTTCTCGTCATATTGTCATAGACAGTGAAGATAAGGCACTGTAATTTAAGTTTATAATATCAAGAGCTGGCCAAAAGCTTAGCTGCAAGTAAAACACTCTGCACATCTACTGTGACTGTGAACTACTACTTACTCGTTCGACGATTCTATAGCGTTTTTAGCTTGGCGAGCTTCATTATTTTTAATTATGTGATCGTCATACTCTTTTTGTGAAACATTACCCGCTTTGAAAACCATGAAATCTTACTCTTAAAACTTGAGCATTACGGACTTGGAAAACTTCACCTCAGTTTGGTAAAATCTTCATTGAATGATATACAACAGCAAATCCAAACGGTGTTAATTCACTCTGTCTAAAAGTAAAAATGGGTGTACCACAAAGCTCGATATTGGGTGCTTTCCTCTTTTTAGATTATATTAATGATCTACCCCATTTGTATAAAACACAACCACAAATGGTGTTAGTTGCTGACTATGCTTCCTTATATTTTTTTTAATTAATAGGCCTGCATCAAATCGTGACGACGTAACTAACGCCTTATTGCAGATCCAAAATAGTTTCACTGGTAATAATTTAGTATTAAGTGGAAAAAAAACTAAGTGCACAATATTTTCTTTACCAAATGTCAAAAGTACTAATTGTGATATAGTATTGAATCAAGAGAAACTAGAATTCATCGATAAAACTGTTTCCTGGGGATCACGCTCGATTCAAAGCTTCAATGGGGTCCTCTTTTAACATCCCTTGCAGGACGGCTAAGTTCAGCAGCATATGCTGTGAGACAAATCCGTCAATTTACTACATCTAGTCTATTTTAATTCTGCAGAAAAGAGCCATCAGAGCCATATATGGCTTGCGCAGGCGCGACTCTCTCTAAGGGAACTGTACAAATATATTAACATCATGATTGTCAATATATCTATGAAAACATCATTTACGTAA
Source organism: Dasypolia templi (assembly GCA_963555695.1). Lineage (NCBI taxonomy): Eukaryota > Metazoa > Arthropoda > Insecta > Lepidoptera > Noctuidae > Dasypolia > Dasypolia templi. The sequence goes on from OY743166.1 coordinate 8,067,553, forward strand.
GGAAAAATCTATATATTTTTAGTAAAAGAGGTGAGAGACACAATTATATCACAAGGAATAGGGACCAATTAGTTCCACCAGGTTTCAGGCTGGCTAAAGTAGACTCATCTTTCATGCGGTACTGTTTAAAATGTTACAATAAAATACCTCCCCACATACATCAACTGAATGAAACCAAATTTAAATCTTGTATAAAACGCACACTATTCAGCCGAGCATATTTTAAGCTGGGGGATTACATCGCTGATAAAAATGCTTAGCTAATCGCTGGTCCTGCTCCGCAAGGACGCATCAACTAATTGATTAGCATTTTAAAATACTTTTGGAGGTCCTGAAGACTACAAAAACCATCTTTGCATTGTTTAAACTCAATCTTTTAGTACTGTATAATTGCTATATGCCATATGTGAGTACTATGTACATGCTTTAAAGCTACCATTTACAGGGTACGTCTTTCATTGACTTGAATGTGCCCTGGCGGCTGAGAGTATGTCATGCTCACTCTAATATTTCGCTGATGGTGTCGCGTGTGTTGGATCATTTAGCTCCCTTCAAAATGGTTGAGTTGAATGGTGCTAATACATGCGTCATGTTCGTTAACGGGCGCGTCAGTAGGGTCTTCTCTTAGCTGCCACGGCGTATTTTAATTTTGAAATAAACATAACACCACGCCTTGTTTCCCCGAAGGGTTGGGCAGAGGTGTACCTGTACACCCAATTTTGAAATGTGTTCATCTTTTAACGTTATGCATCGTTATCACATGCATAATTTCAACATGAATGATGTAACCATCATTTGATTTAAAAGAGTGTCCGTGGAGTTTCCTGTCAGGAGTCCACCCACACACAAGCCTAGAGGTGGTGGACCTCGACACCAGGCTGCAGGCAGTCCAAGGAAGCTTTGCCATCCATAGATGGCACGCTAACCAGACGTTTATTACGCCTGAACAGAAATGGCCTGCGCCTGGTGACGGGGCCCATCACAGGACACTGCTCGCTAAATAAACACTTTTACACAATAGGCATAACGGACAGCCCTCTGTGCAGAGCTTGCATGGAGTCAAACTAGACCGTCGCGCACGTGCTCTTTGAGTGCACAGGCGTTACCCAGATTAGGACAGAAATCCTCGGGACACTCAGATCTTACAGAGAGGTTCTCAATAGACCAGAAGCTTTGAACGGCTTCTGGAGGGAGGTGGGCTGGTTGGAATAATAACCACCGACGGCCGCCATGGCCCACGCACAATGGTCCACATGTAAACCAAACCCTCTAACATAGAACATAGAAGCTGGTTTCATTTCTGCTTCATCAACGCTGCCTGTCTCTCCCCGAGGTCCTTGTGGGTTGTATCCACCCAAACGCATTCAGAGGTGCGTGGTGACGTGTTCCGCCAGCAGAGTCATTCGATTCAGGTAGTAGGGGGCACACGTCAACAATATTAGGAGATTGTCCCAGGACGACCTGTGCGTGCTGGATGCCCCCCATTCATTAGCCGTTTCGTCCGAATATGATCTGACGAAGATTATGTCTGGATTTAAAAAGAGACTTTGACCCCTGAGTTTGTTTTGCCATTTTTGCTCAGTCGTAGTCAGATAGGAAATGTCGACTCCATCTATCTTTTTAGTGTTCTGTACAAGCTTCTAATTAAGTCGGGGAAGTCCACCCAAGCATTTTTCACTACGGCACCAAATCTCTACGACCGTCCCTATAGTTGTTTTCTTGAAGTCCATTTTACGTTCGCCACGTAAGCCTTGGTCCGTACCCCACAGGGGATGCCCTTAGCGTGTGGTCGCTTATTTTATAAGCTTTGTGCCCTGGCTGAAAGAATAAGCAGCCGATAACCTCCTTGGCTGACACGCGAAACGCCATTTTAAAAAAAATGGGGAGGTGTACGTGCGCCAGGTTCGCGTCAAAACCATCGATGCGACAAAACAAGAGCTATAATAGGTATGCAAAAAATCTTTATACTATAAAGGAACACTCGCAGAGGTTTGTTGTTGTACGAGTAGTAGGTAATACTAAACTTGTACAAGGTCACCTTCAATCGGTAAAACTAGATCTACCGGCGGAGTATCGGTTTATAAAACTAGCAAAACGAATGGTCGTAGAGATTCGGCGCAATATAAAAAAATAAAGAGGACTTCCCCACTCAGGATAACACTTTTTTTTCGCTAGCCGTACTTCGGGTTTTGGGCCTAACTTTACATGAAACGTGACTGGAGCTCCTTCCATTTCTTACATTTATTGCAATTTGCAGGTTTTACTTTATGATGAATAAGTTATTTAATGGGATTTTATGAACTCAGAGGGATGTATTTCGTTCAACATAAAGCAGTGGTGGCCCAATGGCCCCGAATTACGAGTTGTAGGTCTTGTCACTTTGAGTTTTAATTTCATCACCACTGCTCTCAAAAACGGTCTCTCATCGTGAGGAACCCAGCATGTCCTAGAACCAAAAATTCGAAGACATAATGCGACTCGCACTGGGCCTGCGTGGTGGATTATGGCCCATTCCCTCTCACAGAAAGGAGACCTGTGTCCCAGCAGAGAGAACGTTAGTCTGATTATGCTATGCTTATGATAACCTGCTTCTCTATATGGAAGTGCTTCTACCCGTCTTGTGAAAATATTTCCCGTTTTTTTGACATACCGCTTTATATGCTTCTTAATAATACAATACTTTGCATAAGTTCTTGTTGCTATGCTACTACAAGTATATTTTCGTCAAAGGTGTTTATTTTTCTAAAAAACCAATCAACATTTAGACATCCACTAAATTGTCGCTTCTTTTATAAAGCTTTTTTATTCAACACCCACATGATGATGTTGTGAGTGTTGTGACCCAGTGAGACCCAGACCTAAGCTCTGCTGCGTTGTAACTTCTGTGATTCTCAGAAAGATCATTGCCGACGAATTTATTAAATTACAATTTAAACAAAACAGAGTTAGTCGGACTCGCATGCGATGGGTTCCTTACCACCGTTTCTACAAAATTTAACATTAGCTAGATGCAATGGAAACTTGTTTCTTGTACGGGGAACCCCTATAGTTTTTAACTTTGTTTTGTTTTTATTATTTGTTGGTATCGCGGCCATAGTAGTACATACTCTGTAAATGTCTACCTAATACGGTTAAAAAGATACAGCCCTGTGAAATACGGACGGATGGACGACGGAGCCTTAGTAATAATAAGGTCCCGCTGGCACCCAATACAATACCGTCACAATGGTCAGCTATTACACGTTTTAAATGGCCGCCACATATAATAAACATCTGCGCTGATCCGCGTCCAGTTCGCGCCGAGCGCTCGCACCAAACGACCTTGTCACACGAGGAAAATAAGCTGAGAAATACAAAGAACCGGCTTCCGAGAACTCATTAGTGCTTGTTTTGTAAAATATTATGTTCTAATAGTGCGACTTTTGGTTCAGAAGGCTGTTCGTGGACGCAAAGGTGGGTGACGTTTTTTTTTTTTTTTTGGGACGACTTTTCCAGGCAAACGGTCAAGTTTTTTTGTGCCAGAAACTAATTACTTTTGCGGTTTTTGCGGATTTTAAGTGGCCGTGTTTTGTCATGTGTGATGATCACTTATTATTATTATTATTATCTATGCAATCACAAACAACACACAAAAGCTGTCCAACTGTGCAATCTTTTTCAAGATTGTCTTAAACTCACAAGAGAAGCTGGATTTTAATAATTTAATTTAATGATTTTATTTTAAAACTATGAATAAAAACTATAGATAAGTGCTGGTCTGTAAACGTATAGAAAAACTTGCCTAGAAACCCAAAAGTTTATACAAAATTTATTTTTTTGGAGTAGTACAGCCTTATCTCAAAATCTAAATAAAGTTCGAATGATTTAGATACAAAAGAAACCCGAGGTTTCGCCAGTTTACGTGTGATTTCCATAACTAGCTATTAAAAAAATGCTAATATTCGTGTATGAGGAACAACATTGCCTTGTAAATGTTTTATTAAATCGTTCCAGCGATAAACTCTATAATCACGATTCCATGGTCCAAAAGGTTATCGTTATAAAATAAATAAAAACACACTTTCTACCATTTTGTTAATTTATACCTATCTCAGATAGGTTTACGTGTAGGTATTGTAGAGTAAATTTAGACGATTTTTCGAACAAAGGAGAATTTTCTATATTTTTGAAGTATGTTTTTTTTTGTATGTTTATCGATATTTTAATGTGGACCGAAAAAAAACATTTGGTAGAAGAAGCTTGCACGGTGGTCCCGTATGAATTAGATTAAGTTTGCTTTGGTAGTTTTTTAAGTTATCTTCAATAATACGTTTTTCATCCACTTGGTATGCTTACATGTTGATGATGTTACAAAAACTTCCTGCCACTGTTGTTGACATAGCAAGGTATACGAATTTGTGTGGGGTAGGTAAAGACGGCTACACATTCATAGCCAAATTCAAGAACGAAGCCTTAATAAATTCAAATCTTATAAAAAGCGGAAATAATGCCAAGAGGACAAGAAGGCTTGGGATTGAGCTGCTCCAATAATTTTACACAGCTGTTAATGTTTAATATTATTTTGCCATTTTTTTTACTTTCATTAGGATTTTTTCTATATTTGTACCTTTACATAAACAATGACATGTATATAAAAATTTACAGTATATAGTATAATATTATTTTAATTTTTGTGAATGACGACTATGTGGGTCATTTTTTTTCTCTCAGTTAGTTTGAATGATGGTCTGGTTGTTTAATTTTTTATGCGGCCAACCCACAGAGTACACTATAGTATACTGGGCCAACCCAAATGTCCTTTCCTTTGTATTGTTCGTCGAATCGTTGAGCTCCCTAATTCTGAGTTGAGCTGCACGATGATTGACAAATGCTTGCACTGACTGGACAGGCCCACTCATTCTGTGTGGTTCTTTCCTCAAAACACCATTTCAGACACCAATCTACATGGTCTTCACATGATCTGACCAAGATTATGTATGGACTCTAAAAGAGACTGTGACCTCTGAGTTTGTTTCGGCCTTTCTTCTCAGAGTAGTCAGATAGGAAACGTCGATCTCATCTAGTTTTGAAAATATGATTGACGTGTAAAAGTGTTTGTACAAACCTACTTACAGAAGTAAAGTCATTAATCAGTCAGTCATTTATCATCAAGCTATGCATTTCCAGTATACGCTGACCTCTCATTGTACGGAAATCCTATAAAATCCAAAAAAAGCATATACTGGTATTGTATAGCTATATGTGAACTCATCATATCATCTGCCTAGTCTTTTCCGAACCGTGATAAGGTCGGCTTCTAGTCTTACCAGACTATCGTGTTACCCATTAACGGGGTTAGGGGTCTAATAGACAGTCGCTCCACTTAAAACATTAGAATTTAGCTATAACCAACCATGGAGTTTCTTGCCCGTTCTTCTCTACTACTACGCTTTGGAATGGGCAACTAGCTTCATCTTTCTGACCGACCGTCCTTGACAATTCAAAAGTGCCTGTAATTGGTTTATTTTAAATAACAGCTTTGAGTTTGAGTTGAGTTCGAGTTTCAACCGGTTAAGCTAGAGTACATTCTAAGTCGAAACCTCATGATTTCCTCGACTTGACTCAACCTCACTTAGGTGGTTTTGATATTCATAGTTGGAATTTAACTCCTCATCTTAAACAGTTTCCTCAGACGAGGTGCGTTTGAGATGAGGAATCAACTGTCAAATGTAAGGTAGGCTGCATCTACCTAGAGGCTTCCGTTAGGTAGTCAACAAGGAACTTTTAAGTTTAATCAAAACACGTCTATTGTATTCGATTTTCTTAGTGTCTTTGGAAGAGTTGAATATTGACGTAATCGCGACGTATCACCTCGACTCACACTCATTCAGACCTCATAATTTTCTTAATCTGACGACTATGGATACCAATTTTGAGGGTCTTCTGAGGCACGCCTTGAGGTCTTCTCGACAAAGACATGAGCCGAGTAGCTTTCGAGGTAACGACTTAGCATATGGGTGCAGAAGCCGAACGCCAGTATTTGGAAAAATGATGATGCTTTCAAGTTATTTTTGTACAACAGCAAAGTTAACAAGTTGACTTTGTATTTATTTCATATCTACCCCCAAAATCGTACACTATGTAAAATACCTATACGTAATCTTACTGAGTAGGTAGGTACTGTAGAGATTATGGCATATTTAAGGCTTTTTAAGCCTAGTCTAAGGATTACCTGCAAGCATGCAAACATCACAAAATACTACCACTGGAGAACAGACGTATGATTCTGGACATGCTTTTACATTATAATGTTTGTAGTGGGAACATTGAGATTACCACTTTAAATGACTTTGTTCTAAGGTTGAGTGCTCCGTCTCGTCGGACTAATTATTCAATGTACCGCATATTAGTACAAACTACGCTAAAAATTCTGTGATTGGTAGGATATTATGATATTTTATCAAGAAATTCTCTCATCTTGACATATTTAACACGAAAAAAGGTAAATTCAGGAAACTTTGAGTAACTTCTGTGTGCGACGAATTGACTAACAGTTCTAAATAGTATTGAGTGAAGTATCCATACACCATTAAAACTCCTCACACACACTCCTACACACCCACCCACTCTGCACACCTATGTATGTTTGAATGGTGCTGCTAGCCTGTCATCCTGTTTGTTTCTGTGCATGTAATAACTGTAGCTGCTAAATTGTAAATCCGCAACTGGCTGTAAGATTACCTTATTAATATTAAGTGAAATTGTTAAAGGGCTGTGGATTTTGTGAATAAATAAATTAATTTGGTACAGTTCACGAGCTTTGCATTTGTCAGAGATTACCAATCGCACCGATGTGATCGCGCGACGGACTCACAGCGCCTCCAGCCGATTGTCCGGTTGGCCGATTACCAAGCATAGGACGCGTCGCTACGTGCACTTACACATATGCAAAGCTCAGCATAGGCCTCGCGGACTGTACTTGAATGCAATCCTTATGAATATGTTGATAAGTATACTCCCGAATTACGAGACGATCATTCACTTAGATAGAGAATTGAAGGAAACGATCGTAGGTAGTTTTTGGCTGACAAGCCATCGAACAAGGATAAAATATATGAAAATGTACTGACGTATATTTTCTAGGAAAAATACTTACACGCCAGTTCTGTGTTTAATTTACCCGTCCCGGTACAGAGAGGCCGGGCCAGAGGCTTTGCATTTGATATCCCACATCTTGAGGAAGGCTATATAACATAGCGATACGACCCTTAGGAAGACACTTTTATTCGTTTGGCCCGAGCCGAGAACGAAAAAAAAGTTAGAAACAATGATATGCGAAAACGAAGTAAAAGCGCCTGCGGGCCTGCTAATTAAGATTATGATCATACATTTTCATTTTATAGGGGTGGGAATTTGTAGGAGAAAATATGAAATTTATGCGAAGTGTTAGATTTATTTTTATTTTATTGTAAATAAAAATACAAAAATACTGTCTTATGAAAAAATTTGCCACTTCTTTTTACCAGATAAACTTGAATTAGTGGTGAAAAACCAGTTTTTTTAGTTGTTGACCTCTTCAACCTTTTACGATACTTGATATTCGCACTGTGATTAAAATAATAAAGAGGTATATTATCCTCGTTGGTCTAGCAGACTTCAAAATAACTGGCGAAATGTAGGTTTACTAAATGAACATCTCTGTCTAACCCTTCTGGGATTACAGGCGTTATGTTATGAATAGAACAAGAATAAGAATCATTCATTTGCAGAAGATATAGGTGTTACCAGTTGTAAAAGTTGGTGGTTGAATGTAGATACAGTTTTTTTTTTGCCTGTTTAACGTGCAAAATTAATTTCACATGAGTAACCTAATACGTACTCATTTTAATTAGACATAGGTACAGATAAGTTAAAAAATACCAAGGTTCCAATATTAACTTAAAATTAATAAACAAACAATACAAAACTTAAAATAACAAATTATCTTGGTAACATAAATTCTTAAGTTGAACTAAATGAACACGTACCATAAAACTATAGGATAGGGATAATAAAGTTTTACTTTATGTTGCAGAAATTCTTGCAAACTATAAAAACAAATTTCTGTCAACCATCTACAAAGTTGTATTTTGAAAATATTTAAATGGGAGCTCCCATTAAAAATAGAATTTTTGGTAATTTGTTAAAAATTGTAATGCACATTTATGATAAACATTCTTTTTAATAAGAGATATATTACAAAAAAGAACTAAAATTTATGTTGCATCTCTTGGTGTCTGTTTGGTGTCATTTTAAACCTTGAATCTTCTGTGTGTGGTAACTGTAATAAGTCTCAGTATCTGTCTCATCATTTCATCTTTACCACCAACTCAAAACATTTTATGACGTCAAAATTCAATTTAGCGGATTCTAAACGTCAAATAAGGCAACGTGATGCTTTTCTTTCAACTATGGATTGTAATTTTTTTTTAAATGAGAAGAACACTGTTTGTCAGCGTTTTATGTTCGTTATGGTTAAGAATTTTATATTAAAGTATTTATTTATTTATTTAATTTTACTTCTGACTACGGAATATGTTCACATATTAATCGTTAATTGTTTGGTTTTTGCTAATACCCACTGATTCTTACAGAAAAATAATTAAATGCCTTTATTATTACTTACCATGTTTTTATTTCTAATAAATATTCAAAATTTCCCATACTATTAAAATGTTAGTTCAACTTTTGGGTACAAAGTGTTCTTTAGGGCTCAGTGTTCAACGATTGGGATAAAACCCTAATACTTTTACAAATGGCCACTTTATAAAAAAAAGTTGTAGATCTAGAAGGTTTTTTTTTACTCCACCAAATCTTGAGGATAATGGTTTAATAGCAAAAACAAGCAGGCATCAATGTTATTAAATAACCGAGTTACAGCTATGTAAAGTTGTAAAAAACGCTTAATCGTTTATTTATTGGTGCTGCTACCCTACACAGATGTAATCGAGCCTCAGCTGTATAGGGGATATTACTAGCAAAACTATGTAATTGGTAAGGTTGGGAACCTTACCAATTACATAGTTTTGCTAGTATGGCACTTTAGAGATGAAAATGGCAATGATTTTTAGGGCATGTATTTAATCGAACCTTATGTGGTCTTGGGTAAATATTAACAGCTGCACGAAAACCGGAGTTAAAGCTACGCTAGCCGCGGTCGGCTCGTGGATGGGTGACCATTCAATACATATCGAGACCCCTCCATGCCTCGGAAAGCACGTTAAGCCGTTGGTTCTGGCTGTCATTCGTAGATCTTTGACAATCGTTACGGGTAGTGAGAAACCCAAAACCAGTCTTTTCAAAGGGTCTTATCGTTTTAACCCAGGAACTGTGTTGTGGTCAGATAGGCAGTCGCTCCATGTAAGATACTGGTATTCAGCTGCATTCGGCATAGACTGGATGGTGACCCCAAGATAGTTGGGAGAGGCAAGGCAGCATAAATGAATGGAATACAATATTGCCATTATAAAGTACAATCAGGTGTAAAAAGATGTAATTTTTTTTCTACATTTCCATTTTTTTTTTTTAGTTTTTCTAATGTTTTCTGCAAATCCTACTAATATTATAAACGCGAAAGTTTGTGAGTATGGATGGATGTTTGTTACTCTTTCACGCAAAAACTACTTAACGGATTTGGATGAAATTTGGCACACAGATAGTTTATTACCTGGATAAACACAAAGAGTACTTTTTATCCCGATACTCCCAAGGGATCAAGATTTATGCGAGTGGAACCGCGGGGAGCAGCTAGTATGTTGATAAAAAATAACCATCACAATTCAGAATGAACGAACCTAATTTATCTAATCTTAATTTTTAGCGAAGATTTTTTGTAAATCGGTTTAAATGACGGAGTTCCCGAACCGAACCGAATTGAGAATATCCTCCATTTTTTGAAGTCGTTAAAAAAACGGTGAAAACGGCAAAAATAAAAACAACGGAAACGATACCAAAAGCGGTCATACAGACAGATATTAAAAGCGACTTTAATTTATAAGGTCACAAAAGATAACACACAGCAACTCAAAATATAGTCTTTCTCAGCCTTCCCTTTGTCGTGTATGTAATTATAATAACATTCGGTTCTTAGCAACTACCATCTAGATTCCAGGTGACCCCAACCCCAATAACTATCCAAAGGTTAAATCAATATCATAACTTTTAATGTTAAATTATCACAGCTTATATTTTACTGCCTCGTTAGTCGATTGGCCGCAAGCGCTAACTCGATTCCCGAGGTCGGGCAAAGTGTCATTGTGTTTTCCCATTAGGAATTTCTCAGTACCAGCCCAGTGTGTGGATTTGTGCCCGGTTGATGGCACTAGGCTCACCCCATTTTACACTTTGGACTTAAAAATAACTGGCCACGTAGCGGAGCTTGCGGCGATTCCCAGCACTAATAGAATTTGTAAAATTACCTTCGACTTAGCATTACTAATGGCAAACGTAAAAGAATGCGAAAAACATCGAAAAATTACTGTACCAATTTAAACGATTATTGTTGACAGTAATCGGTTGATAATCGTTAATCGATTTGATTACTTGTCTGGCATTCATTGTTTTTAGCTTACGAAATTTTTCTTATTTTTTTTATTTTTTGGTGCATTTGGCAGGTCTTAGGGCTGCGGGGTTATAAACGTAAGTTTATCACTCTTATAATCTCAGTATATTATTATTTTAAATAAGGAACAGGTTCTTTTTTGCTCTTTTGTTTTCCACCCCTTTTTTGTTCTTGTCTGGCTGATCCGAATACTCTGGCTATCTTAAGGTCTACAAAGCTTTATTTAAACCTAAGAATTGAATTGTGAAGTATCTATGGCAGACCATATATCTATTATACATCATTATGGTAGCTAGGATACGCTTGTTATAATTTGATGTTGTCACTTAAAATAAAACATTGTGAACTTTCAGTCACCGAAATAATGTATTTCTTTATTTAATATTCAACAATATTTAACATCCATGTTATGTGTTTAACATCCATGGTATGTATAATAGATATATGGTCTGCCATAGATACTTCACATCCTCGGAACTTTTTAAAGAATATTACTGTAATATATTCTTTAATCCCAATGCTGAACTTAAATTATGCAGCCTGAGGCCGAACAGTGGTTTGGTAAACATATCAGCAAGTTGCTTTTCCGAACGTGCGTTACGTCGAAGTCTCCGTTGCTAACACATTCTCTTACGAAAAAATGTTTCAGCTTTATGTGTTTGGTGCGCTTGTGATATTCATACTTTGGGTTGTGCGCAAGTTTAACAGCCGATTCATTGTCCAGGTTCAGTACTGGTTTTTCAATTTTAATCAAGTTGTTAATAAGGCGATTCAACCATAGAATCTCTTGTGCAGATTCGCTTGCTGCTATAATCTCCGCTTCAGTCGAGTAGATGGAGACTGTCGTTTGCTTCTGGCTTCTCCAGCTAATAGCAGCACCGGAGAATAAGCACACCATTCCAGATGTCGACCTTCCAGTAGTTTGATCTCCTGCATGATCTGCGTCGCTGTAGCAGACTAAGCGTGGAGGCGACTCTTCAGTATAGGTTAGCCCATTCTGTTGGGTCCCTTTCAAGTACCGGAAGATGCGTTTTACCAGCATGATATCTTTCTTGGTAGGTGCTCCGAGGTTTCGAGATGCGACACCCAGAGCATATGAAATATCAGGCCTTGAGCCTACTGATAAATATGCCAAAGCACCCACGGCTTGTCTATATGGAAAATTTGCGTTGACTTCCTCTTCCTCTGCCATCTCGTTTTCTTTGATGATTGGCGTTGGTGCTGGTTTGCAATTGGACATTCTATATTTTTCTAACACTTTCTTTGTGTAAGACTTTTGACTTAATGAAATGGTCTTGTCTTTGCGAACATTAATTTCCATTCCAAGGAAGTATGACACAGGTTTCGTAGTTATCTTAAACCTTGTTTTCAATTCCTTGATAAATTCGTCTCCTGCTCTGTTTGTATTATATGCTACAAGTCCGTCATCAACATAAAGACCAATAAAGACTTTAGATTGTCCTCTGATTCGAACATATAGGCATGGATCCGCTTCACTCTGATGGAAATCCGAGTTTCTTAAGAACTCGGCAATGCAGGTGTTCCAGCAGCGCGGTGCTTGTTTCAAACCATAGAGACTGCGTTTCAGCTTGCAGACTCGTTTGGTGCCATCCTGAAAACCATCCGGCTGTTTCATGTAAATATCTTCCTTTACGGTGCCGTTCAGAAAGGCGGTTGAAACATCTAACTGTTGTAGTTTTAGATTTTCCCGAGCAGCTATAGCAAGCAATGCTCGTACGGTGCTCAGACGAACCACTGGACTGAATGTTTTATCATAATCAACTCCAGGTCGCTGAGAGTAACCTTTGATAACCATTCTGGCTTTATACCTATCGACACTACCATCAGGATTCATTTTTACTTTATACACCCATTTGCACGGGAGTGCTTTTCGTCCTTTGGGTAAATCAACGAGATCCCATGTTTGGTTGTCATGCAGTGAAGTTATTTCACTGTGCATGGCATCTTGCCATTTAACTTTGTAAGGAGAGTCCATCGCTTCTTTGAAGGTCTCAGGCTCTTTAGGCTTGTGAAGATTTTCGATTTCTTCAGCTGCTGCCAAAATAAAATCATCGTAGCGCTTAGGAGCTGTGATTTTTGACCTGTCTCTCAATGACCTCGTTTGAACGGTCGCATTTTCTTCAGCATCAGCATCAGGTTCATCATCATTGACATCGGTAAAAGATCCGGAAAGAGATTCGTATTCACTTTCATTATTCGCTGGTTCCGCTTGTCGAACGTCTTCAGTGCTATCGACCGAACTTTGTTGCAGCGTTTCATCTTGATCATCTCCGTCATTATCACCATCTTGTTGCTGATTATCTCCTTCATGAATGTCAAGCTTAATATCCACTCGCTTGCGTGTTGTTTGTTGCGATGACGTTTCATTAGGATCGTATGAAAACTCTAAATCGTTCAGAAGTCTGGAAATTGCATTTTTATTAGATTCATCGTAAAACATAGTCTTCAGTACCCTAACATCTTTTGAAGTTGTAATGCTGTTCTTCGAGGGTATGAAAATCCTGAAAGCTTTAGATGTTTCAGAGTATCCCGCAAACATGCCAGGAATTGCCTTTGGTGCAAATTTGTGACCATTAGTACCTTTCATCAGAACGTAAGTCTTGCAACCGAACACGTATAAATGATTAATACAGGGCTTTCTCCCAACCCATCGCTCGAATGGTGTTTGTTTCTGAACGGCGCTGTTTATACTCCTGTTTGATAGGTAGTTTGCAGTGAATACTGCTTCGCCCCAGAATTTTAATGGTGCCTGTGCGTCTATCATCATTGCTCTCGCTTTCTCCACAAGGGTACGATTCTTTCGTTCAGCAACTCCGTTTTGGTTCGGGGTGTAGGGTGCGGTGAGACGTCGCTGTATCCCGCAACGTTTCAGATAAGCGTTGAACTCTTTGTTCACATACTCGGTACCATTATCTGATTGTAAGAATTTGATTTTGTTCCCCGTGTGCGTTTCCGCTAACTCCTTGAACTCTTTAAACTTTTCTAAGACTTCGTTCTTGCTTTTAATCATATAAACTCGACTGTATCGGCTAAAGTCATCTATGAAAGTAACGAAGTACTTGTTTCCGCTTACTGTGGGCGTTCTAATAGGTCCACATACATCGCTATGAACGATTTCTAAGCGTTCTGTTGTTCGTTGAGTTGTTTTCTCACGAGGTGCAGGAATTCGATGAAGTTTTGCTTGGATACAGATTTCACAGTCTGCCAAGGTTTCAGTAGCATCAAAGTCCAAGCCAAGCAAATTCTCGTTTTTGAGTGCATGTTTCATATCTTTGGCGTTCATGTGACCAAGTTTTCTGTGCCAGTCGTAGATGTTTGATGACTTCGCTTTCTTTTCAACAATTGGAATCGAAACAGTGTCATCATTATGATTGGCCAGATTGTTGCGCTCATGTTTATTTGGTTTAATGTAATAAAGACCATCTCCATGTTTAAATGCGGTGAGAGTTATTCCATCTTTTGGATTGTTGACCGTCGCTTTAGTCTTTGTGAAGAGGACAGAACAGCCTGCATCTGTCATCTTACTGACGGACATCAAGTTGGTGCACAGTCTAGGTACGTATAGAGTGTTTTGTAGCTGTGTAAGGGCTATACCATTACCATTTTTTGTTACAAAGGAGACTGTACCTCTTCCTTTAATCTCTGCAGTTTGTTCTTTAGTTGCAAAGTTCAGTTTTCCGGAAGTTCTCTCTATAGTGTTAAATAAGTCTCGTTGAAATGTCATGTGAGATGTACAACCGCTATCCAGAACCCAAACGCTGTTTTCAGATTTTTCGTTATGTGTAAGGAGGCACTGCATAGCATAGTTGTTCTTATGAGAACCAGTGTGTTTATTAGGCTTCTCACTGTTTTTTTTCCAGCAATTCGTACAAATTTTGTGAGTCTTGCGTTTGAAGATATTACCACTACGTTTGCAAATTTTACAGGACGTGTAAAGGGCTTCTTCTTGAAAAGAGGATTCAGTTTCGTCGTTATTAGTCATGTTTTGGCTATGACGTGCTTCACATTCTTCAATTATTTTAGTTTGAAGCTCCTCTGGCTTCGGAAGAGTGTCTCGCGATTCTATAGCGACTCTAAAGTTCTCAAATTCATTTGAGAGACTGTATAACATCATGATTGTTAACAAGTCCTCATTAATAGCTACGTCCATGTCTGCCAATTTGTCAACTATATCCATAAACTTGTTTAGATGGGATCTGACATCATGCCCTTCTAATTTTGTTAGGATCAGTTGCTTTATAGTAGGGATGCCTTTCGCGCAGGTCCCTTACTGGCATACGTGACTTTCAATTTTTCCCATAATGCTTTAGCAGTAGTACATTTTTTAATTTGTTTAAGCTCAGAAGGAGCGATTATAAGTATGAGTTCAGATCTCGCCTGTCTATCGCCTTCTTGATCAGCCACTGCAGCATCAGTCTCTATGTATTTCCATAATTTGTGTCGTACGAGGACAGCTTCAGCCTGTATCACCCAAGTGTCGTAGTTCTCTCTAGTGAGAGGGTCAATTTTAGTGCTCGACATTTCGGATACTCAATTTGTTTTATTTCGTACACGCTCTGCTACCATGTTAAATATTGTTGAATATTAAATAAAGAAATACATTATTTCGGTGACTGTTCACAATGTTTTATTTTAAGTGACAACATAAAAGTCTTCAAAGTGTTCTTAAAACCACAGAATAGAATATCTTTAATTCGCATATAAAATTGTACAAAAAAGTGTTAGATTAAAATAGTTCCACACGTTTTGCTTACTTATTTCAAATGCAAAAAATACCTAAATAAAATTATAAACAAAAACACTTCAGGTAAAGTCTAAGAGACTACTGAGATCATTTAATCAAAAAACAAACTCAGCACACGTTTCTATGGTGGTCACAAAAAAAACGAGATGAGTCGACGGAAGGATAGACAAATCAACGGCTGAATTAAAGAAATCCATCATTTGTCTATTTTATCTGTCATTTTGTCCATTCCGTCTACAAAAGTTGATCATGCTACGCGTGCAGGAGTAAATCTCTTTTAAAGTTGACTTTTTTATTGAGCCTCCACATTCTCCTTTTAGAATGATGACCTATAGTTAAGTATTAAATGTAAATATTAAAAGATTGACATAAATAAAATTATGAATTCAAATCGGTATTAAGCAGATGCTTATAAATTCATAATTTTGGATTCCATCCGTGTAGGTGTAGGTATCTACATACCTACTACACGGATGCAATCTAAAATACATATCTATTCTATATCCTTTGGAGAAATTATTAAGATTTTTATGTAATTCATATGATTAAACTTAAATATATTTAAGAAATTTTGACGTTTTGTCAAGTCCTAAAAACCCGTGCAAACCCTGGTTTGCGCATGTCGCTAGTTTATGATATGGATAATATACTTCCTAGTTATCAAATACAATATTTAAAATACGTTTCCTCGATTTTCATGCGTATATAATCTGATAGCGAAAAAAGGTAAAACGTGTATTAAGTGAAAACACGAAAAATAAAACCAATTTATCAAATAAGGAATTACTCTTTTTTATTGGGCTAATATTTTTTTTTAAACATGGGAACATATCTTGCGAATAAATCCAACTACAATATTTGACGGCAACTGTATCTACCCAACCAAGCATAAGCATAGGTACTTAATCAGCCTAAAATGTTCCTACTGCTTGGACAGTGCGAAGAAGTGCTCGTCAGTGAGAGGAAGTGGGCCGTAATCCACTAAGCAGGCCCTGCGCGGATTGGTAGATGTCACATGTCTTCGGTTCTAGGACATGCCGGTTTCCTCACGATATTATCCTTCCCCGTTTTGAGAGCAGTGGTGATGAATCAATTTGCACAAAGTAAAGCGCCTGTAAGTCACGGCCGTTTCCAATGGGCCACCACTGCTCTTACCAAGTCAAAATGATGTGATAAACTCGTGGCACCACTATCACAAGACCTCGCAAATATGGACTTTCAGGTCAAACAGGGTTGATAAAACTTATTTATTTCTCTGTTTACAAACGGACACAGGAAAACGGTAAAAAAAAACAACTTCTAGCGGAATTCAATTTGATTATTCATGAATAATAATTATGCGTTGATGAGGAATTACGAGCGATTGGCATGACCGTTGACACCAGATGATTCAATGACCATTGTGCAAGGTTTTTTTATACCAGTTTAGATGTAGAAACAGGGGGTTTTGTGGCTAAATAAAAGCTAATCGCACGGGTCGATTTACAAGGTAAAGCACTGCTTTGCCGAGGTCAGCCAGCGAATAGCTGATCATATGTATTTTATCGTGTTACCCAGTTACTGGGTTGTGGAGGCAATCAGCATCCGGTGAGACGGGAAACCGGCCTAGGCTGATTGATTAGATGTAGAAACAGTAATGTCGACAGTCCACTGGTATACGTAATTAGGCTTTGTCGTTACCATCTCAAAAGACCATTTCAGACACCAGTCTACATGGTCCTCATATGATATGACCAAGATTATTTTCGATGGAGTTTTTTGATGGACTTTATGTATACAATGGCATGTAAATTTACTTTGTAAAGTTTTATACTATTTTAATTATTGTGAATGTGAAGACATAACGGATTTGTCGTTTTTTTTAATACATTATTTTATTTTATTAGTTTTAATCATGGTCTGGCAGTATGAGTAATTTATGCGGCCTACCTAAATGTCCTTTCTTTGGTAATGTTCGTCGAACCGTTTAGCTCCTTTATTTCTGTGTTGAGCTGCATGACAAATGCGTGCACTGACTGGACAGTTCCACTCATTCTGTGTGGTTCTTTCCTCAAAAGACATCTTCACATGACCTGACCAAGATTATGTCTGGATTTTAAAAGAGACTGTGACCTCTGAGTATGTTTCGGCCTTTCTTCTCAGAGTAGTCAGATAGGAAACGCCGATCTATTCTAGTTGTTGAAAATATGATTGACGTGTACAAGTGTTTGTACAAACCTACTTACAGAAATAAATCATTTATCATTTAGTCTCTTTGGGGTGGCATTTGCGAAGCCTCTGGTATTGTATGATGTATAAATGCATAGCACAGGTGTGAGGACTGTGTACTATGGAGCAAAAATTTGGGTAAAATGTCTTCTATTGACTTGAATGTGCCCTGGCGGCTGATAGTATGTCATGCTCACTCAAATGTCTCGCTGACGGTGGCGCGTGTGTTGGGTCATTTAGCTCCCTTCAAAACGGTTGAGCTGAATGGTGCTGATACATGCGTCATGTTCGTGAACGGGTGCCGTCAGTTGGGACTGGTCATCTCTTAGCTGCCACGGCTTATTTTTTTTTTTTGCACTCTGATCGCTTTTAACGTGTACGTCTTTCTTATATCGTTCTCATAATATGTCTAAGATCAATGTAACACACCATATTATTTATAAGAGTGTCCATGGAGTTTCTTGCCGGTTCTTCTCCATAGGTACCTACAACGCTTTAAAATGGGCGACTAGCTTCATATTTCTGACTGACCGACTCCTTGACAATTCAATGGTACCTGTTAATGGTTTAAATGAAATAAAGACTATGAGTTTTGAGTAGGCGGCGGTACCACAGACGACCAGGTGGGCATAAAAAAGAACATAAGCCCATAGCAGTGCATGACATATGCCTCTTCAATCGTAGGATCCCAGTAGACTACTCAACTAATCACGTCCTCAACATCTGCCCTCCCCCCCACCTTGGTAAGACTGGTTGTTGGACTTTCTGACTTCTGACGACCCGTAACGACTGTCAAAGCCGGGTCCAAGGGCTTAACGTGCTTTCCGAGGCACGGAGGGGTCTTGGTATGTAAAGACTGCCACCCATCCACAGACCAACAGCAGCAAGCTTAGCTTAACCTGATCTATCGACTTGCGGCTGTTAATGCTCAGTCACAAGTAGGGCATCCAATCCCGCACCAAAATCACAATCCCGCAAGCCTGCGGGATCGAGGTCGTCAATCCCGCGGATCCCGCGGGATTTGCGGGGTTGACTTTTTTTTTGTTTTGATTAACTAGTTATTGAAAAAAACATGAAATAAAGATATCAAAACTATTTATTAATATTTTTCAAATTGAAAGTTACGTTGTCATCAGATCGGATTATTTTTCTGATAATATTTTCTTAGGAAGCAAAGTGTATCTAAAGTTTTATCATTTAGACTTGATCTAATCTTATTACAAAGATAGCCAGCGGAGGAAAAAGCACGCTCGGCTTCGACACTTGTGGGTGGAATTGACTTTACAAATGTAAAAGCTGCTTCCAAGTACTTTCCTCTGTTCCCTCCACATTCAAAAAGAGTCATTTCACGTTTTAATATTAGATCAAGTGAATTGTTTTCAGTGGTTGTTGGTACACGCACAACAGGTACAGGCTCTGCTACCCATTCAGTACGGAGGCTGCGTTCTAATTCATCTTCTAGTGTAAGCGAAGGCTCACGTCGGCCCATCAGATTTGATAGAGGCACGTCATCTTCTCCATCGTCGTCTTCAACGCCTTGCTGGTTTTCAGTTTCTTGTGGTTCTGCCAGCAGCCGCTTGATTAAACAGCTGATTTCAGATCTCAGTGTAGCTTTACTTGGAAAATAAAATATATCATCTACACTTGTAGGTGCTGCTGAATCTTGTTCTAGGTATTTTTTTGGATTCTCCAAGTAAAGCAACACGGCAGTCATTGGTGTGCGGCGTTCTTTTATCCGACGAGATAGCGCCTCTACAAGTTCCTGGCTTAATAAGGTATCTTGTCGATTCAGTTTGTTTATCATGAAACGCAATGTGGTCTCTGCAGTAACTAAAGTTGCATCCTCGCGGCATAAGACATTTACTGCAAGCTTCACTGGCTCTAAAGCTCGTTCAATATGGGTCAAAGTTGCAAATTCTTCGTCAGTGAATGAAAATGAAGATGATGTCAGTTTAAGATCAAGAAGTGCTTTAGATATGCAGTATTTGACTTCGTTGAATCTAGACAGCATTGCTGCGAGACTGCTCCAGCGTGTTCGACAATCCAGGATTAGCTGTAATTCTCTGCCATATTCTGATTTGATGTATTTTTGCAGCAGATCATTTTTCACTGGAGATTTCGAACTGAACAGCTTGACAACTTTCCTGACTTTTTGAATCAGTTCTCTAAAACAAAATAAAATCAAAAATCAATTATAAGAATTTTTATGCCCAAATATAATTATGTCTTGTTTTTCAATTTTTACAAATATCCCCTTACCTGTACTGTGGCTCTAAATCTACTTCTTGAATCTCCTTCTCTACAGAAAAATCACCCAGCTCATCGATATTATCTTCACATTCATCATCACTCGCAACATCAGGTCTGTTTTCGAGTACTACAGCCTGTACTTCTTCTTCTTCTTTCTGTTTGTATAGAACTTCAAGTACAGCGAGTTGCAGCCCATGTGCAAAGCATAGTTGGTGATGTGCTGATATTAATCTTCCAACTTTCTTCATGACTGCTGCACCATCGGTTGTTGCTGCGATCACATCTCGATGAAGATTAATTTGGAAATCCTGTAGTTTTTTTTCAAGAGCAGTAACGCAGGCTTCTGCAGGAAAACTTCCTGTAAAATGAATAAGCAAAACAATTATATCCAGTTCCATGTGAAAATACAATAAATATTAGCAAAGATTAAAAATTTGCTAAGATAATCTTTGTTAGCTAAGTAAATTCATCATCATATCAGCTTATAGACGTTCACTGCTGGACATAGGCCTCCTGCATGACTTTCCAATGCTGCCTGCATCCATTGACGGCCCGCCACTTAAATTAAATTATACTAAGTAAGTAAATTTAATTACTTATAAAGTAAATTACTTACCTTCAATTCTTGCTAGCCCCAGGTTCCAAATATTCGCAGCTCCACCGGTTAATGAGTGAAGATTTAAATTCAGATAGCGGCGATTTCTTAAAGATGTCCACTCATCAAAAGTAAGTGTGAAGAGCACTTGCAATTTTTTTAGTGTTTCAAGTTCTTCTATAGTTTTCTTTCGAATAGATGCACCATGTGCCATCACCATATTTTGTATCGTGCTGGCAGAAGCAAGCAAAGTGTGGCCTTCTAATTTAAACAATTCACGCAAATCATTCGATGTGATGAACTTTGCGAATGGGATTCCATCTTTTGCCACCATTCTGGAAACTCTGTCTTCCATAGAAACTTTTTTTTCGAGTGGGAAATAGTCAGTCAATTTCTTTTTTTTCGATGGTGCTAACCCTGACATTTTCGAAGTTGAAGCACTTTCTTCCAAACGTGTAGTCGGTGTAGTGGCAGAAGTACACGAGCCACTTTGGCTTGGGCTGCTCGTTTCCATTCCCAATGCTACATTTTCAACATTGCTGCGGGCGCTAAGCGTATCAATATCAACCACGTTTAAATCCATGTTATGCTTGGTTCGCAAGTGGGTGTGCAGGCCTTTGGTAGAGCGAGCGGAGATTTTTAGGATTGCAGGGCATAATTTGCATTTTGCTGATAGTCCATTTTCTGCTCGTAAAAAATGTTTCCATACTTCACTTTGACTTTTAAACTATTTATAAATCAAATTGACGCTCATTGCAACCGATAACACGCGGGTCGGGTTCTTGTTTTGTATATTCTGCACACAATTACACCGTTTTGTAACTTCTCACACCACAAGTAAAGCACAAATGACGCAATAACCTTAGACAATTACCCGAGAGCGAAAGTAAATCCCCGTGCCACCACGTTGTAGGGGAATCCCCTTGAATTTTCTGTGAGGCCGCTCCGTAGGGGATTCCCCATTAGCGTGCCAAGGTTAATCCCCAGACTAACGAGGGGTATTTTTAACCCCGCAAATGTGCGGGATCCCGCGTGAGTAATCCCGCATAAGCAATCCCGCAAACAAGGTGTCGTTTGCAACGTTTGCGGGATTGGATGCCCTAGTCACAAGGCTCCTAAAACGTCTTAAAAACGAAAAGTAATAATAAAATAAACCTATCAAGTTGCATAACTTAGATCATTCTAGCAATGATTTACAACATTAATTTAAAAGTAATTATTTAATAACTACAAGCATCGTTTACATTTGTAACAGGAAAACGATTGAATTATTACCGTAATGTTAACTTGTAATACAATAAGTGGTCAAGCAATATTTTTCTATGTCATTAGTTCCAAACCAACTCAGGCAACATAACATCATGCCTGTAATCCCAGAAGGGTAAGGCAGAGGTGTACCTATCTATAGTACACCCACATTTCGACAGTTATGTTTAAGTCCTATGTAATAGGAGGCGAGCCTATTGCCATCAACCGGGCACAAATCCAGATTCCGGGCGGATACTGAGAAATTCTAGATAGAAAAACCCAATAACACTTTGCCCGACCTGTGAATCGAACCGCATGCTCAGCAGTAGCTCTTGCGACTACGAGACCAACAAGGCAGTCCTGCAAGTAATTTCAAAATTAAATCCAGACGCAACAAGGCGCCCTAAATATCAGGACACGCGCGGAATCCGCGCGTTCATGCGGTTGGATACGGGGATGTTTTGTAAGGTTTATCCTTAGGCGCGTAAAACGCTTTCTCCGGACAAGGCCATATGGATAACTCCTTTTAATACCTATTAAACCAGGAACATAGGTTATGTTAGGTCACGGTCACAGCCTCAAGCGATGCGAATTTTTGACCCAAGATACGTGTTTCGGTTTTTCGCCTCGCAAGTCGCGCGGTGACTCGTGGCTCGCTCTAAATAGCTTCTGTCATTTGTTTTCTCCAGCAGTCGCTGGCAGAAGACGCGTGTCGCTTGAGTATGTAGCTCGTGGCCACAGAGTATTTATTTTCTTCTTTAACTTCCATTGTTTCTTGTGTTCCGCCAACCAGGCGACGTAAAAGGAGGTGACGTTATCCGTCTGTGTGTGTGAATGTCAAGATCGTTTTTTCTGAGGAACAACCAGAATCAGACTTTTATTTGCTATGAATGTAGGTAGGTACAGGTTTTAGGATGTTGCATATCAATTAATGAGATCGGCTAGTCTACCTTACGCTGTGCAAATTATAACATTTTTTTTTTAAAGTCAACACAACAAAACAGAAATTATAGTGAAGTATTGTCAGGTGCATATGTCTGACATGGTCAAAATTGCAATTAATTATAACATTCATAATCTGGAAAAACTCAGCAATAGGAGGACAGTTGGTATTGACTTGTTATATTAAATACTAAGGTCAATCTTCTCCATTTTCTTGTGTAAAATCCAATGATTTTGATTCAATTAAATACAAAAAAATATGTCCAAACACCACATTATCAATACGTCTCTATAAGTCAAGGTTCTTCCCCGTGAAGTAGTTTCCAGTTTTAAGCACTTCATTGTGCTCAAAACAGGTTTAATTACGTAAGTACATTAGTCAAGAAATCATCTGCATTTATGATTCGAGCAGTCACTTACGGTGATTCGCATAAAATTATATTTCCTGCAAATGGTCTTATTTTCACGACATGGTAGTTTTTTGCAGCGAATATAATTTCGAGAGCTTTATTGATGTTTTCAATGATAATAAATGAGTAATTATTGAATTATAATAGCCGCGTATTCAATTTTAGTCAGCATATAACGTAAAACAGTGCTGCAATTTGCAAAGACGTATAATATTTTTATCTCTCGAAGTGTCGCGCACTTTACTTGTAGTTACCAAGTCTTAGTGTACACACAGATTGTGAATATGTGTGTTAGCGCAGGACTTCTCGGTACAGTCCGTGTCTCTGACGCTGACGACGGGACCCTGGCGAAGTCGAAAGTGTGTGTGTGGGTTATGTACTAAAGCTGCTCGTCTTCGAGCACCCATTCACAACGTGGTTGTACACTTTGTTACCACAAACAAAGCGCGCATCGTGAGATAAATATACTGGAAGAAATTTCGAAATTTCGCGGGTTACATTGTCGGATCCTGCGCGGGTAAGTTTATTAGGACCACGAGCCCGAGACAATACAGATAGAGCATTATTTTTGGCGTGTATTAATAAATAAATACATTCCAAAATTACAGGCGTAGTCAAGCGTGCAGTAACATCATGTATTTAGCGAGACCTTGCGAGCAAAACGTGCTCGAAAATACGCCCAACCTGGAATGTCTCGATTCTAGTTGGTATCGTTATAATCGTTCGATTTTAGTTGGTAAATACTAAACAGTCCTACTAACTTAAATATTAACAACCTCATTCAAATAATTATCTAATATGTAACAGGAAAACGGCCAGCAAAACAATAATGATCTAGCATTCTAGCACATAGTTAATTAATTCAGCATCCGTGTAAAAAAATAACTCCCGGATGTCGAAACGTCACAATGAAAAGTAAAATTTTCCGCTGTGTTAAACAAAATAAACAAACACCTAGTGACGAATACCACAAACTAGAATCTTCGGTTCGACCTATTCCATGACTATCTTTTGGAAAATATTGCATCTCTGTGACTTCTAGCCCAAGTCCAGCGGCGTTTTTTTTTGCGCACTGGATTTTCTACGCGCTACTTAGAGCCGAGAAGTGTGTTTTTTTGACGAACTAGGATGCTCTCTGTTCCGCCGCATCGTTGGGGCTTATCTGGCGGGGAGGTGTGTCACCTACATGGGACGTGATGGCGGAAACCAGCGCCAGGTGTCGTGCGGTGTTCCACAGGGATCGGTCGTGGGACCGCTCCTGTGAAACATCGGGTACGACTGGGTGCTGAGGGGCGAGCTCCCGCCGGGCGCGGACCTGACGTGTTACGCGGACGACACGCTGGTCACTGCCCGGGGGAGTTCGCACAGGGAGGCAGCGTTGCTCGCTACGGCGGCGGTCTCACTGACGGTGAGCCGCATACGGCGCCTCGGCCTGGAGGTGGCCCTCAACAAGTCGGAGGCCATGGTGTTTCATGGCCCCCGGCGGTCGCCGCCGGCCGGATCACACATTGTGGTCGGGGGGGTCCGGATCGCTGTCGAGCCCACCATGAAATATCTGGCATTGGTGCTCGACAGCCGGTGGGACTTCGGACCCGTTCGACTGATGTTAGGGATTGACCAAGACGGGATGACATTGACAGCTCACTCCACGCCAGTCTTCACGGTGAGATTTTACAGAATCGACTTACTGAACAGATTTCGAGATAGACCATGACTTGCGTTAGAACATAATTAATATACTTTCCATCCCGGTAGTGTGTTCCCGTCGGATTAAATCCGATCTGAACGCGAGCGAAATATGCTTCTCAATGACGTTAAAACTCAGTAATGAAGTACCTATGTTAACAATGTATCTGTTAATAAAAACACAAGCCCTTTAGATGTCTTTAGCAATTAGAAACTTGTTTCTAACAAGTTTGATGATGTCATATTTTATCATTAGTCGTTTTATTCTAACGGTTATGAAGTCTTAAGTCGTTATGTTGTTTGTCGATACGTAGAAAGTCAAAAGAATATGCTTAGATGGTTTGTTCATGTTGAGAGGATGAGCAAAAGGCGTCTAACTAAGGTATTTACAAGGCACATAAACGCCGGGAGGGGACGCCTTAGGAGGACAAATATAGGTAGTGACCATTTTGGTGATGTTCTTAAGAAAGGTCAGGTGCGTAGTATGACCAGCGGGCTTATTGCGTACAGTCCGCGAGGCCATTTTTTTTTTTTTTTTTGGTGGGAAATCATCAAATGACTTCTCCCGCTCTGGGTGGAGCGGGAGGGCGTGTCAGACTTTTACTGACTAAAACCCACCCGTGTTCCTTCAGTTGCCTGTGCCAGGGCCACGGTTTTCTCTGTGGAATAACCCGCGACCCTGAGGCGTTGGCCCTATCGGACCCCGTCACTTTATGCTGACATCTCTTTGAGGCGCGCGTGGAACACAACGCGCCGTCGACCCGGGCCTGGTCCTTACCGGACGGCGAGCTACCCATTGCTCGCCATCCGCAAGCCCGCGCCTACGGTGGCCGGGAATCTGCAGGCGACTCCCGACGCCCAGGGCGTCTCCTGCGGCGGCTAGTGGGGGCGTGAGGGCGCAATGCTCTCTCCCTCACCCGCTCCGCCTCCTCCTTCGCGAGCATTACTGCTTCGCAGAAGGATGTGACGGCTTTCCATTCCCTCTCGCTCCGTACCATGGCCTGGCCCAGGGCCGGACGCGAGAGATCACCGCCGCCAATCGCCTCCGCGAGGACACTGCGGTGCTCCGCCTAAGCTAGGCATACCTCCACCGTATGCTCCACCGTGTCCTCCGGGCGATCCACACAATGGTGACACCCGGGCCTTATGCGAAACAGGAACCTCCCGAAACAACCGTGTCCGGTGAGGACCTGTGTCAGGCGGAAGGTGAGGACGCCGTGGCGCCTCTCCAACCACTCCTCAAAGAGGGGACTTACCGCCGCTATTGTGGCGTGCCCAAGTCCGCGAGGCCTAAGCTGATCTTTGCATTCGTGTGAGTGTACATAGCGACGCGTCCTTTACTTGGCAATCAGACAATCGACCTGAGGTTCTGTGCGATCGCGTGATCACTTGGTGCGATTGTTAATCACTCATACAAATGCAAATCTCAGCTTAGGCCTCGCGGACTGTAACACAGTAACAGTAGGAATGGTTTTAATTTCGACAGTTCAACATCATTCATTGCGTTATATACGTTGTTGAGATGATTCAGATTGTGATTGATAGTGTGTTACGCAATTAGGGTGCTAAAACGCCGGGGTGTAACTCCGCTGCCGCGAGAAATCACGGTACAGCGGACAGAGCTCCGGCTGGATCTCATGGCGACATGGAGGGTGCGATTGTCGCAACTCAGTGCTGGGCACGCCACAATAGCGACGGTAAGTCCCCTCTTTGAGGAGTGGTTGGAGAGGAGTCCTCACCTTCCGCCTGACACAGGTCCTCACCGGACACATTTGTTTCGGGACGTTCCTGTTTCGCATAAGGCGGGAGGAAACGCCCGCGTGTCACCATTGTGTGGATCACCCGGAGGACACGGTGGAGTATACGGTGGAGGTCTGCCCAGCTTGGGCGGAGCACCGCCGTGTCCTCGCGGAGGCGATCGGCGGAGGCGATCTCTCGCGTCCGGCCCTGGTCCAGGCCATGGTACGCAGCGAGAGAGAATGGAAAGCCGTCACCTCCTTCTGCGAAGCAGTAATGCTCGCGAGGGAGGTCGCGGAGCGCGTGAGGGAGAGAACCTTGCGCCCTCACGCCACCCCTAGTCGCCGCAGGAGACGGCCTGAGCGTCGGGAATCGCAAGCAGATTCCCGGCTATCGTAGGCGCGGGCTTGCTTGGTAAGGACCAGGGCCGGGTCGACGGCGCGTCGTGTTCCACGCGCGCCTCAAAGAGATGTCAGCACCAAATGACGAGGTCCGATAGGCCCGACGCCTCAAGGTCGCGGGGAATTAGAAAGAGAAACCGTGGCCCTGGCACAGGCAACTGAAGGAACACGGGTGGGTTTTAGTCAGTAAAAGTCATTTGATGATTTCCCACCCAAAAAAAAGGGTGCTGACCCATTAACGTAAACAAAGCAAAAGAAGTATGTAATGATCGTAGCATGTATGTCTATGTGTATGTGTGTAACAACATCCCCAACGACAAACATACCCGATTCATGAAAAAAAAATATCATACTCAACAGCAGCCGACTATTTAGCATAATCAGCCTATTATGTTCTCACTGCTGGGACACAGGCCTCCACTCTGTTAGAGGGAGTTGGCCGTAATCCACCACGCGGGCCCAGTGCGGGTTGGTAGATGTCACATGTCTTCGAATTTTTGGTTCTAAGACATGCCGGTTTCCTCACGATGTTTTTCTTCACCGTTTTGAGAGCAGTGGTTATGAAATAATTTACACAAAGTAAAGCGCCTGTCTGGGTACGAACATACGACCTACACTCGTAAGTCGCGGCCGTTACCACTGGGCCACCACTGCTCCGCAGAACCGCTTTGAACTACTACTATTTACTGACTATTTAGATGCGTGAAAAGTTATTTTTTTACGTATCGGATAATAATGAGTTCTCTTGATCCGGTTTTTTCTCCGGATCGGACCACGTAGTGCTTAAGAAATTTAATGAAATTTAATTGTTTATTCTGTAAATAATAGGAAATTGAAATCACTTTTACACGTCACCTAAAAATAAATATAATATAAGCTAGATGGAGTCGACATTTCCTATCTGTAATCTTAAAGAAAAAGTGTCTTTTAAAGTCCAGACATAATCTTGGTTAGGGATTACTGTTTGCGATGGTCTTTTGAGGAAAGAACCCCCCACACATTTGAGTGGACCTGTCAAGTCAGTGCAAGCATTTGTCAGTAATCGTGCAGCACAACTCAGTACTTAGAAAGAAAGATGTAAGAAAAATTGGTTTATTTTTGACAGAAACGTGAATAGAAATTCACCAATTAAATTTTCGAGAATTTCAACAACCTAATTTGATTCAGATAAGCCTGAAGCGAGAACAAATGTTTTATTAATAACAAGATTTCTTTGCATCAAATAAATTAAGTGACCTGACCTCAAATACCACCGATAATTTACCTTATCTAACTGACATTATGTTTAGTTTAACTATTCATTTTAATGTAATTATTCCCGTATGACTGTGTTTAAGTTTTCATTTAAATGTGTGTTTAACATCTTTCAAAACGCCGCAATTTTGCGTTTTCGACACATTTCACTAAACATTGCACAAATGTGATTTACTTCTGTCAGCAGCAATCTAATAGCAACCTTATTGTTACGTATAATAAAGATCACTTTGATTTTGACAATGATGCAAATTCAGTGCGAATCTCACTCAAAAATCATTACGGATTCCCGTTCAAACTTGGACCGACTTAATTTATTGTTTAATTTATCTTCCAGATGTACAAAATAATACCCATCCTCGTGCTGGTGGCAGCTGCCCACGGCCAGGGCAATGGGGACCTGGATTCAGTGCTCAGCCAGATCTTTGGACCCGCACCTGGGACTGGCGCCAACCAAAATCAGTTGTCGACCGCACAGCCAATCCAGGACAAGACTCAAGCTTCGACCATCGTGCCACCAGTCCAGGCAAACTCAGGTAAACATAAATTTTTAAGTGGAATTATGGCTCTCAATCAACATAATCCAAACAGTCCAAACAATATTATAATATTGTTTGCACTATTTGGACACAAATATTTTATAAAAAGTGTACAAGCTTAAATAATTGCCAAGCTGTAAACGTTTCAAAGTAAGTGTTAGACAAGAACAGCAATATCGTAGAAGTGACGTCACGACTATGTAACTTCATACTAGCGCCCTAAATTGCCGTACCACGAGACAAGAACGAGAACAATACCCTCCAAAAACTTTTAGTGTAGCTTTTGCATATTTATATCGATTAAACAGATTTTTTGGATTATCTCATTTTTACTATATCTGTTTTAAAATTACATTATTTTTCCGATCATTTTTTTTTAAGTCGTCATCCATATTCTCCCTGTGAAAACTATAATTACCTACTCGACAAAAATTGCGCGTGCCATGATTTCTACGAAAATTACGCTTGACATAGTAAATTTCTCGGAATATAAAATATTTTTTCGTTATTTTATTATTTCGTAATTTTCCGAAGCCCCAACGTTCGCACAGCTCTTAAGTTGTAATATTTTTTTAATTTTGTCTTGTTGTCAACAGGTACTGAGGAGGACCTGTCATGCAAGATGCCTGACGGTCAGGAGGGCGAGTGCGTCAGCTACTATCTCTGCAACGTCGCCAATAATACTGTGATAACTGACGGTATCGGCGTCATTGATATTCGGTAAGTTATCAAATGTCTTGTAATTCTTCTTAATAAGGGCTCTTTAAGTATTTTAGCCCGTTACATCACCTTTGATTTACTCAACTGACAGATAATTTCATCCAATACTGGCAATTTAGTCTGGATAAAATCAAACTGGTTGTTAATTTAATTGTATAATTTGTTGAATTTCATGACATCGATTTATATTCTTTGATGACTTAACTCACTCACTGACTTATTCCTTGTTAATAGTTTCGTAAAATCGTATACTTTTACAATGTTTGTAAATATGTAAGCACTTAATTTATTTATCTGTCTTTGCTTTATTTATAATAATTTTTACCTATTATCGTATAGAAATTTGAATTCTTAGTGCTTAGTCTTCATTTAAAATGATATCATTAATGTTTTCAAAATAGTGTAAAACATTTTGAAAGAGTAACGGTGGAGTTTCTTGTCCATTCTTCTCCGGACGAAACTACCTTTTGGAAGGGGCGACTAGAATCAATTCTGTTTTAATGTAAATGTTGACGTTCAAAAGTGCCTTTTATGTGCTTATTTGAAATAAATGCTTTGACTTTGACCTTGACTTTAACAGTACTGTAACAATAACATACGTATATTATTATTAAAAAACGTATTTTACGTTCGAACCCAGACAGGCGCTTTACTTTATGTAAATTATTTCGTCACCACTGCTAATAAACGATGAGGGAAAACATCGTAAGGAAACTAGCATGTCGTAGAACCAAACATTCGAAGACATGTAACATCTACCAACACGCACGGGGCCCGCGTGGTGGATTACGGCCCACTCCCTCTCACTGACGGGAGGCCAGTGTCCCTGCAGTAGGAACATTGTAAGCTGATTAAGCTATTATGCTCAGTATTCCTAGAGTTGTGTTTTTTTTTTACATGATGTCGCGCTCTTTCAGCCCTCCTGGCTAACCACAGAGCATATTACTCCAGAATAGCTGAGACTTCATTATTTTCAAATATTCGAAATGTGAGTCTGGATTTGTGCTTCTGGGTTGATCGTAATAGACTCGCCCCCTATTATATGGGACTTAAAACTAACTTGCGAAATGTGTACTCAAGATACACCTCTGCCTAACCCTTCTAGGATTACAGGCGTGATGTTATGTTACGTTATGAAACAGTGTTTATATCAATAAACTATATATAAAATATTTGTCGAGATCGGTTATCAAAGGCAACCGGACAAAACCTCTCCACCAATACCTAACTGGAGATGTTGAAACTGAACTGATTATAGTTCGAGAGAGAGAGAGAGTTAAAAATAAAGAGAGAGAGATATATACAAAGAATGAGACAGAGAGATGAAGAGTCAGTGCATTATAAAAACGACAGTTATTTATTTATTGTAATAGCACTGCCTCGTTGGTCTAGTGGTCGCAATCGCTACTGCTGAGCATGAGGTCCTGGGTTCGATTCCCAGGTCGGGCAACGTGTTATTGGGTTTTTCTATCTGGAATTTCTCAGTAGCAGCCTGAAGTCTGGATTTGTGCCCGGTAGATGGCAATAGGCTCGCCCCCTATTACATGGGACTTAAACATAACCGGCGAAATGTGGGTGTACTATAGGTGCACCTCTGCCCAACCCTTCGGGGAAACAAGGCGTGATGTTATGTTATGTTATGTTTATGTAATAGCACAGCCAGTACATACATTACGTTTATGCTAGAAACGATCTTAATACCATTATTAAGCACATTATTCACATTTAATGCGTACAAATCGTTCAACACAATAAATACATACAGGATGTAAAAACCCATTCCATAGCCGTCAATTAGGTTTGCATTCTGTCATCAAATTATTTATCATTATTATTCATCAAATTATGTAACATTGTACAAAAATAATTACTTTTATTTTAGTCGTGAAAACTTGCTGTTTGCGGTAGTGCCCAATGTAACATACGCAAGTACATGCAACGGTACAGGGGTATTTATGGTTGTGATAGAACATAATAAACTTGTTTTCGTAAAAAACTTAATTTAATGTTAAAAATTTTGACCTTCAACATCTCCGTAACCAGATGGTTCCCAGGTATGGTATAGTACAAGTGAGTCTCGGCTACGTTAAGTGTCTTTTTTACTCGTTATATTGCAACAATCCCACGTAACAGGAAGGAGCCTGCTGCTAATAACGGGTCTACCCAGACCAGATACCTGGCTGCTACTAAGCAGTTCCCAAAATGAGCAGTGCCAGACCTGGAAACCCAACCTAGGTCCCGCTATGCAACCATTCTTGCGACCACGTGACCTTCGAGACTGTTCTTTATAAGTAGTATTCTCACTATAAACCTTACCTCCTCAGAGTTCGTGACGGTCCCTGCGAATCGTACATCGACACCTGCTGCCTGGTACCTGACAAGAGGCCGCCAGACCAGCCCGTGAAACCTCTGCCTAAACCTGACCAGCCACAGGTGTGTTTACACTTTGTTTTTTTTGTGAACTACATTTTATACTTTTTGGTCGTGCCTTGGAAAGCACATTAAGCCGTTGGCTCGGCTGCCATTCCTGGATCTTTGACAGTCGTTACGGGTTGTCGGAAGCTTTAAAATCTGGCAACCAGTTTTGCTAAGGGGTACCGTGTTACCCAGTTACTGGGTTGTCGAGGTCAGAAAGGCAGTCGCTCCATGTAAAATACTGGTATTCTGCTGCATTCCGTAAGACTGGAAACCGACCCATAGTTAAGACAAGGCAGGCATGACGACACGCCGGTGGGTTCCCGCATTGACGAGGCGGGGGGCTCAGTAACCGTGGTTTGAGCCCCACAGTGAGGCCGCAGCGGGAGAGAAGTGCGCCGCTCTCCCTACCTTCAGCGGCCTTAACGGGGTGGCCACCGTTTGATGGCGGACGCGGTGGGGCCGCAGGGGATGCGGAGTGTCGATATGTTGTTGACCGCTCTCCCTATCCTCTGCGGCCGAAAACTGGTAGGCGACGGGGCCATTTAGCTGACTCGTCGCAGGGGTTCGCGCGTCGCAGGGGGGTCGTAGACGGAGGGTGGACAAAGGACTTCCAGCCCCTCTAAATGGGTCCAGGGACGGCGGACTTGGGGACGTTCGCCGCCCCCCACACATCAGGACCCGAGGTGGCGGCGCGCCCCTCTTAGACATTGCGCCCCCCGCACCAACACGAGGAGGCCCACCGTGGCAGGCCGTCACCAGTCGGGGTTGCGGAAGAATCGTATGTTCCCGCGACCACGACGTAAGTGTGAGATGGAACAAAGTGGTGGTTTTTTGTCAGTAAGAGTTTGACAGACCCCTCCGAGACATCCATGAGGATTTTCCACCCCGGAAAAAACAAAAAAAAAGACAGGCATGACTACAGTTGACTTGCAACCGCAAACCGACTTTCTTAGTTCTACAAAATTTTTTGAAATTTTCACAAATGTCTGTATGTAGAGATGTTAATTTTGTGGATTATTTTGAAATAGGTTTTCAACAACATCACGGAAGCTTGGGAGTCGGTGGCAGTACGTTTTTTTTTTAATTGTGTGCCTTCATCGAGTGTGTTTTGTTTAAAAAAAATCTCTAAGTGACTGCGAATTATCTGCACAGGTGTCTTCTGCCATGTGGAGGGCAGAGGGGTTTGTCAAAGTTCAACCACACCGTGTTCCTCAACTACAGTCCGTTCCGTCATTTTACTTCTGACTTTGTACCAAGGACATAATTACAGTGATCTTTATTTTCGTTTTAGTAAGGTTGTTTTTGGATTTCTCCCATCAGAGCTACAATGAATGAAACGACTTCTTGCTGGGTGTAGATGTTCTTCTCGCATTCATCTTTACCTCCAGCAGATAATGGCCCGCTTAATGTGACGGCGGGTCAGCAAGAATCATTTTGACTTTCCGTCCTAATTAAATTCTAGATTTTTCTTGTTTCTGAATGCTTTGGGTATTCTTGTCGACTTTTTCGCTTACATCTCATTTTATTTTAATATTATTTTTCACTGAATTTTAAGCTTCTTCAAAAATCTGGGGACAGTAGTCCAGTAAAGGTCAGATTTGTTGGGTTTTTAAGTCGGATAAGGAGGTCTTCCTTAGCACGAAATCCATAGTTTCTGTCTAAGTTACGAGCGTTTCCTACTCCGTAACACCTACGGGATTAAGGTTAGTTTGGAGCCCGAACCAAGAATGATTGACATCACGTTTTACAGTTGTCCCTGGTCCCGATTCGTGCTGCTCCTGATTTGTGTAAGATTCACTCCAAAGTAACGCCCAACATTCGGAGGGTCCGTATCTTGATTGACGGACTATGAGAGTAGGCTCCAAGGATCAACCACCCGTGATTAACTACCTATTTCTGGCGCTAATCAACGTTGCTACGTTCCTTTTTGAAGTTTATGGGCGTACGGCGTAAGTAAACATGGCCCATGAGGCAATTTAGCTATGTCTCAGAGATGGCATCGCGTTTAAAAAGGAAGTAAGAAATAATGTTTATTGGGACTCGCACAGGAATATCAAAAAACAATAGTAAAAGTAAAATAAAAACAGAATATCCTGTAGCGCTATTCTGTAACCATCTCACCGTGAAAACTTAGATGGTTGGAGTGAGCTGTCAGTACCGCTGATGCTAGGGATTGACAAAGACGGGATGAAACTGACAGCACACTCCACGCATGTCTTCACGGTGAGATGTTTACAGAATCGACATGCTGTACGAGGCTAAAAGGCTCGTATCTAAGCATGATGCTGCATTTAGGAATAAGTTTCGCAGCCATAGATATCT
The DNA here is from genome assembly GCA_963555695.1 of Dasypolia templi. Taxonomy (NCBI): domain Eukaryota; kingdom Metazoa; phylum Arthropoda; class Insecta; order Lepidoptera; family Noctuidae; genus Dasypolia; species Dasypolia templi. The sequence continues at coordinate 8,101,627 of OY743166.1, forward strand.
ATACTAATATCTACAGGGTTACAGGTAACTCGACGTATTCCTTGCAGGACGTCATAGTAGGGTTAAAATGCAACAAATTTAGCCACCAAATGTTCTACCGAAGTTCAGTAGTTTTTGAGCTAGTTATATATTCCGTTTTTTTAATGAAAAATCCCAGATTAAATCATTTGGAGCGTTACCGTCACTAAGTCCGTAACAGTACATTAGTTCAGCGTATTCAGGGTTAGAATATGCAGCCATAGTCAGCACTTACGAAGGCACAGCACAGCACAAGAGCAAGATACGCGGCAACAGTTAGGGAAATAGCTAGATAACAAAACACGAGCTTGCGCGACGTAGAGTTGAAACTAACTAAAGCTGACGACCAGATTTTGTGAAGTCGCACCCCGCGACATGCCGAGAGAACAATAGTGACCAATCACAAAGCTTGCCGAGTGTTTGGAGTTCAAGCGCAGGTAAAAACTACGAATAATAGGAATACTAAACAATAGGTTGACCGTCTCACAATTTACCTGCTCGCCATAAAACTCTTCCCTTCCCTGTGACACATGCAAAAGTATTGACAATCATATTTCTAAATAGCTGATTATACAAGGATATTTTCCTAGTAATTTGTACATCAGGCGTAGTATTTAGTTTTTTCACTAGACAACATTTTGTATGAAGTAACAGCAAAAATCACAAAAAAATAAATGTTGGTTTAGTGATATTTGCCAAGGTGTTTGGCATTTTTGAACTTTTAATTATGAACAAAGATCTGCTACAGCATCAACTATGATATTAAATTAAATTTCAGTACAGTCGCGCTGTAAATCATTTTTAAATTGGCTCCAAATGATTTAACCTGGGATTTCTCATAAAAATACTGAAAATGTAACTAACTTAAAAACTACTGAACTTCGGTATAACATTTGGTGGCTTAATTTGTTGCATTTTAACCCTACTGTGACGTCGTGCAAGGAATACGTCGAGTTATCAGTAACCCTGCTTATAAAAAGAAAAGATTTGATTGTTTGTTTATTTATTTATTTATTTATTTATTGTTAAGGCACTTTAACGACCTACTCACTAAAACATACACAAACAAAAATCACATACAGTTTTAGGTATAGTGAATACGTCACTTACAGAAGTGCACAGCACGAGCAAAGACTTGTTAGTTGTAATGGTTACAGGTTGTAAAATGAGTTATGTTCACAAATACTTACGATGGGAACTACAGATAAATTTAGCAAAAAATAACAAGCAAGGAAATGGAAGTTGATACAATTAATAAAGATATATAGTATAATAATGTGCGGCTCACGATGCACAGACGTCTTGAGAATCCGAGCTGGTTAAAAGTATTTTTATTGTTTGTATTGAATAGGCTTCGAAACTTCTGGACCGATTTGAAAAATTGTTTTACCATTAGAAGCCGAAATTATGTCTGATGAACATAAGCTACTTTATTTCTTTTTTTCGAAATCCACGCTTTCGAAGTCTCGGACGAAGTGCTAGTACTGTATAAACAAAATCTATGGTCGCAGCGGTGGTATACTGATAATCCGCTAGTATTCCGCTGTGTCACAGACAAATACATGTATAAATAGTAGATATTATCATTTATATAAGATGCCTTTTGTCTATGGTCAATTGGTAATGCAGCAGTGACCTTAAATGGTCATTTCATTGCTGTTGGCCAAGAAATAAAATAAAACAATGCGTTATAAGTTTTTATGTTGAAAGACATTGATTCATAATTAGATGATTTCCAAGATCAAATTACCGCGTCTAAATGTTTATATTTTTATTTTTTATAATACCTTTAAAATGCGTAGGCGAACGGACGTAACATACTTTTTTTGCCCATAGAATTTAAGGAGAATCATTGGCTTTGTAATTGTGCCTATCTTATTAAATGACTGCTTCGTTGGTCTACTGTAGGTCCTAAGCGCTACTGCTGTGCCACTGGGTCCTGGGTGCGATTCCTGGGTCGGACAAAGTGTTATTGGGTTTTCCCCATCTGGAAAATCTGGTGACCAGTTGACGGCAATAGGCTCGCAACTTATTACACGGGACTTAAACATAACTGTCGAAAAGTGGGTGTACTATGTCTATTCAGGAGACGCCCTGGGCGTCAGGAGTCGCCGGCAGATTTCCGGCCACCGTAGTCGCAGGGTTGCGGACAGCGGGCAATAGGTAGCACGCCGTCCGGTAAGGACCAGGCCCGGGTCGACCGCGCGTCGTGTTCCACGCGCGCCTCAAAGAGATGTCAGCACATAGTGACGGGGTCCGATATGACCGATGCCTCAGGGTCGCGGGATGTTCAAAAGAGACCCCATGGTCCGGGTTTTAGTCAGTAAAAGTCTTACATGTCCTCCCGCTCCACCCAGAGCGGAAGAAATCATTTTATGATTTCCCAACCAAAAAAAAAAGCTATGTCTATTATTTTTTTAATTGAAAAAAAAAAGGGACTAGCTGGATCAGGATTTATTTAATTTTGGGACGAATTTAAAGCTACAGGCTCAGCGGCGCAGGCTGGCTCGAGCAAGGGTCGGGAGGGGCGTGGATTTGGGCGTCGCGGCAGGCCTCGGCGGCGAGGACGGTAGGACGGCGATCGGGTTTTGGGCTTATGTAGCGTGCTGGTGGCCTTACTACTCTCCTGGAGGAGGGTAGTGGCGTCGTCGGGGGCGATTAAAGTATGCCTTGGTGGGCGAATACTGCTGTCAGTATAAAGTGGAGCCTGCTAAGAGCGAAGGAAGCGCGCGCGAACCGCCTTAATATGAGCCTTAAAGGTAAGTTTTTGATCGCGGATCACGCCTAGGTATTTGGCTTGCTTCTCCCAAGGGATTGGCTTGCCGTACATATTGATCGGGCTGGGAAGGGGGGGTGGGACACGACGACGTCTCGAGAAGAGAACCGCCTCACTCTTATCGGGGTTGACCTCGATTCTCCATTTCCGGAACCAAGCGCCTAAGACGTTTGCGGAGGTTTTGAGAGTACGAGCTATAGCATTGAGACAATGACCGGTATAGTAAACGGCAGTGTCGTCGGCGAAGAGAGCCAACTGAGCCTTTTTACTCTGTGGGATATCGCTGGTAAACAGCGTGAAGACTAGAGGAGATATAACGGAACCCTGAGGGTCCCCGGCGCGAAGGTAGGGTGAGGGGACGAGAATGCACCCTCGATGCGATAGCGGAAGGTGCGATTCGACAAAAGGTCTCGTAAGATGAGCACGAGACGATCTGGCACTCCTAGTTGGTAAAGCTTGGATATCAAGCCGTTGTGCCAGACTTTGTCGAAGGCTTTCGCTATGTCGAAGAATAGCCGGTTGCGAGTGCTACGCATCTGACCTTTCTGAAGAAAATCACCAATAAGATCACTATATGTCCTCCTAGGGCATCCCCTCCCGGCGGCGTTTCCACTCACATCTGCCTTGTAAATACCTTTTGTTAGAACAGAAACAAAGTTGTTGACCAGCATTTTTTTTTTTAATTATCGCCGAAATGTATGCTCGTGGCTACAAACGCGTGGAAACTGTTAAAACCATTTGCGGTTACTTCACGGTCAACCAAACTAAAAAAACTTGAAATGAATGACCTTACAATAAACACATTATTCGTTTTATAATGACTTTACATGACCTTTTAACTGTTTAAGATTATTTAATAGTATTTAAAGCTGAAGAATTTGTTTGTTTCTTTGTTTGGACGCGCTATTCTCTGAAACTACCAATCGGATTTTAAAATTACTTTTTGCGTTTGATTGCCCAGTTTTTGAAGAAGGTTTGAGGCTATTTAACATCACGCTACGACCCTCAGCAGCCGAGCAAAAACAATAGAAGTTAGAAAGAACGATATTTAATATAAAAAATGCGGAAAGTAACTCTGTCTGTAGATTACCTTTTCATGCCTAAACCACTGTAAGGAATTCGATAATATTCGGCAAGGAGATGGATGGCAGCCAGTGGCAAGGGCAATTTTTTGCCCCGGTAGCACGTTCTCGTGACATTTCTTTCCGACTTCCACGCGGGCAGAAGGGCCGTGTGAAAGTAACTTTGTCGCTCTGTCTGTAAACTTCTAAGCCTAAGGGTTGAACCACATCTGTCAGCAGTCAGAATCGAATCGAGTCACCGATTCCGACGCACGCATTCTATCCTTCTCGCTCTAGGATAGACAACCCTGAGTGATAGAAAAGGATAGAGCATGAAAAAAGGAGAATCCGTGCTGACAAACGTAGGTCAACTCGTAAAAATAACAGATATCAGGTAGCCTGTGACTTGAAGAAGGCGATGAAGATAAGCTACTTCTTCTTCATCATCCTGAATCCTAATCCTAACTAATAATATAAATGCTGATAAAAAGTAAGTTAATTGGTTTGTTACCTTTTACGCCACAGAACTGATAATCATAAAATTTTGCATGTACGTGGTCAGTGGACAGAAAAGGACATATGGTACCTTTCATCCAGAAAAAAAAAACTGTTCCTGAAAGAAAAAAAAAATACTTTCAACGGTCACAATTGTTTTAAGACGCTAGATGGCGCTACGCGTCTTTCGAATCATGATTAAATTATATTATTAGTAACTTTAGTAGTGAGTTAATTTTTTTTTACATTTTGTCAGTTTATAACCTGGTTGAACATATAGGATATATGTATACAACAAACTAGACCACGTCACGAGCAACATCTTGTTTCACATAAAATACTTACTTATGTGGTATTTTTATGATGTTTTTTGCATTTGCCTTAGCAACAGATTCTTATTCGAGTGTTGAGAACTTCAGATTACGTAATACATTATAGGTAGGTACGTCAAACGGTCAAGCAGAGGTCATACAAAAGGTTAATGCAGAAGGCTCGTTTCATACGAAAATGTATAAGACTTGATAAACTTGACACTTAACATCAAACCTGTATTTCCGACGGGTTAGGCAGATACCTATTTCGCCAGTTATGTTTAAGTCCCATGTAATAGGGGGCGAGACAATTGCCATCAACCGGGCACAAATCCAGAATCCGGGCTGCTACTGAGAAATTTCATATGAAAACCCAATAACACCGTGGGCGAATTTGGCATCGTATCCAGGATTTCATGCTCAGCAGGCTACACATCAGATATCAGCATACACAATCAGACTCCTATGGAACAAAGCCCTCCTCTCTGTGAGAGGGAGTGGGCCATAGGCCGTAGAGGAGTACAGAAAAAAAAACCTTCTTAATAAAATTCGTTCATTAATTGCATTCCGTATTTTAAAAAAAAATGTCACAAAAATCTTAAAGCCTCGGTACAAAAATATGGACCCTGTAAGAGACAACAAAAGGATAAAATTAAGGTTACAACTAACAAAATTGAAAATAATACTAATATTAAAATAAAAATCTAAAATGGCATAGTTTTATGTCTGCTCATAAAGATTACCTTCTGCGATATTTTACCCAATAATAGTTTTGTGGTATTGACCCCTTTGTCGCCAAACCGGTTTTAAAATTGCTTTTCCAAGAAAACCAAATTGATTTTGTCCTCATTGAAAGGTAAACATTTTGTTCTACAATATCGTTGTTACACAATCAATGCTAAAAAACTGGCCAAGTGCGAGCCGGATTCGCATCCAAAAATTCGTGTATGCAAGCTCCTTTAATTTTTAAATTGAGGCGGCAATACATATACTCTGTGAAAATTTCAACTGTCTACCTATTATGTTTCATAAGATACATCCCGGACGGACAGCGGAGGCTTTTACTAATAGGGTTCCGTTAACACCCTTGGATAAGGAACACTACAAACGAAGTCTCGCTAATAAAGAAATCAAAATCAAAATATTTGGTTTCACCTAGACCTACATGGGCACATAAACGTCACAAGCTAGGTGCACGGTTCCAATTGGTCATTTCCTATGGAGAAAAACCGAAAAGAAACTCAATGGTTACTCTTATAAAAATAATTGGCATTTATAATGTTTCCAAATTAGTGTTAATAGGGTTCCGTAGTTCTACTTTATTCCTGAAATCACGGATGTCTTTTTGGAATTCTTGGCTGTCACGTAGAACTTATGGATTCTATGTTCTCAAAAATTCACCTCTCTGGTGAATTTTTGAGAACATAGAATCCATAAGTTATGCAACACCATTGACACTTCTTTTTCTTTTTCCTTGATTTAGACGGCATCTGTGTACGCCACAAATAAATTTTTGCCACCATTTTTTTTTTGCTTTAACTCGGCAGCCGCATCGCTTCTAGATGTCAGGACTTGCTAACATTCTTCCATGTCCATGTTTGACAATCAGTCTTACCAATGCGTATCGTGTTACCCAGTAACTGGGTAGAGAAGATCAGATAGTCACTCCATATAAAATACTGGTAGTTAGCTACATCTGGGTAGACTAGGAGCTGATCCCAACGTATTTATGGACAAGGCAAGGCAGGTGAGATGCGTCCATGAAAACTTCGCCTTACTTCATTGAATACTCTATTTCCTTCTCCAAGAAATGAGGGACACCCATATTGTAAATCTCGACCTCGAAAGCTACTCGACTCACAACTCTGTCGAGGAGACCTCGAGGCGTGCCTCGGAAGATCCTCAAAATCGGTATTCATAAACGTCAGTCTATGAAAATTATGAGGTCCCCCGAAGTGTGATAAATTATTTTATTTCTGTTAGTAGTTTTTTACAAACACTTTTACACGTCAATCATATTTTATAAGTAGATCAGATCGGCGTTTCCTATCTGACTACTCTGACAAGATAGGCCGAAACAAACTCAGAGGTCACAGTCTCTTTTAAAGTCCAGACATAATCTTGGTCAGGTCATGTGAAGATGTCTTTTGAGGAAAGAACCACACAGAATGAGTGGACCTGTCCAGTCAGTGCATGCATTTGTCAGTAATCATGCAGCTCAACACAGTCTGTGACACTGTGAGTCGAGGTGATACGTCACGAATACGTCAAAATTAAAAAAAACTCTATAAAAGACATTATGAAAATAGGATAAAACTTCTTTGCTGTTTACCTCAAGGAGCCTCAAGGTACCTTATATTTGACAGTTGGTTACTCAATTCTAAATTCACCTCGACTGAGGGAACTGTTTGAGACGAGGAGTAAAATTGCAAATATGAATATCAAACCATCTACGTCAGGTTGAGTAAAGTCGATGAGGTTTTGAGTACATTTGTCATACCCATATTCTAATATGGGTATGACAAATGTACTTTTTTCTCACATCTATTTGTCCTCCTTCGACAGGTCGGCTGCCGTACGGACGCCTGTGTAGAGGTTGTGACTTTTTATTTTATACTTCGTTTTTCTTTTTGATTTCTATTGTTTCTTCGTATTTTTTTCTTTTCATATGCCATGCTTGTGACGCCTCCTTTGATGTCTCTTTTGGGTTCTTCTGAATTCTTGTATTTGGCAATTTTTGTTTCTACGTCTTTGTTTATCTTTGCTGTCTCTGTGTGTTGTCTGGATGTTAAACCTAATGCTATTAGTGCATTAAACAGTATAACTGCTTGTAATATACACCCTTTTTAAACAGAAATTATTATGTAAAATTGAGTAAGTATCATGTAGTAAAGGGGAAAGTTTGTAGACTAAAAATGCCGGTGACACGCCAACAATGCGACGAAATCAAGCTCCAAAAAAACACTAATCTGCTAAACTAGCGTTTGGTACTAGACTAAGAAAGCCGGTTTAGTACTAAGACGTGCAAATGGCGCAGAGTAGGGTCCAGTAAAAATAGCTAGCTGAACTCTGCAGACGCGATGGGTAACAATATCGAATGAAATTCCACTCATTATTTCAAGGAACTGGGGTCAATGGCCGCTGGTGGTATCTTCACCATAATTATCATTGGCTGCCTTGTTCCACCCTCTGCCAAGTAAATGCTTCCTCCCTTTAGTTCCATGTTTCCATGGTGTGTGCGAGTCTAAACCAGGTCTTCGACTGTTAGTACTGTCGTTACTTGAAATAACAAGCAGTAAGTACTCAAATTCTAGGAGCAGGCTTAACGTCTTTGTAAACACCATCAAACTGCCTATTCTTTCCTGGCTATGTTGATAACCGAATGCAACTGATCACCGGTATTACACATGGACACGACTGCCTACCTGGACCTCCACAACCCAGATACTAGATAACGCGATAAGCGCGTGGTAAGTCTGGTTGTCAGGCTTTTTAGTCTTCTAACTACCCATATCGACTGTCAAAGCGACGAATAAAAGCCGGGACCAACAGCTTGACGCTTTCCGAGCCACGGAGGGGTCTTGGGGGATATGTAAAGGATGCACCACGGCAAGCATAGCTTTACCTTCTAGAGACCCATGCGGCTGTTATTATTAAGCTACGATCCTCTGTCTTTGTAGATATCTTAATGTTATTTTAACAGCCTTGTTATACCGGTTACATGCATGGCCATACGACCGCCCAACAAACCAGTCTTGTACACTGAGCTATTTCATTATTAATTCGACAATATAGGTATTATGTCTTTACCTATGAAGTTGTCGTTTTACAATACTGGCCATTTGAAACGTAATTTATTTTTGGCTGGCTGTAGATTCAAATGAATTTTATTTAAAAAATGTCGAATTCTATTTTCAAATTCAGACATTTGTTTATTGATAATGCTTTGTTTTCACTATATTTGTTTCTTTTTATCAATATGGACACGATAAAAATACGAGTAATTATGGAATACGAGTTCCGTCCCGATAGCAATGCCGCACAAACGGCTCGCATCATTAATTACGTGTACGGCGCGAACACTACAAACGAACGCACGACTCGTTATTGGTTAATTGCTCATCCCCGCTGCTCCTACACGACAACACCCGACCTCATAGGCACAACAGACGGTATTTAAGCTACAAGTGCTAGGGTTAAAAGTTTTGCGTCATCCACCGTACTCACCAAACCTTGCGCCGACAGACTTCAACTTTTTCCAAAATTTAGACAACTTCTTGGCCGGAAAAAATTCTATACCCAAGAGGCAGTACAAAATGCCTTTGAAGAGTTTGTTGGCTCCAGTACACCAGACTTCTCCAAGAAAGGCATTGAAAATACCACTGCGCTGACAGAGATGCAAAAGTTGTGGCTTGCACAAATGGTGTGATGTGGTCGATAAGCCATTATGATTGTTCCTTTTATAAGCTTATAACCCACATTAGGTCGGCCGTCATTACTACGCAATGCAATAATGTCTGAAAAAAACTGTACAACTGCATCTGCATGCGATGCATTGACCACCATATAAACGAGTTTCGCTGCGTGGGCACTTCCACTTGTTTTTTCTATTCCGTGGTTCAGACAGTGTAGGTATCAGCTCTTAAGTGGCCAGTGGCAACTGTTGTTCAGCTTCCATCGCACGTAGCATGACCACCATAGAAACAAGTTTCGTCGACGATAAAAATGACAAAATGCCAGATGAATAAAATAAGTCTGTCATTTTGACTATTCTATCTGTAATGTAGTCTATTCTTCCGTCGACTAAAGTTGCTACAAGTGCTGGTTACAGTGGTTACAGTGACCTCAGATCAGTGACCGTGACACACAAATGCAAGCCTCGTCAATGTTAATGGAACAGCTATATGATTTTATATGTATACTTTACCTTGATCCTTGACCTTGGTCACACTGCAAAAGCTGCGTATTTATAGTACGCAGCTTTTGCAGTGAGACCAAAGTTTTTTTTCCCTTTCAATATTTTACTCTTTACTTGTTCGATGATCGAAGGTAAAGCCACGCTTACAGCGGTCGGTGACATAAGTATCAAGACCCTCGGAAGTCCTCTCAAGTGCCTCGGAAAGCACGTTACGACGTTGTCCCTGTCATTCGTAAATCTTTGACAGTCGTTACGGGTCATTCATTCCAATTACGTCACCCAGTAACTCGGTTGTGCATGTCAGACAGGTAGGCGCTCCAACATGCTGATATTCAGCTGCTTCTTGAGAGACTGGAAGCCGGCCCCAAAATATTTGAGAAAAGGCTAAGCAGATTGAATTTTGACGTCAATGTACCCACAACATAATCATCAGCCTGTAGCAATCCACTGCTGGATAGCGGCCCATAGGTAACTACTATTCTCATCCAGCGGCTACCAAAATCTAAAATCTGAAATATAAAATCTAAAATCAAAAAACCTGAAATCTAAAATCTAAGTCGAAAATCAAAAGTCATTTATTCAAACTAGGCTGAGAATCAGCACTTTTCGAGCGTCAAAATTAAATTAAGGTAGTCATAACGCAATCCATTCAACACTTTCTAGTGTTTTCGCTGGGAAGAAGTAGTGGCGCAAAAAATTCCCCAGCAGCACGTCTCTCTGTTCAGTTAGAAGAACTTGATTCTATGCAATAGTAAATATGGAATTGACATTACGAAACACAAAACATTTTTAGAGATATGAGGAACAGGGTGTAAAATTCACTCATACTCTCAGAAAAGGGAGGATCCTCCGACCAGACGGATGTCGTATCTGGTGGGCAACTGCCCGACGATTGATGTCGGGAAGTTATATATATATGCTAGCTGCGTGGTAAACTTTGATTGCGCGATGCAGGATTTGTGTGATGCGTTGTTCGTATGTGGCGGTGTAGATGCCGCCACATCACTCTCCTCCGGAGACCGGAGGTCGATAGTGGACTAAGTCTTGTATCTTGCTATGCTTGCCAATGCCAGTTCCAGTGGGTTGGAACCGGGTGTCGCATAGTTCGCGGTGAGTCGGAACCGTCTGCGAAGATGCCCCAGTGAGTCGGGGTGGCTGACTGCTGGTGTCAACCAGGAGAGGGATTAAGCGCTCTGCTTGTGGACCGGTCGAATGTGCAGGATTTTGTTCTGTATTGATAAGAATTTCAATTTTTGTAATGCTAGTATTTTTAATTTTGATAGACGTTCTAGCTTCGATGATGGATGAGGAACGAGGTTACTATATTATAATTGTTTATGTTGCTTCTTTGTATGTACCCACTGTGTAAATACATATTTCGACACAAATGTATTTTTGAACTTTAACTTGAACTATGTTCACAAAGCTGTAACTGTAAGTCACAAATGACAAACAAGGACGTAACTAGGACTACGTTTGCTGATGTGCCGACATATTACAGGTATTAAGTGACTCACAATAATAATTCTTGTGTTATCTTCCAGAGAGAGGGATGCGGTTGGGCCAACCCTGAGGGTGCTGATCTGCGAACCACTGGAGAAATACACGGAGAGACCAAATTCGGAGAGTACCCGTGGATGGTCGCTATTCTCAAGTTAGTATAACTACTTATTTTTAAATTAAGTTGAGGGAAACTATAATCTTGAGCTGACCTTCTTAGTACGGAGCTTCAATACAATGAGAGGCCAGCTTTCCTATACTAAATTTTATGCCAAAGACGGTAGACCTACTACAGTAGACCGACTTTTCATTAGGGTCCCAGGATAATGGGACTTCTAATGAAAGAAAGAGAAATGTATAGAGATATGTAGTGTGACACACACAGGAATACGCATTACGCTGTAAGTAGTGACACGCAGTATCACAAACACACTCTTAAAAACATAAAAAATAAAACAAAAGTAAAATGAAAATAAAAACAGCCCTGTACGAGACCAAAAGGCCCTTATCTCGGCATAATGCTACGACACCTACAAATTAGTGACAAATAATAATAAAAATATTTTGATAGGGTCCGCTGCGATGAGGTATTTAAAACCAATACATTACGTATTGCCGTATACCCCTCCCGACCCTTGCTCGAGCCAGCCCGCGCCGCTGAGCCTGTAGCATTAAATTCGTCCCTAATTCACTGAAATCCTGGTCCAGCTAGTCCCTTGCTGCCCTCTTCCAGCGACGCCCTTTCGTTCGTACCCCACAGGGGGTGCCCTTAGCGTGTAGTCGCTTAGTTTTTAGTTAGTACATAAGTTTAAGTCCTGGCTGGAGGCCTTAATTTATTAGGGCAACCACAGGCATGTCCGTTTAAGCAGACGACAACCTCATAGGTTGACCTGCGAGATGCCATTCCCAAAAAAAAAAAAAAGTATTGCCGTATATTTATACTTGCAGTAAGCCTTAGTACGACGCGTCTAGAAAAGGCATTCCACGCGCGTAGCAAAGATACTTGAAACTATTTATAACATTCCGTCCACATAACCACACAATTAAGGCTCCCGCAGAGATGCACGACGCGATTCTAGAAGAATTTTTTTTCTAATTTGTTCTACTAGAGCCGCGTTGCGCTGCCGCGTCGCGCCTATATGCGGGATCCTTTAAGCGCAAACGCAGAAATCTGGGCCACCATTTCGCATTCAGTATGACGCGCGATGATACTTGGAAATTACGCGCGGAGAGCACAATAAATCTGAAGACCATTTTGGTCGTTTTATTATTATTCAAAGAATTATGAAAAAAAATAGTTTTAGGTTTAGTTCTTTTGAACTAAGAGTCATTTGCTATGTCGACATACGAAGAAAAGCTCAAGAATCAAGCGAATTCAGAACGGAAGAGCTGGCGAAGCGAGCCTGAAAATTTTAGCACCTTACTTTGGAATAGGGACTGTTTTGTTCTGACCAATAAACAGAAAGAGAATTTGTCGAGTTATGACGAAAAGCTTAATCATAATCATAATAGTTTATTTGCTTAAAAAGAAGGTACATAAATACGGTGTTTACAAACTTTGTGAGAATACAATCTAACTTATATTGAGCTAAAATTTTCCTTACAATATTGCCATTTCCAAAATGAACAATGCCGGAAATAAACTTAAGATTTAAACATAGGTACACAACTATCTGTCATTTTCAGGCCACATATTGCCCATAAACAGCACACTTGTTCTCTCAAACTACAATTACCCCAGAATACAATTCCAAATCGCAGAATTGATGCCACCAAACCAGGGTAAGCTACCAATGTTGTAGTTGCACTCACTTTGTTACTCAAGTTGAATAGCACGTATGCAGATGTGCTTAGCTTTTACACACCTCTTCGGCTTGGGGTTTCCAGTTAACTGACTGTCTATCAACATTCCAAAAAAAATTGCTACCGACAAAATAAAGACAAAACTAAAAAAGTTACGTCGTAATTTGTCAATTTTCCGACCGTTCGTAATCTATAGTCATTTGTTGTATTGGTGAGCGCTCACTATTAAATTGTTGATGTCAAGCCAATTTACTAAATCCCTAAGTGTATTATTTATGTCCATATTCAATTTTTTTTTTGCGTAATTGCATTTTAACAGTGCGGTGTCGCCGTTTGCTGATGACAGCGAATAAAACCTTTGGGCTGCCTTTCTGCTGTAAACTGGTTAACTGGTTGTTTTACAGCAGTTTAGGTTTTGGAATCTGGCCTTCCGAACCTTTGAACTCCCAACCAAATGGTCCGATTTCAAACGCGGTTTTTTTGTTGACATTCTGTTACAGCGTACCTGTGAATGGCGCTGAAATTTCATCATTGTAAGTACATAATAGTTAGGTAAAGTAAGTATAGAGGGCGCTAATGATGCACTACGAGTAAAGTTGAATTTCTCTTTCTTACACACATCTGACGTATAGCGTTCTGTCTTTCTCTCGTTCAAGCCTGGTTTTCTGAACTGTTGATTCTATATTTGGTCGTCTTTTAGTTTTTAAAGATCTTGCTATACTCTTGGTAGAATAGCTATCAGCGTATACCATATAAAACAGCGATAGTCTTTGACAATCACTTGTAAACTGGTACTATCTAATGTAGTCGGAAAATAATTATCAAAGAAATCGTACCGTGACAGCCGTTTTGTCGGGCCCCAGTTGACAGTTTGCATACGCGAAGGAGAAAATTTAAACAAAAAAACTCTACTCTCTCTACTCTATTTAAATTCTTACTACTGGATCTATAAGTGTGTCCTTGTCTCATTATCATTATTATTTAGTGACTTGTCTATGGCTATATACGCTCTGCCGACGCTCTGCCGACGCTCTGCCGACACTCTATTTTCATAGATTGACAGGCTCGCGTTGGACCACCACATATTCCACTCCTTACGTATCCCTCTTCTTCTCAGGATCGAGCCAGTCAACGAGAATGAACCTGACGGCATGAAACTCAACGTTTACGTCGGAGGAGGCTCCCTGATCCACCCAAGCGTGGTACTCACTGCTGCCCATTACGTCGCCAGTGCCAAAGCTCTGAGGATCAGAGCAGGAGAATGGGATACACAGAGCACTAAGGAGATCTATCCGTTCCAGGACAGGGACGTGGCAGAAGTTGTGACGCATAAAGACTTTAATAAAGGTTAGTCCTTATGGCAGACTGGATGCAGAAGGCCACCAGGTCCAGGTAGGCAGGCATCCAGGCTGGATGGAGGGACTCTCCGGTCCCTACAGGGACACAGGGGTACAGGGTGTTGTGGCGTAGCCTGGGAGAGGCCTATATCCACCAGGGGTCTGCGATGGGCTGAGTTGATTGAATAGGAACCGCAAAATGTTTTTTTTTTGTTATGTCTAAACTTCTAATTAAACGTTCACACTTGGATTCATTGAACGAGTTGGCAGAGTACACTCACATTTAGCCAGTCTGCAGACATTTTAATCTATATCTATACTACTAATAAAGCTGAAGAGTTAGTTTAGTAATGTTTGTTTGTTTGAACGCGCCAATCTGTGCAACTACCAATATAACGGATTTGAAAAATTATTTTTGTATTTGTTAGCCCAATTTTTGAAGAAGGCTATTTAACATCACCCTACGACCCTTAAGAGCCGAGTTTAAAAAAAATAGACAAAAAGAATGCTAAGCGAAAACAAATTGACTGGACCTGTGCGAGGGTGGGCGATGCAAAATGTATAATAAATATTATTATTATTTGAATTTCGTGTGAGGACTTAGTGGGTCATATTTATTTACTTTGTCTATCTCAGTTATTTATTTTAATTTTTTATATCTGGCAGTTTGAGTACTTAAAGCGGCCTACCCAAATGTCCTTTCTTTGGTATTGTTCGTCGAATCGTTGAGCTCCTTATGTTTTGAGTTGAGCTGAACGATTAATGACAAATGCGTGCACTGACTGGACAGGTCCACTCAATCTGTGTGGTTCTTTCCTCAAAAGACCATTTCAGACATCAATCCACATGGTCTTCACACGATCTGACCAAGATTCTGTCTGGACTTTAAAAGAGACTGTGTTCTCTGAGTTTGTTTCGGCCTTTCGTGTCAGAGTAGTCAGACAGGAAACGCCGACCGAAAAAAATGTTTGACGTTTAAAAGTGTTTGTACAAACCCACCTAAAGAAATAAAATCATATATCAATGCGACGAGGGGGGGGGGGCTAGAAATCGCGGGCACAAGCTAGTCTTTTTATAAATGCGAAAGTGTTTGCGAGAGCAAAGGAGCAGGCAAATGCTGTATGCAAGCTGTGGATTCGAGTCCTGTTGATCCCGAATTTAAGCGGATTATTTATGTTATTTATTCCAAAGGAACAACAAACACCTACACCACAATATTGCAGCCACAACGCTGTTCACAGATTAACTATAGGATACTAACAGTGAAAATAATAGAATAAAAATAAAAAGTTACAAATTATATCACTAAACTGGCTCATCACCAAATCAAAGCCTCGTGCAGGCAAGCTTAACTCGCCACTGTTTACCGCCATTCGTGACAACTGTCACTATCATATAAACTGACAGTTGACATTAGTGACTGCTACCTCACTGTGATGTGCATGAGATAGTGTTTCCCAATCTATTAAATATATACACCACAGTACCCAAGACCTAACTAATAATGTAGGTTCAGAAATAACCCAATTCTACTTCTCTTTCAGGCAACCTGTTCTACGATATCGCTGTCCTCTTCCTAGTTACGCCAGTAGACTTGGCTCCTAATGTGGGTCTGGCTTGTCTACCACAGCCGAAAGTTAAGATGCAGGACGGCACTCGGTGCTTCGCCACCGGATGGGGCAAAGACGTGTTTGGAAAGGAAGGCCGGTACCAAGTTATTTTAAAGAAGGTTGGTGACATGAAGATCATATTTTTAAGTGAAAATTTCTTTGCGCTCTCTCTGAACAGTGAACGAAACTGAAACGTCTCGCTCGGGCCGGTGACGATGAATCAGGTATGCTCGGCTCCAGTCGTAAGTTTCACTTCCAAGGTGTGGTTGATGACCACACGGTGAAAGCAGGTCGGGTCACTGCTCAGGGGTTTGATTAGGCCTTTATAAGTAAAGGTTACCCACATAGGCACTTATGAAACGTCAGAAGCTAGGTGCACAGTTCCAATTGTTCGTTTCTTATGGACAAGAGCCGGCAAGAAAGTTCACGGTTACTCTTTTAAAAGAAATGGGCTTTTAAAATGTTTTCTTATTACGGTGTTACGAGTATTCAGTATGGCCGTATGGGAGGACAGTGTAGGCCTGTCAACAAGGCTGCCGCAGAACATCAGTCCCGCGTTCGGACGGCGGCCCGCGCTGAGCGCGTAAGCGCATCGACAGGGAGCTTCTCGAGGAGGCAGCCATTGCTCAGGCCTGGTTCCGGGGGTCGGCAACGACCGGATCCGATAACGTCGAGCTGGAGGCGCTGTGTTTCCGCGGGGCAGTGACGCAGATATGCGACGCGTCCATGCCCCACGCCCACGCACAGGGTGCAAGGCGCCAGGTGTACTGGTGGTCCGCCGAGATCGCGCAGTTACACGTCGCGTGTTTGGCGGTTAGACGCCAGCACACCCGTTACCGGAGGCGACGTCGTTGGGTCCCTGACGAAGAAGTCGCGCTGTACGAGGTGTACCGCGCGGCAAAGGAGACTCTGTGGCTGGCCATCGGCGAGGCGACACCGCGAGCCAGGGAGGACATGTTGGAGACTCTTGACGGGGATACGTGGGGGCGCCCCTATCGAGTGGTTCGAGGGAAACTGCGAGCCGCGGCGCCTCCACCTACGGAGAGTCTCCAACCCGAGCTGCTGGAGGAGGTAGTTGCAGCCCACTTCCCGGCAAGAGCGGAGCATACTCCGCCGCTGATGGCTTTGCCCACAGCCGCAGAGTCTACAGAGGAGAACGCCATCAGCGTCCCAGAGGTGACACAGGCAGAGATGGGGGCGGCCGTGATGCGGCTCCGGGCCAAGAACGTGGCTCCGGGGCCCGACGGGATTCACGGCCTAGCGCTAGCCCTCGCTCTGAAGGAGCTTGAGCCCCAGCTAAGAGGACTCTTCACAGCGTGCCTTGAGCGGGGCCAGTTTCCCACTTTGTGGAAAACAGGTCGCTTGGTCCTGCTCAGGAAGAAGGGGCGCCCTGCGGACTCGCCGTCTGCGTACCGGCCCATAGTGCTGCTAGACGAGGTGGGTAAGCTGTTCGAGCGCATACTCGCAGCCCGCCTCGTAGGCCACTTGTGCAGAGAGGGCCCGGACCTGGACAAGAGCCAGTTCGGCTTTCGATATGGGCGCTCTACCATCCACGCTGTGTCAAGGGTGAGAGTCATGGCCCCCGGCGCCGCCGGCCGGATCACACATTGTGGTCGGGGGGTCCGGATCGCTGTCGAGCAAACCATGAAATAACTGGGATTGTTGCTCGACAGCCGGTGGGACTTCGGACCACTTCCGTTGGCTGGCGCCCAAGTTGTTGGGCGCGGCCGGGGCGCTGTCAACGCTGCTTCCCAATCTGGGGGGCCCGAGCGCCGCTTGTAGGCGGCTCTACGTGGGGATCGTGCGATCGATGGCCCTTTACGGGGCTCCGATCTGGGCGGCTGACCTGACGGCCGCTAGCATCTCTGTTCTGCGAAAGCCGCAGAGAGCAATGGCCGTCAGAGTCATAAAGGGGTATCGCACGATCTCCTACGAGGCGGCTTGTGCACTGGCCGGATCCCCGCCATGGGACCTAGATGCGAACGTGCTCGCGTCACTTTATCGGTGGCGCGAGGAAGCGAGGGCGCGGGGCGAGCGACCGATGCAGTGCCATATGGAGCAGCGTCGGTCGCAGCTTCGCGAGGTCCTGGTGGCGGAATGGCGAGACAGGCTCTCACACCCTACCGCCGGCCTCGTCACCATCGAGGCGGTCCGGCCAGTGCTACGACAAACGACAGGGAGCCGCTGCTCGACCGCTGGCTCGGGAGAAGGCACGGCTCCCTGTCGTTTCGGGCGACGCAGGTGCTCTCGGGGCATGGTTGCTTCGGGAAGTACCTGTGTCGCATAAACAGGGAGCCGGACGCCCGGTGTCACCACTGCGTCGACTGCCGGGAGGACACGGCGTGGCATACGCTGGCAGAGTGTGCCGCTTGGGAGGGGCCGCGCCGTTCCCTCATCTCTGAAGTAGGCAGTGACCTGTCGCTGCCGGCCGTAGTGAGTGCGATGGTCGGCAGCGTCGAGTCCTGGGACGCGGTGGTTTCCTTCTGCGAAACAGTGATCTCGCAGAAGGAGGCTGCGGAAATCTCGTCCACTCTCCCGATCCGCAGCAGGCGCACCGGGCGCAGGCGGAGGGCGGACAACGCCCTATTCCAGCCCCCCTAAATGGGTCCAGGGGCGACGGATTCGGGGACATCCGTCGCCCCCCAACATCAGGACCCGAGAAGGCGGCGCGCGTGCCGACTATACAAAACACGTTTGATATTGTTCACACAGTCATTCGCCCGGCTGTTGTTTTGTATATTGTAACTAATGAACTGCCGAGTTCGGTCGCGGTGGAAAAACGATCGCCTTCACACGACATTCGGTAAAAATCTCACCGTGAAGTCTTGGGTGGAGTAAGATGTCAGTGTCATCACGTCTTGGTCAATCCCTATTATCAGTGACAACTCACTCCACTCTCACTTCACCTATGATTTCACAATGAGATGGTTACAGAATAGCACTAGAGGTGTTTTAGTTTTAACCTTATTAATCTTCTCTTCCAGATCGAGTTACCTGTAGTAAAGCACGACAAATGCCAGACAGCTCTTCGCAAGACCCGTTTGGGCAGGTTCTTCCAGCTGCACTCCACTTTTATGTGTGCTGGTGGTGAGCCTGGCAAAGATACCTGCAAGGGAGACGGCGGATCACCGCTGTCTTGTCCTATTGAGGTAAGAAGAAATCTCATTTTATTGCCTTTTATTTAATAGAACCCCAAAAAAACCATTTGGATTTAATAAACATCTAATAGTCTTATACATGTTAAATGTGCCACTTTTTGTGATCCTACTATAATATTATAAGCATACCAAAACATCCAAACATACTTTCATGTTCGGATGTTTGTTACTCAATCACGCAAAAGCCGCTGAACGGATTTGAATGTGGCGCATGGATAGGTAGTTTACAACCTGAGAGACTTTTTATCTGGATATTTCCACGGGACCAACACATATGCGGGTGAAACCGCAGGACGCGGCTACTACTAAAATAATTCCCATTCTATTGTCCTTAAAATGCGAAATAGCCAAGTCACTGCGACCAACTAACGCTCGCGCGAACTTTCGGCAAATTAACCTTTTGTGCAAAAATTCATACTCATAGATTCAGCGGTTTAGGCTGTGCGTTCAGTACGTGAATTAATGATTTTTAGTAATGTAGAAAGGCAGTGTTTTGTTTCGCCGTACCCCCAAGAAACTATTCCTAATTAATTTTCTTCCCTTTTACAGTACGAGAAGGACCGTTACGTTCAAAGCGGCATCGTTGCGTGGGGCATAGGATGTGGTGAAGACGGAACTCCTGGCGTGTACGTCGATATTTCCGTTCTAAGAGACTGGATCGATGACAAGGTCGCAGGAAAGGGCTACGACACTACGACATATACTTATTAGGAGTAGATCGTTAAGGGACAGTGGTTTGAAAATGTAAGCGCAACGAAAACGTGACGTAGAGATTTTTATCAGTCTTTTTTAAATTATATTACTAAGTCGTTTATTTATTCTTATCCTTATTTTGCTACATTTTTAAATATTTTTATAAAACAACTTTTAATAATTAATAATAATTATCATTATTATTATTCATTTATTTCGGACAGAATCCATATATGCGTTAGTAACAATTTACTTAAGATATATGTTTGTAGGTACCTAATATAAAAAAGAAAGAAAACAATTATATTAACAATTTCCCTGTAACTATACCCACCCAGTGTGCCTGTATGGGACAGTCATGCCGGGATGCAATCATTTGCAAAATACTGTTGGGGCTAAACATCAAAATCTTTTGGTGCTAAACATGAAGATATGTCAACTTTAAAAGCCTAATAGATCTTGCGCACTTATTCTAACTTCAAGTCAAGCTAGCTGGAATGTCAAGATTTAGCTATGCGGCCCGGCAAGCTTAGTGCGGCCCGACTTAGTCAATGCGGTGTCTGCATTAGCGCTTTCGAATTTCCCACAAAAATGTATATTTAAACCACTGTCCGGCAAAAACTATTGAATATGCTCAATTTTACTACTAGCACTGATTTTTGACAATAATAAATTGATAATCAATATGTATTGTACCTGTGTCTATTGATAAATTAAATTGTGATTTTGTATTTCTGATTATTTTTTAAACGGGCTTTGATTGTCGCCTTTTATAAAAATTATAAATGTAGTTATGCCTCAGTTTGATTAAAATACACTCTCGGATTCGCTAAGTGGCACCCTGCACTTTTTTCTAAAGAATTATAAAAGTTTTTGAAGGGTCGTGAATTCAAATTCGGAACAATGATGACACCAAAATGATGGCCAATCGTTTTTCTTTAGCCCATCATTATTTTGATGTTTAGGCCTTCTGGACCTTACATGGAACTATGCAAGGTGGTTTAAATTAGGAGTCCGGGAGTGTAATTAAAAAACTTAGCCATGCCTAAATGACGATTACCTTAAGAGATTTTAATTGCGTCGTATGTTTATAAGAAAAAAATACTTTAAGAATACCATGTTTTATTTTATTTAAGTTCCTTTTTGGCCACCCAAATCCTTTTAAGTTGGTAGAAGTTGTGCAAGACACCCAACGTCCGCCGCCCCACCATGTAACAGGACCCGAGGCGGCGGCTCGTAGTGTTCCACGCGCGCCCCTTTTGGATGTCGCGAGGGGAAGCTGACACCTCACTCCCCCCGAGGAATCGAAGAGCCCCGCAGAGGCGGGCCGGCACTAGCATGGGATCGTGGAAGGCTCACAAGTTCCCATGATCCTCGGTGCAAGTGTGGGAAGGGTTTAGTCAGTAAGAGTCTGACAGAACGCACCGCCCGCCCCAGGACGGAGGACATCCATGAGGATATTCCACCTCTTAATAAAAGAAAAGGCACCTGTCCCACCGCTGACGATTAAACGACTAGTTATAGACTATTTTGTCGCTGTCGATCAGATTCTCTCAATATGAGGCCGCGTCATCGTGATTCGCTTTTTGTTCGGAGGTCCTCCGATTGGCCCTTCACCCATCGGAGCACCCAACGCGGACGATGCGTAAAGTCGAGATGGTTAGACGAAACTCACACTAGGGCCTCGGAAAACTAGACGACGCCCTATTTCGGAGCAATAACGCTTTCAACCAAGAACGCGTATTCGCACGATGGTCGCTTTCTAATAGGACACCGGGTAAGAGATACATACATTATAAAGTTGATCGCTGACTGTTGACACTGCCGGCGAGAACTCTCCCTCCACTGGTTTGTCGCAGGGGCAAGAGCTATCAAAGAGAATACTTGTTCAGCGATGCTCGTTTGGCGGGCAGAACACTCGCTGAGAGACTAACGTTTGTACATCATACGCATACGAGCGAGTGACCTCTCCTCACCGTCGCGCACTCACTTCTCGTTGCTCGCCAACGTATTTAGTTGTAGACTAGCTTCTCGTTAATCGCCAGCGGTGTGAACAGTCAGCGATCAACTATTAATATTATGTACCTCTTTTACTTACATAGGACCTCGAATCTTGTTCGATTCTTGAGCGTGAAACTCGCATTCTCGTCGGCGGGGGGACAGGAGTCTTATATTGGTAGATCTTTAAAGGTCGATTCCTATAATTTACGGACCGTTTTTGGTTAAAACTAACTCTTATTGTATCTTTACCAATAATGAAGCGGAAACAGAGCTTCGCATAGTAGACCTTCCCTTAAGAAGGTAGCGAAATTTTACCTGTGATACAGGTAATATAAGCTTACGAATCTCTTTAAATGCTTAGTTTGGCAAAAAAAATGTTACCATTGGTAAGCAAAACAATTCGTTTTTTTTATAGGAACCGACCACAAGCCTGCTTGTACCACGGTCGGTCGCCCAATAAGAATGTGGGCTGGCATGTCATGACAATTCGGAGACAGTCAAAACTCAGTACTTGGCAACTGAATAAAAAGGGGAACCGTGTATCAAAAAAAATGCTTACTGATTTTGTTCAAAACAAATAAAATATCGTCAACAAGTTACAAAAAGTGAAAGCTGTCATTTTGATCTTATTAATTATGAGAAGTTGCAAGACCGAGCAAAGCGATCTAGAAAACTGTAGAATCCTGAATAGGTTAGGCTATTATTCTGATTTTACTAAGAGAATGCAAGCGCGAACTCTAAATTAGAGCATCCTGATTCGGATAGGTAAGATTACTGTCTAAATCAATGCAAGAGCTTGGGAATTAGACCGGCACCCTAATTGCGTAACACATTTTCGTAAACGATTACGATTAATCAGTTTGATTTTGACAGTTCTACAACATTCATTGCGTTTTGTACATTGTTGAGCAGAATTTTTTATCGAACTTATGAAGCAATGTATTAGCAATCTGTTTCAAAACGATTCAGATTCCGATTGATTGCGTATTACGCAATTAGGGTACAGGTCTGTAGCTTGAAGCCTTCAGCAAATTACGTAAATTTTCATATATCCTCAAGGTATTCATTAATTCTGGGCCTTTTGTTAGTCTAAATCACCCACGTTGGTCCAGTAGTCGCTATCCCTACTGCTGAGCATGAGCTGCTGGGTTCGATTCCCAGGTCAGGCAACATGTTATTGGGTTTTTCTATATGGAATTTCACATTAGCAGCCCGGAGTCTGGATTTGTGCTCGGTTGATGGCAATAGGCCCTATTATATGAGACCTAAACATAACTGGCGAAATGTGGGTGTACTGTAGGTACACCTCTGCCCAACCCTTCGGGGAAACAAGGCGTGATGTTATGTTATGTAATCATAGTTGCGAAGTCCATTACCGTGATGTACGTTCGTTGTTGCGAAAGTTCTTTCCTGCGATGTAGTATTATGGCCGATTCCTAAATAATTTACGGACCGTTATTTGTTAAAATTTAATCTTATTGTATCTTAACCAATAATGAAGCGAAGAACTCATAGCCTCGCATAGTAGACACATGGAAGTAGCTATCACAGGTAAAATAAACTTCGACGGATCTCTTTAAATGCTTAGTTTGGCAATAAAAAATGCTACCATTGATAAGCGAAACGATTCGTTTTTGTTCAAAGGAACCGAGCATGAATCGGTAACATCTAAATCTAGCTTGGATGTAGCCCTCGCCAGCCACTGCCGCGGCACCACTCGCTTCGCTCTTTTGGCTCGCGCGCTAACCTATTACTTTTGCAACAACGAACTTCGCGATAAACGTAAATCACGGTAATGAACTTCGAACTATGATTTACACTGCGTTTATCAATATGAATTTGAGGTTATGGATCTGGAGGCACGGCAGTGCCCCCACCAAGTCGAGCGCGAAGCAAACACTGCCGTCCCATCCTTTAATGGAACCATTTCTCCGAGTTCAGGCCCCTATTTGAGAACCTCTGGATAAGACCAGAACGCAAACAAAAATTGTCATTCAGTAAGCTATAATAAATACTTAAAATCCAAAATTTAAAGTGTGTAGGTCATTTAGGTCCGAAGTTAAGCGAAACCAAAGTTTCGCATTTATGACACTCTCACTCACTCATGATCATCAGAATAGAACCAGTACTTCCCATAAACTCAGACAGCTGAAATTTGGTACAGAGTTAGGGTTTAATGGCCACATAAAGGGAAAACTATAAAAACTAGGATAATCGAAGATCAAAATCAAAATCAAAATCAAAAGTCATTTATTCAAATTAGGCTGAGAATCAGCACTTTTCGAACGTCAAAATTACATAAGACAGTCCCCCAAAAAGCCCGCCCTTCACCACTTCCTAGTGCTTTAGCTGGGAAGAAGAAGTGGCGCAACAAACTCCCCAGCAGCACAGCCGTCTGTTCGGTTAGAAGAACTTGATTCTAAACAATTGCAAGTAATTACCGAAACGCCAATGACAAAAAAAAAGAAAAAAAATTGCATGTAAATAACACAAATACATAAATAAAGCCTTCGGGCCTAAAGGGCATGGCAGCTTACATATGCAATACTGGAATTATTATACAAACAAATAAAATAAATAAATGATAAACTAGGACCATCAAAGTAAAATAAATCAACAGAACAATTACTGTAACAATGATAAAACCAAAGGCAGCAAGACGACCAGTCACCACAAGCAGCACCCGTTCACGAGCATAACGCAAAGGTCAGCCATTACCCCCCTCGCCATATTTGAGGGAAGGAGGAAACCCGACCCCCGACGCTACCGCAAGCAGTGACATCTAAGGGAGCATGACGAACCTGCTGTTGGTTGCTCAGGCAAGAATAATATTATCAATTGTCGAGGTCGCTAGCTAACCATATATTGCAATACAGCTCATTAAAAACATTGTAATGAGTAGATCATGTCAATAATAAATGAAGACAACAAAATAATTGACTTATACCGTCAAATAAAAAATTTAAAAAATATATGAACTCATATACCCTGTCAGTTAGTAAGCTGATTCTGGAGAAAGAACACGAACATTGTCTTGAGTTAATCACAGCGACCAACAGTTCTTATCGTTTATGTAGTCGTTAATGGAATAATATGCCTTTGAACAAAGGTTGGATTTTACTTGGGCCTTAAACGCATTAAAAGGTAAATCTAGTAAAGAAGAGGGCAACTTGTTATAAAAGGTTATACCAAGCCCAACAAATGAGTTATGGACCTTATGAAGCCGGTGAAATGGAGCACGTAGTTTGTTCTTATCTGGAGTACCTGGTGACCCTGATTAGAAAACACAAGGGCCGCTTCATTTGATGTCAAAAATCGAAGGTCTGAAGTATCTGATGAAGAACCCTCAGCTGGTCTCAGCTGTATTAGAGATATGGTAATGCCCCCTTCTACTATTGGTACATAAAAAAATCGACCGTCATTGCAAAAACCCAGCGTAGTGGCACACATCTTCTAATTTAATCTAGCCTATAGCGTCCCACTGCTGGGCGAATGCCTGCCTTCTGCTGTGCCCACGTTTCTACAAAAAGAAGTGAAATCCCACCAAAAACATTCTGTAAAAAACTAGCCAAGTCTCGATGGTGCTGCTTGTTTATCTCTAAAAAGTAATGAAATCTAGACAAAGTCGTGCCAAGTCTAAGGTTCCTTACTGCGATTTCTTTATTATTATAGTTAATGTTGTATGACTTGGCCGTGCTAGGATGATTAAAACTAAATCTCGTTACAATATTATAAGCTTTATTATCTATATCAATAACCAACAATTCAACTATATTACTAGTACATTAGGAACGCACATTCAACAAAAAAAAAACTAAATAAAAGAAATATATTTTGGTCTCACGATTTAATACTTCGAAAAAACAATTAAATAATTCCGAAAACAAAACTATTTACAAATGAAAATTAAAGAAAAAGTGTAATTATGCTTAGAGCTAAGAAAACCATGGTTTAAAAATCTGACAAATGAGTTTCACGTCATATTTGGTCAACACTTTTTCCACGAGCCAATGTTGGTACAAGCTATTGCTTAAAATGTTGCCATATCAGAAAAAAAATCGCCAAATATTACGGAAAACTAACTGCAAAAAATTGAAATACTTGAACATCACTTAAAAGAAGTTGCAACTCTTATAAATACTTTGTTTATTATTATTTCTATATATTTACCAACTTTCTGGAATGGACCAAAAACAATTCAAATTGGCACTAGTATGGAGGGATCTTTTTTCTTTATTACTCTTTTTCACACCCTTAGTTTACTGCGAAATTACTATATTGTAATCCATTATTACCAGACCGGACCTGCATGGTGGATTACGGCCCACTCCCTCTCACAGAGGGGAGGGCTGAGTACGTATGTATATTGCATGAAATATCATTGGAAATCGGGAATGGATGCAAATATGTTAAGAGCGAGTAGACCGTAATTTTTGACGAGTACTTTTGTTTAAGGCAATGTGACCCATTGATCATTACGTGCGGCCCGTCCGACATTAGACTTTTAAAATCATTATTTATGTCCCGTCATTTGGAGGTATTTTGAAAGAGTACGTAAGTAAGTTTTTTTCTTAACTTTTTTGTGATCGGGCCCAAAGGTGTAAATCAAAATAAGATGTTGGCAAAAGACTCGTCAAATACAGGGTTATGATTTCTCTAATACTATGCGTTTAATACAAGCTCAGAACAATAAATATCGTTGTAGTTTTCATACTGGAAGTTAACTTGCGTTTTATTTAAAAGTTAAGGCCATAGTTTCTAAAATAGGCTATTTTGTAAGACTCTGACAATGCATATTGAGTTAACAAAATATAGCTGATGTCGGTTATTGTACTAAATTTATAGGCAGTTTTAAAGTTATTTAAATACTTTATTAATTAGGGCCTGTCGAGCAATTCCGTGCGGCCTACTTGACTTTTGAGGCCTGTTTGACATCATGCGGCCCGATTTTCAAAGGTATTTTTAGACTCAATTTGCACTGTCTTAGTAAACTTATCTATTTAGAAATATATTATTCACACCCACATTTTATTAGTTTTTGTATCCGTAGGCACATTATCGGTTCTCAAACATCCTTAACATTATTATCTACATAATAAGTATACATAAGCAATTTTTATATATGTAAGCAAATACGCAGAAAGAGTATATAGTTGCGTTTTCAACATCGAATAAAAATTAGACGAGTTTTTAAATTTAAAATTAGTGTCAAATGAAAATCGACGTCAAAAGTCGAATTTAGAATTGATCCATTTAGTCTTTATCTATTGTCTATGCGTAGAGGCACCGTTTTTTTAAATCGTATCAAATATATCGAAAACACATCTTAGTTTAATCGAATATTATTAACAACAATAAATAGTTTTGGAATCAATTTGAGCTCAGAAGACGAACTATCGTGTTTTCACTACGGCACCAGTTTCTGACGTTTGCAAAACGACATTTCTTGTAAAAATACGATGTTTTAGTTTGGTCACATTACTATTTAGTGAGAGAAAGAGAGAGTCAACCTTTCACAAAAAAAAAGTCTTCAAAAAATGCAATAACAATAAAAATATTCAAAATAAGAAACAGTCCCACAAAAAGATTACTCAGAAAAATATTGCGCTTACTCAAATGATTCTACTTACAAAATTGCGCAGAATATGTTAACATGACATGCAAAATGGTATATTTTATCCCAAAACAGGATGGTAGAAAATACAAAAAGTTTTTGACCATATAGACTGGATTGCTCTCTCACTAACCGCTAAAACATCTATTCCTTTTTCAAACTTACTCGGCATTTATTGTGATGGTCTTGCCTTTGGGATCATCGAAACGGTCCATGGTTCTAATGTCCAGCATCATCATGATTCCGTAGAAGGTGATGGCCAGGAGAATGAAGACCACCATGAGCCCTGCCCAGATGGGTGCGGAGAAGAATCCAACGCAGTGGAAGGAGTCACCAAACTCTTGAGTTGTGTTGGTCTCGAAGAATGGCTGGATCTGTGGATGTGGAATATTAATGTTGTTATATTTTTTATTAATAAAATAACATCACGCCTGTTATTCCCACAGGGTTAGGCAGGGGTGTACCCATAGTACAACCATATTGTGCCAGTTATGTTGAAGTCCCATGTAATGGCAATTACTACTGAGAAATTACTGATAGAAAAACTACATAACACTTTACCCGACCTGAGAATCGTATCCAGGACATCAAGCTCAGCAGTAGCGCTTGCGACCACTAGACCCACGTGGCAGTATTTTTTTTAGTTTTCTCTCAGTCAGGGTCAGGGTTCCGTACCTCAAAAGGAAAAAAAAACGGAACCCTTATAGGATCACTTCGTTGTCCGTCTGTCTGTCTGTCTGTTTGTATGTCTGTTTGTATGTCTGTCTGTCAATGGAGCAGCCCTGCCTAGACAAGACTGAAGTGGACGCGGCCGACGAACTGAGAAGACATCGATTGCATTAACACGCGATGGATAAATGAGCTTGTTTTATAAGTGAGGAGAGATCCCGCATACAGCTATTCTGAAAGTGGCTACCTATAGACACATACTTTTCACAACTACCGAACTCTATAAGTCTTATATCGTCCATAACGTAAGACAGCTCTTAATTTTACACGTTGTCCTATCACAACACCAAAAAACACCTTTCCGTCCAATCTCCACACGACGTGAGGACATGGTATGCACTATTCCACCTGCGTGCGCTTCATTCATAAAAAGATTCGCTATCTACCTTGGCACACACTATTTATTTGCAAAAAGACTGTTCGCACATTTCTTCAAACCTAAACTTTTATGACATTGAAGAATTCCTAAAAAAGTGATCGCAACAGACATACATACAACTGATACATCACACACCACACATAATAACAGACACACACCACACTAAATACTAACATCACAACACACACTACACTGACTAAATCGTACACGCATAGATTTGTCTTAACTTTTTACTTTTTTTAACTGTTTGTATGAACCCTAAAAATATTTACACGTGGAATTTTTAACTCTACGACGGAATTGGGATGATGGCTAATATTAAAAATGATCATAAAAATAATGTTATTTCAAAGAAGGCTTAGCAAAATGAGATAATTGAAAAAAATCTGTTAAATCGCTGTAAATTTGAAGAAGATACACGCTTCAAAAGTTTTTGGAGGGGATTATTGCCGTCCTTGTCGCGCGGTACTGACAATGTACGGCGCTAGTATGAATCGAAATCCGTTCGTTAATGCGTGAAAAGGTACCAGATATTTGTATTTAAAAAACAACTGACTTAAAAAAAGACACTATAGAGTGCAAACAAAACTTAAATTTCGGCTGCGACGGCTTTTTAAAAATTATTTATTGGCCACCGACTTCCAAAATTAAAGTTATTTTTCAGTTAGTAGTGTTTTTCTGGTCGATTGTTTTATTATAAACTTTTTTTTTTTTTGTACAGACTCTCACAAATGTGAAGATAATCACACTCCTTTTTTGAAGTCGGTTTAAAAATGGACGCAAAGTGACCGGGTAAAGCTAGTTTAAAAAATATGATAATATCCAACATACCTTCAGATCCTCAAAGCTGACAGAGTAGGTCTGGGACTCATTTACGCTGTAGAAGGCAACATGTTGTGCGCACCGGTAGGAGAAGCCAAGGATAGCAAATACCCCCTCATCGGAAGGCTGCAAGATCTCGGTTGTCGCTCCCGTGGTTAAGACGACAGTATCTGTGGAGAGGGAGAGAGGGATAGAGTCTTGTGTTCATGGTTTTGGCACACCTTCGACACTCCATACAAGTATGATTACGATTCGTTAGTCCGACCCAGGGCTGCCAGGTGAAAAAATTCTGCAATCGTACCACAGCATTAAAAAAGTCGTATACCCAAGGAAAATTCGAAACAAAAAATCGTACATTATTATTCATCCGTTTATTGGTTTATTGACTTTTATTACAAAATTAACAATAAAAATACTACGAAATAAGTAATGATATGTAATGAAAATAGTATGAAAATTTAAATTATAGTAATTAAATCACTTTTTTTTGTATACATTTTCCGTATTCATTAGTTTAATCATGTCATCTGTTGGTTGAAAATCGGTGCAGTTTCCGGTGACTCTTATCATTTGCTTTGCCAGCAAGGTGCCATTGACAGTTTCGTTGGCCAAACTATTTCTAAGTTTGGTTTTTAATTTAAGGAAATTAGAATAAAAGGGAATTCCCTCAACACTCTGGGCAGGCTGAGCACGTTCGTTTCATTATTTATATTATTCTGTCACTGCTCTAGATACTTACTCTTTTGAGACAAAAGTTTGTTACTTTGTTGCAAGACCTAATTGAATAAAAAAATGGATCAAATGTAAAAAATCGTATGTTTTCCGTACGATTTCGATGCTTCGATCGTACTCGTATGAAATCTGCAAAAAGTCGTACAAATACGATTTAAATCGTACAAATGGCAGCCCTGGTCCGACCGAACTGAATACTTTTTTTCGACAACTAAATTCGGCATGATTTGCATTATCGCCCGAAAACCGAAAACGAAAATAATTATTTTAAATGTTTGTTGATAGGTCTCTGGACACTGGGTCCATCTTTTAATGATTATATTAAAATGTCTAAACTTAAATCACACGGAACTTAATTCTGAAAAAGCATTATTTGCGCATTTTCAGTTATTCTGCTTTTAGTTGTTGATTTTCTTGTAATGAAAGTGTTGATTTGCAGGCACCAAATTAATCGTTCGGTTATTTAAAAAAACTTGCTGATCCATACATTTTAAACGCGTAGGTATTGCAATTTTTTAGCAACTAACAACTTTTTTTTATAACCGTCGAGAAATTTCAACCCCTGCATTGAAATTTTTCAACATTCGTCCTTTTAAAAGTGTATACCGTGAAAACTTGAAATTCTGTAATAATATTTAGTGTCATTTGACACACACTACCCCCAAAGCTCTATCGTAAGAATTTGACACTTATTTTGACGGATCATCTACTTCCGGACGGGCCCGTACTTCCGTTGACGGACATAAAGAGTCGACCTCCCGAATCATGCCGAGTCGAGTTGTGTAACATGCCTTAGACAGCTTTATATTGATTAAAATCTTCATCCTTTGAATTTGGACGAACGCCAAAGTGTCTCTTAGTTCAGTTAAATCAATGCTAAGATAAAAGACTTTCAAGAGATATCTTGTTAGTCTTTTCTTTTTAGGCATAAGGTGGATTCTTTGAGGTGCATAAACAGAATAAACAACCATATTTAAATTGATTTATGTTACAAATAGCTGCTCATACCTATATGATGATTTATAATTATATGTAAGTTTAATAATGATGCATACAAACATTGCAGAATAATTTGTCTAAATGATGTTGAACATTGCATCATATTCCGTTGCGTAGGAAGAACAACGCTATCACACAGACAGGCACACGAAAAGCTACTTTTATAAAATGTGTACACATAGTACCTCAAATCTAAATCAATGTAAATATAAGGTTTTTTTAAATATATTTTTGATAACTTTGTGTTATTCTTAATCAAAGTTTAAATATTTTATCTTTATACAATGAATGATGATAACAGCTGATGGAAAACTCAATAATTATTTACCCAACCTCAGAATCAAACCAGGTACCTCACTCTCAGCAGTTGTGCTTGCGACTGGTAGACGTAGACCAATGAGGTAGTTCTATGTTCTATTCTAGAGGATTAGATTTCTGCACATAGTCCTTCAAGTTACCAACAACAAAGGTCATTCAAACCAGGTGCCATGTTAATTTGCCAGAGTTGTACTCACTAGGAGTCATTCTCCTGCCCTTATCCAAATTTATTTTGGGTCACTTCAACATGTCTTTTTTTTTTCTTGCATACTTCACTATTTGTTGACATCTTGGTACTTACCCCCTTTCCAGCCAAATCTTTGACAAAGTCCATCCGTTGTGTCTTTACTCTGCCCCTAATCTTAAAAGTCTATAACATACGTAATAAAATAATTCTAACTTACCAAAGAACCAGTAGCCAGCTTTTGAGTGGAAGTTAAGAGTGAGTGTGGTGTTGTCAAAAGTCATTGACGCATTCACATGTGTGTTGTTGATCAAAGAATTCTGGGCTGTAGCCTCTGCCAGTGACATTGAGTCGTTCCCAGTCTTGACCAAAATGTTCCCTGTGATCATGCGGAGACCATCCATAGTGTACATGCGGGAGTTTCGTGCACCTTCCACAGCACGGCGCACTCGTGATTTGGTGAGCGGGATGGTCCAAGATGGGTAGTTGGCTGTGTACACAGCAATAATGTTCAAGTCTTCTGGCATCTTTGCGATCGTTTCCTGCATGAAGGCGTCATGGCGGCGCAGCATATCAGCCCTAGATTCTCCTTCCCGGGCGTCATTTAGGTTGATGAACACAAATCTAGCTCCAATAGGGACGAAATCTTCAGAAAATATATTCACGGCGTCGGCGCCCGCAGTGCGGTTCAGGGTGGACAACGCATCCTTCACAGTAGGCAAGTAAACAGCTTCATCAAGACTGTCGTGCAAGTAAGGGAAAGACGTCTCACCATCTTCGTTTTTCAATGAAAAATCTTCTACCGACAGCGTTTCTTCGATGAAAACGAGCGTCACAGAGTCTTCTACCAACACCTGCTTGATGATTGCCGCAAATTCGTCGCTGGTATACGTCGTAAGAGGATTTGATTTAATGGAACTCTTGAGCGAGTCGCCCCATAGAAACACTGGGACTTTTGATGCGTAACAGCTAATTACACTTAGAACTAATAACGGGAACACCACACGGCAAAACGCCATATTTAAGGCTAATTCTATTGGACGTAAAACGGACTAAAAGTTAGTATTTTAGCCCAAATTTGTCATAAAAAGACAGCGTTCGGGCGATGACGACTGACCATGGGTCATGTGAAAAGTGATCATATGATAAGTTTGACGCCTTGTCTATGGTTCGCTATTGTTGCCATTATTGGTTTTCTATACTGCCAAAATTTAGAAAAGAAATTCAAATCAAAACTTATAAGGCTTACTGTATGGTGGGTTTAAGATGCTTATGTTCATTATAATTATGTAGCACCGTAAATGTAATAATAAAACATATCGAAATATCATATCATTTTTTACAAAATAAAAGTTCTCCATAAACTTTTAATTTCCCAATTCTATGGGTAAACTTAGAAAATGTATGTAATTGTCTATAGCTAGACATCATAGCCAAAAACAAAAAGTTGTATTGTAAACGACTTTATAATACAACTCTTTGTACACGCATGTTTTAAACCTGTGTCCCAGCTGCGGGAACATTATAGGTTGATTGTGATATTTAGTTGTGTGCATTGGGCGCCACCTAACCTAACATAAACCTACATCCAGTCCAGTCCAAATCTATACTCTATGGTCCAAATACAGAGCATTTTTTGACACCGTAGTGTCAAATCCTGGTGAAAATGACAGATTTTCACGACTTCCGTTATAAATTTGAAGGAAATGCTCTTGGAAACCGTACGCTATACCGTAATTATAGCGTTGTTTGGAATGTAATGAAAAATGAAGACGGTGGTGTTAGTTCCGATTTTGGCCACGTGACAAAAGATCCATGTTCATATTAATGGTAGACATGCAAACTTTATTACGACTTTTTCTTTTTCTCCCTCTCATCATCTTGGAATCTTATTTCACCATAGTCCACTGACAAAAACCTTAGACCTACCACAGAGTACTTTTATTATCTACCTACTTAGTGGTTCTGTCAGAAACAAGAATCAAGAATAATGAATTCGTTCGTTTTCATAACGTTTATTTATCTTATGCAAGCAAGTTATGGTGTTGCAGCTGCAAATACTGTCCCTGTGTTTATGTTAGATTACGAGCAAGTTATGATTGATGTTCAGATAGACCCAAATCCCTTTGCCAAGTTGACGTCTGCTGCTTTCGCAGATATAATCCACGACTCCACAAAACACAGTGCAGGAGTTATCATTTTCGTTGAAGAAACTTTTAGCGCTGAAGACATAAGCACTAAAGACAAAAAATACGGCACTCCCTTCAAAAATTTACGCGCTTCCCTCCTTGCCAACAAGGACAAAGTGAAATATTTCCCATCAGTCATCGAACCCTATAAACTGTTCAAACAAATACTCCCACCCAAAAAAAACAACGTTTATTTTCTGTCACAACGCTCGAAATTGCAACTCCAGGATAACTTTAAGTATCTTTACATTTTTTTCCAAGACGGAGTCACTGAGACAAAGGCAGATGTGTTGCAAAGACATGATGCTATCATAAAGAAAGTCGTGGACGCGGTACGGCAGTTGAAACCTGGCCCAGTCATAGCCTACTATACTGGGAAATCGAATCCAATAGTTGTGAAAAAGGTGGAATTTGTAAAGGGTGCGCCAACTGTAACTGCGAGGAAATCAGGAATTTTCGTCGTTTCGCCTAGGGCACTTTTCCGGCTTTTTGGTAAGTAAGTTATACATTTTAGAAGACAGTTTTTCACCTTTCAAGAACCCGTCTTCTCAGAGACAGTGGGATGGGCCATTCTACATGTTGGTACTGAATAACCACTTTATTAAGTCCACCAATACTGCTGCGCATGCCCGCCTGCTGGCTGTGAGTCGGGCCTCTGGCTTCAAGCGCTACCGTCTCCCAAAGTCCCAACATTGTCTATGCTGGGTGACTCCACTGGGCGATCCTTGCTTGGCTCCACATCGCCGTCAGTGCAGTGAAGTAGTGGACTGCCTCGGACACCCACCACCACGGGCCACGGAGCGCTGGTCGTTTGGCACGGCACGCCAGCATCATCCGTCGGGCTGCCAGCTGTTTGAGAACCCAATGGCTTGACACGCGACGATGAGAAGAGGCCAGACGGCATGACCATAATGCCCTCGAAGTTGGGTAGGCCTTTGGTGTAGGATGCAACCTTTGTCGGCACCCTCGCGCCATCCCATCTTCCTAGCACGGCGGGCTGTGCTGGGGCGGCTACTGCAGGTACAAAAAATCCTCAAACGGCGCAAATATAGGAACTTTATTGGGAGCTATCGGTTTGAGCCGTTTGGGGTTGAAACCATAGGACCGTGGGGTCCGAGTGCTCATCAAGTATTTCGGGACATCGCCAAGCAGTTGGTCGACTCTTCACGTGACCAGAGGGCTGGCCTAATTTTGGGTCAAAGAGTCAGCTTTGCCATCCAACGTGGCAACGCTGCGAGCCTTTTGGGCACTTTCCCCACTGACAGCGATGCAGATTAAAGTTTTTGATGCTCATTGAGCTATTTTATTTTTTTGTCCTTTATCTTAAAGTTGTTATTTATACGGACATTATTTCCACAGGAGTTAACTTGGCAACTCCGACACGCCGCGCCGCGTTCAACCAACCCCCGACTATCTCCGAGGAGACGTACACTCGGCACGAGTTAACTACTAGGTTTGCATTCTCGGAGTTCGAACTCGAGTGGAACTTTAGCTTCAACGATGAGGGATGGATACTAAGTAGGTTATATGTTCTTGTCTATAGTCTTATTATTTTCTAGGCCATAACTAAAAAAATACATTGACAGCTGACAGATTACAAGAAGAGAGAATGCGGCCCGCATTCCGAGTTATAAAATAATCGCTGACAGCGCTCACATCGATAATTTGCGTTCCGGTTTAGATATCATGATTATGAATGCTGCGAGCTGTCACCGATTCGCTCACAGTGATATTACTATAGGGCATGGTCGGCGTTATCGCAAGAAGGCGCATGTCATGAACTCATGACGTCATCTATGACGATTCACGGGACATCGTTATCGGGCTCACGCTAACTCGGAACGGGTGTAAACGCGCTCAAATCGGTAACAGCCCAATTCGGAATGCGGCCAGGATGTAATGCAATTACAAGAACTCGTTTTTGTAGGAAAATTAATCTAGTCCCTAATATAGGATCAATGTGTAGCCACAAAATAAATACTTAAACGAGTACACACTGGATAGCTACTATATTGAAATTTGACATTGATACAGTACAGTCATTGCTAAACTAAAACCCTAAGGTAAGGTTTTTAGTTTAACAATGATAAATGAATTTATTTCTGTAAGTAGGTTTTTAAAAACACTTTTACACGTCAAAAATATTTTAAAAACTAGATGAGATCGACGTTTCCTATCTGACTACTCTGAGAAGAAAGGCCGAAACAAACTCAGAGGTCACCGTCTCTTTTAAAGTCCAGACATAATCTTGGTCAGGTCATGTGAAGACCATGTAGATTGATGTCTGAAATGGTCTTTTGAGGAATGTACCACACAGAATGAGTGGACCTGTCCAGTCAGTGCACGCATTTGTCAGTAATTATGCAGCTCAACACATTTGGGTAGGCCGCATAAATTACTCAAACTGCCAGACCATGATTAAAACTAATTTTAAAAATTAAAAATAGACTGAGATATAAAAAACAACAAATCCACACTGCCTTCACATTCACAATAATTAAAATGTTATAATACTTTAAAAAGTAAATTTTCATGTCATTGTATAGTGTGTCAAAGAGTAATAATCCGAGATTAAACTAGAATCAACTTTTAACTTTTAAGAGATAAAAATTGAACAAAATGATCTGACATCATATGAGGACCCTGTAGATTGGTGTCTGAAATGGTCTTTTGAGGAAAGAACCACACTGATTTGAGTGGACCTGTGCACGCATTTGTCAATCATGGTGCAGCTCAACTCAGAACTAAGGAGCTCAACGATTTGACGAACATTACAAAAGAAACGACATTTGGGTAGGCCGCATAAAGTACTCAAACAGCCAGAACATGATTAAAACAACTGAAAAAAAAAAAAAAATACAATGCCCCACATAGTCCTCACATTCACAAAATTAAAATAATATTATACTTTATACAGTAAATATATACATGTCATTTTGTATGTAAAAAGGTACAAAATATTTAAAAAAATTGCATTATAATATTAAACATCAAGATTGTCTGTGTAAATTTATTGGAGCAGCTCAACCCCAAGCCTTCCTGTCCTCAATATAGTCTTTGACAGTATAATAGGCTTTCTGGCATAATTTCCGCTTAATAAAAGATTTGAATTTATTAAGGCTTAGTCCTTGAAAGTGGCTAGGAAGTATATTATAAAAACGTTTACATTGACATTTGAGAATGAGTACACAATGAGTACAGAACACAAATAGACAAACAAATTTATTCCCGTCGATGTATACCTACTTACATCTTTTTGAGACTGACTCTCCTTAATTTTAACGTTGAAGTATGTACCTTGTTAATAAAGTGGAACCGCAGTAGGTACCGTACCTACATGTAAAATATCTAAGATTGTGTATTCAATTACCTATACATGAAATGATAATGCTATAGGTTATTTTCTTCTATTGTCCCTTTAGATAAAGTTTCTATATACGAGGGTAACGAAGAAGTTGGCAACACCGAACTGAACGTAGGATCTCATTACAACACCTCTTACTTTTGTCCAGAACCTATCAGAATTTTAAATAGCAGAGACGGGAGTACCGTCACCATTGATCAAATTCACGTAAGTTCTTGCATGCACATTTAATTCGACCAACTTATCTTTACAACGGCCGTTTTTCGAACTAACATTTTGAACGCGACATGCGATCGGTTTTTGTTTAACTTATTTATTGTCGTTTACAACCAGCGCCACCATTGATGAACAGATAAGTTGGTTGTACTTTAAAGAGATAACGACACATCTACAATTTGACAGTGACAGCCAGCGCCATTGAACTTTTGCGTTGCATTAATTAAATAACGGTTTTTGTACCAATGTGTCTACTTGGGTAGTCTAAATAGTCTAACTAGTCCAAAGGTGGGTATCTGAAAGGATGAGTGAAACCAAATGACTTATACGAGTACTAGAAAGTTA
Organism: Dasypolia templi; assembly: GCA_963555695.1. Lineage (NCBI taxonomy): Eukaryota > Metazoa > Arthropoda > Insecta > Lepidoptera > Noctuidae > Dasypolia > Dasypolia templi. Next base: position 8,139,199 of record OY743166.1, read on the forward strand.
TATTTAATTAAATAAAGGTTAACAATCTTGATTTGACTTTTAACACAAACACTTAATAAACTAATAAACTACTGCTATAATGGTTCAATTGATTTAGACATTGTTGTATGTAAATACATTGGTTTTTAATAGCATTTTATTTTTTAACTGAGCGAATGATTATTATGACATCAAGATTGTTCACCTATGTTTAACTACCTAAACCTTTCTAGCATAGTACACTGTATTTTCATTCAAATTGTTATCACTGATGTGTCGTACGTTTTCTGATCCATTTTGTATTTTTGGAACAGACTTTAAACGAGACGTAATTATATTGCTTTGTACCACTGTCCACTATTGCCTACACGGCATTTTTTCTGTAAAAGGGTTGTGGGGTGATCACTCCACTGATTACATCGTACGTCCAAAGTTGATAGTCACGAAAAGACTACAATTGGTCTGTACGTAAGCAGAATAGTATAATAAGTAATTTTAAAGTTGTGATAAGTATGATATGGCAGAGTAAAGAGCTACACACACACACAAGAGTCCGTAGCCTGGCTGCGTTTCGGTGACCTCTTTAGGGAAACCGAAGGTTTTGTCTGTGCAAATAAGGACGAATTTATGATGACGAACAATTACCGGTGATTTATTGTGAAAGACGGCACGGCACGGTTGACATCTGTCAGTCATGCCACCGTCCGGTCCGGGTGAATCAATAAGACACATTATCTCTGGGTAGAGTACCTGCACAGACACAACCTTGTAGCCCGGATTATCCATCCGCAACTTGCTCTGAAATACAGCCTTGTGGAGTCAGAAGTGCCGTACTACATACAGGCATGTGCCCGACCCAGTTCTCGAAAATTGTAATAACACATTGTACTGGGATCGATCCATCATCACTGAAAGATCCATATTTCAACGCTAACGGGGCCAATACAGTCCGGGGTGCTACTGAGAAATTCCTGATGGAAATACCCACTAAGTGTCAGTTTGCCCGATCCGGGAATCTGCAAGACCACAATTGTCTCGGCAGTAAGCACTCGCGATACGAACACTAGACCAACGAGGTTGTAAAGTGATTCAGATTATCGGGTTTGCTGTGTAGTGATAAGTAGTGTTAAGTGATTATAATGCCCTTATCTTGTTTACCCATCAGGTTGAACCAAGAGTGAATGGATCTTCGGCTAGATTCAGCCCCAGCCGCCACTGCGCGCCGTACTTCAGCTCGGGTATTTTAGCCGCCCTTATGATAACTTTTTTGTGCTTAAGTATCACGATGTATGGAGTTGTGTCTATTTTCGATATCTCCGCCAACGACCGCTTTGATGATCCCAATGGCCAGCCGTTGTCTCATGAGGTGGGGCACATAGACGTATAAAAAAAAGTGAATGCATTTATATGTCTCTAGCTGTAGATAAGGATCAAGGATCTTTTGGCGCGTCGCCAAAATTGCCACTCGCGCAACCATCTTGTTTTTGGAACGAAGTTCTACGCGACTTGCGGCAGGAGTAAACTAGTAGAAATCCTCATGTGACTAAAAAGGGACATACCCCTTGCTCGTCTTAGTAGAATTGTTTAAAATAGAAAGAGATAAAGAGAGAGTTTTCATTGTTTTCGAGGGTGCTAAAGCCTTTAGCGAGGAAAATCAAAACGAAAATCCAAGATGGTGACAACTTTATAAGAGCTTTTAAAAACTTATACTAGATGGCTCTGTATTAAAAACGCGTATTTAATTCGCACGATCTCTCTCTCTCTCACACTGTCTCTTTCTATTATATAAATATGAATGTGCGTGTATCACGTACCTACATAATGTAACTTCGTTCTAAAACTATATTGCGTAAATACATTTCACAAAACAATATTGCACAAATGTTTACCAACAGCGCTCATCAGTTGATGTTATTCGAGCGCCAAAGGATCCTTGAAGCAGTACCTTTATTTAGGTTGCAGCGTTCAGACGTGTATTACGTCTCCGCCGCGAAACCGCAGTAGTTCCGCCATAGTTTGTTCGTTGTACGATTAGCGAAACGACGACATTTTGCTCCGATTTCTCCAATACAACCGACTCTCATGATGTTCCGCTACTCGAATCGCGACATAATGTAGTTAATGTTTTTTTAGCGGAACTCGTTTAGCGGTTTTCCATAATTATTTTAGCGGCGGAGGTTAGGCTAAGGCCCTGGAAGGTGCAGGCCAACGCGTTCAACATGCGTGCGTGATAGCCACATAGCAATAAGTAGGTAGAATATATACCCTGTTGTTTTTAAGTAACTTGTAGTACCTACAGTGCTACATCTTTTATGTGCAAGAATCTTTTAGAACTTATGGCGCTATGATCCGACACGATCCGATACTATAGGTACACCTCTGCCTAACCCTTCTGGGATTACAGGCGTGATGTTGTTATGTTAAGATTTAAAGCGAGGAAGTTCAATTTGTAAATGCAATAGTATGTAATATGATTTCTGTTTCAAGTTTGTGGTTATTAAAAAATAACCACAAACTTGAAACAGAAATCATATTAATAATGGCTAGAGGTTTTATTCGATTGTTCGAACATCTCGATGGTTCTCGATTGTATCGACTTCGACTCGAGTCTGACTCGGGTCTGTTATTGCGACTGGAGCATGGCACGTTCATTCGTGAGTTGTTCCTCGATGGCTTAGAGTTTCGCGAGTTCTTGACTTGCGTTGTGATTGCGAATCCAAAACTATTTCTTCAAGCAATCGAAAACTAGCGGTCGATTCCGATGACTCGAAACAATAAAAACATTTCGATTGTTTTGTAGAACGGCGAGTCGATGGTTTATTTTAATGACTCCGATTCTTTCAATTGTTGCAACATCTCTGAATCGCCGATCGCTACGTAGTTTCAGTATACTATAGTGTACTCTGTGCTACCTAGTTTTAGGGTGGATAAACGGAATAACCGTCTATAATTTGAGATTTTCTATTAATTTAGGAACCGTTACATGTTCTAAATTTGAAACCACTGTCCTTTCACCGTAATATCGGACGCTTCACTCGAATGTTATATATTTTTTGTTTTAATCCACGTTCACATTACAGTGACAAAGTTCTGATCATTCGGTAGACAAGAGAGTGCCGAAATCCTGCATCGTTGAATTAGGTCACTAATGAAATAATTTTCAGACGTTTCACTTCCGTGTGAAAGATGCCGCATTAAAGTGAAGCGTCTGATATCTGCTTTAGACATAGAAGCCGATTGTTTTATTCACTGACTCAATAAACTAAAATTAGAAAATTGCTCATCTTTTATTTCTTTGTTGTCCCACTGGAGGGCAAAGGCCCCCCTTTCCATTTTTCACTCAACTTTTTGTTTATTCAACCGCGACGGCGGCTATGCTCAAAACGAGGGTAGTGTGTGTTTGTGTACCTAATTATTATAAAACCACCATTAAATGGTGTCAATTTACTCATAATTTTATAAAACTTACGAAATCAGCTGTTCCGTAAAAAATATGGATACGCGGAAACATGTCCGAGAATCTAGAGGGCGTAGGAATGGCATTCGCTTCGGGGCGATTCTATTCTACAATCGCTTTCGCTCCACTACGATACTACGCTAACTCATAACTTATGATCACGTGACATTTCGATAGCTTGTCAACCCCATACATTTTTTGTCTTTCCTACTAGCGTCATCGCTAGTCGAATGTTACTTTGTCTTGGCCCTTTGGTTGGATAAACGGAATTTATAGGCTTAGGGTGGATTCTCGGACATGTTTCCTTGTTTCGACAATATGGTAGATAAACGGAATAACGGAAATCTCAGAGGTGTACCATAACACGCACATTTCGCCGCGGTTATGATTAAGTCCCCATGAACCGTTTTTTTGTACTAGCCAACACTGTCCCACTCCTGGGCAAAAGTCTCCCTCCACTCCTTCCATCTTTCGCGAGCCCGCGCGTCCTCCTTCCAGTTTTCACGGAACCCATCCAGCCCGTCCCGCCATCTCCTACGTGGTCTGTGTTTATTTCGGCCCCAAAGTTCGCCCGGCATGCGGCAAACATGTCCTGCCCAGTTCCATTTAAGTTAAGCAGCTTTTTGAGCCACGTACCCAGGCACCGTGCTAGTACTGAGAAATTCCAGATAGAACAATCCAATAAGACTGTCCGACCTGGGTTTCGAACACAAGTCCGCATGCCAAGCAGTAGCGCTTGCGATCACTAGACCAACGAGGCCAGTCCCTAAAAATTTTATATTTCCTTCAGAAAACTCTTCGAACGTTACAAATAAAAATTCAAAAATAATTCTTAGCAGTGTATTTGGTAAAGCTGAACTACCTACTTAACAGTAAACAATGTAGAAATGAAAAAATAATAATTACTAAGAATAAAATTGGGCCGCTATCTGTTGAAAGACCCAAGTTATGAATATACATTGCTATAGATGTACAAAGATCTTTTGGACAGTTGCCAGGAGGAACTAAGGGCCAATTTCAAGTATTACGTAAGTATTTCTTTTTTGTAATTTTAACCCTATGCTTCTGTTCAGGTTTCTTTATTCTTATTGATGAGACTATGATAAAGGATAAATGAATGATAAAGGAATTGAATGCCCATTTAATATTTCATTCAAGCAAATTATCAGCATCGTATTGAATAATTATAATCTTAATTTGTAATATAAAACATTAATGTATGTTTCCTAAATATTGCTAATGCAAATTAAATTACTTTATTTCACACCAACATGGGTACTTATGAAACGTCTATCACCATCCAGACGCCCCCCCTCAACCGCTATAAGCAATGGATGGTTTTTTGAATGGTTTGGAGCATACGTAATACCTACATGAATGGTCCCCTAATGCCGCTATTTTTTTTCTTCATTACATATTACAAAACAAAACACAAATGTTAACTAACCAACAGCGCCCCCCCGTCAACGCAATTCAAGCGCCAAAAGATCTTAGTTGCACTTAGCAGTCCATTCACAGTTAGCTCTGACAGCAGAACCTAATAGCAACCTTAAAGATCATTGTCAATTTGATGGAGTTGTCAATGGCAGCAACCTTATTGCAACAGCAATAAAGATCACTGTGATTTGGACAGTGATGCAAACTCAGAGGTAAAATAACTGAACGGACTCAAGATAAATAATCGGATTTTATAACAGAAAAACATCGTAAATTTTCGGCCAATGTCGGCGGCACATTTCTTTTATTGTAATACTAAACTTAAATGCATTAGTCCTGATGTGTTGACATTCACAAAATGTGCACTGGACATTGAAAAATGTCGTATTTTGCATACGCTACAAAGACTAAAGGATGTCTTATTTAATCAACAGTAAATTACCGTATTATAGCTAAGTATCTGGTAGTCGAAATTTACCTATATAGAAAAAACAATTGGAGAGATTGCCTGCAATCCCTACATACAGTTGCCTGAAGGCTGTTTTAATTTAAAAGAAAATAATGACTACACTAGCGGGCAGAACGATATTACACATTCAAACTGAAATGCTTTGTTTCAAAATTATGTAGCGTATGCAACCTATCGTTAGTACAGTTGCAAAGCGTTAAATATTACACATCGGGCTTCAGAAAGAAACAGTTATGAGTGTCCGGAGACGAAGCTTTATAAAGCCGACTTTTTTAAGCCCAGGTTTGTAAGGGCGTATTTTTATGGCGGCGTTTTCTTTCTCGCAGTGGATTTGTAACGCTCTGCTTAGCGCCGAGAGTTGAAAATTCAACAGTGTGTTTTCTTGTTGCGCTCTGTTGGATTCTCCTCAATGCTCGGATCTATACCGAGAGTTGAAAATCAGGTGCGCGAAGAAAATCGCCCATGCATGCTTGGGCAAATGTGCTATATTTACGACCGGGCACTGCAATTCAGTCCCTACACGATTATGTTGTACGGTAAAACGGGGTGAATAGGGATGCAGGGGTGAATAGAAACGAAACTTTAAAAAGGATTTTAACATTGAAATAATAGAGTTTGTTGCCAACAAGGGCACTTAATCGTTAATTATAATACAGTCAATACATATGCGACATTTTTGGCAACAAAAATAATTATTTCAATGTTAAAATCCCCTTTAAAGTTTCGTTTCGATTCACCCCTGCATCCCTATTCACCCCGTTTTACGGTACTGTCACAACAGCCTAAATTCAATGATGAGACTTGCGGTCATATAACATTTTGGGTGAAATACTAAATATCTGAATTTAAAAAAATACGAAATGTTTTAGACTGTTTGAGTAAGCAGTAGGATAAAACAGGCGGAGTTTCTGGGTTTAAACGCTAAGTTCTTACGTCAAATGTCAATTTGATAACCATATTGCTTAGCGTAGCAATTAAGTCCAATTTACACGGTCCTATTTAATTGCCTGTGCCATTCTAAGGCAACAATAAAAGTGTTTAGACGATGCTAGTCATTTGTTGCTTCAATTTGGCACTGACACCACCACCTTTGGCGTGGAGCACCGTGTAAATGGGGCTTGAACGATTCATTCCTCTGTTGACAATTTATATTGATCTGTAAAGTTGTAATTTCAATAAGAGGTGAAGGACTTCAGGAGATTGTAATAAAAAAAAGTTAAATTATTTATAATTTAATAAAAATAACGGCTGCAAGTCCCATCTTACGACTACTAGGAAACCACAAGCCCATTTACACTAAATAACAATTTAATCATTAATTCTAATGTCTAATTTAAAATGGCGTCTACATGTGATTAGAAAATGTGAAATATTGGCCTACTGGAATTTTTGTAGACACATTTGCATTTTCTCGTGATACGTATGTTACTGCAACGCAGCGGTATGATAAAATAATATATTTTATAATACCTACGTGTGGCAATCCGACTCATTGCACAGGACCTAATTTGATGACCATTATTCGTCAAACGTCTCGCTTAAAGTGTGTGGAACTACGCGATGGAAGTCAAAACTTACGACTGGAGCCGAGTATACGCGATTCAGCGCCGAGTAAAAAAAAAACAAAAACCGCCAGTCCCTTTTTTTGCCATGATAAGTCTTATGAGCATCTCCAATACCAGAGGCGTTTGCGCAGGTACACTGCTATCACAGAAACAAAACTAAACTGCCTCATGCGCTGCCGAGTACTAAGAGAACAAACCAAATGCCAGTTTTTCTTGTACATTTTTTTTTTACTTGAAGAGATTTGACAGGAAAATGTTACCACATTGGGCCACTGTGTATTGAGTCGTTTTCGATGAAACATGTGTGAGTAGACAATAGTTTGTGCCTACCCTCAAAAGAAAACTAGTGATGAATCAATCATACATACATTGTAATTTCATATTTTCATAACAATTCCAGTTAAAATTGGTAAGCCAATGAACTAGGAAATAGGGCCGGCAGGCTTATAAATTTAAATACACTAGTGATCTATGAATCTATGCCTCTGAGAGCACGTTAAGCTGTTGATCCCGGCTGTCATTCGTAATCGCATTACAGTCGTTACAGGTAGTCGAAGCTCGAAAGTTTGACAAGTCTTACCGAGGGGTACCATGTTACCCAGTAACTGGTTTGTCGACGTCGGGACTGGAAGCAGACCCCAATAGTGTTGGGTAACTCAGCACATGTGCTAGCACAGTTGTTGCTACTCACTTGGTTAAAAAGAGTCACTCACTCATTTCATTTTGATGTGCTAGCACACACCACAGATTAGCTACACAGAATATTTTGTATCGTATTGTGAGTTTTGAACGAATCGTAATCACTCTCCCTTTCTCTTTCCCTCATCATCACTCGTGCGAGCTGTGTGACGCGCTCAACCGATTAGTCACCGCCTCACCAGCTCATCGCGTGTGCCAGCCAAGCCAACTCTATTGAGTATGTGTGCCGTGTCGTGTTGTCGTCACTATAAACCACACATCACACTCGCGACTCGGAAAGTCACGCAACTCACTGACACACTCACAGCACGTACGTGTTCCCACGCCACCGCAGCCTCGCCTCATTCGTGGTAGCACAGTGTGCTAGTACACTTTGTAAAAAGAGTGCCTCGCACGATCCTCATTTTAAAAGAGTGTGCTACCTATCTCTGGACCCCAACATAATTTTACTTAGTCATCGTTAGACTTTTTTCTAATAATGAATATATATATTTGCTCACAACGAGGACCGACTAGTGAGTCGCAGGAATCCGCTGGATGCGAGAACCACAAGACGGGCCGTTGTGACGATGCTTAGGGGAGCCCCATGTCCACCAATGGACGTCTTCCGACCCTTAGATCTCGCTCAAAACCTTACCAACCTTAACTGGAATTTCTACCAAAAAATCATCTGTATCAAGCATACCGTAAAGTATTAGTATGGAGTGACATCGACCAATCAGAAGTGAGCTTTATGACCCGACGCCGGCGCTCGGCCAATGAGAGACATTCTTCTTTATACGTCACTCTATACTAAATACTTACACATACATTAAAAGGTGTTACATTATTAGATTTGCGACTTTAGGGTAGATAATTTACGTCCGGACATTAATATTCAGCTAGAATTTACAAAACATCTGCGTACATAGATAATATATTTCATAATAATATTTTCCTGCTTTCTGTACTATATATTTATGTTAAATATTAATGTATTAAACACATAAACCTGCCAGAATAAATTCTTAAAATGACTTTGTATTCTACCCATTTATAAATGATGACGTTACCCTTCAAAGACGTGTCCCCTAATAATGTAGCACGTTATTATAAAACCGATCGACTATCATTCTTGTACGCTGATGCGAGCACACCGCGCTAGTCGAGTACTGGAAGTACAACACAACTATGTGACACTTAGTCGAGTAAACTAAACTGAGTGTAAGTTAGTTAGTTCTTTTCTTCTTTCTTCTCTTGATTCTGTTGATCGGTTGATTGTGTTGTCTGCTGCTGCTGGCCTTCGCGTTCGGCTGCCATCTGGAAAACAAATATTTTTGTTTAAATTTTTTCAGTCCCACAAAATGGACCGATGTCCTGGTGAAGGCCGCTGGATTCCGCTGGATGTGAGAAGCACTAAACCGGTATTAGTGGCGACGCTTGGGGGAGGCTTATGTCCAGCAGTGGACGTCTTTCGGCTGGAATGATGATGATGATGAACTCTGTGGTTTTTATCAACTAACTTATGGTTCACAGACATGGTCTTTGCCAAATCAGCAGAGGACCTCTGCTCGAGGTTTGACAAAGAGCAATGGAACGGAGAGTTCTGGGTATGAAACTTGGAAGACCAGTTTGGTTAGGAATACAACAATATTAGTTCAACTACAAAAAATACTGTATGCCACTCGGAATGCTGCCACGCTTAAAAATCTCTTAATGAATGGCAATCAACATCGCCGCAAGCACAGACAGCGGGATGACCTGGATGATCATCGGTCGCGAATCATATGTTCTTCAACATGAAACCTCACACTGACCTGCACATTGCAAATAACGTAAAAAAACTTGAATTTCGCGGGCAACCTTGCGCTTGCGCATTATTGGTGAAAGAGAAAGATTTTCATGACGGCTATTATGAATGTGGAACCGCTCTTCTAGGAAACCGTAGCTAAACTGGGTTGTGGGGATAAGATAGGCAGTGGCACCATGTAAAATACAACACTGCGGAGTAGTTGCGTAACACACAAAAACCCTTCACCATGTTGAGAGCAGTGGTAGTGAAATAATTTACACAAAGTGAAGCGCCTGTCTTGGCGAACGCACGCCCTACAGCTCGTATGTCGCGGCCGTTACCACTGGGCCACCACTGCTCTCAAAACGGTGTGAAGGTTCTAACCAAAAATTCGAAAACATGTGACATCGACCAACGCGCACTGGGCCCGCGTGGTGGATGGCCCCACTCCCTCTTACCGATAGGAGGTCTGTGTCCCAGTTGCTTTTTATTTTGACAGTTCAACAACATTAATTGCGTCTCGTTTTGGGGGACCATCTAATGTAATTTTGACCTTCAAAAAGTGCTGATTCTCGGCCTTTGAATAAATTACATTAAATTTTAATGTCCCACTAAACGCACGACGCCGTCGCGGCATGCCGAGACGAGGTTGACTCCTACCGATAGGACTGGCCGACAATATCGAAAGACAGAATTGTGTGGAAAAGGGAGAGGGAGGCCTTTGCCCTGCAGTGGGACAATACTGGCGAGTTAGTTAGATTTTAATGAATGTGTCGTCGTGAGTACTTTGTACTAGTCACAAATCGTTCAGCTCGCTTCGAAGAACTAAGCCGTTTGATTTAGAGACTGCTTTTATTTAGCACACTTGCTTGACCAACCCGCTTTTAAGAAGGCAAGATGGCTCAAATGTGTGCATGGTTTTGTTAATGATTTTCACGGAAATTAGTGAAAGAAATCAATGGATTTGTGATATTTTACGAATAAGTTAGTAATGGATTATGTAGACAAAGCCACTTTTGACAAAAACCCCTGGAAATCGGACGGAACTTTGAAGTTCTATTACGATATTAGCGATATCACTGTCGCGCTGTTTCCAGTGAATATGTGCTAAGGTAATTAACTGCTAAGTTTGAAGAGATGATTAGAGAAGATGTAGAAGATGATATGGCTGGGAAGGCGGGAGATCACACAAATGATGGCTGATAGAGATGATAGTAATTGGTGCCGATTCTCTTGTACACCGAACTAAACTATCACTAAAATTCCTTACTTTTTACTATGAAAATCTTGAAGCTATTCTGCGAAAAATAATCTCTAAATTTAAAAATAATTTTGACACAACTATAATCGAATTTGACAATCGCGAGTCCACGTGTTTTTTTTCTTCTTTTGGTTTCGCAACGTCTTTGTTAGAGCCTGGGGCAGCGTCGACGTGATATGGAAGTTTTGACTTTTTGTGTGGTAAATATAAAATAAAAATATCAAAATGTAGAGATTTGGGTGGTTTCAGAAATACAAAGGGGGTCGAAATTTTCATTATTTTTGTGATAGGACACACCGTTTTCGAGATATGAGCAAAAAAAGAAAAAAAAGTTAAAGTACCGTTTTTGCACGTCTGAAGTCGAGGTGTTGGTGTGAATTTTAGTCCACGCCACCTAATTTTATTCCACACCTTTTTAATCGCGATTACAAATAGTCAGATTCATGTTCAGATTTAGTTAGACAATCATATTTTTAGTTGAAAAACGTAAAATTCAGAATAGCAAAATTGCCATTTTCACTAAATTAATAACTCAGTGCAATCTTAGTGCTGACAAACTAAAATATAGTTAGGTTGTGTCACTATAGTCAATTTCAGAATGGAAAATCGTCATTTGACAGAATTAAACCAAATTTTAGTGATTTTTAGTCTAGTTTAGAGGCATTTGTGACAAGAGAATCGGCACCATTATATGGAATAAAAAGACTAATTTTGCCCCCAAATAAATAGGATAAGTACAAGAGGGCGAAGATGATGCCAGTCTGTGAAGTTTCGCCAACTAATCAAAATAGGTTCTGTATATGGCATGTATCAGAGTGGTGAGGTTATCACGAAAAATTACAAACTGTACCATACAAAACTTCAATACCTACTCGACCCAAATGTATGGGACCACGGTATAGAAAATACAAGTGGAAGTGCCCACGCAATCACTTATTACACAACCTTCGTCAGTTGTAATAAGACTTAATTATGTAAGAACAACAGATCCAACTTTGACGAAATGCTTATTTGTTGTTCACACAAAATTACGACTTATTGAAGTTGTTATTAATTTATATATTTTTCCGCATAATTGTGACACACGTGGGTTTACTGACGGGCACTTCCACTTGTTTATTTCTATTCCGTGAACGGGACGGCTGATTTCTTTTTTTTTTTGGTCCTTTGGAGAAAGATGTTCGAAAATGTATGAAGCCTGGGCCAGGTCCTTGTACACTATACTTTAAAAAAAATTGTTTTTTCTAATTTTTTTTGAGGTAGTGTACATAGACCTGGCCCATTTTGAAATATCTTTGACGACACCTTTCTAAAACATGCTGTTTTTTACCCAGCGAAATATTGGGAGTCCTTTTTTCGTCGAATGTTTCATCTTTTGTTGTGCTGCAACCAACCCGCATTATCAGCCTATTATGTTCCCACTGCTGGGACACAGGCCTCTTCTCTATGAGAGGGTGTGGGCTGTAATCTACCACGCGGGCCCAGAGCGGGTTGGTAGATGTATGTCTTCGAATTTTTGGTTCTAAGACATGCCGGTTTCCTCACGATGTTTTCCTTCACCGTTTTGAGAGCAGTGGTGATGGAATAATTTACACATAGTAAAGCGCCTGTCTGGGTTCGAACCTACGACCTACAACTCGTAAGGCGCGGCCGTTACCATCGGGCCTCCGCTGCTCTTCCAACCAAACCCCACTGTGGTGAAACTCAAACTAAAAGTTTATATTTCAATTAAACCAATTAAAGGCACTTTTTTACTGTCGATGGTCAGTCAGAAAGATGAAGCTAGTTGCCAATTCCAAAGCGTAGTCGGCTCCTATGGAGAAGAAAGGGCAAGAAACTCCATAGACATAACATAACATCACGCCTTGTTTCCCCGAAGGGTTGGGCAGAGGTGTACCTATAGTACACCCACATTTCGCCAGTTATGTTTTTAAGTCCCATGTAATAGGGGGCGAGCCTATTGCCATCAACCGGGCACAAATCCAGACTCCGGGCTGCTACTGAGAAAATCCATAGACACTCTTCGAAATTAAAATATTGGTTATTTACAACATTCAAGTTGAAATTATATATGTGAGAACGATGTAGAAAGACGTGCCACTTTATAAGCTTCCATAGTTAAAAATACATATATATTAAGATAATTAAAATCAGCAGTGGCAGCAAACGGTCGAACCCAATAACGTGCTTCCATAGTAAAAAAAAGAATAATAATTAGATATAAAATTAGACTATCAGAGGTAGCAATCTGTCTGAGGTTATTGGGTTTGGAAGATGACCAGTCCCTACTGAAGGCGCCCGTCGAACATGATGCATGGATGGTATAAGTCTGGAAACGCCAACCCGTCTTGAGCAAGCGTTGTTACCAATGCTTGTGCCATCTCTATAAGGGAAGAGGCTTTTGGCCTACAGCAGTGGAAACATTATGCTGTGCTTACCTTCTTGTAGGCTTGCTCGAACAGCTTGAGACTGGCCTGCTGCAGTGTGTTGGTGGCTGTGCGGATCTCCTCAGGGTCAGCTGTGTCCTTCTTCGCGAGCAGCTCACGGAGTTTCACGATGTCTTCACGGAGTTTGTCGCACTGTTGGCAGAATATTGTAATTAATATATACAGGGTCAAATTTAATTAGTGTTGATTTCACCAATGAAACTGAACGCGATCAGCACTTCTAAATCCAGTTCACGAGCTGTCAGTGTCAATATTCCATGTCAATTTTGACACTGATAGCTCTTGAACGCGTTTTTATCGTGTTTAGATTAGTGCAATGTCCCACGGTTTCTAGGAAAGTGGCGTGCGCGTGGCACGCGACTAGCTGGTACCGCGACTACTCTCGCACCGCTGCAAAAGTGTACCGCGCACTGGCACGGACACCGATCGGCGGTGCTTATACTATTATAATTTTATTAATTAAATTGGTTACATGTAAAAAGTTTGTAAAAAGGTCTGCATTCGCACTTGAGTTCCGTCCTGTCCCTGAACCCCCATATCTGTGAAGATTGTCCTTGCTCTGGCCGACAAGGGTTCAAAGTCTTACATTTAATACTTTTGCAGATGTTTCACTTACATCTATCTGAGGAGCAGGCTCTTGGCTTGTCCATCTCAAGTCTCAGTGTCGTATAAAACGCCTCGGCCTTGTTGAACACATGGACTTGTTCACGACTGTTTGTTTTAAATTGCCACTCGCGGACCCCGTATAACCATCTAACTTATTTTGCATGAAGCTGTTGGTCCTGAGCCTGATCTATCCACAGTCGTGTCGGATTTCCGTCCCATCGCACTATTAGAGTGAGAGAAGAGTGAGTGCGCACTTGTGCACTATAATATCTTCCGCGTCGATGGCTAGTCTCCGTTGAGATTGACCGCCACGGCCGAAACTCGGTCTGGACGACTATTTTACATATAAAACTGTTGCAGATAGTCCACTCACCTCTTCCTGAGGCAGCTGGCTCTTGTACTCGTCCATCTTGGTCTCCGTGTCGTGTAGAATACCCTCGGCCTGGTTGGACACCTCGACTCGCTCGCGCCTCTGCTTGTCTGTGGCAGCGAACTGTTCGGCGGCTTTCACCATGTTTTCAATCTCGTCTTTGGATAGTCCGCCTGATGACTGGATCACGACTGTTTGGGGAAAAGTTGATGGTAAGTCATACTTTTGTAAAAGTTCTATAAATAAATCGTTTTTAGTTGAACTTGTGTTGCATCGCTCAACCTGAATAGTATTTCGATTTGATATAATTCTTTTGGGACAGATCATAATAGAAAGGCTTTGGGATTCTCAAACTCAAAACATTTAGGTATTTCAATTAAACCAATTAAAGGCACTTTTGAACTGTCAAAGAGTTGGTCAGTTAGTAAGTTGAAGCTAGTTGCCCATTCCCAAATGTAGATCTCTATGGAGAAGAATGGGCACGAAACTCCAAGAACACTTCCTACTAATATTATAAACATTTGGCACACAGATAGTTTAACCTGGATTAACTCATAGAGTAATTTTTATGCCGATACTCCCACGGGATCAAGATAGAAACCGCGGGAAGCCGCTAGTTTTTAAAATCAATCACAAATAAATCAAGATATTACAAAATCATGGATACATTATTCTTGTTGCTTATTTATGTGAGGATGGTGTAAAACACTAAAATGAAGAAACAATTCAAAATTTAAGATTAAAAATTTTCCTTGGTAGTTAAGAGATGACCTGTCTCAACGTTCACAAACATGACACGCGTCACCATCAGTGAGTCATTCTATTCAGTAATGTTGTGCATGTAAACTTGAATAAATAAATGTAATGTCCCGCGGTTTCTAGGAAAGCGGCGTGCAAGTGGCACGCGACTAGCTGGTACCGCGACTACTCTCGCACCGCTGCAAAAGTGTACCGCGCACTGGCGCGGACACCGATCGGCGGTGCTTATACTATTTTATTAAAATACTGGTATCTAGCTGCGTCCAACACCAAATAGCTGGGAAAAGGCTGGCAGATGATGACTCTCTCTGGCCTATAAGGGCACCGAGTAAGAGAAAAAAACCGCGACGGGATTTAATCGCAAACTGGCAACGCTCTGCATAGCGCCGAGAGTTGAAAATCCAACAGTGTATTTCCGACGCTGGGTTGCACTGTGTTAGATTCTCACCGCTTGGCTCAACACCGAGAGTTGAAAATCCAGTGCGCGATAAAATTCCGCCGCGATATTTTTACGTTGTATAACGGCTTTACGAATTACAATGAAAATTGGCAGAAAACAACCTGGGGTCGGCCATAGGATACTTTCAATCCCTGTAGTAAGTGCAACGAGGGCGAAGTCACAGGTAAAAGCTTGTATGGTATTGATAGTTTAACTCACCAAGAAAGGACAACTTTTCCTGGTGCCACTCGGCGTGTATGAACATGGTCAAATAAAGAGCACTATGTGGTCATCTTAAAACGTGGCGTTCTCTAGTTTCTACCTACCCATATGTGGACATAGCGTAAATTTATGAAAGTTTACTCATACTGTTGCTCTTTGCCGGTGTCACGCGGCGTGTATGAATTGAGACTAAAAATAAGGATTATGTGGTCATCTTAAAACGTGGCGTTCTTTAGCATCTAACTACCCCAATAAGGGCAAAGCGTGAACATATCAAAGACTACTCACTCTGCTGCTCCTTGCCGGTGCCCTTGTCCCTGGCCGACACGTGCACGATACCGTTGGCGTCGATGTCGAAGGTGACCTCGACCTGCGGCACGCCGCGCGGCGCGGGCGGGATGCCGACGAGCGAGAACTGTCCCAGCATCTTGTTGTCGGCCGCCATCTCACGCTCGCCTTGGTGGACTTTGATCTCGACTTGGGTTTGGCCGTCGGCAGCTGTAGGGAATTTGGTTGGTTATTGAAGTAAACTTGATTACATTCTGGATTTACAACAATATCAAAATCATGGATGTGTAAAATAACGCATAATAACACGATCCGGTAATCTGACTCTAAGAATGCTGTGCTCCATTACTCGCTGGCAAACCTTAAGCTTGAACCTCTGCTGAAGTATCATAATCATAATATTTTATTTATTATATTTTATATATATTACTTTGTCAACCACCAGGTGCGGTGAGGATAGGGGGTGTGCACATGTCCATTAATTTGCCTTTATATCAAATTGGTAGGTCTCTTTTTTTTCTTGTCTGGCTTGAGAGAGGAGGGAGGCCTGAGGAAAGAGACTATTCGGCCGAGGTTTGTTATCAACATATTCATCATCATCAGCCTACATTAGTCCACTGCTGGACATAGGCCTCCCCTAATGAGCGCCATAGCGCCCTGTCTTCAGCTTGACGCATCCAGCATCTGCCTGCAGTCTTTCGCAGCTCGTCATCCCACCTGGCCGGAGGGCGTCCTTCGTCAAGAACTCGTTTACCCCAGCGGTTGTCGGTTCTTCGCGAGATATTTCCGGCTCACTGCCACTTCAGCTTGTTCATTCTTTGAGCTATGTCGATAACTTTGGTTCTCTGTCGGATGTATTCGTTGCGAATTCTATCCTTCAGAGATACTCCGAGTATAGCTCTTTCCATAGCTCGCTGAGCGACTTTGAAATGGTTTGTTATACTATCCTAAAAAAACTCTTTGAAACTTACCAGTAGAGAAAACTTGGCTCTTCTTAGTCGGTATAGTGGTATTCCTGGTGATCAGCTTGGTGAAGACTCCTCCAAGGGTCTCGATACCCAGAGACAGAGGTGTGACGTCGAGTAGCAGGATGTCAGTGACGTCACCGGCTAGGACTCCGCCCTGCACGGCGGCGCCGACGGCGACGGCCTCGTCCGGGTTGACGGCGCGCGACGGGGAGCGCCCGAAGATCTCTTGGACTGTTGTTTGTACCTGGGGAGTAGGAAATTGTTGTTCAATTTTATTTTAGGATTGGTTTAGGCGTGGCTGTGGAGACACGGACAGAAATATACACTTTTACTGTAAGCCCAAACAAAAATAGAGAGAAAATAGTATTATGAATTATCTGAGAAGTTATTGCACTTTTAGGGATATGAGGAACAGGGTGTAAAGTTCACTCATACTCGTGGAAAAGGGAGGATCCTCCGACCAGATTGATGTCGTATCTGGTGGGCAACTGCCCGATGATTGTTGTCGGGAAGTTGTATATATGCTAGCAGCGCGGTAAACTTTGATTGCGCGATGTGGGATTTGTGTGATGCGTTGTTCGCATGTGGCGGTGTAGATGCCGCCACACACTTTTTATGAAAAATGAATTTCTCCATGTTTCAGACTAAACATCACAGTAAAAAGCTATTTATATTCATGAGTACATAAATAAATGATAGTCAATGAATTCAAATTTGTTGGCTAATTTTGTTCCCACATCTTGAGCTATCCTTTCTTTTATTGTTTCTGCTGCTACAAGCCAAAGAAAACAACTTAATTTGTTTATTTCCCTTGTCTATACAAATAGGGTTGAAATGTATAAATAAATGTGTGTGAGCGTATAACCCGACCTTGTACAGACACGGCCGGGGAATATAGCCCCAGTTCAATCTGGCACCCGTCTGATAGACCGCCTAGACAGCCATGAGGGACTGACATCGGCTTGTGCTGTTAAGGTGCTTACTATAGCTAGTTGGCGGAGTCAATCAATCAATCTGGATCTGGGGTCTGGATTTGTTTCCGAAACATGGCAACTGCCACCACACCCTCGTTAATATAATATAATAATCACTGTTCCTTGAAGATTTGAATCATAGTATTTGCTCCCACTGTACTTAGGTCTACTAGAGACCTGTGTATACGGTGCTTTCTATGAGCGAATGATTCGGGATGTGTAAGCTCACAATTATCTCTAACTGTGAGTGAGCTTACCACATCTCGAATCATTCGCTCATAGAAAGCAGTGAGGGACACAAGCCCAAGTTACTTCATTGTTTTTGGTAAAACCAACACAAACAGCTATCAAAATACCCTCTTGTGAGGAGCCACAGGGTCAGATGATATGCTTACCTTGGGCATGCGGGTCATGCCGCCAACCAGCAGTACTTCGCCGATGTCAGATCGCTGCACCTCGGCGTCCTGTAGGGCGCGCTGGCACGGAGCTACCGTACGCTTGATCAAGTCGCCGACTAACGATTCCAGTTTTGAGCGGGTCATCTGTTGAGGAGAGGTTTGTATTATAAATCTTAATTTTTATCATCATACTCCTTCTTCTTATTCCAATTTGAATAAGGTTGGTAAGAAAAAGCATTTGTTTGGGTTTCCTAAGAGAGTGGTGCCGTCAAAACTATACTAAGATGTTTAACTCGACTGCGTCAAAAGACGCTCGCTTTACGGGACGGCTGTAATTTTGGGGCCTTTATATGATGGCAGCGTTTTATTGGGAAACTCGTGCTTAGGCAGTCTTTGAAGTCATTTTTCTACCCTTATAATCAATGTATCCATTGCGTCTTTAGTATTATGGGATGTATTTTCAAAACCTATACGCGACTGTAGGGTTCAAATCCAGGAAAGTACCAATTTGATGTTTAATTCATATGTACTTCCTGAGTTTATCTTGGACATCCTTGACATTACTGAAGGAAACGTCGTGAGGAAACCTGGACATAACAAAACATCACGCCTTGTTTCCCCGAAGGGTTGTGCAGAGGTGTACCTATAGTACACCCACATTTCGCCAGTTATGTTTAAGTCCCATGTAATAGGGGGTGAGCCTATTGCCATCTACCGGGCACAAATCCAGACTTCGGGCTGCTACTGAGAAATTCCAGATAGAAAAACTCAATAACACGTTGCCCGACCTGGGAATCGAACCCAGGACCTCATGCTCAGCAGTAGCGATTGCGACCACTAGACCAACGAGGCAGCCTGGACGTATAGCTTATATGCGTCTGAAATCGCCAAGTCGTCTTGAGCAAGGGTGGTGATCAATGCTCGTGCCTTCGCAGTATGAAAAGTGTCCTGCAGTGGGACAATAACATCCTAGGCTCTCGGAGTACGAGGGGCCGAAGCCAACACGCAGAGGCCCCTTAGACAATTTTAAGTGTTTAAATTATACGCGTCCCTATCGAAGACCTTTGCTGGACTGGCTGTTATGTTTATGTAAAAAAAAAGTAGAGAGTGATCACTTATAATGATTTGGCTTGGCTTTTTATTTATTGTTGCGTTGGTAAATTAAGATATTAGAAAATGAAATAACTTATAATGACTGCCAAACCTCAGTGTAAAAATAGATTGGCAGTAAGCCATCTTGGTCTATTTAATATCAGAAAGTCATTAAGAATTCGTTTGCACTTTCTTTGTAAGTTTGTATGTAGGGATCTCTGGAACTATCGGTAGGATTTGAACAGTTTATTTTTGCATTTGATAGTCCAGTAGGGCTGATGACAATTTTTTAAATTTTTATCTCAAAATTATCATTTCCAAATAGTGCAAACCATATTATAAAAAGTGTAAAAGCTTAAAAAAATGCCAATTTATAAACCGTATTAAAATAAGTATTAGACAAGGACAGCACTATCGTAGAAGTGACGTCACGACTAAGTAACTTCATACTTAGCTGCATTATAACTTTGCTGCATTTTGACTCATCGATTGATAGCGGTATCCTAACACAAACAAAATTTGTTAATTCCGCATTACAAACGGATGAAGTCACACAACAGTCAGCATGTTTTCGTGACTAATAAAGATACTGCTTTAGAATCACATAAAATTGTAAATTCATTGTCAGCATGTCTTCCATTTAAAATGAGTATTTGTCATCAGAATGTGTGTGGAATTAGCAATAAGAAAAATGAATTGTCAATTTATTTAGAAACGCTTGAAAGAAGGGTAGACTATGTATGCTTAAGTGAACATTTCTTGAATGATAAAACTGTAAATTTATTAAATATAGAAAACTACAATCTTGTCTCTTACAATACAAGAACTAAAAAGAAAAGGGGGGGAACCTTAATCTTAGCGTATACAGACAGAAAAGTCGAAGTTGTAGATGTAATAAATAAACTGTATAGGGTTGAAAGTTTCGAAATTTGTTGTGTAAAGGATATTAGTTCAGGTCTCTATCTGTGTTGTTGTTATCGTAATCCCAATGATAAGAATTTTAATGATTTTATGATAAGCTTAGAAAAACTGCTGGAGCATTTATTTAATAGGAAGTGTGTAATTTGTGGGGATTTTAATATCGACCTCCTTACAGAGAGCAGAAAACGAACTGAGTTCATTAGCCTGTTGACATGCTATAACTTTAGACATCTAGTTAATACTCATACGTTTATGCGCAATAACTCTTGTTCCTGCATAGATAACATTCTAACTAACTTACCTGATGACTGTGTAGAGGGATGTGTAGTAGACCACAATGGCTTGGCAGATGGACACGGAGCTCTACTGGGTGAATTCGCTTTCGAAAATGTTATAAATAACTTTGATGAAAACAATCATATTATAGTAAATAAGAGAGTTTTTAATTATAACAATAGTGTGAATTTTGGGCAACGAATACTTGAACATAACTGGAGTGATATGGGAATCAACACATTTTTGAAGACTTTTGTTGAAGTATTTCATTACAGTTTTAGAAAACGTAAACAAAAAATTAAATTAAGACGTCATTTTCAATTAAAGTGGGTCACAAGAGGTGTGAAGACCTCGAGTAAAATGAAACGATTATTATGCTCTTGTGGAAATAAACTTGATGCTAGTGTCCTCAACTACAAAAAAAAATATGTTAGAATTTTTAGAAGGGTAATTTCCAATGCAAAAAAACTTACAGTCAGTGAAAATATTAATCAATCAAAAAACTCAAGTAGGGAAATTTGGCGAGTTATAAATAAGAGTACAAACAGGGTTAAAACATTGCGGGAGGAAGTGCGACTTAAAATACATAACCTAATAATAGATAACCCAGAGGAAGTAGCTGACATTCTAGTAAAGCAATTCGACCACAAGTGCATAATGCCTGGTAATGATGGTCAAGACGCAGTCGTCTTTCTTCAACAAAGCACGGAAAGAGTGGAAAACGATATGGAAATCTCGCTTACCACTCCGGGTGAAATTTCAAAAATCGTGAATGGTATGCAAAATAAGAAATCTTGTGGCTATGATGAAATGCCAATATCAGTAATAAAAGACAATTTACCAATTTTATCTGAGCCGCTCTCGACTTTTTATAATAAGTGTATTGGAGAAGGCATTTTCCCGGAACAACTTAAAATTGCTAAGATCGCCCCAATTCATAAAAAAGGCACAAAAACGAACCCAATAAACTATAGGCCCATATCTTTGTTGCCGACCTTGGCAAAAATTTTTGAAAAAGTTTTAAAAGAACGCTTAGGTAGACATCTTAATTTAAATAAAGTTATTAACTTTAGACAATTTGGATACCAGAAGAATGTCGGTACAGGAGATGCTATTTACATGTTATTAAATGATGTAATTAATAAAATAAATTGTAAAATGAGGGTAGCTGGTATTTACTTGGATTTAAGCTCGGCTTTTGACACGATTGACCATAAACTACTCATCATCAAAATGGAGCACTATGGCGTAAGAGGTATAGCTTTACAACTCTTCTCTTCTTATCTCAGAAATAGAAAAATGTTTGTCGAACTTGATTCCACTAAACCAAACGGATATAAAAGTAACTACAGGTCATCTATGTTAAACATTACAACCGGCGTGCCTCAAGGATCAATTTTAGGCCCTTTATTATACATATTATTCACTAATGACCTAATCAATTTCATATATAAACGGTTACCGGGCATACAACTTGTAGTTTTTGCGGATGACACAAATGTTGTTGTTGCAGCTAACGATATCCAAGACCTTACTGTGAAGGTGAATGCAGCTCTAGAGGCCTTTCATTCTTGGTTTAATGCGAATATGCTGATGATAAATACAACTAAAACCAACGTTATGTTATTTAAAACAACTGCCCGTAATAAAGACACTATGGCCATTGAACTTGACAAAGTTAAAATAGAGCTTGTCAGGGAAGTCAAGTTTTTAGGAATTTTTATTGATGATTTGTTAAATTGGAAGATGGAATTAGCGGCATTGGATTCATCTATATCTTCTGCTTGCTATGCCTTAAGAACTCTTAGGGATGAAGTGAGCATAAAACATTTAAAAATGGTATACTATGCGCTGGTTGAGTCCAAACTGAGGTATAGCATACAGTTTTGGGGAAACAGCTACCAGTACAACTGGCATAGGGCATTCATACTCCAAAAACGAGCGCTCCGAACCATGGTCCGCATTTCTCAACGAGACACCTGTCGACCATATTTTAAAGAACTTGGTATTCTCACAGTACCTAGCCTTTACGTAGTAGTACTGTTGAACAGCTTTAAAAAATATCTTTATGACTACGAAACAGATGATGACAGGCTGGTAAGGGAAAAAACGCGTAGAAAAGACTTTGGGAACAAAATCACCCCGGCTTTTGGAATAGTTAAGCATAGTCCACAGTATCAGTCAGTTAAAATATTTAATACGTTACCGCTAGAGTTAAAAAGCATATTGTACACGGGCTCATTCAAGGCAAGGCTCAAGGCATTCCTATTGGAAAGATGTCTCTACTCATTAGATGATCTGTAATTCTAAATGTTTTATTTTATTTATTTTTTCAAACTGACATGTATTATTTGTTTATGGTGTTTTATTGTGTTCCGTGCTCATGACATCTTTAAATTATTATTATTGTTTTTCGTTTGGATTTCTACTATTTTTGACTTAATGACTTGTTGTTTTGTGTTTGGATGGTATTTTAATCTAAATAATATTTTATAATTTTAATTGAATTGCTTTTATTGTATTTGTTATTGTTTCATGATGTATTATATTCGAACGCAATGTGAATTGTTACTGAATAAATTGAATTGAATTGAATATATGTGATATGTTATTTAGATGTAGGTTAAGATTTAGGATATAGTGTGTTTTTTTACAGGATGGTTATGGATTTAGCATGTAAGGCCTCTCTATAGCATTGGATCGCAGATCTGTAATGGTAGTTGTGGGTAAGATTTACGTAAATAAATAAATACTAGCGCCATACATTGTCCGTACGTTCGTAAAGGGGTCGAATACAAGGCCGCAATGCGATAGTCGTCATGGACGTTTTTGTATATTCTAAAGTGAAACACCAGTGCTTGCTCCACCTTTGTTGCACTGCTGCTATGGAGTGGTCACCATTCTCTTGAGAAGCCAACTCAAATGGAAGTATCACGGTCAACTACGGCTAAAAAGTCCTAAATACCTTGAGGTTCATGTGCTTAGGTCCAGAAGCGTCCATGGTCAGGTACGGAAGGTTGATGTCGGTCTGCAGAGAGCCTGACAGCTCGATCTTGGCCTTCTCAGCGGCCTCCTTCAGACGCTGCATGGCCATCGCGTCTTTACGGATGTCCAGGCCTTGCTGTGAAAGGTAAATCATGTTTATATAAAGGAAATCTTTCGTGTAAAACATTACCCTCCTTTTGGGTTTTGCTACAGTAGGGTTAATAAGTAATCATATTTGGTAAAGGAACGAAACGCGAGAGGTATGCGATTTTTTGTTACAAGTATTATTAGATCTTGAAATGAGACAAAACATTGTAATAGCACTATTCTTGTTACTTACTACTTGTTGTAATTGATAATAAACGGAAGCGACTCATTTTTGGATCAGCTTTAAAATATAATGTCCCGCGGGTTCTAGGAAAGCGGCGTGCAAGTGGCACGCGACTAGCTGGTACCGCGACTACTCTCGCACCGCTGCAAAAGTGTACCACGCACTGGCGCGGACACCGATCGGCGGTGCTTATAGTTTTGAATGTTAAAGGCAAACAAGCTATGGACCACGATTGATTGTGTTTATCGATACCTGTCTTGCTCTTTGGGATCATAAAAATGCATGCATACACATTTTAAAGGGCACAGGTCCTTTCGTCGAATTATAAACAGCAGGAGTATGCAGTTTACTACTAAAATTGTGCATAAATACAAAATAATGTATTGTTTCTCGACAAGGTCAGCTGTTAACGGCTAAATAGTTATTAATTCTACTAATAAGCGTATGACCGTGAGTCTAATAAACGAATCTCCAATACTACCACTAACATTTTGTAAATGACACATTCATTCAAGGCCAGTGCTGAGTGAGCAGTAAAATGCTTGTTATATTGACGTTTTTTTTTTTTTGTGAAAATATGCGCGAGCCGTCTCGAACACAAGCCACAGACTGCGTAGCCTACGCTGTCTGTGGCTGTGGCGTAAGTATTGCACTTATCAATGAAACAAAAGTCTTTTTTATAACCGACGAAAAATGTCTACACTAGGGTTCCAGAATAATGTGCTGAATTCTTGGCCACAGTTTGCTTGCGATGTCCCTGCTACCCTATATAAAAACTATTTTTTTTTAATATCCCATAACTCTAGGGTATGATTGAGACCATATCAAAGAATCAACTGGCATATGAATTATGTTTCAATCATCCTTTTTTGTTTCTTTTTTCATACAAAATAATTCGACAAAGTCACGATTATTAATGTAAAACACCCTTACGTGAAATATGACAAAGTCGTATTTTCTTAGCTTTAGATATGTTTGGATAAAAATGAATTACTCGTATTTATCAATGAAACTTAGATACCTGGACACATCGAGGGTCTCTTTTGTATGGTAAGCAAACAAAATTGGCAACCTCGCAAAAGCTGGTGACAATTTTTGACCTAATTTAATTATGATTTATGATATCTCCGAAACTATGCATTTTTGGACTACCTATTTTAGTTTGAGTATTATTTTTACCTACAGAATATAACCCTAGAGTTATGGGATACAAAAAAAAAACAGGTTGTATAATTGAAACTGACCCTGAACACAAGAAAATTCAGAGGATTATCCAGACACTTAGATAAACATATATAAACTCATGCCTTCTTCCCATGGTGGTGCACAGAAACTACAGAACGCCACCTACTACGATCCTTACATACTCCTTTTGCCTCGTTCGTACATACATCTTAACGCTGAAAGATTTCAATAAAACTACATAATGTTATACTCACGTCGCGTTTAAACTCATCAACCAAGAAGTTCACGATGACATTGTCGAAGTCCTCTCCGCCGAGCAAGGTGTCTCCGTTCGTGCTCTTCACTTCGAACACGCCCTTCTGAATCTCAAGCACGGAGACATCGAAGGTACCGCCTCCCAAATCGTACACGGCGATGCTGGACAGAAATGTGAGGGTAATTATGTGTAAAATGTTCCACCTTGTATATTTATGAGTTATAAGAAGAACATTGGACTAGAAATAGGATGAAAATGTAATGTGCCACGGTTTCTAGGAAAGCGGCGTGCAAGTGGCACGCGACTAGCTGGTACCGCGACTACTCTCGCACCGCTGCAAAAGTGTACCGCGCACTGGCGCGGACACCGATCGGCAGTGCTGTTTTTGAATTATTTTCCATCCATTGTGTTCCATTTTTGTACGGAACCCTATTAAGTATAATTTTCCGTATTAATTTTTTCCCAAAGTTAGTACGTCCCAAGACCTTTGACCCAGAGCAGCAGTTGATACATGAAGTTATGGGTTTATAAAAACATACGTTTTTTTTTCTTCCAATTAAACCATTTACAGGCTCGTCAAAGAGTCTGTCAGTTAGTCAAAAAGTTGCCCATTCCAAAACGTAGATCTGTAGAAACACAGGCAAAAAACTCCAAGGACACTCTTTTAAATCAAGATATTAAAATTTAACATATCAGTCATTCCTGTGAATTTTTACCAGTTAATTTATATGTTATATTGACCCTGTATAAATAATGTTATGTGGTTGTTACACACTAACATCAACACTCCTAGATAAGAATGCTTGGAAATATGCTGGTCCTGCTCCATAGGACAATCTAGACTAGAGGCTAGACAAAATCAAACTGGTTGCTTATTAAATTGTATAATTTGTATTTAATTAAATTCAAATTATACAATTAAACTCACACACTGACTTATTCAGAGTTAATATTTTAGGAAAATCATATACTTTTACAATGTTTCAATATACTTTTATCAATCACGTGATTGATTTATCTGTCTTTGCTTTATTTTAAATTATTTTTACCTATTGAGGTAAAAAGAATTTAAGGTATAGTATTTTTATTCTTGGTGCATCGTCTTCACATATAAAATATAATAAATGTATACAAAATATTTTATTATTATACAAATTATTAAAGAGTAAATAACGGTGGAGTTTCTTGCCCCTTCTTTACCATACGAAACTACCTTCAAAAGTGCCTATGACTTTTGACACACGCAGCATGTCCGAATTTTGTCGACGAAAGAATAAACAAAATTACAGATTTCTTTTATTCACCTGTCATTTTGTCTATTATGTATATTATTCCGCGTACAAAACTCGTTTCAATGGTTGTCGTGCTTCCCCTGGCAGGTTCAGATGTTATGATATCATGAAACTTACATTTTGTCGTCAGTCTTGTCCATGCCGTAAGCGAGGGCGGCCGCGGTCGGTTCGTTGATCACTCTCAACACGTTCAAACCGGAGATTTGACCTGTTGACAACGTGTTTTTTTCAAACAATTTCTATGTAGAGATGTGTAGTTTAAATGACTGAAAACCTGAAAACTGGGTGATTGTCACATTATAATAAAAATGTCAGCTGCCCTATACATTTTTAAAAGGTGTTTTTTTTATATCCCATAACTCTAGGGTATGATTGAGACCATTATCCAAGAATCAACTGGCATATGAATTATGTTTCAATCATCCTTTTTTTTTCATTTTTCATACAAAATAATTCGACACAGTCACGATTATTAATGTAAAACAAACACTCTTACGTGAAATATGACAACGTCGCATTTTCTTAGCTTCAAATATGAATGATTGGCTTGAATAAAAAATGAATCACGCGTATTTATTAATGAAACTTAGATACCTACACACATATTATGATTGATGATATCTCCGAAACCGTTCATTTTTGGACCACCTTTTCCAGGAAATTTAGTATTATTTTTTACCTACAGAATATAACTCTAGAGTTATGGGATATAAAAAACAGGTTGTATACACAAAGTAAATACATTTATACGATTTATAAGTTTTCGCATAACTCTGAAAAAATAAGGGGGAGCGATTTTTTCCCATATTGTTAAGCATGGTAACCCCTTAGGTTTTCAGTTATTTTAATTACATCTTGTAAATCAGTTGTATGAAGAACACTGATGAAAGAAATGGGAAAACAAGGTAATGTCCCGCGGTTTCTAGGAAAGCGGCGTGCAAGTGGCACGCGACTAGCTGGTACCGCGACTACTCTCGCACCGCTGCAAAAGTGTACCGCGCACTGGCGCGGACACCGATCGGCGGTGCGTGGAACTTACTAACGCCCGAATTCTGAGATATTTAGGCTTTTAAAACTATTGATTCGACGTAATCAATTTCAACGAGAAATTCCCGAACGAGAAATTCTTCAGAATGTGTCAAGCATAAAAAACCTCAAAAACCGGGCACAAGTGTACCTTTCTGCCAATTTGACATAGGTAGAGTCAAAAACAAATTCCGAGCCGACCCAAACATTATTCAGTGATGATGAGATGCCGAACGGAGTTTGCCGATCGAGCCGAACGAAACCTGAATATGTGTAGAAATTGCTTCAGGTCGGCTTTCTTGATCAACAAATACTGCCGGATCGAATGCCGGCCGAGCCTTACAAGCCCTGACAAATTTTGCCTTAAATAAGGGTCGGCCCCTTCTTGATCAACACAATTACTAGTTTCTCTGATACTTTCTGTATGTTACTTACTACCCACCTTTTCCGCCATGATTCAATATAGTAACAAAGTCATAAAGATGTTACCACACACCTGCATCCTTGGTAGCCTGCCTCTGCGAGTCGTTGAAGTAAGCTGGTACGGTGATAACAGCGTTCTTGACGGAAGTGTTCAGGTAGGCCTCAGCAGTCTCCTTCATCTTAACCAGAACAAACGCTCCGATTTGAGACGGGGAGTAGACTTTACCGTCAGTGCCTGTAGGGAAAATAATGGAATTAAGTTTTTTTTTTATAAGCAAACCGTCTCGACCAAAAGAACTTCGCCATTTTTTGAGATATTTGACTTTTTTTTTTACTGTTGCATAATATTGTTCTAGGTTTCGAAAAAAGAAAATTATAAAATACAGTCAAATAGCTTACTTATTACACCGACATCCATAACCTTATAACCTGAACAAGTCTGCTTGGTGGCAATAATACCTTTGTTTGGTGGAAGTCCCAAAGATGGGCTCCTTCACTAAGAGTATAGGTATTTTTTTTGGTGGGGAATAGAAATAAAATGTAATGTGCCACGGTTTCTAGGAAAGCGGCGTGCAAGTGGCACGCGACTAGCTGGTACCGCGACTACTCTCGCACCGCTGCAAAAGTGTACCGCGCACTGGCGCGGACACCGATCGGCGGTGCTTATACTAACTTTATTGTCTATAAAGCAAAGTCAAAATCAAAAGTCATTTATTCAAATTAGGCTGAGAATCAGCACTTTTCGAACGTCAAAATTACATAAGACAGTCCCCCAAAACGCCCGCCCGTCACCACTTCCTAGTCCTCTAGATGGGAAGCCAAACATGAAAAGGTCAAACTGCACAGGCATGGACTTCTACAAACGCTCACTCTTCAGTTCTAAAGGTCAGGAGGAACAGAAGGTAGAACTGATCATGTATGGGCTTTATATGGAATTTATAACAGACAAAATTTAGCTCTTCGGCAATCATCGTTACCTTCGGTTTTACGAACGCGCGATGTTGAAATCTCATATAGAGCTGTTGGCACAATTAGCCTATAGTGTTCCCTCTGCTGGGTCACAGGCTTCCTCTCTTCGAGAGGGAGTGGGTTGTAATCTGCGACGCGGGCCCAGAGCGGGTTGGTAGGACAGAGCTGTTGCAACCATGAAATCACTTACCTATTTTTAATTATCGTGGTTACAAAATCAAAGATTAACAACTCTATGAAATTCCTTAAATTTTGAGTGACAGATGACGAGCTGTGAACAGAGCAAGTAACCCAACCGAGCGAAAGCTTCATACAAACGCAAAAAGACGGGTGCACTACTACAAAGCGCGGCAGTACATAACATAGAAACTTTGCTTCTGTGGAGTATTACCGAAGCGCAAACCTTTTCTGGTTTAACTGTACCTAGCATAATGTTACTGTAAAATTAACTTACCCTGAACCCAAGCATCGCCATTCGAAGCCCTGACGACCTTATACGAAAGATTCTTCATATCCTTCTGAACTTCGGGGTCATCGAACCGCCTGCCGATAAGTCGCTTGGTGGCGTAGAAAGTGTTGCCACTGTTGGTGACTGCTTGGCGCTTGGCTGGCATACCCACTAGGCGTTCGCCCTCCTTGCTGAAGGCAACGTGGGAAGGTGTGGTGCGTGAGCCTTCGGTGTTTTCCACGACCTGTAGGAAAGGAGGATGGCTTTGTTGAATTTTGTGGTGGAAACCAAAGTCAGGCTTGTGCAATGAGGCATTGGGTGGATGCCTCATTGCGCACCTGTTACGAAATTTTTATTATTATAATTTTTTTACTAAACGTAATAATGCCGAATTATGTGCGGTCAATAATACTTGGCAAGGTTTTGGCGGAGTGGAGTTAGTTCGCGCGCGTACACTTAGTGCAATAAAATTGTAACGGACGCCGAGCCCGCGTTATAATTTAAGGACTGTTATATGTAATGAAATAGTAACTTGTAAGGCGCTATCTTTAAGTATGTATATTGCTAGTGTAACGGACGCCGAGCCCGCGTCATAATTATAAGGAATAATAGGTGTATCTTTAAGTATGAATATTGTTAGTGTAACGGACGCCGAGCCCGCGTCATAATTATAAGGAATAATATGTGTATCTTTTAGTATGTACATTGTTAGTGTAACAGACGCCGAGCCCGCGTCATGATATGTGTACTAAAGTAAGTGTGTATAATGTCAGTTTGTTAATTAAGGTCAAATCGCATATTTGTTTGTGATTGTATATTTCCCGCGTGGTATTTTAATAACACGCGGCGCGTAAACTTTTACCGCGCACACAAGGAACTTTGCGCGGCGAATTCCCGGCCCCTGATTGGTCAGCCAATCAGAGCAGTGTTCACTAGGTTTTGAGAACACATCGCATCTCTATTGGCGGAGATACCGGCCTCTGATTGGCCAGCCAATCGGAGACCTTGCCTCCATTTTTCGAGGTAGGGTCGCGCGCTCTGTTGGAGGGAGTAGTGGCGAGAGTGGTATTTAAGGGAGAGCATGGGGTCAGTTCGTCAGCTCGACGAAGTGCCAGCCCGCGCCGTAGCTGAGCCTGTAGCTTTAAATTCCCCGATTAATAATAATCAACTAAACTTGATCCAGCCTGTCCCATCTTGCTGTCCTCCCGTCAGCGACGCCCTAAGCCGAGGTCCGTACCCCACAGGGGGTGCCCTTAGCGAGCGTTCGCTTAATAATATAAGTAGTAGTTTTACGCCCCTGGCTGGAGGCTTTGAGTCCGCTTAAGGCAGCCACAGGATAGTCCGGTTAAGTAGTCACGACCTCTCAAGGTCAACTACGAGATGCCATACAAAAAAAAAAAAAAAAAAAAAAAAATCAGTTCGTCAGTCGGCCTCCAGCTCTCCAAGGGAAAACAACTAGAAACAAGAAGAATAAAATCTGAAGAAACCTGGGAAGAAATCTTTCATTTCGTCAAAAACCTTCATACAGTCCACAATAGTCTGGTCCATCGAGCTGCGGATATCAAGAACGAAGAACCTGCGGCATATTTCGGTCCATCAAGCCATCAAGCAGCGGATTTAGAAGTACGAAGAATCCGCCGCGGCAAGAGCGAAGAAAGGAGAGCCGACTCAGGTTTGAACCCAACCCAGGTTTAAACCCGACCGGTCAGCCGAACCGGAACCGAACCGGAGCCGAACCGGAACCGAACCGGAACCGAGCCGAAGCCGAACCGGAGCCGAGCCGAAGCCGAACCGAAGCCGAAGCGGAGCCGAACGAAGCCGAAGCGGAGCCGAACCGGAGCCGAGCCGAAGCCGAAGCGAAGCCGAACGTGCTGACCCGAACGTGCCGACACGAACGTGCCGACCCGAACCGAACTGAATAGTGCGAAATTTCGAGTTTGATCAAGAACACGAAGAAAGATCAAAACAAGATGGTAGTCACACGAAGCCAAGGTGATGCGGCCGAAGTTGAAGAAGAACAGAGACGCGTCCAGGAACGAGAAGCTCGCAGCAGAGAAGCGCAGCTGATCGAACAAGAAAGACAAAGGAGACTTTCACTGGACCCTCCAGCGTCACCATTCTGTAGGACAACAGAAGCCAGCACAGCGGGACCTTCCGGACTACAAGCCACCAACACTGTGAAACCAAGAAGAACCGGATCACCAGCCAGATCGGTTAGGACACAGCGATCAACCACGAGTGTAACCACCCGACTACGGATGGCAGAATTGGAGGCAGCTGAAAAATTAGCAACAATAAGAAGAAAGGAGCTGGAACTAGAAGCGGATCTAGTCAAAAAGAGGCTAGCGGCCGAAGTAGCCGTGATCCATGACGAAGAAAGCGTACACGAAGAACCCACTCCACCACGTGAGGAACCACATCGAAAGGTGGACGAATGGCTGAGGACAAACCCCCTCGACTCACGGGAAGAGGAGGGAACCCGGGACACGAGAGAAGAACCCAAGCAGATACGCTTCGAAGTTCCACGAGCAAGATCGCCGACTCCCCCAAGAAAAAACAGCATCGAGTATCTGGCCGCTACATTGGAGAAGATGACCAGACCCAGGTCTCGACATACCGACTTACCGGTCTTCTCCGGAGCAGCCAACGAGTGGCTGCCATTCCAAGCAGCGGTTCGAGATACGACCAACATGCACCAGGTGTCAGCAGCGGAGAACATACAGCGACTGAGAAGCTGTCTCAAAGGGGAAGCAAGGGACGCCGTGGCCGCACTCCTGCACACGGCCACTGATCCGGACGTCATAATGAAGACCTTAGAACAGTGTTTCGGGAGACCAGAAATCATTATCGATCGAGCTCTGGAAGACCTCAAGAAACTCCCGAAACCTGGCACATCAGCAGCTGAGCTAAACAGTTTCGCCATCAAGCTACAGAACATCACCTGCGTGCTGAAGACAATCGACCGAAGGGGCTACCTGTACAACCCTATGATGACGCGAGAAGTATTGGACAAGCTCAGTCCACATCTTCGATCCCGCTGGTGCGACTACGCCTACGACCACGAAGGAACGACGGACCCGGAGATCGTCGTCATGTCACGCTTCTTAATGCGGGAGGCGGATAGAGCATTGCGATACACGTACGCACCATCCACAAGCACAGCGAGTCAGAAGAAGGAGACTCGACCCATCGTAACGCTCAAGAAGAAAGCAAGCGTCTTCACCACAGTGGAAGGAGCAAATGAAGAAAAGGACAGGTGCCCCAAATGCAACCAAGCTCACGCTCTGACGCAGTGCCCGAAATACAAGGCACTCACTGTGGATGAGCGATGGCAATTTTTGAAGGAGAGGAAGATATGCTTCAAGTGCGCCCAGAAGCAACACAGGCGCATGAACTGCAAGGCAAAGGCGTGCGGCGTAGACGAGTGTCGCCGCCCGCATCATGCGACTCTCCATCAAGTACGAGAAGCGAAGGCGGAAGACCCGAAGACGGATCTAACAAAACCAGAAGCAGTCCTGTCCATAGCCACCCGATCAGCCGTGGGACCGCGAACCGTCCTACTGAAGATGTGTCCTGTCGTCATCTCCGGACCACGGGGGGAGGTGAAGACCTACGCTCTCCTGGACGAAGGAGCTACGATCACCCTCATCGACCAAGAACTAGCGGCATGCATCGGAGCAGAGGGACCCTCGCAACCTCTTCACTTGAACGGGGTCAACATGTCACAGCAGGAAACAGAGAGTCAGCTGGTGGACATTCAAGTCAGAGGTCTGAAGAGCGGCGATAACTACAAGGTCAGAGCGAGGACCATGAGGAATCTCCGGCTTCATCAACAGTCAATACCCGACACTCTGTTGGACTATGAGCATCTGAGGGATCTGATACCAGAAGAGGTGTGCTACGAACTGGCACGCCCCGGAATCTTAGTGGGTACAGACCATTGGGAATGCATCGTGTCCCGCGAGCTTCGAGTCGGCGGCCCTAACCAACCGGCCGCATCTAGAACACAGCTGGGATGGGTGGTGCACGGAACCGCACCTCGCAGAGCCATCCATCAGGAAGGGAATGTGTTGCACGTCTACGAGCCCGAACGAACGACGAGAGCAAGCAGCCAAGAACTCCACGACTTAGTTGAAGCCCACTTCAAGATCGACGCGCTCGGCATACAAGGGAAGCCGAGAGTCAAGGAAGCAGATCAAAGAGCCATCAACATAGTCGACAGAACAATAAAGAAGATTGACATTGGGTACGAAGTAGGACTGCCGTGGCGAAGAGACGACGTCACCCTGCCCCCGAGTTACGGTCAAGCGTTCCGCCGGCTGAAGAAGATCGAACAGAAGATGGACGCAGACCCACAATTCGCAGACGAATACTCCAAACAGATCGACAACCTCTTGAACAAGGGATACGCAGCACCGTGCGATGGATCGGAAGAAGCTAGCGCCATCTGCTGGTACCTGCCTCACTTCGCGGTGCAGAACCCGAACAAACCAGGCAAGCACAGGCTGGTATTCGACGCAGCGGCCAGAAGCAACGGTGTGTGCCTAAACGATGAACTACTGGAGGGACCCGACCTACTGCTGTCACTACCAGGAATATTGTTCAGGTTCCGGGAAAAGGCGGTGGCGATCACAGCAGACGTGCAAGAGATGTTCCTGAGAATTAAAATACGACAGAAGGATCAACCGGCGCAACAGTTCCTGTGGCGAGGCTACGAGCGAGAAGAACCTCCAAGGAAATATAAGATGACCAGCTTGATTTTCGGCGCCGCGAGTTCCCCGTACATGGCCCACTTTGTCCGCAACCACAACGCAGACACATACGGGCAGGAATATCCACGAGCACTGGAAGCGATCAAGAATAGTCATTACATGGACGACCTAGTAGCCAGTTACGAGAACGCGGAGGAAGCGTGGGAGGCAATCGGAGAAACAAGAACGGTGCACGCCCACGCAGGATTCACGCTACGAGGATGGAGCTCCAGCGACAAGACGGTACTACGCGACGTGCCGGCAGAACTACACGCCACCTCTCCCACACAACTGGGGGGAGAACAGCCTGAAAACAAGATCCTGGGGCTGTATTGGAACGCGGAACGAGACGAGCTCGGATTTAACACGTCAATGAGCCGAGTTCCAGACCCAGTACGAACAAGAGCTCGAGCGCCGACCAAGCGTGAAGCCCTGAGCGCCGTAATGTCAATATACGACCCGCTCGGATTGCTGAGCCACTACACCGTGCGATCAAAGATCATACTACAGAACTTGTGGCGACTCCAGACAACGTGGGACGAGCAAATTCCCGAGGAGGAAAACGAGCTCTTTGCGTCCTGGCTAGCACGTCTCCCCGAGCTTACCCAGCTCCGACTACCGAGGTGTTACCTAAAACAAAAGTATGAACGCGTCGACTTACACATCCTGTGTGACGCCAGCGAACAAGCTTACGCAACAGTGGCCTATTGGAGGATTAGGAACGTCGACGGGAGCCTGCGCGTCGTGTTGGTAGCAGCCAAAGCTAAAGTAGCACCACGTCGAGTGCAAACGATACCACGGCTGGAGCTACAAGCGGCGGTCATCGGGGCGAGGCTCGCAGAGACCATAAGAAAAGAACATCGAATCGACATCGGCCAGATAACCTACTGGACCGACTCAGCTACCGTGGTGCATTGGATCCATCACGATATGCGACGTTACACACCATTCGTCGCGCACCGGCTGGGAGAGATCGCGGAGCTGACCCAAAAGGAAGAATGGCGCTGGCTACCCACCGCCTGCAACGTAGCCGACGACGCCACCCGTCTTGTTGACACGCCCATTTGCACGTCAGACAGGTGGTTCCAGGGACCGGACTTCCTGCTCCTGCCAGAGGAACAGTGGCCCACAACGTCAACGAACGAGCCGGGAGACGAAGAGGTTTTTCACGTCAGCGAAAAGACAGAAAGAAACAGTTGGCTACCTGACCCGGCCCGCTTCTCGAAGTATGAAGTGTTAGTGAGGGCCACCGCTCGAGCCATCGCCTTCACCGACATCTGCCGACAAAGAGCAACGAGGATGGAACATCGTCACATCCAGCGCGCCGAGAACGAACTGATCCGGCAAGCACAAAAGGACAGTTTCGGCGAAGAACTCAAGAAGATCCGGTCCGCTCGCCCACTTACTAAGGCGAGCCGGCTGTACCGGCTGGATCCGGTGATAGAAGACGGCATCCTCAAGGTACGAGGTCGCATCGAGGCCTCCTCCGCACCAACTGAAACAAAGAGACCGATCATCTTAGACGGTCGCCATAGATTAACCAAGCTCCTCGTAGTGCGGGAGCACTGCGCTGCAGGGCACGCCAACCGAGAGCGCGTGACGAACGACCTACGACAACGGTACTGGGTTATACACTTGCGACCCACGGTGCGCGCTGTCGAGAAGAACTGCGCCTTCTGCAAGAGGTGGCGAGCGACGCCACAAACGCCAGCTACAGGGGACCTGCCACTCGCCCGCCTTGACCCTTTTCATCGGCCGTTCACTAACTGCGGGGTTGACTATTTCGGCCCAATGATGGTCAAAGTGGGGCGCCGTCGAGAGAAGAGGTGGGGTGCACTATTCACGTGCCTCACATCCCGCGCCGTGCACATCGAACTTGTCGCATCGCTCTCCACCGACTCAGCAATCATGGCGCTGAGACGGATGGCTGCGCGCAGAGGCTGGCCGAGAACGATGTACTCCGACAATGCGACCAATTTCCGCGGGGCCGACCAAGAGCTCCGCAACGCCTACGCCGAGTGGATGCCGGTGCTGCAAGACGAGGGGCTACTACACCGGATGGAATGGCACTTTATACCTCCTGGTGCGCCCAATCAAGGCGGCGCATGGGAGCGTATGGTGCGCTCAGTGAAAACTGCCCTCAGCATCACCCTACGAGAGAAGGCACCAGCAGAAGAAGTCCTGAGAACTCTGATCACTGAAGCCGAGTTCTCAATCAACGCAAGACCGCTGACCCACGTCAGCGTGAACCCTAGCGACCCAGAGGCCCTGACCCCCAACCACTTTTTGTTGGGGTCATCAGGGGGACTGCCGACGACAGGACCATGCGACGAGGCGGACCGAAGAACCTGGCGAGTTAGTCAAGCACTCGCTGATCACTTCTGGCGACGCTGGCTACGCGAGTACCTTCCCACATTGGTGCCTCGTGGTGAGCCACAGAATAACGTGCGACCGATGCAAGCTGGAGACGTGGTCCTCGTGGTCGACAACACGCTGCCCCGAAACACCTGGCCAATGGGAATTGTCGAGCGCACGCATCGCGGACCGGACGGCGGCATCAGGATCGTCGAACTGCGCACCAGGACCGGCATCTTCCGACGCCCCGTGAGCAAGCTCGTCGTCGTAATGAGGAATGAAGAGGCTACGCGAGCTGCGCCGGGGGGAGAACTGTAACGGACGCCGAGCCCGCGTTATAATTTAAGGACTGTTATATGTAATGAAATAGTAACTTGTAAGGCGCTATCTTTAAGTATGTATATTGCTAGTGTAACGGACGCCGAGCCCGCGTCATAATTATAAGGAATAATAGGTGTATCTTTAAGTATGAATATTGTTAGTGTAACGGACGCCGAGCCCGCGTCATAATTATAAGGAATAATATGTGTATCTTTTAGTATGTACATTGTTAGTGTAACAGACGCCGAGCCCGCGTCATGATATGTGTACTAAAGTAAGTGTGTATAATGTCAGTTTGTTAATTAAGGTCAAATCGCATATTTGTTTGTGATTGTATATTTCCCGCGTGGTATTTTAATAACACGCGGCGCGTAAACTTTTACCGCGCACACAAGGAACTTTGCGCGGCGAATTCCCGGCCCCTGATTGGTCAGCCAATCAGAGCAGTGTTCACTAGGTTTTGAGAACACATCGCATCTCTATTGGCGGAGATACCGGCCTCTGATTGGCCAGCCAATCGGAGACCTTGCCTCCATTTTTCGAGGTAGGGTCGCGCGCTCTGTTGGAGGGAGTAGTGGCGAGAGTGGTATTTAAGGGAGAGCATGGGGTCAGTTCGTCAGTCGGCCTCCAGCTCTCCAAGGGAAAACAACTAGAAACAAGAAGAATAAAATCTGAAGAAACCTGGGAAGAAATCTTTCATTTCGTCAAAAACCTTCATACAGTCCACAATAAAAATAATTGTAACTTTTATTGCTTGCCATTATGCTATGGTTTTTGCCATAATTTATTTTTAAACATGTCTGTTTACAAGAAAGTTATAGAAAGAAAAGACGCATCTAACGAGTCTTGCCAAGTTCCTTGGCGACGATTGTACATGCTTCAACTACGTACTTGATCATTGTGCAGGGTTACATTTTATTCATTTTTAAAAAGAAAGTGAGTTTCAGACATATCTCCATAGAACAGCATTTTGCAATAATGACAACTGACAGATGTCTAGAAAATTCAAAAGTGACTAAGGGAGAGCGCAGACTAGCGCAGACTAGAGGCACGAAAGTTTAAAGACAGACTTGTCTCACATAAAAAAGTCTGCTTTAGAATTAAAAAGAAAAGGAAGTGTCTACCACGCGGCGAACACCACGTAAAAATGTTCTTGTCTACGAAGGGGTTAGGATTTCCTTACTTTTGTTCTAAGAGACTAGAAGAGAGGGGTTACGTCGCTAGTCAGATTTTTTGTTGGTGTGCGCGATCGGATACATTTTAAAGGGAAGCTGACAGTCGTTAGTCAGACTTGTCGCCGTGCAGTTCTTGTAGGCACTTGACAACTTTGTCTATGAGACGTTTCGTTTGAAGTGTGAGCGTCGTCATAATTTTTGTAAAGTAATAGTCTGTCTTTAAACTGCCATGACTCTTAATCTGCGTTCAGACTATCTGTTCTGATTGAAGTTGTAGATATAACATTTTGAATCGTATGGCCATAAAGTCAAACAAAATATTTCAAATAAACCTACATGGGCATGAAACGTCAGAATCTAGGTGGACGGTTCCAATTGGTCGTTTCGTATGGAGAAGAAATCTTTTAAAAATATTTGACTTTTAAAATGTTTTCAAATTACAGTGTTAATAGGTATGGAAGGACAGTGTAGGCCTGTCAACAAGTACCATATGCTTAACAAATAGACCATGGTCTATAAATCTACCTACAAGGCTTAAAATTTATAAAATACATTTATAAGAATCTAAGAACGGAAACTAAAAAACCAATTTAAACCAAATTACATGATTGCCATTTCAACTGAGCCAAATATCTTCGCGCTAGCTTTAAATACGTATTAAGTACTACAAGTACATACAACTTATGTGAGTACCAATCCCATGTCAAGTTGCCAACATTCTACAATAACACAAGACCCGAGCATAGTACTATCTCTATCCTAATCTGTGTCGCATATAAATAGAATGAATGAAGTAAGAAAACTATTGGAAAACACATTTGTCATACAACAGAAGATTTAAGTGTTATTTTTCTTAATTATATTTCAAGTATTTAAAATTAAAAACAAGAAATATATTTGATAGAAACTGTGTTTCGATACGGTCTCAATATTTTTTGCAGATTACCTACACCAAGTAAACATTTTAAAACTAAATATCTTCCAAACTCGATCTCTTTTAGCATAGTTTTATTCTACTAACTTATGTTTAAAAATTTAGTTCCTACTTCTAACTTCAAACATACCGTTCCGATACTTGTATGTATGCAACCAATGTTTCTCATTTCAGTAAATATTACATAAAATCATAACATCACGCCTTGTTTCCCCGAAGGGTTGGGCAGAGGTGTACTTATAGTACACCCACATTTCGCCAGTTATGTTTTTTTAAGTCCCATGTAATAGCGGGCGAGCCTATTGCCATCTACCGGGCACAAATCCAGACTTCGGGCTGCTACTGAGAAATTCCAGATAGAAAATCCCAATAACACGTTGCCCGACCTGGGGATCGAACCCAGGACCTCATGCTCAGCAGTAGCGATTGCGACCACTAGACCAACGAGGCAGTCAGTAAATATTGTATTCTGTTTTGAGAAATAAATGTCTGAAACCATATTTTGGAATGTGTAAAAATAGTGAATGCAAGTTAAATCATAGTACATTTGTAACCACGGTAAATAAAAATACAGTTATCATAGTTTTCATAGCGCAGAACTCTTTTTTATAATATTCGAATGACGGAAGCTGGCTACATACATACTCTTTTACGGCATTTATGTGACGCC
The DNA here is from genome assembly GCA_963555695.1 of Dasypolia templi. Classification (NCBI taxonomy): domain Eukaryota; kingdom Metazoa; phylum Arthropoda; class Insecta; order Lepidoptera; family Noctuidae; genus Dasypolia; species Dasypolia templi. The sequence continues at coordinate 8,178,718 of OY743166.1, forward strand.
TTACTGACGTACTCTAGCATTATCTGTCGTAGTGATCAGAGAAATATCACAATAAGGAGATTCGAGATAAAAATTACGTAACACACAGATGTGCCGCGGTTTCTAGGAAAGCGGCGTGCAAGTGGCACGCGACTAGCTGGTACCGCGACTACTCTCGCACCGCTGAAAAAGTGTACCGCGCACTGGCGCGGACACCGGACGGTAGTGCTTATGCTAAGTTGACCCTAGGTTTTTAAAGGCCTATTCAAACATGATTAGATGATTGTATCGTGGTCAAAAACTCACAATGCTTAAGGCGTATGTGACACACATGTTCGGGTAGGCATCAGCATGATATGGTGGAATCCCGTTTGGTCACCTACTCTCGCTGAATCATATTCGGCTCTACACGAGCTAAACAGAGCGGTTGTTTTCCGAAATTACGACTGTAATTCCGGAAGGGTTAGGCCTAAGAGTACACCAACATTTCGCCAGTTGTATAAGTCCCATGTTAAATTTAATTAAGACTATAAGCTTCTACTGCGAAATTGTTAATTTGTTATTTAATTCATGTGCATTTTATTATTCTTTTGTAATATTTGTTAAAAATATTGCTTCTCTACGTCAAAGGTATTACTTACGTTTACCCTGAGGTTAGTACCTAATTAAGTTACATAATATTATATGACGTATCTACATCTATTCTTCGTGTCTGTCTGCGTGACTACTCAGATCTTCGAAACTCACAATGGATTTTGATGAGGTTGTCACAATAATTTTGAGAATTTATTCCGGTAAGTTTATGTGTATTACTTAACGTAGATATAGCACAGAAATCGGCATGCAACCGTGCGAAGCATTGGAAGATCTCTATTTAAAGACTCCTAAGCATTTATTAAAGTTACACCAATTACACGCACGTTTATTTTATTAAATAGGAACAACAAACAGCTACATTATTTAATATTACAAACAAAGAAAAATAAAACATAAGTTACTTAAATAATAATGTAGCCCACGGCGCTGTTCACAGATTACTATGAATAAATAAAACTAAAGTCACTAGGAGGTAAACTGTTCATGCATGACAGTTACACGAATGTTATAAAAACAATAAAAAGAAAAAAGTATTTTATAAACAACAACAAACAATTAGTAAGAACAATAAAAAAGAAATAAGTATTTTAAAAAGAGAAGAGCTCAGGTGTCTCATACAAAAGTCTACGACAACCTTTTCAAAGAGCATGCAAATATGTCTGTGTTTGAATGATTTATTGTAAATAGTTGTTCAGTCAAACATAAAGTTAGTAGGTTTCTATTGAGAATAACGGGCAAGAAACGCCCGTAGAATGACAAAGGACTAGTTTTTCTGTTGAATTACTTTTTCAGTTATTTGAATTCTTGGAAGACGGAGCTCAAAACTTGCTGTGTATAATTCCCAAATATCTATAAATACCTTACCTTGGGTGTCTTGCCCTCCATGACGGCGACGCAAGAGTTTGTGGTACCCAAGTCGATGCCAATGACAGCACCGCGCACGCCGTCCGACCTAAGTACATAGGAAACCATTGATAACTTGATCGTGTTATAACATCCAGCCACATTTGTAGCTATGTCTTTTTTAACGCTTATCTTTGTTATTAGAAGTTGGTTAAAAGCAATGTGCCGCGGTTTCTAGGAAAGCGGCGTGCAAGTGGCACGCGACTAGCTGGTACCGCGACTACTCTCGCACCGCTGCAAAAGTGTACCGCGCACTGGCACGGACACCGATCGGCGGTGCTTTGTTTAAATCTTAGAAGTTCTCAGTATAAGCCAGGAGTATAGATTTTGCCTGGTTCTTGGCTCACCCACGTCAAGGTATCTACACAACTCTGCTTACACCTACACCTTTGGAGACATCATCATCTGCCCAGCCCTTGGCAAAACTTGTTTCCATGGTAGTCATGCTACGCGCGATGGAAGCTGAACAATACTTGCCACTGGCCACTTAAAGGCTCAAATTCACTTTGACGAAATGCTTATTTGTTGTTCATACAAAATTAAGTCTTATTACAACGGACGAAGGTTGCTATTAGTTTACATATTTTTCCGCATATAGTCAACGCGCGTGATAGCTGCGTGGGCACTTCGGCTTGTTTTTTCTATTCCGTGGGGGGTACATGTCTGAACGACAGCTTTCAGTCTAACCGGATTTTGCTTATTAAAAGTATTTTACATGGAGCAACTACCTTTATTACTTCAACAACCCTGTTCCTGGATAACACGATACCCCTTGCCTTGCCTTACGAAGGGATCCAGTAACTGGTTATCAGACTTTTGGACTTAAGGTTGAACTAGTCGCAGGCTCGAACTCACTGGTGGGCGTGACCAAACAGTACCCTCTCACCGACAGAGATAGTATCAGTCTTGAACATATAGATGCTTGTCTACAGTCTACACGCACAACGTCTAGTTCGTACGCACACAAAGATGATGATTATGGAAAAACCCCTGCATAAATCAATTCCAAATAATGTTTATTGAACTCTTCGATAATTGTACTTTGTCGGTGGCGACAGTTTTGAGATTGGACACTAAATTACCAAGGAAAAACGAGTCTTTTTTGGCTCATAACTTTTAAATGTTTGCACCGACTTAATAATATTACCAGCTTATTATTGTCCCACTGTAGGACAAAGGCCTCTTCTCTTCTCAGACAAAGAAGGCATGAGCATTGATCACCACGCCTGCTCAAGACGGGTTGGCGATTTCAGACTTATTATTAAGTCCAGGTTCCGTCACGATGTTTTCCTTCCCGAAACATGTATGGAAAAAATATCGACTAGTGCAACCTTAAGACTACACGTCGTAGCTTAACTTTTAACTTTAATGTCCCACTACTGGTGAACAACCCGATATTAGGCGTCACAACTTTCACAGAAATACTTCTGCAGCACTCAACTCGTTAGCAAGGATGAAGATATAGTGAAACAACTCGATTACTATCTTACAACCGTATAATGAGATCGTTTTTCTGAACAAAATATTTAATCTAGTTAATCGCCGGAGACTTTACACCGCGATTCAGAATTCGCCGCTCAACTAACAACGCCATCTATTGGCGCAAAAGTTAACAAATTGCTCAAACAACTGGTCTGTTACATATTTTTCCATAATATTGTTTCCTATCTCCAATCTACCTCTGTTATTCATAGTTTATTTGCATGCACAAATTGGCATCTAATTGTAGGACACTTTATTGCATAGGCATCTAAGGAATTGAGTTGCAAAGTTGCAGCATGATGCAATCTAGTTGATTGGAAACAAATTGAAACTAATATTTGTTATTTTCATCATTGGCCTAGGCCATGGAAGGCGAACCAATGGCACGCGTGCCATTGGTGGCACGTTACAAAATAACTTGGGCACTGGCACGTTACAAAATAACTTGGGCACGGCATCGTTTCAGGAATTTAGATGCCTAAGTCGTCTAGTTTGCAACAGCAAAATTTGTTATTTGTTTTAAATAAATATAAAATTATTAATTGTAACATTACAGTACAATAACATAGCTTTACTTGTGGCACTACAATATAGTTGCAAATAAAGAGTACCTATTGTTGTGAAAGGAGGTATAAAGTTTATGGGTTTTGTACGCAAAGGGTGTCAACGGAACTCTTTTACTAAGCTACCGCTGTTCGTCCGTCCGTCTGTCTGTCAGCGGTATGTATCGAATGAACCATAATAGGTAGATAGTTGAAATTTTCACAGAGTGTGTATTTCTTTTGCCGCCATAAAAACAAAATAGTATTGTTTCCAGTAGTCACTAAGTCAAGATTGTTTGATGTCACATCATGGCCACATTCAATATTTATTTGGGAAAAATGGCACGTAGACATATAGAGGTTCGCCATCCCTGGCAAAACATAACAATTGCACATCTATCCAATCTAATCCCTGAAGCATAGGGCGAGCCTTTTGCCCTCAACAAGGCAAAAATCTACACTACAGGCTGCCACTGAGAATTTCTGAATGGATAATCTAATATATAAAATTCTCGTGTCACAGTTTTCGTTGCCATACTCCTCCGAAACGGCTTGACCGATTTTGATGAAATTTTGTGTGCATATCGGGTAGGTCTGAGAATCGGCCAACATCTATTTTTCAAAAAAAAAAAAAAAATTGCAAAACAACGTTTGCGGGTTCAGCTAGTACCCAATATAACTTTGCCTGACCCGTGGATCAAACCCAGGACCTCATGCACAGCAATAGAACTTCCATTTCTGAATAATTTCCAATTACCAGTATTATACATCGAGCTGATCTCCACTACCCACATATTGGGCAACCTTGGATAAGACTAGTTGTAGAACTATCAGGCAACTGGCTTCACATAACATCTGTCAGTACCAGAGGTCATCTGCCAGTCATTCCGCATTTAAGTGATATGATTGGGGCCCCTAATTTTAAATTGTATTCTGACAGTGGGGAGGTCTACTATGGATCGGCTTTGTTTGGAATCTCAAAATAACAAGGAATGCATTATTTTAATTTTGGAACTTCATGCAGAATACAATTGTACTAAATAAATACTTCTTACATAATCAGATCACTTAAATGCAGAATGACCGGCAGATTCCGACCTCTGCTCAGTACATAGCATTGCCCACTAACATTACATAATCAGCCTACAATGTTCAAACTGCTGGAACTGAAGCCAAGTAGTTTGCTCTTAAGAAGTTTCTACACTTTCTTGGTTTCTTTCAGTTACAGAGATGAAATTGAAATTGACGAAATTCAGGAAATATTTTGAAATAGCTTCCCTTTTGAAACCCAACATTTTGTTACTGCAACCTGGGATAGCTGTTATTCAAATAAGATATCAATTTTATTCAAATATTGCAGTTCAAAGTTCAGCTTTGAGGTTGTAACTTTAACTGCAAAAACCAGCTAGATATTTTTATTATTTACATCTTTTGTGAGTATAACTAATACTTGTAAAACATAGGGAAGGCAAAGGGTTAATCAGCTGTTTTATTACCTTCAAGAAGGGTTTGATAACCAAACTGTCACTACCATCAGTTTTTATTTTATTTATATTTGACAGCATAACTTGAAAAAAAAAGAAAATATAATTTGAAGAGGAGAAGGAAGATAGTATTTAGGTCAGGCTCAAGTTCCTCTTCTTAAATTCAAATAATACATGTATTATCCCAGAACTTACATTTTTCTCTCAATAATCCAGATTTCTTTAAATTACCTGAGTGCATCAAATGCTAGTTCATGGGACCTTTCTCGAAACAAGGAATGTTACCAAGTTTATCAATGAACCTAGTATCAAAGATGTTGAGAAATGAAGCCACTGGCAATTTACACATTCTTAGAGCAAGGAGGTCAAGCCCTATCAACCAAACTCCTTAATTTATGATGCACTCAAAGGTCAACCTGAGATATGCAATAAGTTAGGTTATGATGAAATGTTTGAAAAAAAAAGGATAATTTAACACTTACTTGTTCCTGTATTGGACAGCATGCTGCTGGTAAATGGGAACTGTGGGGGCTGCGGTCTGAAATGCACGACAATAAGACGAAATGTTAACCTATACATTTTGGAAGTCGGTTCCATGTGTCCGCAGAACCGGCGCGAATAATAAAGAGAAACACAATTAAATAACACAATTTGCTACAGGGAAGGAGAAATTAATAAGTTTTTGACATTTTCTAACAATGTGACATACGATTTTCATTCGTTTTCAGAAATAAAATGGTCACTCACGTTTCTGATAATTGAAGAGAAATTCCTTTGTGTGTATAGGTCTGAACTTAAGCCGGAGCACTCCAAAGCCTTACGGCCGATCACCCGCGTAGCGGTCAACATTTTTTGCGACAAAATTATCAACTATTTAATTTATTTGCTAGCTTTATTTCACTTCAAACAGAACATGTGGGTGACGCAACTTCATGAAAGAACGATTTTTACTTTTTTTTCTAGCACACCTCGAAGAACAAAACTTGCCAACACAAAATAATGCGCCCTAGAATGTTCTCCTTTTTATTTACGAACGGAACGTTTTCATTGGCATACAAATTCGTGACTATATTTTTATTGGTCCTACATTAGTGAAGTCATTGGGTGAACCAATGAAAAATACGAAATTGTTTGCATTTCTGAGTTGCTGTCATTGAAAACTAGCTCATTATGTAATGATCATAAAATTGATAGAAAAGTGTAAAGAAAAGGGTAAAAATAAGACCGCGTTGTCTTAAAAATCTCATTATCGTTTATGGCATACAAGTTTTTTAAATAAATAAAAAAACGAAAGCTAGTCGTCAACCAACCGTACCATCTAGTGACGACGAGCAACATTATAATTTACTCACTTTGTTGTAAGATGGCGCTATGTGACTCTTCTGAATATTTTATTTTATCGATCACTGAAAAATATTCACTCTAAATAGCCTGTAATTTTGACTCTAAAGTACTTAATATCTAGAGGACTATATAATAAATATAGGAAGAAGTTAGTATCTTTGACGAAGTTCTTTCTTTAGTTTCTACGAATAAATGTAAAAATTTAATTGGTTTATTTTACCTATTTAGGTATTCCTTGAGAATTTAGAATTGGTTGATTGACTTGGGATTGGCTGGTCGACAAATGTAAAGAAAAACTTTAAAAAACAATGTCAATTTATTGATGTAGAATATTGATAGTACCTACACTTCAAAGACGATTGTAATAATACTTTTTTTTTGTTTTTTTTTTTTTGTATGGGATCTCGTAGTTGACCTTGAGAGGTCGTGACTACTTAACCGGACTATAGTAATAATACTGTTAAAGTCAAAGTATTTATTTCAAATAGGCCCATAAAAGGCACTTTTGAACGTCAAAAATTACATTTAAAATATAACTGATTCTAGGCGCCCCGACCAAAAGGTAGTTTCGTATGGAGAAGAAGGGGCAAGAAACTCGACCGTTACTCTTTTAAAAAATGTTTTACAATATTTTGTATACATTAATTATATTTTTGTACGTGAAGACGATGCACCAACAATAAAAATACTATACCACAATTGGTAAGAAGAATTAAAAATAAAGCAAAGGCAGATAAATTAATCACGCGATAGGTACATTGTGCTCACATGTTTACAATTGTAAAAATATATGATTTTCCTAAAATATTAACTAGGAATAAGTCAGTGTGTGAGTAAGTAAAGAAATTGAAATAAAAAATTAAATTTGCAACCAGTGTGATTTTGTCTAGACGGGATTGTCCTATGGAGCTGGACCATCATGTGTCCAAGCATTCTTATCTTGTATATATTCCTCTAATTTGTAATAAGCTTGTCTGTAAAGCGTACTTTTTATACGAATTTTAAATTTACTTTCATTTAATGGGGAAGGTCGGGCAAAGCTAATTGTAGATGTCGTGACCAGCTAGGTCCCTACGGCCTACAAAAGTTTTGACATTTCGTTCATTCATTTCATTTTATGTTCATTCATGAGTTTGATTTTATTTCACTATTTCGTTATTTTCGGTGATTTCAGTATTTTAAATCAAGTACTTGACATGGAAAGTGTCAGAATTAATATTTCCTCGTAATCACTTTCTTCAAAATGTTCACGACATAAATTCGAAATCAAAAAAATCTGTACGAATAGCTTTAAAGCACAATCTTCTAATTTTAGGGGCTTACGAGAAATTCGAACTCCAATTTCTGAGTATCTAGGAACACAACATCGAGCCAATTTTCGCTAAAATAAAATAAAACCACATCACGCCTTGTATTTTTAGCTTGTGTTGGGAACTAGCTACGACAGCGCCATTTTGACAGTTGCCTTCCCCATTGCAATATATCACAAGGTATTTTGTTGTAACATTAAACACAGTAACCCATATATGATGTATGTACTTTAGCTAATCTGAAAAATGGTAGATCTATTTTATCTTTATTTCTAGTATTCAAATTATGTCTATCACTTATTTTATTAAAAAGATGTAGATTTTTTCTTACATAAATAATATTTTCATAAATGAATTGGCAAGGTACTGTCATAATATTAATCCCTTTAAATAGTTCCCTGAGAGATTCGCGACGAGGAAGATTGTATATGGCTCTGACAGCTCTCTTTTGCAAAATAAAAATGGATTCTATGTCAGCAGCCCGACCCCACAGTAAAATGCCATACGACATAATGCTGTGGAAGTAGCTAAAATAGACCAAACGCGCGGTTTCTACATCTGTTAACTGTCTTATCTTTCTAACAGCGTAAGCGGCCGAGCTTAGCCGCCCCGTAAGAGATGTTATATGTGGTCCCCATTGTAATTACTCGTCCAGCGTGATTCCTAGGAAAACCGTCTGATTAATAAATTCCAGTATTTCTCCATTCAATATGATGTCACATTCGCTACTTCTAACATTAGGTATTTTAAATCTAATGCATTTTTTTTTTTCATTTAGTACCAAATTATTTACCGTAAACCAATCTTGGACTTGAAGAATCGAGTTATTCACGTCGTCCAGATTTTGTGACCGTCGGTCTATTTTAAAGATTAATGATGTGTCATCTGCAAATAACACCATCTTCGGTTGATTTTGAAGTACTTGGGGTAAATCATTAATGTAAACTAAGAAGAGGAATGGACCCAATATCGAACCTTGAGGAACCCCCATTTCCATTTCATACCCTAATGAGTTTATGCCGTTTACTTGAACTTTAACCTTTCTATCTTTCAGGTATGATCTAAGTAGATCAAGTACTGTATTCCTAACCCCATAGTGCTCCAGTTTCAGAGGAAGGGTCTCATGGTTTACGCAATCAAATGCTTTAGAGAGGTCGCAAAAGATTCCAATGGCATCTTTTGCTTCTTCCCAGGCGTTAAAAATGTTTTTATTAGAGAAACACCAGCGTCAGTGGTACAACGACCTTTGGTGAAACCGGACTGTTGTTCATGAAAGATGGAGTTTTTATTAAAGTGACGTAACATTTGATTGAGCATCAACTTTTCAAACACCTTACAGAGAACTGGTAGAATTGATACAGGCCTATAATTGTTGAGTTCTTTACTATCACCGGATTTGAACAAAGGAACTACTTTACTGTGTTCATGATATCCGGAAAGAAACCTCGGTCTACACTGGTGTTAAATATGACAGTTACACTTACTAGTCTCATGTCTCATGTTTGGTACGTTTAAGTTGCTCTCGGGATTCATATTTTCTTACTTGTTTGCAATTTACAGGTCAGGTTGTATTTTGAACAAGACATTTATTATTCGCAACCGTTTCTATTTACTTATCATGACTTTTTTAATGAAATCGCCATAAAATGGGGATATGAACTAAGAGGGTTGTATTGATGATTTTAATTATTATAATTCATTAAATACATGGTACTCGTTACAATCGCGAATCATAATGTGTTCAACATATGAACATAGGTACAACCTGACACTGACCTGCAAATTGCATTTTTTTTTTAAATCTTTCTTTACCTGTCTGTAACTCCGCACTGAAGTTACGGACAGCCCTGTCAGAATACCAGCGCAGCATTATGCTGCGACACTTATTTGTAAGTGTCGCAGCATTATGCTGAGATGGGGGCCTTTTGGCCTCGTACAGGACTTTGTTGTTATTTTCGTTTTAATTTTGTTTTTACTATATTTTTTTTAAAGTGTGTTTATTTAAGTTTAACTATGTACTGCGTACTTCTGTGCGAGTTACAATAAATGCATTCTCTTTCTTTAAGAAATTTTTTATTTCGCGAGCAACCAGGCGCTTCCCCGTTAATGACAATCTTACTTAAGCCTCGTACACACTGGCGCGACATATAAAGCGCCGCTTGTCGCGCGACGAGCGGTGCCTTTGTGTCGCGCTGTGGCGTCGCGCCGTTTTGCGCGAGCCTTTACGTGTTAGGTGCATATTTTAACGCTTACAAACAGGTACCTAATTATTTATGTACATCAGAACGTTCGGCCAATCGAGGTAGGGAGCTGGCTGCTACAAAAATGCCAGCCAAATAAGTTGTGACAGTACAGTTCGAAAGTTAGAAGCATTTATGTATGGCCGAACGTCCTGATATCAGAACGTTCGGCCAACCTGAATCTCCATTACTGAGGACCCAAGAGAAACTTTTACTGAATAAGGATTTAGTGACGATTTGGTGACAACCAACCACTCACTTTACTTTTACTCGTAATGCCACCGGTTAAAAGTAAAATGACCTTTAGCTCCCGGAATATCAGGACGTTCGGCCAACCTGATCTCCATAACTATGAGGACTTGAGAGAAACCGTTAATGAATAAAGATTTAGTGACGACACTGAAACGAATTTATATTGCTTTAGTTTTTTTTTGTGACGATCCCATTCAATTTTAAACTCAAACTCAAAGCATTTATTTCAAATAAACCCATTACAGGCACTTTTGAATTGTCAAGGGGTCGGTCAGTCAGAAATATGAAGCTAGATGCCCATTCCAAAGCGAAGTAGGTACCTATGGAGAAGAACGGGCAAGAAACTCCATGGACACTCTTTTAAATAATATGGTTACAGAAAATTTGTTACATCAGTCTTGTTGAAATTAAACATGTGAGAACTATGTAGAAAGACCCGTAATAAAAAACATAAAAATAGGAAAAGAAAAAAAAAAAGAAAAAAAACCGTGGCAGCCAAGAGATGACCAGTCCCCACTGACGGCGCCCGTTCACGAACATGACGTATGGATCAGCACCATTAAGCTCAACCATTTTTAAGGGAACTTAATGATCCAACACACACGCCACCACCAGCGAGACATTTGAGTGAGCTTGACATACTCTCAGCCGCCAGGGCACATTCAAGTGAATGACAGACGTGCCCAGTATAGGGTAGCTTTATAGTAGGTACTACATAGTGCTCACACGTGTGCTTTGCCAAGTTAAATGTTTCTCAAAGTTTAACGGTTCCTGTAGGCTTCTTCGTTGTGAAGGAATCGATAATCCCAATGTTTTGAGGTTAAATGTTTAATTTTCAATTTACTAATTATTGAAATTGAAACTTTACTAATCATCTTCCTGCAGTTTTTCCATGTTATAGTTCGACCATCTTATCAGTGCAACGCACGTTTAAACAACATTTTGAATGGGACAAATGATCGGTTTTTGTTTAACTTTTGGATTTTCGATTAGGTACAACCAGCGCCACCAACAGTATGCATTTCATAGAGGCACATAAGCAGTGCCTACCTCGAAAAATCACCATAAGGCCCGGTTTCTACCGAAGCGGAGGGAAGCGGAGACGAGAGATGTGCTGCGAAGCTGGCAGGTTATTTCCACCAAAGTGGAGAAGAGATTTGAGTCGTTTGTAGCCACGGAATAGAAAAAACTTGTGGAAGTGCCCGCCAGTTAACCCGCGTGTGTCACAATTATGCGGAAAAATATGTAAATTAATAACAACTTTCGTCAGTTGTAATAAGTCTTAATTTTGTATGAACTATAAATAGGCTTTTCGTCAAAGTTGAATTTGTTGTTCATACAAAATAGTCTTATTACAAGGGACGAAGGTCGTTAGTATTTTATACATTTTACGCATAATTGTGACACGCGCATGATAGCTGCGTGGGCACTTCCACAAGTTTTTTCTATTCCGTGATCCCAACTAATAAATAGCACAGTCTCGTGTTTGTAGCGGAGATTTGAGCTGTGAGAGCTTGAAATCAGTCAAGTGCACGAGGGCCCGGCCGCCCGACTACACACATCTCCGCTCTGCCGAGCCGTTTGTCAGCTCACGGCACAAAATTCTATAGAAAGATGAGACATCTCTTCTCCTCTCCGCTTGATCCATTTCCACCGAAGCTTAGCGGAGAGATGTGGAAATAACTAAATCTGATTGGTTATTCAGAACACATCTCTCCTCTCCGCTCCTCTCTGATTTGGTGGAAACCGGTCTTAAAGGTTTTATTAAGGGGGTCGAAATTTTCATAATTTTTGCGATATGACACACCATCTTCGAGATTTAACAAAATAAAAGAAAAAAAGATACCTGTTACTGTGATAACTGTTTTGCATTAATTAACTAATTTTATTCCGCACGTTTTAGTCGCGATAAAAAATAGTCAGATTCATAGACAGACTTAGTTAGACAACAAAATTTTAGATGATTTTCATCTAAAATTTTGTTGTCTAAGTCTAAGTCGTCAAATTCAGAATAGCAAAATTGCCATTTTCACTAAATTAATAACTCAGTGCCATTTAAACTTATTTTATTAATTTTTGTCAGTCTACAAATCCATCGCAACATTCGCATGTCCGCTGCATGCAAGCTTTGGACATGAATACGTCTTTAAATTTGGTGTCATAGTAGGAGGCCATTCAAAAAAACGGATGATAACAAAATCTGGGATACAGTTTGGTGTTGCAGCTACCAGCTAGATACGTATCCAAAATATTATTACACCACTCGCTAGCTAACGAATCAAAGAGTTTGTTACGTCGAGTCTCCTGTGACGGCACGACCTCTACCCACCTCAGAAAATATTACTAGTTTCACGTTCATGTAAAACACACGGCCGTGTTGACGCCACAGCCACATCTGTCTTCTTCCCGGTCAAACATTCCGATCCATATAGTGCGACAGAAGACAGAAATTAAACCTTCATGGTGGGAAGTGGGAATGATCTAAGGCTTAGCACGCACTGCGAATAAACGCGCGCGGTTTAGGAATAGCTGAAAAAGCAAAAACGCGCATCAACACGCACTGCGGCTAGCGTTTTGCTTAAATTTATTTCATTTCACCATGGATTTCTGGCATGTGTTGTAGCATTGATATTGAAATTAAAAAATAGAAAACTCAACAACGCCGCCGCCATAGGTACTGGGTACATCCACTAACTGTTCAAAGACATTTGAAAGGATACTTTTGCAAAATGTACAACAACGTGCGTCAACATCCCGATAAGTTTTGTAATTACTACAGAATGTCGATTGGCACTTCAAGACGTGGGCCAGTATCTACAATTTGAAGACACTTCATTTCGTAATGCAATATCACCTGAAGAGCGACTTTCAATTACGTTAAGGTAAGTAAACAATTGTAATTTTTTTAAGCTTTATTTCGCAACAAGTAAATTAAAAAATATTATGTAACCAACTTTTCTAGTTACTCTTAGGCATAGTCTTGGTCTTCTAACTGGTTTACAAATTGTGTCAAATAATCGGCAGTCTCATTGGCTGGTTTCAAAGTTGGTCGATAATTTGTATCTGATTTTGCGGCATCGTTGGATGTATAGCCGGTGCTTGCTGAATTGTAGTTGATGACTGTGGAGATGGGTTTGGTGGAGGCATGGTTGGTGATGGTGATTAAATGTAATATATTGTATCCATCGATGAGGATTGTGGAGAATACTGTACCCTAATTGCGTAATACATAATCAATCGGAATCCGAATCGTTTTGAAACAGATTGCTAATCCATTGCTTCATAAGTTCGATAAAACATTCTGCTCAACAATGTAAATATCGCAATGAATGATGTTGAACTGTCAAAATCAAACAGATTAGTCGTAATCGTTTACGAAAATGTGTTACGCAATAAGGCTGCTGATACTCATAGGGGGTTTTTGGCTGGGTAGGTATATGTTTGATGTTACAATGGCAAACTAGTTATTTTTGGTCCTAGAAATTGAGCTGGTTGGTTGACAACGTGTTGTAGTGGTTGCGAAGATGGATGAGTACGTGCTTTTTTTAAGACATTAAGGATTTCAATCTTCGAATAATGTTTTTGCTCTTCATTTAATTTTTCTTCGTCCTCTTCTTCCTGCGCTTGTTTGTCTTTTAATATATCAAGGAATTGTTTGTCTATTTCTGTTGAATTGTTGTTGTCTCGAGAACAGTTCTTCTTTCGCAGTGGTGTCCTATTGTTATTAGTTAGTTGTGAATTCTGAGCTGTAGTAGACAATGATACATCCTGAATAGAAAAATTCGATGATGTATTTGCATCCTGAGTAGAACTAGGCGACGATAGATTACCGCTCGTTTCTGCATGGAAGGAATTAGAAAAAGCATTGAATCGAAATGAATATATTTATATTTCTTTGAAGGAGCAGCTTGTCCAGATTTGCCTTAATGTGCTGCCAATTCTTTAGCGAGACAATCTTTCATGTTTTTCCATATTTTTTTTGTATGGAGTTCCCTGAAACCAAATAAACAAAATAAAAATCTTGTTCACAGATACCCTGCTTCGGGAAATAGCATAAATTCGTTGTATTTTGAATACCTGATTGGCGCTACGACTATCAGTGAAATTATACATTATACGTGCAAGCAGTTGTGGTTATATTTGCATCCTACTTATTTGAAAGAAATGACAAAAGAAGACTGGTTAAACATAGCACGAGAGTTTTTCATACGAACACACTTTCCAAATTGTGTTGGCGCGATTGACGGCAAGCACATAAGAATTGAAAGACCCGATTTTAACGGCTCAGAGTCATTTAATTACAAGAAGTTTTATTCGCTGTTGCCGATGCTAACTATAGCTTCGTAGCTATTGACGTAGGTGCCTACGGATCCCATAGTAACGCCAGCGTATTCCGAAATTCAAATTTTGGTAAAAAACTTTTAACAAATCAATTGGATTTACCACCACGCTCAATTGGTAGCAAATGATAATGAAGGATCTGAAATGCCATTTGTATTTGTCGGGGATGAAGCTTTTCCACTTTTAAAACATTTGATGAGACCATACCCAAGCAGAAACATATCTATTAAAGAAAAGATTTATGACTACCGACTTTCGTGTGCCAGAAAAACAGTTGAATGTACATTTGAATTGTGGCCAATTGGTGCCTTAAATTGGCAGAACGATGCTATTAACTAACTTTTATAATGAAATTAAGCACAACACATACTTTTGTTTTTCTGCCTCCGACAAGCTAGTCCAATTTCTGCACACATATTGATATACCTACCTCCTGCCAAAGCCGGGCTTTAATATTTCTGTCTCTGTATTGAATTAACGATTTGTCATAAAATGCAGGCGTTTTTTCCACTTCAATAATAATATTTTTTGATACATTGTCGTAGTCTACATTCGATGTTTCTGAGTCGGACGACATGACTTAACCTCTGCAAAGACGTCTATCATCCGCACTCGCACAGTCGAGACTGAATAAAAACCGAATGCGAAATTAACCGCCGTGCGTGCGCCACAGTACTTTTACTATGGGACACAAAAACCACGCGTTTTCAAACCGCGGTAAAAAGTAACAAGTTGCGTTTTTTAAATCAGTCACTGAAAAAAGTCACTAATGCGTGCGCTTGTAGAAACCTATGTGTTATTTTTTTTTGCGGATTCAGACCTGCGGTTAAACGCGGGCGTTTAATCGCAGTGCGTGCTAAGCCTAAGTTCTGTCACATTGATAAAATATACGATTATAAAACAAAATAAAGAAATCAAGGCCAAGTTTTCCAAAACGAAAGGACCAATATTTAATCAGATTTACGTTTTTACAATTTAAAACCTTATGTTACAAATTAGAGAATGAAACAATGGTAGGTACAATCCCCTGCACGTCAGTGGTATCACTTTGACCTTGACGGAGATTTAATCGAATAGCGGGGTATTTGCGTAACACACTCACAGTACGAATGGGTTCCATTTTCACAGTTAAACAATAAAAAGTTTTCGAACCTAAGATATGTATTATCAATACGAGTACCTTTCAAAATGATTCAGTTTCTGATTGATAGTGTGTTATCCAATAAGGGTGCTGCATGTTGATTCTGTAAAAATCTCACCGTGAAGACGTGCGTGGAGTGTGCTGTCAGTGTCATCCCGTCGTGGTCAATCCCTAGCATCAGGGGCACTGACACCTCACTCCACGCTCTCTTCACCTAAGTTTTCACGGTGAGATGGTTACAGAATAGCACTACATGTTTTGTTACCACTGATGTGCGATCGATGTTTCCTACAGCATGTTGATTCTGTAAAAATCTCACCGTGAAGACGTGCGTGGAGTGTGCTGTCAGTGTCATCCCGTCTTAGTCAATCCCTAGCATCAGTGGCACTGACAGCTCGCTCCACGCTCACTTCACGTAAGTTTTCACGGTGATATGGTTACAGAATAGCACTACTGTTCTGTCGATCTATTCTGCAAAAAGCTCACTTTGTAAACTCAGGTAAAGTAAATTAGAAGTGAGATGACTGTCAAAAGTGTCAATCTCAACTTCAAGATCACTTCACCAAAGTTTTCACGGTGCGATTTTTTACAGAACAGACCGGCTGTTGATTATCTTATATGTAATTAGGCAAGGGCGGATCCAGGGTCCAAGGGGGCCGGGCCCCCTCAAACGGTACAAATTAAAACAAGGGACGCCAAACTATAAATCAACAGAACTTCTTTTAATTTCACGAAATTACTTCGACGTCTTATTAGCTTTTTAACGATTTTTTTTTGATCTGGTAATAAAATTCTTTCTTAAATTTTGAGCTCGCGTCGTTAGCTCTTGTCACCATTCTCTTCATTTTCAAACTTTTCCACTTAAGTCGACAAAGTAACTTCTATTCCAGTATGAACAGTCGAAATACAACCTAACCTACCTACGGAGCTCGATGCAACATTTTATTGACCTCGCTTCGCTGGCCCTTGTTTTTTTTTTAATTCTCACATTTTTCTGCATACTGTGACAACGTAACTCCTATTTCTAAAATCTAATAAACCAAAAAATCTATCTAATCTGTCTGGCCCATGTGGCTCCCCTACATGAAAATATCCTGAATCCGCCCTTGTAAGTAGTTATAATATTTAATGAGGTATTGACTTTGCTCTAATATTATACACTAAAACTAGACAATTGCACTTCTGTATAGAGATCATTCTTATTAACTTAATAGTAACATTAATCATTTAAAAATTACAATCACAAAATGGCCGGAATCATTTCCAAAAAGGCAGGGACTTATGTTGTATCTGTGTACTTAGGCACTTATTTCATTAGAGTTTGAAATAATCATTTACAAAGCTTTAAGTCACATTACCCACAGAGCCACAACAGTCAGTCATTCTCTAACCATCTCACCATGAAAATTCAGGTGAGGTGAGCGTGCAGTGAGCTTTGCGATTATGTAAAAATCTGACCGTGAAGACTTGCGTGGAGTGAGCTGTCAGTGTCATCTCGCCTTGGTCAATCCCTAGCATCAGTGGCACTGACAGCGCACTCCACGCTCACTTCACCTAAGTTTTCACGGTAAGATGGTGTAGTGGTATGTAACCCACACATGCACAACCTTGTGAACTCAAGTGCCTATAACGTCACACGTCTGCTAAGATCGTATACAGAATCAACGTTCAACAGACACACAGAGGACAGTTGTTTACTGGCCACCACCCGCGTCACTCGCATCATATAATAAGTACAGTCGGTTAAAAGCCACTGCCCGCGTTACCTCGCGTCACATCCAATTAACCTAATTTTAGTCATTGTACACTAACTGTGTTTAGTTGTAGTAACCACATTATTAAATAATTTCGTGATACTGAAGAAACATTTAATTTCACCTCACTATAGAACCTAAATCACGTCCCAACAAAAGTTCCATAATGGTAACGTAACAGCACTACAGTACCCCGGCGTAAAAGACACATCTAGCTCTAGAAAGAGACTAAAATAACCAGCATATCGATTCTGTAAAATTCTCACCGTGAAGACTTGCGTGGAGTGAGCTGTCAGTGACATCCCGTCTTGGTCAATCCCTAGAATCAGTGGCACTGACAGCTCACTCTATGCTCACTTCACCTAAGTTTTCACGGTGAGATGGTTAGAGAATAGAACTAAAGTCATACCAGCAAGGGGTGTGGTGATACCCAACTGGGTTCTGGACGTCAGATACGCAGTTCGCACCTTGTAAAATACTTGTATTCAGCTGCATCATAACCGGATGAGACTAAAAGAATACTAGTAGATGAAACTTCTAGCCCAAACATAGTTGGAGAGAATAATAGAGACCAGGCGTAGACGCGACGTTCAATAAGCCGAAGTTTTTCTATAACTCCATGTGTCATTCACGGCCAGCCGTTCTATTCAGACGAGACGGTGGAGATTGTTGCAGAAAAGACCAGAAAATACAGTTATCTAATCAGGAGTGGTCGAAGACGGCGCAGGAGCTGGTGGTTCATCTCTAGCAGCTAGGAGTGAGCGGAGTGCTAGGACCTCCTGGCGAAGAGCAGCAACGTGTGCCCGAAGGGACGCGTTCTCTTGTTCCAGGAGACAGGCTCGCCAGGCTATCTGTAGAATGAAAAAGACCATCGTTTTAGCAAATGGAAGTAATGAGTTGTGCAACACAGGCTGCTTGCATTTACGTCTGTATTACCTTTAACTGACAACCAGTCAGCCTTCAAAGCAAGAGTAAACAGGCATATTTTGGCCACGCTTGTTCCATCGTAGAGTACACACCGGCCCAACAAACGCCAACGAACGGTTTTCGCTGACCTTCCTTGGTCCTGTCAG
Organism: Dasypolia templi; assembly: GCA_963555695.1. Classification (NCBI taxonomy): domain Eukaryota; kingdom Metazoa; phylum Arthropoda; class Insecta; order Lepidoptera; family Noctuidae; genus Dasypolia; species Dasypolia templi. Next base: position 8,197,160 of record OY743166.1, read on the forward strand.
GACGGTTTAGCAAACGCCACCAATGTTCGTTGGCGTGTGCCGACAAACCGCAACGTGGCGGTAACATCAAAGAGATAGAAGCAATCGACCGTTCGTTTGCTCGACTACCAAATGTATTCGGACGTACCTTCAAAGGCCAACGAATCTGCGTTATCCAAATTAGTTCGTTGGGCCGGTGTGTACGTAGCATAAGATGTCAAGAGCAGGCCCGTTTGGCAGTTTAACAAAACGGAGGATACTTTGAAAGTGGCAATACTGGGACGCATTGGCAATATCATGACCAGTTATGAATAACTAGTCGAACTTGAAGATAATCATCTGTTAATCTTTTCACCGATCGCAGTCCCTTAACCTCACCTTGACATCAGAACCTACAGATAAAATAAAATAAAACTGGTTCTAGGTAGTTTCCCTACGTTTTTCGAAGAATTTTATGAGGTTTTTTCGAGCCCATTTTATCAAAAAGTCATTGATTCAAATTAGGCTGAGAATCAGTAATTTTTGAATGTCAAAATTACATAAGACAGTCCCCCGAAACATCCGCCCTTTACCACATCCGAGTGCCCCCACTACCCAGCAGCACAGATGTCTGTGAAGTTGGAAGAACTTGATTCTATGCAATAGTATGCAAAATGCTGGCAATGTCAATAGAGTTGACACCATTATATGGCTCTAATTTAGCCGACAAAATGTGTGAGTACTGTAGATACACTACTGCCTCACCCTTCAGGGAAACTAGGCGCAATGATGTATGATTTCAAGAAACAATAACCAATTACCTGGTCTTCTCTAATGCGTCTCGCGTCTCTGGACTTCTTGGCAGCTTGGTTGTTCCTTCGCCGTCTTTCGAAGTACTTCTCGTCTTTAAGCTCTGGAGGGATCGGTCGCTTCTCACCTCGGCGACGGATGTCCAGCTCGGATGTCGGTGATGGGAGCACTGGAGACCAGTTATAAAGTTAAGGGTCTGTTTTACTGTCTGTGGATAGGCGGGAAGTATGAACTACACAGATTCTGCTGAACTGAGGCATCCCCCATGCATCGCCAGAACGGTGGCGATGCATGGGAAATATCCTATCGATATTTTAGCTAAGTAACCAGCATCCTAATTGCGTAACATACTATATTCACAGTTTGAATGATTTTGAAGGATATTGCTTATCCATTGCTTCTTAGTTTCGTAAAATGCGTCTGCTCAATAACATATATAACGCAATGAATGTTGTTGAACTGTCAAAGTGGTAGCCATTCCACCTGTTAGTGTTTTGCGCAATTAACTATAAGTAAAATAATATCACGCCTTGTTTCCCTAAAGGGTTGGGCAAAGGTGTACATATAGTAGAATCCAGAGTCTGGATTTGTGCCCGGTTGATGGCAGTAGGCTCGCCCACTATTACATGGGACTTAAACATAACTGGCGATATGTACTTAACTATAACCACAGATATTATAATACTACGTACAGATACCCAATCCCATACAAAGAAATGACACCTCCCTAAGTCTGGCAATTGAGCTGGCAATTTTTCGTCATCAAAATGTTCAACAGATGGCAGCATTAGAGATTCACTAATTGCCAGAGACTGTAGTTTCACAACGCCATCTAATAGTCGACCTACTTTTAAGACGTTTCTTGCCATCCTTTTTAATTAAAGTTTTATACTCCGGTTTCAGAAAAACATGTAAATAGATTTCTTATATATTTTTATGTAAAGAAATAGATTTAAAATAAGTTGTTTCATTTAAATTTGTGACTATAATAGTTGTTTGAAGACAGGACAAATTGAGTAAAACGCCATCTATTGCAAAGAGCTCTTAACAAAATGATTAACAGATGGCCACTGTTATCATTTTATGGGTTCGAATTGAAGATAAAAGCTTCATTTATGTTTATTTGTTGAAAAACGAGTGTGAATAGATAAATCAGCATTTAACAAGGAAGTCCTGATTTTTACTTATATTACTTTAGCCAAAATTCTGCCGTTTATCGCTTTCTAATGATTGTTAATTTCATAATGGTTACCTATGCTGCCATCTATGATTATTTTTGAAGACTAATTATAAAATGTTCTAGTTGAGACCCCATGCTATAACTAATAAAGTAACGAATAAAGGCTCCCACAAACAGGCGCGACGCCACGGCACGTCACAAAAGCACCACTCGTCGCTCGACACGCGGTGCATGTGTCGAGTCAGTGTGCATGAGACTTAAGGTGGACTAGGGTGATCAATTTTAAAGGATGAAATTGAAAACATCAATTGCGCCAACTAGAAATAGGAGGTTCACTAACTGGTACTTATATTCTTTACAAACTGTGATACCCCAAATGTAAATTCTTTAAAAAGAATTGTAACTATTGTCTTATATAGTGCAAACTTAGTTAAAGCGTCAAGTAGACTATTATTATCGTCGTACCAGAGAAAGCGTGCCCAAAGAGCAATCGATTCTACCCAGAGTTCACAACAAGAAGCAAGCTGCAAGTCGTTGAGCTAGCGGTCAACCTAATTTCGACCGTTCCTACGAAAAAACCTTGCAAGCACGCCGACGTCGCGTCGCCTAATCGCTTGCCTACGCGCACGTATGTGTCTCCTTTTCCTATAACTTGGCTCAATTTTTTCTTTATGTCACGTTGAATTATATACTATAATTTGCCGTACGCCTATTCAATTTCATCCTGTAAACAGCATGGCTTTAAAAATTGTGCTCTAGTTTGTTATTTTGAGGCCATAACATTGCAGACGAAGATTTACGTACGCGTAGTATTCCTCGGTGGTAGATGGTGACAATAAGGAGGAATGCAGTGCATCTGTGGCGGCAAAGCTGCCAGCAATGGATTCACCACGTTGTGCACATCTGGAATGAAAAATGGTTCAAATATGAATGAAGTGTTTGATAGTTCTTTGGTCCCAATTTTATGAAGAAGATCGATCTTTACATTCTTAAAGTGGCAAAAGTTGTGACGTTCTGTAGGCTTATTTATGCGTCGCACTTGAATGTGATTACATTTCATGGTAAGTTTTATTGTTATAAGCGTTTTGCATGCAGAATACAAGTTAAGAGGCAAACTGCCACGCATTTGCTTAAGAGGCTGACAAGAACTAAAGCGCGTTCACTGTCAGACTACATAGAAAAGAAAGAGAAGCGCGATGATACAACGCGGGTAATTTATTGCAAAAACCGGCAAAGTGCGTGCCCGAGGGTTCCGTACAAACCTGTAGGTATATAAGGCCTGAGTGTTTATTTTCAATTTCAATTGAATACCTCTACGCGTTCATGAGGAAAGGGGTAGTAAGTTTAAAATGATTAAAAATATTATTATTATATGATGTAACTAAAAATTTACGGTTTTTGCAATTCTTCCTTTATCTGTGATATAAGACGTTGCATCGTACCAAATTGCAAGATTCTGAGTTCACGCGAAGTACCCTGTAGGTTTTTTTTTTATTTCCTTGCGAGTGTCGAAAATTGGCGGAAATTTCCGGCATAAACGGCTGTATCTTTTGATTGCGTTAGCTTAGAAGTTTGATTTTTTCACAGCTCCAAGGGACAGTAGACCTGAGTATTTAATATAAATTCTAGCTTGATACCTACACGCGTTCCTGAAAAAAATAGTCTTGACAGACAAACAGACGGACGGATTGACAACAAAATGATCCTTTAAGGTTTCCATTTTTTCCTTTCGAGGTACGGAACCCTAAAAATGGAGCAAATCTAGATAAATGATTGCGAGACCAATCTTTTATCGCAGGAAGCAAACACATATTTACAAAAAAATTATTGATTGAACAAAAAAAATTATTATAAGGATGCCATCGGATGGAATTTGGTGTGGACAAATGTGCAGTCATGAATGTAAAGCGAGGTGAGATCATGGAATCCGAAGGAATTCAACTTTCGGATTCCATACACCTTAGATCCTGCTCATCCGAAAGCTATAAATAAGTATTTGGATATGTCAGAACCGTTAGGCATCATTGTTACTGACATGAAGCAATCGTTGAAGGACCGCTTCTTTGGCCTCCGAAGAAAGTATTAATTAGTCTTCTTTCGGGCGGAAACAAAGGTACGTGCCTTCAACGGTTGGGTCATGCCGGACTCAAACCGAACTCGACGCCCTGGATAGGCGGGTCATTACACGCTGACCGCAAACCGGATGCATAACCCACGATCATCGGTGATGAGACTGTATATCCCGCGGAAGTGCGGGGGTCGAGGCTTTTTAAATGCGAAGACCCTCCAAAACCGCGAGGTGTGCAATCTCTGGGAATATTTTTTAAAGTCGAAGCACCGTGATGTGGTCGCAGTGGACAAGGGACTCACCCCGCTCTCCATGGCTAAAGAGAACTGGCGCAAACCTGTAGTACTTACTACAGATGACCGCAAGGCGGTATGGCAAAGCAAGGAGCTTCACAGGATCTTCCATCGGGCTCTTCATGACCCTGTTGTAGATTTCTTAGCGTCCGTATCCTGGCTACGTTTTGGTGACCTTTTCGGGGAAACTGAAGGTTTTGTCTGTGCAATTATGGACGAAGTTATCTTGACGAATAAATACCAGAGACAAATTATGAAGAACGCGACGGTTGACGTGTGTCGGGCATGCCACCGTCCTGGTAAGTCCATCAGACATATAATGTCTGGTTGTTCTGGTCTGGCTAACGGCGAGTACTTGCACAGGCATAACGATGTAGCCAGGATCATTCACCAGCAACTTGCTTTTATATATAAACTTGTGGATTGTGGGGTACAATAAAAAAAATACGTGCACGACCCAGTTCGAGAAAATGACCATGTCACATTGTACTGGGATCAGTCTATCATTACTGACAGGGCAATTATCGCTAATAAGCCTGACATAGTAGTGAACGATCGATTAGCGCGCCGCACAATGATTATCGATGTTACCATTCCACATGACGATTGCATAGTATATTAGTACGGTCTAAAATCGTTAAAAGAAAGTTTTTGAGGTATCTTCGTGTTTTTTTTCAATTGTATCAAATTTGTTGTATTATGTTTTCGACAAACTATCTAACTAGCATATACCAAAGAGTAATATAGGATAAGAGAGCCCTCTCTCGAATCTTTTATGCATGATAGTTTTTTACGCCATCTGTATTTCTGAACAGGAACGAATTCCTAATCTATAGGTACCTATATGTTATCATTTTTATAGCTCTATAGGTTTTAAATGGATAATTATGTAGTATGAAGAAAATAGCTTACCATTGACGTAGGTGATTTTCAAGGTAAAATAATGTGCTGGAAATTGGAATAAAACAAACTAGTCTAGTAGTATATTTTATTTTCTATTAATTTTTTTTCACACGGTATAAAAAGTTCATGGCACTAAGTATCAGGACGGAGGAGTACTCTCAACTCAACGTCTATAAGGAGAAAACACTCGGAAAACCACAAACATTACACAAAATATGAGGAAGCAAACCAAGCGCAGACGCACGTTCCGGCAGCCATATATTACGTGTGCGTCAGTGCGCGTGTCCGTCCGTGAGTTTAATAGACGAAGCACCAGCTACAAGTAGCACAGTAAATAATTATTTTATTAAGGTGTAATATTAAATTTTCTTAATATAATGAGTAATCCATGAAATTTGTTTGTTTTATAAACATTTTATCCGTTTTATTGTGACAGTAGAGACATCTATCGGCACTTTTTTGATACTTCTGAAGAAGTTTCCCAGTTCAGCAATGTAGATGGCCCTACATTATTTGCAATGTGCATAATGTTCTATGTGTCCCCCCCCCGATATATACCTTGAAGAATATCGTATATTTTTCTGTCATTGTTTACTGCAGTGGATCATATACTTTAAGGCATTATAAAACTTGCGTTTAGCTCGTGTTCTCCTTAATAAAATGTATCAAATAATAATGCGTATGTTGTTATGTATTTATGTGTATGTATTTTATTTTTAATCTTTGCGTTTGCTGCACCGGTTGACGTCATTAAACGCCGGCTGTCGCTGTGCACCAGCGCTGGGGCTCTGTCTCGCATATGGTCGTAGCATTAAGCTGAGAGATGGCAGTTTTGCGTGGATGTGACGCGTATTTTTCCCCAACTTGTTATTTTTGGAGTTTGTGTTCGATCACTGCGTCATGTTTAGCGCAAATAAACGTTTCTTCTTTCTTTCTAGATCTTTGACAGTCGTTACGATTAGTCAGAATCAAAGAGTACTATAATTAGACGGGTCAGAATCCTAACAGTCTGACAACCAGTCTTACCAAGGGTTATCGGTGTTTCCTAGTCACTGGGTTGTGGAGGTCAGCTAGGCAGTTGCTCCATGAATAATACTGATCAGCTGCATCAGGGAAGCTGACCACAACATAGTGAGGAGAAGAGTAGGCAGATTGATGCCCACTTTTAGATATTTACAATATCAAAGACATTGCTGCGCTGACATTGGTTCGCGGTACAAATGTCACCTAAGTTCATTCACGGCTGAGTTTCTTCACAAAGAGCTCTAATGAGTAAATAAATACTCTGTGAGTAGGTACTGTGTATACATAGTTGTCTTATAACGTAGGTAGGTTCGTTATTGGGTGTTGTCAGGGACTGGTCATCTCTTGGCTGCCACGGCTTTAATCATGCTGGACATAGGTCTAGCAGTGGATGTCTGTTAGCTGAAATGATGAAGATGATCCAGAGGATACCTTCAGCCTTTACAAGGTCATCGGTCCACCTTGTGGCAGGCCTTTCAACGCTTTCGGGCCCATCGGCCATTTTTTCTGCGAGAAACGTGGCTTGCCTATAAGCATAGCGTAAGCATTAAATGATAAATGATTTTATTTCTGTAAATAGGTTTGTACAAACACTTTTACACGTCAATCATATTTTAAAAACTAGGTGAGATCGGCATTTCCTATCTGACTACTCTGAGAAGAAACGCCGAAACAAACTCAGAGGTCACAGTCTCTTTTAAAGTCCAGACATAATCTTGGTCAGTTCATGTGAAGACCATCTACATCACATACATACAGTGGGGAAGAAGAAGATGTCACATGTCTTCAAATGTTTGGTTCTAGGAGATGCCGGTTTCCTCAAAATGTTTTCCTTTACCCGATTTGAGAGCAGAGGCGATTAATTTATCTATGCAAAGTAAATCACCTGCCTGTTAGAACCGACCTTCAACTCGTTTGTCCGGGCGTTGCCACTGGGCCACCACCGCCTTGCCCACTGCCCACTAAGTTCGGCAATTCTTCTGGCTTATGTCGGTAACCTTGGTTCTCATGCGGATCTCTTCATTTCTGATTCGATCAAGAAGGGAAACTCCAAACATATTTAAAATAATTCAATATTTCAATTGTTTTATTTTGATTACGGACGCTTTTAACGTTCTGCATCGTTCGCACATGTATAATTTCCACATTAATGATCTAACCAATAATGTTGTAACCATATTTTGATTTATTTGAGTGTCCGTGGAGTTTCTTGCCCGTTCTGGAATGGGCAACTAACTAGATTCACATTTCTGACTGACCGACCCCTTGACAATTCAAAAGTTCCTGTATTTGGTTTATGCTTATTCACTTTTGGTTTTGGTTATTCACTTAGGCTGTAAACATTTGCTGTACATTTTTAACCTGTGATCCTCCTGTCAATATCGTACCCTCTACTAAAATATTGAACCTCATTGTTATGCATGCATGGCCTCCTGCTACCCTTGTATTATATAATGACGTGTTGAGTTTGATCGACGCCACGCGACCTTTAAACGGTTACCTTTGCACTGATTTGATCAGATAGTTTGATCAAATATTGTTATGTTCGTGAATATTTGTGGGTTAAAAAATGTATTGGGAAATTAAAAGATAAGCCAATTGACTATCTACTCACATTTACCTTGTCAAATCTCAATTTTCACTGTTTGACAGTTGTTTAAAATGGCTGTGAGCTGTAATGTGATTTTTTTTTGTAAATTTCCTTACCAGCTCATGTGTATCTTGTTGACTCCACATTAAACCTAAAATAGGGGTGATGACTAATATTAAAAAAGTTCGAAAAAAATATGCAATATCAAAGAAGGCATAGTAATAATGGGATTATCGACAAAATCTGTTAAATCGATGTAAATTGAAGAAGATACACGCTTTAAAAGTTTTTGGAGGGGGTTATTCCTGTTCTTGTCGCGCGGTACGGACAATATGTGGCGAATAAAGTTACATAGTCGTGACGTCGGAATTTATCGCAAAGGGACGGATAAAAAGTTTCCTGTTGTTAATCCAAGTCATAAATTATCTGTGTGCCAAATTCCATCCAAATCCTATTAGTAGTTTTTGTGTGAAAGAGTAACAAACACCCATCCATCCATCTCACAAACTTTCGCCTTTAGTATATTATTAATAATATTAATTATAGTAGGATAGGATAGAATAATTAAATTAAAATTAACCCTCAAGTTTAAATATTCGGGAAAAAAAATTGTTGGAGGGAGGACTTGGTTGAAGCCTTCGCCCAGCCGTGGGTCAGTAAAATAAAATAAAACGTTTAAATAATAATATGCCGAAGATTTTGCATAAGATAACTGCAACAAACTGTTGGTCCTTCGAGTCGCATTTAGTTTAAAGCTTAAAAGAGACGGTCCCAGAATTAACCAGACCACTGTGACTTAAATTGTTTTGTTAAACAATAAAACTAATTAAATACACCTACGTAATAGTCCTGTCGATGCCCCCACAACTAATGACATCACAGGTCATGACGTGGAATTAGTTAAACACACACTTGCACCTGCGGCCGTGGGGACCAACACACCTGTGTGCCCCCCTGTGCCGCTGTCGTAATGATAGGCGCTAATTATTGAAGGGGTTTGTGGCAGACGATATGATATTGATGATGCAACTAAGTTTGTGTTAGAGGTGAACTTTGCTTGATAAGAATTCTGAAGTTACAGTCAAAGTCAAAATATCTATTTCAAATATGCACTAAGGCATTTTGAACGTCAAGGTTTGCATTAAAATAAAATTGACTCTAGTCGCCTCTTTTAAAAGGTAGTTTCGTATGGAGAAGAATGGTTAAGAAATTCCACGATTGTATGAATGAATTAGGAATCTGTTTCAAAACGATTCAGATTCCGATTGATTGTGTATTACGCAATTAGGGTGCTGTACCCTGATTGCGTAATTCACAATCAATCGGAATCTGAATCGTTTTGAAACAGATTTCTAATACATAGCTTCATAAGTTCGAAAAAAAATCTGCTCAACAATGTAAATAACGCAATGAATGTTGTTGAACTGTCAAACTCAAACAGATTAGTCGTAATCGTTTACGAAAACGTGTTACGCAATTAGGGTGCTGTACCCTGATTGCGTAATTCACAATCAATCGGAATCTGAATCGTTTTGAAACAGATTTCTAATACATAGCTTCATAAGTTCGAAAAAAAATCTGCTCAACAATGTAAATAACGCAATGAATGTTGTTGAACTGTCAAAATACAACAGATTAGTCGTAATCGTTTACGAAAATGTGTTTCGCAATTAGGATGCTGGTTAAGGACATATTCTACTTTTCACCCTGGATTGCAGACAAAGTCGCAGGCAACAGCTTGTATTAAATATGTATAACAAAGTTGGGTTAATTACACCATTTGAAACTCAAGAACAGAGCTGAATCGTTTTTTTATATCTGCTGATTGTTGCTGATTTGTTGGATTTGTCTCCGCCCCGAATAGCGGAATAACTTCAAAAATTGAAAACATGGTTAATTAAAACTCACGAAAGAAATAGAATTAAGAAAATATATTATTATATGCTCAATGAGTTGTTAGTAAATGTCTTAACCTTAAGTTAGTAAAAACCAACACAATATACAAAATTAAAACGACTGACACCTACGTGTGCAGCCGTATCCAATGAGCCAGCATGGGGCTGTCCCACCTTGCACACAATACACTCAGGATGCCGTGGAAGCTAGCACGTATTCTACCGAGAATAGAAGCGCACCGTTTCCTTATAATGGCATGAAAACCATCAACCCTGGCCTCTGTCAACATGGAAGCGCTACAAAAGCGTGGTAGACCCAACAGCATTCTGAATACATTGTTATATTGGACACGCAGGGCGTTTTATGCCCTCAGCGTATATGTGACCCACAGACTGCACGTGTAAAAAGACTGGCAGTATGCTCTGAAAAGGGTTCATATAGGTATTGATGTTGTAGGTACGTAGTTCGCCGGGTCAGCTAGTCAAACTCAAACTCAAATAATTTATTTCAATTAAACCATTTACAGGCACTTTTGAATTGTCAAGGAATCGGTCAGTCAGAGAAATATGAAGCTAGTTGCCCATTCCAAAGCGCAGTAGGTCACTATGGAGAAGAACGGGCAAGAAACTCCATAGACACTCTTTTAGTAAATTATGGATTACTCTTCTCGGAAGATTAAATTACAATATACCTACGTAGGACATAATTAGTTATGAAAGTTATTACCTACAATCCTAGTTCCCAATTTTAATAAAGCAAACCGCAATCGAAATTAACCCCAAAATGAACACCGGGGTCAAATTCGTGCAGTTCGAAAGAGGAGGGGTGTGTTCAGCTAATTAAGTGTTATTATTGGCAGTGTAGGGTTGCCTTACTTTCGGATTTTTATGACCCCGGCCCACCCCGTCGCGTCGAATCACCTGCTCGCGCTATGAGTTCGTTTTCGCTAAGTGTTCTTTCTGACTTTTTGCCTTTTTGATCGGCTCCTAAGGGACATAGCGTGATGTTAAATAGACTATAGCCTTCCTCAAGAATATGGCTATCAAATGCAAAAAGATTTTTTTTAAATCCGACCAGTAGTTCCAGAGATGACCCTGAAGAGATATGAGGAACAGGGTGTATAGTTCACTCCGACTCTTGGAAAAGGGAGGATCCTCCGACCGGATGGATGTCGTATCTGGTGGGCAACTGCCCCTCGATTGATGACGGGAAGTTGTGTATATGCTAGCTGCGCGGTAAACTTTGATTGCGCGATGCAGGATTTGTGTGACGTCAGTGTGACGTCAGTGTGACGTTGTTTGCATGTGGCGGTGTAGATGCCGCCACAAGCCCCTATTTACACAAAAAACAAACAAACTTAACCTTTTTTATAAAACTAGTTTACAGGGGTGGCAGAGACATTGACGCCCAAACTGAAACCATGAATTCACAGTTCATGATTCTACACTCCCTAGCGTAAAAAAGTCTACTGCTTCATAGTAAAGTGCAATAGCCGCTCGTTCGATCCCATTCGTGCGGAAATTTAAAACCACTCAAGCGCATTCTTTGCGCTACTTCTGGGTGGTCTCGCGCGAAAACGGCGCGTGTGTTTAAAACGATGATAACTCCATAGTTAAACACGGGAGCTATTTGTGAGATACGTCGTTGGAATCGTTATGAAATTAGCTAACAGATTATGTATAGATTAGTCCAGTTTTGCCATGTAATCTATTAGTAATTCTAATTTGTAATCAGGGTGAGGGAAATTTCCCCAGTTTCATGTGTAAAGGTCAATTAATAAATAAAAAACATTATTTCAAAAAGTTTTTGTTTTCATTTACGTAAATAGTATATATATTTCATAATAATCCATTAGAAGTACACACCTCCCAAAACATTATCAAAATAGTAGAGCAAATTTTTTTTTTTGGGTTCGTGTTGGGAGAATTTCCCCCACCCCTGGCCACCAGCCCATTCGGTACCATCACACCAGGCTCATTACGTGATCGTGTGATATCTAATGCAAAATGTTTCCTACCTAATTATCAACGCGGGGTGAACGCGTAATAATTACTTACGCGGTTTTTTAAACGATGTGGCGTGGCTAACGACCCAAAGTTTTGTTTTTGTATGTTTTTCGAAAAGTTTTAGTACGATTTTAGGGTAAAGAATCATGCCCACTTTCCATACACTGATTGACCTGTCACATGATTCGTTTTACAGGTCGCGTCTGCCTACAACTAGTGTTGTCTATTAACAATTATGATTTATAACAACACAATAACATAACATCTTTTCATTTAGAGGCCAGGGAAAAATACTATTAAGTAAATAGGTTTTTGAGGTTATGCAGCATTCAGATAAGGTTTGACAGCTGTTTGAAATTTATTCATAGTTAGTCGCTGAGAGAGTTTCAATAATCAAATCTGCATGAGGCCGCAAACACTGCTGTTTGCGGCCTCATGCAGATTTGATCGGCGGCGGGATATTACGAGAATATAACTGCTTATATTTTCGTAATATCCCGCCGCCGATACTGAGACATCACATGTGATGTTAGGCCATCCTTGTTTTCTTCACTACATTTTGTGCAAGTTAGAGCAATCTATGATACCAGCCTATTACTATCCCACTGCTGGGCAAAGGACTCAACTCATACAGAGAAGGCACGAGCATTAATCACCTCGCTTAGTCAAGACGGGGTGGCGATTTCTGACTTTTATTGAGATTGTTATTTGCCCGGATTTGAACTCACAGCCTCGCGCATATAAGGCGAGGTGTCAAACAAATGACAGCCTGTGACAGAGTTCGTTTTAATTATAAATTATAGTCTATGGTTTTATGCGTAACCTGTCAGCTGTGCACTTATTTATCTTTCCACACCCACACATATAAAACATAAGAAAATCATAGCTGGTCTTATAATAATACGTAAAGTAAAAATAAATACCCATTGGTTCTTAAAAACATTCAATAACCACATGACGAACGAACAAGTTTTTCGTATTATGTGAAACGGAACGTGTGTAAAACACGCTCCGTTTCCGAAAGTCACATTGCTTTTTTTCTTGGCTTTATTTGAAAATTCAAATAAGTGATACGAAATAAGCAAATAAAAAGCAATTTTTTTTAGATATTTTACATCACTAGACGCGTTAGAAAATTATCAGGTCAAGACTGAACATGATTCTTTAATTTGCTTAGAATGTGGGTACTTAGAATATGGATCCTATTATTAATGCATCAACTTATTTTTATAAGTTGATGCATTAATAATAGGATCCATGTACATTCTGCCTTAATGCAGCATGCAAATGTAACTTAAAGAAGACGATATTAAACACATTAAAACAAAAACAAAAAAACATTTAAGAAATCATGCACGGAATAATAACATTTATCTACAAGTACCTAATTCTGTCAACATTAAAAAAAAATGTAACTTCGTCGTATTTTAATATTTTCTTTTAATTTCGTCAGATATTTTATTAAAGATTACAGGAGCCATAAAAATCACATTTCTTTTCACTAAGCTATTATACTATAATAGTTTTAGTTAGGTAAACTAACTAAAACTATTAATACTTAAACTAAAAAATGCCGTCGCAAAATTCCTCCGCACCTCTGTCGACTGGTAATGTACCCAAGAGATTGGCGGCGTTGCCACGTTGTATGGCAATGCTCAGCCTCCGGCCAAGGTTAAAGCCAGCCCTTGGGTCGCGGGAAGTGTCACCCAGGCGTTTGGAGATTTCGTTGAACGAACCATGAGCACTCGGACCCCATGGCCCGAGAGTTTCAACCCCCAACGGCTCGATAATTTATTTACTGATATACTTTCGCCGCTTGAGGTTTTCCGCATCCGCAGCAGCAGAGCCAGCAAAGCTTGCTGAGTCTGGAAGATGGTATGGCGCAAGAGCATCTACACAATGTGTGGGCCTTTAGGCGTACCCACCTTCCATGGAAATAAAGACATGCCGTTCGATCTTTTGCCATCGTCGCGTGCCAAACTAGTTTTAAATACGCCCGCCCGTGCATGATAGATTCTGGTATTGTGATCTCATAGCTATACTTCGTTTTCTAGTTTCTGATTGCGGTCAGCACATTAAGACAGTGTTCAAGAGCTGTCAGTGTTATTATTGATGTGGAATATTGACACTGACCGCTCTTGGACGCGGTTCAGAGCTCATTGTGAAAGAGTTCGACTGGGTTAGCGGTGTACTTGCGTGAAACACTAACATTAAGAATGGATTTCATTTTGACAGTTCAACAACATTTATTACGTTTATTACGTTGTTGAGCAGACCTAATGTTCGAACTTAAGAAGCAATGGATTAGCAATATCCTTCAATGATAAATGTCTTTATTTCTAAATGTAGGTTTGTACAAACACTTTTACACGTCAATCTTTTTTTTAAACTGGACGAGATCGGCGTTTCCTATCTGACTGCTCTGAGAAGAAAGTCCGAAACAAACTCAGAGGTCACAGTCTCTTTTAAAGTCCAGACATAATCTTGGTCAGGTCATGTGAAGAACATGTAGATTGGTGTTTGAAATGGTCTTTTGAGGAAAGAACCACAGAGATTGAGTGGACCTGTCCAGTCAGTGCACGCATTTGTCAGTAAACATGCAGCTCAACACAGAACTTAAGGAGCTCAACGATTCGACGAACATTACTAAAGAAAGGACATTTGGGTAGGCCACTTAAATTAATCAAACTGACAGACCATGATTAAAACTAACAAAAAAAAAAACGTTGTAAAAAAAACCACTACAAATCCATATTGTCTTCACATTCACAATAATTAAAATATTATAATCACATTCACAATAATTAAAAAATAAATTTATTTTTCAAAGTCAAAACGTATATAAAAATTCCAAAAATAATCATGGTCAGATCATATGAGGACCACGTAGACTGGTGTCTGAAATGTTCTTTTGAGGAAAGAACCACAGAGATTGAGTGGACCTGTCCAGTCAGTGCACGCATTTGTCAGTAAACATGCAGCTCAACACAGAACTTAAGGAGCTCAACGATTCGACGAACATTACTAAAGAAAGGACATTTGGGTAGGCCGCTTAAATTAATCAAACTGACAGACCATGATTAAAACTAACAAAAAAAAAACGTTGTAAAAAAAACCACTACAAATCCATATTGTCTTCACATTCACAATAATTAAAATATTATAATCACATTCACAATAATTAAAAAATAAATTTATTTTTCAAAGTCAAAACGTATATAAAAATTCCAAAAATAATCATGGTCAGATCATATGAGGACCACGTAGACTGGTGTCTGAAATGTTCTTTTGAGGAAAGAACCACACAGATTTGAGTGGACCTGTCCAGTCAGTGCACGCATTTGTCAATCACCGTGCAGCTCAACTCAGAACTAAGGAGCTCAACGATTCGACGAACAATACAAAAGAAAAAACATTTGGGTAGGCCGCATTAAGAACTCAAACGGCCAGACCGTCATAAAAGTTAACTGAGAGAAAAAAGGAAAAATACATTGACCGATATAGTCCTCACATTCACAAAATTTTTAATAATATTGTCCTTTATACAGTAAATTTAAATATACATGCCATTGTTTATGTAAAGGTACAAATATAGAAAAATCATAATATAATTAAAAAAGTTAGCAAAATAATATTAAACAGAGTCTTTGACAGTTTAATAGGCTTTCTCGCATATCTTCCGTTAAAAAAAAAAAGAATTTATTAAGGCTTAGGTATTGAATTTGGCTGGCTAGGAAGTTAATTACAAAAACGTAAACATTGACATGACAGGAGCTACCTATTTTCTCGAGCCTGATTGTAGGAACAACAAATTTGTGTTTGTTCCTAGTATTTATATTATGGATATCACTGTATTTTCAAAAAAAAAAATATTGTATGTAATACATACAAAAGATTTTCATAAATATACGAACGAATTCCTCTTTTTTGTAAAACAAAAATTGTCTGAATTTCGGCGGCATTTCCCCACAAAAGAATACATTACGACATCATCACATCACACTATGTAAATAACTAAAATGTACTAAACGGGCTGTCTCTAAATCAGTTTAATTACAATTTTTTTAACGGCTTAAGCTGAAGAGCTTAGCTTTTTGACAATTTATCTATATGGGAGCCACATTGAAGCTTGGCATCCAAAGTTATGCCTAAGAATACTGTGTTGTTTTCGGGTTTCAACTCTTCACCCTTTATAAGAACACTAGTTTCTACTTGTCTAATAATCACGCTGAGATTTTTACAGAATACTTAAATAAGCAGCCTAGGATTTCATTTTGAATTCATGAGCTCTGGTTACAAAGTCAAGTCGCGCTTGCTAAATCCATGTCCTTGGTTAGTGACATATAAGACACATGACACCTCACTCCACGCACGTTTTCACGGTGAGATTTTAGGAGAATCGACTTGCTGTTTGTGGACGAATGGACTATGATTTTGTTGGCATGTCAGAAGTAAAGTGAAAGGGTTCTATGAAAGTGTTGTTATTGTTTTACCTCAACTTTATGATTTTATGTTTTTTATTTAACAGTCGCACGGGTCGGCTGATCAATGGATGGATGACTGATCATGGCGATCATCCATTACATATTATAGAGATCCCTCCGTGCCTCGGAACGCAAGTTGAACTATTGGTTCCGGCTGTCATGTCATTCGTGGATTTTTGGACGAGTTACGGGTAGTCAGAAATTATTTATTAAAAAATTCCGCGACGTTGGCAGCGTTGCCACGTTAGATGGCAATGCTGATTATTTGATACAAAATGGCCCAGCAGTGGTCACGTGAAGAAAATTAAAAATTAAAATAAATAGAAAGTAAATAAATAAATAATAATAACTCATAATTATTTCTTTAAAAATCACGAACAAAACCAACCAATAAGTCTCAATGTTGACTGACCCAGAAGTAAATATTGATTTAAAAAAGTAATTAGCTTCCGACCTTACGACCCCAACACCTGCCTGATCACATAACCCAACCAAGATAATCTACCCACATTCGAAATAACACTTTATTTTCAGCACGATATAGTAGGAATTGATTTGAAGTTATTCAGTTGATGACACCACCAAATCGTAAGTGTTAAATTTATTATTTAACAATGAATGTGGTGGGTGTTATTTCAATGTGTACTTTTATAATATCTAGGGTGCTTTGATTGTTTTGTAAGTACCTATGTACCTACAGTCTATCTAGGTATGTTTGTAAGAAAGGCTATCGGGGTTTTGGAAAGGCTCGTGGCTAAAATATGATAACAGCCGCACTGGTTAACCGAAAGCTTGCTGCGGTTGGTTCTTGGATGGATTACTCGTAGTTATTTGACAGTCGTTACAGGTATTAAGAAGAAAGAAAAAAAAGAAGAAATAAACAAAATACATTTATTTACCACATAAACTTTTGAATTGAGATGATGACAATTTTTTTATTTTTGTCTCAAAAGACTGTTTGTTTCCAAATAGAGCAAACAATATTACAAAAAGTGTAAAAGCTTTAAAAATTGCCAAGTAATAAACGTTTTAATGTAAGTGTTAGACAAGGGCAGCACTATCGTAGAAGTGACGTCACGACCAAGAAACTTCATACTAGCGCCGTACATTGTCAGTACCGCGCGAGAAGGACGGCAATAATCCCCTCCAAAAACTTTAAAAGCGTGTATCTTCTTCAAATTTACACCGATTTAACAGATTTTTTCGATTATCTTATTTTTACTATGCCTTCTTTGAAATTACAATATTTTTATAAACATTTTTAATATTAGTCATCATCCCAATTGTCAAGGAGTCGGTCAGTCAGAAATATGAAGCTAGTTGCCCATTCCAAAGCGTAGTAGTCGCACCTGTGCAGAAGAAAGGGCAAGAAACTCCATAAATAATATTGTTACAAATCATCATCATCATTGATCATAGATGTTGATCATAAATCCAGCAGATAAAAAATAAAATACATATAAAATAAACCCAACCAGTAATTATAATTATATTATAATTATAATCTATCGAGGGGTATCGTGTCACCCAGTAACTGGGTTTGGAGACCTCCACATCACAGTACTGATCCATATAAAATGCTAATATTCCGCTAAACCTGCAGCCTAATTGCGTAACACATTTTCGTAAACGATTACGACTAATCTGTTGTATTCTGACAGTTCAACAACATTCATTGTTGAGCAGTTTTTTTTTTATCGAACTTATGAAGCAATGGATTAGCAATCTGTTTCAAAACGATTCAGATTCCGATTGATTGTTTATTATGCAATTAGGGTACAAGTTTCACAGGAAGCCGACCCGAACACATTTGCGAAAAAAGAAAGGCAGATTGATTAAAAGACTGATCAATACAGAATCAACTACTTAATACTCGTAAGTAGTAGGACCACTGCCAAATGCAATGCTAAGTGCTTGGATTCATTGTTCTAAAAATGTATACTCAATACTCAATACTTTAGTGCATTCCATAATCTGTACAGATACCTAACAGTTGGTATGTTAAAACATCAAATCAATTATGGACCATGTCGGGGGCACAGCAAAGTTAATTTTTAATTATTAATAGGAGAGAGGATGAAGGCGCTTTTTGTTAAGATTTTTTTATACATAATACTTAAATTAATTTAAAATAGTATAATTTGCTTTTATGGTATTTATATTTGTAGTTTTAAATTATATTTAATTATGTATTTGATATTATATAGTGCACGATTTACATTATTAAAACAAAAAATTAAAATAAAATAAATATTTTCAATTTTATTGAGTCTTTTAGAATGTGATATTATTAATTGTGCACTCAGTATTTTAGTGTTATTTTTAAAAAAAATATTTTTTATTTATTTATTTCCGTATTATTTAGTTATTAATTGTGTATTATTTATTTATTTTTATTTATTTATTTATATTATTTAACAGCCAATCAAATCACCTGACAGCATGTCGATTCGTGAGCTGTCAGTGTCATCCCGGTTGCGTCAATCCCTAGCTTCAGTGGCACTGGCAGCCCACTTCACCTAAAATTTCACGGTGAGATGGCTACGGAATAGCACTACTGTACATCAAACTACGTAACATTGAACAAAATTAATTTCTGGCAAAAAACTTTTATTTTTGCTGTGAAAAACGGCTGTTTACGGTAGGTACCGCTCAGTGCAACGCTAGCAAAACATTGTGCTTAAGGGTGCAGGCCACGGTACAAGGGTCGTATGCTTGAAAGGTATTGAAAAAAATGAAAAAAGTTGGAACTTCGTCCTTCAATATCTCCATAACCAGAAGGTTCCCAGGTATGTTCCAGTACAAAAAATCACGAACCAATCAGTGTGTAGAGGATAATTATAAAATAAAATCAAAAGCCATTTATTTAAATAAGGCTGAGATTCAGCAATTTTCGAACGTCAAAATTACATAAGACAGTCTCCCAAAACGCCTGCCCTTCACCACTTCCTAATGCTTTAACTGGGAAGAAGTGGCATAACAAACTCCCCAGCACAGCTGTCTGTTCAGAGTAAAGCTTGATACAAAACAAAAGTACCTATGCAAAGTGATTAAATTACGAGACACGGAACAAAATTAAATTATATTTAATCTGTGATACAAATGCAGTGTCTAATTTTAAAGGACCGCCGGGGTTTGCGCTTGAGCGAAACACCGACGGCGGCGGGCGGCGGCATTCATAGCTTACAGCTCGTTAAAGCAGCGAAATTAAACGTTAAAAAAACGCAAAGATGACTGCATCGTTCATAACTACTACTTGAGTAGTTGCAAGCGCCATATCTCTACTTAATATAAAGCTACGGTTTCCTTTGAAGATCGGATTCGCCACATAACAACGGCCGTCATAACAATCTGTGATTTTAACCACCAGCCTAATTGCGCAACACTCTATTTATCAGAATCTGAATAGTTTTAAAGAATGTTGCTAATACATTGCTTTGAATTTTTTTCTGCTCAACAACGTTTTTTAACGCAAAAAAATTAAATTGCATGAAAATTGTTGCACTGTCAAAATGAAAAAGCCTTAATTCTTTCACACCACCAAGGGAGGAATTAAGGGTTTTTCCTCTTAATGGCTTATCGTTACACTCATTAAGTACAAAACAACCAAACGGACTGTCCACGCACGCAGTTTCTTTTAATTCTTGACAATTAAGTACCCATTGCACTTACGGTTTCTTGGTCCTACGAAATACAAATGGAAGTTTTATGTAATTAGTAGCTGTTTTTTTTAAAGCGTGTTCCACTGTCTGTAAAACAACACTGATGAGTTTGTACGTTTTTTTTGAGATAGCTACTATTTCAAATTAAACCGTACAAAGCCTTTTGTTTTACAGATTCCGCATAATTATCTTACTTACTATTAAATCGTACCAAGTTAATCGTAAAAATTGGTACGATTTTACAGTAGTTTTCGAGTTCTAAGGTAGATAAAAAGTGTGCCGACTATTAGATATGAACGAATTTATTCAACAACCAGCACTTTAATTGCGTCTTCAAAATCCTCGATGGCAATCCGAGGATTTTGAAGGAAATTCCTGATCCATTGTTTTTTGAAAAATTCGTCTGCACACCAACGTAATTTGTCAAATCTCTACAAATTTTTCAATATCTTTTCTAAAGTCGCAATGAACGTGGCTGAACTGTCAAAATTAAAGGCATTGTATGTGTTTTGATTGAATGTGTGTCACGCTATTTTTTACCCCAAGAAATATTTATTTTGAATCTTGGTTAAGTACCTACGCTACTCCTGAATGCACAATAAATGAAACTCCTGGAAGCTGTGATGGTATTTTAGGGATTCGTTAATTAAACAAAAAGCAACTTCTTTGGTCCTAATGAGTCTTTAGACTTACCAGGAGCTGGAGCGGGCACCGTCGGTGCCAGCAAGTGGTTGTAGCTTCGCAGTAGACATGCGACTGACTCCAGAGAATATAGAGGCATTCCTGGCTCCATGGTTACTGGATGAACTGGTTCCTGGTCCTTCTTTTTAAACTGCCTCTTTAGAAAAGGTTGGTGGTTTTTGCATTGTTTTCGGACATAAGTTGTCCTCACTTTTTCACAATACTATTCGTTTTCAACTGTCTATACTTTTGTTGTTCTTTATTTTGGTTCACATCGTTGTAATTTTGTATACATTGCAGACGATTTTCAGGGATTGTTTTTAGGAATTTGTAGAATTTCTGTAGGTTTACTTCAAGGCAGACCTTTTTTATTTTGTCTTATTTTCTGACGGCTTAGAAAGTTTGCCTAGTGTCCTGATAAAAGGACATAACCCACTTTTAAAAGCTGGCTACATTGATATAAGTGCCTGCATTTATTTTTACAGCTCAGCGGATTATTCCCTTATTTTGAAAATTTGAAAACAACGTCGATGTAGAAATACCAATTATTCAAAATGCACATATATTCTGAAAGCGAATATTTATTTTGCGAGTGTTCCTTTTAGACTCATTTATCGTTTTAGATTCTTGCCCTACTTTTCATTATCAAAAATAATTTGGTCCTTCTTTTCCAACACTTCCACCGTCCCAAATCAAACAAACCGTTCGACTAACTCAAATAAAACTCACATAACGTTACACCACTATGGAAAATGCTACATCACTTTGATAATTTCGCGCGCTTTCTTCCATTGGCGCCAACACTAATTATAAAGCAACATCCTTGGCTGCTATTGGTGGAATGAGTAATTATCGGGTGGTTTGCCGGCGCCTGATTGGGTGGGTTGGAGGCCACGCCCCCTATTTTCCCGCGGTAACCCGGCTTGGCTTATGACACCACGTGTAACGTTCTACGTTGAATAGTTGATGAAGTGGCATTAAGTTTTCAGGTGGTTGGAAAGGCTCTTTTTGAAGTCGCGTTTGTATATTTGTTTTAGGTAATTTATTTGTTTATGTTACAGAATGTGTTCCGCTGATCAGCTGGTCGACTCTGTATTAATGTTACCTTGAAAACTTAGGTGAAGTGAGCTGTCAACGCCACTGATCTAGGGATTGACCAAGACGGTATGACACTGACAGCTCACTCCACGCAAGTCTTGCTGATTAGGGTCGACCACTTCAAGCTCACTTAACCAAATTTTTCAGGGTGAGATTTTAGCAGAATAGAACGGCAGTTGCATCTTAGAACATAAACATAAAATAACATCACGCATTGTTTCCCCGAAGGGTTAGGCAGAGGTGTACCTATAGTACACCCACATTTCCCCAGTTATGTTCGTAATAGGGGGCGAGCCTATTGCCATCAACCGGGCACAAATCCAGACTCCGGGCTGCTACTGAGAAATTCCAGATAGAATAACCCAATAGCACGTTGGCCGACCTGGGAATCGCTCAGCACTAGCGATAACGACCACTAGACCAACGAGGCAGTGCTTCGTGCAAGTGTCAGGCAGGCTTGAAGAAGAACGAACGCAGGTGAGGCTATATGAGAAGAACTGGAGCATATAAACACAGCAGAAAATCTTCAAAAAACCTGCTTTTACGGTCCTTCTTTAACATTCACAGCTTTGGGTGTTGGCCCTTTCGACTCCAGACCAACCTGCCCAGATAAGTGTTCTCTTACGTTAACTTAAAGCATGCTCCGGAGCACTGAGATCCCACCCCAGACCACCCGAGTTAGTTCAAAATGTCCGCAAGCAATCTGTAACAGACTTTGGGCCTGAATGGCTGAAAGCCCGAATAGTTCTTGCCTTGTCTCTCTGGGCGGAGCATGAGGGCGTGCTAGACTTTTACTAACTAAAACCCACCCGTGTTCCTTCAGTTGCCTGTGCCAGGGCCACGGGATCTCTTTAGAAAAACGCGCGACCCTGCCCGAATCGTCCTGGCTTCTATATTTGTTTAGACGTCAAGGCAGTTAAGTAGACCTTTTCTCGCTTCTAGTCACAAGCGACAAAGCCTGAAAACCAGTCTACAGGTAGTCACGCGTAACGACTGCCTAAGGATATACAAAAAATGACAGCCGGGACCAACGGATAAACGAGCTTTCAGAGTCGCGGAAGGGTTTCGATATGTTAATATGGTCATGGTTCCCCATCACGGACCGACCTACCAAGCTTAGCTTTACCTTCATTCGACCCCTGCGGCTGTCATGACAAGGCCCGAGTCCCTCATATTCATAAGTAAACTAACAAATCCCTGTAGATGCCACTATAAAGAGCCTTCTGAAAGCAACATGGCGTCGCGTGGCGTTATAATTGGCGCTTACGGCGTCGCCACCGTACGCGTTATGAGCTACCGAGTAACTTGGACAGAGGCGGCTGTGGAGACGACTACGATTCTAGTTTTTTTCTGTCTGTTCTTCTGAAATTGCTATTTATTTACCGTTTCTGAATTTGTGACCTGTAAATATGCTGTCTAATCTCATGTTGGCGGTTTTATGTGATTCGTCTATCTTCATGATAATTACCATCAGCTGATAGCATAGCAATCCACTGCTGGACAAAGTACTCTCCAAAAACATTCATAAAACTTCATATGCCACTATGGTCCAGTTAGGTACAGTGAAAACATTTGGACCTGGCCTAGCGTAGTACGGAGTTTTATTAAAGGCCAGCTTTTGCTACGGGCCCCGCAGTGTAAGCTGACCTCTTATTCTGTTAGCGTGTTACGCAACTGAGCCCCCAAAGATTTTGGTGGACTATAGCAAGCCGCTTAGAAAGGGCGAAGCTAAAAAACAATTTACACCAATGTATAATATAACAGCTCAGTGCCCCGGAGAACAGCGGGGTAATTGTGTCACATACTAACATTAGGAATGGCTTTCATTTTGACAGTTCAACAACATTCATTGCGTTTTTAACGTTGTTGAGCAGACAATTTTTCGAACATATGAAGCAATGGATTAGCAATATCCTTCAAAACTATTCAGATTGTGGTTGATAGTTTGTTACGAAATTAGGGTGCTGGTTTGGTTCCCACTGCCTACCAGCCACCCCGCGAAAATCGTTTCTCTTAGACTGATTAGTCTTATCCTTCGAGACATAGATTTATTTACTTAATCATTTATTTACTTAAAGACAACCAACAACAGTGTATTAATAAGTAAACAGGTTAGAACTCAATAATAGAGGTAACGCATACACTATTCACAACGTTATCCACAGATTCCTAAACGAAACTAATAGTTGTTAGAAAGAACAATCTAAAAATAAACATTACTTAATTATTAGGGATTATTGAAGATGTTGAAATAGCACGAACGTAGCTGAATAACCTTGGTGTAGGGGTCAAAAGGATAAAAGTGACCTTCTCCGTAGTTTTCCCTGTCCGACGAAGGTCTAATATCAAATAACCGACTAATAATTATTGGAACGAAGGTGTTGTTACTCTATCGCTTCGATTCGAGCACTATGGCACTTCATTATTTTTCAAACAAATTTCGCCTTTATTTCCTCGTACAATAGGCAAAGGTATACAATCAATCAATCAGCCTAGAATTTCCCCAACTTTGCTGTTAGTTGGCTTCCAATCTAACCAGATAAAGCTGACTACCAGTATTTTGCCAAGGCACTGAATAACACCACCACCACCCTTGGTATGACTGGTTGCCAGTAGTTTGGGCTTATGACTTCCCGTACCGACTTAATTTTTTTTTTCCTTTTTAATATTTTACGAAAATCATAAACTTTTACAATGTTTGTAAATATTGAGCACCTATCACATAACAAATTGATATGTCTTTACTTCATTTTTAATTCTTTTTACCTATTGTGGTAGGGTAAAACTAGGTAATACGGATACTTTAAAAAAAAATGAAATAAAATCTAAACATTGCGAGATATAATCAATCTTTTTATTTTAGAACAATATTTAGCATTTTGATGAAACTATCTCAAGTCTGAATAGGACCTATGGATATCTTAATATTGTAATTTTTTATTCATCTAAGGTGGCGCGTTTTGGCACATGATCGTTGCCTAATATGACTCACTCTTATTATAAAATGCCCCAGTTTGTTAATCATATATTTTTGCATTGATAAACTAAATTAACAATTGTTTTGGCATAAAGTATCTTTTAAATCTAACTTATGATAGTATGAAGCAATCACTCAGTATCTTAATCAATACAGACTACAATATTTTAATAAACACTTGAATAAAACTTAAGTTTTACTTAGAGGAACGAAAAAGATTATTTTAAATAAAATCAAAATTTAAACTTTTTCATCAAAGTTGACTACTTTAATCAGTAATCACTATTATAACATAACATTTAGTTTCCGTTAGAGATTCAATCAGTCTTTTGAGTTTCAATTCAACAATCATCTTAAAATTAATCAGTTCAAACAATTTATAGGTTTTTAATATTGAGTTTCTTAGCCAGTTGAAATGCCGTTTCTTTTAGGTATTTTCGGTCAGGAGGAAATCCAACTTTTTCCACTTTCTTAATATGGGCAACCAGTTTTTTTTCATGTTCTACTGAAAATACTGGTTTGCTTCCTAAAGGGCCTTTTGATTTTCCTAGTAGAATGTGTCTGCTTAGGTTTCGAGACGGTAAGCCAAAGTTTCTGATGCCTCATTAACACCCATTGCTTTCCGTAGTACCCTACGCATGGCTTTTTCCAAGTCGTCTGCACTCCATGATGCTCGTAGTGTAATTCTATGATATTTCCGAGACATTTTCTGTAATAACAACACGCAACATAACGGACTTTAACACAGTTCAAATACTGGGGCGTTTTAAGCAACTGGCTCAGCAAGGGGGGGACTACCGAGATAAAGACTAAACATGGTGAAGAGTCTTTAAATAAATTGCCATCCGGGCAGGCGAACGATGATGAAAGATCGCGGACCTCAACACCAAACGCCGTGGATTCCGGGATGTTGTAGACTTGAAGGAAGGGTTTTTTTTACTAAATAATTCGTTAATAAATACAATAAAGCAGACAGTCGTATTGCGTCTGAAATATCTCTTCATTTTCGACATATTGGCGAATTGATTTTGCATTATTATCTTATTTGTTTTATGTAACATAACATAACATAACATCACGCCTTGTTTCCCCGAAGGGTTGGGCAGAGGTGTACCTGTACACCCACATTTCGCCAGTTATGTTTAAGTCCCATGTAATAGGGGGCGAGCCTATTGCCATCAACCGGGCACAAATCCAGACTCCGGGCTGCTACTGAGAAATTCCTGATAGAAAAACCCAATAACACTTTGCCTGACCTGGGAATCGAACCCAGGACCTCGTGCTCAGCGGTAGCGATTGCGACCAGATTTATTTACAATATTATATACGAGAGCATTGTCCGCGACATCGATTTCTTAATACAAGGAAACATAGGCACTGTGGGAATCGGAGATATTTAACCAACCATCTACTAATAATTTCGATTCGCGTAAAACTGCCTTGTAGGTCTAGTGGTCGAAAAAGCTACGATTCCCGGGTCTGGCACAGTGTTATAGAGTTTTGCCATCTAGAATTTCTCATTTGGATTCTGGATTTGTGCCCGATTGATGGCAACGTGCTCGCCCCTATATTGCATGAGACTTAAACATATGCCCCTTTATTTATAAACCTAGCTTAAAGTTAAGAGAAGTTTAAACGTCAAAAATATGTACTTTATAAATAAGGCGGATTGTGTTATTTTAATTTCTAAACAACAGTTTTAAAGTTAAACTAGAAACTCAAAAAAAAACTCGCCTCACATTGCACAAGTAAACTTACACCAGCACGTTAATGATCGCTGTGGGAACCAGCGCGTTGTGCCGACAATTAACCCTTTCACCCTACGCTTTTACATAAACGCGCTGTCAGCGGACACAGACGAATAGGTAATGTATCATCAAACTACGAGGCTATGAGGGTGTACAGGTTTTGTTGTTAGGGAAATTCTAGAACTATTGCAATTATGGTCTATTCCAAAGCTATCTAAAGAAAATGTAAAGGAACGGATCAGCGTATCGATTGTGTAAAAATCTCACTGTCAAGACTTGCGTGAAGTGAGCTGTCAGTGTCATCCCGTCTTGGTCAATCCCTAGCATCAGTGGCACTGACAGCTCACTCCAAGCTCACTTCACCTAAGTTTTCACGGTGAGATAGTTACAGAATAGCACTGCAGAAAAAGTACCGGTGGGTGCCATTTTGTAGTGCCACTAACAAATTGAGTTATTTTTATTTGATTGGACACAGATATACAATATAAATGTGTATTTTCTATACTCGCTCGCCACCAAAAATGTTAATTGTTAGTAAATAATCGTGAGTCCGTTCACGAGAGGCACCCGACATACAGCGACAGAGGCACCGTGCTTACGGCTGCTGTCGACTTGGTGCCGCTCGTGTATTTGAGCTTTTTTTTCGCGATTTTGGGGAAAAAATTGATATTTGGGGAAAGTTTGGGGAATTGAGGTCTTTGGGGGAAAAAAAAAATTGGGGAAATTCGGGGTTGACTAAGAATAAGATATAAATCTGTTATATACCTAAGGCTTAACACTTTCGAATGGCTGAATTCTATGAAAATCCTGGTGAGTTTTAAGCTTAGTCATACAGCGTTCTTAAGTTGAATTTCTTTTCCGTATTTCAAACGGGAATATTTTTATTATTACTTACTCGAAACCTAAATACATTTTTGGATATTAAAAGATAGTTATTATAAAAGTTTGGTACGGTTTATGAACTGGAAAATCTGGTGCCTTTTCATTATACAATATGTAACAAAAACCCTGTCCGATCCAAAAAAAGGCGTATTCCTGGTTTAACATACGTACTAGAAAAAATATAAAAAAAAATCTAACTCATAAAAATATTAAACCATTGATTTTTTTATTTTTAGCTACCATGCGAAATGTAACTAAAAATCAATCTAAACATCTACCAACCCGCACTGAGCCCGCGTGGTGGATTACGGCTCACTACCTCTCATAGAGCGGAGGCCTGTGTCCCAGCAGTGGGAACGTTATAGGCTGATTATGCTATGCGAAATGTAACACTAAATATGGTAAATTTTCATAAGTTGACAACACTCCACCGGCCGGCGAAATCCTTTATTTTTTGCATATTTTATTTCAAAGGACACCGCCCTGCACTAGCCGCGCTGTAGGTACTCATAACGAGTCCTCGATCCTTTGATGTAGCCGACTGGTCGCTACTTGTTTGGACACTTCGCCAGTCTCACGTGGAGATAGCTTGCAATCGAATCAAAATCAAAATCAAATCAAAAGTCATTTATTCAAATTAGGCTGACTCACTAGGCATTAGGCTTCACTTTTCGAACGTCAAAATTACATAAGACAGTCCCCCAAAAAGCCCGCCCTTCACCACTTCCTAGTGCTTTAGCTGGGAAGAAGAAGTGGCGCAACAAACTCCCCAGCAGCACAGCTGTCTGTTCGGTTAGAAGAACTTGATTCTAAACAATTGCAAGTAATTACCGAAACGCCAATGACAAAAAAAAAGAAAAAGAAAATGAAGAAAAAATGAAGAAAAAAGAAAGAAAAAGAAAAAGAGAATGTCCGTACGTATCACGTGCCGCTATCGTATCGCGAACAACGTCGTATACCAATCAGGAATATTTGAATATGTTAATTTTTATTTGTGAGTGAATGTGTGATTCAGAAATCGAAGTAACAGCTCGGATTGTGGAAGCTTTCGAGTCACTCAAATCGTACACATGTGCGCTGCGAAGAGTACGTGCAAATTTAATAAAAAGGTGTCGAATGTGTACTAATGTTCTAGATAGATAGAGGTATGTAACAAGTAAATGTTTTAATAAACTGATACCTACAGTGGGTACATTGCCAAAAGCACATCACATTAACTCAATAATAATTGTTTCTTGATAAACAGAAGGTCAGAAATCGGGGTAATTGTGCGTAAGCGTACAATAAAATATCTGCTGATACCTACTCGTAGGCAAAACGTAGATTTCTTTAGTCCTACGTTTCTTTGGCGGTCTGCGACAAAGGACCGCCGCGCTCAGGCGGCTTCTTTGACACGAAACTGTAGGTGAACTCTGGTGAACCCTGTCGAGCGATCAGTGTTGCCTTTGGTATGATAATTTTTAATTTTTTTAATTAATTGTTTTCATTGGGGAAAAATAATTATCTCGTATCCATTAAATGATTACGTATTTGTGTACGCACTACGATACCAAATAATACCCTTCAGGATCGGACAGGGTTTTCGTTACATGCTGTATAATATAAAACTGCATAATATATTGTGTATGTCTTTGTTTATTCCGTCAGATCAACTTGGGGTTTTTTTCTGAAAAAGATACCATTTTGGGGAAAACATAAAACAGAATCTGGGGAAATTTTAGAAATCACAGTAGTAGTGCTATTCTGTAACCATCTCACCGTGAAAACTTAGGTGAATTGAGCGCGGAGTGAGCTGTCAGTGCCACTGATGCTAGGGATTGAATAAGACGGGATGACACTGACGGCTCACTCCACGCAAGTCTTCACGGTGAGATTTTTACAGAATCGACTTGCTGGCATCCCTGCGTGTTCGACGGCTGCAGCTGCCTCTGCCGTTGACGCGAGCCGCTCGTGTGTGTATGAGCATTACGGAGCTCCATCAACGAGAGCATTTGTCTGTAATGGAACAATCCAATATTCCTTTGTAACGGCTAGGGCTTTGCAAGTAGATTGCGCAGGCTTACAACTGCTAAGTAGTGTAAAGAGACCATTCATTGAAACCAAATCAACCAACTTAGGATGACTATGGCCAAGACGAAGGTTATGGCAAACATCTTTCAAATCCTTTTGTTAGAGTTGGAAATGAAAAGTTGGAAATGGTTGACCAGTATGTCTATCTTGGCCACATTCTTTCATTGGCAAAGAGCATCAACAAACAGAGATATCCAGAAGAATACAAGACAAGCTTGGGTGGGCCGCATTTAGATTTAAATCAGCAAAAATTCCACAATGTCTGAAGTCCTGTCTCTATAACCAGTGCTTTCTGCCCACCATGACATACGGTGCTTAAACGTGGACGCTCACGCAGGAGGCTGTGTACAGGGTGAGAGTTGCACAGTGAGCCATGGGGCGTTCCATGCTTGGCGCAAAGCTTATAGACCGAGTTTCAAACATCGGGATCCGAAGACGTACAAACGTTTTTGATATAGGAAAACGAGTTTTTTACGTTGTTGAGCAGACAAATTTTTCGAACAAATGAAGCAATGGATTAGCAGTATCCTTCACAATAAAAATAAAAAAAACCGTTTATTTATTCTATTTATTAAAATAGGGACAACAAACAGCAGATAGGTAAATATAGGTTAGATGTTAAGAAGTAACAAATACTCACAACGTTATCCACAGATTAAAAAACAGATCTACTAGTGGTTAGTAAGAACAATATAAAAATAAACGGAATAAAAGTAACCATTACTTAATTATTAGGTTCTGATCACTTAAAATATTAACAATTTCTTTTCTAAGCCTTGCTGAGAAACATGCTATCGGTTGAGCCAAACTGCACATTGTAGGTGTCAACTAATCGATGCAGCGGTGATCGTATGCCTTTTTTTTTATTTTGGGTGGGAAATCATCAAATGACTTTTCCCGCTCTGGGTGGAGCGGGAGGGCGTGTCAGACTTTTACTGACTAAAACCCACCCGTGTTCCTTCAGTTGCCTGTGCCAGGGCCACGGTATTCTCTTTAGCGACCGCGACCCTGAGGCGTCGGCCCTATCGGACCCTGTCACTTTGTGCTGACATCTCTTTGAGGCGCGCGTGGAACACAACGCGCCGTCGACCCGGGCCTGGTCCTTACCGGACGGCGAGCTACCCATTGCTCGCTGTCCGCAAGCCCACGCCTACGGTGGCCGGGAATCTGCAGGCGACTCCCGACGCCCAGGGCGTCTCCTGCGGCGACTAGTGGGGGCGTGAGGGCGCAAGGCTCTCTCCCTCACGCGCTCCGCCTCCTCCTTCGCGAGCATTAGGAGAAGGAGGTGACGGCTTTCCATTCCCTCTCGCTCCGTACCATGGCCTGGACCAGGGCCGGACGCGAGAGATCGCCGCCGCCAATCGCCTCCGCGAGGACACTGCGGTGCTCCGCCCAAGCTGGGCATACCTCCACCGTATGCTCCACCGTGTCCTCCGGGGTGATCGTATGCCTAAGTTGGTTCTACAGAAAGTAGTTGCAAACAAGTGTCTCGAGCGAACTTCCCAAACATGTACATTTGCTTATCGTATAAACATACCACACTTGGCAAACCGTCGCGGGTTTAATAACGTGTTACGCAATTTAAATGCAGGTCGCGGGTTTAGGGATAAACTGCGCTGACGTTGATCACGTCGGGTCACCAGTTTAGAGATATGAGGAACAGGGTGTAAAGTTCACTCATACTCTTGGAAAAGGGAGGATCCTCCGACCAGATGGATGTCGTATCTGGTGGGCAACTGCCCGATGATTGTTGTCGGGAAGTTGTATATATGCTATCTGCGCGGTAAACTCTGCTTGCGCGCTGCAGGATTAATGCGTTTGTTCGCATGTGGCGGTGTAGATGCCGCCACACGGGTAAAGGTCAAATCTCGGCGAGTGAGCTCCTAAAAATACTATTTAAAAAACTTCAAATCCAGCGCACAACCTCCTTTTACATAGTTTATCAAGCCACACTTTTCTTCGAAAACAATAAAAAAATATGTTTTTCAATCATTTGAATTTTGTGAAGTCCTGTTGACATTTCAAAGTACTTAAAGCAAAAATTAGTTTACAGCGGCAAATTACCACAAAAAGGAATATTTAATATACTGTATATATATTTATACTATGAATAAAAAGATAGTGTTAAAAATGAAAACGTTTAATAAAATACCTTCCGAGTTCAGCCGGGTTTGCGGCACTACCTGTAAGTAGAAATACCTGTCTTGTTTACCGACTTATTGTCTTACGAAGGGCGTTATTACACCCATATTCCAAGTCGTAACCTCGAAAGCTACTCGACTCACGACTTTGTCGAGGAGACCTCAAGGCGTGCTTTGGAAGACTCTCACAATCGGTATTCAAAGTCGTCAGATTAAGGAAATTATGAGGTCGCTCGAATTAGTGTGAGTCGAGGTGATACTCGTGCTTTGGTTAAAACTTCCTTGCTGACTACCTCAAGGAAGCCTCAAGGTACATGCCGACGTACCTTATAATTGACTGTTGTACTTCACCTCGGCTGAGGGAACTGTTTGAAATGGGGAGTAAAATTCAACTATGAACATCAAACCATCTAAGTGAGGTTGAGTCAGGTCGAGGAAATCATAAGATTTGACATAGAATATGGGTAACTACTAGGCGCACAGAAACTTAAGCCAGCACCCTAATTTGTTACTCTCTATCAATCTGAATCTGAATCATTTCGAAGGGTATTGCTAATCCATTGCTTCATTTGTTCGAAAAAAATGTCTGCTCAAAAACGTAAATAATGTAATGAATGTTGTTGAACCGTCAAAAAGAAATCCATTGCTACGATAGTGTCCACAGAGTTCTTTTACTATGTAAGTAATAGTGTCTTTTTGACGTTCGAAAAGTGGTGATTCGCAGCCTAGATAGATTTTTGGATTTTGAGTCGCTCCATGTAAAAAAAACTGGAAGCCGGTCTCACTACAGAAATAGGCAGATGAATTCAATACTTATTTTATATTTGTTAATTTTTGACAGGCGCACACTGTCCCCCCAATCCTATTACATTGTAGAAGCCAGTTATTTTTATAAGAGTAACCGTGGAATTTCATGCCGGCCCTTCTCCATAGGAAACGACCAATTGGAACCGTGCACCTAGCTTCTGAAGTTTCATAAGTGCCCATGTAGGTCTAAGTGAAATAAAATATTTTGATTTGATTTGGATTTTCTTGTTTTTTTGGTCCAGACCCATAATATCATGCTTGATCCCCGAAGGAGTAAGCGGACGTATGTGATACTCCATGCCAGTTGAGATAAACAAGTGATATGAAGCAAGCCTATTACACGATAGACAATAATCTCTGTTCCAAACACTGTTATAACGGTGCTACTTTTAAAGTTGCTTCAAGTTGTTGTACAGGCAATTAGGGGTTGACCCTTATTTGCCAGGCGAAATCGGCGATGTGATTCGATTCCGCCCGTCGCACTATCTTTCTCGCTCTAGGAAATGACAATCTTGAGCGATAGGAAAGCATAGAGCATGAAAAAAAGCGATTCCGTGCTGACAGATGTTAGGTCTACCCTAAATCGCTTTGGACACAGCGGACTACTAAGTAACAACGCAGCTGGCAAACTGGCTAGAAAAGCATTCAGGGCGCAGTCTGTGGACACGAACCTATCGTGCCCATCTCCTTTAACCAGCTACACAGGTGGCTACAGGTGTTCACCCACACACAAACGGAGAGCTAGTGGACCTCGCCACCAGGCTGCAGGCAGTCCAGGGAAGATATGCCATCCTTAGATGGTAGTCTAACCAGATGTTTATAACGCCTGCCTGCACAAGAATGGCCTGCGCCTGGTGACGTGGACCATCATGGGACACTGCTCGCTTAATAAACACTTCCACACAACAGACATAACGGACAGTTCTCTTTGCAGGGCTTGCATGGAGGCGGAGGAAACCGTCGCTCCTGTGCATTCAAAGAGCACGACGGTTTCCTCCGCCTCACCCAGATTAGGAAAATATCTCTTGAAGATCCCAGATCTTACATAGATGTTCTTAGCAGACCAGGAGATATTATAAACTTCTGAAGGGAGGTGTTTTGGTTGGAATACCACCGTCGGTAGCCATGGTCCACGCACAATGGTCCATCTGAAGGACTAAGTGCGGAAACCAAACCCTCAAACGAAACATCGCACCGTGTAAATCAGGCTTGGCTGCCATTAACTAACCGGGCAGAAATCTACCTTGAGGTTTTCCTTAAAACTTGAGAAACTGGGCATCAAAGATGAATCCTTAATGTTATGTGACTAGCACACATAGATAATATAGACATTAACACTCATAATTATAAACGTTGCTTAAAGTTAAGAGACGTTTAAACATCAAAAATTTATGGTTAAACAGTCCCTAATCATAATTTACTTTAAGCAACTTTAATAAACGTTGTAAAGATTCCGATTTAAAAACTTCAAATGAATGTGTATTCTTAGGTATAACCGTCGACAAAAACTGCAGTTGGAAACCTCATACAGGTTTTTTTTACGAGACCGGTTGTTAGACATTCGGGCTTCATATGAACTCTAATTCTTTATTTTCTTGCGGGTCGGCACCACCAACCTTCTTTCTTCTATGTTTCTCTATTAGACGTCATTTCACTATTCATATAATTTTTCACACAGTCCATCTATCGTTTTCTTTGGTCTTCCCCTACATAAAGACATCCACATTCATACTCAAAATGTTGTCACGACATCGACATTTTGATGTGCAATGTGTGTGTAAATTGCAGTTAACTCCAAGCTACCAGCATCGAGTATACCTTTGAGAGAATTCCTCAAGAATTCATCATCTCGAACGAAGGAAGTGGAACCTTTTCCGAGGGGTAAAACCCTGACAGTCCTGAGACGTCCCTCTTCTGGTATTCGAGGCCAAGAGCGGGGAATATATGTGAATCTATTGATGAACAAATCCGGGCTGTTACCACAGCCGATGTTTAAAAGCGGTGCCAGTCTTCTTCAACGGGGTGGTGCTAAAAATGTAAGTTTGATTTAAGTTATATATGTCGTATGATGATGCTTGCGTAAATTATATTTTTCCTGAAATGGGCTTAAAAGCACTTCAAAACGTTAATAATAAATTATAATTTAAAATTAGATGAGGTAGTGTCCTATCCGACTTTTCTGAAAAGAAACATCAAACAAAATCAGAGGTCAAAATATCTTTGAAAGTCCGGACATAATCTAGGTCAGGTCATGTGAGACCATGCGGATTACTGTCTCAGCAGGTCTTTTGAGGAAAGGCACAAAGATTTGAGTGCACCGGTCCAGTTAAGTGTTATAACAAAAAGCTGTCGTTGAATAGAACCTAATTATACAAAGTAAAAGAAGTAACTTCGTTTTAGAAGCCAAGTTTCAGGTCTGAATGCGTTCAAAATGGCGATAGTCATAAAGTTTCGGGGCGAATCTCCACTCAGTTTCTGGCGCCATGTGCTTCAGCTATGGGGTGTATGCTTCAGTCACGCTTTTGTTCAGTACAAGTCTTTTTTCAAAGCTGGGTACAAGACCGTTAATCCGTTCAAAGTTAATTAACGAAGTTAACATTTCGAGTAACGGATTGACTTTTAAGTTAATTTTGAAAATTGTTAAACGGACTCGTTAATCTTCCAAAAATCCGTGAATCGTTAATGAAGTATGTACTATTTGCCAAAAGCCACGCCGTGCTGCGAAAAACACGGTCTGACAATCTCTAAATAATTATTGTTACAAACTGCTATGGTACACCATACCTTTTATAGTAACGGATTAGCGATTCACGAAGTTAGCTATTTGATTAGCCGTGCCCAGCTATGCTTTTGACAAAGCTATGTATCGTACGTATGGTAGGCCTCTCACAAGGGGGACAGATGATCTCGTGCGGGTCGCCAAAATCCGCTGTCCGGCAAATGTGGCGACGTTTGTAGGAAGCCTTTGTCCAGCAGTGACCGTCTTTCGGCTGAAATGATGATGACGATGAACTTGTGTTCAACCAGAAAACTAACTTTTAACTTTACTCCCTCAGTTTTCTACTACAGCGATCAGCTATGATGCAGGAAAGAAAGCTCCGCCATCTAAAACTGCGCCACCAAAAACTGCGCCAGCAAAAGCTGCTCCACGAAAAGATGCAAAGCCTGAGACGAAACAGTCAGCGCCACCTCCGCCAACTGGTGGTGGCGCTCAGGGTCGGATTATCGCTGGTCAGTATAAAGCTAAGGTTTCCTAGACGAGCGGTGGCCGCTATGTAGCGTGCATAAAGTGATTAGATACCTACTTGTTGTAAACCACAAACCCACGAGATCGTGGGAGTCGCGTTACATTTGGTAATTAATTGTTTCTCAAACACTCATTAGTGAATTATGTAAACAAATAAAATTGTTTCAACTGTCACCATTTCGACTCTTTTTGCCGAGCTGCACATTTTAAAGTTTAAATTTTACTATATTTTAACTTCGTGCAACTTATTGCATTGAAGACTTTATCAGGCGTTTTGTGTTTTCTTTGTTCTTCGGAATACACAAATGATTGTCAAAGACTTTATCTTGTAAGGTACACGCTAACAGCGCCTACTGCAGTTTGCCTTATCGACAGCTGTGTGGGTCAATTTAAAAGCTGTCCTGTTCTCATAGTGATCGGCGCCGTCGTGGATTGTCAGTTCGACAAAGACTTGCCTCCGATCTTGAACGCTCTGGAGGTGACTGGCAGACGTGAGTATGGTTTCTTTTTGGAAGTAATCGGGCTGATCTTGTAGCGCGCCATTTAAAGCTCTGACTAAACTAAACTAAAGAGAGCAAGCAACCGGAATGCGGTTCGAAATTGGCTCGCGCCGGTTGTTTAAACAAACTTGTATGGAGGTGTTCAAACTGCATGTCGATTCTGTAAAAATCTCACCGTGATTTGCGTGGGGTGAGCTGTCAGTGTCATCCCGTCTTGGTCTATCCCTAGCATCAGATTCACTGACAGCTCACTCCACGCTCACTTCACCTTTAAGTTTTCACGGTGAGATAGTTACAGCATAGCACTACAGGTGAATTGTCAAACTGACATTTCATTTGAAAGTTGCCGTCAGAATGAAAAAGGGCAAAGGTTATTAACAGGATAAGACCACGATACGGATTAAAATTATCAATTATTTAATTAAAGACATAATGAAAACTATATTGTTAGAAATGTGGTCTTTTTCTAAGAATACCAATATTATTTTTTGTTTAAGCTAGAAAACTTCAAAGTAAGTAAACCGGTAATCGACCGGTAAAATAGCGCAGCTCTATCGTCATGCGTCAAGAAGGTTCACAAATATTGTTTATGATTCCGTTTGAAACTCCTGTTTCCGAAATCAATCGGGTGTAGGGTTTAGTGCTTAGTTTCGAACTAACTTCGGATGGACCCGTCTCGTCGTTGACGGAGTTAGAGAGTAGATACTCCCAGGCACGACAGATTGCCAAGGGACATTCAGAAATGTTTAATAGTTATACTGTACATCATTAGAAGTTCAGTAAGTTTTTAGAGGATCAATTAAACAATTTCCTGATCAAATTGCACCAAATCTTTCAGAACCACGCCTGATCTTGGAAGTAGCCCAGCATTTGGGTGAGAGCGCCTGCCGCACCATAGCTATGGATGGTACTGAAGGCCTGGTGCGAGGCCAGCCCATTGTGGACACGGGAGCTCCAATCACCATTCCTGTGGGCGAACCGACCCTGGGAAGGATAATGAATGTCATTGGGGAGCCCATTGGTAAGGTCATTACATTATTTTCATCCACAGCCTGACTTCACCCACTGCTGACCATAGGCCTCTCTTTTCTTGTGCCAATCCCCACGCTGCCAGCCTCAGCCAGACTCTTGTCGCGATAGCTATAATGCCGTAAGAAATTTGTTTGGTGTTTAGTGAAATCCGAATCCAGGTGCTTAAATAAAACTAAAATATAACTTGTATAATTTAGAAACGACTGTTAGTACTTACATTTACCAGAAAACAACACAAACTATTAATTACTATGTGGCATGTAGGCGTATCCAAAGTCTGTCCCACCTATCAGCTATAGTTTTAAGGATGATGCATGCTTTACTTTGTGCATTTTAGTGAAGGAAAACATCGTGAGGAATCCAGCATTCTTAAAACCAAACATTCGAACACATTTGTAACTTACACCGACCCGCACTGGACCAGCGTTGTGGAATACAGACTACTCCTCGCTGAGCCTGTGCTGTTTTCAGGGTTCCACCACATATTTCCGCCTACAAGCATGGTCGCTGTGCTCCAGCTTGAAGGGTTTGGGTGCAGTTGTAATAACAGGCTTGTGAGACACTTCAGATTTGTCCCTTAACGCACCTGCTATTGCCAATAAAGAAGCTGTCATTTGGAGAGTAGCTCTGATTTCGTCATCTCCTTCCTTCGTAACAGATGAGCGTGGCCCCATATTTACGGATGAATATGCCTCGATCCACGCGGATGCACCTCCCTTTGTTGAGATGTCCGTAGAACAAGAGATTCTAGCCACTGGCATTAAGGTGGTGGATCTTCTCGCGCCGTATGTCAAAGGTATGATGATATGGTTAAGGGGGGTGTTATGGTTGGGGAGAAGAGGGGATAACTAGTCATTCGCCCCTGCTTCGAACGTGTCTAATGCTGTGCGTGTGTAACTACTGCTGTGATGACGTGCGACATGTCAAAAGACCGTGATTTCTGAGTTCCGTTGCGTAGTTTAGAAGGAAAATGCCGTCACACAGGCAGACATAAATTTTGAATTTGTTCTTACTTTATAAAGATATAGAATAATAGCTATACATTAAGATTATAGATAGAAATATCTGTGGAAAAAATCAGCCCAGTGAGCGCCCGTTCCCCCGGACGTAACAAATCGAGACGGGATTTTTTCACGCACAGATTTTTCAACTCTTAGTGTTGAAGTTGATGTTAAGAATTTAATAGAGTGCATCGCGTCGCGTCCCGTACGCAAAATGCGCCCATTGACGTGGAGTTGCGGACACCAGCCTGTATTAAAGAACGCTTCGCGTCAACAGCGCGTCGCAAAAAACACACTAGGTACTTAGGTAGCTTGATGGTAATCTTTCTCAAAAAAATCTTAAACTATCTTGATATTCAGGCGGAAAGATTGGCTTGTTTGGCGGCGCAGGAGTTGGCAAGACTGTATTGATTATGGAACTTATCAACAACGTTGCTAAGGCACACGGAGGGTTCTCCGTAAGTACCTAATAATAATAATAACCTCTCGACCGAATTTCGGGCACGGCGGCCAATTTCAACTGAGATTGTCCGTACGTAGGAGATATTAGCTAGAATCAGGAGTCAGGAGACCTACTATCTAAATCCATCAACGAAGATACGGGCGCGGACGAAGGTTAGTTCCAAACTTTGGTTTGGAAACTTCACCCGATTAATTCACTTTTTTGGACGGGCAGAAACACATCGGGAGTAGGGACAGCTGTCCAATCGTGGGGTCATTCATTCTTAGGGTCGTCCCCCAAACGAATTATGTCCGTAGGTGATACGGAGTAGAAATTGCCCATATCTTCGGCAAAAACTACCGATAAGAAATCGGTGGTTTTTGCCGAAGTTGTGGGTTAGGGAGTGGACCTCCAGCACCAACACCTTTACGTACGACTCACAGCTCATTATAATTAATACTTTATAGAAATTCGATAAGAGTTACCTTGCAATTACTTACTAATGGTTTTTGTCATTAAAATTTTATCGTGAATGTCTTACTTACTTTAAATAGCAATTTTGCCACGGCTTGAAATACCTACGTTCGTAGCGATTTACGGGAAGATTCGGAAAACTTGGATGAGAATGCTTTGTGTATTTTAATCTGTGGTTTTAACCTATGCGTATTTTGACCAGGTATTTGCCGGCGTCGGAGAAAGAACACGCGAAGGCAACGATTTGTACAATGAGATGAAAGTGGGCGGAGTTATAACAGACGATTACAAGACTTCAAAGGTACAGTGCCGTGATTGTCACGTAGATGCGAGAGTAAATATGTTTGTCTGTTTGTAACGGTTTCACGCAAAAATGGCTGAACAGATTTATAGTGAAATTTGGCACATGGGTAGACCATATAGACACACCTAAAGAGAGACATAGGCTTCATCCAAGATCGCAGACGAAGTCGCGAACACCATCTAGTAGTTAATGTTTTGCCGACATCGATGAAAATATTCGGCTTTGATGGGTTTATCGACTGTCGCTTTTGGATTCTGTAACCAAAACCAAATCCTTGAAATCGGAAAACAGGAGCATATCGGTACTTAAATTGATTATGATAGCTAGAATACTCGTATGCTCTGGCCAAACTGAAGCGAATCCCGCGAGGGATGCTGGAATCAATTCGCTCACGCCGATTGTGTCAAGACTTTGTACTTTAGACCAAATTAAAAACACTACATAGTGTGGTATGGTGTTAGCACTTTTATGGATGAGCTCCTTCACAAAGAAACCCGACCTTCTATTAAAACGTGTCCTTTTCCCTGATCAGGTGGCTCTCGTATACGGTCAAATGAACGAGCCCCCCGGCGCGAGAGCCCGCGTGGCGCTGACCGGTCTCACTGTGGCTGAGCACTTCCGCGACAAGGAAGGCCAGGATGTGCTGCTGTTCATTGATAACATCTTCAGATTCACACAGGCTGGCTCTGAGGTAGTTCATACTTGCCTTTATCCCAATACCTTTATATACATGTTACGTTATTGTTTCCGAAAACTCCTCAGGTATCGGCGTTGCTAGGCCGAATCCCATCCGCTGTGGGTTACCAGCCAACCTTGGCGACTGACATGGGGACCATGCAGGAACGGATCACCACCACGAAGACTGGTTCCATCACTAGTGTGCAGGTAAGGTGCTG
Source organism: Dasypolia templi (assembly GCA_963555695.1). Classification (NCBI taxonomy): domain Eukaryota; kingdom Metazoa; phylum Arthropoda; class Insecta; order Lepidoptera; family Noctuidae; genus Dasypolia; species Dasypolia templi. Next base: position 8,237,334 of record OY743166.1, read on the forward strand.
ATACTTAGCTCCTCGTCTGGGGAAGTACTGCCACCATATGCGCACTCTCCTCTGAGTAACTTCTCGATTATTTATATCTGTGTCTGTTTGTCTTTTTCTATATTTGGCCTTAGGTTATGATTAAAATATATTGTGTCTTTTTCACTATAGGAAATGAGCGATAGAAAAGGATAGAGCATTAACCAATCAAAGGGTCAATCAACCCACACTCGCAGAGGTATTGGCCCAGGCATCAATGTGCGTTGCTTTCCCGGAGACAAAGCTAAAATGTTTCGTGCCCCTTTTAATTACACAGGCACCCATACCCTTCAGACTTGACATACAACTACGCTGTTCACTCTACAGTTTCGTAGAAGACCGTTTCCATCACTTTCATAGCGGACATCTTGAAAATCTGTCAGTTTCATCAGTGTTTGACATCAAGTTGTCAAAAAACGCTCTCTATTGGACATTACGGACGCATGTGGCAGTCACCACTTTTTTAGGAAACCTTGGTGGCTGAAATAATTCTGCTGATACTAATAATAATTATAAAAAAATACTTAAGACTGTTAGTAGCACTTCACTCAGCACTAGCTTGACTTTGTGCTATCTTGTGGTACTTGTCCGTGGAAGCGACGGAACACGGCCTGCCACACATCCTGCGGCCAAAAGTCTTCTTCCATAACAAGGGACAGATAACAATTCGGTACGCGCACCACGAACGCCTTAAAGTTGCCGTTGCGGCGCGACTCTGCTCACTCGGCTTGTATCTTGTCTTCTGGCGGACGTAACTACTCCATGATGTCCTCCGCTTTAGTAGTGTAGTGCAGGCGGGAGATGTACACCGGAATGTTCGGCTTTGCGGCACGCAGGCTTACTTCGGCCGTAGGGGCTTTGCCGCAGCAGTTCTTGTTAGTTTGCGATCGGTACTTCTTCCTTTGCACCGTTACAAAACCGTCATGCGCCTTTTCTATACAGAAAAGGCCCTATAAATAATATACCTATAAATACTATTTGCAAAATTTTTTTTGAGATAAAATTGTCATCCTCATTAAATCAGGTCTCACATAAACGTTATAAAATTAAAAAAACATAATTTCTGTTATTACCAGGCAGTATACGTCCCCGCTGACGATCTGACCGACCCTGCTCCCGCGACGACCTTCGCCCATTTAGACGCGACCACGGTACTGTCCCGGGCGATCGCAGAGCTCGGCGTGTACCCTGCGGTAGACCCTCTGGATTCCACGTCTAGGGTCATGGACCCTAACATCATTGGACCTGAGCATTATGGAGTTGCTAGAGGCGTGCAGAAGATTTTGCAGGTTTGTTGGAGGTTTTAATTGCTTTCTGGGAATAGCTCTCGACGTTCTAGCACAAATCAATGTTACGTTTCCTTCACCCGGTCGTGTTAGGGCGTCAATTTATTTGAATAAGGGATAGTTTGTTATACTTGGTTTGGTTTTCATAGATTTCTGGGTTAGAAAACGGAATTTAAGCTGTAATGGATCTTGCTTTTAGCCAGATGAGGCTAAAATTCTGTATTTTTTGTTTATTACTTGCAGCGAAGTTGTGATCTATCAAATATTGGGTAATTTCGGGCTGCCTAAGATTGAGGATGCACATCAGCAATATATCATAGAATTTAAATTGCATGCTCTTCCACTGCTTGTTGCGTATGCACATATTTCCAATGTTTGTATCGTGATTTTTTTTATTAGACGACCTCTACTGCAATCACCAATACAGGCCAAGTCTGGAGGCCATTGGTGGTAAAGCTCTTTAAGGGTAGATAAAACAAGTCCTCTGGTAAAGAATACAGCCTCATTTTAGCAGTGAAAATAAACGTCTTTTTAATGACTTACTTGAATCCAGGACTACAAATCTCTACAAGACATCATCGCTATCCTGGGAATGGATGAGTTGTCAGAAGATGACAAGCTGACAGTGGCGCGCGCGCGCAAGATACAACGGTTCTTATCACAGCCTTTCCAGGTATGAAGCCGTTCGTGATCTAGGACTTTACCAAAAACTAAAGCCTTGGTGAACCAAGGAAACAGCCTATTATCTATCAAAAACCGTATAACGTTGTTTCCAATTATTACTTAATATTTAACTTCGGAGGTCCTAGTTTATCGATATTTTTTCTAACTGAACACACAGCTGTGCTGCTGGGGGGTTTGTTGCGTGACTTCTTCTTCCCAGCTAAAAAAAAAATGGTGATGGGCGGGTGTTTTGGGGGACTGTCTTATCTAATGTTGACGTTCGAAAAGTGCTGATTCTTAGCCTTTTTTAAATAATTGCACAAACATTTGCAGCATCCCGCCTCGTAGGTATAGGTTAGGTTTTCTTTCGACTTTAAGTAAAGATGTTCGAAGACGTCGGAAGTCGATTTCGTGTAACTAAAAGAAGTGCTAAAGATTTTTTTTTTTTTGTGTAAGGCATCTCGCAGGTCAACCTATGAGGTTGTCGTCTGCTTAAACGGACTTGCCTGTGGTTGCCCTAATAAATTAAGGCCTGCAGCCAGGACTTAAACTTATGTACTAACTTAAAAACTAAGCGACAACGCTAAGGGCACCCCCTGTGGGGTACGAACCTCGGCTTAGGGCGTCGCTGGAAGAGGGCAGCAAGGGACTAGCTGGATCAGAATTTCTTTGATTTAGGGACGAATTTAAAGCTACAGGCTCAGCGGCGCGGGCTGGCTCGAGCAAGGGTCGGGAGGGTAAAGATTTTAATTGTGGCGTTCTTTATTTTATTTCAACCGTCTGGCGGGGGGGGGGGGGGGGGGAGAGGCATGTCCTCTTGCCCCCGCTCTCCTGGATCCGTCATTGTTTACGTACACGCAAAACATTTTGCTTAACTTTAAATACCCCCACGACCCCTGTACCGCTGCAGTACAGGGGTCGTGGGGGTATTTAAAGTTGTGTTATAACATTGAAAAACTTGTTTTCGTATGAAAACGTCAGTTAAATTCGGAATTTTGACCTTTAATATCTCCAGACCAGAAGGTTCCCAGGTATGGTCCAGTACAAAAAAGAATATTACAATGACGGAGGGTACAAATGACTCTCGGCTTTGTTAGTGGATTTTTACATCCGATATAGTGTTGTGATCATTTCGCAGGTGGCTGAAGTATTTACTGGACACATCGGTAAGCTGGTCAAATTGGAAGACACGATCAAAGGGTTCAAAAGGGTGAGCTGGATTGCGATAACTACTTGAATTCGTGGAGATCATTATTTAAGTCAGGCACCTGTTCCCTTCAAACTGAAACAAAACAAACAAAGCAGAATTGGATGTTGTGGTATCCTACGGCTACACCTGGTAACGACTGCCTAACTGACATCCAGAACTCAGTTAAGTAGATAATGGGTAACACAATAGTTCTTGATGACTGATTGTTAGACTTTCGGGCTTCTGACGACCGAGACCGAGTCCTACGTCTTAAAACGTGGTTTCCGAGGCACGGAGGTATGTTAAGATAGTCCGTGATGGATCCGTTGTTCAAACTGGTTAAGCGTAGCGGTTAACCTGATCTATAGACTCGTACGGCTGCTATTACTTTGTTTAGTAGGTACAAACCTTCTTATGCATGCCACTTTTCGGTAAAGGGCGCCCCCGCATATCGTCTGCGAAAACGCTCTCGTTGAACCACTAAGATGGACGCGCCGCAGTCATTGCATTTTCTGATAGTCCCGGGCACCTATCCGCATCGTATAATCGTATTTTGACAGTATTGCTGTTGTATGACGTCATCCGGGCCGCCATATTTATACATATTTTTCATATAAAGATTTACATAAAAAATGCAATGACTGCGGCGCGTACGACTCCTGCGGCGTGTCTAGGTGCGCGTAATTATACACACTGTGGCTCGATTAAGGTCCTCGGTACCTACTAATAAAAAATGTGCGCTCATCCAAACATTTTTGCTGACAGATCCTCCAAGGTGAACTGGACCATATTCCCGAGGCTGCTTTCTACATGGTAGGTACCATTGAAGACGTGATCGCCAAGTCGCAGGAACTTGCAAAGAACGTGTAGACGATATAGCAGTCTTGTTGATAAAGTGCACGGCAGATCTATGGTGGTGCAAGAACTTATGCGTACGGTGCTTTTGGATGTCACGCACTACCAAAGTTCAATTTTAGGCCTTAAGCCGCATTTAAACGACGCGCTACGCAAGTTTTTTTGCTTGCAGTGGCGTATTATAAATACACACAAATGACTTTCATCGCGTAAACACGGTTTAGACGTTGCAACTTATATTGTTGCTTCAGTTTATGGCACCACAGCACAGGCAATTAATCAGAAACGTATATGGAACCTGTCCTACCTCCGGCGAGCAACAATCATCAAGTGTACCTACGACTGTGACGAGCCATTACTTACTAGTTATTGCAAAACAAAGCGTGAGTCTCTCAGCGTATGTTCTGCCCGCCAAGCTAGCGTCGCTGAGCGAGTACTCTCTTCGATTATTCGATAGTTCTTGTTGTCAGCAGTCAGCATTCAACTATTACTAAATCTCTTGTACTTACAATCTTTTGTACCTACGTTTCTAGAGCTAGTCGGTTCCTTACTTAAATGAGGCCTTTGGATATTGCATGGAATTGTTTGAACTTTGCTACACCTACTCATGACATCATTGATCAAAATCATCGTTTCAGCCGAAAGACGTAAAATAGGCTTATTATTGTTTTATTTTACTAATTAAGATTTGTTGAGAAAATAAGACATGTAATTTGATTTGGTTGCCACTACTGTATTATTGATGATAGAATAAAGTTGTTTTCAATACTAATTGTGTTTTATTTAAATACTGCCACGATAAACTATTTTAGACGTTAATATCACCAAGCAGCATTGTTGTTACCGGTAGAGGTGGGTATCCCAGTGAGTAGGTACTCACTCGATCGCGTTCAGTTTCGTGGGCGAAATTAGCACTTAGGGGGATTTTTGGGTGGTAAAACGGAATATTCGTTTCGGAAAAAACCATAGGTGATAAATTGGTACCTACGTAAAGTAGACAAAATAAATAAAACCATACGAATCGCTTTGTACAAATCACAATTTATTGTATTTACAAGCGCATCGCGCACTGCGTACAAACTTAATACAGTCTAACTATATAAATATATTTCGACTTCACGACTACAATCAAAACGTGGTCGGAAAGACTACGGTATGTCATGTGGAGGTATACAGACTGACTTTTTTTTTAATTGTCAATCTTTTAGGGCTGAAAGTTAACATAAATATGGACAAGTTCACACAAGTTCAAGGTTATTATGAAACTCAATTATGAAATTATATTATGAAATTCAATAGTCCTAAGTATTTTATGACTGATTGATGATTACATGATTGATTGAAGACTTTAATTTTACGCTGACATTTCTCTAGTAGGTAATTTTAAATGAACTGTGCAAGTATTGTCTCCAAATAAAATAATGAATTAAACATTATTAAAAAACATATTAAACATAAGTACCTAGTCAAAACTCTTGTTCTGTCAGAAAGTTAAAATATATCAATCTATCTATCAACCTCTCACAATTTATTTCAGAAAACAAAAATCAGTGATACTTCAAAGCATAACATTAGTGTTTCACAGTTATCCGAAGATGAATGAAACAAACATTACAAAAACCTCCACACAAAAATACCGTAGTGTACTGCCGACACTTGTATAGGAAACATTACTGTAAACTTATTTTAATTACGATATTAAAACTAAGAAGACCGCGAGGACACTTAATAGTAAACAACATCATATATTTAACATAGCCGCTCTATATGAATACCTTACAATTGGACTTAACTTATAAAGCCTACATATGGAGAGGACAAAATGGATCTGGGTCAGTTTGGCTTGACCGGATGCGTGCACAACTGCACATACATGAAACCTTACCAACACACTTTAAAAAGATCAGGAAAAGCAGAACGTTCAGCAGGTCGGCTTTATATAACGAAAACAGGCGCACGCGCACATAGACGCATACGTAGAGCGATTTCGGAGAAAAGACTCGTCTTAATTTCGATTTTCAAGACTTGGGACTAATAGTCACGAGTTCTTTAAGAATTTTCAGTTATGAGTTCTTCGAGCAGTGGGCCTAATGTGAGTTTATTTTAACCGTCTCGATTTTACGCATCGACCGCGTTCGGAGTTCGGATTGGCCCTTGGCAATCGAAGCGCAACGATCGAATGGTGAAGGGCCAATCGGAGCGCCGAACGTGGTCGATGCGTAAATGCAAAATGGTTAAAATAAACTCACACAGGGCCTCTGAATTGTTACAAGTTATTAAAAGTTATGTACTAGCAATAATTAAGAACTCAACTGTCAGTAATGAGACCCAATTTCTTTTCTATTCTTACCGAAATAAATAAGTTCGATCGACAGATGAGAAAATCAGCTCAAAATTCTTTAAGTAAATCACATACGAACTGATTTCCGTCATTAAAATTTTTAAAAAAACTGTCTCGAGTTATAAGACTTAAAAATCAAAAGGTCTTAAAAGAGAACTCAAGTCTTATTATTGTCATACTTAGGCCTCGAGTTTCATAGAACACTAAGCGTGTCTATGTGTGCTTGCGTTTTCGATGTATGGAGCCGACCTTCAAGTCCCATCTAGCTTCTGTATTTGGGTTAAATTACTGGCAAACGACTCGCCTTCAAAAAAAATAGTACATGAATATTATCCAATGAAACGTGGTGTAATGGCTTAATCACATCACTACATCAGCCCACCATTTAAAAGCCAGTAAGCTAGGTATAAGTAAAGTCCTTTTATAAATTAAATAGTTGTGTTATGCCGAATCCCGTGCTTGACTTGCCTTCAATATTAAGTCTGGATGATTTTTATTCATTTATTGATGTTGATAAGTGTATAAAATAAACTATGTTTTCATCAGTTTTTTTTTTTTTGAAACGTTTACAGATCTATTCCGCAGTTTTACCCAATCCCAGCGCAGTTACAACCAAACCTAGCGCAGTTTCAACCAATACTAGCGCAGTTTCACCTAATACTATAGCAGTTTCAACCAATCCTAGCGCAGTTTCAACCAAACCTAGCGCAGTTTCAACCAATCCTAGCGCAGTGACAAACCAATTCTAGCGCAGTTTCACCTAATACTAGCGCAGTTTCAACCAATCCTAGCGCGGTTTCAACCAATCCTAGCACAGTATCGACCAATACTAGCGCAGTATCAACCAATCCTAGCGCAGTTTCACCCATCTGGGGATCGGCATAACAACACAATACAACCGGTCAACAGTCACTCTCGTGGACATTCTAACTTACACGGCTCACAACATGGAATGTCATCACTTAGACATTTAAACATTCATTTCTAAGAAAATTATGCAGAAAATGTAAGAACTAAAAGAAGAAAATTATCATGTACTAGCACTTTACAAGTGAATTTGTAAGCCCAAAAAAATCCCTACACCATAATAAATAGGGCGTTCGTTCAGACATTAGTTCCTACTCGTTTCCAACTGACAGGTGTCAAGAACGCCTTCTTTTGGTGGCCGTTGTGGTCCCGTTTTAATTAAGAAAAATCTGGCTATATTCCTCGTCTACATAATAAAAGAAACTGTGCAAAATTTCAGCTTTCTATAAGCCCAAGACTGGGTATGGATGGGTCGGTCAGTAAGTGAGACAAGACTTCTTTTTTTACAGACTTCAAAAAAGGAGGTTATGTATGTGGCGACTTTTTTAACATGTATGTACACCGATTTCTCCGTGTATACTGTGCCGATTTAATGATGATTGTTAATTAAAAGGTTTCCAATGGTAATCTATACATTTTTTTCAAGAGTAATTACAATTTGTTTGTGCTGAAACCCCATGCCAAGGGGTATCGTGTTACCCAGTTACTGGGTTTTGTCGGTCAGATAGGCAGACACTTAATGTAAAATACTGGTATTCAGCTGCATCTCGTTAAACTGGAAGCCGAGTCAAACATAATTAGAAACACGGAATAGAAAAAACAAGTGGAAGTGCCCGTCAGTTAAACCGCGTGTGTCACAATTATGCGGAAAAATATGTAAATTAATATCAACTTTCGTCAGTTGTAATAAGTCTTAATTTTGTATGAACATCAAATAAGATTTTCGTCAAAGTTTAATTTGTTATTCATACAAAATTAAGTCTTATTACAACGGACGAAAGTCTTTTTTATATTACATATTTTCCGCATAATTGTGACACGCGCGTGATAGATGCGTGGCACTTTCACTTGTGTTTTTCTATTCCGTGGTTAGAAAAGACAGGCTGATTGATTGAGATATTTTTATAGTTCCTACATTTTCTGCATTAAACCACATTATTGCTATTATATTATTCAGAGACACTAGGGACGCTACATTTTGAATAAAAACGATAAACCAACATTATATCTAGCTGTGTCAATAATCATATAAGCACGTTCAGCCGTTGGTCCTGTGCCTGATATCTCTCAGGTCGTGTCGTATAGCCGTCCTGAGAGTGCACCTGCATCTGCGCACACACTTGTGCACTATAATATCTCCCGCGTCAATGGCTCCGGTCGCCATGATCGAAATTCGGTCTATTATTATTAAACCTCTTCTCCTATAGATACGCTTGCTCAGAATTAAGTCGCTATAAAGTTAAACTTTATAAACCATGTTTTCCTTCACCAAAACAAACCTTAAAAAGTACCTACAGCCAGAGAAATTAATTGAAAAGAAAATTTAAACACTATAGTTTCTTAAAACTGTCAAAGAATGACTGTTGTGATTTGAATACACGGACAAAAGGGATGATGACCACTTATAGAAATGTTAGAAAAAATATGTAATTTCAAAGAAGCCATTGTCAAATCGATGGAAATATGAAGAAGCTACAGGCTTTTAGAAGTTTTTGGAGGGGATTATTCCCGTTCTTGTCGCGCGGTACTGACAATGTATGGCGCTAGTATGAAGCTACATAGTTGTGACGTCACTTCTACTCTAGTGCTGCGTTTGACTAACAGTCATTTTAAAACGTTTATAACTTGTTAATTTTTTAAGTTTTTACACTTTTTATAATATTTTTTGCGCTATTTGCTAAACAAATATTGATAAGAGTTAAAAAATGCCTCATCTTCGCTTTTAAAGTCAGTTAGGTTAACAATTAATTTAACTGACATTACATAATATGCAGTTGTTATGTCTGGAGTTTCGGGTCGGGCAGAGTTTTCGTAATTAAATTCTGTGTGTGTTTTTAATACTGTGATTAGACTTGTCCATAATGCATGAAACTTTAAACAGGCGAAATATTGCCAACCCCTTCCTCGATTGCAAGCTTGATGATTTTATGACATGTCGTGGTGGCCCTGTGGTTAAAGCCTCCCCTCTCAAGCAAAAAGTTGTGGGTTCAATTTCGGGTAAGTACCAATGTGACATCTTCAATACATATGTAATTTCTAAGCTTGTCTTGGACAGCATGGACTGACTGAACGTAAAGCTAGTATAAGTATGAATGTTCGTGCCTTCTCTGTATGAGAAGAGGCATTTCCCTTGCAGTGGGACAAAAATAGGCAGGTATTAATTATTATGCAACGCATTTCGGAACAGCTAGACGTAATATTAGTTTTTATTTAACATTATTTCAATAGAATGCACTCAACACACTAATACAATATTCATTGCGGTCACACAGAGAACATTTCATGTGCCTACATGTACTCGCTGTTGTTTGTCGATTTCTAAAAGCCTATTGATTTATATGGCTGGGTGTTGTATCTAAAATAACAACATTCACGGAGAGAATCCCCTTCGGGATGCGCTCGCGCCGAATGTGTCAACTAACATTAAAACAATCGACGCGTGCAGTCGGGTCCCGCGGGGGCCTGTGCGGCCAGAGCTTGAAAGTTGACAACAATAGCTAAATAGATTTGACTAGGGTGACTAATATAATATAGTATCCTGCTATATTAAGAGGCATACATTTAAAAAAAATGTATGGGAAACTATTATATATATATTTTTTTTTACATTCCTACTAGGTTTTTTTGTTTTCGCTGTCAAATTTATTTTTACTGGCAATTTATCGACAAACATATAACCAAGTATAGTATTTTTATCTCACGAAGCGGCGCGCGCTTGACTTGTGGTAACCAAGTGAACAAACACGCTGTGCATGTGAGCGTGAACACAAACACACTCACTTACAACTTCGCCATTATCTCCGGACTTTGAGCTCCTGCGCTTATACACACATTACCACAAGTTAAGCGCGCGTCACTTCGTGAGATAAAAATAGTGTAACATGTAGGGCACTCACAGAATAACAGAAAAGTCATACGTAAGGAACATATTGCTTGCAACACAACACATTAACAGTTCACACGAATACACTATGACGTCACATGGCATACGTCACTACTGTGACGTCGACAGGCTTTATTTAAACCTACTGTACTACGCGACTGCTGGGTAAAATATAACTATCGAAATGAAAAGTTGTAAAGTAGTGATGCGATTGAATATTAATGATTTATCGATATCTATTCTATCAAACCGATAATCAGCCGTACCATACCGTATCGTGTTACCCAGTACCTAGGCTGTGGAGGTCAGACAAGCAGTCGCTCCATGAAAAGTACTGGTGTTCAGCTAGATCCGGTTTAGACTGGTAATCGAATCTTATACAGGGTTCCCGTAAGTCGACGTCAAGCTGGAGTCGGGTGATAGGTCAAGTCATAATAGTTAAATATAAAATAAAATATTTCCTTTCAATAAAATAAAAAAATAAGGGCATTTATGAAAATATATAAACAAGAAAATCTACTGCCTGTGACGGTCTTTTAACTCCTGTTGCTACATTTATTTTTCTGTTAACTATCATCCGGCTCCGGCTTGACTTACAGGACACCCTATATAAGGTTCGATTCGGGAGAAGGCAGGAAGGTAATGACAATCGATAGTCTAGTTTAATGATGGTATCGTAAACTCGGGGCCCCATTGAGGAGTAACAGCCCGGAGTTTATAAGTTGGCGGAGTGACGCCCCGCGCGCACTCGGCGACCGCTGTCTCTCCGCGAGTGTCGGGTTGCCGTCCCGGGTATATGAGAGTGAACCTGTGTTTGCGCACATGCATGCACTATAAAATCTCCCGCGCAGAAGGCCAGTCATCTCTGAGATTTTCCGCCATCGCCGAAATTTGATCTGGCGGACTCGTTAAACTCGAAAATTTGCACAATAAAGATTGTAGGATTGACAGAATCCACACCCGTCTAATTACCCGAATTAACCAGGGATTATTCTTAAAATAATTCACTCAAAACGACAATAAATATAATCGTGAAAACCGTTGAGCGCTTACATGCAAAACGCTCTGTTTGACGGGTTAAATCGAACTGGAAATTGAATCGATACTATCGAGTTTTATTGATATTATATCGATTTATGACAACAATTATTAATACTACGGATGAAACGATAAATACTTTAGATAAACCATCGATCACTATTCATATCTACACGCGTAACATGACCACCACAGAAACGAGATTTGTCGACGTAAGAATAGACAAAATGACAGATGAGTAAAAGAAATATGTCATTTTGTCTATTACGTCGCAGATAATATGAATAAATACGTACAGATACCCAATCCCATACAAAGAAATAACACCACACAAGTCTGGCTATTGTAATTCGTCCAAATGTTTAACAGATGGCAGCATCAGCGACTCACTTATTGCCAGAGACTGTAGTTTTACAACGCCACCTAGGAGTCGACCTACTTTTAAAACGTTTCGTGCAATCCTTTTTATTTAAAGTTTTATAGTTCCGGGTTCAGGAAAACATGTGAATAGTTTTTTTTATTTCTAGTAATTGATTTAAAAAGTGTTTGGTTTAAATTAGTAACGATAAAGTGGTTACTGTGATGACAGGGAAAGAGCTCTAAACAAAATGATTAACAAATAAAGAACTACTTTTAGCCTTCTAAGGGTTTGCATTTAAATTAAAAAAATTGTTTTTAGTAAAAAAAAAAAAAAAACAATCAGCATTAAACAAGGAAGTTTTGATGTTTACTAATCATACTTCAACCAAAATCCTGCTGTTTATCGCTTTTTAATGATTGTTAATTTCATAATGGTTACCTATGCTGCCATCTATGAGTTATTTTCAAGACTTATTATAATTTGTTGTTGAGACCCCATGATTCCGTCGACAAAATTAATATGGCCAATATTACGCGTACTGCCTATACCTAAAAGAAATACATGCGTGATGTTCTGATTGTAATATTTTACACATACACACATACAGAAACTTGACTGCGTGAGATTATGTATGTGTGTATGAATGTATAAATATTATATGTCACAATGGGCGGCCTTATCGCTAAAAGCGGTCTTTTAAAGACAACATTTTTAAGGTGAGTTTAAACGATTTGCTTCGATCTGCAGCGGCCTGACCAAAGTAGTCGTATACCATTTGACACCAACATAAATCTTAAAAAACCTAAACAACGAAATCTTAAAAAATCACGAAGAAACTAACACAACTGTAAGATTACTTTTAAAACGAAAAAGGAAGATACAATAATAAAAATACTATGAATCAAGTTCAAATTGCGATAAAATTTGAAATTGTAGACGAACTGTAAACTAACAGTTTTTTTTAAGTATAATTATTATTTTAATAATATAATTATGTTTTTAATTTTAAGTTTAGATTTTAGATTTGCTTGTGTACTGTGAATTTATAAGACAACATTTATAACAGCTTCATTTGTAAGTTTCGATCTTGACTGAAAAGATTCGAACTCAAACTGTGCCCTTTTTAAAGCACGCAGCGAGATCGCGATTTAAACATTCACAACTTTCTATAAGAGCAATTCATACAACTGTGCTTAGTGATAAAATAATAATTATACAGGGTCAAATGAAATTAGATACTGTATTAAAATGTCAGTACATAGTTGAAATGGCAGAGTGGAAAGTCTTAGTAACTGCCATGATACAAAATTGTCACGCAATGTTTTTGTGTCTATTACTAATTCTTTAGCGATAATTATGAATATTTATTCCAAGTATTTAGACTAACAATTACTTAAGAGTTTGTTTTTTGAGATCAAATGCAAAAATATTTTTGAAATCCGACTGGTAGACTCGGATTTCAAAAATATTTTTGCATTTGATGACGTGACATAACATGACGCTACGATCCCGAGCAAAAACCAAAAATGTAGAAAAAAACGGGCGGGCAATGCGACACGACCCAGTGGGTCGGGATCCTATGAATGAAAAGGTCATCATATTATAATGCTACGTCGATTTTTACTCTGTTTTATTACATAAAAAAATTGAAAATTAAATAAAGGTCTTTAACTGCTTGAACGCCGTAGCTCCGTTTACCTAAATACACGAAATACACACACAACTACTGTCACGTCCATGGTCGCCATTGTAAGATGATATTTTACGATTATTTGCACTTGCAACACGATATTAATCGACTAATCGATTCATAATTGCTTTTCTAACATGAACATTTATCTTATGTACCTATGCAGTATCATGCGACACACATGTTAAATTCACAGTACACAAATAAAATACTAAAATGCCTATAAGAAAATAGCGATAGAGTTGGGGTTCTAATAATTAATCTGACTGTTAAACGGTAAGTTTTGTCATAGGAAAAATGGCGTAAGATACGCCCCGAAACTGTAGCCGACATGAAACACGTTTGGTGTAAATGAAACGAAGTCAGTTTCTGAAGGTAACTTAAAGGTAAAAGCGCAAAGGTTGCCGCGAAATTCTAATTTTCTTAATTTTTTTTTTTTCAATTTGCCTGTCCAGTGTGTCAGTCCTGTGTATTGAAAAAAAAAATCACAAGATAGTAATTCAACGGGACTTTGTATTGATGATTTTAATGATTATAATTTTGTAAATACATACTTGTTACGTTCGCGAAATTTTTTTCGTTCATCATACAACACCTTCAAATTGCAGAAGGACATTTGAATTTCGGGCAACTTTAGCGCATCGCCTTTAACAGGTCTTGTCATACGCCCGACTGGAGGATAATAAGCGTACGATTCGTACAACCATTTAGAGTCTGTTCTTAGAGTATCTGTTAAAATTGTAAACACACTTTGTTTACGTTAAACTCTTACGCAATTACTGACTAAAGGGTAAATTAGTAACTCATTTATCCCTCAATATTGAGGTTTCAACTTTAAATTTCACCACTTTTTATAACAATTATAGTTTGAATTACATTATTAAATAACCGATACAAATAATCAACCAAAGCATTTGTAAGTGGCACTACAAATTCGCATCCACGTTACGTTTTCTGAGTATAATTCTAATCTCAAGCTTCAATCTGTCAAAAATTTCTGTAATTTATTTAAATTTTTGACATAAGTTTGTCGTTGAGATGAGATTATTTGTTTACATTTTTATTAGATACTTTCAGAACAGAGCATAGGGTTGTTTAGGGTCATCATCATCAGAACCAACGTAAATTACAGCGTGATAAATAAAAAATATCAGCTGTCCCTTTCAGCTATACCTTTGGGTCGAAGTTTTGTATGGGTCAGCTGATATCTTTTTCTCGATTACGATATTGGTCGCATAGAGAATGTTGTTCAGTATCAGATGGTCTTAAATGAGCACAAATTTTTGACACACGCTGTATAACATTATATCCATCTCATCTGACCAGCAACATAGTTTCGTCCCACAACTCCACCGCTACATGCCCCAACAATGTCCTACTACGCCTACAGTACCGTTAGGACCCAGTTATGACGTCATCATGTCGCTGGGGTTCCCGCCGCTGACGCCGGCCGCGCCCTTCAGCAGGTCGTTGATGTCGCGCCGGAACATCGATAGATTTTGAGTGAATCTGTAAGACAGAATTTGGTGTTAATCAGCATAGATAAAAAATTAAATGCTGTTCGTCGGTAAGCGTATCACTTGAGACCAGCTGGACCGATTTTAAATGTTATTAGGTTTTTATGGAAAGAGCGCGAAAGGAGAATGCCAAGGTTTCCCACAAGACTCGGCCAGAACCGACAAAGATGAACTATATGTCATAAAAAAGGAAAATAATTATAGAATTTGATGGTATAATTAGTTTTTCAACACACTTGCTCATAAAGTGGCTCTATGGTCACCGCAATTAGGCACAGAATGACACCCATAATCAAATTGTGGCTTTTTCATTGCTATAACTCACTAGTGAGTTATAGATTTTTTTTTTAAATTTATTGGTGGATTGGCGTTGTTCTTAAATCATTTTCTTCGTAACTAGTGAAAACGAGTTGTGAAAAATGTTTCGCTATGGCGGGAAAAATTAATCAGTTTTCCTATGCGCGCGCATTGCGATCGGCGACAGACTAAAGGGATGAGGTTTTTTTTTTATTTTCCGCGCATTGGGTTTGCGCCTATTCTGCCACGTACAAAATGGGGAATTAAAAGTTTTCTTCTATTACAGAGAAAACAAAAGTTATATTTGAGTGAAAGTTTTATTTATTAAACACGTACGAGTTAAAATTATCTATTTAAATAAGAAGTTGCATGAAATGAGCAAGCAATAGGAACATTAATTATACATTAATAATAATGTACTATTCTATTACACCAAAAAAAGTTATAGATCAGCCAGTTATAGCCACTGTGAAAATCGGAGTCCGGAAACACAGCAATAAACAACACAAAACTCAAAAAACACGGAAACACTTCGCCGCTCGTGATATCACGCGGGAGAAGAATTTTTTGACAGTGGCTGATACAAGTTAAAGTTTGACATATAGTGTTGCTAGCTATATAGGAATAAATTATGCGAAACGGTATCGATAATCGAATTGAATTATTTTTAATTATTACATTATTGTAAAATATTTATTTAAAAATGTAACTAAATGATATTTATTGATATAATAATATGTTAAGTGACATTTGTAAGTAATAAATTCACTTACATACTGATATTTTTGTAATCGAACTGCAAGAGCAATTTCGTATCGATATAAATATTTTGGTATTGGCTACATTTCTAACTGAAATTGTAGGCATTATAGATTATGAAATGTGTTGATATATTTAATAACTATTTAAAATGACTTTTCAACGGAGGGCTTATACAGATTTTATTTATATTGTATAATTCTTACTGTTTTTTAGTATCAATTATCATTAAATAAAGAAAGTCTGGCGGACGCTACATGTTTCGAGCCCAGTCTTTGCATTGTGCTTTGGAAAATTCATTCTTAAGGGAAGGTGTTTTTTTCTATGAGATTTTTGTATGAACTCGAGACCATATTGTAATTTTGACAGGACAACGTCTGTTGTGTGAGTTAGTTGAATAATAAAATTATTGACAAAAAAAATCAAGCGCTCATTTAAAAGTAACTATTGCCCGCGACTTCGCCCGCAAATAACTGGAATAAAAAGACACTTAACGAAGCCGAGAGCCACTTGTACTCCTCGTTATTCTGTATATTATTTATGTCGGCGTCACCGTTAGCGGTAGGTGCAGCGGGCCGAGTTACGCTGTGCAAAGCGGGACGTTCGCCTCCCCACTTCTCAAGCAACTTAATGTAAGCTAGTGCACAGCGAAGAGGGGGATCATTCTTGTGGCAGGCTCGGCCCGGTGCGCCTGCTGTAGCGCCTAGAGCTATTATCGCGATCTATTTAATTAATTAACAAGCTGTTGGAATAAAAGAGTTGGTTACTGCTATATCTCATACTTTCATTTAATATGTCGGACCTCTGCCTTCAGGTTATTTCATGGTGATTATTTGATAAGAAATTGTGAGTGAAATAAAGTGATTGTGCTGTAACTAGTATCTCTATTTTCTTCGCCCGACAATCCACGCCTACTTACAAAGTGCAAGTGTAATATCGCTGATGAGGGCCTATCCCGATATATATATCTGAGAACATTGTTTACCAAAATATTGAAGAACTAAATTCTAACTTTTATTGTTTTTGTTATTGGTTAGGAACTCAGTTTGATGTATAGAATTCGTAGTTGATGGCTACGTGATGGGTCTTTTTACATCCTGTATTTACGTATCGGCGCTGCGCTAACTGTCCTGCCGGTATTAGGACCTACCTGTCCCTATTCTTAGTGAGCAGGTTGGGCTCGATGCCGGCCATGAGCCCGTTGAACCAGTGCGCCAGCTGCGCTAACTGTCCTGCCGGTATTAGGACCTACCTGTCCCTATTCTTAGTGAGCAGGTTGGGCTCGATGCCGGCCATGAGCCCGTTGAACCAGTGCGCCAGCTGCGCTAACTGTCCTGCCGGTATTAGGACCTACCTGTCCCTATTCTTAGTGAGCAGGTTGGGCTCGATGCCGGCCATGAGCCCGTTGAACCAGTGCGCCAGCTGCGCTAACTGTCCTGCCGGTATTAGGACCTACCTGTCCCTATTCTTAGTGAGCAGGTTGGGCTCGATGCCGGCCATGAGCCCGTTGAACCAGTGCGCCAGCTGCGCTAACTGTCCTGCCGGTATTAGGACCTACCTGTCCCTATTCTTAGTGAGCAGGTTGGGCTCGATGCCGGCCATGAGCCCGTTGAACCAGTGCGCCAGCTGCGCTAACTGTCCTGCCGGTATTAGGACCTACCTGTCCCTATTCTTAGTGAGCAGGTTGGGCTCGATGCCGGCCATGAGCCCGTTGAACCAGTGCGCCAGCTGCGCTAACTGTCCTGCCGGTATTAGGACCTACCTGTCCCTATTCTTAGTGAGCAGGTTGGGCTCGATGCCGGCCATGAGCCCGTTGAACCAGTGCGCCAGCTGCGCTAACTGTCCTGCCGGTATTAGGACCTACCTGTCCCTATTCTTAGTGAGCAGGTTGGGCTCGATGCCGGCCATGAGCCCGTTGAACCAGTGCGCCAGCTGCGCTAACTGTCCTGCCGGTATTAGGACCTACCTGTCCCTATTCTTAGTGAGCAGGTTGGGCTCGATGCCGGCCATGAGCCCGTTGAACCAGTGCGCCAGCTGCGCTAACTGTCCTGCCGGTATTAGGACCTACCTGTCCCTATTCTTAGTGAGCAGGTTGGGCTCGATGCCGGCCATGAGCCCGTTGAACCAGTGCGCCAGCTGCGCCTGCTTGTCGCGCGGCTGCTGCGCGATCATGTCCTGTCTGATGCGCGCGAACTGCTCTTCGTTGAGGAGGATGAGACCGAGGAGGGGGCGAGACATCGACCATTGATTGCAGCAGTCTTCGAACATTATTACGTTCAGTACCTGAAAAACAAGTTGTTTTTTAGAATAATTAACATAACATCACGCTATTATATCCCGAAGGGATATTTGGACCTGTACAGTACACTTACATTTCGACCGGTAAGTTATAAGATTACAACGTCATCAGAGGTGAGCTTCACAAATCCAGACTTTGTGCTACTACTGAGAATTTGCAAATTTAAACACAATGTGGCGGCATCTACAAGACCACATGAGAACTACGCTTCACACTGACGTCACGCAAAATCCAGCTTTGCTCAGGCAGAGTTTACCGCGCAAATTGCATACATACAACGTCCCGACATCCATCGTTGGGCAGTTGCCCACCAGACACAACCTGCTCTGGTCAGAGGATCCTCCCTCCCCAATGGAGGTATGGGCGAACTTAACACCTGTTTCCTCATACCACTATAACAGTAACACGTTGCCGAGCTCGAGGATCAAACCTAGAACCACAAGCTCAGCAGCCATGCTTGCCCGCCACTAGGCCGATGAGGCCGTTAGTCATATAAGGGCGTTATTATTCGTTACGACACGAAGGATTATTTAATTTTCTAAGATATTGATAAACATAACTATCATCAGTATTCGGTCCATAGGAAATAATTTTTATGGTTATCTTGATATTGAGACATCTGCACAAACAAAAATAATTGACATAAATTACACACATACAAAGTAGCCTGTAGTTTTGCCAAAATTTGTACTTTGGTTGATGTCACTCAGCACCAAAGACAATACACATTGCTCTGGGTGTACACGCGTGTGTGTGTGCAAATGACAATAAAACAAAAACAAGATGCCGATTGAGAAGAAGAAGAATGACCAATCTTGTAACAAACAAACAACAATAATAAGAAGAGGTCAGGTCGTTGCTCATCAAAATGCTGTGACTTCGGACGAACCTATCGCCAACAGCGCTGATTTTCAGATCTACTTCCACTGCTGTACTTACGGTTGCTAGTAACTGTTGCATGATCTCCGGTCGCCGCTGTAACACTTCTATGAACATATTGCTCGTCTCCGGCGGCGGTTGGCGTGGGTTCGACACTTTGTTGCTAGCTGAAAACGTCATAAAATTAAATCATTGGGATAAAATATCCTACATTCCGCTGTTAGGCGTAAAACAGTCTCAGACAGACAGAGTTTTGCATTTATAACATGACATGACAAGTATGAATATAATTTTCTAATATGCTGGTTACATTTCATAGCTAAAACTATTGCGATAATCAGATTTACTGACTTTTCGTAGGCCAAACCGGTTCGTTTAAACACCTCGGTTGAATTAAATAGCCACAAGCCAAACTATTGAATTGGGTTTGGTCAATAACATACATAGTAGAACATGCAATAGAAAACAACAAAGTAGAAAATACAATAGAAAACAACAAAGTAGAAAATACAATAGAAAACAAACATAGTAGAAAATGCAATAGAATACAAACATAGTAGAAAATGCAATAGAATACAAACATAGTAGAAAATGCAATAGAATACAAACATAGTAGAAAATGCAATAGAAAACAAACATAGTAGAAAATGCAATAGAATACAAACATAGTAGAAAATGCAATAGAATACAAACATAGTAGAAAATGCAATAGAATACAAACATAGTAGAAAATACAATAGAAAACAAACATAGTAGAAAATGCAATAGAATACAAACATAGTAGAAAATGCAATAGAATACAAACATAGTAGAAAATGCAATAGAATACAAACATAGTAGAAAATACAATAGAAAACAAACATAGTAGAAAATGCAATAGAATACAAACATAGTAGAAAATGCAATAGAATACAAACATAGTAGAAAATGCAATAGAATACAAACATAGTAGAAAATGCAATAGAATACAAACATAGTAGAAAATGCAATAGAAAACAAACATAGTAGAAAACGCAATAGAAAACAAACATAGTAGAAAATGCAATAGAAAACAATTATAGTAGAAAATGCAATAGAATACAAACATAGTAGAAAATGCAATAGAATACAAACATAGTAGAAAATGCAATAGAAAACAATTATAGTAGAAAATGCAATAGAATACAAACATAGTAGAAAATGCAATAGAATACAAACATAGTAGAAAATGCAATAGAATACAAACATAGTAGAAAATGCAATAGAAAACAAACATAGTAGAAAATGCAATAGAATACAAACATAGTAGAAAATGCAATAGAAAACAAACATAGTAGAAACTGCAATAACTGCAATGGGATAGCTTAAAATGTTAGAAGTTACATTTTGTTAGTAGTTTTTTTGTTTCTACAATTACCATTGTATCGTAAGTTTATGTAAACAAATTAAACAAAACGAAACGTGTGTGGTAATACTTACATTTCTGCACTAACTGTTTAAATAGATATGTGACTATGTGATCGAGCGTTGCGCAGCATCCCGTGCACACACTCGTGTCTGGAAAAAAATTATACAAAGAGTATTTATCTAAATCTTATATTTTATTTTGTCAATGGCTAGCAAATCCAATGTCCACTATTCTGCCATTGTCTGAAGTGATATTATAAGCCTTTTTTACTACTAGCTTCTGCCCGCTGTTTCGCCGACGTGTATGTCAGAAATTATCGCATGGGACGGTGTTACCGGGACAAAAAATTGTCTATGTTCCTCTTCAAAAGCTCGAAAGCCTAACAACCAGTCTTATCAATACCAGGGCACAGATATTATAATACTACGTACAGATACCCAATCCCATACAAGAGAAATGACAACGACCTAAGTCTCGCTATTGAGCTGGCAATTTTACTTCGTCAAATTTTTCAACAGATGGCAGCATCAGCGACTCACTAATTAAATGATAATGATAAATGATTTTATTTCTGTAAGTAGGTTTTTACAAACACTTTTACACGTCAATACTATTTTAAAAGTAGATGAGATCGGCGTTTCCTATCTGACTACTCTGAGAAGAAACGCCAAAACAAACTCAGAGGTCACAGTCTCTTTTAAAGTCCAGACATAATCTTGGTCAGGTCATGTGAAGACCATGTGGATTGATGTCTGAAATGGTCTTTTGAGGAAAGAACCAAACTGAATGAGTGGACCTGTCCAGTCAGTGCACGCATTTGTCAGTAATCATGCAGCTCAACACAACACATATGGAGCTCAACGATTCGACGAACATTACCAAAGAAAGGACATTTGGGTAGGCCGCATAAATTGCTCAAACTGCCAGACCATGATTAAAACTAATTTTAAAAATTAAAAATAGATTGCCAGAGACTGTAGTTTTACCACGCCATCTACGAGTCGACCTACTTTTAAAACGTTTCGTGCAATCCTATAAATATACAGTTTAATAGTTCCGGGTTCAGAAAAACGTGTTCTTTTACATTTCTATGTAAAGTAATAGATAAAAATAAAGTTGTTTGATTTAAAACAGTAACGATAGAGGCTATTCTGATGTGTTTAAATTGAGTAAAGCGCCATCTATTATTATATTGCAACGAGCTATATACGAAATGATTTATAGATCATCATTTTATGGGTTCGAATTGAAGTTTAAGGCTTCATTCTTGTTTTTTTTTTTTTAAAACATGTGCAGAGTGTAAATAAATAAATCAGCATTAAACAAGAAAGTCTTAATTTTTACCAAACTTACTTCAGCCAAAGTTCAGCCGTTTAACCTAACCTATGCTGCCATCTATGATTTATTTTCAAGACTAATTATAATTTTTTCGAGTTGTGACCTCATATCAAGGGGTATAGTACTACATAGTAACTGGGTTGTGTAGGTGAGATAGGCAGTCGCTCCATGTATAATACCGGTATTCAGCTGCATCCGCTTAGAGTGGGAGCCGACCACAACATGATGGAAAAGGCTAGGCAGCACGCGTAGTAACACCAACTTTTGTCGACGGAACAATAGACAAAATGATTTCTTTTATTCATCTGTCATTTTGTCGACAAAACTAGTTTCTAAAGACGATAGGCTACGCCTGCAGATGATGATGAGGTGTCGTGTGAACGTGGAATTAAACTTAAAAAAAAAACACAGGTCTTTGACAGACGTTTGAGTAATCCAAATCCCGGACCAAAGATATCGTGTTACCTTGTGTTGTGGAGGTCAGATAGGCAGTCGCTCCATGTAACATACATTGACAGATTATCAAGAGACTTTTGTCCAGCAGTAGACTGCTATAAAAGGCTGATGATTATTTTGAAGATGTTTATACCAGGATACAGGTTAACCAGAAAAAGTATGTGCTTCGGTAATCTTCGTGTTTCCGAATTTGTACGAACCTCGCGCCACAGGTTACCAACTCAGACAAAATTTTGTACTGCCGAGCTCTGTTGTAGTGCACATATTATATGAAGTGTGCGCTATTGTATGAAGCTTACACTCTGTAGTGTTAAGCTATCGTTTCCTAGAAAAGAGGTGACCGCCCCATGCGTCCGTAATGTCCAAATACAGAGAGTTTTTTGACTCCTTAATGTGCAAATAACAGATTTTCATAACGTCCGCTATGATGTGACGGAAACGTTCTTCTAGGAAACCGTGTAGCTTTACCTTCTCTGGTCGTACCTTGTCATGTGTCACTAAAGGATAAAAAAGCATTTTGGAATTCCATAGAGTTGTTAATCTCAATTTATCTAACCATGGTAAAACAAAAGAGGTAAGTACTTCCGTGGTTGTAACATCTCTATATTAGATCTCATCATCCCGCGTTCGTGTTTGCGACGAAGATTGCCGAAGAGCATTCTTTTGATGGGAAATATGGTTTGTATGATGATGATGAGTCCTACCTAGCAGAAGTAATGTGTACATACACTTACCGAGAGCCGTGAGTCCTTCGGAGATGGAGCAAAGTATGTAGAGCGTGGCGTCCGGCTGTAAGTTCGCTAGGAACGGCATGTGATCCTGTGCTAGTCGCTCTAGGAGGACGTAGTACGTTTGGGAGAGTTTGGGGTAGTCCTGAAATGTGTAAAAGCAAAATAAAAAATGTGATTTTGATTAAGAAGAGTAAAAAGACTACATGACCCGGGTTGTATCGAATTTGGACTATATTGCCTTAATATTTGAAATCCAAACACTGCAACAATGTGAAAACGGACTAATGCAAACACCCCAAAAGATATGCTTTTGGGCTGTTTGCATTAGTCCGTGTTCACAATCACCAACTTGATGCAATTACTGTTTTTTTTTTTATTTGGCTATGTTGTGTCCCACTTTTGCAGTGGTGGTCCAGTGGTAACGGCCGCGACTTACGAGGTGTACGTCGTTGGTTCGAACCCAGAAAGGCGCTTTACTTTATGTAAATTATTCCATCACCACTGCTCTCAAAACGGTGAAGGAAAACATCGTGAGGAAACCGGCATGTCTTAGAACCAAAAATTAGAAGACATGTGACATCTATCGGCCCGCACCGAGCCCGCGTGGTGGATTACGGCCCTCTCACCGAGACGACGCCTGTGTCCCAGCAGTGGGAACATAATAGGCTAATTATATATGTCCCACTTTTGGGCAGAGGCCTCTAATTCCAAACTTGTCTATCTTGGAAAAACTGTCAAAATGAAGATTGTTTATACGCTCAGCAAGCGCGCTAGTGATCACAATCACTACACCTAGGAGGTCGTCTAGGAAATTATTCTTCTTTTCGTTTCGACGAAACATTTATTATTATATTTTTTGGGGCCAGGAATGGCCTTGTTGTGGCGTCAGAGGCGTTGTTCAGATCGTCAAATGTGCACATCAAAGCTCGCCGTCCGGTAAGGACCAGGCCCGGGTCGACGGCGCGTTGTGTTCCACGCGCGCCTCAAAGAGATGTCAGCACAAAGTGACGGGGCCGGTAGGGCCGACGCCTCAGGGTCGCGGGTTATTCTAAAGAGAAAACCGTGGACCTGGCACAGGCAACTGAAGGAACACAGGTGGGTTTTAGTCAGTAAAAGTCTGACACGCCCTCCCGCTCGCTCCACCCACAGCGTGAGAAGTCATTTGATGATTTCCCACCCCAAAAAAAAAAAGGGTGCACATCAACGTACATTTAGGACACTCCAGCACGGGGTGTTGAATAAATCAATAATTAATAAAATTATGAGGTTATGAAATTAAAAATACTTATAACAAAGAACTTACAAGTAGATCACTCTGTGGTATACTGAGCAGTAACTTGACGAACATATTTAGCGCGTTATCGAGAGCATCGTCACCGTATAGCCTGAAAACATTTAATAATCATTACAAACTGTTTGTCAATAGTACCATAGAGAATTTGCAAAATTTAAACACAATGTGGCGGCATCTACAAGACCACATGAGAACTAAGCTTCACACTGACGTCACGCAAAATCCAGCTTTGCTCAGGCAGAGTTTACCGCGCAACTTGCATATATAAGACATCCCGACATCCATCGTGGGGCAGTTGCCCACCAGACACAACCTGGTCTTGTCGGAGGATCCTCTCTCCACAACGGAGGTATGGGCGAACTTAACACCCTCCTCTTCCTCATACCACTATAACAATAACACGTTGCCGGACTCGATGATCCCCTCCCGACCCTTGCTCGAGCCACCCCGCGCCGCTGAGCCTCTAACTTTAAATTCGTCCCGAAATCACTCAAATCCTGATCCAGCTAGTCCCTTGCTGCCCTCTTCCAGCGACGCCCTAAGCCGAGGTCCGTACCCCACAGGGGGTGCCCTTAGCGTGTAGTCGCTTAGTTTTTAGTTAGTATTTAAGTTTAAGTCTTGGCTGGAGGCCTTAATTTATTAGGGCAACGCTTAAGTTTACGACAACCTCATAGGTTGGCCTGCGAGATGCCAAATAAAAAAAATATTCAATGTTAGTTCTTTGACAGTCGTTACGGGTCGTCAGAAGCCCGAGTCTAACAAACAGTCTTACATATATTGCTCCATGTAAAATATTCAAGCAATCACTCACTGAAGAGAATAAGCAACACATTTGTCCGTATTTAGTGGGAATTTCGCCAATAAAACTGAACGCGTTCAGCACATCTAAAACGCGTTCAAGAGCTTTCAATGTAAACATTGTTATGGAATATTGACACTGCCAGCTCTTGTACAGGGTTTGAAAGTGTAGATCGTGTTTCGTCTCATTGGAGAAACAACTTTATATTTCACCAAAGTGGTAGTTTTACAACAACTTTATTTGAATATAATTATTAAATTTTAATTGAAACACCATCGACGAAAATTTATAATTGACTTCAATTTTCAACTTAAAACCATGCGATCACTAATTGCGTGACACACTATTACTCATAATTTGAATAATTATTTTGAAGGACATTTCTAATCCATTGCTAACGTAAATAACGCAGTGAATGATTTCGAACTGTCAAAACATAAGTCATCGCTACTGGAAACCGATCGCGATCAGTACTGCTACAATTAAAAGCTGTCAGTGAAATTATTTTCTATGTAATATTGACACTGACAGCTCTTGAACGCGTTTTACATGTGCTGAACGCGTTCAGTAACATTGGTGAAATCGGCACTTAGGTCTGATTTCACCAATAAAACTGAACGCGATCAGTACATAAACTCCGTTTAAGAGCTGTCAGTGTCATTATTTTCCATGGAATATTGACACTGACAGCTCTTGAACGCGTTTTACATGTGCTGAACGCGTTCAGTTACATTGGTGAAATCGGCACTTAGTGTGTTACCTACGCAATGACCCAGCTAGAAGATGATTTGAAATTAGGATTAAATATTCATATAATCAAATCACAATTTGTAAGTGGCACTACAAATTGGCATCCACAGGCACGTTTAATGATCCATTTGTTTACATTTTCATCAGATATTTTTGTAACAGACATGAGATGATGGTGACCATATTTATAACTAGCACATAAAACAATTTCTATGAATCGGCAAAACTGTATCTTAACATAAGTGAAAGAATTTTCGTAATGGGAGCTACTGATCCTCCCCCTACACACAAACTCAAAAATATTATCTCTTTTTGTTTGTTTGGCATCTCGCAGGTCAACCTATGAGGTTGTCGTCTGCTTAAGCGGACTTGCCTGTGGATTCCCTAATAAATTAAGGCCTCCAGCCAGGACTTAAACTTAAATACTAACTAAAACTAAGCGACAACGCTAAGGGCACCCCCTGTGGGGTACGAACCTCGGCTTAGGGCGTCGCTGGAAGAGGGTAGCAAGGGACTAGCTGGATCAGGATTGATATTATTTAGGGACGAATTTAAAGCTACAGGCTCAGCGGCGCGGGCTGGCTCGAGCAAGGGTCGGGAGGGGAGCGGATTTGGGCGTCGCGGCGGGCCTCGGCGGCAAAATATTATCTCTTTACAATATTGTTAGTATTAGTTTACCTGAACACTCCGAAGTTTGCGTAGTTGCCGCACAGCGCGCACTTCAGTATAGAGAAGCACAGAGAGATGCCCTTCAGTTTCATCGCGTACATCTGTTTTTTGTTCACGTCTATCGTTAGTATTCTGCTGCCTGTAACGTAGAAAATCTCTTGTTCAACAAAGGCACTTGATCAAAGAATTATCGTATTTCTGAAATTGTTTAGAGTTGAAACTTTTGTCCGTCTATTGCAAAGGTTTTTTTGACGTGGATATGTCTTTAAAAATTCCTGTCATAGTAAAACTCAAAACGGCGAAGGAAAACATCGTGAGGAAACCGGCATGTCCTAGAACCAAAAATTCGAAGACATGTGACATCTACCAACTCGCACTGGGCCCGCGTGGTGGATTACGGACCACTCCCTCTCACAGAGAGGAGGCCTGTGTCCCAGCAGTGGGAAAATTATAGGCTGATTATGCACCACTGCTCAGCCAGCACTTTTGACTAAAAGGTATAATAGTATTAAGAAACACTCACCGTAGGCACATATAATATTGGACAGCTCTCTGAACAGCAGGATGCCGTTGGGCGACGACACGTCGAAGTGCAGTCGCTGGTTCCTGTTCTGCGCCAACTCTGCTGTTAGTTTGAGGACTGGGGTCGTGAGCGCCGGCTCTGAGAACCACACTTCTATGCCGCGGAGCAGGACCTTCATGTACACTGGGTAGCTGGGGGGAACGGATCTAATCAAGTATGCAGTCAATATAAATAATTAATTATCACGTCATAATTTTGTATCACATGCTTGACCCGTGCTAGCATTTAAAACAAATTGGGATGATGACAATTTTTTTTTTGTCTCAAAGGACTGTTTGTTTCCAAATAGCGCTGTTTTACAAAAAGTGTAAAAGCTTAAAATATTGCCAAGTTATAAACGTTTTTAAATAAGTGTTAGACAAGGACAGCACTATCGTAGGAGTGTCGTCACGACTATCTTACTTCATACTAGCGCCCATACATTGTCCGTACCGCGCGACAAGAACGGGAATAATCCCCTCCAAAAACTTACAAAGCGTGTACCTTCTTCATATTTCGATTATACCGATGTTTTCTATTATCTCATTATTACTATGATTTTTTGAAATAACATTATTGTTACAAGTATTTTTAATAGTGGTACCAATTTGTCAGTGCCAAATCGTAGATATGAAGAAGGACGGGCAAGAAACTACATAGTTACACCCATCTGTCTTAGGTTATTAGGTTTGGCCGGGTTTAAAAAATTGTTATACTGTCCATTCAGTACTGGAAAGAGGTAATAAGATTATTCCAGTGAGTTTTTTTGGCAGCAGCCTGGTCTCTGTATTTGGTTCCGGTTAATGGAAATAACTTTATTTAAAAGAGTGTCCATGGAGTTTCTTGCCCGTTCTTCTCCATAGGTACTTACTACGCTTTGGAATGGGCAACAAGCTTAATTTTTGTGACCAACCGACCTTGATAATTCAAAAATGCCTGTAATTGGTTTATTTGAAATAAGTGCTTTGAGTTTGAAGCTTTTCCCCTATATTGAACCTAAACTGGGCATACTTGGGCTGATTAAACCACTGCCTACCCCCTCGAGGAACAAAAGCGCAATGTTACGTTTACTCACATCCAATCAAACAACATCATGTAGGTGGTCTTAGTGTTGAACGCGAAGGCTAGACCGCGCAGGTCTCGGGCGAGGCCTATCAAAGTCTTCTTTGCATCTTCTGAACTGAACATCGGGGATTCTGGGCCGGATAGGAGGCCTATGATGCTCTCGAAGGCAGCTGTAATATGTAGAAGAAAATCATCAATTAACAGCAGTTAACTGCTATATGCTGCAAAAAAAATGATACTTGTAAAATACCCTCATACCTGTGAGCGGCATCATGAAGGCCAGGAAGCGGTCCTCGTCCTCGCCCAGGTCCACCATGAGGAGGCGTCCTAACGCCGTGTACAACATACTGCGGCATCGCATCTCTGCGGCCCCGACACCTGCGATGCCGAGGAACGGGAAGTGTTCTGCCTGTAACGGTGCGTGAAATATAACACTCTTGTAGGCTTGAAAATAATAAAAATAAACAGAAACGCAATCATTTATAATTTCTTGAATTCTAGAATATTAATGTCACTCGCATACAGGCGCACTCTGTTTTTCATAATGACTGGCTGGCTTGCTATGCGGCAACGGTCAATCCTCCTCACTTAGCTGTCGTGGTAGGATGTCACGTCATGGCGGTTGGCTGGCTGGCTGGCACTTTAGTACATGTACTTGCAAGTTCATAATCAAAAATCAAAAGGCATTTTTTCAAACTAGGCTGAGAATCAGCAATTTTTAAAAGTCATAATTACATAAGAATATTTTTTTAAAGATATTTTGCAGTGTTCGATAATTTTTTTTGTTATGTATTTTCAAAATAAAAAAAAAAACAAAATATTTTATTTCACATAGACCTACATGGGCACTTATGAAACGTCAGATTCTAGGTGCACGGTTCCAATTGGTCGTTTCCCATGGAGAAGAGCCGGCAAGAAACTCCATGGTTACTCTTTTAAAAATATGTCTTTTACAATGTTTTCCAATTACAGTGATTAACAGGTATGGGAGGACAGTGTAGGCCTGTCAACAGGTACCATATGTTAAACAAATAGACAATTGTCTATAATTTATAATCCACAGGGCCTACGACGTTCTCACATTTACAAAAAAGTATTTTTGTGGTGTACAATAAAGTGTATATAAATAAATAATAACCTTGACTGTTAGGCCCCGGCACAGACCTGGCAAAGCACAGCACAGTGCGGTTTTGGTTTCCAAACAAAAATAAACCTTGTGCCAGTTAAAATTAAACTTTAACGTGATTAGTCACTGAGCGGGCGGAGGCGGGCGTCTCAACTTATTATTTATTTTCGACTTTATTTTTAAGACATACAATGTCGATATTTGTTTGCTAGTGTGCCCTTTTAAGAAAAAAAAAGTCAAGGATTTTATAAATAAGGGTTAAATAGTTTTTATCTCAAAGAGCAATGGTGGCCCAGTGGTAACAGCCGCGACTTACGAGTCGTAGTTTCGGACCCAAGCAGGTGCTTTGCTTTGTGTAAATAATTTTATCACCACTGCTCTCAAAACGGTGAAAGAAAACATCTCGAAGACATGAAACATCCACCAACCCGCACTGGGCCCGCTTGGTGGATTACGGCCCACTCCCTCTCACGGAGAGGAGGCCTGTGTCCCAGCAGTGGGACATTATCCGGTCATATATACTCATCGTATTCTAGGCTGATTATGATGAGTTGTTATTTGACTTACCGTGTGATGCGTCAACATGAACTGAACTTCGTCCAACTTGACCAGTTTGCGCACGCACGAGTATCCTCCGCTCAGATCGCTCAGCAAACCGAGCGTTTTTGCAATGATCTGCTCGGAGCTGCCCCAGTATTTTAAGTTTGTTATTCTGCGGACGAAATGTATATTGATCACAAAAGTTACCGGCAAAAACGTTGGCGGAGTTTTGCATCTATTGTCACTTTGGCACACACACTTGTGAGATTGCCTTTTAATCGAAGTAAGAAATGGATAAGAAATTTCACTCGGTCTCGATTCGCGATAAAGTATTATCAAAAACAGATTAAAAAAATATATTCACCATTTTTAATAAGATAAGACATTTAAATAAACCTTTTAACAGTCCGTTCAACCGATTTTGACTTTTATTCCCTAGGCAAAAAGGTGACATTAAAAACAAAAACGTGGTTACAATAGCAACTGTTTACTGCAGCTGCCATAAGTAATGCCACCAACGCAATAGTAGTCAAAATCGGTTGAATGTACTGTAAAAAGGTTTATTCAAATGTCTAATCTTATTGCTAATGGAGTATACGTTATAAGCACAATGCGCAGTAGGCGAATTTCGCTTGGTTGTTGATTTATTCACGTTGTAGGTGATTCAAAGCACTGGACAGGTCCACTCATTCTGTGTGGTTCTTTCCTCAAAATACCATTTCAGACACCAATCCTATATGGTCTTCACATGTTCTGACCAAGATTATGTCTGGACTTTAAAAGAGACTGTGTCCTTTGAGTTGGTTTCGTTCTTTCTTCTCAGAGTAGTCAGATAGGAAACGCGATCTCATCTAATTTTTAAAATATGATTGACGTGTAAAAGTGTTTGTACAAACCTACTTGCAGAAATAATAGTAGATTATTGCATTGAGCACAAAGTAATTTATTATTGCACCGAGTGCCTGATTTAGATCCCGAGCGTTAGCGAGGGCTCTAATCTAACAGTCACGAGGGCAATATAAATTACTTAAGGCGAGGTGCATAATCTGCTTTTCTTTCAACTATTACCTATAGGAATTGTAGATAAAAGAAACTCATATCAAACAGTTAAAAAAGAAGTTTAATTATTGAAATTAAAAGTTATAATTGAGCAATTATTAAACGTAAGGTTAAGAGTTTTGTTGGGCAAATTTATATTTAAATTTGGAACAAGTAGGATAGAAACAAATAATACGTACGTAAAAAAAAGTATTGATATCGGCTGGCTGAGTCAAAGTCAAAGTATTTATTTCAAATAGGCCCATAAAAAGGCACTTTTGAACGTCAAAATTTACATTAAAAATAGAACTGATTCTAGGCGCCACTTCCAAAAAGTAGTTTCGTATGGAGAAGAAGTGGCAAGAAACTGAATAGAGCTAATCCATTGAGATTGGCACCTTTTGGTGCGATAAAAAAAAAACTGTGCAATAATGAAATTTCATACATTTTTATTGCTCTAGAGCATTAAAGACTCGCTTTGTACTGAGTTTTTAGTGTGATTGTGATGAAATTAAAGCATAGTTGCAAGAAAACTTATTTATCATTTATTTATCACTTAGGGCATGGAATAGTGGGTAGTATATTTGTTAAGTTATTACCATTTTTATTATACACTGTTTGTTTTAATAAAATTTAATAAAAATAATACTTCTGCCACGGACTGCCATCAAAACCGTCAGTTTCTATTCGTCAATAGTGTCGAGTTAACGGTGAAACGCTTGGAAAATGCAAAGTGTTGACAATACCACTTCTAGCAGCGGTCACCGAGGCGTTTTCGTGTTTTGTGACTTAAAAGAGTCCACGACGCGTTAAAGGGTAAGCGCTATGGTAGGCCGCGAAATACAAATTACGCTTACGCTTTCACGCTAAAACGGCTCAACGGATTTTTGATGAAGATGAAATTTAGCACACAGATTGACCATGATCTGAGCAAGGTCCTGGGCGTCTTTTAATCCTGGATCGCAGACAAAGTCGCGGGCATTAGCTTGTAGCCCATAGTTAACCAAATAGTGTTAACGAAAACGCTCATTGAGCGAAAATCTAGTCAAAAATTCAGTTTAAAATTTTCAGATGAGTGTCAGATTGTTAGTTGATCAAAATATGGTTCGCGACCATAACAAGTATGTATGTATTTCCAGAATTATATAATTATAATCATTAAAATCAACAATACATAAAATATTATCACGTTGAATGACACGTTAAACATCACATAACATCACGCCTGTAATCCCAAAAGGGTTAGGCAGAGGTGTATAGTACACCCACATTTCGCCAGTTTTTGATTAAGTCCCATGTAATAGGGGGCGAGCCTATTGCCATCAACCGCGCACAAATACAGACTCCGGTGGGCTACTGAGAAATTCGAGATAGAAAACCCAATAACAAACAATTACACCACAACAACCATACACCCATTACAACAATTTAATGAAATTGTCATTCAGCAGGTTTTATGAACTTAGAGGGTTGTATTGATGACTTTAATGATTAAACTCTGCAAATAAATACTTATGGTCGCGAATTATATATTTTTTTCAGCAAACATCCTGACACTTACATGGAAATTGCAAAAAAAAAAACAAATGATATTCGCGGGCCACCTAGCGCTTCCTCCATAAAGACCAGGTTTTCACTCAATGAATGTTTTCATTCATATTATTAGGTTAATTATGGACAATAAGCTTTTGCCCGCGACGTCGTCTGCGATCCAGGATGAAAGTAGCCAATTTCATTACCCATATCATTGTCTATCTGAGTGCTAAATTTGATCCAAAATCCGTTCTGCAGTTTAAGCGTGAAAGCGTTACAAACAAACTTATCTTTCGTATTTATAGTATGTATTAGTGTGTGTACTCACATCTTCCTCATGAGCACACTGAGCAGCTGGCTCTCATCGGCCAGTCCCAGCACATCACTGAGTCGTCGGTACACCTTACTGTTCTTCTGAACTTGTTCCCCAACGTATATCTTACGGAACTGCTCGAAGAACGACATCATTGCTAGCTCTAGCTTCTCGCAGCCGCCCTGTTGGATTAAATAATAGTGATGATATTTTTTTTATTGTCACTGAAAAAAAAAATTTTTTTCCCAATAGTGCAAACATTATTATAAAAAATTGCAAAGTTATAAACGATTTAAAATAACTTTTAGACAAAGAACACTATCGTAGAAGTGCGTCATGCATTTTCAGTATGGAGCTACAAAGACGGCAATAATCCCATCCAAAAACTATTAAAGTGGGTTGCTTCTTCATATTTTCACCAATTTTATAGTTTTTTTTTTAGATAATCTCAAATTGCTATGCTTTCTTTGAAATAACATTATTTTCGCAAATATATGTACTAAATCTAATAATAGTCATCATCCTCGGTTTTCCATGTCGAATCTGGATTTGTGCCCGGTTGATGGCAATAGGCTCGCCCCCTATTACATGAGACTTAAGCATAACTGGCGAAATGTGGGTGTACTATAGGTACACCTCTGCCTAATCCTTCCGGGAATACTGGCGTGATATTATGTTTAAATATAACTGTTCGCATAATATTAAACTTGTATTATGTCTTCCGAGTGATTTGGTATTATATAAACGGCGTTGTCCGTTTGCAAACGCTCGTTGTTATATACATGCTGAAAAATAAGTTGGTGTTGCAATTTTGCTGTTTTTTAAAGTATCTCAAAAGGAATAAATGGAACTCTTGTAGGACCACTTCGTTGTCCGTCCGCCTGACTGTCTGTCAGTTTGTCGAGACCCTTTTTCTCAGGAACATGTAGAGGTATCAAGTTGAAATTAATATCAAATACGTAAGTCTACGGTCCCATGGAGCTCTAAAGAAATCAAGCTTCTAAGTCAACGACATGTTTTGATACTCGCAAATAAAACAAAACCACTTCACTTTACAAGTGGAAGGACTATCTTACGTCATTTTGACGTTCAAATAGTCCTGGGTTTGAATAAATGACTTTTTATTTTGATTTTAATTTTGTGTGGCCCACTCCCTATCACAGAGAGGAGGCCTGAGGCCAGACAGACTCTTTACTTTGTGTAAAAAAATTCATCACCACTGCTATCAAAACGATGAAGGAAAACATCGTGTGGAAAACGGCATGTCCTAGATGACCCAAAAGTTCGAAGACATGTGACATCTACCAACCCGCACTAGGCCCGCGGTCACTGATAAGAGGTGTGTATCCCAGCAGTGGGACCACTAAAGGCTGATAATTTAGTGTTTGATACACACATTGATGCAATTGTCAAAAAAGCCTCTAAAATGCTTGGGTTCATAATACGTCTCTCTAAGTGTTTTAGTGATGCAAAAACACTAAAAATATTGTATTGCACTTTTGTTAGAAGTCAGCTAGAGTATGCGTCTCAGATTTGGAATCCACGGTATCCTAAATACATTGACCGCATTGAAAACATCCAAAGACGGTTCATAAAATATCTTTGCTTCCATCAAAAGATTCCGTACCAGTCGACCTGTTATTTTGGACTCTGTAAGAGGTATCATTTACTACCACTGGTAGATCGTCGTAAAATTGCAGACTGTTTATTCTTGTTAAAAGTCCTCAATAACAATATTGATAACCCTGAGTTATTGTCAAAATTTTATTTTAATGTGCCAAGTAAAGCACTTCGCTTTAATCCACCCATACGTGTATCTCATACATCTTCAAATTATAGGCAGAACAGTTATATTGTGCGCGCAAGCAGAAATTTTAATGAGATATGCAAGGAATTTGATTTTGATCCATTCACAGTTACCTTGAATTCGGCCAGAAGGTGCTTCAGTATAAAAAAAATTAAGTAGCGGTAGATTGTATTGTTTTGTTTTTGTTTTCATTATTTTCTCCTTTATTTCAGTAATTAAATTGTAAAACTAGTATTTAGTATTTAGATAACTTCTTAATTTACATAAGGCGATGTGTTTTTTTGTTTTTGTGTTCACGCCATAATGAACTATTATGTGTCTATACGTGAGGATTTGTAATTGCCTTCCTGGCGGCTATGGTCCCCTTTTTTTTTTTGTTTGTTTTTACTAGCTGTAAATCTTCCATGTACTATAAATAAATAACTGTCACCTGTGCCAGTCTAGAATCCGTAAGATCCATCAGCTGCAGCACGCGACAGACGAGCTCTCCGTCCATGGCGTCGTTCTCGTCGCACGTGTTCACTGAGGCGCGCCCGCCGATCGCTGCGCCGATTATATACACCAGCCAGGTTAGTTGACCTGTGGGAGATACACAAATGTACCGTTTTGCACATAGGCATGGGGTCTCAACTCGAACAAATTATAATTAGTCTTGAAAAAATATCATAGATGGCAGCTAATTGTTATCTATACAATTATGAAATTAACAATCATTAGAAAGTTATAAACGGCAGAATTTTGGATGAAGTAAGATTAGTAAAAATCGATACTTCATTATTTAATGCTGATTTATCTATTTACACTAATAATGCACGCATTTTCATCAAAAATCATCAATTAAGTTTTTAAGTTCACTTCTACCCCTTAGATTGATTAAATTAGCCTTTGCAATAGCTATTTGCGATAGATGGCGTTATACTCGATTTATCCTGTCATCACAGTAACCCGTATCGTTACTAATTTAAATCAAACACCTTGTTTTTCTATTACTTTACATAGAAATATAAATGAAATCCATTAACATATTTTTCTGAACCCGGAACTATAAAAGTTTTTATAAAAGAAAAACATGTTTGTAGTTACTATAATACCAATTATCCCTAAGTGAGTAGTAAGTAGGTGCGCCTACGCACCCGTCCGGCGCGCCGTCCGGTGCAGCAATCCTATCAGTACTTCAAGACTTACCTAAGAGAGGGGTCCTCTTGGAACAAGCTAATGTCATCAGCGTAAGTTAGACAGTGTACCACTTAGTTAGTGTACCAGTTAGATAGTGTACCTTGCAACAAGGGTATCTGCTGCGGCTGCGGCACGCTGTAGGCGGCGGCGGCGCGGTCGAAGTGCGCCACGAGCAGCTGGCACGTCTTGCCGTACTCGCAGCGTCAGTTAGTTAGTGTACCAGTTAGATAGTGTACCTTGCAGCAAGGGTATCTGCTGCGGCTGCGGCACGCTGTAGGCGGCGGCGGCGCGGTCGAAGTGCGCCACGAGCAGCTGGCACGTCTTGCCGTACTCGCAGCGTCAGTTAGTTAGTGTACCAGTTAGATAGTGTACCTTGCAGCAAGGGTATCTGCTGCGGCTGCGGCACGCTGTAGGCGGCGGCGGCGCGGTCGAAGTGCGCCACGAGCAGCTGGCACGTCTTGCCGTACTCGCAGCGTCAGTTAGTTAGTGTACCAGTTAGATAGTGTACCTTGCAGCAAGGGTATCTGCTGCGGCTGCGGCACGCTGTAGGCGGCGGCGGCGCGGTCGAAGTGCGCCACGAGCAGCTGGCACGTCTTGCCGTACTCGCAGCGTCAGTTAGTTAGTGTACCAGTTAGATAGTGTACCTTGCAGCAAGGGTATCTGCTGCGGCTGCGGCACGCTGTAGGCGGCGGCGGCGCGGTCGAAGTGCGCCACGAGCAGCTGGCACGTCTTGCCGTACTCGCAGCGTCAGTTAGTTAGTGTACCAGTTAGATAGTGTACCTTGCAGCAAGGGTATCTGCTGCGGCTGCGGCACGCTGTAGGCGGCGGCGGCGCGGTCGAAGTGCGCCACGAGCAGCTGGCACGTCTTGCCGTACTCGCAGCGTCAGTTAGTTAGTGTACCAGTTAGATAGTGTACCTTGCAGCAAGGGTATCTGCTGCGGCTGCGGCACGCTGTAGGCGGCGGCGGCGCGGTCGAAGTGCGCCACGAGCAGCTGGCACGTCTTGCCGTACTCGCAGCGTCAGTTAGTTAGTGTACCAGTTAGATAGTGTACCTTGCAGCAAGGGTATCTGCTGCGGCTGCGGCACGCTGTAGGCGGCGGCGGCGCGGTCGAAGTGCGCCACGAGCAGCTGGCACGTCTTGCCGTACTCGCAGCGTCAGTTAGTTAGTGTACCAGTTAGATAGTGTACCTTACAGCAAGGGTATCTGCTGCGGCTGCGGCACGCTGTAGGCGGCGGCGGCGCGGTCGAAGTGCGCCACGAGCAGCTGGCACGTCTTGCCGTACTCGCAGCGTCAGTTAGTTAGTGTACCAGTTAGATAGTGTACCTTGCAGCAAGGGTATCTGCTGCGGCTGCGGCACGCTGTAGGCGGCGGCGGCGCGGTCGAAGTGCGCCACGAGCAGCTGGCACGTCTTGCCGTACTCGCAGCGTCAGTTAGTTAGTGTACCAGTTAGATAGTGTACCTTGCAGCAAGGGTATCTGCTGCGGCTGCGGCACGCTGTAGGCGGCGGCGGCGCGGTCGAAGTGCGCCACGAGCAGCTGGCACGTCTTGCCGTACTCGCAGCGTCAGTTAGTTAGTGTACCAGTTAGATAGTGTACCTTGCAGCAAGGGTATCTGCTGCGGCTGCGGCACGCTGTAGGCGGCGGCGGCGCGGTCGAAGTGCGCCACGAGCAGCTGGCACGTCTTGCCGTACTCGCAGCGTCAGTTAGTTAGTGTACCAGTTAGATAGTGTACCTTGCAGCAAGGGTATCTGCTGCGGCTGCGGCACGCTGTAGGCGGCGGCGGCGCGGTCGAAGTGCGCCACGAGCAGCTGGCACGTCTTGCCGTACTCGCAGCGTCAGTTAGTTAGTGTACCAGTTAGATAGTGTACCTTGCAGCAAGGGTATCTGCTGCGGCTGCGGCACGCTGTAGGCGGCGGCGGCGCGGTCGAAGTGCGCCACGAGCAGCTGGCACGTCTTGCCGTACTCGCAGCGTCAGTTAGTTAGTGTACCAGTTAGATAGTGTACCTTGCAGCAAGGGTATCTGCTGCGGCTGCGGCACGCTGTAGGCGGCGGCGGCGCGGTCGAAGTGCGCCACGAGCAGCTGGCACGTCTTGCCGTACTCGCAGCGTCAGTTAGTTAGTGTACCAGTTAGATAGTGTACCTTGCAGCAAGGGTATCTGCTGCGGCTGCGGCACGCTGTAGGCGGCGGCGGCGCGGTCGAAGTGCGCCACGAGCAGCTGGCACGTCTTGCCGTACTCGCAGCGTCAGTTAGTTAGTGTACCAGTTAGATAGTGTACCTTGCAGCAAGGGTATCTGCTGCGGCTGCGGCACGCTGTAGGCGGCGGCGGCGCGGTCGAAGTGCGCCACGAGCAGCTGGCACGTCTTGCCGTACTCGCAGCGTCAGTTAGTTAGTGTACCAGTTAGATAGTGTACCTTGCAGCAAGGGTATCTGCTGCGGCTGCGGCACGCTGTAGGCGGCGGCGGCGCGGTCGAAGTGCGCCACGAGCAGCTGGCACGTCTTGCCGTACTCGCAGCGTCAGTTAGTTAGTGTACCAGTTAGATAGTGTACCTTGCAGCAAGGGTATCTGCTGCGGCTGCGGCACGCTGTAGGCGGCGGCGGCGCGGTCGAAGTGCGCCACGAGCAGCTGGCACGTCTTGCCGTACTCGCAGCGTCAGTTAGTTAGTGTACCAGTTAGATAGTGTACCTTGCAGCAAGGGTATCTGCTGCGGCTGCGGCACGCTGTAGGCGGCGGCGGCGCGGTCGAAGTGCGCCACGAGCAGCTGGCACGTCTTGCCGTACTCGCAGCGTCAGTTAGTTAGTGTACCAGTTAGATAGTGTACCTTGCAGCAAGGGTATCTGCTGCGGCTGCGGCACGCTGTAGGCGGCGGCGGCGCGGTCGAAGTGCGCCACGAGCAGCTGGCACGTCTTGCCGTACTCGCAGCGTCAGTTAGTTAGTGTACCAGTTAGATAGTGTACCTTGCAGCAAGGGTATCTGCTGCGGCTGCGGCACGCTGTAGGCGGCGGCGGCGCGGTCGAAGTGCGCCACGAGCAGCTGGCACGTCTTGCCGTACTCGCAGCGTCCCACCACCGACAGCTGCTCCAGCTGCTGCTGCACTGTGCCCACGTCGTCCAGGGGGTCTTCGAGGCCGTCCCTGTGGAACATTTAGTTATTATTAGTTAAGTTAAGCAAACACGGGAAGAAACGCTTGGATACGAGTTCAAATACGTTTTTCACCGTCAACATTCATGGTCTTTAAACATGAAATGCCATATTCACTGTCGCGTACTTTAAACTAGTTTCAAGCATTGTGTGTGTTGTTTGTTGTTTTTTACCTGAGTACACAGGCCACAGAGTCGAGTCTCGAGCCGATGTAAGCGGCGGTGACTCCGGGCGCGTAGGTCTCTAAGAGATGGGGCTCCGAAGCCTTCACGTAGGGCACGGACGCGACCATGCGCTGCCATAGAGAGAGCAGGTAATGGACAGAGTTGGGCGCGAATTGCCACATCTGGAACACGAGAAAAACAAATTAAGTAAACATAAGCATGTTAGGTGTGAAGCTAATACTGTTTATTAACATAACATCACGCCTGTAATCCCAGAAACCCTTCTGGTAAGCGGTGTAACTATAGCACACCCACATTTCGCCAGTTATGTTTTAGTCCCATGTAATAGGGGGCGAGCCTATTGCCATCACCGGGCAACAGATCCAGACTCTGGGCTGCTACTGAGAAATTCTAGATAGAAAAACCCAATTTCACTAAGCCCCCCCTCGGAATTAAAAAAAAAAAAAGTGTTCTTTTACGGTCTCTTAAACTGGGTAAATATATCTTTGTTTTATTTTTGTCGATAACGCCTGATATCGTGCAAAGTTAAACAACAGCGACGTCGCGCAACATCTCGCTATGTCTCGAAAGAAACTTGTCGAGGGTCATTTATCTCTTAGAGGACGGCTGCCTTTATGTTATAAATTCCACGTAACAGGGGCAAGCCCGGAGCGAGATTTCAGAGTAAACGAGCTCGATGCGGCAGAACTCGTGCTAGTCTGTCATATAACACAATAATCTCCTTCTATCTTCCTTACCTGTAAGCTCTGCACAGTGAACTTGGCGATGAGCTCGATGAGTCTTGGATAGCTGTCCACCATGACCAGCTCGCCCAGCTGGTAGTTGGACTTCAGGCGCGCCAGGAGACGGCAGAACTCGTGATAGTTTGTGGGGTCTGATAGGGCCTGGAACAAGAAACATGATGTTAATATTACTAGACACTAAAACCATTTTTATCTAGGCACTAGCTGCGCCCTGCGGTTTCACCCGCAATTGGGATGATGACTATTTTTAAATTTCTTGTCTCTAAAGACTGTTTGTTTCCAAATAGCGCATACCATATTACAAAAAGTGTAAAAGCTTACAAAATTGGCAAGTTATAAACGTTTTCAGATAATAGTTAGACAAGGTCAGCACTATCGTAGAAGTGACGTCACGACTATGTAACTTCATACTAGCGCCGTACATTGTCAGTACCGCGCGACAAGGACGTCAATAATCTCCTCCAAAAACTATTAAAGAGTGTTTTTCAAATGTACACCGATTTAACTGATTTATTCGGTTATCTCATTTTTACTAAGCCTTCTTTGAAATTACATTATTTTTATGAATATTTTTAATATTTGTCGTCATTCCAATTATGAGAGCGAACTTAGCGCGGTGGTGCGGAGGAATGCCGGAAGCATGCCTAAACAGCGAATGCGTGGGGGCCGTGTCGCCTGTGAGACTAATGTTTAGTGGGTGTTTTAGTTTTAGGTGTTGTGCGGCTCATCCCAGGCGTGCTCGATCGAGTTGACATCTTACTAGTCTTTTTCAGCCATTCAGAGAAGGTAATCGACCATAAAGTTTATAAATAATTTAAAAAAATCTTATTGTAATCCTTTCTGTTTTCAAAATCATATCATATTTCCTTACCCATTTAAGGTAAGGATATTAATGCAATGATTGTGACTGAAAAATATAAAACAGTTAAAAAACATACAGTGATATCCATAATACATATCGTTCAGATGCCAATGTTTATACGTTTTTATAATAATCTTCAAAGCCATATTCAAGATCTAAAAAATAAATTCAAATAATTAATTAAACGTAAGTTGTGCCAAAAAGCCTTTTATACCGCTAAAGATTATATTAAGGACAACAAGGCTTGGGATACCTGCTCCAATTTTTGAATACCTAAACTTATATTTTGTTATATATATGAAGAGATAATGAGGAACAGGGTGTAAAGTTCACTCATACTCGTGGAAAAGGGAAGGTCCTCCGACCAGATGGATGTCGTATCTGGTGGGCAACTGCCCGATGATTGTTGTCGGGAAGTTGTATATATGCTAGCTGCGCGGTAAACTCTGCTTGCGCGATGCAGGATTGATGCGTTTGTTCGCATGTGGCGGTGTAGATGCCGCCACATCACTCCCCTCCGAGACCGGCGGCCGATAGTGGACTGAGTCTTGTATCTTGCGATGCTTGCCAATGCCAGTTGGGTTCCAGTGGGTTGGAACCGGGTGTCGCATAGTTCGCGGTGAGTCGTAACTGTCTGCGAAGATGCCCCCTACATACACTTTGTCATTTGATGTTTATTATAAACACAATAACATGAATGTTTACTCTAGTTATTATTTTAATAATTTATTGTGTGAGGACTATGGCTATGTGGGTCACAATTTTATATATTTTCTTTTACGATGTTCAATTTTTTTGAGTACTTAATGCGGCCTATCTAAAGGTCCTTTCTTTGGTACTGTTCGTCGAGTCATTGAACTCCCTTAAGTTCTGACCTACACGATCAATAATAAATGCGTGCACTGACTGGACAGGTCCACTCAAATCTGTATAGTCATGGGGTCTCAACTCGAACAAATTATAATTTGTCTTGAAAAGAATTCATAGATGGCAGCATAGGTAACCATTATGAAATTAACAATCATTAAAAAGCGATATACGGCAGAATTTTGGCTGAATTATGACTGGTAAAAGTCTAAACTTCCCAGTTTAGTGCAGATTTATCTATTTCCACTCATAATACACGTATTTTAAAAATAAAAAGGAAGCCTCTATCTATAATTCGTACACTTTAAATGATAAAAGTAGCCATCTTTTAATCATTTTGTTTGGTGCTTTTTGCAATAGATGGCGTTTTATTCAATTGGTGCAGCCTCATTAGTTTCCAATTTTGTTACTTATTTAAATCTAACATGGTTTTATAATTATTATTTTTACATGGAAATATAAAATAAATCTAATAACATGTTTTTCTGAACCCGGAACTATAAAACTTTTTATAAAAAGGATTGCATGAAACGTTTTAAAAGTAGATCGACTCCTAGATGGCGTTGTAATACTACAGTCTCTGGCAATTAGTGAGTCGCTTATGCTGCGATCTGTTGAAGAATTTGAGGACTAAAAATTGCCAGCTCAATTGATTGCCAAACGGTTGATTAGGGAGGTTTTATTTCTTTGTATGGGATTGGGTATCTGTACGTAGTATTATATATTATCTGTGGTATAGTTCTATCCTCAAAAAGACCATTTCCGTCCTCAAATGATCTAACTAACATTATTTCCCGATTTTATTTAATTTAAACAATGACACGAATACTTTTATTCTTAATTATTATATTACTTATTGTGAATGTAAATACTATGTTTTTTTTGTGACCCCAAGCATCACGGAGCAAAAGCAGAAAAATGATGATGAACTGTTTACCTGTGTATTATCCAGTATCCTTAGCACCCCGGCCGCCAGCCTGTTCAGGAACTTGG
The DNA here is from genome assembly GCA_963555695.1 of Dasypolia templi. NCBI lineage: Eukaryota > Metazoa > Arthropoda > Insecta > Lepidoptera > Noctuidae > Dasypolia > Dasypolia templi. Next base: position 8,279,810 of record OY743166.1, read on the forward strand.
CTCGCTCGTTGGAGCTGAACAGCGAGCGCCGCACTGAAGCCAGTTGTACCAGGCAGGCCAGTGCCAGGCTAGCCAGGGAACCTCCCAGAAGGTGGTACAGCTCGAAGAAAAGATCTAGAGTGCCTGATTCTAGGAATGTTGGACGCCATGATGTTGGGATCTGAGGATGAAAAATGGATTATAAATAACATAACATAACATAACATCACGCCTTGTTTCCCCGAAGGGTTGGGCAGAGGTGTACCTATAGCACACCCACATTTCGCCAGTTATGTTGACAAATTCCAGATAGAAAAAACCCATAAACTCGTTGCCCGACCTGGGAATCGGACCCTGGACCTCATGCTAAGCAGTAGCAATTGCGACCACTAGACCAACGAGGCAGTCAATTAAGAGGAACTAAATTAGATATTAGGCATTATCTCAACTTTAGGTAAATATGCGCCGAATATCCAATCTCTAGAAAGAAAGAAAAGAAAGAAAGAAAAGAAAGAAATAAATAAACGTTTCTTTATTTGCAGTAAACATGACGCAGTGATCGAATACAAACACCAAAAAGAACAAGTTGGGGGATAATATGCGTAGGTAGGTTGCAAAATTAATTGATTTTCGGAAAAGCGAATGAATAATATTCATTACTCACCTGCACGGTACACAGATCATCACTGGACTCGTCACTCGTTGTCCCTATGAAGTCGAAAGTAAGACAGTTGTGTGCCAGCCGCAGTAGCGCGGCCACCAAAGCATGCTGCCTTTCATCTGACAGCTCTAAAGGCTTGCCCCGCATCGTGCCCAGGAGAGAGCAGGACAGACGGAACATCTCGAAGAGTTGGGTATCCCTGAGGACAAATTGTTTTTGTTAGGACATAGAAAAGGATACTTGTTGACAGGCCTACACTGTCCTCCCATACCTATTAACACTGTAATTTGAAAACATTGTAAAAGTCTAATGTTTTTAAAAGAGTAACCGTGGAGTTTCCTGCCGGCTCTTCTCCATAGGAAAAGACCAATTGTAACCCTAGATTCTGATGTTTACAAAGTGACCATGTTTATGTGAAATAAAATATTTTGTTTTTTGATTTTGCATACTTCGAATTAAAGCGATACTCTGCTCCGAACGCGATCGTATATTGCACTGTCAGTGGGACTTGGAACACCGTGATGTCAATCAAACACAGGTAAAAGTTACGGATTTTCGTTACAGCTATCTTTCTTAAGAAACCTTAATTTTACACTCATCAAACTGAGAGGCAATTCTCATATTTTTAAGAACGTTGTTAGCGTTTTAATCTGTCTCAATAAATTGACATACATTTATCTATTTTCATGCATGAAACCTAACAGTTGACTGCCTCGTTGGTCTAGTGGTCGCAAGAGTTACGACTGAGCATGAGGTCCTGGGTTCGATTCCCAGGTCGAGCAGTGTTATTGGCTATTTCTATCTAGAATTTCTCAGTAGCAGCCCGGAGTCTAGATTTGTGCCCGGTTGATGGCAATAGGCTCGCCACCTATTACAGAGGACCGAAGCATAACTGGCGACATGTGGCGAAACGTATTTTTTTTACCGGGCTGCCGAATATAAAAATGATCACGTTAATAGAACCAGTTAAAGAAGAAATTGGTGTATTTACATGTTAGGCTCAAAGACCGAAAACGCCTGGGTCCACAGATCACACTTTTGACTTTACTTTTCTATGCGTCGCATCCGAATATGAACGTTATTTGTATGAAGTTAACGTTTATATTCGTACGTGACGATTTCTCACATTGTACTTGTAAGAATAAGGTTTCGTATGAAACGCTTACTTTACTAGCAAAATCAAACGAAACTATGGATCTTGCGCAACCAAAAAATATTTTTAGTTTTATTCATCAAAATCGGCCATGAGACTACTTCGATTATTATTCGCTACTTATTTCTAATAGTGTTAGATGTAACTATCCAAGCACACTAGAAAATCCTTTGTTTGTTTAAACAGAATGAAATTCGAGTTAACATTTCAAGATTGTCTGGACTTTAAAAGAGACTGTGACCTCTTTGCCTTTCTTCTCAGAGTAGTCAGATAGGAAACGACGACCTCGTCTAGTTTCTAAAATATTTTAGACAAGAGTTTTTTTTAACCAATTCACAGAATCAAACATCATTTATCAGGGCGAAAACCAAGAAGAATGCTTTTGAATAAGTCCATGGTGTAGCCAGGAATCGAACCCAACCGTTTTTACAATGAGCGTTTCCTGTCTTTGAGCCTAACATACGTACATAAAACTCGCCGAATGGATCCTCCTTTTTTGATGATGGTTAGCAGAACAATAGAAAGAAAACAAGTAAAGTGTTTATAATTATGTTTGGCTAGCATTTATCAATCTTCATAATATTTGTTCGATCTCGTAAAGCAGTTGGTAAGTTTTTTTAATTACTTAAATAGGGGGCGAGCCTGTTGCCATCATCATCATCATCATCATCAGCCTATATTAGTCCACTGCTGGACATAGGCCTCCCCTAATGAGCGCCATAGCGCCCTGTCTTCAGCTTGACGCATCCAGCATCTGTTGCCATCAACCGGGCACAAATCCAGACTCCGGGCTGCCAATGAGAAAATGACACTTTGCCCGACCTGGGACTCGAAACCAGGATCTCATGCTCAGCAGCAGTAGCGCTTGCGACCACATGACAACTTAAGTGAAAAAACGTATTTGATATTATCGCCTCACGACGGACGTATAAATAAGCCTATAATCCAATTACAAACTGTAAACTTTAAAGAGTCCCAAAATCCAGCCCTACTTAATATAAGTAATTGCCTGTCTAGGTTCGAAATCACGACCTACAGACGAGCAATTTAGTTTGAGTAAATAATAATTTCATCACCACTGCTCTCCAAACGGTGAAGCAAAACATCTTGAGGTAACCGGCATGTCCTAGAACCAAAACTTCGACGGCATGTGACATCTACCAACCCGCACTGGGCCCGCGTGGTGGATGATAATGACCCACTCCATCTCACAGAGAGGAGGCCTGTGTCCCAGAAGTGGGAAAACTATAGGCTGAATCAGCCTGTGGCGGCATCTACACCGTCACATGCGAACAAACGCATCACACTGACGTCTGACAAATCCTGCATCGCGCAAGCAGAGTTTATACAACTTCAAAACGTTGGGCAGTTGCCCACCAGATACGACATCCATCTGGTCGGAAGATTCTCCCTTTTCTAAAGAGTATGAGTGAACTTTACACCCTGTTCCTCATATCTCTAAAAGTCTATTATGTAACACTGCTTATGCTTAATGCGTGCCGATTTCAGTAGCAAGCGACACTGATAGCCCCGCCCTCAGCCAGGACGTAGAACCCCTAGTTACAAAGAACCCTGAGGTCAATTAATAACCAGTACGCTAAGCCAGCTGAAGTAAAAATGCCCGAGTGTCAGTGTACTTAGATAAATAGTGTTGTTCCATGATTTTAGTGATGTGCGCAGGCAGCAACATACTAATTATGAAATATTTAGCATCACTCGATTATTTAACGTTGAGACTTCTCACAATGCTACAGTATGTTACCTTTGTACGCCTAAACCACTGAGCAGATTTCGATAAAATCTGGCAAGGAGTTAGATGGCACCCTGGGAAAGGATATAGGTTACTTTTGTCCCAGTAGCACGTCCCCGTTGGATAATTTGAGTCATCCACGCGGACGATGCCGAAGGCAGAAGCTATTAATTGATAAACGCTTAAATACATTCTTAACTGCGTCGTTGATCTAGTGAAATCTAGATCAACGAAATAACTCAAATCTAAATCTAGCACGATTGCTGAAAGAGGGGTCTCTTATTCGATATCCAGGTCGGGCAATGAATTTGTCAGTGGCATCCTGGATTCATGGACTTGTGCCCTATTACTGTCGAAAGGCTCGCTTCTTCTGAGCATTATATGTATATTAATTTAATAATTTACTTCAATTCCATTTAAACTTAAGTTTATGTTCAATTTTTATTTCGATTTTTTAAATTAATTTCATAACATTTTAATTTATGTTCACTCATTTTCAATCGCCTAATTTTATTTATTTTTTTATGTTACATTAATTGATCTCCTCATGACTAACATAGTTTTAAGATAATGAAATACTTACAAAATATGGACATTTAGATTGTCTGAATAAAACTTTTTTTTAAATAATAGCTTGTGAAATGTAGATGCAATAAACAAATGTGATGATATATTTACCTGAAAGACGAGGCAATCTTCCTGTGTTTCGCGAGAGAACGGTTGGCATCCGCTTCTGACACCTGGTTCATCTCTACAACCAACTGAGATAGTAGCTGCACACCTATCGTGCACAGATCTTGGCTCTGTGGGCAAAACAATACAACGAATTCTATATTAGCTAAGAGTGAATACAATCAGTTTCTCCGCATCGCCTAAAAATGTGTACCGTGCTTCGATCAACAATAGTACTAGGTATATTTCTGATGAACGCATCAAGACCAATTTTGTGGTCTCATTTTGCAACATTGCTTTTTTTAACCTTATTGCTTAGAAATTATGTTTCATTTTTCCATAAATATATTTGTTCCTATTAAGAACACATGTTAACTTTACAATCAAAGAAAAAAAAAGTAGCTAACGATTATAAACTTTACGTTTGAGTGTTAAGGTTTATAATCAAGTTATAAGCAATAGCGGCCACCTGAGCAATGTGTTTTTAGGAACTTAGATTAGCTATTGTTGATCGAAGGTACCGTGTGTAGAGGTCTGGTGGAGGAGCTGGTCATCTCTTAGCTTAGACACGGCTTATTTTAATATGTTTTTTTGGATTGTTTTTATTTATTTTTTGCTGCACTCTGGACGCTTTTAACTTGTACGATTTTTGTACATCGTTCTCACATATAGGATCTGACATTAATGATGTAATTAATATATTTGTAAGAACAATATCATTTAAAAGAGTATCCATGGAGTTTCTTCTACATAGGTAAGGCCTACGCGGACATTTCGGCCAGAGTTGGTCGATCCACTTGAATCATCAGATGAAACTGTTTGGTGTGTGTCCATCATTTATTCGATCGTACCAAATTTCGTAGGCTTGTATGTATCTCTTGACCTCTCCACACGTCTATAAGACTTGTAGCGGCATCTACATCGCCATAAGAGAACTACGCATCAAACTGACGTCACGCAAAATCCTGCATCGCGCAAGCAGAGTTTACCGCGCGACTAGCATAAACACAATAAAAATGTTGTGGTTGTTTTCCCGCAGCGAAATCATTTGGTCTTGGTACAATTGATTTGTAAATATTAAAATAAACATAACATAACATCACGCCTGTAATCCCAGAAAGGTTAGGCAGATGTGTACCTTTAGTACACCCACATTTCGCCAGTTATGCTTAAGTCCCATGTAGTAGGGGGCGAGCATATTGACATCAACCGCGCACAAATCCCATACTCCGGGCTGCTACTGTGTAATTCTATATAGAAAAACCCAATAACACTTTTCCCGACCTGGGATTCGAATCCAGGAACTCATGCTCAGCAGTAGCTCTTGCGACCACTAGACCAACGAGGCAGTATAGAAATGGTGACAAATAGAGATTATATTGCTCTGAACATTTACGAATGGCTCTTCACTTTGTCGGAAGCGCGCGGCGGCGCGTGTATATCTACGTGTTTACGTGCCGTCTAGTGGATTACTATTGTTTCACACACTTTCGATTTGATACATGTTTTTTAATTATTTGAAAACAGTTTTTTATTATTATTTTAACAAATCGTTCTGCAGCGGGAAAACAACCGTTAATATTTCACCGTGTATGCAACGTCCCGACATCGATCGTTGGGCAATTGCCCACCAGACACAACTCCCCTCTGGTCGGAGCATCCTCCCTTATCTATGGAGGATGAGTGAACTTTACACACTGTTCCTCATGCCGCTATAAGCTTCACATTCTAAACACGCCGCGAATTTTATTTTATGGTGTTTCTCAGTTAGTTACAGTCCGCGAGGCCTAAGCTGAGCTTTGCTTTTGTGTGAGTGCACATATAGATACTGTAGGTGTGACTTCGACCTAGATCGCGATTGGTTTAAACCGGTTTATACAATCGGCCTGAGGTGCTGTGCGTCCCTCCATTGGTGCGATCTCAAACAAGTGCTAAGCTCAGCTTAGAAGTTGCGAACTGTACATGTTGCAGGTGGGTGTTTTACGAGTGCCCTCAATATCGAGTTGACTATGTGTTTGTGAATATATGGGGGTTATTTATAAACGTTGCTTGAAGTTAAGAGACGTTCAAACGTCAATAATGTATGGTTAAACCGTCGCTAGTCCTTAATCAAATTTAAGCAACTTTTATAAAGGGGATAGACACTTACCCTGAGAAAGTTGGTGATATCGTTGATAACGTTATGGAAGACATACTCCTCCTTGATCATGTCGAACCAGCTCAGCTTGGTGATGCGCGCGAACAGCGATACCAGCGACTAAGGACAATAAATATAGTATTATTACTTGATATATTTAAAATCAAATTTCTCAAAAAGTAATGAATAGACAAGCTTCCGCCCGCGTCGTGTTTGATGAAAAGGAGTCTACGTTCTTCTCCAGGCTTCAGACAAAGTTCGGCGGACTAGCCGTGAAACGTCACAGCCCCGCTCTGCGCGCCGCCCGCGCTGCCGTACTTACTTTTGAACCATCCCTCGAAATTACGTAGTGTTAAAGACAAATGTTATATCTACTTTAAATACCAAAAGCGCTGTAGGTATTAATTTAGACAAGAGTTAATTAAATACTCTAAAATGTGCACTGTAAAAATGTATCGAATTTAAATGTATTTTCTTCCAACTATGCTTTAATTTCATCACAATCACACTAAAAACTCAGTACAAAGCGAGTCTTTGATGCTCTAGACTAGAGCAATAAAAATGTATGAAATTTCATTATTGCACAGTTTTTTTTTTATCGCACCAAAAGGTGCCAATCTCAATGGATTAGCTCTATTCAGCCAGCCGATATTAATACTTTTTTTTTTACGTACGTATGATTCGTTTCTATCCTACTTGTTCCAAATTTAAATATAAATTTGCCCAACAAAACTCTTAACCTTACGTTTAATAATTGCTCAATTATAACTTTTTATTTCAATAATTAAACTTCTATTTTAACTGTTTCATATGAGTTTCTTTTATCTACTATTCCTATAGGTAATAGTTGAAAGAAAAGCAGATTATGCACTCGGGGCAATAATAAATTACTTTGTGCTTGATGTAATAATAATATTAGGGCTCTCTAGTTTGACTATAATAGCTTCTACATAAAAAGTAGATATATGCATTGCGGCATATGCATTTAGGCAGCGCAGACCAAGATAGCTCTCTCAGAGGGCAGGATTTTTCCGACTTACTTGATACTTTTCGTTACATTATGGTCAAATTACACATGTATAGCTATATTCATCAAAATCCAAACATCCATCCACCCATCCTCACAAACTATCGCGTTTATAATATTATTAGTAGGATAGGATATTTGTAGGAAGTAGAATTGTAGCCCATCGAAATCAGGTACAGGGTCCAGTCTGCTGGTGGACAGGGCTCTAAAGAAAGGAACTTCCCCACTATGCATGCCGTGTCTAGTACTGCTTTCTGCATCAAGCCCTGGATCCAGCCGCGCAATGAGAGCCTCCAGATGTGTTGGTTGATGCTCTCCGCTAATAGGCCATTTACATTAACAATTATCGGTGCAATGATTGCAAAGTCCACGTCCCACATGTCGACAACCTCGTGTACGAAGTCGAGATACCATTATTATTAAGAAAATCGTGTAGACACTAGCAATACTTTATGCATTTAAAATTGAGTCTTATTCCCTTACTATAAGATTAAATTATCTTTGGCTGAATCGGCGGTCAGTCTGGCAAAATACATATTAAAAAAACCTTTGTTAAAAGTAACCTAAATCGATTCAATAGACAATTATTAACAAACTGTTACACCTAAAATACAAACATCCTGTATAATGGATAATTTAATATATTTATTACCTGTACGACAAAATTGGACAGCTTGGGCCTGGTTGCCAAGTAGTTGAGAACATAATTCCTGATGTCCAGACGCTGCTGCGTCGACAAACTCGCAGTGGACCTGAAAAATTAAAAAAATATTATTTTACTTCTACATAACTTTTCAAGACAAAAGCTACGGTTTCCTAGTAAAGTTGTCACAGCACATAACGCCCGAAGTGACAGCTGTCATGAAAATGATGACAGCGGCAAAGATTTAAACCGCCCTTCCGCGTCAAAAGGTAGTCGCGTTTCTGTTTCATTTTGACACCTCTGACGCACAGTGACGCATTGACGTGACTTGATTGTCATGGAAACGCTTTATAATATTATGTGAGCTCACTCTTCTCTAACATCCATACTCTGTGACTAACACCTCTGTGACTAGTCGTAACCTCGAAAGCTACTCGGCTCACAACTCTGTAAATAGAGGGATGACGATTTTTTTTTGTCTCAAAAAAATGTTTGTTTCCAAATAGTGAATAAAATTTTTGTCCTCACCAAAAACTTTTAAAGCGTGTAGCTTCTTCATATTTACATCGATTTAACAGATTTTTTCGTTTATCTCATTTTTACTATGCCTTGCTTTAAATTAGATTATTTTACGGACATGTTTAATATTAGGCATTATCCCAACTCACAACTTAAAACAGACCTGCAATTTGTTAAAAACCCAAAGAAAATATTAATTTAGTGCTACAGCTGACAATCCACTTTAAGAGGGAAGCACCAGGTTGCCCGCGACAATAAAATTTTCTTACGATATTTGCAATTTCCAGGTTGTATGTTGATCAAAATATGATTCTCGACCATAACCATTACGTATTCAAAGAATTATAGTCATTAAAAACATCAAAACAACCCTCTAAGTTCATATAATTCCATTGAATTTCTTGTTCATGAAAAACGGAACACTACACAGCGCGTGGTCTGACGGGCACACTTGGTCAGTTTCCTATGTATTATGGTACGGGGCATAAAATATAGTTGACAGCCATCGATTTAATAGTTACCTGCTAATAAGTTTAGCCAGGGTCGTGGCAGCGAGAAGCTGGGAGTAGCTGGAGTCTGCGCGCTCGAGCAGCGCCTGGCATTTGCTCAAAGTATCCGGGGACTCCTGCAATGAAACGCACAATGTTATCTTTATATACTATAAACTCGCTGCGGAAAACCCGATCTCATCAGAATATCGGGATGAAATGTATCCTATGTCCCACTACTGAGTAGTGCTATTCTGTAACCATCTCACCGTGAAAACGTAGGTGAAGTGAGCGTGGAGTGAGCTGTCAGTGCCACTGATGCTAGGGATTGACCAAGACGGGATGACACTGACAGCTCCACGCAAGTCTTCACGGTGAGATTTTTACAGAATCGACATGCAGGGCATGGTCTACCCATGTGCCAATGAAAATTTCATCCAAATCCGTTCAGCCTGAAAGTGTAAGGAGGACGTGCCCTTAGGATAGGATGGAGTGTGATCCAACCGAGTGTATCCCCTAAAGTTAGCATTGGACTAGTGGATAGATGGGTGATATTTATTTATGGGATGGTGGGTTGATGCAGTTTTTACCACCATTTAGAGAATTTATTCCGGAAGGTCAGCATCTGCCTAGCCTTTATCCTAGGCAGATGATTCCGGACGGTTCATAATACATTAACATTAAACTTTCATACAACACAGAAATCACGAAAGTAGGTTTGTTTGTTACGCTAAAACGGCAAGAAGGATTTGGTTGAAATTTGGCACATGGGTACCTTTCATCCTGGATCGCACACAAATCTGTCAAATCGAGATGTTTTCAAGAACTAATTGTACTAGAACAGGTTGGCAATCGATGAAGGTAAGCTAAGCTTGTCGAGGTCATTCCGTGGGTGGGTGTGACCATCCATTTCAAGAGACCCCCCACCTCGCAAACCCTTCGGCCTCGGCCGTCATTCGTAGATCTTTGACAGTCGTTAAGGGTAATCTGAAGCCTGAGTCTGACAACCAGTCTTATCGTGTTACTCAGTAATTGGGTCATGGAAGTCAGATAGGCTGTCGCTCCGTGTATGATACTGGTATAGAGCTGCATGCGGTTACACTGGAAACCGAGCTCGGATAGATGTTGATGCCTTAAAGAAAAGTGACATACCTGAAAGCCGACGACCGCCTTCTCGGCCTGCTCCCTCACGAGCGGGTCCTGGGATTCGTACAGCTGTTTGCATAGCAGCTCTATTTGTATCACCTCCTGCAAACAAACATACACATTCATATCGGGATGATAGCACTGTGTGAGCGAGAGCGAGACTGTGTGAGAGAGAAAGAGGAAGTAGGAAGATGGCGGTGTGCTGGTTGCTGTGTAAAGACGTAGCTGAACAGTTTAAAACGTTCTAAATTTAAAGAAAAACCAGTTGTTAACCATCCCGGAGCTTGATTTCTCACCAACATTAAAAACATCAATGGATAAGTTTTGAATAGAATCGAAATTCGAAAGACGAAGCGCACTGTGCCCGCGTTGTGGAACTATGAACTCTTATAAATAACATTACGACAGTATTCCCAGAAGGGTTAGGCAGAGGTGGACCTGTAGTACACCCACATTTCGCCAGTTAAGTTTAAGTCCCATGTAACAAGGGGGCGAGCCTATTGCCATCAACCAGGCACAAATCCAGGTCTACTACGGGTAAACAGGGCTGCTACGTGCGGATTTCACCAATGAAATTGTTGGCGTTCAGCATATCTAAAAGGCATTCCAGAGCTGTCAGTGTCAAAATTGTTACGGAGTATTGACACTGACAGCTCTTGAACTGGGTTTAAAAATGCTGATCGTTTAAGAAGTCAGTTTCATTGCAGAATCAACTGTGTGTTTGAATTGGAAATATTACTTAATAATACTGAACCACATTTTCTAATGTAAAACTAGAAAATGATAAAATAAGTTCATAACGTAAATACATTTCTTTGGAATTAACAAAGCCCCGTCGAAGGCTTTCTTGATCAATATCTAGTCATTGTTTTTAAACACGCAAAGGTGACATTGGTGCCGATTCTCTTGTCTCAAGTTGCTCAGTCTCGAAAACGGTGTGTCCTATCACAAAAATAATGAATATTTCGATCCCCTTTGTAACCCTGAAACCACCAAATCTCTACATTTAGATATTTTTAATTTATATTTTCCACACAAAAAGTCAAAACTTCCATAAAAAACACGTCGAGGCTGCCCCAGGCTGACTCCGGCTCTAACAAAGACGTTGCGAAACCAAAAGAAAAAAAAACACGTGCACTCGCGATTGTCAAATTCGATTATAGTTGTGTCAAAATTATTTTTAAATTTAGAGATTATTTTTCGCAGAATAGCTTCAAGATTTTCATAGTAAAAAGTAAGGAATTTTAGTGATAGTTTAGTTAGTTTAGTTCGGTGTACAAGAGAATCGGCACCATTATCTTTTTGTGATGTTTTTGTCTGCGGCTTCGTTTGCATAGCCGTAAATGATAAGCAGCAGCAGTAGATTTGACTTGACTTGTGTTTATAATAATTTACGCATGTTATAAGTTTTTGAGAGCAGTGGTGACCCAGTGGTAAACACCGCGACTTACGAGTTTTAGGTCGGAGGTTCGAACTTAGACAGGCACTTTACTTTGTGTAAATTATTTCATCACCACTGCTCTTAAAACAGTGAAGGAAAACATCGTGAGGAAACCGGCATGTCTTTGAACCAAAAATTCGAAGACATGTGACATCTACCAACCCGCACTGGGCCCGCGTGGTGGATTACGGGCCACTCCCTCTCACTGAGAGGAGGCCTATGTCCCAGCAGTGAGAACATAATGGGCTGATTATGCAAAACTCACAAAATTTTACGTAGTTACGTGTAAACGCAGTCGTAACTCCTAAGTTAATTACATAAATTTTACGAACCAGCTTAAAAAATTGCAAATGAAGATGGTACAAATACTTCTTCATTTACAAATGTTTATGTCAATATGTAACACTCATTAAGTCACAAACTCAAAGCATTTATTTAAATTAATCCATTTACAGGCACTTGTAAATTGACAAGGAATCGATCAGTCAGAATTATAAAGCTATTTGCCCATTCCAATGCGTAGTAGGTGCCTATGGAGAAGAACGGGCAAGAACACACTCTTATTAATTACTAGCTGACCCAGCAAACGTTGTTTTACTTACTTTTTTGTTAAAATAGATGTTGTCGGACAACATCTATCAACCTACCCGATAAGCACACAACATTTTATACAAATCGGTCCCGCCGTTTTGGAGGAGTTTGGTAACAAACATTACGACACGAGAATTTTATATACTATGGGATATTGTAAAGAAATATTAGTAACGTCATGAATGAATTTAACCTGATTGAACAATAAGATCTCCAAAACCAATTTGCAATGCAATAAAAAAAAATACAGCTGCTTTGGGATTCAACAGATGCAGCTGGTAGGTCTCATGCTTATAATGTTACTAGTGAGAGTTCCTTGGATGATCTCCTTTACAAAGAGTTTTACTAGTTATTGTAACTCTGCTTTTGAATCACTGACAAAATCATAGTGATCTTTATTGTCGTTTTAATATGTTTGCTGTTGGGTTTCTGGCACTTACAAGTCTGTCAATATCACATTGATCTTTATTATCGTTAGTAATAAGGTTGCTGTTGGTTTGGTGCTGTCAGTGGTATAATAATAGTGAAACTGTGAAGTACTAATGAATTCAGCGAAACATTGGAAACAATAATATCTTATCTCGCTAGTCATGATTTTCTACACAACTCATTAGTAAGATAAGAAAATTTTACGAAAATGACCCAACAACAAAACTAAGTTTGAGGAGTGCTCATTTAAAAAATGCTGAATATATGTATATGCTACTGCTTGCCACTTCGTCTGCTTGGAACTGGGATAAAAGTCCCCTATGTGTTAATCCCTCCCCTCCTTGGGGAGGCCTATGTCCAGCAGTGGACGTCTTTCGGCTGAAATGATGAATGATGATGATGATGTGTTAATCCTCTGCCTCGTTGGTCTAGTGGTCGCAAGAGCTACTGCTGAGCATGAGCTCCTGGGTTCGATTCCCAGGTTGGGCAGTGTTATTGTGTTTATCTATCTAGAAATTCTCAGTAGCAGCCCGGAGTCTGGATTTGTACCCGGTTGATGGCAATAGGCTCGCCCCCTATTACATGGAACTTAAGCATAGCTGGCGAAATGTGGGTGTACTATAGGTACACCTCTGACTAACCCTTCTCGGATTACAGGCGTGATGTTAATCCAGGTACTATCTGAAATATCCATCCAGAAACTGTGTGCCAAAGGACATGGCTTAATAGAAATTTCTCACTAGCTCATAACATTCAAATGTTCATTTCATGTTTATTGTTCTCTTAGATCATTCGTGAACTAACCAAATAATTGAAAGTATTTACTTATTTTTCCATGACCTATTGTTTTTGAAAAATGTGGACAATTAACCTACTTTGAAAATATTTGGGTAAGCTGAAATTAACAATATCAGTTAGTGAATTACATATTTACTTTTGTGACATTGAGGTTCAAAAATAAATTATGTAATAGGGGGCGAGCCTATTGCCATCAAAATTATGTAATAGGGGGCGAGCCTATTGCCATCAAAATTATGTAATAGGGGGCGAGCCTATTGCCATCAAAATTATGTAATAGGGGGCGAGCCTATTGCCATCGAAATTATGTAATAGGGGGCGAGCCTATTGCCAGACTCCGGGCAACTACTGAGAGAGAAGTCTTGATAGAACAATCAATAACATGAAATGGCAAAATTTGGTTGTTACTATAGATACATACCTTTGGCTAACCCTTTGGGTGTTACAGGCGTGATGTAGTGTTATGTCAAATAACTAATTAAGGCAACCAGAAGAATAAGCATTGTATAAAGTTAATAATCAAACTCAACACAATTATATTTATAAGCAATGACCATAAGAATTCTTTAAATGAAAGAATGCTTCAAATAATAGTTACATGTCGTACATTTTGACACAGAATACAAAAAAAAAAACAATTATAAGGTATAATGGTTTAAAAATGTATTAGTAGCAATAAGAGTGCAACAAAACATGAAATCAGATCTTTCTGGCTACCTCATTTTTAGGCTTTAGCGTAATGTTGCTGCATTTAATTGCAGCTTTTCAAGTTATGTCACCGTTTTTGCCAATGAGCTATGTGTTCCAGTATTTAAAATAGGCAACAATAGATTAATTTATTCAGGTAAAAATATCACTGTAAAAACTGAAGTGAAGGGAGCTTGAAGTGATCTGTCAATAGTGTCAATCCATTCCAGCAGGTTGAATGGCAGCTCACTTCACTAAAGTTTTCACCATGAGATTTTTACAGAATAGACCACACTGCCTGTATATTTAGCCCCAACCCCAAAGCATCAGAGTTCCTCCATGAAAAATCTTAAAGTGAACTTGATGTAATTAAACTTTTCACAAACAACAATACACAATACAATTGTCACCAATTATCCTGAACTTAATAAGTATTAAGTTTTAAATGACAATGCCAGATCCTGCCCCAGCTATTTACGGGAAATATCAATTGGTGAAAATAGTTGTTACGATTATAGGACCTTTTCATAATACATTGTTTTTCAGTAGAACTTGCCGATTACAAATCAATGATAAAAGGAATTCAAGCACTGAATTTCCTATTGCGTTACTTATTGTGCATGGTACACAAGAAAAAAAAGTTTTAAATACCTGTAAAACAAAAACTCATGTTACGATTGTATTAATTATGATAATGTGTAACATATATGTTTAAATCACTTTTTAACAATTGTAAACTGCACCTAACCTATAATCATGGTCATTATTGTTTGAAGATTTTAGCAGAAACCGCGAGTTCTACAGACATTAGGACAAATGTTTAGTTAACAGTAATAAATAAGCTGGAAGATGCTGCATATTGCATGACTTTTTGATTGAGTGGGGCAAAGTTCTATAGAGTTTCTAGCACTGTCCTTTCTTTAAGTTTTGACATAGTCTTAACTTTGACGTTAACAGCCGCTTTAAGTATTTGAAGATACTGTTTCACTTTCACGGCAACTTCAGGCTGTTGCATTAGATCTTAACATTTGGTATGAAATGGTAGAATGTGTAGTTAGAACACTGGAAAGACATACCTAGAGAAACTAAATATAAATAAATTTTCTAAGAGGTGTGTCGCATTGTAGAATCTTTGGATTATGAATTTAAGGTTCAGTGTTCAATGAAACAGAATGTTACGATATTAGCAATTGGTGCCAAACTTTAGTAGTGAAATGGAAGCAGGTGAATTTGAATGTGGAATGTCGAATTTTGGACATTATCTATGACTTATTTAACCTTCCTTCTTAAGAAATCTATTTTATTAAAACAAATAATTCTGATGATAAGAAACTGAACAATTATTTGGATATAGCAACAAGGATTGTTTTTTTAGACCAATCCATGTTGTAACATAGTTGGCATTGAAATAATCTGTGTCCTTCAAAATATCACAAACATTAACTAAATATATTGAAATACGACGCGAAAAAATACGAAAGTAGTGATTGATACAATCCTAATCCTAACAATAAATAGGAGTGAGGCGTATTTATCGTAACAGATAGAAATAACAGATACTTAAAAATAACAAATAACAATTGTTCCTACCAATATAGCTTATCTGTTACTCAAAATATCGGCTGTTAAAACTGTTATTTCAATAAATAAGTCCACCCACACAGGCTGTTACCACGGCTGTTATTTTCATACACACTCACACAACGGAAGGAAAATAACAGGGTTATCAATTTTTCTCTCTCCCTCATCAAAGAATGACCCTTGCTAAAAAGAGAAACACCTATTATTTATTTCAAAATAAGTTTACTTCTCACTCTTGCTAAAGCGGTTTAACTGCGCTAAAAAGAGAAGCACTTAGTATTTATTATCCCTAAAATATAGTTGGTGGTCTAACAAGAACGATCATTTACAAAAAAGTGACTCCTAAATTAGGCCGTGTTACTTGTTACCTGACCTGTTACTGACCAGTGACCATTATCAAAAATGAAATAAAATTTTATTCAATTTTCTTTATGGCAATTTGTGATGCAACCAAAAAAAAATGTGATCATATCCGAATTACTTTATTATCTTGGCGGCAAAATGTTCCAGGTATTTACGATTTATTGATAATCAATTATATTTTATTATGAGTAATTTTCTTGGTTTGTTTGATATTGATGACATAAAAATATATTTTGTTCTACATTATTTTGGAAAGGGATGCAACCAAAACTATTATTATGTCCGTCTAAGGATACCTTTTATCTATATTATCTTTGGTTTGACGGTATTGGTCGCAAAATGTCCCAAATATGATGACTTTATTTCAATAGATTTAAAGATGATATTCAATTGAAGGTAATTTGGCTGGTTTATTTGTTGACATTTTGAATTTTTGAAATTTGATTTCTTTCACTGTTTCCCTTGCTGCTTCCTTTGTTACGAAATGTGAAATGGTAAACAAAAATTTTAACGCAATGGCTTCGTCGGTTCCTTGCGAAAGGGTATTCTCTGCTGCAGGGAATATCCTTAATGAAAGGCGGACCCGCACCCAAATTGGGTAACACACAATAAATCGGAATCGGAATCGTTTTGAAACAGATTGCTAATCCATTGCTTCATAAGTTCGATAAAAACTCAGCTCAACAATGTAAATAACGCAATGAATGTTGTCGAACTGTAAAAATCAAACAGATTAGTCGTAATCGTTTACGAAAATGTGTTACGCAATTAGGGTGCAGGTTAGGAGTTAGGAAATTGCAGCAACTAATCTTTCTTAATCAAATATGTAAATATTAAATGTAAATGTAGATATAGAATAGGTGACACTGTAAATAGTCATGTAGATATACAATAGGTGATAATGTGAATAGTTATGTACATAAAATTAATTGAACACTTTTAACTACGCCAGTTTGAGAAACGTAATCAATTTCTGATTATGTACTAAAGTTCCTAAATTTATAGTAAACTGACAATCCTATGCCTGCGATTAAAGTATGAAGGAAAGTGTTCAGTTTGGAATGTCGAAAAAAAAAACAATCAATTTGCCTAGCCTTTTACAACTGGCATACGGCCGACTTACGTAATCTATAATTTCACATTACCCATGTCTTTCTTCGGATACGATTTTCGATTCAAAACGCAAAGGCAATGACGATGTTCAATTGAGATTTAAGTATTTATCCTCCGTCAAAAAATAACAGGCTGTTATTTAATAACAGATATTTGGATCTGTTATTTTTGTGTAACAGTACCAGTGATAACAGATATCGTGTTTAACCTGTTACAACCCATCTCTAACAATAAAGAAAATTGAAAGAAGAACATCACAAATCGTAAAACGCACTAGGGGGCAGAAAGTAGCTATTTCACCACTGTAGGTTTTGATTACATTTCAAGGATATGATGTGTAAACATCGCATTATAACCAAAGTGCCGGCAATATCATACAAGAGTTCTCCTAAACGTAGAACAGATATTCTCATAATTGATACATTGTTAAAATAACGCCTGTAAAGAGAATCTAACGTACGGAATATCACTTCACGGACCAAACACCAAATAACAGAGACAAAATTAATTAAATTAGCGGCGGCATTTAAAAAAATATATCACTATATTTATTTGTGTGATTTTGAAGAAGTTTTAAATCCAACATTTACAGTAAATTCATTTAAAATCATCTAAAAATCATAATATTTTGGTTCTCACCTGTTCTTCAGCCATCTTTGTTATTTTCTTGCATTTGAAGTGACGTTTCGTTTCAACTAGGTTGTCTGATCAGAATAAATTTATGATTCGTATAATAACAAATCTAAAAATAGCACGGCTATTGAAATGTAAAAAAGTATTCCAATTTATCAGGGATTTGACAATTCTACGAATTATAATCTAAACATGTTTTCTTCATAAGTAATGCTGCACAAAAATTCAGTTCAGCTATAAAAAAATTATGTTGCAACGAAACGTTGCAATATCACAAAAAGGAAGTCTCGTTCATTTTAATGCGTTCATTATTATTAAAGACATAGAAATAGAGGCTAAAAATATCATAATTTAAGTATAATAACTAAATAAAGGACGTTTTACAAGGAAAAATATAAATCAAGAAGTTGTTACTATTATTTTTAAGAATGTCCAATGGTTATTCCATTATTCTATGGAGGTTCCATAGCTTCACCTTCAAAGACTTTTGGTATACAAATTATAACATCTTTTCTTGAAGCTAGGGTACAACAGTCTTTTAAACATGCACGCCAATATGATGACAAAGCATAGCCAGTATTGGCTTATACAGTGTCTTCGTAAACATGTCAGCAATTTAGTTTTCTGTACCAATTTTTGCAATCATCCTAGTCACATCAGCTATGGCTTCTCGTATAAAGAAATGTCGTAGCTTGATGTGCTTGGTTCTGTTGTGAAACTCATATGGCGGATTCAGTGCAAGCTTGATGGCAGACTCGTTATCAACATGGAGTACAGGAGTAATCGTTGATTGCTCTATGTTTTCAATCAATCGTTTAAGCCATATTATTTCTCTTGCAGTTTCACTAGCAGCTACAATTTCGGCTTCTGTGCTTGAGATCGCGACTGATGTCTGTAGTTTACTTGTTCATGATATTGGACCTCCGTAAACACAAACACGTCCTGAAGTCGACTTTCCAGTGTCAGGATCACCACCATGATCCGCATCGCTGTAACAGACCAGTTCTTTCTCCATATTATTTTTACTTTTGTGATATCTCTATTTGTAGGAGCTTCTAAGTATCTGGATGCAACACTAAGAGCATAAGCTATATTAGGTCTTGTGCCCACCATCAGATATGCAAGGGCTAAAACCGCTTCTCTATAAGGAAACGAATTGTCTCCTACAGCATCTTCTCTCAATTCAGAGTCTACTACTATTGGTGTAGCTGCAGCCTTACTATTCTGCATAATTTTTTTTTCAATGGGGAAGGTCGGGCAAAGCTAATTGTAGATGGCGTGACCATAGCTAGGTCCCTACGGCCTACAAAATTTTTGACATTTCGTTCATTCATTTCATTTTATGTTCATTCATGAGTTTGATTTTATTTCACTATTTCGTTATTTTTGGTGATTTCAGTATTTTAAATCAAGTAATTGACATGGAAAGTGTCAGAATTAATATTTCCTCGTAATCACTTTCTTCAAAATGTGCACGACATAAATTCGAACTCAAAAAAATCTGCACGAATAGCTTTATAGCACAATCTTCTAATTTTAAGGGCTTACGAGAAATTCGGACTCCAATTTCTGAGTATCTATGAACACAACATCGAGTCAACTTTCGATAAAATAAAATAAAACCACATCACGCCTTGTATTTTTAGCTTGTGTTGGGAACTAGCTACGACAGCGCCATTTTGACAGTTGCCTTCCCCATTACCTTCTTGGTGTAGGAACCTTGATGTATTTTGACACAATCTTCCTTTTTTTTTTTATTTCATGTCCTAGGATTTTTTGTTATTTTGGAGCTTTATTTTAAATCGCTTCTTTAAATTCTCCAGAAAAACATCGATAAGTGTCTGTGGGAAGGGCCAGCAATCATGCCATTGTCAACATATAGGGCTATAAGTTGTCTGCCTTCTCTCTTTTTCATAGAGAATTTACGAGGGTCTTCTCCAGATTTGAACCCATGTTCGAGAAGAAAGCCTTTGATGCAATTGTTCCAACTCAACGGTGCTTGTTTGAGTCCGTTTAAGCTGCGTTTCAATTTGCATACTTTGCTAGTTCCATCGTTATATAATTCTGGCTGTTCGACGTAAACACCATTTAAACGTCCATAAAGAAATGCGGTAGATACATCAAATTGCGCAAGCATCATACTATCTCGAGCTGCAATACTTAGTAGCGTCCTGATTGAGCTCATTTTTGCGACGGGACTAAAAGTTTTCTCATAGTCAACGCCTTTCTTTTGAGAATAACTAACAGTTACTAGTCTGGCTTTATACTTCTCGATATTTCCATTCGAGTTTCGTTTAATCTTGTAAATCCTTTTAGTTGAAATAGTTTTGCGTCCTTTAGGTAATGGCATTAAGTCCCATGTTTCGTTATCTTTCAGGGATCTTATTTCATCATCCATGGCATTTCGCCATTTATTTTTATCAACAGACTTCATCGCATCTTTGAACGTCTTTGGTTCTTCTTAATGATCATAGACCTTTTCAACACAATTAAGAACAAAATCATCAAATCTATCAGGCGGTTTGATTGTTGAACGATCTCTTAAAGTCATTCTATGTTGAACTTGTTCTCGACGTTGATCAAAATTAACGTTTTATGGAGTTTGAACATCTTCTCTTAATATGTCATCTCTAGACTCATTTTGTAAATCTGTATCACGACGCGGTAGAATACTTTCAGTTGATGAAGTGTCATTAACATCACAGTCAGACTCAGCAGTATCAAAATTAACAGAGTCATTAATTAGATCAATCGGTACATGATTTGATTCAACAGTTTCTTGACTGTGTCCAATCAGTGAATCTTCTTCTACTATGATAGGCTGTGTCTCTGGTGCAATAGAGGGTATTGGTATATCAAAACTGTTTTTGTCTACCCTAGGTGCCTCCACCGCTGTCTCATCTATAGGTTTTTCTATGAGGGGGCGTTCATCAAAAATCACGTCTGTCGATCTGATAAGCCTATAATTTTCTTTAGACCATATTCGATAGCCATTATCACCATCATATTCGATTAGTATGCCTTTTTCAGCTTTCTTACAAAGTTTCTTTCGCCTTTGTTTCGGTATGTGCGCATAACACGTCTATCCAAATATCAATACTTATCCATTATTTTTACGTTTTTTGTTTTGATGTCCGAAACGTTCATGATACAATTGTAACGATTGTGAATTTGTGACAAGATTTACTTCTTGCATTGGTGTGACAATTTTAACATTAAGTATAAAAAACCCACCAAGCTTTCTTCGCTATCCGTTCACCACTTCTTTACCGTTTACCTTCAATGTACATGATTCTGTGCGGGATTCAAATGTACTATTCTGTAGTTTGTCTTGATCAGCAAGAACTGAAAATAAGTTTCTGTTTAATGCTGGAATATACCATACATCTTTTAATAGAAGTAGTTCGACTCGTCCATTCACATGAGCATCAAGGCGTATAGTTCCTTTACAATAGCATTAATTGTCTGTCCAGATGCTGTAGTGACAGTGTGATTATTTTTAAAATATTCAAAGCTTTTAAATAAGTCAGACCTGTTTGTGACATGACTAGTTGCGCCATTGTCTACGTCCCAACTATTTTTATCTGCTTCTTTTGTATCTTCAACAGACAGAACTGTTAAATTCATGTTGTTCACATTATTGGTCCAATTCCTTGGTGGTCTCCCGTCGGAAATCCATTTATGACATTTCTTGACTATATGACCAACCTGTCCGCAATATTTGCACTTTAATTCCTTTTTCTTAAAGTTTTTCTTATTCTCTCTTCTCAGATTTTACTACAAGAGCTTGCACATTAGTACTACACTCTGCTTTATTTATTAGCGCTCTTTCATAGGCACATTGCTGTATTGTCAGATTCTCAAAGTTTCTATCCTGATTTGCCATCAAAAGCCAACTTGACTTAAATGCAAAAACTTCTTCCGGAAGTGTATCCAGTATCTTGCAAATTACTAGTATTACTGGTAAAGCGTTTCCTTCTAATTCAGTATTCAGATCGTAGAACAAAGATTTTACTGCAGATATATGTGTGGTCATATCATGCACAGGGTCTTTTTGGTAGCTGAAGAACTTCATGCATAAGTCGTAGCTCTTATCTTCTGTAGCTCCGTCGTGTAGCCTGGCAAGTTCATCCCACATATCCTTTGCTGTTCTAAATCTCATCACCTTGTGCAACATATCCTCAGTCATATTTACTGACGGTACAAATTGTGCAGTGTTATCTAACGTTTCAAAATTTTCTGACTTTTTCTTATATTTGTCCATTATTTCGGGTGTGGGCAATGCTCCAGAATGATTAGGCGTTTTAATTGTACCCTTTATAACATCCGTTGTACCTGGATAACTTTTAAATAATCGAGTAATCATGAATTTCAACGTTTGCCAATTCTGTCCATCCAATTTGTGTATTTAAGAGAGCCTTGGTCCATCCAGTGCATAAGGGTGGGAGCAGGGACTGTGTGAATAATTACAGACCGATCTCGGTTCTTTCGGCAATATCTAAGGTATGGAGAGATTGATAAATGGTCGTCTACTTAACTTTTTATACAAACATCAAGTCATAGCGCGCAACCAAAATTGTTAAAAAAGGTGTATCTACGGAAGATGCAATTGCCGACCTAACGGAAACTGTTGCTAAGAATTTAGATGATCATCGTAAATGCCTTTCAATATTCCTGGACCTACAGAAAGCCTTTGACACGGTCTCTGTTCCTACTCTCCTGTTGAAACTGGAAGCTGTAGGCATTCGGGGAACAGCGCATGAGCTTTTCAAGAGCTACCTCCAAAACAGGAATCTCCGTGTTAAGATAGATTCATATACTAGTAATGAAGAAATCATTACATATGGAGTTCCGCAGGGCAGTGTGTTGGGGCCTACGCTCTTCCTAATTTATATAAATGACCTTTGCACACTAGCACTCCCCAATTCCAAGAAATTCACATATGCTGACGATACTGCGATCGTAGTGTATGGGGATACATGGACTGATGTGAAATATCATGCAGAACATTCGCTACATACGGTTGTGAGGTGGCTGCAGAATAACCTTCTGTAACTTAACTTGGCTAAAACCAACTACATTCCTTTTTCCATTAGTCGCTGGACTAATGCTCCATCTGATTTAAATATTATTGCTCATACCTGCTTGGACTCCTCTTCATGTTCATGTTCAGCACTAACTCGTGTTAGTCAAACCAAATACCTGGGTGTACTGATTGATGACGGACTAAAGTGGTACTCTCAAGTTGAAAGCCTAACGTCAAGAGTCAGGAAACTTATTTATATCTTCAAGTCTCTAAGGCAATGCGCTGACTCCAAAACAT
The DNA here is from genome assembly GCA_963555695.1 of Dasypolia templi. Taxonomy (NCBI): domain Eukaryota; kingdom Metazoa; phylum Arthropoda; class Insecta; order Lepidoptera; family Noctuidae; genus Dasypolia; species Dasypolia templi. The sequence goes on from OY743166.1 coordinate 8,302,944, forward strand.
TAAAAATGGTATATCTTGCACTTTGCCAGTCTGTCATCAGTTATTGCATTCCGGTTTGGGGTGGCACCGCTAAGATTAAACTGCTTGGATTGGAACGTGCCCAGAGGCACGGCGGGCTCAAGGTGTTGCTCAGCAAGCCGTATAGATTTCCCACAAGTGAATTGTACGCGGAATGCAGGGTACTTACTGTGCGGCAGATCTTTGTGCTCAATGCCACCCTCAGGAAGCATAGTCAGGTTCCTCATTTAGATCCAACCACTCGTAAAGCCAAATCTGCGTGCCCATCAGTTTCTCACAAAACAGCTTTCGCTAGCCGACAGGTATAGGTATAAAATAATTATTATTATTCTATGACGACGAGGACGGATACAGAAACACTTGCAACAGCACACGAACACTCCTTACTCGACTACACACACCCTCCCACACACACCCACACACATCCTCCCACTAAACACCCCCCCCCCCCCTTTCATACACCACACTACATCCCTCAGACCCTCACAGCTATCGCCCCCTTTACACATATACATAACACACATAAATAATTAGAGGTCTCTTTTACACGAAGTTACAGTAGAACACTGACTCCTAGGTCACAGGGTTTTCCTACTTTAGGAGACAGGGTTTTTAAACTATTTGTGCAGCCTTTTCCCAAAATACAAGTAGGTATCTGTAAAATGTATTTGTATTGTTATTGTATGCAGAGGTATTTTGTGTTAATAAACTTATTTTATTATTTATTTATTATTATTATTATTTCTATCTTTGCCCCAGCTACAGACTGAATGATGACGATCGTCTATTAGTTGGTTCTGTTCGACTTCATGTAAAATTCAAGTTTCTAACTTTTATTTTGCTATCCACCCATTTAGAATTTAGCCTCTGGCAACTCAGCGCTCTGCTACCATGTTGAAGAAATAGAAATAGAGGCATAAATATCATAATTTAAATAAAGGACGTTTTACAAGGAAAATTATAAATCAAGAAGTGACACCATTGTTACTATTCTTTTTAAGAATGTCCAATGGTTATTCTATTATTCTATGGAGCTATCACCTTGAATAATAGCTTCACCTTGAAAGAGTTTTGACATATATACAAACTCTAACAATTATTGCACGTTAAAAGTATTTACTAGAAAAATGCACTCTTACATATATCTACAACTGTACGATCTTTCGGCGCGTGGCATTGGAACTTACGCCTCCATCTTGTCTTTTTCAATACATTTTCACAAAATGTTTACCAACAGCGCCCCCCTGACACTGTCATTCAAGCGCCAAATGATCCATGGCGCCATCCATAGCGTAGGAAAAACTTGTTCTTAGGGACCATTTAGACGGGGCCAATCAGCGAGAAAATCCACCTAAGCCAATCCAATAAATGCATCGTGTAAATAGCATTGGAGTGTCCTCAAGCCATTGATGAAGCCAGTCCATTGCAACTTTCACTTTAGCAGTGGATTGGGTTCGTGTGAACGCGTGTTCCCCTCTAGGCATGTTAGCCATTCCACAACTTATTTTCAGTAGCCGTACGCACGTGTTTTTTATTTTTATTTTGTAACTGAAAGACACGAATTATGCACTTTTCAATGGATTGGCTTAGTGCATTGCCTCGGGGAATGGCCTCGTCTCAATGGTCCTTAACTCTGTTTACCACTAAATTAAGTTGCTGGCAGCATAAAATCAGAAGACAAAACCGTGCGAACGACGAATGATAAATGATAATTTAAAAACGTATACGAAATCGGAACAAAGGCATCATTTGTCAATTTTTTTTAGTAACTTTGACACAAACGCAGAAAAATGCAAGAATTTATTTTCGCTGATTATCTAAATTGAAGTTCTTACCAATTTATTACAGAACTAAATAAATGTAGCTTACACAACGATGTTACGCACGGCTATTTCAAGAATAAGGAAGGTGTATTCAGTTGCCTTTACACCCCGTATCCTGCGGGGTGATCAATGCAGTGCAGCAGGCAAGTTGAAAATGATTATGATATCAGTAAGACTTCGTACTCGTCCACCCAGGCGGTTCATTAGTGTGGTTTAAAATAGCTGGAATTTCGGGGCGGTTTAGTGTCTTTTGCGTCTGAAATGATGATGACATTAGAACAAAAAACAGAGGGGTGATTCGGCTCGCACAATTTTAGGGTTCCAACTTAACAAACTACACTGTGAAGTCTGCTGTTGTCGCGGTCCCAGGGCAGAGCATTAGGAAAGGAAAAAACACGGGATAAGGTCCAATAAATGATTTTATTCCTTTAAGGAGGTTTGTCAATCATATTTTTAAAACTAAGTAGATGAGGTCGGCGTTTCCTATCTGACTACACTAATAAGAAAAGCAAAAAAAACTCACGAGGTCAGTCTCTTTTGAAGTCCAGACATAATCTTTCGTCAGATTATGTGAAGACCATGTAGATGTCTGAAATGGTGTTTTGAGGAAAGAACCAGACAGATTAAGTGGACTCGCCCAGTCAATGCAGGCAACTATCTGTAACCATGCAGCTTAACTCAGAACTTAGGAACACAACAAAATGTCCTTTTTTTGGACCAATACCAAAAAAAGGACATTTGGGTACTTAGGCCGCGAAAATTAGTCAAATCAATAGTCCAAATCTCCTATTATTCCCGATCCGGCAACACCCTATCGTCTACAACTCTACACTATTGACGATCGGGAATAAAAAGTTCCGACACATGCCAAGTTCGCACTCACTGTGTACGAACGGAACTTCAAATAGTGCATTGAATAAAAGACGATATGTTTTTATTTAATGCTTTAATCACGTCTTTCAACGCAAAAAAAAATAACAAATGCTTCTTTTCAAACAGCAAAGAATTTTGCATCGAATGAAAATCAAATAAATTAGTACTTCATCTATTAGTCGTCAACAGTGTCGCAAATCTCCAAACGCTGTAAAACGAGATTTTAAGCTTTCTTGCATTACGTTCTTCTCATAGACTAAAGTCGACGTTGCAACTAAAAGAAAGCTTAACGTATCCGAGGCGCAGTGTTTACATTTTCGAGCTAGCTAGATTATAAGGCGAGTTATAAGGCTGTATGTCCACCGCGACCGTCAACGGGACGTCAACGCGAAACGAGACTATTCGAACCAAACGTGACATCCCGGTGACGGCGATCGTTTGTCCATCGCAAGCGAAGACGGCGCGGCGGTTCAGTGTGAAAAGGTGGAACAAAAACCAGGCGAACGGCGCTGGTGATGGCAGTGTGTGGACAAGATTAAAACCTTGTTTTGTACTGCCGGCACTATCTCGGGCAGAGTTCAAGTCGTAACACCGAATTACTCAGTAATCCGGGGGCCGGGATCCCAACGCTCGGGTGATGGACGTGCGGTAGACACTTGGTCATGGTAAATGTAACTATCGCTACTTCGGCGCCGTCTTGTTCTCGTAGACGTCCCGTTGACGGTGGCGGTGAACGGTTTCCTATCATAGCGGCGCCCAATTTGCGTGCCGGTGAATGACGTCACTGGAATGTTGTTTGTGAAAGAGTAAGTTGGTTGCTGTATAGAGCGTTAAGTCAAACCCCGCTGTTCAAAAATGTCAATCGCTTGATTTGCCCTTACCGTACCTACATAATCACGCGAAAAAGTGTCCATACTAAGAACGAGTGACCTCTGACAATATTATTAGCGTTTTCATGACAATTCAGTCAATTTAAGTTTTTTATCTGTACTGCTTCATTGTGTGTCAGAGAAGTCAAAACGAACCAGAAACGCGTCTCTCTATATCTCCTCTGTTCCCGTTCCGTTACACCATGTTGTTACACGGTTACCCATTGGGAAAAAATATCCTGACAAGTAGGTAGGTAACACTGTAACTCAATGACACGTTTTATTCCCCATTAATTACCATTAACTCAACAGAACGCTGTGTTCCCGTTAAGTAACACCTTTTTGGGTAAAATTTACTAAGCTAACGCATGGCGAAACCAACTGACAGGGGAGGAAAAGTTTCTCACCATTTATTTATTTACTTTTCAATTTTCAACTAAACACCCAATTTAAAAACGTTTCCCTCAATGTCAATGAACTTATTTTTATTTGAAGAAAAATGGCGGAAAATGCCTGCTACAGATAATACCTACCTATATATTTTTAAACCTACTTTTTCTAAAAGCTAAAAGGTACTTATGTATTTTTTCGCTATTTTTCAGTTTCGTCGGTTGTGATAAGGAAAGCCCACAAAACTCCAAAATCTACGGAGGATGGCGAAAAAGCCTCGACGAATAAAAGCAACGATGTACCGGATTATACTTTTGCATCCGCGGCAGAGCTCAAGATCGATGATAAACTTAGAAGGAAAATCGGTGAAACCGTAGGTCTGGATGATAAAACAGCCAACGAAAATACACAACCAATATTACCAGCTAGATTACCTCTCACACATCGCAAAAGAAGCCAGAGAATAATAGATAAAGCGTTTGGGAAAACAGACAACACGCAGACCGATCGAGTGTTGAGTGAGCAATATTTTTCCCATACCGTCAACCTTGAAGATACAAGGCGTGCAATACATGAGTCCGAAAAAGCCAAATTGAAATTACAAGAACAGAAAATACATAAAAATATCTCTTTACTACCTGATGATAGATCACAGTATTACATTTTCAAAATGTCCCGGGAGCTTAACGCGAAGGACGATAACCGTGAAGAAATCATAATTACGGATTCCGCTTCAGTTAGAGAACCTGACTTTACAAATAATTTTGAAAAAAATCTCAAGAGAACCGCAGAAGAAGCTCAATCAGTCGAACAACCTAACCTATCTCAAGCCAAAGAAGACTTCGATAAGTGTGTTAACAATCCAGAAAGTATAGAAAAAAAGGCACTTTGTGATGACGATGCTGAGACAATTGAAGTGATTAAAGATGAAAGAAACCCTGATCTGTATCAGAAAGCAACACCAACATACCAACCTCACGTCCCTTGGTTTCTGAATGCTACCACTGCAAGAAAACCTAAATTAATTTACGCTAAAGAAGACGTCAATGAGTGTGTTAACAATCAAGAAAGTGTAGAAAAAAAGGCGCTTTGTGATGATGATGCAGAGATAATCAAATTGGTTAATGATGAAAGAAAACATGATCTGCAGCTGGAAGCTACACCGAATGACCAACTTCATACACCTCAGGTTCTTAATGCTACCACTGCAAAAGAGGAAGAGGAACTATTAACTCAAAAACTGGAAACCATAGAAGAAACTCCAATTGTTGAAGCGCACAAGCTTAAACGTGAAGAGTTTAATGTGACTCCGAGGGTTTTGGGAAACGAACCTACATTAAATTATAGGATTACAGAAAACAACCAAGACAATTCTTCTAAAGTAAATTTGCCTGGTGCCTTAGACGAAGTTTCAAAACGCTGTCTGAACTGCCCACATGAGCAGATAGATGAACTGTTGATAAATGAATTAAAAAAACTTGGCAGTACCTGTACAACTGCGCAGACAGCTCCCTCTACTCCTATGAAAGACAATCTAGTCCAAATGGACATATTAAATAAACAACCAAACAGTACCACTGAAGAGCTGGAAATCCATTCTGAGAGCCCCGAACTTGAAGGGAAAGTGAACGAAAGAGCTACTGATTCTAGGATACCCGATGTAAATGAGCAAGCTGTTGCTCTAAGAAAATCTGAAGCAATTGTCCAACCGACAGGAGGAGAAGCTCGTGATATTTCATATCCACATCATATTCGCATACAACTAAACCCACTAGCTTGCAAGTCGGAAGCATGCAAACCTGCTGGCGATTATAATAGTACTACAAAGTTTGCATACTGTAATTTACCTTCAACGCATCGAACAGAAGAAATAAATAAACAAGAAATTGAGGAGTCATTACCGAATAGCCGTGCACCTATAAATAAGCAAATTGAAGAACCATTTTCATTAGATGGGCCATTACTTAGAGGACCTCTATCAGAGACACCAAATAGTCATGCTTTTATAAATAATCAAAATGCAGAGCCATACTCAATACAATCAATTGAAGGAAATGTCTTACGTCAAACAGCGCAGAATGCACAAACTACGGCAGCTGCTGCAGAGGCGGAAAAGACCTCCGCTGAAGATTCGATCGATCCGCTAAATGATGCATCAGATAATATTAGACAGGAAAGACTCCTAAAACCAGAACACAGCAGTAACTTCAAAGGAGTTATTAGACCGTCATATAACAAAACAATGAATGCATCAAAATCTGTGGGGTACGAGAACCGAACACCAGCAGAGAGCGAACTGGACAGTAACTCATCTTATTCGAGTAATTTAGCTGCCGCATACGTGTGGGGCCACCATCAAAATAATTCCGCTTCGAAATATAAAAACGTGCATCAAACTTTACCTAAAGAAACGGATGAAATTGAACATGATGGCCAAGCACCAATACGTCATTCCACAATGGAAGTGCAGAGTGAGCTTAAAGAGAGGCAAACTGAAAATAGATTATTTGTAAAAGTACCATATACCAATTCCAGTTTGCTTGGCGAAAATTGGAATAGAGAAATAGAAAATTTACGTATCGAAGATAAGACAACTCAACCATGTTCGAACAAATTATACTCAATAGATAAATCACAGTCAAAAGCAGAGCAGGACTCTGAAAACGCCAATTTACCAGAAGAGATACTCAAGCAACATACGTTAGATCCTTACTACGTCTTAGCATGCAACGAAACCTGTCCAATATCACCAGGATCTACTATGTCCGCTTACCAAAATAGTGATTTTGTTAATACCACCGAAACTTTATACATGAAGAAAAATATTTGCGAGTCTTTACGACCTAAACCGCTACCGATAGTGAAATGCGGGAACATGTCAGACACACAAGCACACCATAACGAAGTAGACCGCCAAAGCATGCCCGAAATCAAAGCTACAGACATGCCCGAGATCAAATGTACAAGCATAACGGACGCAATAGGAAGTATGCCTAAACCCGGTGAGCAGGTGGCACTGTCAGAGCTCCTGAGGAGAGTGAGGAGAAAAAACCGAGTCGCATGCAGTGAAGCCAAGTCAGGGCTTGACGTGCAAGCGATAGGGAAATGCGGCAGTAAGGCTCCTCACTGTACGCCCACTGCACCCAGGTATCCACCAAACGAACCAGTGTTACCGCCCACTTTTGGGCTGCCTAGGCTAAAGCGGAGGCCACCTGCCTGTAAGCCGCATAGGAAGCCAACAAACAAATGTTCCTGTGCTACGCATGATGGAAACATTTTTCCAGTGCCTTATGAGTTGGGCGAAGCTGAAGTGTGCGCTGTTAGGTCAAAGGTGATTTTGACTGACGAGGTTATTGATCGTCTTCAGAATTTGGGCAAGATTTTGGGTGGAGTTTTGCGACAGGTGAAATCTAACGTAGAGACGATGTGGGCTAAGGATTATGAGCCATGGACACCGATTCCGTCTTGGAAAACTCCTCCTCAGAAAACTGAAAAGGAGTGGCGACCGGGGATGCATGGTTTACCGCCATGCGTCGACGGTTGCCCGGTATTTCCGAAGACCCGCACGAGTATGAACCCCGAACCACCCTGTAATCTCAAGCCATGTGAGGGATTTCCTAAAAGAAGATCGTTCTCTATGTTGGATTGCTTCACAGTATCCCTTGGAAAAAATAAAGTGTACGATCTTGGAGACTTCTGATCTAACAACATTGTTTTGGTAAACAGCGAAAATAAATTGAACATCGCCAATTACTGTTTTATTTATTTCGGAACTGACTTTAATAACACGCCTATAGTTGGACGTTTAACGGAGACGTTGGCTGAGGTGGTGTCGCGCAACCCACAGCTTCCTCAGGCAACGTATCTTATACTGGAGGCCCTGTACATAGTTACCCATTTGCAGGGTAGGTGACGTACCCAAAACTACAAATAAATCATGAAGTTTGACTATTCAAATCAAATTTCAAGAAGACGTACACCCTGTGGTAGGTACGTTATCTAAATTAGACATTTGAAGTTGGGAACTTGACAAACTGTTCATAAAGTTCCTTTACAAAATAAAGAGAAGAATTAGGCAAGTTCTCAACTTCAAAAAAAGAACTATGAAACCTGCACGCGTACCATGACCTCCATAGAAACTATTTTTGTCGACGGGAGACTAGACAAAATGACAGATGAATAAAGGAAATCTGCCATTTTGTCAATTCTTTCTCCGACAAAAGTTGGATAAGCTAAGCGTGCAGCTGAAAAAAAAAGTTTTTTTTTTTCCTATTAAATTTGTTCCACCCAAGCGGACGCCAGATGAGCCACCACCCACCAAATGCGTGTCTTTTACCACACAATCCTCATACTTCATGAAAATCAATGTTGAAAACGCCAAAAAATTGTCAAGAAATAGTCACCAAGGTTAAAAAAAATAGTCGCAATTGATTCCGAAGTTATAGCTATAAGTTAGTGAGGATTATGGGATGAACGTCTCCACATAAACCTCACCTCAGTGCAAGCAAACGACTGGGAGTATCGACTGGGTTTCAATTCCAAAAAAAAAACATAACGCTATGCTAAATCTCGATAATAATCAATAAGGGATTCCAGAGATATAGGTTTGGTGACGATTACGTGGTGAAGCTTCCTCGCCACAATCCTCACTACGCTGCGGAACGCCTACATTTTTTAATTCGATTTTGGTGTCAAAAATAGTCAAGAAACAGTCGTTTCCAACCATGATAATTTCGACCTGTCTATCCAGGTCTACTTCTACATAGTAATGTTAAACTTGCGAGTAAATTTTTAAATACTAAAATTACAAAACAATTTTTTTAAATATTGTTGTAAAATATTATAAAGCGGTATAAAAATATTGTAGTTACTTATTATGTTTCCTGCTGTTTCATTTCTAGACACATTTTCTTTCGGTGGGTTTGGCAGAACTGAATAACCATAATAACTAAATATTCTGTAAGGTACTTAAGTCTCGGTTGAAGTGGTGTCATGACGGTCTCAGCATTGAGTGTCGGCCATGCTTTTAACTGTTTGTCTGGGTCATGCTTATATGCCCAGTGACGCATTCAGGGTGCAGATGGGGGTGCCCCTATGATGTTCGCTGAAGCTGACGTGGACTGTTGCTACACGATGATTCGGAAGCGGTGCTCATCCTTGGTCTGTAGGGAGGGGCAGCGCCAAGACTTGATTGTGCGTTTGTGAACCACTGCAAGCTGCAAGGTTGCAGCAAGTCGTCACAATATGTTTCTGTTTTTGGTTTGTTTTTGTCTTTGTAAGTATATTACTAGCATAGTAAGTATATTTTTACCAACACTATGAGTCTTGTTGCTCGAAATAAATAATTATATATATATTAATACAATATGGCTCGTCGCGCGACGAGCGGTGCCATTGTGTCGCGCTATGGCGTCGCGCCTGTTTGTGGGAGCCTTTATAGGGACGCATTCTATGGCTTCATTGGGACGTTAAAACCAACAACACACAATCACACACAATCACAGAGATTGATAGGTTTGTCTCTTCAGTACGCCAAAATCGGAATACGTTATTGGTTTCGGCCGTAAGGTATCGATACTATCTTCTTCTGTACGTCTGTATGTCACTGAACTCCTCCTAGCTAATTTGGATGAAATTGTGGCGATGCTATCGAGTTCTAGCAAACAGGACAACGTCTGTCCGGTCAGCTAATAAATATATTTATAGACTGGCCTTCAGAAGTTAGTAAATTACACTTTGAAAATTATTTTTTTTCGTAAATTAAAGAAGTCGGAGTTTTGAAATGAAAACGTTTTGTAGCAAATTTCATAAGCTTTATTTGAAATTATAGTTTACTATACATACTTATTAACGTTTTTAAATTTAACGTACGGGCAGAAACTCAAACAATATATATTAGTATGTTTTACGCCTTGTTTCAATTTTAATAACTGGTATTGCCTCCATGGGCTCTGATTATAGCTTCGAGCCGCTTTGGCATGCTGAAGACGAGGTTTCGGAGGCAATGTTGGGCAACATTCTCAGAGCCTGCTTAAGGGTGTTTTAGTTTTAGGTGTTGTGCGGCTTCTAAGGAACAGCCTCCGAGCTCATCCCAGGCGTGCTCGATCGAGTTGAGATCTTACTAGTCTCTTTCAGCCATTCAGAGAAGGTAGACTATAAAGTTTTTAAATAAATAAATAAATAAATCTTTTTGTAATTATTTCTCTATTTAAAAAAAATAATCTTGCGTAGTTTAGAACTTATTGAAATTTTTAAAGTACGGTAACTACTAAGTTTCTATTCCTACTATTATAAAAAGCTGAATAGTTTGTTTGTTTTTATGGTTCGAACGCGTCCTCTTGCATTGATAGCTTAGAGTATAGTGTACTCTGTGATTGATAGCCCAATTCTTGAGAAAGGTTGTAGGCAATTTTACATGCGAAAACGAAGTTATAGCGGGGGCCGGGGCGCGGCATTGCGACGCGACGCGGTGTCGGCCGAGGGAGTTTCTTATAAACGTGGCTATTATTTCAGTACTTATATTGTGTATACTACAACTTCCATGCGAACAAAGTTGCGGGCAGACGCCAGTACTATGTATATACTTAATTAACGATGTTGATATACATTTCTATTTGATAATGCAATAGATAACCGTTGCATTTGTTATTTACTTGAGTGGAATGTCTGAAAACAGGAAAATGATAACAAAATACTATTTTGTGAATAACAAAAGCCCGCATGAGCACCTAACACCTACGATAGATAAATTGGCATGTACCCACACATAAGCAGTTTTGTTTTTTAATTCTTTAGTATGAAAAGGGGTTTTAATCCATACGGATATGCCAGCTCCATCGTGCCGTATCAATTATTAATAGAATCGTCTACCTCGTCTATTTCGTCCTGGGTTCGATTCCCACGTCGGGCAAAGTGTTATTGGGTTTTCTATCTAGAATTTCCAAGAAGCAGCCCGGAGTCTGGATTTGTTGCCCGGTTGATGGCAATAGGCTCGCCCCCTATTACATGGGACTTAAACATGGGTGAACTATAGGTACACCTCTGTCCAACCCTTCGGGGAAACAAGGCGTAATGTTATGTTATGTGATTATTTAAGTGCGCAGTTGCATGGGATGCATCAAGAAATCGAACGAAAACCCAACATAAAATGCTAATTTACGGGCACTATGCATTGTGTTTTCGCTTTTTTCCGCCCTGCCGGTGTGATCTAAGCCTATAAAGTCAGAATCATAACAACAAACGGAAAATTATTACAAAAAGCAGTTTCCTCGTCGTCTGGTCCCGGTGAATCCCTGTCGTGCATGGTGTAATAAAATATGTAAACAAGTTGTACCGTTTATAGTGACGAATGTCAACCCGCGCGATTGGCTAGGGTTGGCACTTAGCCACTAGTAACAAAAATAATATAAACGTCACAAGTGATGTGTATTGTATAATTTATTAATGTCATGATTTCTAATTAATAAGAATTGTAGTAATTTCAAATAATCAATATGAAATTGAAAGACAGTGATTTGCTTGACATGATTTTTGTATCAGTCATGAAGTTTAAAACTATCTCATTTGAAGGTTATACAGTAAAAGTACTGGTTTTTCTAATGTTGACATGATGTTTTGTAGCGTTGCGCGCCTAGTTTTTTTAAGCCAGCTCTTATCGAACTTCGAAACCGAATGGTTGTTGTCAAGAAGTCTATATTGATATTACATTGAGTACCTAAATTAATAGTTTGTGAAATATTGCTAAGTATATAACCAAGTTGTCAGTAATTAACATTACGAAACACAAAACATAAAATGAAATTATTTGCCATAAATGTCATCTAGCACACGCCAATATTAATAAACCAGGGCCGCCCGCTTACATAAGCAATGCTGCTTATGTAACTAGTAGTTACAAAAGATAAACTAGATCCTTCGAAGTAAAATAAACAACAGTCAAATAATAATAATAACAATACCATGGTCAGCAAAACGACCTGTCACCACAAGCAGCACCTGTTTCTCGAGCATAACGCAAAGATCAGCCATTACCCTTATCGCCATATTTGAGGGAAGGAGGCAACCCGACCCCCGACGCTACCGCAAGCAGTGACATCTAAGGGAGAATGATGAACTTGTTGCCGGCTGCTCAGGTAAGAATAATATGATCAATAGTCGAGGTGGCTAGCTAACTACATTCGCAATACATCTCATTAAAAACAACATTGTAGTGAGTAGATTATATGTCAATAAACTGGAAAATGCGTACCTATTCATTTCAATGTTAGTAGTAATAATAGTATCGCTTTTTGGTTGGCAAATAAGTCTTGTTCCTGATGGTCTCGTGGCTTTATAATAACAGCCACACGGGCCGATCGAAGGTAAAGCTACACTTGTCACGGTCGGCTCGTTGGATGAGGACCATCCATTCTATATTGAGACTCCCTCCGTGACTCGGAAACCACATTAAGCAGTTGGTACCGGCTGTCATTAGTAGACAGTCATTACGGGTCAGAAGCCCTAAAGTCTGGAGACCAGTCTTACCAAGGGGTACCGTGTTACACAGTAACTGGGTTAACTCAGATAGGCAGCCTTGAAGACTTGAAGCTGACCGAAACATAATATGAAAACGCTAGGCAGATTGATTGACTTTAACACTCAAAAACACCTTCTTTTCCAGATCATAGCACGTTCCCACATATGCCTTCAAATCTTCGAAGACATACCTGCAGAAGGCTTTGGGCATCTGAATGCCCAAAGCCTTCTGCAGTAAGTGCTTCATGGTCTGCCACTACGAGACTTCCCAGTGGTCAGGGTCACCGGCTTCATCTTAATAACGGCTATCCTGACCAGTAGTTCTATTCTGTAACCATCTCACCTTGAAAACTTAGGTGAAATGAGCGTGGAGTGAACTGTCAGTGCCACTGATGCTAGGGATTGACCAAAACGGGATGACACTGACAGCTCACTCCAGGCAAGTCTTCATGGTGAGATTTTTACAAAATCGACATGCTGAATAAAATCACTTTTTTTCTTTTAAAACAGTAGGTAACCCTAACCTAGACTGAGGTCATAGACTCGACAATTAAAACTTGATTATACCGTTTATCTAATATGAGGTCGGGCAGAATTTTGAGATAATCTTTGCATAAAATTAATTAGAAATTAATCAAGCATGTTTTCCTCTTTTAGAACTACTTAATTATTCATTTTTTTTAATTCTTTTGAGATGCATACCTACATCTATAAAAACCAATATTTTAAATGCGAAAGTAACTCTGTTTGTTACCTTTGAACGGATTTCGATGACATTTGGCACACAGCTCACAGGTAGTCCATTAACTCGGTTGGAACATAGGATACTTTTTAGTATCATAGATACTAGGTTTCTTTAATCATTCATCTGTTGTTTTGTCTCCTCCCTCGCCTAGACCTGCGGGGTAATTGCATTACACACTAACAGTAGCAAAAGCTTTCATTTTGACAGTTCAACAACATTTATTGCGTTAATTATGTTGTTGAGCAGACAAATTTTTCGAACAAATGAAGCAATGGATTAGCAATATCATTCAAAATGATTAAGATTGAGATTGATTGTGTGTTACTCAATTAGGGTGCTGAATTCTCCGACGGTATTTTTAAAAGAGCACTCAATTTTTTTTGTAACCTGTGACTTAAATTCTAAATAGGTATACCCGTCGAGACCCAACACGGTTAAGAATTCCTTTACATCAAAGCACAATAAGCCATAAAAATAGTATCATCACAGCAATTAAAATGTTCAATAATATTCCAAAAGAAATAAGGGACTTAAACACTTTAAATACAAACTTTATAAATGGCTAACTGGTAATTGTTTTATAGTGTGTAAGAATTTATTGATATAAAAGTATCAGATAAATACGGTTAAGTACCAAGTTTTTGTTTGGTATATTACTAAGATTCATTATTGTTAAGATTTTCCAGTCTTAGACATGTTAGAATAATAATGTTAAGAAATTAATGTATCCTTTTTAATTTTTAAAATATGGCCAGTCCATGGCGAAACATGCAAGATCGTAATTCTATTTATAAGACCTAAATGGTGCATGTTCTTCAAGCAAAAAAATCTATTTTGTTCTATTCTTTTCTATTCTATACGGGTTAGGCAGAGTTGTACCTATAGTACGCCGACAGATTGCCAGTTATGTTTGAGTCCCCTGTATTAGGGGGCGAGCCTATTGCCATCAACCAGGCACAAATCAAAATGAAAAACAAAATAACTATTTGCCCGAGCATCGAAATCGTGCTCAAAACTAGCGCTTGCGAAGTTGCGACCAATGAGGCAGACCTTAACTCGTTTTGAGAAATGTATAGTTTAAAATACTTAGGTATTTGCTATTCACTATCTAAATACTTAGGCCAAGCAGTATTGCAAACAAATCTGCATTGAAATTACGAACTTCTCGCAGCATTCTCAAAGTAAATACTGTCAAAAGGACTCTCAGGTAGGGTTACCAGATGGAAAATTTAAAAGTACTGACAAATAGCCTGATTTCCCCTGAAAAGTTCTGAGATTTTGACCTGAGCGTTATTCGCGTTATTGATTATTATTTTGTGCAATTCATTTAGTAAAAGTTGATTAGTAAATCTAAAAACCAAAGAGAGTAATTTAGATTGTTATGTTTTTAAATATGTTGATGGTAATAACGCAAATTTTTGAATATATACAAAGAAGATAATATAATAATCGGTGGGAGTCCCCGATGCTGCAAAGGTGGGTGCGGCTTCATGTTGTAATTTAATTTAATTTTGTCACCAATAATAACATTAGTTTTAAGTACCTACATTGTATCGAACAAATTAGGGACCTGCTCTGAAATAAATGTTTAAAATAACAATTATTATTATAATTGTGATAAAAATTATCACGAGACATGGTAACCCTACACGCCCCGCCAATATTGAAGCCTTGAACTCAAGACAGGTTTGCACACTCACAGTTCAAGTTCCTCAGTTCATACATTATTACTCGTACTAGCACGCCACGCCGTGACCCTGCTTATTGTCCTTGCTCTTGTAAAGTCAAGAGAATACATTTTTAAGTAAATTGACTACTAACTTAAATTGTGCGTATTTTTATCATGAAAAACCTATAACACAACACGGCAAATTGACATATGTTGTCATTTTGCTAAGCAATTAATTTCCCTGTGTACCTTGTACCTACAACAACAAATCACGCCTCTGATATATACAGTCCGCGAGGCCTAAGCTGAGCATTGCATTTGTGTGAGTGCACAAATAGATAGTGTAGGTGTGACGTCGGCCTAGAGCGCTTTTGATGTAAGCCGGTTTGCGCTGTGCGTCCCTCGCGCGATCACAGTGGTGCGATTGGTAATCACTCACACAAATGCAAAGCTCAGCTTAAGCCTCTCAGACTGTATTCTTCGAAGGGGTTGGCAGAGAACTATTCTACACCTTAATTTCGCTAGTTATGTTGGCATCAAGTTGCTCGTGGCTAAATAGTCACAGCCGGATGGGTAGATCGAAGGTTAAGCAACACTTG
Organism: Dasypolia templi; assembly: GCA_963555695.1. Classification (NCBI taxonomy): domain Eukaryota; kingdom Metazoa; phylum Arthropoda; class Insecta; order Lepidoptera; family Noctuidae; genus Dasypolia; species Dasypolia templi. The sequence continues at coordinate 8,318,444 of OY743166.1, forward strand.
CCGAGGTGGGTTATTGGATGGGTGACCACCATTACATATCGAGAGTTCGAGACTCCTTCGTACCTCGGAAAGCACGTTGAGCCCGAGTGTCGGCTGTCATTCGTCAGAAGCCCGAAAGTCTGTCAACCAGTCTGACCAAGGGGTATCGTGTTACCCAGTTATTGGGTTGTAGAGGTCAGATAGTTGTATCCGAATGTCTCAGTAACAGCCCGGAGTCTGGATTTGTGTCCGGTTAATGGCAATAGACTCGCTCCCTTCCCCTCGGGGAATGCCGTCGTGATGTTATGATGATGATTGTTTTATAATACCAAACAAAAACAAGAAACTGTAGTGCTATTCTGTAACCATCTCACCGTGGAAACTGTGAAGTGTGCGTGGAGTTAGCTGTTAGTGCCACTGATGCTAGGGATTGATCAACATGTCGATTCTGTAAAAATCTCACCGTGAAGACTTGCGTAGTGTGAGCTGTCAGTGTCATCCTGTCTTAGTCAATCCCTAGCATCAGTGACACTCACAGCTCCTGAAAACCACTAAAGGACGGATGACATTGACAGCATACTCCGCGCAAGTCATCACGGGGAGATTATTGCCGACTCCACATGCAGGTGCATGATTGGTTATTTGAAGGTCAATTGCTACGTAAATTTGAGGAAAATCTTCGTTAAAAAACTCTGGACTATGATTCAAAATATACCTATTAGTAATAAAAGCACTAATTGTTAATCCTAACACGTTTGCAACATTTGTTTCCTCTTTGATTTACCCCCTTCTATTGTAAGTGACGAATTAACGACAAAGACCTATTATGAGTCTAAAAAAAGTCATATATAACGTGTTTCTGCCTACAGACAACCTGTAAAGTTCCCACTGCTGGGACTCAGGATTCTTCCCTGAGAGAGGGACTGGGTCTAACAGATTTCAGGTCTTTAAAATATAATTTTCAGAGGGACTTCTTCGACTTCGACGTCTTCATGCAGAAAATGTGTATTTTTTTGCGTTTTTGCCTTGTTCCTTCGCGAGCAAGTGTAGTTTTTTTTTACTGTTTGTATTTCCTGTGCGTGTTCCAAAACAAATACTTATTTTCTTTCTTTTTCTTGCCCACACGGGACCTGCGATAAAAGATAACATAACAATATTTTCTATCTGCTGCCCACGATTTCATGTGCGTGTAATTTGTATTTCAACATTTTTAATTAAAAGGATGAAAAGGAGCCTACCTATATATGACCTTATAACCAACCTAATTGAGGAACACTCTTAATCACAATCTTAATAATTTTGAAGGATATTGCTAGTCTGACTGCCTCGTTGGTCTAGTGGTCGCAATAGCTACTGCTGAGCGTGAGGTCCTGGATTCGATTCCCAGGTCGGGCAAAGTGTTATTGGGTTTTTCTATCTAGAATTTCTTAGTAGCAGCCCGGAGTCTGGATCTGTGCCCCGTTGAGGCTTGCCCCCTATTACATGGGACTTAAGCATAAGCGGCGAAATGTGTGTGTTCTATACGTACACCTCTGCCCAACCCTTCGGGGAGACAAGGCGTGATGAAGAATGTTGTTGAACTGTGAAAATGAAAGTTATTGTGTCACGTAATTACACCGCAGTTCTAGGGTCTGTCAAATTTGATTACGGTCGGCATTTTGGAGCTAGACTATTAAATAACTGCATGCAGATGCAGACTTCTCATTTCAATGTAAAAGCTATAACACTACCCGAGAATCGGGCCCGGGACACCACACTCAGCAGTCGCTTCGTAGATGGCCATTACCTGGTCTAAAATCCAGACTTGCATAAATATCACTATTTCTAAACTGCACCCTAATTGCGTATCTAGACACTATCAATTTCCTACAAACTGAATCATTTCGCATGAAATTGTCTGCTCAATAACGTAAATAACGCAATGAATGTTGTTGAAATGTCAAAAAAATGGTAGCGATTACTACTGTTTGTGTGTTACGCAAAAACCCCGGGCATAGAGCCCAGAGCACCACGCTCAACAGTCACAGCCGCTAGATCAACGTGTCCGTCTCTCATTTATGTAAATATTATGATGGCATACTTGAGATTCTGCCGGTGCCAGTAAAGTAAAGTCCCTACTTTGTAGGTACGTATGACACAGGTTATCAGCTGAGTATGCGTCGCACTTTGCATCAATACACCACATAACAAGAAAGAACAGAAAATCAACTACATATATATTAAAAACTACTGCTGAGCATGAGGTCCTGGGTTCAATTCCCAGCTCGGGCAAAGTGATATTGGGTTCTTCTATCTAGAATTTCTCAATAGCAGCCCGGAGTCTGGATTTGTGCCCGATTGATGGCAGGGGCTCGCCCCCTATTACATGGGACTAAAGCATAACTGACGAAATGTGGGTGTACACCTCTGCCTTATCCTACTGGGATTACAGGCGTGGTGTTATGTTATATATTTAAAACTAGCTTCTGCCCGCTACTTCATCTGCGTGAAATTTATTGTACCCCTGTCCCACCACGTCCAACGCATCACCTGCCCGTGCTATTAATTCGTTTTCGCTTAATTTTCTTGCTGATTTTCTATCAGCTTCTAAGGGTCCTGTTGTGTGATGTTAATTACAGGACAGTATTGTAGCTGCACTACACTTCCCGAAGTGTCGGAGCCACGGCGAGGGGGTGTGAACACCTGCCCTAGCCACCCGCACTGCTCGCCTTGTTGCGTGGTCATCAGTGTACATCACCATCTGAAGCCATGCACATGGGCGCTCCCGTCCACTGTCAACATCACTACCGTGCGCCTGCAACTGCGACTGCGTGTGCCATCTACCGTGTCCCCTAACGGACAAAGCCCAGGGCAGTACCTTCTATTCTGACCTACGCAACCAGTGAAAGATCCTAGAGACTAAAAAGCTACTCCCTAAGAACCTGTGATCTCTTTCAAATCTAATAAATGCGTTTCTAAGTGGTAACCTCTTTCTATAAGCCTAGAACCTTAGTGTCCTGCTAAAACTACTACCAAGCCACCACGCCACTGTATGAGCTAAGGAAAAAAATGCTGCCCATCTGATAACAAGTCCCGACAGAGCAGTGGTGACCCAGTGCTGGAAACTTGGGTCTTGCGAGTTGTAGGCAAGGCGCTGTACTTTTACACCACTACTCTCAAAACGGTGAAAGAAAACATCGTGAGGAAACCGGCATGTCCTAGAACCAAATATTCGAAGACATGTGACATCCATCAACCCGCACTGGGCCCTCAATTCAAGAGGAAAACCGATAAAATGATGAAAGCTGATCAAAGGAGGACATTTCGTAAAAATGAATTAAGAATTTTGAAGATGAATAAGTTTTCAAAATCTTGAAATATACCTAGAAAAAATATCTTCACCGATATTATGCAAAGTGGTCCTTCTGATCAAAAAGCTTTATGCAAATAACTGAATCATTTTTGTCTGATATATAAACTGGCACAGCGCCTTGTGTTGCCGTAGTGTAGTTCCAGACAACGTGCTGAGAAAGAGGTATGTACTTGCAAAGCTCATCTTCTATATTATGATTTCCAATATTTCTCTTACTATTAAATATAAAAAAAAAACATTAAAATAATAAATAATAGCCCACCGGTATCAGGAACAGGGTCCAAGTTAGTGATCAAGGCTCCTAAGAGAGGAACCTCGAACGACACACGGTTTCTGGATCAAGCCCTAATTATTTTATTTGAAGGTCCTTCCTCGTATCAGGAACTTTTTTTAGTCCCAGTGCTGTAGTGCTACTCTGTAACCATCTCAGGTGAAAACATAATGTGAAGCGAGCGTGGAGTGAGCTGTCAGTGCCACTGATGCTAGGGATTGACCAAACGGGATGACACTGACAGCTCACTCCAAGCAACTCTCCATGGTGAGATTTTTACAGAATCGACATCCAGGGCTATAGTCTCCACGGTGGAGCATACGGTGGAGGTATGCCCAGCTTGGGCGGAGCACCGCAGTGTCCTCGCGGAGGCGATTGGCGGCGGCGATCTCTCGCGTCCGGCCCTGGTCCAGGCTATGGTACGGAGCGAGAGGGAATGGAAAGCCGTCACCTCCTTCTGCGAAGCAGTAATGCTCGCGAAGGAGGAGGCGGAGCGGGTGAGGGAGAGAGCATTGCGCCCTCACGCCCCCACCAGCCGCCGCAGGAGACGCCCTGGGCGTCGGGAGTCGCCTGCAGATTCCCGGCCACCGTAGGCGCGGGCTTGCGGATGGCGAGCAATGGGTAGCTCGCCGTCCGGTAAGGACCAGGCCCGGGTCGACGGCGCGCTGTGTTCCACGCGCGCCTCAAAGAGATGTCAGCACAAAGTGACGGGGTCCGATAGGGCCGACGCCTCAGGGTCGCGGGTTATTCCACAGAGAAAACCGTGGCCCTGGCACAGGCAACTGAAGGAACACGGGTGGGTTTTAGTCAGTAAAAGTCTGACACGCCCTCCCGCTCCACCCAGAGCGGGAGAAGTCATTTGATGATTTCCCACCCAAAAAAAAAAAAAAAAGGGCTATAGTCTCCCCCATAGCCATCCGTGAGTGTTGCCTTCTCTGACCAATGTCCTAACGTTTAAACGCCCTATGTATGCTTAACCTGTGGTCAAATCTAAGCCAGTCAATATGTTGGAAAATATACCTTTTAAATTAATATTTTGTGTCTGTACATACTACACGAATATTTTTAGAAGAAGAACTTACGTATTTATTTCCTTACTAAATAATGAAAAAAGCATTTCTTATTTTTTTATGATTTATTTAAACAGTTTTCCAAACATGATAGTACACGTGTAAAGAAATCCAAGGTAGACGTGGACGCTACGGACCGCTACTACGCTGCTACGGCGTAGTTCGTAGCGCTACGATTAGGCTCCCAAAACGCATGCTCTGCTACGTTCGCGTACTCTTCCCGTCCGGTGACGCGGGCGATCGCGTTAAGGCGGTGCGCGGTGTTCCGCGTTCGAAAATGTGTTCGAAAAAGCTTTATTTTGCGAAGGAATTTTTCAACGCCATTTTTGATGTTGTTAACTTTCTAAATACATAAACTAATTAACAAAATTTTGTATTTTGACATTTTTAAATGTGCATTGTTAAAATAAAGTTATCTTGTGTGCGATGATGATTGATTAATTTTCATTTTATAAGCTGAGTTAATTGGTAGAATTTAAAAAGAAATACTTCTTTAAAAACATACTCCTACGTCCCAACGTTTTCAGTGTTTTTAATACATGTACCTAGTAATATTGTTTCTTTTCAGAAGACATGGCTCACGTTTTAAAGATTAGTTTCTTGGTGGTGGCAGCATGCCTAGCTCTATGTAAGTACCATTATGTTTTATGTCTAAGTTTTCGGTTTAAGTGCAGTGATACAAGTCGTGCGAATTCGATTTTCCGCTCTGACCAAATTTGAAGTGTATTTACCTGACCCTACAGTTTTATAAGAGCCGCATCTAACCGGGTTTGTGTGAGTAACATGTGCGTTTTACGATTTATAAAAAAAAAAACGACTTGCGAGACATCGTTTTAATAACTTAGGGTAGATTTCACCAATGAAACTTTAACTAGGTTTAAGGCCTGTCAGTGTCATTTAATTGCAATGGAACGCTTTTTAGATGTGCTGATCGAGTTCAGTTTCATTGGTGAAATCCACCCGTATAAGACAAATGGATCACGAAAGTTGGGCTAGAAGTCATGAAGAACTAAGTCGTGCCATAATCTCTTCATTTGTTGAAGTCGGTTAAACATACATTTCTAACCCTAGTTATCAAAATGTATTTTTTTTTATCATTTCCTCAGGCGCATCCCATCCCGTAGAGAAGGCAGAGGCCACCAACCTGCCAGTGTTGAAGGACCAGCCTGCCGAAGTGCTGTTCAAGGCTGATAACTACTCCACAGTTCTCCTAGAGTGTGCCACTGAAGGTCGGGAGAAAGATGTCAAGTAAGTGTACAGGCACGCATTAAAACTGACTTCATTGAGGTAGATTAACTCTTCTCTGCACGCCTCTATGGGAGATCGTGCGGTCGTGAGATCGTCCGCACTTGGTGATGGGGACCGCTAGGCATTGGGGGCTGATACCAGTCGGGGGTGCGGCGAACGTACAAGAGTCTCCCGAGCCCCCAACTTATGGTAGTGGAAGGAACTGTCTGTGGAAGGTGTCCAACTTAACCCCCTCCCAGATGGCCCTTCGTCTGTCTAATCAGCCTATTATGTTCGCACTGCTAGGACACAGGCCTCCACTCTGTGAAAGGAAGTGAGCCGTAATCACCCACGCGGGCCCTGCGCGGGTTGGTAGATGTCACATGTCTTATGGTTCTAAGACATGCCGGTTTCCTCACGATGTTTTCCTTCACCGTTTTGGGAGCAGTGGTTCTGCCTACAACTCGTAAGTCGCGGCTGTTACCGCTGGTTACCACCACAGTTACCACCACTGCAACTGCTCTCCCTTCTTTTGAGAAGAACGGAAACCCTTTCTATAAGGATACACAAAGTTTTTTTCGTTAGATAGTTTCTATCTTCGGGCGGACAAAGTACGTATGTAAGCTAAGCTATCGCAAGCGCGTTTAGTAATTCGGTACCTTAATATTCCTCAGTTTTCTCGATATTTGTCATAGATTTTTTGTCGCTAACCCTTGAGTGACGTCACATCGTCAGCGACAAACTGTGAGCGAACGGGTAGTAGCAGTAGACGGCTGGACCCGTATTTAAGTTTCAGTAAGTAAAATAACCGGGAGTCTTCAATTCACGCCAGGCTAGCAGCAATTGTGTCGCTCCTACGTCACACTTAGTTACCTAGGCACCTACTCGTATAAAAACAATAGCAAACTATTGAAATGTGTACTAACCCACGATTCTGTATGAACCTTCGGGTAATGCTGGCGTGATGTTATATGAAAGGAAAAACAGGTTCAATACAAAACAATAACAATCTTATTGTTTCCTTTTAGAAATGTTAACTACTCAGCCTTAGGTTATTTACCGAACGTAGACAAATGAATCATTTTTGAGGAAACTGTAATAGTTATCCTTAAAAAAACTTACGTGAGAAACCACAATAAGTAAAATCGACATTATTAATCAACCTGTTTCCACTGCTGGGACTCAGGCCTTCTTTCTGTGAGAGGGAGTGGGCCGTAATCCATCGCGCGGGCCCAGTGCGGGTTCGTAGATGTCACATGTCTTCGAAATTTTGGTTGTCTGTTTACACACGTTTTTTTTTTCTTCACCGTTTTAAGAGCAGTGGTGATGAAATAATTGACACAAAGTAAAGCGCTCGACTGGATTCGAAACAACGACCTACATACTCGTACAACTCGTAAGTCGCGGCCATCGTTGGCCGCCACTGTTCTCGATAATGTTGCTCTCATAATAAAATGTTTAGTAGTTATTGAGAAAAACCTATTACTTAATTTATTTTAATTTTTATTGATTCATCGCAAACTATTTAAAATCAATTTCGTTTTAAAAGAAATATAATAAAATTATAATTTGACCCATCGATTTAGATCTCTGGTGTGACCGCGTTCTTCTTCAAAACTCCGCAATGGATTTTCATGCAGGTTGCACCATCTTCTAGAGAATTTATTCCGGTAGGACTATGTGTGATATACGTTAATGTAAAACTACCATTTAATAAAGGAATTTCGCTGTTTTGGCCAAAAAAAGAACAAAAACCAGGAAGAATGCCAAGCAAAAACGAAGGAATAGCGCAGACATGAAATATGGTGGTTTTTTTGTATATTGCGGTGTCTTACGACTTGCACGGGAAAGAAGTCGCGGGCAGGAGATTGTAGTAATACAAATATTCCAACAATTCGCACTAAGCGCTTCCAAACATCCTTCATAATGCGCACGGCAATAGAGTGGAACTCACTACCTGCGTCCGTGTTCCCGAACGCAATCAACCCGAAACTCTTCAAAGTGAGAGTGAACAGGCTTCTTCTGGGTAAGCTCACTCCATCGTAGACTTTTTCGCTGTCACCTCTGACCTAGACTACAGTCAAGAGCAAACGCATATCAAATTAAAAAAATATTGATTGCCTCGCTGGAAAAGAGGTCGTAAGTGGATGCTCAACGTGAGGAACTAGGTTTGAAGTCTGGATTTGCACTACGTTGATGACAATAAGCTCGCCCCATTTACATAGTACTTAATTTACATAAAACTTAAAAGTATCCTTTACCGGCCTTTAAACGCCTTTGATTACCTCTGCAAACAATACTGGCGTGATACTGTGTGTTACAAAGTAAGGTTTCATTGCTTTTTCCATTCTTCCAGATACTCCTGGCACAAGAACGGACAGCCTTTCGACTGGGAGAATGCCGGGCACATCGCCCAGCGTCCTGGAGAGGGTAGCATCATGTTCTTCAACCCACAGCCACAGGACGAGGGCAAATACCAGTGCTTTGTGGAAACCCCTGCAGGAACTGCCAGCACTCGCCAAATAAGTCTGAAAAAGGCCTTCATCAACGTCCCAGAAGTGAAAACCCAGGAGCATACTCCCGTAGAAGGAAGACCTTTCAAACTGGACTGTCCTATCCCAGAATCCTACCCCAAACCTCAGATCGTTTGGAAGACTCAACTCCTTTCTGATCCTACCATCATCGAGCCTTTCCTTAGCCGTAGAATCACTTTGTCTCCTGAGGGTACCCTCTGGTTCTCGAATGTGACTGAATCTGACGTCAGTCCGAGCTTCAAATATGTCTGCTTCGCCCAAACTCCTGCCGTTGGTGAAGATGTGGTATTAGCTGAACATTTCTTGAAGGCTCTGGTTCAGGATAAGAACCCAAATAACGGAGAACTGGTGCCCCAGTACGTTAGTAACGATATGATGGCGAAGGCTGGTGATGTTACCATGATCTACTGTATTTATGGTGGAACGTAAGTATTTTTTTGGGTTTTTTTTTTATTACTTGTATTACCCCACTTTTGGCTGTGTCTTAACATCATCTGCCTAGCCTTTGAACTTTGTTTGAGGTCGGATTCCAGTTTAATCAGATGAGTCTGAGTCCACATATTAGTAATCTGTGATCTGAATACTAGAGCTTGTTTAACATGGTGCGACTGTTCATATGTCCTATAAAAGCTCGTTGGTATTGTGGTTGCAACGGCGACCGGTTGGGTTCGATCACCGCTGGTCAAGGAGTGTTTTTGGCTAAATAATACAAACTATTAAATGCAAAGTCTTGATATTACTATTATAAGTTAGTTTTCGACTCCCGAGTTTAACATTGCTATTATAATATTTAAAACAATAATAATTACAACTATGTAAGTCATAATAGTAGCTAACTGTAATAAATTTGAAATTAACTTATCAAAAGGAGTATCACGAGTCATCTAGCCTTTGCGTGGGGCAGCACCGGGATATTGGAGATTATAAAGAAAGGACACCTTGTAATTTTACGTGGAACACTACATAGGTATTTCTTCTACGTACAGCTAAAATTAAGTACAATATTGTTTTATAATCTTGCGGAAACAAAACTGAGTCAGTAGGTACTAAATTTAACGACTATTTTATACCTTTCCAAGTACGTATAACAGTAAAAGTGTTATGTCATTATTTATGTTGGCATCGACATAATTACTTCAAGCATTCAGTATTTATTATTATTGCTCCGGTTTTTCACGAATGTATGTCTAATAGTGATATTTAGTTGTCTGTCAATTTTGAATGATGTCAAAATTTATAGATAAAACCAAAAAATGTTTGAGTCTCGATCACTCTAGGGGCAGTCTATTTATGCATTCAACATAGCGATTCCCGATACTCAAAAATCATAGTGAAGGAAGTAATTATAGTGACAGTATTTTGTTAGTTTGAAAATAAAAGCTCCCAAGCCAGCCAAATACCTTCCCGATTGTTTACTCTCATTCAAAATAGATCCAACCACAACCACAAAAACATTTAAGTATAACAATCATCATTTCACTTCCACAGGCCCCTAGGTTACCCGGCATGGTTCAAGGACGGCAAGGCTGCTGATGGCAAACCAGGAGACAGGGTTACGGCCTACAACCGCACCAGTGGCAAGAGACTGCTCATCAAGGAGACGCTGCCGGAAGACCAGGGCGAGTACAAATGCGTAGTCGACAATGAAGTTGGACAGAAGCAGTCACATACCATGAGGCTGACTGTAGTCAGTGAGTATCTAACATTTACAACTGCGATTTTAGGAACTAAAATATATTCATATTCTTAACATTATTTGCATTCCATAACGTTATAGGTTGTCACAATGGCGTTAAGCAAAGGAATTATTAGGGGCCCTGTACAGTAGAGCATCACTAGGGCCTATAAGGGCACTCCCACGCACTTATTTTAAAACTTAATATTTAAACAAAGAAATAAAAATATTTATTTTCACGCAGGTCGTAAAGCACAAAATACAAATGATAAAAATAAAAATCAAATAACAACAACAATAATGTGTGCCTCACGGCTGCGCCAAAAAGGTTCATTTCTGCAATAAATAAGACAAGTGCTATCTGACGCTGGTTTTCTAATAAACAGACGCTCACGAGTGTGTTCTACAACAAAAAATGTTACTGATATTTCTGCTTATATGTGTCAGTTTCCCTCATACTAATATTTTGTTTACTTTTACAGGTGCTCCGAAACTCTCCAAGAAATCAGAAAAGCAAGTCAGCGTGAAAGAAGGCCAAGATGTCTCGATCCCATGCCAAGTTACAGGCCTGCCTAAGCCCAAAGTTTCTTGGACATACAACTCTAAGGCCCTTGGTGACAGAGCCACATACAAAGATGGCGTATTGACTATCAAGAACGCGAAAAAAGGAGACACAGGATACTATGGCTGCAAAGCTGAGAACGAACATGGCGATTTGTACGCAGAGACTCTAGTCCACGTTGCTTAGGCTGACAAAACATTAATTTATGTAGTTCTAAGATTTTATTATACAGTAATTAATTAAATTAAAATAAACTATTTCCAAATAAACTTGGGTTTTCTTTTCCATTCATTTTTGCTCAAATATTGAACCAATTACGTACATATTTTTGATTAAATAAAAGTCAAAAAAAGAAAGTTACGTAACAAGTTATTCTACTATTCCATGGAAAGATGCTTCTTAGTAGACATTTAAATCCTACGACGACAACATAATTATGACAATGACATTGACGTTAATTATATTTGACATTGTAATGACAACGCGTATAACCTCAAAATTTGTTCAGAAAATTCAAAACAAAGGCGAAATATAATCAAAAACATGTTTTTCTTTTATATAATAAGTATTTTATCACTAGCCGTTCAGGCTACATTCGTCACACTGGCCATCGGTAAGCCATACATACATTTTTAAGTAAAAACTCATTAAATTACTGTTTTCGAAAAAATGCAAATTTATGTGATAAAAGGCTAGCCTAGGGACTTAATAGTATGTCTTTCCTGTAGCTTAAATGTATAAGCGATGACACATGCACTCGTTAATAGTCTAAATGTTAAAACAAATTAACAAATCACTGCTATAAGTTACAATATCCTATATGGAAAAATTGCATTTTTAATTTCGCCATATCATTCCTTATTAATTATATGACCAATACTAAATATAACAAATTTATCTTGCAGCATAAAATTAAAGTAATAACTGCCAGTGCATTCTCTTAGAGACATTACCTGCAGCAGACAGGCAACTCTGGCAAGAAACCAGAAAAATAATTGGCAGTACGACATTAAATACCTGTTGTTTATTAAATAATTCCGATCAAAATAGAACTATTTCTGACATTGATGAATCAGAACTACTTTGTTAATCTATGAATTAGACAGAAAAACAGACATTATAAAATGTGGAGACAACAATACAACAATAATTGAAAACAATGGCAAGAATAATGAGAGTATTTTGGAACAATGAAATAAACCTAACATCAAGTTTTTTTTTTTTTTTTTTAAATAACTAAATAGCAGTGATAGGCTGAGTTTTGCTAATATTTGACTAGCTATATTGACAAAACTATTGGATATATTTGATTAAATTTAATACATAATTATAATATCTACTGAATAAATTATTGTCGTCCCAACATTGTATAATAGACGGATAACATGTAGGTAGTGCAAGGAATATTAAATATAGCCAAATGCAATAAAAGATCCTACAATGACACTAAGCGTTCATCTGGTTGACCTGTGTCACACATTTTGTCTTTTTTGCTTTAATTAATTTAAAAATAAAAGTAAAAATGGTGATTTAAATAATGTGATATCCTTTCAGCTGCTGGTTTATATTATTTAGCAGAATTAGTAGAAGAATACACAGTTATGGCCAAATATATTATCACATGGACTGTTATTGTAAGTATAATATTATTATATAGTATTACTAACTGTTGTCTCGTTGGTCTAGTGGTTGCATGAGCTACTGCTGAGCATGAGGTCCTGGATTCGATTCCCAGATCGTGCAATGTGTTATTGGGTTTTTATATCTGGAATTTCTCAGTAGCAGCACGGAGTCTGGATTTGTGCCCGGTTGATGGCAATAGGTTTACCCCCTATTCCATGGGACTTAAGCATAACTGGCGAAATGTGGGTGTACTATAGGTACACCTCTACCCAACCCTTCGGGGAAACAAGGCGTGATGTTATGTTATGTTAACTGTTGCCCGTGACTTCGTCTGCAATCCAGGATAAAAAGTAGCCTATCTCTTTCTCCAGGTCATGGTCAACCCATGTGCCCTAAATCTGTTAAGTCTTTTTAGTTTGAAATTGTAACAAACAAATTAACTTACTTTCACATTTATTATATTATGTTTAATAAAAGACAAGGGGCTTGATCTCAAGAAATAACATCGTCCAAAAAAAAATACAAAATCCAAAACCAACCTATCGAAAATTAGAGTAAAATTTTCATTCAAAACTTTTTGCCCTTCTATGACCAATCTCCCGTGAAAGCATCTAAGGAACAATGGAAAGCTATGAGGGAGAACTTGTAGGACAGTACTAGTTGAATAAGAAAATTAATTAAGTTAGTTCAGTGCCTGTTCTGTGATCTTTAACACTGCCATCGTGTGCCACATACTTTCAACGAAATTAACTAGGTGGCGCTGTCTTTCTCTCAAACTTTGTTGACATCAAGTTTAAAAATGAATTGCTGCCAAGGCGAACCGACTGCAGCTAGTGATAACATCCTTCTGTGCGGTGCTTGTCAAGGAAAGTATCACTATGAGTGTCTCAATGTCACGCATGGCCAGTATGCTGCCCTAAGTGCTGAATTTAAGGCTTCATGGAAGTGCCCGTCGTGCAGCAACGTAACTAGGCGTCTTAGGTCGAATGTTCATACGCCTGTACGCAGCTACACGGAACCTGCGATCGTGGATATCTCCATGGACATGAGTTGTGACACCTTAGACGAATCCGGTTCTCCTCGTACATACAATGTTCCCAGCCAAGCAACGGTTATACCTGTTCAATCTGCAGCTCAGACTTTGAAAGATTCTCAAGTGATTTGAACAAAACCCTCAGCAACTGGCGGAGTGAGATGAGTAAAGACCTGACTCAAATATGCGATGATATCAAATCTACTATGGGTAATATTCAGAAGGAAATCGATTCGGTGCGTACCGAGCAGTCACGTTTGAAGCAGAATGTGCAGGACCTGCGCAATGATGTTGCAAGCCTTCAAGCAACTACTCAAGATTTGACGCAACGTTACGACATACTTGAGAAACGTACCAGCGAACTGAATGGCACCAAGGCTTCGGATGTGGAGCTGATCAATGCTCTTGAGACCAAAATTGACACTTTGGAACAACAAGCTCGTCAATGCAATGTTGAAATAAGTAACTTGCCCGAAAGGCGCAACGAAAACCTGCCGGCGCTAATTGAAGCAATTGGTCCTGCACTTAACTCCCCAGTGACACAGCAGAACATCGTCGCTGTTCATAGAGTGCCACATGCACACCAACAGAGTACTAGACCAAAAAATTTCATCCTCAGATTCACGTCGTGTATACACAGGGATAACCTACTTATTGCCTTCCGTAAGACGTCATCTCTCAAGACAGAACAAATTGGCATAACTGGAACGTCATCTTCTGTTTACCTTAACGAACATTTAACCCTGAAAAAGCAACAGTTATTTCGTAAAGCCTGGAATGCTGCCAAAATTCATCACTACAAATATGTGTGGATTAGAAATGCCACAATACTTATCCGAGAGCGTGAAGGTGAACCTTCGTTTGCTATACGCGGAGAAAGAGATCTCGATAAAATTCGAGCCAAATCTGTCGATTAGGTGTCTAAATCATTTGAGTATCAATATTGTCTATAGTTTTAACTTTTATGTTTTTTACACAATTGTGCATGCCATTAAACATAATACTATTCTAATCAATCTAAATCTACTTACTATAAAATTTAAGTCAATTCTAGATACAATTTTCATGAAATCAAAACCACTAGCTTTTAAATGTAATCCAAAATTATACACAACTTTAAATTTTAGTCGACCTTATATTATACTATGTAACTCTAAATTATTTACAAGTTTTAATGTTATCTTAATAATTTATTTCACCAGCTTTTTATGTACCATTACAATTCATTGGATTCCACAAAGTATCAAGTTTTATACAAAAAACGCGAGATATATATAAATTTGTTGCAATATACTCAAAAAATGGATAGCACAGATAATTTGTTAGTTTACTACCAGAACTGTAGGGGAATTAGAACTAAGCTACACTCGTTGCTTGTGAATATCTTGGCATCCTCGTATGACATCATAATACTGACTGAGACTTGGCTGATACCAGAAATAGCGAATAGCGAGTTTATTGACCCTCGTTACGTTGTATTCCGCTGTGACCGGGATCGTGAATGTACAGGGAAGAGAGATGGGGGTGGGGTGCTCATCGCAATACTGCGGGAACTTTAATCGGCCTCACTTGATATTCTTAATTACCCACACTGTAAGCCCTCGGCGTATGTTGAGCACCTAATGGTTGCTCTGCCTACCGATAAACATAAGATACATGTCATCAGCGCAGTGTACATCCCGCCGGGGACTGGCACCGATGTCTATACGTCTCATTTTGACTTTTTACGGGACACCTTAAATGCACCTAACGTCATGAATCATTACATAGTCGGTGATTATAATCTTCCTAATGTCACGTGGAGCACGATAACGACGGGGCATGAGGCCTGTGTGGCATGTGTTTGTAGACACCCTTTATGCTCGGAACTGAAGCATCTCATGGCCTCCTTAGATGCTTACCAATATAACAGCGTGCCTAATAGTGGAGGAAAGACCTTGGATTTGTTTATCTCGAACACTCGCCGTTCGATGGGCAACCTGAAAGATCCGTTATTACCAGTCGACCCCTATCACCCCCCTTTTGTTATAACCGCACCTGTTAGCCTATCCACAAAAATGATGAAGAGAAAACCGATAAATAAATATAGTTTCCGCAAAGCTAACTACGATCTCATCAATAAACACATGGACGAGGTCAATTGGTCCGCGCTTTTCGACAATCTATCATCGGAGGAGGCTGTGGAGGCTTTCCATAGTATGTTGAGTGACATAATTAGCCCACTAGTCCCCCTTGCAAGAACTAGATCACTTGACTTCCCAATCTGGTTTACGCCACAATTAGTTAAAATATTTAAAAAGAAGCAACGTCTTTGGATCAAGTGGAAAAAATACAACAACGTCAAGGACTATAACAACTTCTCCGAATGTAGGTCTATCTTCAAACATATGTGTAAAACCTGCTATTCCAATTATATTAACTCGGTAGAAGATAATCTCTCTAGTAACATAAAGCATTTCTGGTCCTACATTTCTAACCGTAAAAGTAAGACAGGCATCCCGTCCAAGATGCAGTACCAGAATGTCAAGTTAAGTGATCCTGATGTTGTCTGCAATATGTTCTCGGACTTTTTCTTGTCTGTATTTGAGCCCGTATCACCCACACTCACCACGTGGGCACAGCCGCAGCAGTGCGCAGAGAATGGTAGCTTAATAAGTAATTTGCATATCGATAAATCAAGAATACTCATCGAGTTGAAACGGTTGGACTCCTCTAAGGGGGCAGGACCTGACGGTCTTCCGGCGGCCTTTTTTAGGGCTACGGCTGATAATATTTGTGAGCCGATCTATATCCTTTTTAATAGATGTCTGCAGGAAGGTGTCTTTCCGGTGGTGTGGAAGCGAGCAAACATTACCCCAGTGCACAAGGGTGGCTCAAAGCATGACGTCGAACAATATAGACCTATCTCGATTCTGCCGACCTTGTCAAAGCTTTTTGAAAGACTGGTTCACAACGAGATTTACCCTCTTCTACATAATATTATCATTCCTGAACAGCATGGTTTTGATAAGCGCCGATCTACGACATCTAATCTGTTACTATTTGCTAATTACCTTTTCGAAGGTATTGATAGGCGTTTGCAAGTAGATGCGGTCTACACTGATTTCAAAAAAGCCTTTGACAAGGTCGATCATGAAATTCTCCTTAGTAAAATTGCTTACAATGGAATACGCGGAAATTTATTGCGTTGGTTTGTATCGTACCTCGAAAACCGGTCACAAAGGATTGTAGTTAATGGTCATCAGTCTGTCTCTGTTAGTATTACTTCCGGAGTTCCACAAGGCTCTATTCTGGGACCGCTATTATTCATTATTTATATCAACGATATCAAAACATGCTTTAAAAATTCAAAATTCTTGATGTACGCTGATGACTTGAAGGCGTTTCATACGATACGTACTATGGACGACTGCCAATCTTTTCAGGAGGACCTGGACAGACTAACTGCCTACTGTATTGACAATAAGCTACATCTTAGTGTCCCGAAGTGTAACTATATACACTTTACTAATAACAATTTCATCTTCAATTTCAATTACAGCCTTAACTGTATCACCTTAAATAATATTTCTATAGTGAAGGATCTTGGGGTTCTCTTTGATGGCAAACTGTCCTTGAACCAACATATCGAAGCCATAGTCAATAGTGCTTTTAAAATGTATGGATTTGTGATGAGATCTTCAACAGACTTCAAGCGCACCTCAACCTATCTCTATCTGTATAAGACGCTCGTTCGCTCCCAGTTAGAATATGCGGCCCCTATTTGGAATCCCTTCTACCAAAAGTACGTAGTTAGAATAGAAAGGGTCCAGCGAAAGTACCTCCGTGCTATGTGCTTCAGATGTTGTGGGACTAAGACTTATCTATCATACTCCCAACTTCTTGATAAATACAAGCTTATCAGCTTGGAGAACCGGCGCAAATACCTGGAGGCCAACATGCTTCACGATATTGTTCACAGTCATCTCGATGCCATTGATTTGACGAGTAAGCTGTGTTATTCTGTCCCTCGAACAGTTCGTGTGCGTCAGGTTCGTGTTCGTACTCTGTTCGCGCTTAATTCTTGTCGCACTAACTCTGGCTCAATTCTTAATTCTTCTGGCTAATTTCAATGATACTGATATATTTGCATGTTCGAAAAATAAATTTAAATCTAATATTATAATGAAATAATCTTTATTGTAATCTTATTACTATGTTTTATGAATTGCATAATTTAAGTAATTGAAATTGTTTTTTTATCTGTTTTGGTTTTGTTACTATAGCTAGCTTTATAGTATATTACTTATTGTTTTAAATATTTGTTAATTTTGGTAATGCTCGTCTAGTGGCAACCACTGATCTTTAAATATGATTTTTTTGCGGATAATGTAGTGGACTGCAACATTGCTCCTTAATAAGTTTGTTAACTATTGTATTATGTATATGTTGTAGTTGTTTATTATCCATTAATAAAAAAATAAAAAAGTGATGACTAGGAAATAAGCAATATCTAAGGTTTTCTATTCTGACATATTCCAAATCGAATAACTGTTGATGTAAAAAATTGAAATCACCGAAAATAACGAATTAATGCAATAAAACCAAACTCACGAATGAACATGAAACGGAATGATTGAACGAACTGTCAAATTTACTGTAGGCTGTAAGGACCTAGCTATGGTCACGCCATCTACAATTAGCTTTGACCGACCTTCCCCATATTGTAGGGTGGTACGGAACCCTTCATGTTCCGAGTCCGACTCGCACTTGGCCGGTTTTTGTATGCACTTGCTTCTGTGAAAAATAAAACCAATTTTTCTTTCTTTAATTTTTTTTTCCAGATCACAGCCTGTATCCACATAGGCCTTCAAATCTTCGAAGACATACCATTACACCTGAATGCCTTAGGCCTCCTACAGCAAGCGCTACATGCTCTACTGCTCCGAGACTTCCCAGTGGTCAGGGTCACCAGCATTACCTTTGTAACGGCCATCCTGACTTTCGTACTGCATCATTACTTGGCTTTCAAGTTCTTTGGAAGCGTGTTTTATAATTTTTCGGAGGTGTGTTGGTATTTATTATTTAAAAATTTCGTTTTCAGTATAAGCTGACTTCTCATAGTTTTCATTGTTCAAAAACCCTAATTAATGCGAGCTTAATTATACTCGGTATGAGTATTTACTCGTAAAGTTTGATCGATTTGTCGTTTTTTGTCGTGACTACACTGTTACTTTTATGTTAACTGATCTGGCGCAATCATTTTTTTTACAAGGAGATTTTGAATGTATTTACAACACTTAAAAACAATTAAGTACGTGCAATGAGATGATAGGATATCGCACATTAATAATGTGCTTTTAAATGTAGTTTATTACTCTTAATTAATAAGTCGCCTCGTTGGTCTAGTGGTCGCAATCGCTACTGCTGAGCATGAGGTCCTGGGTTCGATTCCCAGGTCGGGTAAAGTGTTATTGGGTTTTTCTATCTGGAATTTCTCAATAGCAGGCCGGGGTCTGGATTTGTGCCCGGTTGATGGCAATAGGCTCGCCCTCTATTACATGGGACTTAAACATAACTGGCGAAATGTAGGTGTACAGGTACACCTCTGCCCAACCCTTCGGGGAAACAAGGCGTGATGTTATGTTATGTTATTAATTAGTTATTAGCCTCTGAACAACGCACTACCGCAAGGTTTTGCTCGGAAGAGCGCCTTTATGAACTTCGTTCCAATAAAAAAAAAACGGTTTAATATTTATATTGCAGGTGCTAGCATACTTCACGCTTTGCCTATGGGTGGTGCCCTTCGCGCTCTTCGTGTCTCTATCGGCGAACGACTACGTTTTGCCCACAACTGGGGAAAAACAGCCGCTGTTGTTAGGTAAGATTGCTTTAATACGTTATTTTAGCCATAAAGATAGCATTCCCAAGTTGGGTGAACCTGTCTCCCACAGACCAGGAAAGTATAGAACAACATGGAGAAGGGTTATACCACAGATATTATAATACTACGTACAGATTCCCAATCCCATACAAAGAATTGACACCTCCCTAATTCTGGCTATTGAGCTGGCAATTTTCCGTCATCAAAATGTTCAACAGATGGCAGCATCAGCGGTTCACTAATTGCCAGAGACTAGTTTTACAACGCCATCTACAGACTTTTATCATTATATGGGTCCGAATTGAAGTTAAAAGCTTCATTTATGTTTTTTTGTTGAAAAACTAGTGTGAATAAATAAATCAGCTTTTAACAAGGAAGTCTTGATTTTAACTAATCTTACTTTAGCCAAAATTCTGCCGTTTATCGCTTTTTTAATGATTGTTAATTTCATAATGGTTACCTATGCTGCCATCTATGATTTTTTTTGAAGACTAATTATAAAATGTTTTATTTGAGACCCCATGGTTATACTCAGCAGTGGTGTGATGCTGATGTTGCATATGATTTTGATGTTGATCAGTCAACCCAGCTACGCCACTACCAAAGCGCTAACTGCTCATAGTTTTTATTACGGCATTAGATATTATATAAAGGGTGCAAAAAGCGTTTTAACGATAACAAAATCAACGCTACCCGTGTAACCAAGAAAAGTTTAGTAAAAATGAGTGCAGGGAAACATCGCAGCCTCGAGGTACACTTTCCTGCAAATTTATCACAACGCACGTAACACTTTTTATTTTTTTACTTCTTTTATTTTTAATTTTTACTTGTAGTATCATAATTAGCCTCGTTGGTCTAGTGGTCGCAAGAGCGACTGCTGAGCATGAGGTCCTGGGTTCGATTCCCAGGTCGGGCAACGTGTTATTGGGTTTTTCTATCTAGAATTGCTGAGTAGCATCCCGGAGTCTGGATTTGTGCCCGGTTGATGGCAATAGGCTCGCCCCGTATTACATGGGACTTAAGCATAACTGGCGTAATGTGGGTGTACTATAGGTACACCTCTGCCTAACCCTTCTGGGACTACAGGCGTGATGTTATGTTATGTTATGTATCATAATTATGTGCGGATGTGTTCCTTTTAGTCTGTGCTAGAAGAAAATGTATTTTCTTTTCCAACTAGCCAGTGCCAAGGGCATACGTTGCATTGCATTTTTTTTGTTAGGAACCTTCTCCGGCGTACAAGACAACTTACTTTCATCCTAATCGGTCGAGTCATTTTCGAGTTTTCGCGAGACTAAAACGCGTCTATTTATTTTTATACACTTTAAGACGGTCATGAAAATGATGGCAGCGGGAGTTGACTTTACAGTGTTGAAAACGCTCTACGAGAAAACACACTAACTTACATACACAGGATGAAATTGAAAACTTTCGCCAACGGGTTTCCGTAACTTTTACGAAAATTGTCATTTAACAAATCGAAATTCTTGAAAACAAAAATGTAATTAACGTCTTAGATAGTACAAACTAAGTTATTGCATTTAAGTAGACCAGAAAAAACATACAAATAAGAAAAAAAAATATATCAATTTTAACGTGCGCTCAAAGAGCAATCCATGAATCGCATTGGAAGTGCCCGCGAAATCCTATTGAATGCTTTTTTTTAACTCAAAATTTATTTGTTTCTAAATTATGCAAACAATATTATAAAAACAGTAAAAGCTTAAAAAATTGCCAAAGTTTACCCGTTTTAATATAAGTGTTAGATAAGAACAGCACTATCGAAGAAATGATGTCACGACTATGGCCATACATTGTCCGTACCGCGCGACAAGAACGGGAATAATCCCCTACAAAAACTTTTAAAGCGTGTAGCTTCTTCACATTTACATCGATTTAACAGATTTTTTCTATTCTACGCCTTCTTTGAAATTACATTATATTTTAGAACATTTTTAACATTACTCATCATCGCTATTTCATAAAATATCAATAAATAGTAAATAAATATTATATGAACTAAGAGGGTTGTATTGAAGATTTTAATGATTATAACTTTGTGATCCTAACCAGTACCTATGTAGTACTGGTTACGATCGCGAATCATATTTTGTTCAACATACAACCCGACACTGCACTGCAAATTGCAAAAAAAAAAAAAATTCGCGGACAACCTCGCGCTTCTCCCTTTTTTTCCGGGCTCGAAATTCCTCATGGAGGTCCCCATAAACTTAACTAAATCAACAGCCCGTATGGTATAGACAAGTCACTTATTACATTTATTTCTTGTTTGTTTGCTTTCAGGTGACAGCAACGTCTTAACAGACTACCTATCTAGAAAATCAAAGAGGTATAGCCTCCTCTCATTCTTCAGTTTCGCTAAGGAGTCCATTCTACCGCAGCGGAGTAAGAAGGCCTTCTGAGGATATCACGTAATTAATAAAGTCTTAATTAATGCAGTACACCAGTGCCACGAACATTTATTATAGCTTTAAAGAAGTGTCGTGGGAGGTTGACAAATAGAGGAGAAGAGATGGCGCCACTGTCGCTCGTTTGTCGATGCGTCATAGATAGACTAGAATTCAAACCCGCAATTCGGGTTGAGGCTTCTTATTTTTAAATTATTTATTTGGCAATTATGAGAGGGGCTTATCTGAGTGAAATCACCTCTTTAGTAAAACAGTATATTTGGAACGTAAAACGCGACCAGCACTTTTGTACCCAGTTCAAGAGCTGTCAGTGTCAATATTCCATAACAATTTTGACACTGACAGCTCTTGAACGCGTAGATGTGCTGAACGGGTTTAGTTTTATTGGTGAAATAGACACTAACAGTGACTGGGCACTTGATATTATTTAGACTTTTCATGTTCGCAGTACTTAGCCCTTGTACTCATGGGTGGATGGATTTTATGTCGCGCACTAGATTTTCAACTATAGGTCGCCCAAAATTAAAAATCCAACAGTGCATCCCAGGGCGTCAAAAATACACTGTTAGATTTACAACTCTCGGCGCTCAGCAGTGCGTTGACAAGCCAGAGCGCGATAAAAAAAATCGCCCGCGGGTACGAGGGCTTATGGGGAGCAGAAGCCAGTCGCTTCATATTAAATACTCATATTCAGTTATCTCACTCGATTCAAAACTTACGTAAAGCTAACCAAACCAATCACAAAATAATGATCAATAAAGAAGAATGGGCATTTTGGTACATATATTGGCGATCACTAAGGCCCTTTATACATACACGTTTTTCTTGCCGATAAAAGCTACGGTTTATTCGCCCTGTGTAGGCACTGGCATCAGCGTTGTATAGATGACTTTGGAGACTTGTTGACGGACACGTTTTTTCTACGGCGCGGTATATACGCCGTGTCGTAATCAACCCGTGCCGTGTACAATTAAACAGAAGCTAATCATTAATATCATTATTATAAAGCATCATAAATAAGAGGGTGTGTATGCAAGATAAGTTTCGTTAAGAAAGTTACATAAAAGCTAAGTTATTTATTCGAACCCTTGTTCAATACAATTTTCAATATTTAACTATGAAACAATGCCTTTACCGTGCGACTTAATGAGAATAAAGGCCGAATTTGTAAAAATATATTTCTTTTAATATGCCAGTCCTATTCATATTTTGATCGCACATCAGTTTTACAACCCTGTTAATTAGATAAAAATAGTTTATTGATAATTGATAGGTAAGTAAATTATTCTTGATTTATTTATTATTTTATTTATTTATATAGCGTATAAATTACTTAAGCCTTGCTTTCTTAAGAAAGCGCTGAACGGCCACATAAAAATTTCTGCAAAATACAAAGCGTCTTTTATACCTTAAGGCGCTCTGATCCGGCAGAGACCGCTCTTACTAGTTTCGTAAATAATAAACATAAAAGTGTTATAAAATCCTGAAACCTGCAGTCGCTTTTAATGACACGATTAGATTAACTTTTCTAAAAAAAAAAAAGAGTTACCCATTTCTTTAATGTTTAATCAATTTTACAAAAGAAACTTTTTTTTTTTAAATATAAATGAAAAGGTAGTAAGCTTGTTTAGCACAATTGGCTTAGTTAATATTGAAAAAATGACTTTGTTTACCTACCAAAATGCGCGAGCGCAAGCACTCGCGAGCCCACTTCAGTAGGCTTTGTTCGAGCCGGATCATAGCGCCTTAAGGTCATATGCTGGTGAAAATGACAGATTTTCATGACGGCCACTGCTCTTCTTTAGCTTATGTCCGTTCAATGCTGGACTTGGGCGCCTTTTAAACGCAGGCTATGCTTTTAATCACTATATTTGAATACGTACACAATCATAGATAATTTACATGTATTGCCACTTAATCAACTATATACTTTAGCGTTATGTGGTTTACGATGATTTTTATTTGACCGTTTGGTAAAATAAAATGTACTGATTTTTTTGGTTGTAATGGAATTTGAACTTAGTGATGTTTGAAATTGAGTTTGTTTTCCCAAAGCTGAAAATTATCGTAGTAGAAGAGGAATCATTTATCGTCACAAATACAGAGATTTATTCATTATACTTAAAACAAGTAATAATTGGTACTTTTTTTTTATCATGTTGATCTATTATAAATTTTGTTCACTCCTAAAAGTACCAATATGTGTGTTATTAACTTTTTATCAAGTGCTACCCATACTCAAGTATTTTTTTTAATTTCTGTAACATCTAGTCAATAAAAGACAATATTGAAATGTTAATAGAATGTATAGGTAACGATAATGTGATGCACTAAGCAATATGTTCCCACTGCTGGGACTCAGGCCTCTGTGAGAAAGAGTGGGCTGTAGTCCACCACGCGCCCAGTGTGGGTCAGTGGATGCCACATGTCTTCGAATGTTTAGTTCTGGACATGTTGGTTTCCAACACTATTTTTATTTTTCATTTGCAAATAGTTGTCTTAAACTTATTTTACAATTTGTAACCCTGGAAATAAACACTGAATGAAGTTAATCAATGTATAACCATACAGTTCTGAGGTATAATGCTTGTCTTGTCTACCAGTCTTTGTTTGTAGGGAGCTTAAGTATGTATAATTAATGTAAATAACTAAATTTTCTTTGTGATAACGTAAATATAAGATAGGTTTGCCTTGAGGCTAAAAATAAGGGCACTCGCACATGACCCACTCGCGACCACCGCCAGTGGGCGCTAACTACTGATATTAGTCTCGCAGTGGGCCACCAACTGCCATGGCCCACCTGGAAATCCCTGGGAAGCCAAGTGGGCCGCTCCGTTGAGCCACAGTGCGACTGTGACGCCACGCGTACGTCTGACGAAGCGGAATGCAGCGATGCTGTCACTGCCAAACAAATATCGACCTTAAGTTAAAATAACGTTGAAAATAAACACACTAGCAAAACGGTTGTCTTTGGCGTCTCAGGTAGGAGTCATTTATTTATTATCCACTTTATTTTAAGGAACGCAGTTTTGACAGAGATTTAAATCGTTAGATTCGACAGAACGCGTCAAAAAATGGTCAACGCGTTGACATTGACATTTGAATAGTATTGTCTCGCTCAGTCATTCAAAAAGTCTTATCTTTCGTGCCAGGACGTGTCAACTCACTCTTTTCAGTGTGGACAGATTTTCGCGTGACGTAAGTACGGTGTGACCACATCAAGCGATTTCAATCTTTGAATGTTGATATTTGTTTGACGGTGACAACTGCGCTGCATTGCGCTACGTTATGTCTGCGCCGGCCCTTCAGCTATGGTTTCCTATAAGGGAGGTGTAATATGAGGTCACTTTAGCTTAAAGCATATGGAATAACACCTCCGTGCAAGGAGGTGAAGATCACTATTTTTCAGATCTGATGTGAAGCGCTTGTGAACTGTGTAGTGTGCTTAGTTATGCTAGTTGTCCTGCTTTTGTCAAAAAATGAATTTCTTTTAAACCCAAAAGTTGGCTACAAGACAATGTCATCTACTTGGATAATTGGTACAAATTCACGTTATTTGGACAAAAAAAAAATACTCTATTGCCATTAAAGATCATATTACTCGATTATTTGTACAAATAAGCCAAATGCGAGGCCCAGCATTAAATAAATACAAGTGTCACAGTATTTTTGTCACTACTAAAATCAGAGCGCCATTTTTTATTGAAAACAAAATGAATGTTTCCAAATGTATCGATAATTGTGTTTTGGTGAAGGTTTCCACTTTGATTATTGGTCAAAATAGGGGCAGGTTACTTAAAAATCTTTGCTACAGCTTCTATATCAGAGAGGACGGTGATGAGGATGTATCCATGTGACGAACACCGTAATCGCGAAAAGATCTGCCTTCCCACACATTCGGGTCGAGTAGGTATTGGAAGGTATTCTCAAAACGGTGAAGGAAAACATCGTGAGGAAACCGGCATGTCCTAGTACTTGAAAACATGTGACATCTACCAACCCGCACTGGGCCCGCGTGGTAGATTACAGCCTACTTGAAGATAGGATGCCTGTGGCAGTGGAAACATTATAGGCTGATTAATAATGACGATTTTAATTATTTTGAATTCTCACGTAATGTTATATAACTTTCCATAAGAATGAATTAACAGGTAAAATATACAGTAACAAATAATACGATTGTTTTTTTTTTTTGAGAGGCCTGTGTCCCAGCACTGGGAACATTATAGGAATAAGCTATGCTAGGTATTGAAGTTTTGTATGAGGCTGTTACAGACAGCTTACAGTGTAACTGGCTTGGGTACGTCGACTTTAGTGTAGTCACAGATAATATAATACTACGTAGTATTTGTTGCCGCATTTGACAAGTACGCCCGCGGTATCTATAGAGCGAAGCGAGACCAATCATTTATCTAAGCTTACGGGTTTAAATATGTATCTTAATTTGTGTGTAGGTGCAGCCCACTCAAAAAGCATGCGTCTTTTCGCGGACGGCTTAAAACAACCCTCTTGAAAGTGGGAAGAACAAACTACACTGGTTTGAGGAAAACCAATTATTTTTCCTTGCCTGTTGCATCGATCCATTTATTTTTAATTTTTGCTCTTTCGAGATACTGAAATAAAATGTATTTTTTCTTGTAAATTCTTTAACATTTCTTACCTAAAATTTTTTCATGATCACGATGTTAGTTCCAAGGAGAAAGTTGTCCAGTTTGATGTCTTTACAACACCCGTAAGTATGACCAAGCACTTCTGATACTTACATACCGATAAGTCCCTAATTCTTTACATAATATACGGTGCAATTGCAATAATATATATAGATTTATGTAAATAGAGAGTGTACATACTGTTCTTACTTTGGGTGATAAATAAATGTAAATTTATGGAATAAATAATTTATTTTATTTTATTAACTTACCTACTACTAATTAAGTATACCTCGTGTGTGATAAATCATAGTCTACAGGAATCAGCGATATTGAAAGAAATAAAATCGTTTTACATTTGCGGTAAACATGCCGCAAAGAAAGAACACAAACAAAAGAATAACACAACGTAACTAGCGAGCACGCTGAAGTGGTATGGCAGGGGCTTATTTACCCTAGGGCCAACAGGGCCATGGCCCGGGCAGGCTGCGAGGGGCGGCGGAAGCCGTACCTCGCGCTCAGCTATGTGTGTTTTTCATTTAGACTTTAAATGCCTGAAGAAATTTAAAGAGTCCACCAAAAACACCAAAATCATTGTAAGTTTGATAGACGATAGGATGCGGGGCTATTGTAGTACTGACCGGCGGCAGTGTTGCCAGGTCTTGTTTTTGTTTTACCCCAAGTCTGATCTCAATTTACCCTAGATTTTAAGTTAAATGAAAAAAATACCCTAAATTTCTAATCTATAATAAACTTAATTATAGCGAAGTTTTACTGCAGCTATGTGTGCTTTTCATTTAGACTTTAAATGCCTGAAGAAATTTAAAGAGTCCACCAAAAACAAAAAATCATTGTAAGTTTGATAGACGATAGGACGCGGGGCTATTGTAGTACTGACCGGCGGGTGGCGCGCGGACGGCGCGCGGCCGGTGGCGGCGTGTCCGTCGGACGACGTTACTCGTGTGTCGTTTTCGTTCATGAGCGGGAGGGGCGCGGGGCGTGGGACGGCAGAGCCGGCGGTGCCGGCGGGGGGTTACGCAATTCGTGCTACAAGTTGTTTCTAATCATCGCACACAGTTTGCAGCTCGTAGTTTTGACTTAGTTTACTGTTAATGACATGGATTTGCCAAAAAAAAAAAACTAAGCGGCCACGCTTACAGAAGAAAAGCTTTAGAAAAAAAAGACAAGGAAGAAAAGCTCGTCAAACAAACATCTAAAATTGACAGTTTTCTCATTAAAAATAATGACGATGCTTCAAGTTCGACTAGGTTCAATGACCTACTGCCGGGAGGACACGGCGTGGCATACGCTGGCAGTTTGCCGCTTGGGAGGAGCCGCGCCGTGCCCTCATCTCTGAAGTAAGCAGTGACCTGTCGCTGCCAGCCGTAGTGAGTGCGATGGTCGGCAGCGTCGAGTCCTGGGACGCGGTGGTTTCCTTCTGCGAGATCACTGTTTTGCAGAAGGAAACCACCGCGTCCCAGGACTGAGGCTGCGGAAAGGGAGAGCGAGATCTCGTCCACTCTCCCGATCCGCAGCAGGCGCACTGGGCGCACGCGGAGGGCGGACAACGCCCTCTTCCAGCCCCCCTAAATGGGTCCAGGGACGGCGGACTCGGGGACGTCCGCCGCCTCCCACACATCAGGAACCGAGGTGGCGGCGCGGAGTATTCCACGCGCGCCCCTCTTAGACGTTGCGGAGGGAGTCAAACACCTCACTCCCCCCCCCCCCAACCCGAGGAGGCCCGCAGAGGCGGGCCGGCACCAGTCGGGGTCACGGAAGAATCATGTTCCCGCGACCCCGACGTAGGTGAGAAATGGAACACCGGGGTGGTTTTTAGTCAGTAAGAGTCTGACAGACCCCTCCGCCCGCCCCAGGGCGGAGGACATCCATGAGGATTTTCCAACCTGGGAACAAAAAAAAAAAAAGGTTCAATGACCTAGCAGAGATTACGGCGGAGGAGGTTAGTAAAATTTAGTTTTATTTTAGTTATGTAGACCGTATCAATTTGGTTTTGTGTACAAAAAAATTAAAATAAATGCTTAAACCAAATTAAAGATACTTTAATAATAGCTACCCACAAGGTACCTACCTAATAGGACTTGCTTTTCGTTGACACTCAGAAAGAAGATTTCTTGCATTCTTATTTGAAATGGATTAATTCAAGGTATCATTACAAAATGTTACTTTGCAAACTTTCATATTTACATTAGCCATAGTGGAGTGATATTAAAATAAAATATGTAAGAATTAAACTATATTCCGATATTGGCGCGAGGAGTCGCGGGCGGGCGGAGGCGTGGCGTCGCCGCCGTCACATTTATTATTTTAATTGAAGTTACACCTAATTTAAATATGGTTTTCTTTTCCATTAAACGAATGTCCATGTTTGTAAGTTTTTTTGCATTGCAAGATAACATTCGTATATTTCAAAACTTTAAAATTAAGGGTAGAAATTTAAACGAATGTTTTCTTGCATTCCTTGCAGACTTTCGTTGAAGGGAAAAATAAACACAATAACAATTTAAAAGCACCCAACTTAATTACTCAAGATCAAGTAACTAACAACTCTAACACTGCCGCTGACACTGTGACCTCAACTGCTTCACTGTCTGCACCTTTGCATGAAGATTCTCCCACCAGTAAGATTCAAAGTAAAATTCTTTAGCAGTCGAAAATGATCCAGCTCGGTGACTAATAACAGAAGGCTTAAAGATAATTTTTCAAAAAATGGCTTTGAACAAAATATAGAAGACGAAAATTTTTCTAAATCTAAACGAAGCGCCGATGATTGATATCGCTTTTTACACAAAGATTTATTTAAAACAAATCTTATAAATGGGGAAAAGGTTTCTCGAAATTACTTAATTTACTCGAAGTCACTTGGGTCTGTATTACTGTCTGGTCCACAACCATGTCGTCTTTTTGACAGCGGAAAATGTCAACTTGCTACGGAACAAGGCTTCAGTAATTGGAAACATGCACATGAAAGACTTCATACACATGAAACTGGTTTGGGGCACAAAAATTGTGTTTTGAAAATGAAAAACCGCGGACAAGTCGAAGCCAGAATTGACTCCAAATTATTTGAACAGTTAAATGATGAAAGAAAATACTGGCGAAATGTGTTACTTAGAATAGTTGTGGCAGTTAAATCTCTAGCTACGCGTGTTCTTTCGTTCCGTGGCAAGACAGATAACTTTGGATGTACAAATAACGGAAATTGTATGATGGTTTTAGAAGCAATTTCCGAATTTGATCCGTTTCTGGCGAAACATATACAAAAATTCGGTAATCCCGGGAAAGGCAACACGTCATTTTTGTCTTTTGCAACGTATGAAAAAAATATTAAAATTATGGCAGCTAAAGTCACAGCAACATTATTGGAACAACTTCAAAAAGCTAAATATTTTTCTTTCAATGTAGACTCAACCATCAGGGGTTGAGTCTACACGATTACACATGTAGATCAGCTTTCTTTCATTGTGAGATTTGTTCAAGATAATGGAGAACCAGTTGAACGATTTCTTTGCTTTCTGCCAAACACTGGTCACAAAGCAGAAGACATGTTACTAGCCGTTATGGAGACGTTTAAAACACTGAATATCGATATTGACAATTGCAGAGGTGAATCATATGATAATGCTAGCGATATGTCTGAGCAGTATAACGGACTACAAGCTAAGATCAAAGAAAAATGTCATTATGCAACATACGTACCTTGTGCCGCACATTCGTTAAACTTAATCGGCTCATCGGCAGCTAAATGTTGCCTAGAAGCTACAAAGTTTTGTGGGTTGCTGCAAAATGTATACGTATTTTTTACTGCATCAACGGAGCGTACAAAACTACTGCAATCTTTTTTGACTAAGCCTGAAAATGTAACCGTGAAAAAGTTTGTCACATACACGATGGTCAGCAAGAGAAGATGCTTGTACCAGCCATAATAAAGATTGGAGACAAATAATAGCGACTCTTGAAGTAATAAAAAGTGACACCGCCCAACAAAAAGCTTTGGTTAAAAATGGAGCTGCAGGGCTATTAGCTCAACTAAATTCACTGGAAACGGCCATTTTATCGGAATTTTGGGGATCTGTATTAAAACAATTTAATATTGTTTCCAAAATTCTACAAGGTGTCGACACAGACGTAGATGTGTTTTCCAGGCTTTACAAGACACTCATTAGTTTTGTAGAGAATCAGCGGAATTTTTTTGATACTTTTGAAGAGGCTGGTAAAAGAAAATCCTCAGAACAATACAGACATTGTCACAAGAGAACTATTTAGAGGAAGAAACGAGACGATAAGTGTCTCGAGGGAGAAGTGTTGTTACAAGGACGTGACCATTTCAGGGTTCATACCTTCTTCCCAATATGCGACAAATTATTGGGCGAGTTAAAGAAGCGCAAAACTTCATATGACGCTGTTACCGCCAATTTTGCATTTTTATGCAAATTGGATACAATGTCTGAAGCAGAAGTTAAAGTGAATGCCATAAAACTTCAAAAAGTATACCCGATTGATCTGGCGGATGATATACAAGAAGAATGTGTTCTTCTAAAAGAATTCTTGATGCCTCCTGAAAATAAAATGAGCTTAAGGCAACTTAACTTATATATGAAACAAAAGGATTTGAAGGAAGCATTTCCATACACTGAAATAGCATATTTCAGTGCACTGCGGTGACAAATTGCAGTGCGGAACGTTCGTTTTCTGTCCTAAGAATTAAAAATTATCTGCGTTCCCGTTTAAGCGAAGAACGTTTAAACAGTTTGGCTATTCTTAATATAGAAGCTGATTTGACAAAATCCGTTAGTTATGACAGTATCATTGAAGATTTTGTTAACCAATCAGTCCATCGGAAAAAAATTAAATATTGAATAAATAGTGTTAATTTTTTGTTACGATTTTTAGATTTTTTTCATTAATTAGCATAATTCTCTGCCCACATCAACACTATGCCAGATTTTATTTCATAATCAAAAGCTATTGCTTTTTTCTTTAATTTTTGGGGCGGCAAAACTTACGGGCCCAGGGCGCTGAATCTCAAAATACGCCACTGGGTATGGCATATAGCCAAGTGAGCTGTAAAGCCCTTGAGAGAAAATTGCGAACCGCCAGGGCTAGAGTGGGATGGAACAGCGAACTTAAAAATGGGCAAGTTTTTTGGATTTTCTTCTCTCGGTTTAGGGCCCAGAGTTAAAAATCAAACAGTGTGTTTGGGATCTGAGATGAACTCTGTTGGATTCTCAATGCTTAGCTTAACACAGAGAGTTGAAAATCCAGTACGCGATAATTAAATAAACTCGCTTGTGCGTATCTGGGCCAACGCAGCGCACGCATTCCAATATGTACATAGAAGTGAGGTGCGCCCCTCCTGTGGATGGTCATATATACTGGGCAGCAAATTAACCGGGCAATCCTCTATCTTGGAACTCTGATTCAATAAATAGCAAAAATGCACGCGTGTGAGCAAACGGTGGACAAAAACTAAAGAAATGATAAGAAATATTCAACCACCCTCATTGTAGAAAAAATAAAGCTAATCGCGAACTCTAGTCAAAACAGCAAATCGCTAGCATTGTGTTTGTTCCTTGATTACAATGTGAGTTGACAGTACTTTAGAATAAATTTATAGTCATTTTAATCAACATGAAACGCACTTTCTGAAGGTATAACTTTGATAGTTGTAAGTTTTATACTTATAGAAAATCGAATCAGAGTTATAGGTTTATTTGCTGTCCTGTGAATGTATTGTAGTACTCTTCACCTTATCCGACACCGACCCAGACTTATTTTCTTTCCTTTAGTGAGCTCGCTGATGCATAGCAAAGCCAAACTTTGTATCGAAAGCCCGGGCACACCATGTGCAGAAAAGCTGCTCAGCATCATTGATGGTTCAAGCAAACGGTACGAAAGTCGAGAAGGAGGATTTTTGCGGATTTCGGCGCGCCCAAATAGGCACTGCGGTTTATTGATCCTAGTGTTAAGACGCAACAAGTAGAATTATGTCCACTAGTGGAAATTGCTTGGATTGAAAACTAAACACAGTCTTAACTGAGCAATATATTTATTTTCACAAAGATTAAGTAAATCTGAAGCTAAACAGCGAGGTAATTGCGTACCACGCTATCAGTAGCAATGGCTTTAATTTCCACAGTTCAACAACATTCATTGCGTTATGTTGTTGAGCAGACACATTTTTCAAACATGACAAAGCAATGTATGAGGAACAGGGTGTAAAGTTCATCCTCCATAGAAAAGGGAGGATCCTCCGACCAGAGGGGAGTTGTGTCTGGTGGGCAAGTGCCCGACGATTGGCGTCGGGACGTTGTTATATATGCTAGTTGCGCGGTAAACTCTGTTTGCGCGATGCAGGACTTTACGTGAGATCAGAGTGATGCGTAGTTCGCATGTGGCAGTGTAGATGCCGCCACAATATCTATCAAAACTACTGAGATTGTGATTGAAAGTATGATACGCAATTAGGGTGCTGGGAGCGATTGTGGATCTAAACACAGACATAACAGTAATGTATTTATTTTATTTAGGTAGCGATTGTAGATCTAAAAACAGACGTAACTGCGCAATACATTTATATTATTTACACAAAAATGGAGCTAAACTAACACTAAACCCACATCAATGCCAAGAGGCCCCTTCGGCCCCCCCTGCCCCTCCGTGATGTAACCTCACATGCAACTTCAAACTCGTCATCTGAACGAAAGCCCTCTCACACTCCTTACACACATACCTCTTATCATTCGTGTGTATCCTCATATGAATATCCAAAGTCTTCTTCCTCTGGAACGCCTTTTCGCAAATTTCGCACTCGAAAGGTCTCGTGTCATCGTGGCGAACCATGTGGCGTTTCAAAAGTTCGTTGTTAAAGACTTTGAAGCCACATACCTCACAGGCGACAGTTTTCTGCTTGAGATGAGTCCTCAACTTATGCTGAACGAGTCTACTCTTCATTGTAAACAGCAGCTCGCATTGGTCGCATTTAAATTGCAGCTTTTTGACGTCATGCACGAGAGCTAAATGCCGTTTCTTAAAGTATTGTGATGCTAGAATCTCTGGACACTTCGGGCATTTCAGCATGTCCGTTCTGTGGATTCTTTCACAGTGTATTTGTAGAGAATAAGTGTTTCGGAATACTTTGTCACATCTACGACATTTCAGGCCTTGAGAGAATGTGTGAACGTTCTTCATATGGCTGATCATATTCGCATAAGCAACGAAACCTTGTCCACATATCTCACACAGGAATGTTTTATACTTATTGTGGAATTTGTGAGCATGCTTCAGTAGTGTCCCGAAGAATCTGAACTCCTGACCACATTCTTGACAAAACAATACATCGTCCGACAAATGAAAAGTAAAGAGAGAATTGGCTATTTCTTTGTTGAATTTGAACTCGTGGATTGATGCTAGATGGTTCACGAAGTCGTCGAAAACAAGGAATTGTTGTTCGCACTCTCTGCAGATTATTTCTGAAGTGTCGAGTTTGACGCGACTGCTTCCAACCAAGGTTCTAAGTACATTCTTTAGATTTGCTCCTTTATGTTCTTCAATGGTATGCTCTTTGAGTTTTGCGCTGTCTACAAAAGAGTAGCAGCAGAAGAAACACATGTACTTGTTAGCTGCCCATCTGAACGGGAGAATCGAAGAGTTTTCTAAGATGATGGTGACGAATCTCGTGAGCTCATCTTTTCTTCGCTTTTCTGCGAGCCTCGCCTCTTCATCTTCTTCATCTGAAACAAATATTTGTTAGGATTTAGAACACCTATAAAGCTCTAAATGGAAAACTTTATATAATCTTTTTATAGGTACCTTCTTAGGTATGCTGTGAACCGTATTCCGTTAAAAGCCAGAAGATTGAGATAATTTGGTTGAACAGGATTAAAATAAAACGAAAATTACTATAAATAGTTATATTAGGTAGCCTTAAAATCTATTTACTTGATTGATAATCGGGATGATGACTTTTTTTTTCCGTGCATTCAATATTACAAAAAGTGTAAAAGCTTAGAATATTGCCAAGCTATAAACTTTTTAAAATATGTGTATGACAAGGACACCACTATCGTAGAAGTGACGTCACAACTATGTAACTTCATACTAGCGCCGTACATTGTCCGAATCCCCTCAAAAACATTTAAAGCGTGCATCTTCGGTTTAACAGATTTTTTCGATTCTTATCTAATTTTTACTGCGCCATGTTAATTCTAACTCAAAAAATATGTAGTATAAGCACATACACTTTAATCAGTCGTGCCTTCTTTGAAATTACATTATTTTCACCAACATTTTTAAAATTAGTCATCACCCCTATTGATAAAAAATCTAGAAATATATCTACAGGATAAGTTTTTAACCAGTGCGCATACTATAACCATGAGTTCATCATCACATGCTTCTAGACTCCATAGCATAGACATTTTTAATGGGTTATTTAAAAAAAAACAGCTGTTTGATAGAAAAATGCAATAGGAAAACTTGTCCTATATACGTGCTCAAATGGATCCCCCATTTAAGCCTGGATGTAATCAAGCAAAAACACATGACCCATCCATTAAAACCCGCGCGGGCCCAGTAATTCGCCAATCTGAGGAAACATTTCGTTCCCCGGAATTTTGGCCTTCAGCAGCTAAGTGATAGGTACACTGATTATGGAATGTAAAGTCTTATGAAATAGAGGGCAAGACACCCGGCTTTTTCTATATTTACATAATATTTTATCGGGTTGTGCCGAAATAATTACCAATCACTTTTCATCACCCCAGGATATACAGCTCTTGAGTCTTTTTATTATGCTTGTTCATATGAGCAAGAAAAGTCTTCTTCATTCTAAACCTCATACCACAAAGCTGGCATTTAAAATGCTTAGCAGGATCGTGTGTATTCATATGACGCCTCAAAGCCTGCATATCGTATCCCTTGTGCCCACAGAGGTGGCAAGTCGTGAATTTCTCCTTTAAATGCACTACAGACACATGTTTCGAAAGAGCGCTTTTACGAGTAAATATTTTAGGACATTTCTCACAAGGAAACTGCATACTTTTCACGTTGTGACCTAAAGCAATATGACATGTTCTCGTGTACCTACTTTCGAACGTTTCAGGGCACATATCACAAGCGAATTTACCAGTCTTATGAACTTTTCTGCTATGATTCGCTAAACCAACTTTATTTTTGAAGTGTTTACCGCAAAAGGTGCATGTCGTTTTCATATCAGAATGAACGTTTCTTATGTGGTGCTTCAGTGTCCCTTTTAACGTAAAACCTAATCCACAGTAATCACAAACATATTTTTGAGCATTATTATGAAATTTGTTGACATGCCTTAGTAATGGCCCAAAAAACTTGAAGCTCTCACAGCATTCGATGCAAACCATTCCATCGTCAGATAGATTGAATATGTAGCAATATTTATCGAATACATCTCTATCAATTTCTAACTCGTGAGCTTCAGTTAAATGGTTAATATAATGATCGAAGTTTTCTATCGATTTAGGACATAATTTGCAGGATATCTCAGAGATATCCCATTTAATCCGGCTATGGCACCCAATCCTTTTCAGAATCCTATTTAGTTTTACTTCGTCATGTTCTTTGGTGTGTTCTTTTAACTTTGAGCAGTCGATAAAAGTTTCATCGCAGTAAAAACACCGGTAACGGTTAAGGTACCATTTGAACGGCATGATAGTGGAATGTCCTAGTATTATCGTGAATATTCTTCGCAGTTCCTCCCGGGTCGCGAGAGTTTTGTCTGGAACGAAAAAAAAAAATATTCAGACTTTTTTATCGTTTAACTATCTGTCTTTTTGGAACGTCTTAATTGGAAAGCTATTGAACCGAACTCGATTAAATTGAGCAACTTGGTAATTGAGGTACAAATAGGGTAGGTATTTTATAACATAACAAGACAGCCTTATAGCATAACGGCCTTGTTTCCCTGAAGGTTTGGGCACATGTGAACTTAAATTACACTGACATAAAAAGACAAGTAGGCTCGCCCTCTATACACTCTATACTTACAACATAACTGACGAAATGTGGGTGGGTATTTCATAAATCAAAAATTCGTATTGTGGGCACAAACTTTTAATATCTAATTATATCTCACCATAGACTTTGTTGACATTTTATGATTTGTCAATTAAAAATAATATTTCTCGGATAAACACAGTGACATGAATATTTAGGTACTCTATAAAGTAGTACCGACAAGTCCCTGCTTCGCGCGGTTTTTAAGACTTGAAAAAACATCGAATTTTCTCTTCTATTGTAAGTTTAACAATTTAATAATTATAAGAACAAATAAACCTTCCGGATTAAATTCTCAAAAATTTGTGAAAACCGTATTAAAACGCGGTGACGCAGAAAGACGAAAAGCGATTTCAATTTAAAATATGTTCATAAAGATAAGATATAGATTATATTATTATTTTAATTACTATGAATGAGAGTATTATGTGGGTATTGTTTTCGAGTTAGTTTTTACGGCAGTTTCAGTACTTTTTGTGGCCTACCCAGTGGAAAGGACATTTCCTTTCTTTGGTAATGTTCGTCGAGTAGATAGGCTCTATACGTTCTGAGTTAAACTACGCGATTACTGACAAATGCGTGCACTTACTGGACAGTTCTATTCCTATATATGTGGTTCTTTCCTCAAAAGACCATCTCAGAAATCTACATGATCCTCGCATGATTTGACCAAGATTATGTCTGGAAAATAGACTGTGACCTCTGAAATTTGTTTCAGTCTTTCTTCTCAGAGTAGTCGGAAAGGAAAGACCGACCTCGTCTAATTTTGAAACCTATCTTTGGTCTTGTTTTTCAAAAAACACCTATTTACAAAAAGCCGAAAGAGGGGACGCCCTAGTACAGATAGTGACCTTATTGATGATGTTCTTCAGAAAGGTCAGGTGCGCAGTACTGGCGTGCGTGTATGACTAGATATGTATGAACGTAAAATAAGTATGTAAGGACCGCAACAGGTAGCGTTCTGTAGTTTCAGCCCCATGGGTAGAAGGCGTGAGTTTAAGCATGTATTTACAAAAATAAATAATGTATTATTTAACTATTTATTCGGATTCTTTTCACTTCTATGAGTGATCAACATCAAGCTCCGTTTTATCAGTTTTATGCGTCTTCAGGTGACACGTAAGCGTCTTCTTTCGCCGAAACGACTTATCGCAGATCCCGCATTTGAAAGGCCGCACATCATAATGTACCACCATATGTCTCTTTAGACAGTCCTCGTTAAAAGTCTTGTGACCGCAAACTTCACACGTACAATTTTTTTCCTTATCATGTACTCTTAACTTATGCTGGACATATTTATTGTTTCTCGTGAAAATCTTCGAACAGTATTCGCAGACTAACTGCGCGCTCTTACAATCATGAACTAAGGCCATGTGACGTTTCTTTAAGTATCTATTTCCAAGTATTATTAGGCACAGCGGACATTGAAGCTTGTCAGTCCGATGCACATTGTCGATGTGATTCTTAAGTGCGTACTGCGTTCGGAAAGTCTCGTCGCAATGCTTACAGGACTTGATACCATGAATTAGTTTAACATGGTTGTGCACATTATGTTTTTCAGAGAATCCTTGTCCGCATATTTCGCACAGAATGTGTTTGATATGATACTTGTACGTATGGTTGAGTAAAGGCCCAAAGAATCGGAAGTACTGTCCACATTCTACGCAGAACATTCCATCGTCAGCTAAATGGAAACAGTCAAAGGATTGGGAGGCTTCTTTATCGATACTTTGGTCATGAGTTTCTGCCAGGTGCTCCAAATATTCTTGGAAATCATCGAACTGACTTGCGCAACTGGTGCACCAAAGATTTGAAATGTCAAGCTTCGCTCTTCCTCCTGTGTACAGCGTCCTTACAATAACATCCCGGGTGTTAATGACTCTATGTTCAAAATCCGTGTGTTCTCTAAGTTCTGCGCTTTCGACGAACTCAGATTTGCAGTAGAAGCACATGTATTTGCTTCTGTGCCATCTAAACGGTACTATAGTTGAGTTGTGCATGATGATCGCCAATATTGACGCGAACTGTTCTTTCCGATTCTTTTCACTAAGTCTTGTTTCCAATGATTGTTCTGAAATGAGAGAATAATCGCGTTAGATGTCCTCTGTGACAGTTTCCCAGTGGATTACTAAAAGTTTAATAAGTCACGGGTCTCGAGCGGATCGGGCGTCAATGGACCAGTGGTCGCAAACGCTTCTGCTGAGTCCTGTGTTGGACTTCCGGGTCGGTCAAAGTGTTATTGAGTTTTTCAATCCGGTGTCTGGATTTATGCCCGGTTGATGGCAATAAACTCGGGCCTCTATTATGTGGCACTTCAACATATCTGGCGAAATATGGGTTTACTATAGGAACACCTGAGCCTCACCCTTCAGGGATTACAGGCGTGATGTTTTATGTATAATTATTATATTTATGTTTTAAAAGAATCGCTGTCTAGCGCGTACCTTTAATGGGGCAGTTGAGTTTTAATATGAAACAAAATAAAATCAAAAGTGTTTACAATCATTCATTTATTATACACCAATCATTTAAAAAAAAAACATAATGATTTATTCTTATAGAATAATTAGAAAAAGAAGAAGACACAATCATAAAAATTAGGTTGTGTGCATAGACCGCACGATTGAAGTGAAAACTTACGACTGGGGTCGAGTATACGCGATCCAGCGTCACCGCCTGACTGTAGCCAAGTATAACTGATTCAGCGTCAACGACCCAAGCGTGACGGTTCAGTTACGCCTAAAAGAAGTTTTCACTTCAATAATCACCTACTTGACAAGAACAGAATAGGTTCGCCGCTACAAAAAAAGCCTTCCAAACCCTAATTGGTACACCTCCGTAAGCCTACCCGTTCGGGAAATAAAAGTGTCCCTAACCTGGGGGCATATTTCCTAATTCCGTCAACGAAGACACGGGCTTGCCACCCGAAAGTAGTTCGATACATAGGAATTAACGCTACTCCCGAATAAATAATTTACGGTCGAAACCAATAATGTATATATACACATTTATAGTTATACATTATTATATATAAATATATATATAATATAGTATATATATAAGGTGTATCTATTCATACACGAAATATTTGAAGAGGTGCATCTATAGGTCGAATTGGGCTATAGAAATGAAAAAGAGTTTTTTATCTAAGCATCTAATAAAAAAAATTAAAAAAAAATATTACTTAAACACACATAAAAATACTGGCTCTTTTATATTTTGTAACATCCATTACGCTACGAAAATACTACGTAGAAACTACTATCATTGAAGCGGGCGAGGTCATGGCGGCGCCCTTAGATGTCGCGTGGCTTTTATGAATGATCAAAGGAGACCCGACTCGCGGCGCCGGCTTCAGTTGCCTCGCCCCGCGCCTACCGCGCCGTCCGCCGCCGTGTTCAGTCTCGCGCGAACTGCATGTTGCACTGCACGCGGCTTAACTAACGTGGAACGCTTCGCGCAACAAACGCAACAATGCCGAAATATTCCAACTAGGAGTACCAAACATGGTGGACTGCTACAATGAGGGTGGTCTTATTTTTCTCACAGCACAAGCCCCCTTCCTAGAGATCCTAGAAGCTCGACAGCGGCAACGAGACTACGGGGTCTACATGCCCCCAGCTGCAGACGGAGGCAGGCCTGATCTTACGCCGTTGGATTTCCATGTGCCCACACATCGACAGCGGCAACGAGACTACGGGGTCTACATGCCCCCAGCTGCAGACGGAGGCAGGCCTGATCTTACGCCGTTGGATTTCCATGTGTGGGGTAGGGATAGACCTGATTTATGATAATGACGGCCAGACCATTTCTAGTGCGGAACAACAAAACGTGAATCGTGAACGCTTCTTTACGCAGTGATAGCTAGAGAGACATTGTTAAAAGTGCAACGACACATTATTTAACGTGCAACTGCAGGGTGAATATGTACAGCAATTTTGGTGTAAATAGTGTAAATAAAAACTACGTCGCTATGAGGTATGTACATTTTAAATTGTTCGCGCTATGCACTTCTTACAGTTTACATCTGTACAAATAGATAGGTACACAACCTATCAATCAGCTGACAGATACGACTCGACGCACAGTTCGTAACATAAACAGAAGTCATTACCTTACGCGAATCCGCGTTTCGTCAGCTGTTTATTTTTCTATTATTATTATCTAAAAGATGTGTAACACTGTAGAATACGAATGTTTTAATGGAATCTAGGATCCTTTTCGTAAAAAAATAAGAAAATGATTGAAACGTTTTGATGCTCGCTCGTAAAAGTCGAAACCCCACAGAGGTCATTAGCTGCTTATTTAGATGTAAGTACCTGGTTTACAGAAGGTACTGTTTTTGTAAAACTGCGAGCAGGGAATTCAATATTGTACCTACTTAGATTTAGGTCGTTTTGTATTTTAAATTCACATTTATTTTATTGTAAGCGATAACTCTGTTATCAAAATAAGACGAGGTCGAGTTACGAAGTCTACCTAAGTTGGTTTATTGTGAACATCATCACGCCTGCATTCCCCGTAGAGATAGGCAGAGGTGTATTGTCGAATGTTCATTACAGTTCACCAGTGATATGTTAAACAGAGAGACGGCACGCGCCCCGCGGCAAGGCACCGCGCCCGCGCCTCTCCCGCCGCCGCGTCTTTGATTCATAGAGCAGGCCGGTTTTATGCAAAACATCTCAAGCAGTTTTAAATTATGATAATTACGTAAAATAAAAATAAACATTTACATAAAAAACCGATCAATCTCTGGTGTTAACGTCCCAACAAAGCCAAAGTATGCGTCCCTGTAACATTTATTTCGACAGCTATTTGTTTGACAGGGAAAGATAGAATTATACTGTTTACAATCAATAGCGACCTGTCTTTCACTGAAAATAGGTTATTGGTTTCGGCAGTAAGTCGGACGGTAACCTTATGTCCGTAGGTTATACAGATTAGGAAACTCCCGTAATTCCGGACAAAATTACGCATTCCGTGCTTATGGGGTAGACAGCCTGTTATGTTTGAACAAAACAAATCTTAAGTAGAAGATGCTCGTGGTCATTTTAGATGAATATGATCCTTACAGCACTTTTCAAGGCCACATCACCTTACAAACTAGTTAAATACTCGTACCTATGGGTTTTCAACGCCAAAATGAAGATTTCTTTAATAATACTTGCCTGTAGTGCTATTCTGTAACCATCTCACCGTGAAAACTTAAGTGAGCGTGGAGTGAGTTGTCAGTACCACTGATGCTAGGGATTGACCAAGACGGGATGACACTGACAGCTCTACGCATGTCTTCACGGTGAGATTTTTACAGCTTTGATCAACTGTTGCTCCTGGGAGTTCCGAGTAATTTACATGATAGATATCGGACACACGGTCGAGATTTGCGCATTGAATTCGTTTTGAATCAGAGAAAAATCGATCCAATCCAAAAAATTGTAGTAGGGAAAGTCAGCATTAAAAAAATTTTTGTATACTTTGTGTTACTGTTCCGTATCAATGAGTTGATGTGTAGCGTTGTGTTCAGACCGTAATTTCTCAGATTCGATTCGGATGCCGTACGCGCGATAACGCGTTTTTCTTTTCCTGAGCCTTTTTTCACCATTCGGAAGTTGCGATCCGATTGCCAAGGGCCACTCGGAGCGCCGAACGCGGCCGATGCGTAAAGTAGAAATGTTTAAAAGAAACTCACACTAGGGACTCAGTTCTTACATTCGCATACACTGAGATAGCTCTGTACCATACGAATCCAATAAGAAGTTTGCTGGGAGGAGAGTCCTTAGCTAGCAGCCGTTCACACGTTGCTGTGATGAATGTGCTTTATTTTACGGTAAAATGTTGGGATCACACGTCAACATCCTACATATGCATACGGTTTAAAACAAATCTAGACAATAATAGTGTTTTAGAACGCGCTAATCTCTGGAAGTACAAGTTAGATTTGCAAAAATATTTTTGCAATTGTTAGCCCAATTCTTGAGGAAGGCTATAGGCACACTAGGATTGCGGGGAACCGAGCAAAAAGACGCGGTTAGAAGCTAGTAAGTAGCTTGTACTCAGCTACTCCAACGGCCGTCGGTTCTTTGGCACAGTCTCCTTCTTTGCCTTTTGATTACTATGCAGCTTCATATGCCAGTTCAAACTAGCAAACTGCACGAACGCTTTCCCACATTCCTTACACACACACCGTTTATCGTTCGTATGTATCCTCTCATGGAGGACTAAGTTCTTTTTTCTGGTAAATGTTTTTTTACAGTGACCGCACTCAAAAGGCCTGCTCTTGTCATGTTTAACTTGATGTGCCTGTAGCAAATGCTGATCGAAGAAACTTTGGCCACACACTTCGCAAGTAAAATTTTTTTCTTTGAAATGTTCTCTTCGAATATGGCTAGATAAAATGGGTTTATTTAGAAAAATTCTTGGGCACATATCACATTTATATTGCGATGACCAAACATCATGAACTTTGGCTAAATGAGTTTTTTTTTGGTAGGCACTGCCAAGTATTTTAAAGCAAACGGGACATTTCCTATTTTCTATGTCATGCATTAGTCTTATGTGAAGTATTTTGCTATGTTTCGTGGAAAGTTTTTTGCCGCATACATCACAGTCGAAAGTCGTTTTAAATGTCTTCTTGTGTTCTTTTGTATGGCGAACAAGACTGTTTTCAGTAGAAAAGGAAACGTTACATATCTCACAAGAGAATTTTCCTACGTCACAGTCGAAAGTGGTTTTCAATGTCATCTCGTGATCTTTTGTATGGCGAACAAGACTGTTTTCAGTAGAAAAGGAAACGTTACAAGTCTCATAAGAGAATTTTCCAACGTCACTGTCGAAAGTCGTTTTCAATGTCGTCTTGTGTTCTTTTGTATGGCGAACAAGACTGTTTTCAGTAGAAAATGAAACGTTACAAGTCTCACAAGAGAATTTTCCTACGTCACAGTCGAAAGTCGTTTTCAATGTCGTCTTGTGTTCTTTTGTATGGCGAACAAGACTGTTTTCAGTACAAAAGGAAAAGTTACAAGTCTCACAAGAGAATTTTCCGTCCGTATGGGCCCCTTGAGTGTGTTCGAGAAGAGAGGAGAAATACAAAAACTCATTTTTGCAACTGTAGCAACTGATTATGTCATCGGACAATTTAAAGCTTAGAATGTGAGTTAAATCGTTATCAACTTCCAATTTGTGTTTTTGAAGATGCGCGACGAAGGTGTCAGTATCCGCAAAGTTGTCAAAACAAATTTTGCATTGTAACTGTGAGATATCCAATTTTAAAACGGAATTTTTCATATTTTTCTCGACAATTTCTTTTAGGTCTTGGTTCACGTGGTCCTCTTGCGTGTGTTTCCTCAGTTGGGATGGTAAGTCATAGCTCCTTGAGCAGTAGAAGCAACTGTAGCTGATGTTGTCAATTCTAAAGGGTAACGCCGTAGACGTTTCTAGAATGCAAACAAAGAGTTTGCAGGTCCTTTGGGTTTCCTCATCTGGACAGGGCTTGCTGTTCTCGCTTTCCTTCGCGGCTGAAAACGAGAAATATTCTGTTGTAAATTCTCGTAACGGTCTGATCTCCATTATGTACATAGGTACGCACTGACTGTTAAGAATTAATATTTCTTAGGGACCCGACGACAAGCGATAGGACCTTATTTGGGCGACGTTGGCCATAGGACGTTTGGCAGCTTTTTTTTCGATAGTAATTAGTATAAATACTATCGGAAACAAAAAAATGTTTTAAAAACCAAAGCAGAAGGTGATATCCTGGTTTGGTTATCTTCAAATTAAAATTGTTGTTAAACCAATTCATGCTTTTGATTCTCATAATAAATTACACCGGACATACGCAATTGTTGCTATCTTTAATGTCACTAGCCGGAAATGAAAGAAAATAGAGCTGCTAGATTACATGGGGATATCTATGGATTGTTCCAATGTCTTGAATATCATATAAGTAGTTAAAAAATAATATAATATTTGTAACAACAATATTATTTAAAAGAGTGTCCATGGAGTTTCTTGCCCGTTCTTCTCCATAGTGACCTACTGCGCTTTGGAATGGGCAACTAGCTTCATATTTCTGACTGACCGATTCCTTGACAATTCAAAAGTGCCTGTAAATGGTTTAATTGAAATAAATGATTTGAGTTGGAATTTGAAAATTTATACAGATTT
Organism: Dasypolia templi; assembly: GCA_963555695.1. Classification (NCBI taxonomy): domain Eukaryota; kingdom Metazoa; phylum Arthropoda; class Insecta; order Lepidoptera; family Noctuidae; genus Dasypolia; species Dasypolia templi. Next base: position 8,362,921 of record OY743166.1, read on the forward strand.
ACTTTAATTTCACAAACCTCTAGTTTAAACGAACGGATGGGCAGGAGGATGATGCTGTTAAAATTACTTTATCTGATACCTGCTTTTTTCAGCTTGGTTTAGTCCGACCACAAAATAGTTTTTCTATAAATAATGCTAGCCTAACAATATTGCATAGTTTAGATATTAAGGTAATTAGAGTGCATAGAGATCCTTAATCCCGCTAGAAGTTTTATGAATCATCAATTAGACGGCAACGTAGATGTGTGTAGATATAGGTACGAGTTTGATAGACGAAAATCAGCATTAAGTATATCTAGTTATCACCGACAATCCCAGCAACTCCTTCACTACATTATGCAAAGGGAACCTTAGTACTTCATATACACCAGGTTTATCTGCCTAACCAGATGTACAGGGAGCCTATAGGTACCTACCTATTGATCATTACTTATATTGGCCAGGAGAGGAAATCCTGATATCCTTACAAAATTCAGGTGCGTTATACTGCAACGCGCGTGTATGACTCGGATGTATGAACGTGGACGAAGCAAAAGGCGTAGGTATGTAAGAATCCTAGCAAAATCAACCTCAAAAGTCATTTATTCAAATTTGGCTGAGAATCAGCACTTTTCGAACGTCAAAATTACATAAGACAGTCCCCCAAAACGCCCGCCCTTCACCACTTCTAGTGCTTTAGCTGGGAAGAAGAAGTGGCGCAACAAAGCTCCTCAGCAGCACAGCTGTCTGTTCGGTTAGAAGAACTGGATTTTATACAATTGTAACTAATTACCAAAACATTAAATTAAATTAATTGCCATACGTCAGCTAGCCACGCCAATACCAAAAAATTTAATGTAAATAAAACTTAATACACAATAAAATAAAAGCCTCTAGGTCTAAAGGGCATGGCAGCTTACATATGCAATACTGGATAATGTACAAAGAAATAAAATAAATAAATGATAAACTAGTATTATCGAAGTAAAATAAATTAACAGAACAATTAGTGTAACAATAATAAAACCATAGACAGCAAGACGACCAGTCACTCAAAGATCAGCCATTACCCCCCTCGCCATATTTGAGGGTAGCAGGTGGCGTTCTGTAGTTTCTGTCTACCCCCACGGGATATATGTGTAAAAATGCCATTCTACTACTAAATAACAACCAATAAGTCTATGCCCAAAGTACTTTTAGATTATTTTAGGTTAGAATCTTTTACCTGTCATATCTTCTTTCTCCTAACTTCTTTAACCTACTTACATATTACTTAGCATATTACAAATTAGAGGATTAAATCCTATATAAAACTACTTGGAAACATGCTGGTCCTGCTCCATAGGACAATCTAGAGGCTAGAGAAAATCATACTAGTTGCTTATTGTATTGTATAATTTGTTATTTTTACTTGACTCACACACTGACTTATTCCTAGTTAATATTTTAGGAAATTTATATATTTTTACAATGTTTGTAAATATGAGAGCACAATGTACCTATCACGTGATTAATTTATCTGCCTTTGCTTTATTTTTAATTCTTTTTACCAATTGTGGTATAGTATTTTTATTCTTGGTCTTCACATATACAAATATAATTAAAGTATACAAAATATTGTAAAACATTTTAAAAGAGTAACGGTGGTATGAGCCTATTTGAAATAAATGCTTTGACTTTGACATTAATTCAGCTTTTATGAGATTAATACTGGCCCTATTGAGCTTATTTCACCATTTTGTATTGGAGTAGAAATAGTAGTTTCGCCAATTACGTTATTTTTTTAATATAGTATTAGGCCTCTAATATAGTAGGATACATTATTATATAGTAGGGTTGGCAACCCTGTGTGACAGCCTCATCCAGGTTTTGCCCGCGATGGCAACAATATCGTCTGCAGTTAAATTTATTGTCGTCTCCATCTTGCGTAAGTGCAGTATGCTTAAAATAGTTTCGTTCTACGATAAAAAGCCTTACGACGGAACAGTTCGCCGCACATTCTTCTGCTTAATCTTCAAGTGTATATTTTTACAATGTGTTTGCAAGGTCTTTTTCGTTTTGAAAGCCTTGTCGCATTCACTGCAGCGGAAGTTCCTCTCATTGCTGTGCTTCAGCATGTGTATCTGAAGTCTGCTCCCTTCAAAGCATTTCCAGCCACAAACACCGCATGTGGCATTCTTTTCTTGCAGATGTGATTCTCTTAGATGCCTCATCATAGTGCTTCTGAAGACAAACGTTAACGGACATTGGAGGCATTTGATTGTCTCTCTATTTTTATGCACTGTCATCATATGTAAAGAACGCTTATAATGTGATCCAAAAACTTCTGTACAATTGAAACATTTGTATTTCTTCCCGTGCACTCTCTGCATGTGAGTTCGTACCGTCGTTGGCACCACTTTCTCGTCACATAATTTACATTTAACTGTTTTATAGTCGTGTTTAGCGTCTATATGTTCCTTTAAACGTTGAGTAGTCTGAAAATGACTCCCACAAATATCACACAGCACATTTGACGTGCCTTTGTGATACTTATCTGTGTGGAATAGGAGCCGGCCAAAAGTCTGGTAGATTCCATTGCATATAGCACAGGAAACATTAATATTATTGAGTTTAAAAGGATTCATGCACAGGCCTATATCTTTATTAAACACTATACCATGTTTTATAATCAAATGATCTACTAATGAATATAAATCATCAATTTTCTCCGGACAAAGTTTGCATGAGATTCTCGAAACATCCACGTTTACTGCAGGATCTAAAAACGATTTCATTTTCTTTGCAATTTCTTCTGTTTTGTGAATTTCTTGGTGATCTTTTAAATCTTTGGGTTGTTGGAAGATTTCGTAGCAGTAAAAGCATCTGTATGAGTTTTTGAGCCACTTGAACGGCATTAGTGTGGATGTTTCAAGCACTCGAGCTACATTTTCTCTTAAAATCTTTTGGGTCTCTAGTACACCATATGATTTAGTAGTTTTTACTACAGAATCATTTATTTCTTTCTGCAAAGCCTTTGTTTCAGGAATATCTTCTGGCTTTATTTCAGTTTTTCGAGTTTCCTCAGTGCTTGCAATGCCTGGAAGAAGAAAATTTCTTCATAGAGTTGTAAGGCTGAATTTCTATTCACATAGCTCTTATTATTTTTTGTTTGTTGCGAAACACTTGGGTTTTCCGATGTTATTTGATACATATGTTAATTTTTTATTTTTATATGCATGTAGTTATAATCAGTGAGTGAGAAATAAAATACAATCATAAAGTAGTGTATAATTTATGTCACTTATTAAGATAACATATCTTCAGGATACACACCAAATAAACTATATAAATAAGTGCATTTGTATCTGTGTTAAATTAGGTACGTTCATTCTATACACGTTCATAATGAAGTATGCTTATGACGGTTCACGTTTTAAAGCCACCCCACAAATCGATTGCTATGAGATACTTGAGGTAAGTAGCCTATAGACCTTTTGCCTTATCATCTTAAAGTACGGTACACATAGGGTGAAATAAATTATTTGATTTTTCTAGGCATTTAAGCACGAACAATATTGCAATGTTGCTTGTAGATATTGCACTTAATTTTCACATTTTTTATGAAAACATTACAATATCCATGAAACTGGTACCTGCCCATGCTGGTAAGATAATTAAAAAAATACAGGCACTCGTTAAGTTACGTACGTAAATTTCAGATCACTGAGTAGAAAGTTTATTTCAATGAAGGATCGATTTTTATTTTCCTTTATTAAACGGCACAAACAGTGACGTCTTTCTTTGTCTCGTTTGCACGGCACCAACAGTGCCGTAGAAATGAAAATCCCTCGTTTTTTTTTACTTTTGAAGACCACATAAGATGAGGCGAAATGATGTTCACTCCGTCTTCTGACGTTTCAATTTCCTCACATTCCAAGTACAAATGAAAGCTATGTTTGAGTTTTATTTTTTCATTCGGCACTTTTTTACTAAAAGTAACTGAGAAAGTAAAAAGGACTTGCAAAACTTCAAACATATTGAGATCTATAACCCTAACCACTATTCCTTAAAGTCAACGAATAGATATAGGCATTAAATCATTTAAACTTGTCCAATATAAGGATTTTCATATTGCATGATAGAAGGATGAGGATTTTTGTGCATTCTCGCAAAATGAGCCTTCATTATCTTCTTAGTAGTAAATGCCTTGTCACAGGCCTCACATTTGAAATTCTTCTCCCCACTATGCTTGTACATGTGGTTTTTCAACCGATTACTGTTGAAGGCTTTCCAGCCACACACTCCGCAAATATGGTTACGGAATTTAAGATGGGAATCGCGTAAATGTGTCATCATCATGCTTCTAAAGACAAAGGTTTTCGGACAATGGGGACATTTGATTTCTTGTCGATTCTTGTGCTCAGCCGCCATGTGCCTAGACCTCTTATAGTGGCTTTGAAAAACCTCTGAACAATCAGCACACTTATACTTTTTTTCCATGTCGTGGCTGTTTTTCTGATGGGTTTTCAATTTAGATTTTGAGTCAAATTTTTCACCGCATTCAGTGCAAAGAATTAGTGCGTTTTCATGAACAGATTTCACGTGAAGACGAAGTAAGTTCGCATCTTTAAAATGTTGGCCACAGACGTCGCAAAGTATAGCCGACGTTCCTTTGTGATCCTTATTTGTGTGATGGAGTAAAGGCCCAAATGTGTAGAAATTCGCACCACAAGCGAGACAGCTTACATTAAAATTATCAAGCTTGAAAGCGACCATACATATCCCTACATCTTTGTTATACACCACTCCATGCATCAAGATTAAATGGTCGATTAAATCGTATAGATCAGTAATTTTTTCCGGACAAAGACTGCACGATAGATTAGATACGTCAATATAGACAACGGGCTCCCAATAATTTTTCAAAGCTTGGGCTTTGATCGCGTCCCCCGTATGTACTTGTTGATGACTTTTCAATTCGGAGGCCTCTTGAAAGATTTCGTAACAGTAGAAACACCTGTATGAACTTTTGAGCCATCGGAAAGGCATGACGGTAGATTTTATCAGGACCTGTAGTACATTATTTCTCATGATATTTCTTTTGTCTTTCGCTGTCAGGGTTGGTTTACTGGTAGACTGTGTTATGGCGATATCGTGGATTTCGGTAGATATATTGGTGACGGCCTGCTTTTCAGTTGTATCCTGGCGACCTCTGAGTTCTCCTGCAAGGAAAACACATGGTTTTAGAGGTAGCCAGAATACGACATGCAGTTTTTTAAATTAATTTTTAATTTATACGAATCTTATCGTGCTTTTTTGAAAGTTGTTAGGTAGTTTCATCTGTGAAAGATAACCGTTACGTAGAATAAACCGCCGTTTTAGTTTAAAAGTGCATCAGAGGACCGGAAACCAAACGTTTAGTTTCTCAGGTATTATGTAAGAAGTAGAGAGAAGTAGTTCAGAGTTTTTAAAATAGGTAGGTATGAAGAGAAAGAAGGTTATAGGCATATTATATTTATTAAATTTCAGTAATACTCGTTATAATCAAACATAAATAAACTTATTATACATTATAACAAAGTTTTTTTATAAGGTGCGTTCATTAATTACGTCAGGCGTTTAGGGGAGGGGAGGAGGTCCAGCCGAATCTCACCCAATCTCACGTGGGTTAGAGGGGATGTCTCGGAAATATCACGTATATATTTTTCCGCAAAAAACAGTGTAAATTTGTGAGAAAGCTGGGTTTAATTAAGTAAAACCTGTTTCTCCACTAGCTACTTGAGGTTCTGTGTGCAAGCGACAACGGTTTAGAGTGGCTAAAACAGAGCGAGGTTGAAGGAGCATTTTCACAAAATTACATGGACTTGCTGGTTCCAGAGACCGCACATGAGTCCCCGTGGACTGAATTAGAATGAATATTCTTTTACGAATTTCAGTAGTTCCTATTCAATTACCTACTTTATTTTTCGATTTTCTCACTGTGATTCTAGACTACGGTCTTAGTAGTCTTTACATCCTAATCTTAAATAAAAATTATAATGTCAAACGTTTTTCTTTTAATAAATCCAACGTACTTAAAACACAGATTAACAACGTACACAAAAAATATGCATTTAGAATTTTTTTACGGGAGATTAGGGGGGGGGGGAGGGGTTGAAAAATCGCCAAAATCGCCTCACGTAACTAATGAACGCCCCCTTTTCGTAGTGAGATTTTTACAGAAAAGATTGGCTGATCATCTCAGTGTTCTGTTCACTTCTTTTCTAGGCACATCATCATCCCTTTAACTTCACAATATTATCTTATATCTTCATTTATTCAACAAAATAACAAACCGCATATAAAATAGTTTTGCTATCTCTTCTGCGAAAAATATTTTAGATCCCATGATACTTTTTGATGAATCAATAAGCTCTTTTCAAAATCAATATAACTTCACGACAGTATTCTCCAAAAGGGTTAGGCAGAGGTGTAGGCACACCCACATTTCGCCAGTTATGTTTAAGTCCCATGTAGAGGCCGGCCTTTTGCTATAAACCAGGCACAAATCCGGACTCCGGGCTGCTTCTGAGAAATTCCAGATGTAAAAACCCATTAGCACTTTGCCCGAAACGGGAATTGAGCCCAGTACCTCATGCTCAGCAGTAGCGACTTGCGACCACTACATCAAGAGCCAGTTCAAAAGTATTAAATTAAAAACCCCTTTACATAAATACACTTGGGAGCAAATAAATCGAGCCACTTCCTTTTTCACGCATTATGGTTATTATTTTTGGTATTATGGAACGCATCGATTCGAAACATATATCGCCTAAAAGGGTATTTAATAACCTTTACAATGAGGGTAGTTAGTTGTCAAAATTTCATTTTAATTAAAGTTTAAAGGGTAGAATAAAATTATCGCATTTAATTTGCTTATGACATTTTTATTGTACTCTGTTAAGAAAAGATTAAATTTGATGTTTTTGTTAATCATACCCATATTACTTGTTATTGTTGTCTTTATCTGTGTCTGTGTAATCAAAATAACCTGATAAAATGGATACTACACCGACGGAAGCTGCCCAAGTTGTAGCTTTACTTGAGGTTGGACACGGACAACGTGAAGTGGCACGCAGACTTCATTTGAGTCGTTCAAAGGTACAGCGGGTATACCGCAGGTATCTGGAGACTGGTGCTTTTGTTCGGCGACCTGGAACTGGCCGACCACGGGCAACAACAGAACGTGACGACCGCTTTATTGCAACCAATTCGTTGCGCGACCGTGGACTTAATGCTGTTCAGCTACAGCAAGCGTTACGTGACGTTCGAGGTGTCGCAATCAGTAGGTGGACAGTGAGACGAAGACTAAAGGAACGAAATTTAACATCACACAAACCAGCAACTGGCCCAAAATTGACTGTAGCTCATCGCCGATCTCGCTTGGAGTTTGCTCGAGAACACATTAATTGGACGTTAGAAGACTGGAGGTCAGTTTTGTTTTCTGACGAGTCAAGAATCTGTCTTTTTAGCAATGACGGGAGAAACCGAGTGTATAGACGTCCTGGTGAAAGATTTGCCCAATGTTGCATTCGAGAAACTGTGAGTTTTGGTGGTGGTTCTTGTATGGTGTGGGGAGGAATTTCTCTAGACGGAAAAACGGAACTTGTCTTCGTCGACCCCGCCAACGATGGCAGTGGTAGACGTGGATTAACAGCTGACCGATACATAAGTGACATTCTTGAAGACCACGTAATGCCGTATGCTGGTTTTGTCGGAGAAAATTTCTTGTTTATGCATGACAATGCGAGACCTCATACCGCGCAGATCGTTACGGAATACTTGTCTGCGATCGGGATTCAACAAATGGTATGGCCAGCACGAAGTCCCGATTTGAACCCGATCGAACACCTATGGGACGAGCTAAAACGGAGAGTCCGAGCCAGGGTTCCCGCTGTTTCATCCATTCCCGAGCTTAAAGTCGCTGTGCTTGAAGAGTGGGAGAATATACCACAATATGTCATCGTAACTCTGATCAGATCGATGACTAATAGGCTACAAGAATGCATCAGGGCACGGGGAGGTAATACCAGTTATTAAGAATATTTTTTTTGCAATAATTTTGTTTTTTATTGTTTTTATGGACTGTTTTAGCCCTACTAAATTTTCTATCAAAATTACCATTTTTCTTGCAGAGCCAATAATTTATCATTCAATAAGGTTATTATTCAATAATTTACCCTCATTGTTAAGGTTATTAACTTAACTTTTAGGCGATATATAGTTCGAATTGATACGTTCCATATTCCCAAAAATATTTACCATTTTACGTGAAAAAAGGTAGTGGCTCGATTTATTTGCTCCCAAGTGTATTTATATGACCAACCAAAGCATAACACTTTATATAACTATTCAACTGTCGCCTTTAGTTATTGCACACGTCCTTAAAATAAAGCCCACTCGCACCAAAAATCACAAAATGCGTTTAGCGCCAAACATAACCGTGTCTTTGTCATCTTCAAACCGTTGAGAGAAACAGAGGTACGATTTAAATACGTTCATCGTAAAACATTTGCATTTGTGGTGCAAGCAGTCCCAAGACCCTTAATTATTTGCATTAAGCCTCACAATCCAAATGTGTCTAGGCAATAGGTTTGACTAGGCAAGTCATAATTTCTAATGTTTAAGACTCTTCAAAATAATGAAACTCAGCTGTGTGAACGTTCATGGTCTCTAAATCAGTAAAACCCCTTCGACAGATTCGGCAGACACGTCCAGATAGCCCAGAATGGACCTTCATATGAGCTCTCAAGTTACTAGACCTGCGGAAAGACCTCTCACAAATGCTGCAAGCGTAATCTCTATCAGCGAAATGTTTTTTCTTATGCAAAGTAATCAGCCATTTGATTCCGGTCTTATAATTGCATAAATCACACTCGAATTTCGAGCGAGCATGTTGAGATTGTATGTGAAGCATCATAGCTCCTTTTGTCGTGCAAATTTTTGCACAATGCTCGCATTTGATCCTGTACTTTTCCACATTATGCATCTTTCCTAGATGAACTTTCAATTGGTACTGGCTTTCGAACGTCGCACTACACAGGTTGCATTCGTGCGTTTTAGCTTGACCGTGCATTCTTTGCTTGTGTTTCTCCATTCTGTTGGAAGCGTTGAACATTTTTCCACATACTGTGCATCTGTATCCTACATGACTGTTGCTTATGTGTCTTTTGAGGCGAATCTTGTTGATGAAGCTTAGACCACATATTTGGCAGATGAACGAATGGTTCACATGATCTTTGTGCATATGACCCACCATACAAGTGAAGTTGTCGTACTGATTCTCGCAGAGAACGCATTGCATCACATCCTTGTTTAAAACGAAGGGTAACGCGCAGACACCCAAGGTTTTATCATAATCCTCATCATGGGTGAGAATAATATGAGTTATCAGTTCTTCTAAATCTTTTATAGGCTCTTCAATACACATCTTACAGCATAAGTTCGCAACATCAATTTTGACTGGTATATCTTTCGATATAATTCTCTTTGTAATGAAAGTGTTTAGGTCTACAGAATGTTTTTGAGTATGTTCTTTCAGAGCCTCGCAGTCTCGCATAGGTTTCGAGCAGTAGAAACATCGGAATCCTTTGGTGTGCCAGTTAAAAGGGACCACGTTACCGTATTGAAGGATTCGGAGTATATTTCTTCGTTTTTTATTGAGTTGTTCGATGTACGTTTCTTGGGTGCTCCGACGTCCTGGAAAGAGAGGCCAAGATTTACGCTTCCTTTTTGCGTTTGCACTTTTTGTAGTAATTTCGTGTTAATGATGAGTGAAAACATTAATTTTTTTTACGGTTTTGGTTAGCAAGGCAAGGGGTGGGCCACGCCGTATCAAAAAAATCAAAATGTACCAAATATATGAAGGAACATAACTTTCGTACTTAACGTTTTGTATGAACCATTGCACACAACCTGATGACGAAAACCGCATAAAAATCCGTTACGTAGTTTAGCAGAAACAACGCGGTCGCACAGACAACTCGAAAAGAGACTTTACAATATGCGATACGCAACGATCAGATGCGCCTGTAGTACAACGATTAAATATTGTAAATTAATAATGCTAAACTAATTTTAGCAGAACTTGCCTTCGCTTCAGATTTAACAATTTGTTTGAAATAGATAGTGGTGGTTATGGAAAAAACAACAGATCAGAATTTATAAAGGTTTATTTATAAATACTAAGTAAGTATATAAAATAGGTAATATTTACAAGACAAACATTATTATACAATAGTGTTAAAAGTTAATTAATTATGGTTTCTAAGACTGAATTTAAAACACCAATTGGAGATCTAAATAATGTAATTACATAATTATTTTTCTTTCATGGCAACATCCGAGTAGCTGTCAAATGCTAGTGTTGCAACATTGAAAGATTATTATTTATATTCCAATTTGTCTCAATACTAGTGACTTGAGATAAAACTAATAATATAAGATTATATATGTTCATGTGGAGATCCTATTTTAATGGACAGGTATTTAATTGAACCTCAAAAAAATCCTATTTAGATGCGGCCAACTCGGTTGGCGCGTGGTAGGCCACAGTTCTAACACATAAACCCCTTAGATATTGCGATCAACTGTGAGGAAAATGTAGAAAATTAAACAGAGGCCTAATTCATTTTCAAAAAATCGCACATAATTTGAAGTCTAAGAAGAATAAGTTTTCAGAGGATCAATTCAATATTTCCCATTTTAAAGTAAACACACCACACCATAGCTTTCGGGTTGATAAATAAGCATAAACTTTTTCTATTATAAATTGAAATAATGACGTAGGTAAGTATACCTAATACCAATATCTATACAGGGTGGCAGCGACCTGTTAGCGTGGATTCAGTATATGTTACAAGCCCCCGCGTTGAAATGATTAGTCAGCTATTAAAAAAATTGCATTTCCATACGTTTTGACCGAGTAGGTGCACCATTCTTTATTGGCTGAAGTCAATAACGTATCCTATCTCTAATTTTGGCGTACTGGAGATATAAAAATATATCAATCTCTGGTTTTAACGTCCCAATAAAGCCGAAGTATGCGACCATATAAAGTGACCCTAAAAAGTCTATCATCACTAGCGATCTGTCATAGGTTATTGGGTATGGCCGTAAGAGGCTGACAAGTCGCTGTCAGACTGCATATGAAAGAAAGAGAAGCGCGATGATATAACGCATGTAATTTATTGTAAAAACTGAAGCAATTATCTATTTACAAAAAATCTATTGATTGGACTAAAAAAATAAAGCACTATTTCGTTAACAGGTTGCTTGTAGAATAATCTGACAAAAACTCTGGTTATATCCAGAGTTTTTGTCAGATTATTCTACAAGCATTCTTATATCATTCTGATATTTCAAAAAAAAAAACAACAAAAAAAACTTAACATGTTGTAGTGTAAGTTTTACATAAAAGCATGAAAAGGTTATAATGTTTTATTCTAATAAGATATATTTAATACCTGTGTAATATTTTAGGTTAAAAAGTTTTAAATTACATAACATCACGGTTGTTTACCCGATGGATAAGGCAGAGGTGACCTATAGTACCCCCACATTTCTCCAGTTATGTGTGTTTAGGAGGCCAATTTCTACGTTTTTAACTACTCGTCTATAAATAATCAATGCCCTCGCAAAAGCTGATCTATCCAAATACCTAAAATCTGCAGCCTAATTGTCCTACCGCCGCCGACGAGGAAGCGACTAGCCGATTTTCTCGAAATTTCTCGATATATTTCGAGAAAATCGGCCTCTAAACCAGATTGAATTGGTCCTGTGTTAAAAGAGATACATTCAGGGTGGCTGGGACATCAATGCGTAAACTGTAAGCATGAATTTTATTTAGCACATGATCCTAGCCCCTAGAACGCAACTATGAACGTAAACGAAGCAAAAGGAGTATGTAAGGATCGTAGCAGGTGGCGTTCTATAGTTCCACGTGCAAAGAAGACGTTATTGTATGGTGTTTGTATAATGAATCTGTATTGCATATAATTTTAACAATTTTCATATTGGAAGATCTTTTATTTTAAGTTCACTTGCGCACATTTACATCACACAAAGTTTAAGTTTAAAATGGCTCTGCCTCACTGTCCTATTCTCTAAATAAGTCACTTTATATATACAACCAGATTTAGAACTTTAATATCACTGAACAAAGCTCAATTTACATTACAGAGACGATATTTTCGTCTTAAAATTTTTGTCAATGGAAAACGAACTCAGTCTCGAGTTGTTAAAGTTTACTTTAGTATCTTTCTGTCTCCGTAAGAAGATTAGTTGTAGAATTACTCCACAATATAGTAATATCATTGACTATACTGTCCTGCCACTTCCGCTTCTAATTCCTCCTGAATTATTTCCATTTGCACCATGCCGCTTTCATCAATTTCATCAACTATTGGAGCTAGATCAAACCGACTATGCCTATTGCGGATATGCATTCGCAAATTCGTCTGGTGAGCAAATGCCTTATTGCAAACCACACATACATAGTCCTTCTCTTTTGTATGTAGTACGGCGTGGGAGTTCAAGTTACTTCGCTTGGAGAATTTCTTTCCGCAAACAGAGCAGACGAATTTCTTTTCGCCATTATGTTTGACCATGTGCAGTTTAACATCGTAAGGGCCGAAGAATTTGTCGCCGCAGACTTCGCATTCCACATTCTTCTCTCTTAGATGCACTCTCCTCATATGCCGTGACATGATAGATTCTTGTGGATACACTTTTGGACAAAACGGACACTTAATTTTCAGTTCTTCTACTTCATGAACGTTCGCCAAATGAAGTTTCTTTAAGTAAGGACTTTTGAATGTTTCCGGACAATGCGGACAAGTTGATAAGTTGACTAAATGCACGTTCTTTTCGTGTAAAATCTTTTTGGATAGAGTAGCAAGACTGATACCACAGTATTCGCACGTGTAGCCACCTTCCCTATGATAGTACCTATAATGCATTTTCAAATGATTCTCTCCTTGGAAACTGGTGCCACAAACATCGCAAATGTAATGGTGGGAAAGATGATGTTTGTTCGCGTGGCGGAGCAGATATTCGAAAAAGACGAATTTCATGTTGCATGTCGGACATGTGGGCTGATCCTTGTCTAGTTTGAAGGGTAGCAGACAATTAGGAACGCTTACATCGTATTCTGCGTCATGTGCGATTATCAAATGGTGGATCAACTCTTCCAAATTGGTCACTGCTTGAGGACAAAGCTTGCAACATATATCAGAGACGTCAATTTTGACAGCAGCATCTTTGTTTCTGTTATTTTTGGTTCGGTCGAACACAACGAGTTCAAGATTCGCGAATTGATGAGCTTCGGTGGTATGTTCTCGAAGTACGACTGGATCTTTAGTAGTTTCGTTGCAGTAAAAGCATTTATATTTCCCCTTATGCCACATAAATGGTATGACGTTGCTATACTGCAAAACATATTCGACATTCCGCCGTTTTATCAATAGCTTACGGGCGACTTCCATTTTCTTATATTTGTCCTCCACAGTATTGAATTTTGAACCTGAAAAGAAATTCAGCTTTTACTTTTCTAGGTTTCTGTATGATTCGGCAGGTTGTTTGTGGATTTCGGCGAGTTTTTAGATTGAAGGATCCAATTGCTGAGAACAGTGGTCATGTCACAAATACAGACAAAACATTTAAGAGTAAATGGTGGTGAAAATGGTCAATGTCGTCATAAAGTGGTATAATTTAAGAGCAGTGATGGCCCACTGGTAACGGCTGCGACTCGACTTGTAACTTTGTAAGTCGTAGGTTCGGTTCGGACCCAGACAGGCGCTTTACTTTGTGTAAAATATTTCATCACCACTGCTCTCAAAACGGTGAAGGAAAACATCGTGAGTAAAACCGGATTGTCTTAGAACCAAAAATTGGAAGACATGTGACATCTACTAACCCGCCCTGGGCCAGCGATGTCCCAGCAGTGGGAACATAATAGGCTGATTATGCATAATGTTTCTATACGAGATTGAATAGCCTAAGTTCTAAACCAGTGATTGCCGATTGCATTAAAATAATAATAAAATGTTAGCGAACTAGTGTCCTTTTGTAGAGTTGAATGCTTATTTTTAAAGAAACGTCCGCGAAATTAAAATTTTCTTGCGTTTTTTTACAATTTGCAGGTCGGTACAGTCTGCGAGGCCTAAGCTGAGCTTTTCATTTGTGTGAGTGATTACCAATCACACCAATGTGATCGCGCGATCGATCACATTATAATCATTAAAATCCAACTCTCTAAACTCAAACTCAAAGCATTTCTTTCAATTAAACCATTTACAGGCACTTCTGCATTTGCACATTGTCAAGGACTCGGTCAGTCCGAAATATGAAGCTAGTTGCCCATTCCAAAGCGTAGTAGGTACCTATGGAGAAGAACGGGCAAGAAACTCCATGGACATTCTTTCAAATAATATGGTTACAGAAAATTTGTTACATCAGTCTTGTTGAAATTATACATGTGAGAACGATGTAGAAGGACGTGAACATTACATGCGTCCATAATGAAAAACATTTTAAAAAATACAAAAAATAAAGCCGTGGCAGCCAAGAGATGACCAGTCCCCACTGACGGCGCCCGTTCACGAATATGACGTATGGATCTGCACCATTCAGCTCAACCATTTTGAAGGGAACTTAATGATCCAACACACACGCCACCACCAGCGAGACATTTGAGTGAGCGTGATAGCTCACTCAAATGCCCAGCCGCCAAGGCACATTCAAGTCAATGAAAAACGTGCCCAGTATAGGGTAGCTTTATAGTAGGTACATAGTTGCGCTTTGCAATTATACAATATTAAAAGATTGAATTTATATAGTGCAAAGATAGTTTTTACAATCTTCAGCAGCTCCAACAATATTTCCGAATGCTAATCAATTGTTTAGGCGCCCTTGTGGAGCAGAACTAGCGTTGAGCCAAGCATTTTTGTCAGAGATGTAATCCCCCAACTTATAATATGCTTGGCTGCATAGTGTGCGTTTGATACAAGTTTTAAACTTCGTTTCATTCAGTTGGAGTATTTAAGTTTTTATTACCATAATGGATGACTATTTCATGTAATCATGATGACATTTGAAGTCAATTCTAACTTAGGGGAGTTTTTTTTTCATTTTTACTGAAAAAATATTCGTTCCCAAGTAGTGCAAACACTATTATAAAAAGTTGTAAAAGCTTAAAAAATTGCCAAGATAAACGTTTTAAAATAAAAGAAGTGACGTCACGACTATGTAACTTCATACTTGCGCCGTACATTGTCCGTACCGCGCGACAATGACGGGAATAATCCCCTCCAAAAACTTAAGAAGCGTGCAGTAGCTTCTTCATATTTCCATCGATTGGGCAGATTTTTTCAATAATCTATTTTTTACTATGCCTTCTTTGAAAAAACATTATATTTACGAACATTTTAATATGAGTCATCATTCCCTATTCTGTAAATCAATACATATTAGCCATGGTCGCGAATCATGTTTTAATCAACACACCTGTCACTAACCTGCAAATTGCAAAAAACGTAGGGGCTACCTTCTCGCATCCCCCTTAAATAGTGGTATTTATAGGCATCATAGAGGGTAATAGCACGCGTAGAATGGCTATCATAAAAAAGAGTTCTGTCGACGTAAGAATAGACTAAATGTCAGATCAATAAAATATACCTGCAATTTTGTATATTCTATCTGTCATTTTGTATATTCTTTGTCGACAAAAGTTGAACATTAAACGCGTGCTGGTAAAGTGATAAAAACGCCAAATAATACATAGAAGTATATTTTAAAATTACATTCCGTTCGACTATATCACAATATTCACAAGTCTAGTTTTAGGGCCGGCGCAGACTTAGACCACAATAAAGAGCGGTTTTCTCTGTCAAACAAACATCGACATTCCGTCTCTTTAAATAAAGTCGAAAATAAATAACCATAACCACGCACAGTCCGCGAGGCCTAAGCTGAGCTTTGTGTTTATGTGAATGCACATAGCGACGCGTCCTTTGCTTGTCAATCGGCCAATCGGCCTGAGGCGCGGTGCGTCCCTCACGCAATCACATTGGTACGAGTGGTTATCACTCACACAAATGCAAAACTAGTTTAGGCCTCGCGGACTGTAACTACTTCTATCTGCGTTGATCCAGCTTTCTCAGACAAATAAATGTTTATTTATTTTCAACTTTATTTTAACTGCCACATGGTTGATAATTGTTTGCCAGTCAAAACAACACTTCACTAGGCTTATTGCCGACTCTTAATTATCGTACAAACTAATACATTATACATATTTATTTAGACGATGCGATTTAGCGACACAATTAATACCCAGTCGGTACATTTTAACTTTATTCAAGTTTTTCTTACAATTATATCAATAAGTGTATTTTTTCTCTCCACTTAAAACTATGAGATTAGTTTTAAGTGGAGAGAAAAAATACACATATTGATTTTATGATACAAGAGATAAAACTAACTGTCTATAATAAATATTGGTTTAAATAAAATACTATTAACTATAATAATATAAGCATGAATTTGACATTGCTTTAGAAATTCAAACATAACTACGCTGCGCTATACAATACTGACGATAAATCATGGCCGTCCTGAAATTATGCTATCCGAACTTGCACGTATGTCCTCTCACTCACACTCGCTTCCCGTCACCATTTGGTTCATAAAAAAATTCTTGTGCAGTCTTCCGTGCAAAGTTCCGACCGTCCTTGATTTATCGGACGTAAAAATAGAATGCTGTTGGTATTCGATTTAGTCATCTAATAAAAACCTGACCGATTAACCGAATTTTCATGCAAACCTAATGCTAATAATAATAAACTATGACCTTATTTTTGTAATTAGTCACCTTATTTTATTGGATTAATTTAATACTTATTTGAGGACCTGCCTTAATACAAGAGTTATTCGGAGATCATTTTTTATGAATACCTTTTTACATTCATTTTAATTATTACGTCGGATTTATATGAGACATACGGAGATCAATACAAAGTGGCATGGACATCGACACAACCTGTTACAGTCAGCGAGGCCTAAGCTGAGCTTTGAATTTGTGTGAGTGCACATAATAGTTAGTGTAGGTGTGACGTCGGCCTAGAGCGCGATTGGTTTAAACCGGTTTATACAATCGGACTGAGGCGCTGTGCGTCCCTCCATCTCCTCTCATCCTCCTCTTGTTTAGCAATAAATTGGTAAACTATCTTGACAAAATCAAACTGGTTACATATTGAATTGTATAATTTTTCATCTGGTAATTATTTTTTTGACATTGATTCTGTAATGACTTTAACTCACACATTATTACTTGGTAAAAATCTACAACTTTTACAATACTTGTAAATATGTCTTTTTATTTAATTGTTTTTACCTATTGTGGTATTGTAATTTTATTCTGGGTGAATCGACACTTATAATTTAAAAAAATCATGTATACGTACAAAATATTTTAAAACATTTTTAAAAGGGTTACGGTGGAGTTTCTTGCCCATGGTCTTCTTCATACGAAACAACCTTTTGGAAGAGGCAACTAGAATCAATTTTTTTTTTTTTGTAAATGTTGACGTTTAAAAGTGCCATTTATGTGCCTATTAGAAATAAATGATTTTACTTTGACTCACACAAATGTAAAGCTTAGCTTAGGCCTCGCGGACTGTACCATGGATTCAGTACATGATTCTGAACGCAGAGGTTGAAATTTTTCAACGGTAAAAAAAAATGCTGAATCTTTCTATGAATTAGCAGGTTTTTTTTATTATTCGATTTCCCCGCCACATTGTTTAGTCAATATCTCTTTCATATTATTATAATTGGCGAAATGTGGGTGCACAATGTAGGTACACCACTGCCTAGCCCTTCGTGGATAACCGCCGTAATGTTATGTAAATACATTAATTAAATTAATTTACAAGTAAAAGCAGTAACATCACGTTCTCGTTCAGCAATATAACACGAAGCATTAATATTGCGCTTAGACCATTATGTGCCGATTTCACCAATGTTACTGAACGCGTTCAGCACATCTAAATCGCGTTCAAGAGCTGTCAGTGTCAATATTCCATAGAAATTAATGACATTGACAGCTCCTAAAGGTAGTACATGCTGATCACGTTCAGTTATATTGGTGAAATCCACCCTAAGGTAGAGATTTCGCCGCTTCATTCACCCCGATACAAACTTGATAGCAGCTCTGCACCCGTACACATGATCACCAAGGAAAAGAGTTTTGTCGACGAAAGCAAAGACAAAATCACAGATAAATAAAAGAAATCTGTCTTTTAGTCTATTCTATGTGTAATTTTGTCTATTCTTCAGTCGACGAAACCCGGCCATGCTAAGCGTGCTGAAGTGCGCTGCTCACTGCGCAGTACCTGACCCCCGCTGACAAAAGAATTTGTTATTGCGCAGCTACTCGCCTTGTGTTCAGAGACGACATAAAATTTGCATCGGGCTGTACCAACTTAGGTTTTTCTATTAAATTAGTTTATATCAGACTCCAAAAGGAAGAAATAATAATATTATCAAAATATAAATCTAAGATTACCAAGTTTAATTGTCTGTATATTCATTTCCTAACTGCCATTCAGCTGTATGAAATGGCATAACACTGCGAATTGACGTAGGGTGAGGAAGAAATAATAATTTTATCAAAATATAAATCTTAGATTACCAAGTTTAATTGTCCGTATATTCATTTCCTAACTGCCATGCAGCTGTATGAAATGGCATAACACGGTGAATTGACGTAGGGTGAAAAATAATTTTCGTGACTGTAAAAATAATTTTACTGTACTGTGTAACAGATTAAAGCACACTTAAATCTGCAACTGCACATGCCCATACTTTTTATGCATCTCCATATGCGAGCTCAAATTACTTCGTCTCAAAAAGGCTTTTCCACAAACAGTGCAACTAAATTTCCTGTCCCCCTCATGTTTCACCATATGCATCCTTAAAAGATAATTGTCAAAAAACTTCTCATTACAAATGGTGCAAGGAATGTTCTTTTCCTTTAAATGTGTACGCCTTACGTGGTCTTTCATGAAAGAGTTTCTTGTGAACATTTTCCCGCAGTAACTGCATTTATGCCCTACATTATGCATTTTTATTAAGTGTTTTTGTTTATGGTACTGTGATTGGAACTGCTCGGGACATTTTGGACATTTGTGGTCCTTCGCATCGTGTGTCCGCGCTCTATGTCGCGCCAAGCACCATTGGTTCTTATATTTGACCCCACAAATGTCACATTCGCAGGAACCTGTGTGTGCGTAGGTTATGTGCACGTTTAGATTCGCCGCGTTCCTGAAACTTCGACCGCAGAAGTCACAGATTCGGTTGTTATTGCTGTGTTCGGAGTTCATATGTCGGAGCAAAATGCCGAAGTATCGGAAGACGGTATCCGGGCATATGGGACATGGCATGTTGTCTTTTATAACTCGGAAAGGCTCTAAACACCCGGGAATTGAAGTATCATAGTTTGCCTTATGTTCGTTTATTAAATGGTTGATTAAATCTTCTAAATTAGTCATAGGAAGGCAACATATTTTACAAGCTAATGCAGATATGTCAATTTTGACTGCTATTCTTTCTCCTTTGCATTTTTTCATGCATTTGGACTTCAAATCGCATACAGGATGTTCAAGGCTAGTATGGTGGCGTAACTCGTCAAATTCAACAAACTTCTTTGAGCAATAAAAGCAAGAGTATTTGGAAAAGAATTTGAAAGGCACAGCCGTCGACATGTTGAGTACGCACTGTATATTCTGTCTTATTTGTAGAATGTTTTGTTTTTTCTTAGGTTCTATGTTGCTGTCGTTTAGAAAGGTAATGTGGGGGGGTTCAACTTGAGAAATTATTTTGACCTTACATTTGCTTATATGCTGTCTTAAACCTAAAGAAGTGTGAAACTCTTTGGAGCAGTAACTACACTTCATATTGCTCTCATTTTGGGGATGATCAACTTGTACATGTTTCTGTAAAAGTGAAAGGGACGCGAAACGTAAACCGCAGCTCTTACAGTGCCTAAAATGCATGCTATTATGATGCCTCCGCAACAAAAGGCGAGTTTCGAAGTTCTTCAAGCACAAATCGCAAGGATATCCACCCTGTCTGTGATAATTCCTTAAATGTATCGACAAGTCCCTCTTCTTGTTGAAAGTAACTCCACAATCGTCACAAATAAAACAGTTTTGAGGATGGACGTTATTAACATGTTTTACCAAATAACCGAAATAAGAAAACTGTTCTTCGCAGTACAAACATCGAAAGTCGACTAATCTATATTCCTGGAAGGGTATATCGATACTTTTGTTGTATTCCATATTGTGTTTAGTGATCAAATGATCAATTATTTCTTCGAATCTGCTGAAGGGTTCATTGCAGATATCACAACCGATTTCTGAGACGTCGATTTTAATTTCGATGTTGTTTCCTTTGATTCGTTTTAGGGAGTAATCTTTAGTGTTGCAAAGTCCGTGAGATTTCGTATGCTTTCTAAATTCCGTGTATTCGGTATAGTTTTTTCCGCAGTAGAAGCAAAGGTATTTGCCCCGCCATTTAAATGGCATGATGGTAGTGTGGTTGAACAGTATTTTCAAGTTTTTCCGGCGTCTCTCAGAGGTACAGCCTTCATACGGCCCTGGCAGACCATCTGAAAACAAATTTTTCTTCTCTATAAATGGGCTGTTATTTCGTAGTTAGTTTGGGGCGTTTTTCCGTTAGTTATATCAATTGTGAATCCTAGATTTTTTTGGTCTTTCTGCGCTAAATGTCTAATTGTAGTGTTCACCTTCTCTATAGGATACTCATTGTTTATCATAGATATTACAGGCAGAAAGCATATTGGAAAATTCTTAGCAAAACCACACCGTGGTCAATTTAGTTCCAGCTATAAAATAACTGGCCAACCGCAGAAATATAAACAGAGATATCATCAAATGTTAGGTAATGTTTCTAGAGTTCGCATTTCGGATATGGGAGGCCATATGACCCCTTAGATTCCTTTTCCATAAGAACTTTTTACCACAAATATCACAATGAAAGTTTCTTTCTCCAACGTGTTTGACCATATGCATTTTCAGCCTTTGACTGTCGAAAAATTTCTCGAAGCACACGGAACATTCTACGTTTTTCTCTTTCAGATGAGACCTCCTTACATGGTTGACCATGAAAGAGTTTTTAGTAAAAAGCTTATCACAGTAAGTACACTTGTGTCCCGTCCCATGGGACAAGATCAAATGTCGTTGCATTGAATATTGTGAGGTGAATTTTTCTGAGCATTCGAAGCATTGGACTGATTTTGTACCGTGAACGGTGCCTTGATGATTTCTCAACGCACTGTTAGTTCCAAAAACTAGATCGCAATTTCCGCACTTGTGACTGTCAGCGATTTTATGACGCCTTGAAATATGAGCTCTAAGATTAGGGTCAGTTCGGAACGCTTTGCCGCAGTACATGCATATATGTTTATTGCCGCTATGAGACGCACTAACGTGCTTGAGTAAGACGCCAAAATATCTGAAGACTTCCCCGCAAATAGGGCAAGGGTAGTTGTCTTTAATCAGTTTGAACGACTGCAAATTACTCTCGACAGAAAAGTCGCATTTCACTTTATGCTCATTTTTCAAATGGTCAATCAGATCCTTCAAATCCTGCAAGGTGATGTTGCATAGTCTACAAGACAAAGAAGAAGTATCAACTTTGATTTGGACACCGTCATATCTGTTCCTTAATCTCATAGACTTAAAGGATATATCGCAGTGAGGATGTTCTATCGTTGAATGTTCTTTTAAATCTTCGCATGAGGTGAAGTCTTTCGTGCAATAGAAACATCGTAACCTATTCATAAAGAATTTGAAAGGTAGTGCGGTAGTCATGTTAAAGATACATGCTAAGCTTTCTCTTATTTCTTTTACGGATATTTTTTTGTCTTCGTCATCTATAATGACGGTTACTTCCTGAGGTTTATGTTCGCAACTTGCAGCATGTCTAATAAAGGCTTGGTTTGTTGTTAGAACTTTATTGCAAAATCCACATTGGCTCTGATTAGAATCATGGTCAGATTTCTGATGAGCTAACCGTTTGCCGTCTGACGCAAATACTTCGAAGCAGATGTTACACGTGGAAGAATGAGCGTTAGACCTATGAATCTGTAACGCGGAGTTTGTTGGGAAAGTTACGTCGCATTTCGTACAAGAATGGTATTTCTTATGATGGATTCTTATATGGGAATCCAAATCCCTCTTTTTATTAAAGTTCTTTTTGCATTCAGCACACTCAAAGCTGTTATTTGGATGAGCGACATTCATATGGCTGATTAATTTACGCAAGTAATTGAATGTTTTATCGCAAAGGAGACACTTTAGATCTAACAGTCTGTATGCTGATAAAAGCATCTCCACATCTTTCGCATAAGGGAGTTGGTGTTTAAAAATCAAATGGTCAATAATTTCATCTAAAAAGAGAAAAGTTTTTGAACAAATCTCGCAAGAAACATCGGATACATCTATTTTGATTTCTATATCAGCTGATTTAACTAGTCGTATAGCTCTGTCGCTATCACTGCAAGGTCCGTGGCCTTTCGTATGTTTCCGGAGACAATCGGGCGTCTTCGTATCGTCCCCGCAATAAAAGCAGAGGTATTTGCCGCGCCATTTAAAAGGTATCAACGTTGTATTGTTGAGTAATATTTGCAGATTTCTCCTCCTTAGATAACTAGCACTGTGCTTTGTCATCTCTGTTTCCAAATCTGAAAAGAAATTACTTTTTTGTACTTTCGAGATAGCAAAGACAGTGCACGAAGGAAATGCGAAGTTTGCGTTAATTTGTATAATCCCGAATATGAACTCTTTAAGGTTTTAGCATTTCTGCTAGTTACATACAAAAATTATTTATTGGCTCAAATTCTCACAAGTTTTTGTTCATCATAATATTTAGTTAAAACATGGCGCCTAAAACTGGAGCTGACGGTATGTATGTCATCAATTTTGAAAAAAAAATATAGCTTACATATTCTAAGGCTAAAGATGGCACTTAAAAGTGAAGAATATAATCTCGAATTCTAGATAATTACATAGGCGCAGGATAAAGCTGTTTACTATGCAACCTATCTCTATGCGTCTTCATAGTTTTGCGCCAGTAGAACCGTTCCCCACACACATCACAACTATACTTCTTCTGCCCGCTATGCTTCACCATATGCCTTTTCAACAGAACAGTGTTAAAGAATTTCGTATAGCAAACAGAACATTCTATGCTCTTCTCTTTCATATGCGTTCTCCTTATATGGTTACTCATAAACGAGTTTCTTGTAAAGAGTTTTCCACAGTAAGAGCATTTGTGGCCAGTGTTGTGGGCGATGATCAAATGTTTCTGCCTTTCATATTGCGTAGCGAAAGATTCGGGGCATTTGGGACATTTAGCAGCTTTAACGCCGTGTGCTCGAGCCATGTGCATGTACAGACGAGACGGTATGTTGCACTCAGCAGCACAAATGGTACATTGAAACCTCCCGGCTCTGTGATGGCGCCAAATGTGAACTCTTAGGTTTTGATCCCTACGGAATGTATGTCCGCAATAAACGCAAATGATATTGTTGTTGGTATGCTTGATATTCATGTGTTTAAGAAGCGTTCCGAAGAAGCGGAATACCTCGCTGGGACAGTGTGGGCATACCATGTTGTCTTTAATCAGCCTGTAGGGTTGTAAGCACGTTGTTATTGATTTGTCGTATTTCGCATCGTGTTTCGCGATTAAGTGATCGATTAAATGATCCAAATCAGTCAATGACTCAAAGCAGACTTTGCAAGCGAGTGAAGAAATATCGATTTTGACGCATGCGGCGGACTCCCTACATTTTCTAATACACTTTTCTTTAACATCGCACACAGGATGTTCCATAATCGTGTGTTCCCTCATCAAATCGGAATCGGCAAAATCTTTGGAGCAATAAAAGCAGTTAAACTTATTCTTATAAAAATTAAAAGGTATCGCAGTAGACATGTTTATGACTATAACTATATTCTCTCTGATTTGTTTGACGCAAGGTTTTTTGGATTGATCCTCGTAGTTTAGATCTAAGTCCATGGCAACGTTTTCTTCTTTGATGGCGATTCCGAAAATCTCCTCTCCTTTACATTTCCTTGAATGCATCTTGAGCCCTTGTTTCGTGTGGAACTCTTTGAAACAGGTATCGCACTGCAAAGACCCGTCGTCCGGATGTTCTAAATCGATATGTTTTTGTCTCAAAGCAGCTGACGGCAGTTTCAAATTGCAAATGTTGCATCGAGTCAAATGCCTATTCTTTCGGTGTTTCCTTAGTATATTTAATGAGTTGAAGATTTGGGGGCACATTTCGCATTGGTACCCTCCCTCTCGATGGTAATTTTTCACGTGAGAAAATAGATCTCTCTTTTTGTTGAATTTTTGGTTGCAGTTATCGCAAATGAGGCAGTTTTTGGGGTGGGTATTATTGACGTGGGAGACTAGGTAGCCGAAATACGTGAACTTCTCATCGCATCCCGTGCAACTGAGATCAGCAAGTTTATACTGTTCTATGGCCATTTCTACTCCTTTATCGTATTCAAGTTCATGTTTGTCGAACAAATGAGTGACGATTTCATCGAAAGACGGTAATGTCACCGCACACACTTCGCAAGTAATCAATGATATGTCTACTTTAATTTCCATGTTCTGTCCTCCTTTTAAGACTTTAAGCGAATGGTCATTTATGGAACAGTTGCCATGTGCTTTCGTATGTTTTCTTAACTCTGCATACTCGGCGATATTTTTGCTACAATAGAAACACAAGTACTTCCCACGCCATTTAAAAGGAATAATAGATGTGTGGTTGAAAATAATTTGTAGGTTCCGTCGCCTTTTCATCGAGGAAGACTCAGTGCCCTTGTCTTTCCTCGGTTTTTTACCTGAAAATAAATTGGTCTACTGTAAAGGTACCCTTGGTATGTCAACAAAAAATCAGGATCTAAAAATGTATACTTTATTCAATAAAGGTAAGAAATTATTATTTTGTGGTCAGGGTACATTTAAAGTTGTTAAAAGAATCTAACGGCAGAATTCTTAAACGGAACTTAATTTTAAGTAACATAAGCTTTATGTTTAAGCTTTCCCTGTCATTTATTAACTTTACAGCCACAACGAGCAGTAGCGCATCGCATTTCAGTACAACAAAGCGCGGTACAGCTTGCCTGTAGTGCCTGGTGTGCGACGGTTCACACAAAGAGTTCGAAAGAGATTCAAGAGGATTTTTGAAATGCGGTGGAGTCCACCCTAATGTGTACTGCGCTTAGAAGTGTGTGTGTGTGTGTGCGTGTGTGTGAAGTGTGTGTATGAGTGTGTGTGTCGGTGTGTGTGTGTAGTGACAGCTATACCTAAAAGCGACTCAAGCTAAGTGCCTTTTGAGAATTATAGGCAAATGCTAATTTAATTCTGCACTTTGCTTACAATCAATAGCATAATATACTCCGCCGAAGGCTTTAGTGAGAGTTTTCGCAGCTTTGTATACGAGAAATACGGCTCTTGAATAAACTGTCTACGTGCCTAGATAGCTATTATCACGAGGAAGCACTTTATTCTTGATACTCTATCTCTTACCACTTTACAAATCTAAAAGTTTTCTCCCATAATATCTACGGTCGCCAGAAATTATTCTGTATCCGATTCGATTCGATCACGGAATAGAAAAAACAAGCGGAAGTGCCCGTCAGTTAGCCCGCGTGTGTCACAATTATGCGGAAATATGTAAATTTATAACAGCCTTCGTCCGTTGTAATAAGACTTAATTTTGTATGAACAACGAATTCAACTTTGACGAAAAGCTTATTTGTTGTTCATACAAAATTAAGATTTATTACAACTGACGAAAGTTGTTATTAATTTACATATTTTTCGCACAATTGTGACACACTCGCGTTAAAGCTGCGTGGGCACTTCCGCTTGTTTTTTCTATTCCGTGGATTTGAACTGAACGCGATCAGCTGTTAGTGTCAATATTCTATAGCAATAATGACACTGACACCTCTTGAACGCGGTCTAGATGAGCTGATCGAGTGCCTTGCAGTACGTGTATTGTGTCAATTTTGTCTTATAAAATTTGATTAAAAATTTAAATGCATGTAAATAAAAATCAATTGTTGAAATTAATATATCTGTTTATTTCTAATAGGAATAAAAAAAATACATAGCTTAATAACTATAAATTATTTCAATGTCTGACAAAGAATAAGTTCAATATAATATGTCTTTGGATTGCAACATTCAAGATTTTTCTTTTACATTATGCGATAAATGCAATCCTCCTACAAGTAAAAAATACGTAAATACTGTTGCTGCCTCTCTAAGTTTCTACAGTATATTTACAAGACACAGTCTTACTGTATGTCTGTCCGTTAGAGCGCTTATAACTATAGAACCTATTCGATAACGCTTTCAAAACTCATGTACTTTACGCATGTATAGCATTGGGGGATTCCGAGATGTTTTAACAATCGAAAGAATCGGAGTCGTTAAAACTAACCATCGAGTCAACCATCGACTCGCGGATCTACAAAACAATCTAGATGTTTTTCAATTGTTCCGAGGCAACGGAATCGACCGCTAGTTTTCGATTCTTCGAAGAATTACTTTGGATTCGCAATAACAACGCAAGTCAAGAACTCGCGCGAAACTCTTAAACCATCGAGGAACAACTCGCGAAAGCCAGTCGCAATAACAGACCGAGTCAGACTCGAGTCCAAGTCGAAACAATCGAGAACCATCGAGATGTTCGAACAATCGAATAAAACCTCTCGCCATCGCGCATCGTTACGCATGTACTCGTAATTATATCCATAGATAATACTGACATGTTACAGGGGGTCATTTGGGAAATGATAATGAAATTCATGTTCTCTGGTTAATAATAATCAGCCTTTGTTGTCTCACTGCAAGGCAAAGGCCTCCGTTTCCTTTTTCCACTCAACTCTATCCTGAGCCAATTTGGACCAACCCATACTATAAGCGTCGAGTTCATCCCGCCTATCTACGCCTGGTTCTTCCGCGATGTCATTGGACGTTTTCAGGGACCCATGCTGTGGTGGTCTTAGTCCACAATGCATCCGTCATGCGGCAAACGTGTCCGGCCTAGTCCCATTTGAGCTTGGCTGCTTTTGGGTCACGTCTGCGATTTGGGTTTCAGAGTGCAGTATCTTGTTCCGAATCCGATCGGTAAGTCGAACTCTAAGGATACTGCGCTACATCGCTCGCTGGCAAACCTCGAGCCTGCTCCTCTGCTGAACTGTCAACGACCAGGTTTAAGCGCGGTATGTAAGTATGGGGAGAATGCACTTGTCCATTAATTTGCGTTTGTGGCATATCTCTGGTTAGGTTTGAATATTTGTTACGTTAGGCATAGTTAGGTTCAATATATTCATTAATTCACCGCTTCCGGATGATGCACCTTCATATGGAGTCTCATACTATTATTCTGAACAAAACCCTGACTGCAGACACTACAAATAAACTTCTTTTCATTACTATGTATCCGCATATGGTCCCTCAAAGTCTGCTTCCTTGCATAAGACTTCTTACAGACTTCACACTGATGTACCCTCTCTCCAAAATGCTTGATCATGTGTTTTTGCACGTGCGTTCGTGAGAAAAACTTTTGTTCGCACATGGAACAGGGGAAATTCTTCTCTCTTATATGAACTTCCTTTAAATGTACCTTCATTTTGCTCATAATTTGGAAACTTTTACTGCAAACTGGACAAGAAAACTCCGGGACTTTCACATCGTGTATTAAATTATGATGACGCTTTCTTTGGTTATAATTCTGAAAGGTTTCCGTGCAATAAAAACATCTTAGAAGCTTATTTTTATTGTGGACTTTCGATTCGTGATTATTCTTCTGTGTTAGCGAGTCAAAAGTTTCTGGGCATAGATTGCAGTGGAACCCAGAACCGTGGGTTAAGGAATGGCATCGCAATCTATCCTGGCTTAGAAAAGACTTGCCACATAACTCGCAGATATAATTCCCGTAGTGTTCATTCATATGCTGGTTTAATTTAATGAAGTATTGGAACTCTTCTTTACACACTGCACAGTGGTAAACATCGTTTTGTAGGAAGTAAGGGATGATACCGTAGCCACATTCTTCTGTGAATTTAATTTTATGTGTGCTTTTCAAGTGTTCTATGAGAGCGTTTAGTTCGTCAAATGTATCATTGCAAGATCGACATTCTAGTATGGAGACGTCAATTTTAACTTTCTCGTCTCTTCTTAAGTACGAAACAGCAGCTTTGATATTAGATTTCTTATGCTGGTCTCTAGTATGTTCTTTGAGCAAATCGGTGTCTTTGAAAGCCAAATGGCAGAAGAAACAAAGGTAATTTTGTCTATGCCATTTGAAGGGTATGACGGTGGAAGTTTCTAAAACTATAATAGCGTTAGTCTTCATTAATTTGTTGCGTCTTGTGGACGTCATTGAGGACTTACTCGAGGCCTCTGTGATGCGCCGTTTCACACCTAAAAAGTGAAATTTTTATATGAGATATCTTGGCGCGTTTGCTCTTTGGTGTTCTTGGAAGCTTTCAAAGCATATTCTACAGCTTGTTACCTATGTATCGTGGAGATATTCAAAGTTCAATGTACAGTCTGCAAGCGAGCAGCCTCTATCCAACCCAATACCTATCAACTTCCATTCAGAACAACCACTCTTTTTCCACCTGTGTGATATTTAATACTAGCTTGTAATGTGTATGGTTTTTGTCTCGTCTTGTCTCATCGTTCTCACGTATAGGATCAACATTAATGATGTTACTGTTAAATGTATTTGTAAGAACAATATTATTTTAAAAGTGTCCATGGAGTTTTTGCCCTTTCTTCGTCATAGTTACCTATGTATCCTGGAGATATTCAAAGTTCAATGTACAGTCTGCAAGCGAGCAGCCTCTATCCAACCCAATACCTATCAACTTCCATTCAGAACAACCACTCTTTTTCCACCTGTGTGATATTTAATACTAGCTTTTAACGTGTTTGGTTTTTGTCTCGTCTTGTCTCATCGTTCTCACGTATAGGATCAGCATTAATGATGTAACTGTTAAATGTATTTGTAAGAACAATATTATTTAAAAGTGTCCATGGAGTTTTTGCCCTTTCTTCTCCATAGTTACCTACGTATCGTGGAGATATTCAAAGTTCAATGTCCAGTCTGCAAGCGAGCAGCCTCTATCCAACCCAATACCTATCAACTTCCATTCAGAACAACCACTCTTTTTCCACCTGTGTGATATTAATGATGTTACTGTTAAATGTATTTGTAAGAACAATATTATTTAAAAGAGTGTCCATGGAGTTTCTTGCCCGTTCTTCTCCATAGGTACCTACTTCGCTTTGGAATGGGCAACTAGCTTCATATTTCTGACTGACCGACTCCTTGACAATTCAAAACATGAGTTTAAGTTTGAGTGAGTTTGAGTTTAAAACATCCATACGATTAAAGAAATAACCAAAAACTCCTAAATACCCAATGACCAAAAATACCTGATTAATCCTAACTATAATATTGTAAATGCGAAAGTAAGTTTGTTGGTTTGTTTGTTACGCTTTCGCGCCAAAACGACTGAATGAATTTGGATGAAATTTAGCACACAGGCAGACCATGACCTGAGTAAGGACATAGGCTAACTTTTATTCTGGATCGCACACAAAGTCGCGGGCAAGAGCTAGTAAGTTGTACAAATATTCAACGCATGAAAATCCTTTTCCGCGCCGTGACGCCAGACGGCGCCGGCTGTAAGCAGACAATCCCGCTACCTCCCTGATGATTTACGACAACGTGAGTTTTTAAGAGAAGACTGCCTCGTTGGTCTAGTGGTCGCAAGAGCTACTGCTGAGCATGAGATCCTGGGTTCGATTCCCAGGTCGGAAAAAGTGTTATTGGGTTTTTCTATCTAGAATTTCTCAGTCAGCAGCACGGAGTCTGGATTTGTGCCCGGTTGATGGCAATAGGCTCGCTCCCTATTACATGGGACTTAAGCATAACTGGCGAAAAGTGACACTTCTGCCTAACCCTTCTGGGATTACAAGCGTGATGTTATGTTACGTTATGGCCGTGTTTCGAGTAGTTTGGATTATGTTCCCATAATTCTGACTGACGTAAAAAAAAAATTGTAGCTAAAGGACGAGAGAAAATAAGGTCTGCGACGGTTTACTTGGTCATCTTGTTTGTAGTCAACTTATATCTAAGTGAAATAATAGTTAATAACTCATTGTTACGATATAAGAGTAATTCATCGTTTTTTTTGTGTTTCTTCAATATTCCTATTCTCTTAATTTTCCTATTCCAGTTCACGGAAGTCACTACGGCGATGATCTCATTTCATCGCCGTAGTGACTTCCGTGAACTGGATGTAATGATAGGATGATGTGTGTAAATGATTTTAAGTAAAGTAGTTAAATATAAGTGGGCATAGTATTTTCAACAGTAAACTGCAATGCCTATGTGATTACAGAATAAATATAAAGCTAATTACTTTGTATACTATTTTATATTATCAAGTTTTTCTAACTGAACAGACAGCTGTGCTGCTGGGGAGTTTGTTGCGCCACTTATTCTTCCCAGCTAAAGCACTAGGAAGTGGTGAAGGGCGGGCGTGTCGGGGGAGTGTCTTATATCATTTTGTCGTTCAAAAAGTACTAATTTTTAGCCTAGTTTGAATAAATGATTTTTGATTTTGAATGGCTTCAGAACTTCAGGGCCAAATCAATTCAAATCTGCCGTCAAATCTCATATCAACTTGAAAACAAAGAGGGATTGTCCATTTCATACAATAAGTCGCTGATAAAGCCGTACCGAAATATCAAACATATTAAAAAACAAAGAGCTTGCTTATCAACTTGAGCCGAGTCGCGATTCAGCATCACCGACCGACTGGAGCCGAGTATAGGGATGTCGGAAGTGACAAATAAATAACGATATATCGATGTTGTTTAATAAAATATTTATTTATTTATTTATTGTTAAGGCACTTCAACGACCTACTCACTAAAACATACACAAACAAAAATCACATACAGTTTTAGGTATAGTGAATACGACACTTACAGAAGTGCACAGCACTAGCAAAGAAATATCAATATCAACCTCCATATATCGAGAAAAATAATAATATCGATATATCGGTCAAATTTTCAGAAGTTTTCGGTTTTGAAATAATAATGTATGTAGTTCAGTCTGCTTCAATAAGAGGTAATATTATTTTTTATACAAAATGCACAATATATTTATGTATGAGAATCTTAATAAAACGAAGGTATTTGTCCGGTAGTGAGAGTAGAAAAATTCTGCTAATCACACGCTCCGCTGTCATGTGGCTTTGAATTTCTGCTAAAATATTATGTTATTATTAACAGAATATTTAATACACAAAATACAATCTCCAGTGACATTTTTAACAGCGACCCTATTAAAACTTATAACTAACTATTTTTGTATTTTGCTGTAAGTGATTATTGTAATCGTGTGAGAAAATAAATGTCTTAAATATTTATAAAATAAATTTGCTAAAAATATAGTTTTCGATAAGAATTTCGACATTGAATATTTTGTATCGATTTATCGATGTATCAGTTCAAAATATATCGACTAAAAATGTATCGATATTTAAAAATATCGATACATTTTTAGTCGATATATTTCAATAATCGATGTATTGAATAAAAAATATCGATAGATCGATGTATCGATATTTTTTCAACAACTGTCATCAAGCCTAGCCGGGTATTCCCGATTCACCCGAACGTGACGGATCAGTTTAGTTTGCGCTAAGTGCACCTAAAGAAGTTTTCACTTCATTATGTACTAATTTTCAAGTGTTCCAAAGTCAAAAAGTTGAATTTTTCAAAGGTGTAGTTCGTAACGGCTACCAAAATTCGCAGTACTATACCGGAGGATAACTCGCGAATCAATTCAAGTAATCTCAAGTATTAAAATTTCGATAAAAACAAACTACAACTATTACAAAAAGTATTGTCTCCACTTTTAAACCTTATGAATCTTGTTTCCTATTACGGCAATCCATACACGGAAAGAGGCAATGAGGTTAATATAAGATCAAGCTTATTTGTGGGCAAATAGAGAAGAGCACGCTGAAATTTTACTGTCAGAAGTTGCCCAATGTCAAATATTGCTAAAGGCTGATCACAGCAAAATTTAAAAAATGCCTAGAATCGTTAACCGTCTTAAGCCCGCTTGTACCACATATAATTAAAAGCATTCAGCGCTAAACCATTGAAAATAATGTTCCTTTTCTGTCATACGTTTGAAGATGAAGAAGCGGGCCTTAGTGGCTGTGTTTGGTCAGCATACCATTATAAACATTGCGTTTATAAACACAAAGTAAATATGTGTAATTCTGAAAGGCCAAATCTTTGGAATAATTTATTCAAATTAATATAATTTGATGCGGGTTTACTTTGGCTGTTTCCTTGGTAAAAGTCTCTCAAGTTGTTGTGGATTGTATTACATAATTTATGTTGAACTGTTTAAGAATAATATATATCTAATTCTGATACAACTCCTGGTTTATGGCATCTCCACATTCTTTATGTTTCTCTTTCAGCATTGCTGTCTTTCCAACACATGATTTTGCCTTTCAGAATTATAAAAAAAACACATGTGGACAATATTTCTAATACAGAGTTACGGCAAAGTTCAAAATTATATAATATTTCTAGTAACAATTATTTTAAAGACTTCAGTTTCGTATCAGAAATATTGTCAACAAAAACATGGAATAGTGGAGTGTAGATGCTGTGATTTTGTCAACCAAGAATATACTTAAAATTTTTTTTTTTTTTTTAAACAAAAAATAATCCCAAAAATCATAAAGCATATGACCATCACCAAATTACATGGACCAAGGGCCTTAAAAAGCGACTGGGTTCGGGAACTTGGAGAAAATGTACAACAGTGGATAGTCTTTTATTTGGATAATCATGAGTTGGCAAACACAGACTACTATTTGATAGAATATGTTTCACTAGAATATTAATGTATTTTGAGAGAATATGTTCTCGGAAATATCGCGAAAACGTGCTATTAGCACATGCTAAGAGCATGTCCTGATATAGCTATGATTTAATAAATCAGTTTGAGGAAACAAAATGCGAAGAGATTGTATATTTAATTTGAATTGTTTGTAAACATTTTGGAAAAAGTGACAGATAGATAA
Organism: Dasypolia templi; assembly: GCA_963555695.1. Lineage (NCBI taxonomy): Eukaryota > Metazoa > Arthropoda > Insecta > Lepidoptera > Noctuidae > Dasypolia > Dasypolia templi. Next base: position 8,396,175 of record OY743166.1, read on the forward strand.
TTATGATGAATAAATATTTCTTTTAATTTTATGCCAACATTTTTATTTCTTCTGTGACAAATCTTTACCCTTCATAAAGGCCCCCAAACAAATTTTTATACAGGGCCCCGCCAAGGCACGCTATGCCACTGAATCATGCAGTAATATCTTAATGGGAGTTGCAATACCTGCATTCACACTTGTAAACATGTTAACAGTTTAGTGTTTTTGGAAAAACAACTTTAACATCCACACATAAACTTCAGTTTGTGCTACAAGTTAATGTTTCAATTTTGGCAGAAGTACAAGTCATTCGTAAATTATTCTCGAAATGAAAATAGGCCTTTGCCCTGAAGTGAGACATTAATAGACTAGTATTATAATCGGATATTCGTTTAAGTGGAAATTTCATCAATTGTAAACAAGAATTTGAAAGCTTCTTCTATTTGAAATAACGAGTATCAGAACCTGCCTCGTTGGTCTAGTGGTCGCAATCGCTACTGCTGAGTATGAGGTCCTGGGTTCGATTCCCAGGTCGGGCAACGTGTTATTGGGTTTTTCTATCTGGAATTTCTCAGTAGCAGCCCGAAGTCTGGATTTGTGCCCGATAGATGGCAATAGGCTCGCCCTCTATTACATGGGACTTAAACATAACTGGCGAAATGTGGGTGTACTATAGGTACACCTCTGCCTAACCCTTCGGGGAAACAAGGCGTGATGTTATGAGTATCAGAAAAAATACTGTGTTCTCTTTAGACAAATCACAACACACACACTCCACTACACATCTTAACAATAATGGACCTACCTTTAGCTACACCTTTCGATGTCTTGGCCTTTTCGTCTACTTTGGCCACTTTGGTCCTCTTTTCGGGCTTCACTGGTGTGTTCTTGCGAGGACGACCGCGTTTGCCTTTAGCGGGTAACGCGGCTGCCGTGACGTCTGATCCCGATGGCTGTGTTAATTCGTCTTTAAGGTTGGCTGGAAGGGAAAATGGTACAGAGTCTTTAATACTACACAAGGTGGAGACGGACATTTTGTCATGTGGTGGCAACAGCTGTTCTAGGTAACCGTATCTATACGGCGCCGCTTTTTTTATTATTACTGCCGCAGCGGCAACTCCATGCTTTAGAACAGCCTGATTTTATCACTTCTTTGGTTTCAATTCCAATGATATTATAAGTAAAACGGTGTAGATAGGTAATATTCGATCTTCAAAATCGGCACAATGTCATACTATGGCACATAGAAAGAGGGACGGCGCATGTCATAATTATCGGGAGCGAAAAAGAGACATCATGAAGAAAACTTGGCTAATTAGCCAAATTTAGACATGTCGCTTGCGGAACATGTATTACATATCTAGCTCATTTTTAATCTTTATTCAATAGGGATGATGCCAATTTTTTTATTTTTCAAGTAGCGTAAACAATATTTTTAAAAAGTACAAAAACAGCAAAGCAATTTCATAGAAATGACGTCACAACTATGTAACTTCATATTAGCACCATACATTGTACCGCGCGCGACAAGGAATTGAAATTGAAACACGCTCACACAAAGGCCGCATTCCGAGTTAGACAATAATCGCTGACAGCGCTCACATCGATAATTTGCGTTCCGATTTAGATATCACGATTATGACAGCTGAGAGCTGTCAATAATTCGCTCACAGTGATATTATTTTAATGGCATGGTCGGCGTTATTCCGTTATTCACGGGACTTCATTATCGCGCTCACACTAACTTGGAAAGGGTGTAAGTGCGCTCAAATCGATTACATCCCAATTCGGAATGCAGCCAAATGCAAAACTCAGCTTAGGCCTCGCATACTGTAAGTGCTATACATACCATCAGTAAAATCAAGATCATCTTCAAGATATTCAACGTCATCATCATCAGGCTGCTCCGCCGCAGCTGGCCCCTCACACTTCAGCTGGGCCTGGTAGATAAGCACTACAACAGACATTAACATCATCACTATAAAGAGTCACTGAAACGTCTCTCAATTCCTACAGTTTTAGGCTTTAACATGAGCGAAAATGAAGTAATAGGCATAGCTATAACAATACATTTAATACTAGCTTCCACCCACGGCTTCGTACGCCATGGATGTCGGAAATTATCCCAAAGGAATGTGCTAAGGGCCAATAAGTAGCCTACATCCTTCCCCAAGATGCTATCTAAATTTGCGAAATTTTTTTGAAGTCCGTTAAGTGATCCAACAGAGTTACTTTCAAATTTAGTATATTAGTATGGGTTGAAACAAGAAATTTCATGTAGACGAAGTTGAAGGCAGGAGCTAGTACTGGATAAATGTAATAGCTATTGTTTATTTTTGTTTTAATTCTCTAAGTACCTACAGTAAAGTATATAAGCAAAGCAAAGGCAAAGAATAGAAAAGTATCATCATAACTACTTACTCTTAGGTCTAAATTCTCCCCTGCCCATCATATCAATAAATTTCTTCTCCGAGTCCATTACTTGTTTCTTGAAGTTGCAAGCGTCTCGCAATCGAGTGATGCAGACCTCACAGATAAGTCGGTTTGGACCATTCGGACCTTCATTGTGCTGTGTTATCTGGAGTGAAAGACACGTATTTGGCGTATTTTACTTTCATGACAGATGGTAAACACTGAACCCACAATGAAATAAACAAATATTTGTGATTTCTAATGAAAAACTATACAGTTATGGTCCTTGAAGAATAAGACTAGGCAAAATAGAATCAATACAACCGGTTACATTGAAATAATGAATACTTTGTAATCGTAAAAAGATAAACTCACGCTAATATCAAAGCATTCAAGCAGCATATCAGCATAAACCTCTGTTTCATTCATCCAGGTATATTCAGTGCCCAAATCCTTGTAGCATCCTTCAGAGAGACAGCACCGGCAAAGCCCGGGGCTCTCCTTCACCACTATCTCGTCGAACTCCATGACTAAGATACTACACTAACATATCCACAACAAAAACCAATGAAGTTTTACGTTTTCAGTGAAAATTGAGAAAAAGTTACATGGCGTCAATACCGATATCAAAATCAATAGCGTTTACAACAAACGGAGGCGGTGGCCATTTTGTTTTGGTACCATTTATTATTTTATTCACCAATCACCTCACCCTGTCATGGTATTTAGCAGTGTTGCCAACAATTAAACAAGCTCTCCACCAGATTCAATGTCTAAAACCACCAGAAAACCACTAACAAAAATCGGCCCTACTCTTAATTTTTATTTAATTATTTTTAATGTTTAGTACGTCATGATCTGTTAAGCTTTACATCTAAATCAAACACTTAAGTAAAAAATAATAATAATGAATTCTTTATTGATACAAAATACAGGTGTAAAACATTTAAAAAAAGTATAGGTGGAGTTTCTTGCCCATTCTTCTCTATACGAAACTACTTTTTGGAAGGGGCGACTAGAATCAATTCTATTTTCATGTGAATATTGACGTTCGAAATGCCTTCTGAAAGTGCCTTTGAAATAAATGCTCTGCCTTTGACTTTGGGTTATTTATTTGGTCTTCTAGAAGCTACCTACTGGAAACCGGAATGAACCAACGAAATCTGGCTCGAAAATGTGAAGATTGTCGTGTCACTGTCCAGTGTACTCGTAATTGTATTGAAACCTTTTTAAAAGATATCTGGAGACAAGCGGTTACATCACGCCTAGGATCTTTTGTTGAAGTTGCAGCATATTATGCTCAGATATGTTCGAAATATTAGTAAGTGGACAATAAGAATTCTGTCTGAGACCTGCAGTCTAATTGCGTAACACATTTTCGTAAACGATTACGACTGATCTGTTGTATTTTGACAGTTCAACAACATTCATTGCGTTTTGTACATTGTTGAGCAGAATTTTTATCGAACTTATGAAGCAATGGATTAGCAATCTGTTTCGAAACAATTCAGATTCCGATTGATTGTACTGGTTTAACGGTAGGTACGGAGGTATTTAACAAAGGGTTCATTGATGAACGTTATGAAGTCTATCGATGTGACCGCGATCGTACGGCCACTAATAGGAAAGATGGAGGTAGTGTTCTTGTGGCGATACTGAAAGGACTGCGTTCAATTAGAGTAATTACGGGTTCATCTATGCACACAAACATTGAACACATCCTTGTACAGTTAAACCAAGCTCCGCCAGAGGTAAGTTTCAAATCATCGCAGCAGTGTATATACCACCTAGAACGCCCGAGTGTATGTATGTTGAATATTTTGACTTATTGCAAACACATCTTGAGGACACTGAGATCGAAAAATTTTACTTGTTAGGTGACTATAATTTACCGGAGGTCAACTGGGTTGCTAGTCCAGATAGTATTTCAATGTCTGCACAGATTTGTAGAGGTAATTCTCGTTGTGATAAATGGTTTCATTTCCAGCACCCTTAGTGTTACTTCTGGAGTACCTCAGGGCTCTATTTTGGGACCTCTTTTATTCATCATATTTATTAATGACGTCCATAAATGTTTTCAAAATTCAAAATTATTGCTATACGCAGACGACCTCAAAATTTTTAGGCCTGATAAAACATTTCAGGATTGTCTACTCTTGCAGGAGGACCTAAACAGGTTCTCTGCATACTGCTCAATTAATAAGCTACAACTGAGCATATCTAAATGTTGCTGTATAGGTTTTACTAAAAACAAAAATATTTTCACGCATCCGTACTCTTTAAATAATGTAATTTTAACCAGAGAAACAATCGTGCGCGATCTTGGAGTTCTAGGAGTAAGGTTATAAATAATGCCTTTCGTATGTATGGTTTTGTGATGAGATCAGTCACAGATTTCGTCCGCCCACATAAATATTTATACCTTTACAAATCGCTGAGCCAGGTCGCAGTTCGAGTATGCTGTTGTAGTATGGAATCCCTTCTACAGTAAATAATCAGACGCGATTGAAAAAGTTCAAAGAAAGTTTTTAGAAGCCATGCATTTCCGTTGTTTTCGTACTTATGCATCTTATAGTGATCTTCTGAATAAGTTTAAGCTACATAATCGTAAAGTTAGACGTATTTTTTAGAGACAATGTTTTTATTTCATTTATGTAATAGCACATGTGATTGTATGGATCACCATAAGAAAAACCATAAGCCGTGGGGTGCGCGCACGACCACTATTTGCCGTAACTTCTAGTCGCACGAACGCAGGCTTACGAGCACCCCTACGTCGCCTTACTGGTCAATTTAACAATATCTACCAAAATATTGACATCTTCGCTTTTCCGACTAGAAAATTTACAGGTCTTGTTCGGGAAACAATTTTGGACACAGCCCCGTAACATTTAACTCTTAAAATTCGATTCTCTTAGACTGTATTTTTATGATTTCTTGTTTTTCTTTTATTTGCTTGCCTTTTAGTTTTATCATTAACGCATTGTTGTATAATTTTTATGTTACCTATCATTTTGTAAGCGCACATCGCATTAATTTTATAACTTGTTTTTATAATATGTGGAAAATGTAGTGAGTTATAAATTTACTCACTCTGTAATTCATTTTTTTTGTAATACTGTAATGTGTAACTGTTTATTTTCCCAAATAAATATAATAAATTAAAATAAGAAGAATGACTTCTTCTTATTTATTTATTTATTTAGCAACTTGATTTCAAACCTTACCCCAGCTCAATAGGTCGCAAAGTTATCGTTTGGCCGCGAACACCAAGATAGGCAAGGAAGATATTAACTCTAGGAAGACAGGACCTCGGAACAATGGAGGCATCCGAGGGAGGGACTGTTTTCTGATAGATGACTCACGAATGTGTTTTGGTGCTAATGGTCGTAAAAGAGTGTACCGTAACCCTTTCCGTTGGAAAGGTATGCATAAATTGCCTCTAAAAACTCGTATAAAAATAAAAGATGTACCGATTAAAAGGCCGTCGCTTTTACAAAAACGACTCCAATCATAATTATTTTTTATTACATACCTGGCAACACCTGGAGATATAAAAACAAGAATTTCTGCCTGCAGTCTGCTGTCAAAAATCAGGATTTCCCGTTTACATTTTCTCTCAGTTTTCACAAAATACCTCTAAAATTGTTTGTTGGAATGTGAAGGAAACCAAAACAATGGAAGTGGTCGGTGACTGCCGCTGCTGCCTCGCTCGAGGCCTGAATAAAGACGTAAATTCAAGTTACCTTTGGCTTGACAAAAAAGAGAACTACGCTCAAATGTTGAAGGAATGCTTCAATATCATCGTAAGTTTACATTATGTACTGTAGATTTAGATACCCAAAAAGTTCTAAAACATAATAAAACCATAGAAAATCGATTTAGCCCCACTAAAATATGGTAATTTTCAGTGATTAGATCCCTGCTTGTCGTGGAGAATGCCGGTCGTGAGGATAATAATATTGCTGGTCATGTACAGCAAGAATCGAAATAGTTTCTAACTAGATAAGAATTAACTGTAAGAAACTAGTTGGAGTATAAACTTTATTAAAATAATAATATTACCAATGTCAAGGACAAATATTTTTCTTTGCACTAGCAGCGCCCAGCGTTTTCACCCGTCTCGATCACGTGGGAATATCGGGATAAAATATGGGTGCTAAATTTCATCCAAAATTATGTCACATTTGCTCAAGGGGTCAAATGTTTCTCTCTGAGTGAGGTGGAGCGGGTAGATATCTTGAGCCTTAAAAGCCTTTTTAATAAAACCTTTGGCACCTTATTCCCGTAAACTCAAAAACGTGCCCGATTTTCAATGATAATGACACCTTTACTGTTTGGTTGCCACTGGAAATAACTCTAAATAATTGTTCAACTACTATATTTGCAGCTTAAACCATTGAATGAGATACCTGTTGGTATCTGTGACACATGCATCAAGAGTCTTCGCAGTTCCTTTAACTTTAGACAACAAGTGCTGAACGCTGAAGAGGAATTCTTTAAGAAAATAGAAGCATGTATTGATGAAGGTAATGCAACACACCAAGTATTTTATGTTCTAGCGTCCTTATTAATGTCCCTGGAGTAAACAGTATAATATATCCTAATAAATGTCATGGTATACTCATGTGCCAAAATTCGTCCAAATTAACAAACAAAAAATCGCATTTAATATATTGGATAGGATAGTAGGATATTCCAAAGTATTCACATGAATATTTGTATGTTGTCTTTCAAATATTACAATTTTTGTTTTCAGATGTATTAAAGAAAATAGACATTAAAGTTGAGCCAAAACATGACAGTGGAGATGATTCTGATGACTACTACTTGATAGATGCAGGTGAGTTCAGTTTTAGACCCAAGCATAATCATAATCAGCCTATAACGTTCCCACTGCTGCGACACAGGGCCTCCTCTCCGTTGGAGGGTGTGGGCCGTATTCCACCAAGCAGGTCCAGTGCAGGTTGGTAGATGTCACATGTCTTCGAATTTTTGTTCTGGGACATGACGGTTTCCTCATGATGTTTTCCTTCAGTGGTGATGAAATTGAATACACAAAGTAAAGTGGGTTCCTGGGTTCGAACTCACGACTTACAAGTTGTAGGTCGAGAGTCACGACCTACAACTTGTAAGTCGGGGCCAATCAACCACCTTCCAAACTGAAGCGCGACAATGCTGCTTGATGGCAGAAATATGTATGATGTACATATTTCTGTGTATTCGTGTATGTTTAGTTTAAAAATTTAAAAATCCATTTTTACAGAAAAATAGAAAAAAGATCGTTACTATGTATTTAAAAAGTTACGAACATTTATAAAGAAATGGAGAAAATGTACTGCCTGTGACAGTCTTAACTCCTGTAACTTTTTTTTTTTAGAAAATTTGAAAAACTGTTTCTGTTAAACATTTTTCTGTTAAATTATGACGTTAACTTCTGGCACACTGTATATTCTAGTTGCGCGATGCAGGATTTTGCGTGACGTCAGTGTGATTCGTAGTTCGCATGTGGCGATGTAGGAGCCGCCACAGCTTCATGTAAAATACTGGTTCTCCTTATCAATATACAATGCAAATTAAATTACAGAGACTACTACAGGTACACCTCTACCCAACCCTTCGGGGAAACAAGGCGTGATGTTATGTTATAATCATCACTAATTTGATGGATTTATTAATATCCATCAAATTACTATCTGCGCCCCACGGTCTCACCAGCCAAGGGCGGATCCAGGATTTATTTCTGTGGACAGACGGATTGGATAGATTTTCTTTTGACCATATAAACTGTTATAGGAGTTACGTTGTCATGGTATGTAGAAAAGTTTGAGAAAAAAAAAAATACAAGAGCAAGCGAAGCAAGCTCAACAAATTTAAGCATCCCGCCTCGTAGGTATTAGGTCCCTTGACCCCCTCCCCGGGATCCGCCCCTGTCTATTTCTTAATCTAGGTAATGCTATACCCATGTGGCAATTTTCGTCCAAATCCGTTGAGCCGTTTTAGCGTGGAAGTGTAACAATCGAAACACAAGAAATCTAATCTTTTCTCTATACAATGTTAGTTTAGATTAGTTTGCAAAGTAAAGACCGCGTTTATAACGATCCTTTATCAATGGATCTGCCTACCTATTCCACGCAGTATTATCCACGCAGCTGAAAACCAGTATCTTATTTGGAGCGACTGCGTATCTGCCCTCTACAACTCGCTAATGGAAGTGAATATTGGGGGTGGCAAAAGAAGCATGAAAGCAGAATATATGCTGTGGAAATGCGTTCCTTACGGAGCATGTGTGGTGTGACTATGAATGATAAGCTGAGGAATGATGTGGTATGGCAACGGTGCGGTTTAAAAGAAGAATATGCTTTGATGGTTTGGTCATGTTGAGAAGATGAATGAAAGGAGACTAACAAAGGGTATTTACAGGGCAGATGTGAGTGGACACGCCGGGAGGGGATACCCTAGGGGCCTAGGAGGAATGGACATATAGTGACCTTATCTGTGGTGTTCTTCAGAAAGGTCAGGAGCGTAGTACTCTCAACAGGCGCGCGTGGATGACCATAAACATGATGTATGAACGTAAACGAGGCAAAAGGAGTATTTAAGGATCGTAGCAGGTGGCGGTCTGTGGTTTCTGCCTACCCCTATGGGAAGAAGGCGTGAGTTTATGAGTGGGTTAACTCCTTGGTAAGACTGGTTGTTAGACTTTTGGGCTTCTGTCGACCCTTAACGACTGTCAAAGATGTACGAGAGACAGCCGGGACCAACGGCTTATCGTGGTCTTCGAGACCCCTTTTTTACACGCTTTTATTAGCTTGAACTGTATGTATGTAACGAAGTCTGATTAACTTGAAAATTTGCACAGGGGTCAAGGGCCGATGACTACAAAAATTTCATAACTTTATATTAATGCCCTGACTCATCCCTCAGCCCTGGATCATCAAAAAGGATGCTTAATTATGTTTTTATAATAATTCTGATATTGCAAAAAGTAACTAATAAAATGATCCTCACATTCGATAGCAAGCACCCCACGCTTTTTACTTTATTTGAATTTTTGTTACTTATGAGGGCGGCACTGAAAATTTCGAAGGAAGTGACACAACATTACTATTTAAAAATGTATTTATTGCTTTTCGAAGTATTCTCCGCGAAATTTGACACATTTTTCCATACGATGGAACCAATCATTGAAGCAACCATTCCATTCGGAAGTTGGGGTCTCCAAAATGGCCGTTTTGTAGGCGTCCACAGCTTCTTCAGGTGATGAAAATCTCTGTCCACGCAATTTATTCTTTATTTTAGGGAAAGTATAGAAATCATTAGGGCTTAGGTCGGGGCTGTACGGCGGATGGTCTAAAAATTCTGTTTTCTTGCTCTAAAAACTCTTTTGTTCTGTATGCGTTGTGAGAACTCGCATTGTCGTGATGGAGGATGATGCGGCGGTTGCAGTTCTCTTTAAGGAGTTCAGAAGCGACCTGTGGCAAACAAATGCTAGCATACCATTCTGCATTAACCGTTATTTGTCCCTCAAGAGGAATAGTCGTAACATGGCCGGTTTTGGAGACAAACGTGGCCACCATTTTTTTTGCAACACTCCGTGAACGAACAATTTTTGTTGGCTTTAACTCATTTTCGAACTCCCAAACTCGTGACTGGTTTTTTGTTTCGGGTTCGTACGCGTATATCTGATACGATGTTTTATACAGCATTTGAGGATCCTGCGTGGAATCTTTCGAGAGTTCTGATGCACCAAGTAACGCGAGCCGCTTTTTGCTCTTCACAGAGCGAATGCGGTATCCATCGGGAAAACAACTTTTTTACACCTAATTGCTCATGCAAGATTATTTGTATTTGACTCATGCCAATGTCTAAAGTTGCCTGAATTTCGCGGTATGTCACATGTCGATCTTCCTCAATCAGCTTACGCACAGCATCAACGTTTTCTTGGGTGAATGCAGTTTTTGGACGACCTTGACGGGGATCATCACTGAGCTTGACACGTCCACGTTGAAATTCAGCAAAACAGTGATAAATTGTGGTTTTGGATGGGGCTTCATCACCAAATGCAGAAATCATCCGGTCAACACACTGCTTTTGTGTTAAACCACTTCGAAAGTCATAATAAATCATCGCTCTTGAATTTTCTCGAGTCATATTTTCTACTTTTTAGTTCGTTTTTATCAATCTGATTCTTTTATTTGCAGCCAGTGTAACTTCCCAAGAAAAGGTCAAAACCGAGAAGGTAGTTTCCGTCAAAAAGAATGCTGACTCGAAGCGTACAAAGTCCAGATCTAAGTCTAGTGCCCAGCAAAAACGCAGTGCTGTGAAGAAGACAGCGCCCTCTGAAGGCGCGTGGAAGAACGACAAGATTAAATCGCTCGTGTCCCGGCTTGCGACTTCTATCAGTAAGTTTCTTAGACTAACTTAGAATCAAAAATCATTCGTCGTTCACATCGGACTTCTCACTGGCACTTACGACCCCTGTGGAGCAGTCCTAGTGTTGTGCGGGAGACGAACTAACGTGACTCATCGATAGTTTACCACCTGCGTGTGCGCATTACCTGATTATCGACTTACAACTCGTGCTCATTGTGCATCCTTACTGTCATAATGATTTATGAGACTCTAACTTTGTGTTTGTAAAAATTCTATTCTGCGTGAATGTAAATTTTCGCAATTTTAGTTTCCAATTCACGTCACGGAGCCGACTCGGCGGCAGCTGCTAGAGGCAGCGTTTTCAAACTTTCCATACAAACTAAGCGAGTCACCGTTTACGCTAATGACGTATAAGAACTAACTAACTAAAGGCTTTGAAGGCAGTCCGTAACAGAAGTTGTGCGCTCAACAAACTTTCACGCATCAGTAATTTTATTAGTACTGCCGTCTCTAGTCGCTGCCAACACAGTGATTTTGTGCTGTGTACCAATTAATTTGATTTCGGAAAAGTCACTTTAATGCCTTCACATTAAGTTTAGATTGTCGTGTACATGACAATGTTACATAAATATTTGATTAACCTTTTCAATTGTCATTCTGAAATCGATTTTACTCCCACTTCAGTAAAGTTGATATTTGTATGAGACGAAACTATTTGTATCGGAATCAGGTATAAATAGATTCAACATTTTACGACCTAACATCACACCTGTGTTCTCCAAAGGTATAAGCTGGCAGAAGTGTTTAATACAAGTTCATTTTGCCAGTTACAATAAAATACCCATGTGGTAAAGGTCGGTCTGCCGCATTTCAAACGATCAATGGCCGAACTTACGTGACCCAGTGTGTTCCGCTTAATTTCAAACGAAGTCCCGGCAGGCCCAGACGGAGATGGCGGGTTGAGCTGGTAGCTCTGTACAGAGAGAGTTGGAGAGAGAGTAGGGAGGCATTTGTCCAGGTGTGAGACGATAAGGGGTAAAAAAAATATGGGGTTGAGCTTATTACTGCCCTGTTGGTCTAGTGGTCGCAAGCTGTACTGCTGAGCATGAGGTCTGGGGTTTTCCATCAGGAATTTCTCTGTAGCAAACAGGAGCTTGTGCCCGGTTGATGGCAATAGGGGCGCCCCCTTTTACATAAGACTTAAACTTAAATGTGGGTGTGCTATAGCTGCACCTCTGCCCCCTTTGAGGATCACAGGCGAGATCTTATGATATGTTTTGCTTATTACTATCAATCGGGCACAAATCCAAACTCGGAATGCTACTGAGAATTCTGTAATTCCCAACCCTACTATCACCCGCTCTCTAGACCCAACAAAGCAGTCTCAGTCGCGAACCTGCCAGGGTCGCGGCTTGTTCGAAAGAGATACCGTGGCCCCTGGCACGGGCAACTGAATTTACTCGGTTGGGTTTTAGTCAGTAAAAGTCTGACACGCCCTCCCGCTCCGCCCACAGCGGGAGAAGTCATTTGATGATTTTATAACATTAAAAAAACCTGAAAAAACCGCTACGCACTAGCGATATATTATGTGATGATTCTGGATTTTCAACTCTCGCTCTTAAGCCGAGCATTGAGAATGCGATACAGTGCATCCCAGCGCGTCACAAAATATACTGTTGGATTTTCAACTCTCGGCGTTAAGCGCGTTGGAAATCCAAGGCGCGATAAAAATGCGTTAACAATTCGCCCGGGGTATGAGGGTTTATCAGTAATCACTTAATTATTATTATTTCCCTTTACAGAAGACTGCGAAATTCCAGACATAAAACCAGTAAAAAAGACTGAAATAAAACCTAAAAAAACAAGATTAAAACTGACCGCCCCGCCTAGCGACTCGAAAATTAGCTTACTATGGTCAGGACAAGCGCACCAGGAGAAAATGAAACACAGAGAGAACCTTCAGACCATACTGAAGAACTCTAACGCTACACCTTTTACAAATAAAACGTTCCTAGGATACGCCTGCGGCTACTGTGATCTGTACTACCCAGATCCTGCCGATTTGAGACAACATACAGAAAAGGAACATCTGAAGGAACGTCTCCATTTCAAATATAAATTCGACATGTCAGAATATAATGTCAAGGTTGACGTTTCTGACTTAACCTGCAAGCTGTGCAACGGAAAAATGGACAGCCTAGGCATTTTCAAGGATCATTTAGTCAAAAAACATGGAAAAACAATCCATAATGATATCAAAGATCACATACAACAGTTTAAGTTGAAAAAGGGAGAAGTATATGACTGTGCAATGTGTTCCTCTACGTATGAGACGTTTAAAATGCTTAAACAGCATATGAATAAGCATTATTGCAACTATACATGCTCTATTTGTGATTCTGCGTTCGCTACTAAGAGGTCTTTGAACGCTCATCGCACTACACACCAAGAGGGAAGTTTTAAATGTGACCACTGTGAAAAAGTCTTCGCAAGCCGTACAAAGAAACACTACCATGAGAAAATGAAGCATTTAGGAGCGAGGAACATTTCTAACTGTCCATATTGTAACGTTCCTTTCCGCAGTTACTATCAGCGGAACCAACATTTAGTGAAAGTGCATAACACTGAGGCTCAGTACAAATGTAATGTGTGCAATAAGTCATATATTTTAAAAAGTTTGTTAATGTATCATATTAAAAAAAGTCATTTAATGGAACGGAACTGCCAGTGTACGGAATGTGGGTACCGTTTCTTTAGCAAAAAAGCTTTGAAAGCTCATATGGTAAAACATACAGGGGAGAGGAACTATTCTTGTGAAGTTTGTCATAAGTCATATGCAAGGAAGTATACTTTAAGGGAACATATGAGAATACATAATAATGATAGGAGATTTAAATGTGAAGTATGCAGCATGACTTTCGTCCAGAAATGTAGCTTGAAAAGTCATTTGTTATCAAATCATGGGATTAGTTTGGCTGCTTGTGAGATTATGCAGAAGACGGAAAATTAGGATTTGCTTGTCTTCCATGTTTTAAAACAAAAAAACTCGAAGACAGCTGTTTATATTTATTTAAGCGATGTCAAGTTGCAACTTTTAAATATTTATTTTATTAATGTTCCTAGAACATGCACATCTTAGAAAAAAAAATTCTCTTAGATGCAAATAAAAACATTTTTTATTTAATGTTTAAAACTTAAACCCAGTAATTCACCCACATAGGTTCAGAGAATTTTATTTCTCATAAGAACAGTAGTTCACTTAAAATGAGATAGGTACAAAGTGCTTATAAAGTGTTGATAATTATTAAGTCATGTTATTAAGGTTCGAGTCACACATTCACAGCGTGTTTGTACACTTGGTAACCGTAAGTAAAGCGCGCGTCGCTTTGTGAGATAAATAAAAAACATCTGTCTAGCTTTTTCTCAACCATGTTGGGTCGGTAACAAATGTACATTTTAATTAGTTTAATTGTAAAATGCGATTCGGTCCGCCCCAATACAGAAAATATGGCTAGAAAGGGTATGAATACTGAGATGTCGCTTTATGGAGATACAGGGAAGAAGTATACAAACTGCGTCAACCAAAATTAGATTGGGAGCAGGCAAGAAAATCTTCTTAATCATTTATTTAAAAAAAAAAAAAAAAGTGACATGTTATGTTTTTTTTTTAAATTAATTAATTTAAGGTCTGTGGACTGTGATATAATAATATAATTAAAATTATTATATTGTATTTCTTATAGCCTATGCAGTTGCGAGTGGAGAACGGAGCAAAGGATTTTCAGATTAAATTGGATGATACACTTTTTTGAAACAAGATACTTTTAAAGCGTAAAGGTTCTTCTTACAAAGATTTAACAGATTTTTTCAATTAGGTATCTCATTTTTACTATGCCTTCTGTAGCAGTGAGCATGTAGTAGCGTCTGAGCAGTGCTGGTCCAGTGGTAACGGCCGCGACTTACGAGTTGTAAGTCGTAGGTTCGTACCCAGACAGGCGCTTTACTTTGTGTTAATTATTTCATCACCACTGCTCTCCAAACGGTGAAGGAAAACATCGTGAGGAAACCGGCATGTCTTGGAACCAAAAATTCTAAGACATGTGACATCTACCAAAACGCACTGGGCACGCGTGGTGGATTACGGCCCACTCCCTCTCACAGAGAGGAAGCCTGTGTCCCAGCAGGTGGAACATAATAGGCTGATTATGCATTATGCACTATGCCTTCTTTGAAATTACATTTTTTTTTTCGAACAATTCTAATTTTATTTATTATTCATCATCCCTATTCAGCACACCTAGCGTAGAACTTTTTGCTCAGTTGTAAAACAAAAACTGCTTTTTCATACAAATTGCAATACCAACGTGGTCAAAATCTATGGATCAGCTAGTTATTTTTCTATTGCCATCCTGTATACAACGTCTCCACGACAATAAGGGCGAATTTCACCAATGAATCTGAAAGCGATTTGCATAAAGACTACGTTTAAAAGCTGTCAGTGTAATTTTTTTCTCTGTACCTATCTCTTTCTATTATAGACGAGTGTGTGTGTGCGAGAATAAGGAGCTTTTTCGTTTTTAATGGGAATAAAATGTAAATAAATAACATAGATAAATTAAACGTTAAGGCCTTGTTATTAGAAGATATGTGTACAAATATTAATAATACGGCATATTACTGTTAAGGTTACAATAATGTACATTTTGATGTTATTTGTAAATGTTTTATCATATTTATTGTTTTTTTAGCAGTCTATGTGCGCTTTTAGAATTTCTAACGTGAGGAAATACGTGCACGTTGTATCATAATCGGGGATGTAATTTCAAAGCGTCTATATTTCTATACAATTTACTTTCCTGTTATCGTGATG
The DNA here is from genome assembly GCA_963555695.1 of Dasypolia templi. NCBI lineage: Eukaryota > Metazoa > Arthropoda > Insecta > Lepidoptera > Noctuidae > Dasypolia > Dasypolia templi. The sequence continues at coordinate 8,411,815 of OY743166.1, forward strand.
CTGTGACGCGGAAATGAACGTCCAAATAATACTCGTCACATTTGATATGATAAAAGCGCACAGTTTGTTGTAGTAAATGTAAATATAAATGTTTATCAATTTGCTTTTTGTTTTTTTTTTTCATTACATAAGATCTTTGACAGCCGTTCGTCAGAAGCCTGTCAACCAGTCTTACCAAGGAGTATCGTGTTATACAGTAACTGGGTTGTGGAGGTCAGTTAGGCAGTCGCTACATTTAAATACTGGTATCCAGCTCCATCAGGTTAGACTGGAACTTCACACCAACATAGTGGGATAAAATGTACGAAATGCGAAAATATTTCAGACAGAAATCAAGACAAAAATCAGCACCCTAATTGCGTAACGATTACGATTAATCGGTTTGATTTTGACAGTTCAACAACATTCATTGCGTTTTGTACATGTTGAGCAGAATTTTTATCGAACTTATGAAGCAATGGATTAGCAATCTGTTTCAAAACGATTCAGATTCCGATTGATTGTGTATTACGCAATTAGGGTACAGGTCAGGGTAAAGTCAAAGCATTTATTTCAAAGAGGCCCAAAAAAAGGAACTTATGAACGTCAAAAATTACATTAAAATTAGAACTGATTATAGGCGCCACTTCCAAAAGGTAGTTTCGTATGGAGAAGAAGGGGCAAGAAACTCCACCGTTACTCTTTTAAAATATTTTGTATACATTATTTATATTTTTTTAGGTGAAGACGATGCACCAAGAATAAAAATACTATACCACAATTGGTAAGAAGAATTAAAAATAAAGCAAAGGCAGATAAATTAATCACGCGATAGGTACATTGTGCTCTCATATTTACAAACATTGTAAAAATATGTGATTTTCCTAGTCGGTTGTTCGGTAAAGCCGTGGTCCTATTTGGAACCTGTTTTGATTTCTGTCACAAATATTTTTTTGTTTCGTACTTCTTACAGCGTCATGTCAGCGTCATATATTATTTGATAGCTCTACTCGCTTTTTGTTAATTGTCGGGGACAGGTGCGTATTGCGTCTAGGCCTGAAATCTGGCTGCAAGACCCTAAACTTTTCCACATGCAACGCAGCTACAGTCATTTGAAGGCAACTTTGTTTCTCGGATGTCTGTCCGCGGCTTCTACACAAAGGAGTAAAATAAAGCAAAATAAGTAAGTATTCACTTATAATCTTTTAATTAAATAACAAAATAAGTTATCAACCTGTACATGTTATAATTAAACATAGAATATAATATAGCCCTAGCTTGGAAAAACAACTAAATCGATTTCTTACATTTTATAAACTTAAAATATAATATCTTATAATACATATGTATAACATGTAATAGGGAGGGGCGGGGGGGGCGAGCATATATTAACATTAAATAATATCCCACTGACTTAGATAAAAAAAAATTATGTACATTTGTAAGTAGGTACGGTAAGCGTGTCATACGAATATGAACTTTAACTTTATTGAAATAAGGTTTATATTCGTATGAAAAAAACAAACATTTACTGGATTTAGCTCGAGTAAGGCCGAAATCTATAATTATTCATCTGCTTTGGCTTAGATATATTCCCGTCTCTATCTTGCACATTGCAGTTTGACAGTTGTGCGACGATGACAGGAATAAATCGGCGTTCGCACGGACGTAAAAGTATTTCGGCGGGAATTTTTCGCGCACTGGATCTTCAACGCACTGCTTAGCGCGGAAGATTGATTCGACGCTAGGCCAACGCCCGGAGTTGAAAATCCAGTGCGCGAAAAAATACCGCCGCAATTTTATTAAATCCGTGAGAACGTGGGCTTACGATTAGCTAAAGTACATTCTGTGTTAAGTAACGTTTATACAGGGTCAAATTAAATTAGTTAGCGAAACCCCGCAGACGTTTTATGGGTTTATATAAACAAAATAAAACTTATAAAATTGTTTGATGACAACTTTTTGGAGGTTTTTTTAACTACGTTTGAATAAGTACTGGTATTTTAAGTAATTACATTACCAGCAGAATTAGACCCAATTTTTTTTTGTTTTGTTGTGACTTATCACCTCTGCGGAGATTCGCTAGCTGTATCTAGTCCGGCCGTCGAGAGAATGCGTTCCTGACTCCTGTCAGATCTACAATTCTAGTAACTAACTAATAAAGATAAAATACGCCAAACACGTATTCGTATTCCACAGGTGTCAAAGAACGCATTGTCTACGGCTGGAGTGTAATTTAACTTTGAACCTGTAGATCTCGGCCTGAGTCTGTTATCTCCAACACGTTGTGAGCAAGCGCAGTGATCAATGCTTGATCATTCTCTGTATCAGAAGAGGCATTTATTCTGCAGTTAAAAGCTAATATAAATAAAAATAAAGAAATGAATATGTATCATTGCATTCCTACGTTATGGCAATTTAAAAACCAGTAAGTTTATATTTTACAAGCGACAAAAAAAAACTTAAATGTAAAAAAAAAACTGATGTATTTACAATGGACATATTATACATATACTCTCGCCTTTCCACGGGGATAGGCAGAAACTACAGAACGCCACCTGCTACGATCCTTACATACTACTTTCGCATTGCTTACGTACATTCATCTAGCCATACACGCACGCCGGTTGCGAGTACTACGCACTAGAGGTGGGTAACTCCGGAGGTACTGATCCAAAGGAGCCGGTTCCGAACGCGGACACGTAAACCTTATTTATTCCTCACTATCCTTACCGGCACCGCGGTACCAAATGATTCCGGAGCGTGCGTTCACTGTTCACTCGCTCAAGTACGAAGTACTCGGAACACGTCGTATCGCTATAGTACCTTGGCACTACGACATTAGTAGGGACACAATTACAGTACGGTGCGTTCTTATTTCAATTGACTTAGAGTTAAATATGGATTGACTGGCACGCATAAAACGTGATTGTTGTGTCATTGTAGAGTCGCTCAAAAGACAGACCACGGTTAAATAACAAAATTATGTATGTATTTTATTTATTTTTAGAGAATGTTTGTATTCTTCTGCAAACTTTAACAGACCATAATATCGCATTAAGTATGCACTTGTAATGATAGTTGTAAGGGAGATTTTAATAAATAAATTAATAACAGTTTTTAACTAAAAACTGTTATTTATTTAAATAAAATACTTCGGGGAAGGAAGTAAAATAAAAATAATACGCTGTATGAAATTTAAATCATAATATCAATAAAATAACCAACTGTTCGATTATTCAAAATGTGCCAAATGATCCAGTGAAGCAAATGAATAAAATGTTCTGCGAAACCGGGGAACCAAAATGAGCGAGTGAGTGCCGGTGCCAAATGGTGCCAAAGGAATAAATAAGGTGAACCGGTACCGGACCCGGAGTCGGAATAAGTGAATCAATTCACTTGCCGGAATAAAGATTACCCACCGCTACTACGCACCTGACCTTTCTGAAGAACATCACCAATAAAGTCACTATAAGCCCTCATAGGGCGACCCCTCTCGGCGTTTCCACAGTACTTTTTGTTAGTCGCGTTTCACTCATCCAATACAATGAAAATAACCAAATACGAATTATTTTATCATTCAAATTACAACTTATTACATTGTTTTATCAGAGAAATGAATGCAATAATCAATAAAAGGCAGGTATTGGTAATACGTTTGTATTATCTATAAATTGTACAATTCTTCTGTACGTGTGTGTGTATGTCACTGAACGTCTCCGAAACGGCTGCATCGATTTTGATGTTTTTCTGTGCGTGTTTGGGTAACCCTGATGGCTGACTCTTGATGATTAAGATTCACAATTTGATTGGACCCGGTGGGTTGCATTGTTAGGGCAAGAAAACGTATATCAAGTCTGCTAGTTTTATTTACAGGGTGTATTAGAAAAGTGTGATCAAAATTTAGGGTGAGACCCACATCTTAATCGGGAAAAAATAATCAGTCGTCCCACACAAAACTTCAGTACCTACTTGCTGAATGTACGGGACGGCTTTATACCATATTCTATCTGTAATTTTGTTACCATGATAACAGAAAATAATAAAAAATACGCTCCGTGGTTGTAACAGCGCCATATTAGATCTCATCGTTGATGATGATCAACGAAACGAATACTATTCTTGGGAAAGATGTACTTGCATACTTTTGTAGAAGTTACTGGCAGTGGACTCTTGACTTAATAGTGGGCAACTGGGCACGCGTGGTGGGAACATTACAGGCTGATTATGTTATGTCTGTATCTGAACAAGTTATTTTTAAATCTGTTAGTATTCGATTTGGATTTCAACAACTTCATCCTAGACCATCCTGACTAGGTTGCGTGAGTTGTAGGAGCTTTACCTTATGTAAATTATTTCATCGCCGCTGCTCTCATAACGGTGAAGGACAACATCGTGAGGAAACGATATCTTCGAATTATTGGTCTAGGACGCATAGCTGGCCACCGTTACTTAACAATTACTTAACTTCGTTACATTTCGGAAGATTTAACGGAAGTTGACATAACATAACATCACGCCTTATTTCCCCGAAGGGTTGGGCAGAGGTGTACCTGTACACCCACATTTCGCCAGTTATGTTTAAGTCCCATGTAATAGGGGCGAGCCTGTTGCCATCAACCGGACACTAATCCAGACTCCGGGCTGCTACTGAGAAATTCCAGATAGAAGAACCCAATAACACTTTGCCCGACCTGGGAATCGAACCCAGGACCTCATGCTCAGCAGTAACTCTTGCGACCACTAGACCAACGAGGCAGTCTAGTAGGTATTTAATTAACAATTAACGGACTTTATGAATATAAACGGAAGTTAATGAGTCCGTGTTTTTTTTTTTAAAGTTAATCCGTCTTCGTTTATTATCGATCTTGTGCCCAGCTTTGCTTACAGCCAAACATTCGAAGACACGTGACATCTACCAACCCGCACTGGGCCCGCGTGGTAGATAACAGCCCACTCCCTCTTACAGAGAGGCCTGTTTCCAGCCGTGGAAACATTATAGGCTAGGTTAGGGACTACAAATCTCCCTTCTTCCATTCTCATACTCCGCTAAAGTAATCCCATGGTTTGAGAGCATATGACTTTTTAAACTACACTTTTGCACAAACGTTAGTGCACACACACCACACTTGAATCTCCTATCATTATTATGGATTCTCATATGCTCTCTTAACGTCTTTTTTCTTGCATAGGCCTTGGCACAGACGGTACATTTAAAGACTCTTTCCCCATTGTGTTTTATCATATGCTCGTCCAGCGACTGCTTTATAAAGAAACCCTGTCCACATTCCAAGCAGATATGATTTCGTTCCATTAAATGAACTTTTTTGATGTGAGACGTCAATTTTGATTTTAGAATAAAAGATTTGTCGCATATGTTGCATTTGTATGTAGCCGCAGAAATGTTGTGTTCGACAGCCATGTGGCGATTTCTTCTATAGTAACTTGTAAAGGATTCCTCACAGTGTGGACAATTTGTTGTGTATCTAGCGCTGGGGTTATGTGTATACTTTTCATGGCACAACATCCTAACTCGAGTCTTGAACATTTTGTCACAGAATGAACAGTTAAAGTTCCCTACATCATGAGTGCGTTGATGATTTCTTAACTTATGTTGATTTATGAAGCCTAAGTCACATATTTCGCAGATATAGTTCCTGTAATGTCCATTCATATGTTGCAGCAACATTTTAAATGTTTCAAAAGTTGAGTGGCATAATGCACAGTTTAAAATTTCACCGTCAGTTAGCTTAAACTCTAGGACATAATCGTTTACATCCGGATAGAACTTTATGTCGTGTTGCATAGTCAAATGATTTTTTAAATTTGTTATGGTGTTCGCGCTAGTGTTACATATATTGCAGCGTAAGTCTGTGATGTCCATTTTGATGGATAGGTTGTTCTTGTCCATTCGCTTGGTTTCTATGAGGTTATCCGTGCTATGTTCTTCGTGTATGTGTGTGCGCAGGTGAGGTAGGTCTCGGTATGTTGTCTTGCAGTAGGCGCAGAGGATTCCTAGAAGAAGAGAGAGAATGGTGAGTATTCTGCGTTCGTAATTTAGAATCCAAAACTGTAAACAAAGATAACTGTATCATGTACAAACATAAGGTTAATTTTGCGCTACCACTTAAACAATTTTTTGTGTACTTTACAAAAGTACAAGTCATTCTAAAATTTACTTAATATACACGAACATAAAGTGGATATTTATTTGAGTAAAAAGTTTAAGAAAATTGAAATTTTGCGGGTATTTCTTTTTTTTTGTGAATGGCATCTCGTAGTTGACCTTCAGAGGTCGACTAGTTATCCGGACTATCCTGTGCTGTGGCTGCCTTAATCGAACTCAAAGCCTCCAGCCAGGGGCGAAAAACTTACATAACTAAGCGACTGCTCGCTAAGGGCACCCCCTGTGGGGTACGGACCTCGCCTTAGGGCGTCGCTGGAGAGAGGACAGCAAGATGGGACAGGCTGGATCAAAGTTTGACGATTATTATTATCGGGGGAGTTTAAAGTCGAGCATAAAAATAAAACGTGGGGATTGACGTTTATCTTGCTGGCTGTACCACTTTTCTAAAATCTGTGAATGCAGTTAGCAATAAATCAAAACGTTAAGGAAAGTCTCCTAAGAACGATTTTCTGTGTGGCTACAAGGATATTCTGGCGCCAGAGAGACATCGACAAGGGATTGTATTGTCAAAACAAGATGGCGGTGTTAGTTAAAAGAAAAAGAAAGAAGAGAAAGAAAAAACATTCACATAAATTGTATTGTCAAAACAAGATGGCGGTGTTAGTTAAAAGAAAAAGAAAGAAGAGAAAGAAAAAACATTCATTTGCGATTTTTGCGTAAATATGCGTCACATGCAAGCAAAAAGGCCATCGCTCAGCTTAATACTACGACCCGATGCGAGAGCCCGAGTGCTGGTTTTCAGCGACAGCCGGCGTTGAATGACGTCAACCGGTGCAGCAAACGCTAAGATTAAAATAACATACATTCACACAAAAACTAGATAAGTGCCGGGTGCCGGGAGCTGTCGGAACTCTCGTTCCGAATTTGGCCACGCGCCACAATAACCTTGTGGGGTTGTAGCTACGACAAAGGCCGTTTAACCTGCACTTACTCCTCCATCTCAAAAATCCAACCTGTGAACATTTATTGTTCTCTTTTTTGTTTTTTTTATACCTTTACGGGAGCAGGGTCAACGCTATGCTAGCCGGTGGTTAGGACTCCAGAGACAGGAACCACCTCACGATGCAAGCCGTACCGAGTACTGCCTTCTGAATCAGGCCCTTGATTCAACCGCCTAACGAGAGCCTAAAAAGATGTTGATCGAGGCTTTCGGCCAACGGGCCATTGGCCGATACGACAATCGGCACAATGTCAGCCGAGTTTACATTCCACAAGTCAACAACCTCGTGTAAGTCGAGATATTTAATTTATTTCTCTTTCTCAGCTTTCACGAGGTTCTTTATTTATTTATTAAGTTCTTCAACAATAGATACACTGTTACTTTACAACTTGTACATTGCAAACCGCCTCATTGCTCAAAGAAAAGCTCAACATGCACTACATTATGCGCAGATTTTATACATAGTTAATACACAATTCATTCATAGTTCATAATCTCACCTGCTATAGTCTTGTTTGCGAATGGCGTACAGTTTGAGTATTTCAGCAGCATGTCGACGTTAACTCTGTTTTTAGAAGCGTCGCTGATTAGACGCTTGCCGGTGCCCGAAGATATCTTCACCAAAAACATAATGCAAGTTTATTTACGAGTCTATGTGCCGATTTCACCAATGAAACTGAACGCGATCAGCACTTTTAAACCCAGTTCAAGACCTGTCAGTGTCAATATTCCATAACAATTTTGACACTGACAGCTCTTGAACGCGTTTAGGATTTGCTGAACGCGTTCAGTTTAATTTCCCATCTCTTTCTGTGACTCTGGTCCATGTGCACGTAAATGCGCTTGCAACGAACGAGTGCGGATGCTTGCGAGCGGACTTCTCGCTCTAGCGAATTACAGCTCTGAGTGACAGAAAGAGATGGAGATACAGATAATTGCTGCTCCGTGCGTGTAAGTGTGATTTAATTCTAATGAGTAGAACAATGTTTGTTGTTGATTATTTATTTATTTATTGTTAAGGCACTTTAACGACCTACTCACTAAAACATACACAAACAAAAATCACATACAGTTTTAGGTATAGTGAATTCGTCACTTACAGAAGTGCACAACACTAGCATAGAACTTGTTAGTTGTAATGGTTATAGGTTGTAAAATGAGCTATGTTCACAAATACTTACGATGGGAAATACAGATAAATTTAGCAAAAAATAACAAACAAGGAAATGGAAGTGGATACAATTAATAATGATATATTTAAACGATGCACAGAGCACAGAGCTTATGTTTGCTGTATTCTATTATATTGTAATGTTTACCTTTACAGGCTTCAGGATCTTTTGAGTAAGAGTGTGAAAGCGGGAAATCTTCATGCCGCGGCTTTTCGATTTTAGTTCTGTAAATAGAAAGTATTCGGTCACACAACAGGAGGGTAGCTAACGCCGTATCAATGACTAGCTGCGCCCCGCTGTGTTACCCGCATCAGTCTCGATTCCATAGGAATAGCGGGATGAAAAGTATCATATGTCCCTATCCAAGTCATGGTCTACCCATGTGCCAAATTTAATCCAAATCCGTTCAGCCGTTTTAGCGTGAACGCGTTACAAACATACAAAAAATCAATGTCTTTCTCTTTATAATCTTAGTATAAATGTGTGGATATAGATACAGGCCCCGGGCGCGTCAGTGGGCCCCTGTAAAACTACAGGGGCGACATATTAACAAAAAATTATTATTATTCTAAAACTCGGATAGACATTACATAACATCACGCCTGTAATCCCAGAAGGGTATGGAAGAGGTGTACCTATAGGTACACCCACATTTCGCCAGTTATGCTTAAGTTCCTTGTAATAGGAGGCGATGCGACGAGCCTATTGCCATCAACCAGACACAAATCCAGACTCCGGGCTGCTACTGAGAAATTCCAAATAGAAAAACACAATAACACTTTGCCCAACCTGGGAATCGAACCCAGGACCTCATGCTCAGCAGTAGTCGCATCTAGACCAACGAGGCAGTCCAAACAGATGTCATACTCTTTATCATGTACACCTTATAAATACCGGCTATAAATTATGAATGAATCAATGCCTAAAGAAAGAATTTAAAAAATAAAGTGCGCGGTCGGGAGACCCCCCTCAGGAACGAAGCTCCTTCTCACCAAATTCGTTCAGTAGTTTTTGCGTCCATGCATACTCACAAACTTTCGCGTTCATAATATTAGTCGGAAATATGTTCTCGCTGCTGAGGTGAAAAGTAATTTGCAAATGGTGTCTTAGAATTACGTACACTGACGTCTCGCAAAATCCTGCATCACGCAATTAGAGTTTACCGCGCAACTAGCATATATACAACGTCCCGACATCATTGGTCGGGCTTAACGTGTAGTCGCTTAGTTTTTAGGTTTAAGTCCTGGCTGGAGGCCTTAATTTATTAGGGCAACCACAGGCAAGTCCGCTTAAGCAGACGACAACCTCATAGGTTGACCTGCGAGATGCCATTCCAAAAAAAAAAACATTCGTCAAAGCACCCATTTGGTCGGAGGTTCCTGCCTTTTCCTAAGAGTATGAGTGAACTTTACATTATATTCCTCATATTCCTTTAGCACAAATAACTATTGTTTGTTGCCTTTGACCAAACACATACCTTTCCCGCTATTTTCAAGAAGCAGCCGTTTCTTGCTCCGTCGTTTATCAGATCTCTTCTTGATGGTGACGTCATTAAAGCCGAGCATTTCTGCCAGTTTCTTGTTGTCATCCTCGTCTTTAAAGTCGTCGAAATCATCTGACATTTCTTCTTTTAATTCTTTAAGAGAAGAAATGATTAAAATTATATTTTACATAAGAAAATTATGATAGAATTGGAAACTTACGACTGGGGCCGAGTATAACCGATTCAGCATGACCGCCCGACTGGGGCCGAGTATACCAGATTCAGCGTCACCGACCCGGGAGTGACAGTTTAGTTTCGTACTCTATTCAGAAAATACGCAAAGTGCGCCTAAAGAAGTAATTACTTCCAAAACCGGCCAAGTGCGTGTCAAACTACGCACAGTTAAGGGTTCCGTATTATTTACGAATGCACAGATTTTATTTTACCGTAAATATAAGTTTATATTTTATAGTAGGTAGTTCTCGAAAAGACAAAGTTCTTTCGGGTGAAATTGACCAAATTATAAGTGCCAATTTCACCAATGAAACTGAATGCGATCAGCACATCTAATTAAAACGAAACGAAACGAAACGCGTTCACGAGCTGTCAGTGTCAATATACCACAAAAAATAATGACACTGACAGCCCTTAAACCCAGTTTATGGACTGATCGATGGACCAGTTTCATTGGTGAAATTCACCCTAAGGGTTCCGTTTATTGATGGCCAGGTACTTTACTTCTCTACCTACCCCTAGGGAAAATTAAGGTGTGATGCTTACCTAGAAAATATATACCATTGTCGTCATCCAAATCTGGAAACTCTTCCTTCACCTGTGGACCCGATTCATCTGAAAGGCGAAGAGAAACTAGAATTAAAATCCAATTATTATTCAATACTTATTTAATAATAAAGTTACATTTGTTTGTTTGTGTGTACCGACTTAACTCCATCTGCCTAGTTTAGCGATGAGCGATGGCGAGAGGTTTTATTCGATTGTTCGAGCATCTCGATGGTTTTCGATTGTTTCGACTTAGACTCCAGTCTGACTCGGTCTGTTATTGCGACTGGCGCATGGCGCGTTCATTCGCGAGTTATTCCTCGACGGTTTAGAGTTTCGCGAGTTCTCGAATTGCGTTTTGATTGCGAATTCAAATTAATTCTTAGAAAAAACGAAAACTAGCGGTCGATTCCGTTGACTCGAAACAATCGTAAAACATGTCGATTGTTTTGTAGAACGGCGAGTCGATGGTTGACTCCGATTGTTAAAACATCTCGGAATCGCCCATCGCTAGCCTAGTTTGAACGCGTTAATCTTTGGAACTACCTACCGGTTGGATTTGAACAGATTTTTGCTAAGGTCGTTTAGTGTACCGACTAAGCTCCATCTGCCTTGCCTATTACTACGTTGGGTTCGGATTCCAGTGTAGCCGGATGATGCCAACAAAAACTTTAAAGCTGAAATGTCTCATGCATGCATAATCAGCCTATTACGTTTCCACTGCTGGGACACAGGCCTCCTCTCTGAGAGAGGGAGTGGGCCGTAATCCACCACGTGGTCCCAGTGCGGGTTGGTAGATGTCACATGTCTTCGATTTTTTGGTTCTAAGACATGCCGGTTTCCTCACGATGTTTTTATTCACCGTTTTGAGAACAGTGGTGATAAAATAATTTACACAAAGTAAAGCGCTTGTCTGGGTCCGATCCTACAACTCGTAAGTCGCGACCGTTATCACTGGACCATCACTGCTCTCCTGAAATGTCTCATGAGCCAGTAAATACACTGGCACCACATTTCAAGCTGAAGTGCAAAAATGCTGCTTGATGGCAGCAATATGTATGATGTACTTCCATGGTCTAGCTCCTTTAAAAAGAGCTGTACTATCTACTTCATATATATTTGGTTTTATGGTTTTAATCGGGCTTTCGTTTCTATTTTAACCAACATCAATAGTAAGAACATTTTTAGAACTAGGACTAAGCTAATATGTCATGTCATATTCACATGTTTCTATGTCTTATCATTCCATACTTTCATTTGTTATTATTCATCTAACTGAACAGAATTCTGTGCTGCTGAGGAGTTTGTTGCAAAATCAAAATCAAAAGTTATTTATTCAAATTAGGCTGAGAATCAGCACTTTTCGAACGTCAAAATTACATAAGACTGTCCCCCAAAACGCCCGCCCTTCACCATTTCCTAGTGCTTTAGCTGGGAAGAAGAAGTGGCGCAACAAACACCCCAGCAGCACAGCTGTCTGTTCGGTTAGACGAACTGGATTCTAAACAATTGTAAGTAATTACCAAAACATTAAATTAATTGCCATACGTCAGCTAGCCACGCAAATACAAAAAAAAAAAAAAGAATTGAATGTAAATAAAGCTTAATACATAAATATAGGCCTCCATGCCTAAAGGGCATGGCGCCACTTGTTGTCAGCTTAAGCACAAAGAAGGGGGGTAAAGGTGATATAAGGGACTGTCCTACGTAATTTTGATATTCGAAAGCACTCATTGTTGTAAATGATATAGATCTAAATTACTTTTGATTGTTCTTTCTTGTATTGTCTCCATGCCCAAGCCACATATTTTGCTTATTTTCTTTATTAATAACTAAAAAACATGTATTCTGCCTCGTTGGTCTAGTGGTCGCAATCGCTACTGCTGAGCATGAGGTCCTGGGTTCGATTCCCAGGTCGGGCAACGTGTTATTGGGTTTTTCTATCTGGATTTTCTCAGTAGCAGCCCGGAGTCTGGATTTGTGCCCGGTTGATGGCAATAGGCTCGCCCCCTATTACATGGGACTTAAAAACATAACTGGCGAAATGTGGGTGTACTATAGGTACACCTCTGCCCAACCCTTCGGGGAAACAAGGCGTGATGTTATGTTATGTTAAAACATGTATTTAATTTATACCTTTAACATTATAAGCATTTAGTTGAGACATAAACTCCTTCTGACATTGCTGTACTTGTTCTTTAAAGTTGCATGCATCCCGTAGTCTTGTGATGCAGACTTCACAAATACCTCCATCAATGTCACAAGGGTCCAGAGGTATCTGCAACATGTAAGGAAGAATATTTAAATTCCTGACTTCTCCTTTAATAATAATTTTAAAAAAAACACAAAAACACCACTATCGGGAACTGGGTCCAAGCTACTGGTGGTTATGAGAGCCTCCTAAGGTGTTGATCAAGGCTCTCCAGTATTACACTACACTTATTAATATTACTTTTATTTTATTATCGTCAAATGGGCCTGATTTCTATCTCAATCTCTCCTGATGGAGAGCAATGGATGAGGTATTTAATGAAACAAACATGCCCAGAAGATGTCTGTTCACTCTTGCTTTGAAGGGCGGTAGGACGGCGGAAGGTTAAAGATGGATGGGAACACAGATGGAAAAGTGCTAGAATTCTGTAGTGAAAGGGAGATGGAGGGAAGAAGATGGATATAGTTATAGGTAATATGGGCTGGTGTCCGCAACTCCACAATGGACAATAATGAAGCTTCTTTATTCCATACATCAAAAGTAGTGTAGTAATATTTTCTTACTACTTGAGTTGGACAAACTCAAACTCAAAGCATTTATTTCAAATAAACCAATTACAGGCACTTTTGAATTGTCAAGGTCGGTCGGTCAGAAAAATGACCAAAGCATAGTAGGTACCTATGGAGAAGAACGGGCAAGAAACTCCACGGACACTCTTTTAAATCAAATTATGTTTACAATAGATTGGTTACATCATTCATGTTGAAATTATGCATGTGAGAACGATGCAGAACGTTAAAAGCGTCCGTTATTTAAATATGAAAACAATTCGAAAATTAAATTTAATTGCAATACGCCGTGGCAGGCAGCTAAGAGATGACCAGTCTCAACTGACGGCGCCCGTTCACGAACATAACGCATGGATTAGCACCATTCAACTCAACCATTTTGAAGGGAGCTAAATGATCCAACACACGCGCCACCATCAGCGAAACATTAAAGTGAGCATGACATACTCTCAGCCGCCAGGACACATTCAAGTCAATGAAAGACGTACCCTGTAAATGGTAGCTTTAAAGCATGTACATAGTACTCACATAATATGGCATATAGCAATTATACTTAATTTGGACTTGTGTTGTGTTTTGTATATTGGCCTTTTTTTTTGCATAAAAGCCTTGTCCCTGTCTTTGGCAATCTTCATCCAGTTTTCCCCAGCAACTTCAATTGTGTCATTGGTCTAATAGTTTCTTGGCCATGATTTCAGATGTTTTACCTTACTTATGTTGCTGACTTCTAAGTACTAGTCAAAAATGGCATAGAAATGTATGGTAGAAGAAGATATGCAGCTTCAACATTAAATCAATTGGGATAAGGGCCAGAGAATAATTATTGACTAATTATTAAATGGAAAATTGACTTCCAAGTCACAGGTATGAACTTAGTTTGGGAGCCAGGAAACCTATGTCTAAACTACTTCTGTATTTTGAAAATGTCTGTAACAACGCTGTCACTTTTTTTGAAAAACGATATTTATTTAAGTTAAATGTTAATTTGTTTACTCAATAATATTTGCGCGTCGCCTCATGCTCACAGTCGCCATAAAATTTTAATTCACCTATACCTATGAGTGACATTGGGTAATTAGATGAGAATAAATACAAAACTTTTAAAACCTGTTACACTTTAAAGTACTTACTTGCAGAGATGTAACTTATCTACGATACAAGTATCTGAAATACAGATACAAGACCAAAATACGTATCTTGTGTGTGTATTTCAGCAAATTTTTTAAAATTCATTTTGTATCTTGTATTTAAATACCTTTGGGATCTTAGTATTTTGTAGATACCATGTTTGCTAAAATACTTTTAGTAATTGGTGATACTATTGTGACATCTTAGGTGACATTAATTTTAAATATTCATGTTGTCGTAGATAAAACTGAACCCGATATTGAATCTTTTTAGGGCCGAATTATTGATAGGTGGCGTCGCAATTCTTTCTTTATACAAACTGTTTTGGCTATGCCCCTTGACTTGTGTCATTTTAAATTATTCCGCATAATAGTCTGTGTGAGGCAGACACGTAAAGCTATGAGAAGATTGAGTCTTTTCTTGAGCCTTGACTTTTCAGAACAAGGTGCCGAAAACACAGGATCTACCTATAAAAAGTATGTATTCAAAAGATACATATTTTCTATCTAGTATTTCAGATACCATTACAGAAAGTTATTTGCATCTGGTATGTATCTGAAATCCTTAATTTAAAAAGTATTTTGCATTTTGTATTCCAGATACTTTATTTAAGGTATCTTGTACATCACTGCTTACTTGATACAGCAGGTAAGACCTTTGATATAAAGTGATAATTGTTTTTTATTTTTTATAATCTTACAAGGTGCATTTGTTGATATATAAGAAGGATAGTGTTCCTTTTTATTGCTACTAAATATACATACGGCTAGAATAATTTATTTCTAGGAATTAGGTCAATAATAAAACCTACAAACAAACACTATATCTGCCAAAATAAAGACAAAAATTCTGCAGTTCTGTAACTATTTGAGTAACATTTTTGGGGGAGATCAGTAGGGAGGTTTAGTTAGTCATCATTTTCATTAAAAAATAGTCGTGTATAAGAATTGCTTACCAGAATATCGAAGCAATCTTTTATCATATCGGCGTAAACTTCTGACTTGCCCAGTTTTGAATATTGAGTCTTAAGGTCTTTATCAGGTGCTCGCACGAGACAGCAGCGGCAAGCAATGCCGTGCGACATGGCGTTAATTATACTGAAGACTTTAATTTGCTATGTTCTTTAAAATTATCTCTACTGCAAAACCGAGAACTATTAACTTGATGACAATAATGTCCGATACTAAAATATTATAATATTGAACATAGTTAAAAGTGTTACCCTGTTCTTTCATAGCACAAAGTTAACCACACATTAACCACCTTCCTTTTTTTAATGCTACACAGTAATGAAAAATCCTGATTTTGGAACGCAAAATGACAGCAGTCACCTGTTTTTTTTTTTGCTACAAATTAACTACCGCAGGCCATTTACATTTTTGTACTTTTGAAAACTAGTGTTTAAAAAAAAAAAGCATTTTTAAACATACAACTTTAATTAATACCTTTTTTTTAAATTATGAGAAAGTACAAAGCTGATTTTTGAAATAATATTTTCAACATGTTGAACTGGCTGTTTTGCAGCGGCTACCTTTGCGTACATTTCATTTCAAGCAAAATGGAACGAGAAAAAAAAACTAGCAGAAAATGGCGGAGCTTCGAAGTTGTAGCGTCCTCTAGCTTTTTCCAATTAAATTTACGATTTTTAAGTGTAAATGTAGGGAAAGTATCGTTCAAAATGATGGAGTCATCAGTGAATCCCGGTATGTGTCGGTGTTGTGCATCGGAAGGTGCTTTTAAAGACATTAAAACCACGTATCATTGGATGGGAGAAGAGGAGATCTACGCCGACATGTTGAGAGAATGTTTCGACATAATCGTAAGTAAAACGCTTTTGCAAGCCTGTGAAAACTACTCCATTCAATAACAAAAGCATTCATAACAACTCTAGTACCTCTTTTAAATTTGGCAAATTGCAGCTCCCTAAAGGGGCATTAGACTGCTTTTATGATTTGCTCGTGTGGCCATAATGGCAGCCGCTACCACCGATTCGATAAGGTTGGTCGAGCTCAAGCGTATCTTCACGGACGTGTCTTAGGCCACGCTTGCGTACTGCAAACGAACAACTATGACTTACGTCTTCATTTTTGTGTAACTGACTAGTTCAACATTTCTGACGATTGTTTTCCCGGAGAGTGGTGGCCCACCCGTTCGCCATATCGTTGTTGATCTACATATTGTTATTAAGTTTTTTTTAATATCTCGATCCATTTCTCTCGGCTCATTCTTTTAGTTAAGTTTATTAGATGTAAAATCAATAATTTTGGGCTCTACATCATCGGCATCTGGCGTCTTAAAAAAAAGTACCATTTGCCTACACACCAAAGTTTTCACCATATTGCCCTACTTCAACTCCTTTGTTCTGTTCTCACTTCATGAAATCCATACTGCCAAAGTTACTGTCTGTATGTTACCTTTAATGCATAAATCACTGAACGGATTTCGATAAAATTTGGCTAGGAGATAGATGCCAGCCTGGAAATGGACCTACTTTTTCCCGCGTTACCACATTCCCCTGGGATAATTTACAATATCCCTGCAGACAATTGCCACTCCAATCACATACCATATTTAACTCCCATCCTCTCATTCAGATTGTTCCATTCATTCAGCATCTTCCAGCACTTGTTCCATGTTACTTTGTAGCAACAAAAGTGCATATTACTAACTTCTAATATACCTATCGTAACATCCATATTGGATGGATGGATGACCCCTATATCACAGGTTTTTGCTAGCATGGGGGGGGTCATTGATAATTTATTTTGTTTCATCTATTTAGATGCTTAAATTAAATGTCATCCTGTATCTGTGTACTTTTTTTATTTTAAATAAAAACAGACTGCCTCCTTGGTCTAGTGGTTGCAAGAGCTACTACTGAGAATGATGTCCTGGTTTTGATTCCCAGGTCGGGCAAATTGTTATTGGGTTTTTCTATCTAGAATTTCTCAGTAGCAGCCCAGAGTGTGGATTTGTGCCCGGTTGATGGCAATAGACTTGCCTCAATTACATGGGACTTAGCATAACTGGCAAAATGTGGGTGTACTAAAGGTACACCTCTGCCTAACCCTTCTGGGATTACAGGCGTGATCTTATGTTATGTTAAATAATAATAAAAAAACAGATTTTCTACCATTCTCCCCTGTCAAAAGTCATGCTGTCATTGCCTTCTCTTCCTTATAATTCCTGATAAAACCCATCCCATCTGTTAACTAATATTTAAAATATTCACTTTTAGTTAGATTATACCATTAAACCCTTTATTTTTGTAACCAGTTGAACGCGTCGGAGCAAGGGCAAGATGGCGGCATATGCGAGGTCTGCATCACTCAGCTGCGGAACGCGATCAACTTCAAGAAACAAGTGCTGCACACTGAGGACCAGTTTCAGAAGCATTTGCAGAACAAGACAATGTTTAGACGTAAGTTTTTGAAATTAATTATTTAAATGGGAGCTTTTACACTGGGGCTCAGCTGCCGTGGTCGTGCTTAAGAGGAACCACGCATTTTTCTGGTATAAAAGTAGTCTGTCGCTCAAACTCTCTCTCTTTGCGAAGAAATCACGTTGAGAGTAGGACAAACCAATAAAATTCACATTTAGATTGGAGATGGATACAATTCACTGAAGAAAAGGCAAGGGTTAGTTAGTTAGTCAGGGTTTTTTTCGATGCCGTCTGTAATGAGCTACTGAATGCGTCGAAATGCGCATAAAGGGTGAAATAACAAGTACACGTACGTATCAGCATATTTCTGTATTTCTATCTCTTTTCTAATCTTCCTTTTCGATAGCGCGAACTACACTTCGCGCGCTCTCTCTCGCACACCGCTCGAGATCCCGCTGTACAACAGAAACCGCGCGTAGTGTAGTTCGCGTTATCTAACGCGACGTGCCGTAGTAACATCATTCGCCAGAGCAAGATCTCCATCCGCATGTAAACGCGCTTTCAATGCGTATGAGTGCGGATTATTGCGAGCGAACTTCGCTCTCTAGCGAATGACAACTCTATAAGTGCCAGAAAGAGAGGCATACAGAAAAATTATTTCACTCTTAAGCTATGGTTTTCTTGAAACGCGGTGGCCGCCCCATAGCGTCTGCAATTTACCGGCAAATGTCGTCATTGAAAAGTTGTTTTTGAAAGGTCCTCTGCAGTACTAGAGGTATCACAATGCATAATCATCATAGAGTCAAAGCTTAAATGTCTCAGCCAGAGTGTGAAACTCTGCCAGCGCCTGTGTTCCCTTCCACATTTAACCCCTCTGCCTTCAAAGCAAGAGTTAAAAGGCATCTTCTTGGGCACGCTCTTTCCATCGTAGACCTCGTCCGTCGCTTTTCATCAGGCGTGATCGAGGTCAAGAGCAGGACCATTCAGCAAAAAAATTAATTACAAAAACTTGTTACAATACCAGCAGCCTAATAGTTTTCAAGCAGTAACAAAGTTCACAAGGAGCTAATTCTAATTTCTTTAATTTATAATGCATGTAAAAATGACCTACTTATAATAACATATTTTTTTACTTATACAGCTCATATAGTGAAGGTGGAGGTGGACGGAGATCAAGACTCAGATGACAACATGGGTTCTGGCGACGAGGGATTTTCGGGAGCCGGTAAGTACACATAGAAGAGGTTCTTTTTTATGCCTTATACTGCGTTCTCGATTTAATTTCCAAATATGTAAACAAATGTGTGTTTTTGGAAAAACACCTTTAATGCCCATTCATAAAGTTCAGTTTGCGCTACAACTTCAATAAAAAATTTACGATTATTTAAATTTGATAGTACTGGTCAATCTTAAATTAACTAAATTTGCACTGGCATTCATTTGATATTCGTTGAATTAAAAATTACATGAATTCGAAACAAGGACTTAAAAAGATACACCGACGATATTTTATCGTGGCGATTTTTTTCGCGTACTGGATTTTCAATGCACTGCTTAGCCCCGAGAGTTGAAAATTCAACTCTCGGTGCTAAACAGTGCGACAATTTCGTTTTTTGACGTTCCTTGGATTCTCAATGCTCGGCTCAGTACCGAGAGTTGAAAATCCAGCGCTCTTTAAAAATCGTTGCGTCTTTACATACCTGGGCTGTGTATAAGTCAGTTTACGCGCGTTCATTGCAACTATGTATTAAGTTTGCGTTTTGGAAAAAGTGCGGTTTAATAGAGCGTCCAGAGACCCATGTTCAATTGTTTCTTCTCCCGTATCGATCGGCGTGACCTTTACACCATTTTATCGATTTCACGGCATGGCACAGCAAAGCCTTTCGCGGTATGCTCAAGTCCCTTGTAACGATATCTACGAAATGTAAGTGCTAAGAGTACGAAAATAAGATTCAAAATCATTACCGCTTACGGAAATGCAAATGCGCCATGCTACCTAATTACAACGCCAATAGTTATTGCAACGACTTCTTTTTTTTTGTAACAGAACATGTTGATAAATTAACATTCCAATGACGAAACAATACAAGAGGAAACTTATTTAAAAAATAGGGACTCAACGTTATAATCCACAGGGTTTTCGTTTTAGATAAGCCGTAAAATGAGAAATACTTCCTTGTTCGTGTAGTTATCACATGATTACG
Organism: Dasypolia templi; assembly: GCA_963555695.1. Classification (NCBI taxonomy): domain Eukaryota; kingdom Metazoa; phylum Arthropoda; class Insecta; order Lepidoptera; family Noctuidae; genus Dasypolia; species Dasypolia templi. Next base: position 8,431,851 of record OY743166.1, read on the forward strand.
GGAACGTAAAAAACACTTATAAATTTTTTGTGATCCAATCATTAAAAAAAATGGAACGTTTATCAGAATCAGTCGCTTGGTAAGCATGTAATTCTTGCCAGTAAAAAAACAAGCTGAAGCCTTAAAAAACAGTTTGAGTTATTTTGGAACACAAATTGTTTTAATTCAACATTTAGGTTACATTAACTGCAGCGCCGTTCTTTGCTTCCACCGATATCGAAACGTCACAAATAAAACAAAAATCATGTCTTTTCTAGAATTCGAAGTCCCCATAAAGACGGAGGTCGACGAACCTAAGCCGAAAAAGCGGGCGGCCGCTAAGGCCCCGGCCACGACAACTCGCGCAAGCGCTAAGAAAGCGAAAGCCGACAACGGCGAGACTTCTACTAAACGTAAGTTCCTAATTATAAGTTTTTACGTGACTTTGGCCGAGTGTGCACGCAACTTTAGGTTTTTAAAAAAAGTAGAAGTCGTAGTTCTCTTTTGTGTGTGATTTAGGAAGGAAGGATGAAGTTTTTTTTTGTCTTGCGACTTTATATGACAACCGTTTTCGAAGACACTTGTAATGTGTAAGCTGACAGTGTTCTGATACCCATTTGGCATTTTAAAGTTTTTAACCAAGAGTGGTGAAAAGACAGTATCCTGAATGAAGGTGGGTTTATAAAAGTCCTGATTATGGCAAAGATGATGAAAACATCTGTGAAAAACAAAATAATTTGAAGAGAGAAAACACAACACTGATCTAGAAAATGAGTAAACTTTACATCTTTTCGCAATTCTGAACTCGGTATACTATACGGCGAAGCCATCTTCAATTCTCAATAAAGTGTTTGTGGAGACAAAGCCATCTTGACAGCTACAATGAAGATGTTGCCATATGATAAGGCAAAGCTGGAGGCAAAGCCTAAAAAAATCAGAAGAAACTAAGTCAAAGGAAGAAATAATAGCATGCATTCTAAATGCGAAATTCTGAAGAAAACGATGAACGTGATAAAATAAAGAACCTATAAAAAGACTTCCGATTGAATTTATATTGTATAGTATACTTCTATTAATTGTACATGTGTGCAAAAAAACACATAATCTTTTACAAGTATACCTGTATTTTTACAAGTATAACTGTATTTTTACAGGTATACGTGTATTATTACAAGTATACCTGTATGTTTAGGAGGTATTCTTGTTAAGTTGCTTGGGACTTAATACAATAGCCCAATGATTGATTGATTTATTGAATATTCACCATTGTACTATTGACTTTAACTCATAACTAAGCTGTTTAGTTACAGGGGTAAGCAGGAATACTAGTAATGTGTAATTTAACATACTGCTATTATTCCTTCATACTCATGTACACCTCACATCATAAGTTAACACAGTTTTAAGACTGTCAAAATTATCATTTTAGTATTAAATTCTTGAAAAGTATTTTTTCGCAGGTGTGCGTACAAGTTGCTTGCACACACGGCCAATTGTTTCACTAAGAAATGTGTTTAAAAAAGCTGTTTATCAATTGTTTTAGGAATGTAGGTTAAGGTGGTTATGGTTAAGGTGGAACATTAGATAAATTCGCTTCCTAGTTTAGGAAGCATTCATTCACATAAAATCCCGTTTCCAGTACTTTTTTTTTAGGTGAAATGCTTTGATTGTTGCTATTTTAGGTATAAGTAATGATAACGCCCTTTGCTCATTGCGAGTTAGCAATTGACGACTTTTTTTTTTTTTAGTTTCTTTATTTCAATGTTGTTGGATTTCTACAACAAAAATACTTTTCTTTCTGTGTGATTATTCAATTTAATTTGTATTTGAAATGAGTTTTGACTGCAGTGTTACTAATTAGAGTAATTGGAATAATTTCCGGTCAGGACTGCCAGAACTTAAGGCATTTTAGGCATGGTTAGTCAAGAACATGATTTAGAAATACAAATAAATAAACAACAATATGAATTGGTTGCTGATGACCTCTAGTATATCCCCTTTCAAGGAATAGGTCGAATTCCCGTATCTGTATACTTAAATTAATAAACAGAATTTATCATTCTATAATTACACTTGCTTCCCCGTTTTAACATATGACATATCCTATGGCAGTCAGGAATAATGTAGCTTCACATTTGTAAAAAAAAATTGAAATCGGATCTGTTGTTCCGAATAAAACCCTCTTCATACAAACTCAAAATTTTACACGTAACTAATTATTCTATAATTACATTTAAATTAAAAAAAAAAATGAAATAGCAGCTTTTTTTAACACATTTCTATTCTTATTATTGAATGTCTAGCTATAAGTTTTCACGGTATTGCAAAGTTATAAAGTGCTCTATCATATCCAAGCCTGCATAGAGGTTCCTTTATTTTATACATTTTTCAGCTTGGCACCATCTCCTGCTCAACATTGAAACAATTAACATTCCTTCAATTCTTTGATATTTCAAACTCTAACTCAAAGCATTTATTAAAATTAAACCACTTTTGAATGGGGATGATGACAATTTTTTAAATTTTATCAAAAAAAATAAATGTTTATTTCCATATAGTTCAAATAGTATTACAAAAAGTGTAAAAGCTTAAAAAACTGCCACGTTATAAACGTTTTAAAGTAAGTGTTAGACTAGGACAGCACTATCGTAGAAGTGACGTATATTGTCCGTACAGAGCGACAAGGACAGGAATAATCCCCTCGATTTAACAGATTTTTTCGATTATCTAATTTTTACTATGCCTTCTTTGAAATTAAATTATTTTTAAGAACATTTTTAATAGTAGTCATCATCAAGTAGTCCGTCACATCATCAAGTAGTCCGTCACATCATCAAGTAGTCCGTCACATCGTCAAGTAGTCCGTCACATCATCAAGTAGTCCGTCACATCATCAAGTAGTCCGTCACATCATCAAGTAGTCCGTCACATCATCAAGTAGTCCGTCACATCATCAAGTAGTCCGTCTCATCATCAAGTAGTCCATCACATCATCAAGTAGTCCGTCACATCATCAAGTAGTCCGTCACATCATCAAGTAGTCCGTCACATCATCAAGTAGTCCGTCACATCATCAAGTAGTCCATCACATCATCAAGTAGTCCGTCACATCATCAAGTAGTCCGTCACATCATCAAGTAGTCCGTCACATCATCAAGTAGTCCGTCACATCATCAAGTAGTCCGTCACATCATCAAGTAGTCCGTCACATCATCAAGTAGTCCGTCACATCATCAAGTAGTCCGTCACATCATCCCAATTGTCAAAGATTAGGTCTGTTAGTCAGAATGTTGAAGTTAGTTGTCCATTTCAAAACGTAGTATGGAGAAGAACAGGCAAGAAACCGTAGTAGTATCATGTTACCTTGTTAGTGGGTTGTGGAGGAGAGTTAGGCAGTCGCCCCATTTAAAATACTGGTTAGCTGCAGCAGGTTAGGTTGGAAGCTGACCCCAACAAATGGCTAGAAGAGACTAGACTAGAGTCAAGAGCAAACCCATCTCAAATAAAAAATTGATCCATCTTTGGATTGGTGATCAAAATATGGTGTTATCTTTAACTCATCATCACATACAATTTTATAGAATTAAGTCATGTTGTGGTAAAAAAAATAGCTGGTCTACAATTTGCTCAATACGTTTATTGCTTCCGCAATGTGAACTTAGGTGGTAGGTTTTATAAAGACATGATCATTTACACTGTCGGGCACATCAAAGGAGAGAGATAGAGGGCTTTACGGGAGGCAACGGAGATGTCCGTCTAGGGAGCAACGGACGTACATTTAAGTGTCATAGTTCGTACAATTGGGGCGAATTAACATGGCACCTGCCTCAGAACTACTCCAAATTGGAGATATTTTTATATAGTTTTTTAAATATTATTAGCCAATGTTTAGGAACTTGTTATGTCATAGTATGGTGTAATATTAAGATATTAAAGAAAATAATAAATGAACTTTATTCGTCAAACGCTATTCGAGCCAGGTGCCATGTTAATTCGCCCGATTTCTACAGCTTATATCATTGGGGCCGTTAGAAAGAAACAGGGAAAGATCTTTTTTTTTTGAGAGATCTTGGTTTCACACCGGATTTCTGGGTTCAAACCCCAGATATAGACATAGAAACATAACATACCATCACGGCTGTAATCCCAGAAGGGTAAGGCAGAGGTGCATCTATAGAACACCCACATTTAGCCAGTTATGAAAAGTCCCATGTAATAGGGGGCGTGCCTATTGCCATCAACCGGGCACAAGTCCAGACTCCGGGACGTATGGACATTATCTCTTAGTTACCTCGTCGTCCAAAAGTGAGCTACCCTGATAGAAAATTAGGCAAAGACTAATAAAACGATGATATGTCCGGAAAGGGGGTGACTACTGATTGAGATGTATGGAATAGAAGAACTATGTTTGCTGACCTTTTATGTAAGCCATGCGATAATAGACCCTAAAGACGCATCACAGATGAAAACCACTGATTAATAGTAATTACTGATGCACATTAATATACAATAAATAAAACTATGTGCATCTCTTTTTGTCGTACACGTATCACGCATTTTAATAAAAGCACTCTAATGCACAATACAACTGTTGAGTGAGATTTAATATTCCTTTAAACTCTTAAAATTGTCTAAAGGGCCTCTGTGAGTGGCCCCCTCGTACGCCTTCCGGGATCTTAGGGTCCTGAGATATATTATAGACATTTGAAAATAATAATAATTTAATTCATACGCCTAACAGTTACGTAACAATGCATTACCTAAATAACATAGATCCTTATAGTAATACTTTTCAAATAATTTCAAATGTGTGATCCATCATTTTTACAGTACATATTATAAGTATTTGGTCTATGACGCGCCTATTCCCACAGTATTTCAGCGAGCCACGGAATCCTAAGAAGAAATAAGGTAAGGAACACATACGGAACCTCTGACACGATAATCTTAATAATCGCTTGGTTATTGATATTTGTAACGTTTTTATATTTCACAAGCGTTTTTAACTTTGCAATGCTCTATGTGTTGGCATGCGTATTTTTAAGATATTTGACTCGAAACATTTTACGTTGAAAACTATCTTGAACTTTTATTGAATTATGCCGTCGAAACTTGATTTGATTTACTTAGAAACAAATTAACTATTTAAAAAACCTTAACCTACATTGAATAAAACAATAAAATAGCGACAATAGTTCAACGGGTGAATAACATAACGCAATGGTTCCCGCGAAGGCTTAGACAGAGGTGCAGCTATAGTACACCCACATTTCGCCAGTCATTTTTAAGGGGACCAGAGGACCTAAAGGCAAGTTTTGTAATGCTTAAAAGTATATGATTCACTGCACTTAACAAAATCTGAAAAATATGTGAAATTCTTCAGGATATATACTAGTTAGTGTGTTGAAAACGTAATATAATCAATTTGATACGATAGAAAAAAATCATCACGACACCGTCTTTTAACGATTAAAATCCATACTAATATAAATGCATTGATTAATAATGTTTTAAAAATTTTTGTCAAAAAAATAGTTTTTTTGTGAATAGATTTTGTGCAATCGCGTTTCTCTTTCTTTTATATGCAGTCCGACAATGACCGCGCTTTAGCTGTTGTCATCCTCTTGAGTCCGATGTTATAGGGGGCGAGCCTATTGCCATCAACCGGGCGCACATCCAGACTCCGGCAAACAACTGGATATATAAGACTAAAGGTTATATTAGTTACATAGTTATCTGGGGAAGTACTACCATCATATATTTTTCTGCCACGAAGCAGCATTGCTGTGTTTCAATTATGGAACACAGTTTTGGGTATTAGTCTGTGGTCTGACAATGCGATTCCGGGTTTACAAGTTCAAATAAAACTATAAAATATAAACATTAAACCAAAAAAATGTAACCAAGGTAATCCCCGAAGGGTTAGTCAGATATTTACAGTGTACACCCGACAATGCGCCAGTAATGTTCTTACAACTAAATAGGGGGCGAGCCTATTGCCGTCAACCGTGCACAAATCCAGACTCTGAGCTGCTACAGAAAATTCCCGATAGATAATCCCCCTTAATCACTTAATCCGAGCCTTTCTCAACACCACTAGAAGACCCTCTTTGGTGTAGAGGTCGAGTAAAAAAAAAAGTTGTATGATCCTAAGATATCGAAACTGTATAACTGTAAGCGTCGGTGCCCAATGGGGAATATGAATGTGATTCAAATAAGGGTCAAATGTTTTTTTTTACTGTATTATTTACTGCAGAAGTAGGTCTACATCAATATTTTTGATTACAATTTCTTTTCGAACAAGTTTTTTTTTAATGTGCAATAAAACTGGTAAATTCAAATATTTGAAAAGCGACGCCATTGGTCAGAGCGAATGTGAGTTAAAAGTCTATGATAACAAGAAATGGCAATGTGTGTTGCGATTCAGTCCGTTGTCAATGTCGTTGTCTATGACGTCACACCAAGCGTGCCAAAATGAGGGCGTTTGAGGTGTCGATTATTAACTTCAAGTGCTTTTTTTGGCGTTGAACATGTTTTTTTACGATTGGCGATGTAAACTATCGAAAAAAAAAGTACATGCAAATTCTCAATTACAGTCAGATGTGCCGCTTCCTTGTTTGCCACACGATGTTTTAGGCCTTATAGTGGGATCTTGAGTGTTTAAAATATCATCCGTTGGACCATTGGCGTGAATCCACTCCTCGTACAAGCTTTCAGCTCACTAGGAGGGGTTGAAAGGAATACTAGTTAATGTTTAAAACACATCGCTAGTAATCTTAAAACGTTGAATTACTTTAACCAATATGAAACTTCTAAGAAACCTGAATATTTATTTCTAACTATCCATTTGGACACTAACAATAAATGATGACCTGATATGCACGTCATCTCAATAACAGAGATGATGTGCGGATTAAGCATGGTACACACATGTTCGGGTGGCAAAATACACTTTAGATTTTGCCGCCGGGCTGTCGGTTGTGACGAATCATGCCAATCCGCACTTACTTACATTCTTTTTAAAGCTACCTCCTCTCATTCGTTAATTACTAGATGTCACTAGACAGCGTTGACTATTTTACCATGGAAAAAAGCTCGTAAGAAATATTTTTTTATCTTGTCAAATACAGACTTTTTTACACACAATACCAGAGTTTAAAAGGCGTATTTCTGAAGGTCCACGAAAACTGTTGTTGAGGTGTGACGTTCCCACACGGAAAATCGATGGTTCCTCCTACGATAAGGTAGGATTATTCGACCAAACGGATGAGTTTACCTTGCGGTGCAAAGTCTAACTGTTGTTGTATCCGTAATATTCTGACGTTGACATAATGGCCTTGCTTGATATGATTTTGGTCAGTTATACGTGTCGTAACTTATATTTTTTGCAAAAACTTCTTAGTTATGTAATACCTTTTTTATTTCGAAAGTAAATCTGATCTCTGGTGTTCTACTGTGAAACATTTTTATCATAATTTATATTAGCACACCTGTTTCGGTATAATGGCTTAAAGAACTTTTGTTACCCCAAACACATTCAAGCAAATAAATGATTTGATTTTTTACCAAACTATTTAATGCGATCAGACCACTTTCGGACTCGCCAATAGCTATTCCTATTTTGTTTTCTAAGCCTATGCTTTACCATGAAATACTGTAAACGAACGAATGAAAATGCTTGCTTACCTGTGTATCCATCAAAAAATCAACGAACAATCCTTGAATAATCCCTCCAAACTCTGAGAAAAAACCCAAATCAGACAGAAATCGTTGAGTGACCAAACGCCCGTCCTCAAGAAGATAACCCTAATATAAGAAGACATAGACAAGACGGAGATAATGAGATATGCTCGTTTGTTGTAGGAACGGACGAGGACGGGCCCAAACGCAGGAAAAGGAAAAAGAAATCGGACGAAAGCGCGACCCCTGAGCGCGTAGAGCACAGAGTCAACCTTACCGCCATACTACAGTACTCCAACGCGAGCCCATTCAGGGACAAAACCATCCGCGGCTTCTCCTGCCTCTACTGCGCTAAAGCATTCCCCGATATATACTCACTGCGTGAACACACCGCCCAGAAATCGGAAAGAGACAAAATAAACACCATCATAGACTACAAACTGAGTTATAACCCCATTAAAGTAGATATTACTAACCTGCACTGCACCGTCTGCAATCTAGAAATGAGAGACCTCAACGATCTCAAGGACCATCTCGTAGCCACACATAACAAGACTATTTACAAGCACATTAAAGACATTATTCTCCCGTTTCGCTTAGAAGACGGTCATAATTTTACTTGCGTCATCTGCTCCGTAGTACACATATCTTTTAAGAACCTCTACCATCATATGAGTAGTCACTACAGAAACTACTGTTGTAAGAAATGCGGGGCTGGGTACATAACCATCGCAGCTTTGAGGAAGCATGGCAAGACCCACGCTCAAGGCATATTCCCTTGCGATTTTTGCGATAAATCATACACGTCTCTGACCAAGAAAAGGAATCATGAGAAGGGTGTCCATACAGGCGGTTGGCTAAGGAATAAATGTCCTCACTGTCCAGAAATTTTTGTCAGCTATTATGATAGAAGCGAGCATCTCGTCAAAGTACATAATCAGACTCCAGTAATATATCCTTGCAACGCATGCAACAAGACTTATAAGAAAAAGTTTGAGCTGAACAGACATATCAAACACCATCACTTGCAACAGAGAAGTTTCTTATGTGACAAATGTAATGCCAAGTTCTTTTCCAAGCGCGGTCTTGCCGACCATCTGTCCAGGCACACCGGCGGCGAAGTATGCTCCTGTGACGTCTGTGGCAAAGCTTTCTCGAGAGCAAGAACTCTGAAAGAACACATGAAAATTCACGAAGATGACAAGAGATTCCAATGCGAAATATGTCACAAGACGTTCATGCAGAAATGCAGTTTGAAGAGCCACGTACGATTGCATCAAGACGATTTGGATATTTTCAAGGAGTTCGATGATGTTAAGCATCTCATAGATAATAGGGAGCTCACACTAAAGCAAATAGCTGCCGAAAGTAAAATCAAAGCTCAGGCGGAGAAAGCTAAAGAAGAGAAAGAGTTTGAGTAGTGTTCGTTTTTCAAAACTAGTGGTTATGGGACATTCCGCAACCGAGAGGACCTAATTTTTAGTACTAAAGACTAGAATACAATGTTCTGTTCGTATATACATAGTAAGAAATCAAGGTTTTTTTCTTTCTTGGTACATTTTGTGTAAGTCCGTAAGCGAGCACTTAACACTTATTTTTTCAAATGAAATTGACACTGGTGCCGATTCTCTTGTACACCGAACTAAAATAACTAAACTATCAGAAATAATCTAAATCTAAGCTATTCTGAAAAAAAAAATCTCTAATTTTAAAATTATTTTGACACAACCAAAATCGAATTTGGTAATCGCGACTCCGTGTTTTTTTTTCTTTTGGCGTCACAACGTGGTACTTGTTTGCCCTAACCCGTGAATTATTTTAGAGCCGGAGGCGCGCATTAGCGGCAGCCTCGACGTCTTTTTTCACTTTTTGAATAGAAAATATGAAAAATATGTTGTGTCACTGCAGTCAATTTCAGAATGGAAAATCGACGTTTGACAGGATTAAACAAAGTTTTAGTGATTTTTAGTCTACTTTATAGACATTTGTGACAAGAGAATCGGCACAAATGTGTGTCAACCGTCATAATGAATTTCTATACGAACGGCGACTGAATATCTAAACGAAAGACACTTCAGTTTAGCTCTTATAAATAATGAAACATATGTATATTTACGTAACGGAACGAAAACAGGTTGAATTTATTAGGTATTACCTATATCAATTATGAATTCTATAATGAATTTTGTTTTGTAATTTGCCAAATTGCAGCTTATACTTTGTTTATTTTTCACTTCCAAACATATTTTTTGTTAGCTTATATTATGTCCCACAAGGCTGCCTCTTTTTTCCTTCCAAGCCTGCCTTCCTTGTGGGATTCGTGCAAACATTATCAGGTCATCACACCACCTTCGCCGTGGTCTACCTCGACGACGACGTCCGCCCTCAGGCGTCCAGTGAGTGACCATCTTTGTCCATCTCTCCGGGTGCATTCTTGCTACCTGCCAGTTCGACTTCAGCCTCGCTGTTACTAACTTGATCCGCACGCTTGACACCTATTAAGTTGTGCTCTATTGCCCGTTAGCAAATCTTTGATCTTAGTAAGACCAACATTATGCACCGTAGGTTTGTACGGACAGGATGCACATGTCGATTAGTTTTTTTCACTTTCGCACATTATTATTTTATTATTATTGATTTTAAGTAGCAATTATTACTTGTGTAGACTTTTTACACTGACTACTAATCCGAATTATGAAAATAATATTTTGTACAAAATCACGTTAGCACAAGTGCTGTCTGTACCCTTATAAGCCAACCTTTGTTTTGGGAAAAAAAAAATCGATCAACAAATCACGCCATGATTGGATTATCGAATTCTTGCAAAGAAAGCATATGATTTTGATTGATAGTAGGTTTCTGGAAACTGAAACGTTCAAACACGTGAGCGTAAGTTTGACTAGATTTAGTAAAGAGATAACGGTTACGTTATGCGGTTTCCAGTCTTATCAAAAGGACGATACCCCTTGAAAAGTTTAGTTTTTCCCTTGTTTACCACTAACAAGGTTGTGGAAGTCAGATAGGCAGTCGCTCCATGTAAAGTACTGATATGCAGTTGCATCTGGTAGCACTGAAAGCTGACACCAAAATTTGTATTTGGGAAAAGGCTTAGCAGGTGATAATGTTAAGTTGTGGTTACATTTACGGAATTGAAAAAACAAGTGGAAGTGCCCGTCAGTAAACCCGCGTGTTACAATTATGCGCAAAAGTATGTTAATTAATAACAACTTTCTGAAAGCTTTTCGTCAAAATTGAAATTGTTGTTCATAAAAAAAAACATAAGTCTTATTACGAAAGTTGTTATTATTTTACATATTTTCCGCATAATTATAACACGCGCGTGATAGCTGCGTGGGCACTTCCACTTGTTTTTTTCTGTTCGGTGGATACATTACACACAGGCTTACATTATAAAACGATCTCGTTCGATCACACGGGTGTTTTTGAAGTACTCCCTTGGATAGCTGTCGTGCATCCGAAAATTACCGAGTTCTTTTCTAGCCGGGAACAGACCTAATTCAAGAGAATTATTTACTTTTGTTTACGAGCCACCTCACGAAAAGAAAGAAACGTTATTTAAATAACAATTTCCTTCCACATAATTTATATTTATTCAAATGTCAGAGCTATTTACTATTATTTTTTTATTTTTAAGTTGCACTTTCTATTCTGCATACATACCTACTATGTATATAAATATATTTAGTTTACTACGAAGTAGTAAGAGAATTAATAATTTTAGTTATGTTTGTACACATTTAGACATATGGTCGATTGTCAAATCTAAGAAATACCGATACAACGCGTCAATTAATTGTACATAATTATGCGAAATTTGCATTATTTCTTCATAAATTGCATAATACCCGCGATCCCAAAAGAGTTTTCCTGATTTAGACATTGTAAGTCAGGAAAACTTCGCGTAACTAGCTTAATGCGTTCAAGCGGGAACGCTGACACAATAATGTCTGTCCAAATACAGAGCGTTTTGACCCCATAATGCCAAATACTGGTGAAAACAGGTTTTCATGACGTCCGTTAAAATATGAACGAACCGCTCTTCAAGGAAACCGTAGTTGTAAATAATCCTCGAGTTTACCGTCTTGTGAAATTGTGCAAATTGAACATAAAATCCTGTAAGTTAATGTGCATTTCGGTTAATCGAGATATGACCATGTCACCAAAATGAGCCAAACTGATACCGTAAGAGTACAGTCACAAACGAAAGTTTCACGTGAAACGGTGTATGTAATTATGTTCTACTTTGTACATTGTACACGATATAGAAATTCAAATAAACTATCATTATATTTCAATATTTTTTGCTTTTTATTTACCACTACTGTCAAACTCCAAAGCATTTATTTCAAATAAACCAATTACAGGCACTTTTGAATTATCAAGGGGTTGGTCAATTAGAACGATGAAGCTACGAGGGCTGCACTAAAAGTATCGGGATTGGAATATTTCCACTGTTCCTGTCATATTAAAATCTTTTTAATTGAAAACTCCTTGGTTTTAAAAATCGAATATCATTTATTTATTTAAAAAAAGATTCTCGGTCTTGTTACAAGGTTTTGTCAAACTTGTTTAGTCGTCGAGAAAATGGAATTGACTCGAGAAAATTCAGGAGCGATGATTTATTATGACTTTCGAAGTGGTTTAACACAAAAGCAGTGTGTTGACCGGATGATTTCTGCATTTGGTGATGAAGCCCCATCCAAAACCACAATTTATCACTGGTTTGCTGAATTTCAATGTGGACGTGTCAAGCTCAGTGATGATCCCCATCAAGGTCGTCCAAAAACTGCAGTCACCCAAGAAAACGTTGATGCTGTGCGTAAGCTGATTGAGGAAGATCGACATGTGACATACCGCGAAATTCAGGCAACTTTAGACATTGGCATGAGTCAAATACAAATAATCTTGCATGAACAATTAGGTGTAAAAAGTTGTTTTCCCGATGGATACCGCATTCGCTCTGTGAAGAGCAAAAAGCGGCTCGCGTTACTGGGTGCATCAGAACTCTCGAAAGATTCCACGCAGGATCCTCAAATGCTGTATACAACATCGTATCAGGTGACGAATCCTGGATATACCCGTACGAACCCGAAACAAAAAACCAGTCACGAGTTTGGGTGTTCGAAAATGAGTTAAAGCCAACAAAAATTGTTCGTTCACGGAGTGTTGCAAAAAAATTGTGGCCACGTTTGTCTCCAAAACCGGCCATGTTACGACTATTCCTCTTGAGGGACAAAGAACGGTTAATGCAGAATGGTATGCTAGCATTTGTTTGCCACAGGTCGCTTCTGAACTCCGTAAAGAGAACTGCAACCGCCGCATCATCCTCCATCACGACAATGCGAGTTCTCACACCGCACACAGAACAAAAGAGTTTTTAGAGCAAGAAAACATAGAATTATTAGACCATCCGCCGTACAGCCCCGACCTAAGCCCTAATGATTTCTATACTTTCCCTAAAATAAAGAATAAATTGCGTGGACAGAGATTTTCATCACCTGACGAAGCTGTGGACGCCTACAAAACGGCCGTTGTGGAGACCCCAACTTCCGAATGGAATGGTTGATTCAATGATTGGTTCCATCGTATGGAAAAATGTGTCTAATTTCGCGGAGAATACTTCGAAAAGCAATAAATACATTTTTAAATAGTAATGTGTCACTTCCTTGATTCCCGAAATTTTCAGTGCCGCCCTCGTAGTTGCCCATAAGTGAAGTAGGTTCCTATGGAGAAGAACGGGCCAGAAACAACACGGACTGTCGTCACACATGACAAATCTAACTCTCTATGTCTCTGGGATAGGTACACACGATAACATATCAAGATATACAGTTCTAGTATAACCTTTGAAATATATCCAAATTTAATTGCTGGTGCACATTGGCCCGACGCACAACGCGACACAAAGGCGTCGGGCGACGAGCGGTGCCTTTGTGTGCTCTGTTGCGTCGCCCTGTTTGCGGGAGCCATTAAGGTGCTTTAAAGCCCCTTTGAGGCGCATGCTTTTAGAATACCAACATTTTACAAATTTATTTAATGTTATGTTTAAAGTGTTACATTTTAAAGCTTAGTTTTCGCTTTCTATATGAAATGCAATTAGATACATCGATCAAGTCTTCTAGGATTTGGCTATAAATTAACTGGATTTCAACATCACCTTGCACGTCTATTTTGCTCAGGAGAACTGTTAACTCGCGAGCACTTTCCAACTTTTCATCATGCCAGTTTCCTCTTCTTGATCCGAGAAAGTACGAAAATCTCACAAACGACCTCTACTTATAATATAATTGTTTAATAAGTTTATGGTTATCACAAAAAAAAAATACTGGAAGTAAATGCAAACATAATACTTGTTTTGACAAATAACACAGGGACAAATTACCACGACGTCATGAAGGGTGTTTTCGGCTTATTCTCATCTTGTACATAATTTTAATGTGGTAGCTACAATATTAGGTGCATTTACGTTTGTTATGCTTTATTACGAAATACTTTAAACTTATGATTACGTACTTTAATAAAATTTTACTTTAAAAAATCTTCTGATGATACAGGACAATCTAATTCTAATGTGATAATCGCCTATAGTCGAATCCCATGCCTGCAATTGCCACGACCGGTAGCTGTTTGATTTAATACTAAGAAGACCTGATCCGCGTGTGAAAGAATTATTTTTCTTTTATAGGCGATACCGGAGCAACAAAAAAACACCGCAAACGCGCTGTTAAGGAGGAAACCGACGATGAGGCATTAAGTCGTTTAATGTATCGCGAAAAACATCTGCCAGAAATGAAGAAACAGTGGCACAATCTTACCACCTTGCTCAAGTACTCTAACGCTACCCCTTTCAAGGAAAGGAACGATGCAGGATACGTTTGTGCCTACTGTTTCAAGACGTACCCTGACCCTGACGAACTAAGGGTCCACACCCACAAAGATCATGCTAAAGAAAAACTCTCGTACAAAGCCGGTACAGGCATGTCTAGCTTTGTCGCCCTCCTAGATGTAGTCGACCTCAAATGCACGCTCTGTGAACAGCCAATGGAAACCCTGCAAATTCTAACCGAACATCTAGTCTCGGTACACGATACAAAATACTACCTTGGAGTCACAGACTACTTCCAACCGTTCAAATTGTCCAACGAACAGCAGATAAACTGCTGCCTCTGCAACGAAGTCTTTCACACCATGAAACTGCTGATGCAGCATATGAATATGCACTATAGGAACTTTATTTGCACCACCTGTGGTGCTGGCTTCGTCAACTCTTTTCGTCTCAACCGACATGAAACAACGCATAGCAAGAAAAAGTCCAGCTATCCTTGCCGACATTGTGGACAAGTGTTTGCCGCAGAATCTAAGAAAAAAGCTCATGTGAACACAGAACACAAAGGCATAGCTGGTGACAGCGTTTGCCAGATCTGCAAAGCTCGCTTCAAGAATTACTATCAGAAGACGAGGCATATGATTCAAGTACATAACGCTGAAGGTCTTAAATGTGATCTATGTGAGAAGAAGTTCAATCTAAAGTCAAATTTGATGCTGCACATGAGAAGTGTCCATTTAAAAGAAAGACCCTACGAATGTTCTGTATGCAGTATGGGTTTCTTTATCAAAAGGCATATGTTAGGACATTACATGGCAACTCATACGAATGAAAGAAAGTTCAAATGTGAGGTTTGCGGGAAAGCCTATGCGACCCAGAGTAGTAAGAGAAAGCATTTGAAGAAGAATCACGGGATTTCTAACTAAGAATAGTATGATTGTGCCAAATATGGCAAAGTAGGACTCACACATAAGTGGCGAAATGTGGCTGAACTAAAGGTTCACCTCTGCCCAACCCCTAGATTTAAGAAGTTGAGGATAAAAATGTAATGTTACAGTATTAGATCAATTGTTTGTGACTGCGTTCACTTTATGCAAACCTTATCTCGTTACGATGGGCAAACTAGTCAGGATGGACTAGGATGAAGTTGTCGAAATCCAAATCCAATACTGTAACAGATTTAATAATTACTTGATCTGATACTAACTGTTCAAAAATAACATTATCAGCCTATAATGTTCCCACTGCTAGGACACAGGCCTCCTTGAGAGAGAGCGAGAGGGCAGTAATCCACCACGCGTGCCCAGTGCGGGCTTGGTAGAGGTCATGTCTTCGAATTTTTGGTTCTAAGACAAGCCTGTTTCTTCCTTCACCGTTTTGCCGCAGTGGTGATGAAATAAGTTACACAAAGTTAAGCGCCTGTCTGGGTTACTTGTAAGTCGCGGCTGTTACCACTGGGCTACCACTGTTCACTCGACAGGCTTCTCTTTCTCAACGAAAAAAAAAACCTATTTATATTAAGGCTTTAGGAGAAAATCGCCTGTAGCGATTGATACAAATTTATACCGATTTTGGGTAGGTACATTTTAATATGTTAAGTATCATTATTTATTTATTAACACTTTATGCACAAGTAAAAAAATACTGTACAAAGGCGGACTTAATGCCTGAGGCATTTTCTACCAGTCAACCTTCGTTTGCAATCGTAACGCTTGCAATGTAATTCCGCATTTAATCGTGATACGTAGGATCTTTGTATGATAGGCTTAATTTATTATATTTATGAGGACTCTTAACTGACATTTTATTTTAATTCCCTATGACCAAATGGGTTGGATCTTTTGTAGAAGGTACGTTTTCGAAGCCCCTTATTGAACCAAGAATTGACTTGTAGCAGTAGTGAATGCCTGCCATGTTCATGTAGTGAACGAAAGAGTAAATAAAAAACGCTCATAAAAAATACAGGTGGTAAATTTTAATGTACCCTAGGTTTTTTTACAATCTAAACGCCCTTCGATAAAAAAAAGAAAATATTTGTTAGTTGGGTTAGTCTTCTAATTTTGCGGTATCTTCCAACACGTCCGCACATTCTTCTAACATGTACGTTGGGCCAGCACTAGCAATGGACTCCGGTTTCCTGCTGTCTAAAAATCTTAAAGCGAAGCCAAGCAGCAACCATTCGCAGCCTAAGTAAAGAGGATTTTAATTATAACTTTTGTTTGTAGGTCTCGGCTGCGATACTGAAATTAAATTAGAACCAGAAGTAAGTGAACTGTTGAAAGCACTGATAAAACCGAGATCAACAAAAGCAAACGGCATAAACGTTGATTGGACGGTAACAGTGTCTAAAAAAAATAACAATCAGAAGTCTACTGAAGAAAGAAAAAGCGTTCGACCTTTTAAAGAAGTAAACAAAAGAGAGCTAGACAAACATTTGGAGAATATTCGAAACATACTCATATACTCCAATGCTTCTCCTATCAGAAGTCACACAGGGAACTTTTACTTGTGCGGTTTCTGTCCAGAGCAGTTTACCATGCCGAGAGAACTCAAGATACATTCTCTACAAAAACATGACAACAAAACAATAAGCACTTTCATGAAAGGCTACCCATTTAATTCCTACGTCGTTAAAGTAGACATCACTGGTCTTAAGTGCGAAATATGTGAGCAAGAAATTGACGGATTAGAGCCACTGATGAATCATCTACAATTTGAACATAATAAAATTATACATACTGACATCAAAAATCATATTTTGCCTTTTAAATTTGAAGGGGAAACATTGAAGTGCGCGCTTTGTCCTAAAATCTACGACCATTTTAAGCAACTACAAGAACACATGAACGTGCACTACAACAATCATAACTGTGAAATCTGCGACTCCCCTTTCCTTAATAAGAGAACTCTTAAAAGACACATGGCGAGACACAAACAAGGAGAGTTTTCTTGTTCGTTTTGTTCAAAAGTATTCGGCACAAATGGCAAGAAATTATGCCACGAAAAATTCGTACATATTCTTAGCCATAAAAGAAATAAATGTGCACATTGCGATGAGAAATTCGCTTCTTACAAGCTGAGGAATGCCCATATGGTGAAAGAGCATGGTGCAAAGCCTCTTGTCCTCAAATGTATGGCCTGTGACAAAACGTTCACTTCAAAAGACAAATTATCGCACCACACCAAAAGGGATCACTTACTTGAAAGGGAACACGAATGTGAACACTGCGAAAAGACATTTTATGAAAAGAAAGAACTGAATATGCACATGTTAAAACATACAGGCGAAAAGAATTACAAGTGCGATGTCTGTTCCAAAGCTTTTGGACGGAGATATACTTTAAAAGAGCATTTGAGAATACATGCGGATGACAGGAGATTCAGATGTGAACAGTGTGGACAAGCGTTTGTGCAAAAATGCAGCTGGAAAAACCACATGTGGTCAAGACATCAAGAGCGGGTTTAAGTTAAAAGAACTTTTTTGTGCGTTTTAATGATATCAATTCATCATCACAAAATACAACGAGCTTAATTAGACGTACCCATTATATTAAAACTATCTTCTTTATAAAAGGAGAAACGTAACTTGAATGACGCAGCCCAAATTACTGGTACTAGGAACGTGAAACGTTCAAAATGTAGGCGAGAACTATGCGAGCATACGAGAGGTTTTTGGAAATTCAACCCTGAGAGCGGCGAAAAGAGCGGTGTTTTTGTTTGAAAATCTTATATCTAAGTAAATAATCAATTTTGTTATTTTTACTTTGTTTTTTTAAGTAACCCGTTAAGAGGGCTATCAAAGTTTATATAGAAGTTAAACCTGCGGTCCAATGAACTCTAAACTCGATTTATGAATAACGCGTATCAGGGTTTTAGGTTGTTTAAGCAATTAAGTTTGATTTTGGGGTGATATTACTGCGTGGCGTGGACTCGAACATAGGTAGAAATATTGGAAACGACAAAAACAATTATTCAAATATCAGCTCAAATTGGGGGTGACAATGAACTCTAAATGAAGGTTAAATAATTGAATAAACTTATCTTATGAGAAGAATAATTTAATCAGGCACTTATTATAAAAGATTTATGAAAAAAATATACTTATCTGAATACACAAATAATGAATATCGTAAATCGATCGAATAACGGTTGGAAAAACGGTGTTTTCAAAATTGCCGGGGAATATACGAAATCCCGCGAGCAAAGTCGCGGACCAAGTGCAATTCATATTTGGGACGAGACTACGTCAACCTAAGAACCAAGAACATAAGAGAACATAATTTATTTTAGAACAATAGTTACACTGTAATTAGTTGTCTAAATAAATAAATAAGTCCGCCTTTGTTTGTACCTTATTGTTTTGCAACAAGTTTAAATAAATAAATACATAAATACACTCACGACTTCACTCCATGGGGGTAAGCTGAAACAACAGAACGCCACCTGCTAACATCCTCACATTAGCGGTGGGTAATCTTTATTCCGGCAAGTGAATTGATTCACTTATTCCGACTCCGGGTCCGGTACCGGTTCACCTTATTTATTCCTTTGGCACCATTTGGCACCGGCACTCACTCGCTCATTTTGGTTCCCCGGTTTCGCAGAACATTTTATTCATTTGCTTCACTGGATCATTTGGCACATTTTGAATAATCGAACAGTTGGTTATTTTATTGATATTATGATTTAAATTTCATACAGCGTATTATTTTAATTTTACTTCCTTCCCCGAAGTATTTTATTTAAATAAATAACAGTTTTTAGTTAAAAACTGTTATTTATTCATTTATTAAAATCTCCCTTACAACTATCATTACAAGTGCATACTTAATGCGATAGTATGGTCTGTTAAAGTTTGCAGAAGAGTACAAACATTCTCTAAAAATAAATAAAATACATACATAATTTTGTTAATAAGCGTGGTCTATCTTTTGAGCGACTCTACAATGATACAAAAATCACGTTTTATGCGTGCCAGTCAATCCATATTTAACTCTAAGTCAATATAAGGCGCACTGTACTGTTATTGTGTCCCTACTAATGTCATAGTGCCAAGGTACTATAGCGATACGACGTGTTCCGAGTACTTCCGAGTGACTTGAGCGAGTGAATAGTGAACGCGCGCTCCGGAAATATTCGGTACCGCGGTCAAATCAAATCAAATCAAAATATTTTATTTCACATAGACCTACATGGGCACTTATGAAACGTGCCGGTAAGGATAGTGAGGAATAAATAAGGTTTACATATCCGCGTTCGGAACCGGCTCCTTTGGATCAGTACCTCCGGAGTTACCCACCTGTACCTCACATACTCCTTTTGCTTCGTTTACGGTCATACACGCACGCCGGTTGCTAGTACTTCACACCTGACCTTTCTGAAGAACAACCAATGCTTACATACATTTTTTTTTCATTAACTACCAGTGTATAAAGGAAATATTGAAAAGTATTTACTAACAATATTGCAGCATTTACTGCCATGAAAATATTCAATATACCTGCAATAAAAGAAGAAAACAAAAGTGGCACACCGGGACGGACAGAGGGAAACGTTACCTCGACATTTCGGTTACGGCCCGAACGCGGCCCATACGGGCACGAATAAGTTTATTTAAAACTACTCACACTCCGTTGTTTCACCCGTATAAGTCTCGATCCCGTCAGAATATCGGGATAGTTCATGGTCTACCCAACTGCCAAATTTCATCCAAATCCGTTCTGCTGACAACAAACATACAAAAATCGAATCGTTATTAATATTAGATTAGACTATGTAGAAGATCTTCAACCGTGCTCAGTCCGAGAAATAACATGGTTTGAAATATTATTATTATCATTGTGTAAGATGTAAGCCAATAAAAAATTCCTAAAGTATGTTTTTTCCTCTGCGTTTGAGCTTAGATGATTTTAATCAAAGTCAGCGGGAGCCAGCCTTCTGAAGCAATTAATTCTGTATCGGTATCCTTATAATTTGAAGCCAACTATTCGGATTACTATTCGGATTTAATGTTTAGATTTTAATTAAAATTTTGTTTGTAGGTATCGGCGGTGAAACAGAAATTAATTTAAAACCAGAAGTAAGTAAAACATTGAAATCACTCATGAAACCGACTTCTGCAAAAGTAAACGGAAAAATTGTTGATTGGACGATTACAGTATCTAAAAAAAAATGTAATCCTTATTCTACAGAAGAAATGTTAAGGGTTCTAAGTGTTGGACACCATAATGCAGACAAAATAGAATTAGATAAACATGAAATTAAGTTAGATCCAGAAGTAAGCAAAATATTGAAATCACCCATAAAACCGACATTTGCAAAGCCAAACGAACAAAACAACAAAAAAAGCAGTCGGAGATCCACAGAAGTGGTAATAAAGGTTCGAAAGGCCGGACCCGTTACTGCTGACAATATAGAATTAGACAAACATTTGCAGAATATTCGCAATATACTCTTACATTCTAATGCCACTCCTATCAGAAAACACACAGCAGTTGGTTACCATTGTAGCTTCTGCTTAGAGCACTTTACCATACCGAGAGACCTTAAGTTACATACACTACAAAACCATGACAACGAAACTAAACGCACAGTTATGAAAGGCTGCACCTTATCTGAATATGTCGTTAAACTTGACATCACTGACCTGAAGTGTGAAATATGCGATCAAGATATTAATGGATTAGATTTCCTGATGGATCATTTTAAATCTGATCATAATAAAATTATGCATACAGACATAAAAAATCATATTTTGCCTTTTATATTTGAAGGGGACACGTTAAAATGCGTGCTATGCCCGAACACCTACGAAAGCTTTAAGCTGATACAAGAACATATGAATGTACATTACAATAATTATATCTGCGAAATCTGCAACAGTTGTTTCGTAAGAAAGATAACTCTAAATAAACATATGGCTACACACAAACAAGGGGAGTTCTCTTGTAAGTTTTGTCCCAAAGTATTTGACACAAAGGTTAAGAAATTATACCATGAAAAATTCGTACACATTCTTGACCATAAAAGAAATAAATGCCCACATTGCAGTAAGAAATTCTCTTGTTACATGCAGAGGAATGAACATATGGTGAAAGAGCATGGTGCAGAGCCTCGTGTCCACAAATGTATGGCCTGTGACAAGACGTTTACTTCTAAAGACAAATTGACTAAACACACTAAAAGGGATCACTTACTCGAAAGGAAACACGGATGCGAGCACTGTGAAATGAAGTTTTATAGAAAGGAAGATCTGAGAAATCATATGTTGAAACACACTGGCGAAAAACAACACAAGTGCGATGTCTGCCTCAAAGCTTTTGGACGAAAACATACTTTGAAGGAGCATTTGAGAATACATGCAAATGATAGGAGATTCAAATGCGACCAGTGTGGACAAGCGTTTGTGCAGAAATGCAGCTGGAGAAGCCATATGCGGATGCGACATGATGAGTGCGTTTAAGTTATGGAATAAAAACATTTCAGACACCAGTCTACATGGTCCTCATATGATCTGACCAAGATTATTTTTGGATTTTAGATACATTTTGACATTGATGGACATTGTTTAAACAAAGACATGAAAATTTACTTTTTAAAGGATTATAATATTTTAAATTATTGTGAATGTGAAGACAATGTATGTGGGTTTGTTGTTTTATTCAAAGTTTTTATTTTTTATTTTGTTTTAATCATGGTCTGGCAGTTTCAGTAATTTATGCGGCCTACCCAAATGTCCTTTCTTTGGTAATGTTCGTCAAATCGTTGAGCTCCTTAAGTTCTGTAATGATTACTGACATGTGTTTCCACTAACTGGACAGGTCCACTCATTCTGTGTGGTTCTTTCCTCAAAAGACCATTTCAGACACCAACTGCTGGATTTCAATTAACTTATCATCTGAAACTTTGACATTGACATTAGTAGAGGGACTAACTCACCAGCCGAAATTACGGAACGGGAATTCCGCGATTACTGTGCAATTTACACGCCATGGTTTCGTCGTGTGTAGGCACGGTCGTCAGTTTTGTATGCATCAATAAAGAAGCTTGTTTTCACAACCCGTCGCCCGTATGCGCTTGTCTTACGGCGTTATTCACGTGTGTAGGCCCTTAGCACAATGTCCGTATTTTAGGCCGAAGTTACGACATAAGATTAGTTTAGCGCCCGAACTGAGAATGAACGGCAACACGATTTTACAGTTGTTCCTACTCCCAATGTGGTTTTGCTTGTCCGATTTTTCATATTTTACACTTGTTTTAACGTATCAACTATTTTTGAACGGGCCCGTATCTTCGTTGTCGGGGTTGAGTGTAGACCCCGGGGCACGGGATGTTTTCACGGCGGCAAATACTTTCAATATGTACGCTGATTTTGTTTTAAAATGGAGATGAATCAAGAGTCCTAAATAAATAACATTGTTTCATTGAAGGACCTGAAATTTGGGATAAGATGATCGGATTTATGCAAAATCTTATGTTCCTGTTTTCCTATTTTGAGTTTTTTGTACACGCAATAAGCAGTGATGATCTTTTCTTTTATGGAATCATGACGCACGTCTGCAGCTTGGCACAGAAAAATCATAACTCAGCTGTACCCAGCCCTTGTCACGTCCGGGGTTTTGCCGTGTCATGTACAAGCCCACACCTTTTTTCTGCGCTGCGGTTTGTACTCCGTACTGTAAAGAAACCGTGCCGTGAACAAAGGGTCTTAATGTGTCAATGCAGATGGATGCACGCCGATTTTTCTGTTGCGTATGTTCCGTACATGTGTCATAAGTCTTTGAATTCTTTCTTACCTCTGTCATTAGAACAATAAGCCACTTCGTGATATTTGTGTATTTCTGATATTCGTTTTTAGTAAAGATATTATGTTCCCAGATGTGTGTATCATTGATTTTTTTATTAATAATCAGCCTGTATTCTTGCGGTTTCTATAACTCGGTTCAACATTTGTTATTAAAGTTAGGCATGACCAGATTAGTTACAAAAGGATGCTCCATACAAGTGAAAATGCACGCACACGTAAAATCGCTTCACCTTCAGTGCGCGTAAGCACACTCGCGACTGGCAATCCACCGAGGACCGAGATCGCCCTACAATCGCTTCTCTGTATGCATGCGTTTTTTTTTGTTCTTATATGGAACCGATCTGCTGTGACTACCTAGCCATTTAGTGGTTAAAAGGTATTAATTTTTTCTAAATATTTAATCCATCAATTGACCTACGAGCTATCTATCAATGGTGAACATACCGCATTCGCTTGTTTAGTGAATAAAGGATTTTATACTATCATATAACATCACAATTAGACTGCGAATACTTAGTTTACTGAAAGTTGCGAGTTTCGAGCATTATTGGGTTTTTCTTTATAGAAATCGGAATTTCTCATTACGTGGGCCTATTAAAACCTTCAGGAAGAAAGGGCACGTACACGCGAAATTCACGTTTCCTACTAATAATCAACTGATTTATAACATAAATTGATGATGATACCGGTGTTGAAGTCCAGGTTTCGTTATGATGTTTTCTTTCACCAATGTCATTCATGTCTAAGATAAAGTTAGAAATCACATATGAATATAAAAAAAAGTCACATTGTTTGGTGCCCGGTTTCAAACCCACAACCTCGTTGCACTTTAATCACGTGGGCATTACATATTGATAAGAATTTAATTTAACTTTCCTTTGTAGGTCTCGGCTGCGATAAAGAAATAAAGTTAGACCCAGAAGTAAGTAAAATATTAAAATCACCAATTAAACCGACATCTGCAAAAGCAAACGTCAAAAAAGATGATAGAACAGTCTCTAAAAAAAGGTGCAGTCAGAGATCAACACAAGAGGTTTTAAAGGCTCGAAGGGTCAGACTTCTTAAAGGTGACAAAATTGAATTAGAAAAACATTTGCAGAATATTCGTAATATATTCTTACATTCTAATGCTACTCCTATCAGAAGACACACAGCAGTTGGTTACCATTGTAGCTTCTGCTTAGAGCACTTTACCATACCGAGAGACCTTAAGGTACATACACTACAAAACCATGACAACGAAACTAAAAGCACATTTATGAAAGGCTGCACATTAACTTATTATGCCGTAAAACTAGACATCACTGATCTAAAGTGTGAAACATGCGGTCAAGATATTCACGGATTAGAGCCACTGATAGATCATTTGCAATCTGATCACAATAAAATTATGCATACTGACATAAGAAATCATATAATGCCTTTTCAATTTCAAGGGGATACTTTCAAGTGCGTGCTATGCCCGAATATGTACGAACGGTTTAAGCTGATACAAGAACACATGAATGTGCACTACAATAATTATATCTGTGAAATCTGCAACTCACCCTACGTTAATAAGATAACCCTTAATAAACATTTAGCTAGACACAATCAAGGAGAGTTTTCTTGCAAGTTCTGTCCAAAAGTATTTGGCACAAATGGTAAGAAATTAGCCCACGAAAATTTCGTACATAAAATTGGCCATAAAAGAAATAAATGTCTGTATTGCAATGAGAAATTCACTTCTTACATTCAGAGGAATGAACATATGGTAAAAGAGCATGGTGCAGAGCCTCGTGTCCTCAAATGTATGGCCTGTGACAAGACGTTTACAAGAAGAGACCAATTGCATCGACACACTAAACGGGATCACTTGCTCGAAAGGAAGCACGAATGCGAGCACTGCGATATGAAATTTTATAGAAAGAGGGAACTAAGAAATCACATGTTAAAACATACAGGCGAAAAACAACACAAGTGCGACGTCTGCCTCAAAGCTTTTGGACGGAAAAATACTTTGAAAGAGCATTTTAGAATACATGCGGATGACAGGAGATTCAAATGCGACCTGTGTGGACAAGCGTTTGTGCAGAAATGCAGTTGGAGAAGCCACATGCGGACGCGACATGATGAGCGGGTTTAAGTTGAGTATGTAGGACTTCTATCGTCTGTCATTATCAAGAAGCCACTACGTGATATTTGTGTATTTCTAATATTTCATTTTACTAGTTCATTTTCTTTCATTTCAACGTTTTGCTAACAGGGTCCATAGTTGCCGTAACTATAAGCCTTTTGATACATTTAAAATACTTTATGGAATGCATTAAATATAAAAGAATATGAAAATGAAGTCATGCGAACTCATGTACTGACTTTATGTTAATCCTTAACTGAAATCATTCAACATCGAAACTTGAAGCCAGACGTAAAGACTCAAAATGACTTAACAACTTACATATGAAGACACAGAAAAACTACTGTAAAACAGTTACCGAGAAATTAAGGCACACGACGCACACAAGCTCAACTCGCAAAACTATTTGTGTCAGTAGTTTAATACGAGCATAAAGCGTTTCCTGTGACTGTACTCTGGGCCCTTAGCGGAGATTTCAATAATGTATTCGAGATAAGGAGTTCCGTTGCACAGGATTGACCTAAGCATAGGCTCCTGTCTCCTGTCTATCATTCATCTTCAAACTATTGTAAACATATGCCAAGCATGTAAAGTGTAGGAGAAAATAAATATAAATAAGTATCAAGTTGTGTATCTGCCTGCCATAAATAAGTGAATACTTATTACTCTGTACCAGACAAATTAGTTTTTTTTTGTTAGAATCAGACATCTGATAAGTAATTAATGAGTCTTTAGTGGCGATAACATCGTTTCAATATTTGTTAACAAGCCAATCGCATTCAATATACTTTTCGAAGATTTTAATCCAAACTTTTGTTTGTAGGTCTCGGCTGCGATACTGAAATTAAAGTAGAAACAGATGTAAGTAAAATATTG
Organism: Dasypolia templi; assembly: GCA_963555695.1. Taxonomy (NCBI): domain Eukaryota; kingdom Metazoa; phylum Arthropoda; class Insecta; order Lepidoptera; family Noctuidae; genus Dasypolia; species Dasypolia templi. Next base: position 8,458,155 of record OY743166.1, read on the forward strand.
AAAGCGATCAAAGCACCGAGATCTGCAAAAGCAAATGACAACAAAAGTGATTGGAAGAGTAGCGATCAGGCGTTCGAAGATGAAATATTAAGAATTCGACCTCTTAAAGCAGAAAATAGAGAGAAAGACAAACATTTGCAGAATATTCGTAACATACTCTTTTATTCCAATGCTACTCCTATCAGAAAACACACAGGGAATGGTTATTTGTGCGCCTTCTGTCCAGAGGACTTCACCATGCCTAGAGACCTTAAGACACATACATTACAATCACATGACATCGAAACAAAAAGTAGCTTTATGAAATGCTGCCCTATTTTTGACTACGTCGTTAAGGTAGACATCACTGGTCTGAAGTGTGAAATATGCGATCAAGATATTGACGGGTTAGAGTCACTGATGAATCATTTACAATCTGATCACTTTAAAATTATACATAAAGATATAAATAATTATATTTTGCCTTTTAATTTTGAAGGAGATACGTTACAGTGCGCACTATGCCCTAATATCTATGACCATTTTAAGCTGCTACAAGAACACATGAATGTACACTACAACAATTTTAACTGTGAAATCTGCAACTCTCCTTTCGTTAATAAGAGAACCCTTAAAAGTCACATGAGGAGACACAAACAAGGGGAGTTCGCTTGTTCGTTTTGTTCAAAAGTATTTGACACAAATGTCAGGAAGTTATGCCACGAAAAGTTCGTACATGTTCTTGACCAAAAAAGGAATAAATGCCCACACTGCGATGAGAAATTCTCTTCTTACATCCAGAGGAATAAACATATGGTGAAAGAGCATGGTGCAGAGCCTCGTGTCCTCAAATGTATGGCCTGTGACAAAACGTTTACTACAAAAGAAAGTTTGACTGAACACACTAAACGGGATCATTTACTTGAAAGGAGAAACGAATGCGAGCACTGCGATATGAAATTTTATAAAAAGAAAGGGCTGAATAAGCACATGTTGAAACATACGGGCAACAGAGAGTACAGTTGTGATATCTGTTTGAAAGATTTTGGACGGATGGATCATTTAAAAGAGCATTTGAGAATACATGCGGACGACAGGAGATATAGATGCGAACAGTGTGGATTAGCGTTTGTGCAGAAGGCCAGTTGGAGAAGCCATATGCGAACGCGTCATGATAAGCAGGTTTAGGTTATTGAGTAACAAATAACGGAATGATTTTGTAAATAAACTTGTGGTGTTGTCCTAGAATGTAATGTTTAGAAATTAATGATAAAAATATACATACTAATTGTCCTAGAATAGTATATACAATTTCATTTCTTTTTCCGTACAAGTCCTGATACCCGCAGCAGCTTGCATTCGCAATACTTCTTTGCGCTTATCTAAAAACATGTGGAGTCCACACCATAAATGGGAGTTTGAGTTTACCATTTTGCCGTCTTAACGTTACATGCCTCGTTGGTTTAGTGGTCGCAATCGCTACTGCTGAGCATGAGGTCCTGGGTTCGATTCCCAGGTCAGGCAAAGTGTTATTGGGTTTTTCTATCTGGAATTTCTCAGTAGCAGCCCGGAGTCTGGATTTGTGCCCGGTTGATGGCAATAGGCTCGCCCCCTATTACATGGGACTTAAACATAACTTGCGAAATGTGGGTGTACAGGTACACCTCTGCCCAACCCTTCGGGGAAACAAGGCGTGATTTTATGTTATGTTATGTAACGTTACATGTCTCTAATGCAAATTAAAATTAGCACAATATTAAGATGGAGCATGTAGTTATGCCATTAGTGTGGTCATTATCATTACATGTCTTTAAAATCCTTTGACGCGGAGCAGACTTAGGTCTTGCGAACTGTCCACCTGGATATCAATCTGTCAATTTGTCCTTACTTAAACCGTTTCTTCATGATGCGTGGTGGCCAAAACAATGGCTTAATTCTTAAAAACAGCCGTTTTAAACCGCAATTATTCCTAACAACAGAACTGTAACAGCAGTTTAAACGGCAAGACAACTAAACGTACTATCTTATCTGCTAGACATAGGCAACAAGCCTCATTATACTATATCAGTTCTAATCCAGCCCCTAATAGACGGGGTCTATAACAGGTATTTTAACTTAATCAATTTACAACGGGTTTCACCAAAAACTTTTCATTTTTCAAATAAAATGTTAACAATATACTCCTCAACGTTTGAATGCAGGGGCTAGGTAGGTCTGAAATAAGTCTATCACGCGCTTCTTCTGATTATTGGCAGCTACTTCGGTGCACACCGCATAGCTTTATTCTGGAACTTATATTAAAACCTTCTAAATGAACCAAGCAGTTTGTCACAGATTATTTGCAGGTAATAATTCAATCAAACTTTTGTTTGTAGGTCTCGGCTGCGATACAGAAATTAAATTAGAAACTCATGTAAGTAAAATATTAAACGTATCAGTTGCGCCGAGATCTGCAAACAAAAGCGGCTGGACGGTTGCAGTCCCGAAAGAAAGTAACAATCAGTCGTACACAGAAGAAATATTAAGAGTCCGACCTCTTAAAGCCGAAAATAGAGAGATAGACAAACATTTGCAGAATATTCGTAATATTCTATTTTATTCTAATGCTACTCCTATCAGAAAACACACAGGGAATGGTTACTTGTGCGGTTTCTGTCCAGAGCAGTTTACCATGCCGAGAGAACTCAAGATACATTCTCTACAAAAACATGACAACAAAACAAAAAGCACATTCATGAAAGGCTACCCATTTAATTCCTACGTTGTTAAAATAGATATCACTGGTCTAAAGTGCGAAATATGCGGACAAGATATTGATGGATTAGAGCAACTAATGAATCATTTACATACTGAACATAATAAAATTATACATACAGGTATAAAAAATCATATTTTGCCTTTTAAATTTGAAGGAGACACGTTCAAGTGTGTACTATGCCCTAAATTCTACGAACGATTTAAACTGCTGCAAGAACATATGAACGTACACTATAACAATTACAACTGTGAAATCTGTAGCTCTCCTTTCGTTAATAAGAGAACTCTTAACGGTCATATGGCTAGACACAAACAAGGAGAGTTCTCTTGTTCGTTTTGTTCAAAAGTATTTGGCACAAATGGCAAGAAATTATGCCACGAAAAATTTGTACATATAGGAGATCATAGAAGAAATAAATGTCCACATTGCCACGAAAAGTTCACGTCTTACGCTAAGAAAAATGAACATATGGTGACAGAGCATGGTGCAGACCCTCGAGTCCTCAAATGCATGGCCTGTGACAAGACGTTTACAAGAAGAGACAGATTGACTCGACATACTAAACGGGATCACTTACTCGAAAGGAAGAATGAGTGCGAGCACTGTGATATGAAATTTTATGGAAAGAAAGAACTGAATTTGCATATGTTGAAACATACAGGTGAAAAACAGTACAAGTGCGATGTCTGTTTCAAAGCTTTTGGACGGAAACATACCTTAAGAGAGCATTTGAGAATTCATGCGGATGATAGGAGATTTAAATGTGGACAGTGTGGACAAGCGTTCGTACAGAAATGTAGCTGGAAAAATCACATGAAATCGAGACACGACGAGTTGGTATGATTTTGTGCGTCCGACTACGAATGATGGATTTTTATGAACTTGAGCACAAGTTGTGCGCTGTTATTGTGCTGAACTGACTTATAGGATCTGACTTTGGCTTTGAAGGCGGTCTATAACAGAAGTTGTGTGTGAAGTTTCTCAACGCGCTTTTAGCGCCACGAATTTTGTATGTACTGCCGTCTCTAGTCGCTACCCACGCAACAATTCCGTGCTTTTTGGTTGTAAGTTATAACTTGTCCACGGATGCAACAACTGACTTCTATATTAATGATCAATTACTTTTAATTAGTGTGGTTCTACAAGTACGAATCCATTGACATAAAATCACTTGCTTTAATACGGAATGTCGTGTGATAGTCTACGGTTTCTCATAGTAAATCTTTGCTTTCCTAGGAAAGCGGTTCCGTCATATTACGGATGATAATCTGTTCACGCTAATTTGGACAACCGTTAATGTGTGAGGAGACCGAAGCATTACCATTTATTATAGATTTCTATAATAATATAAGCTATTGCAGTAATGCTGATGGTAAATAAGGCCTTGCAAAGCCTTGTATAATCTTGTTGTATCAGATGAATGATGAATGATATGCGATCAAAATGTATGAATAATTCCAACTCAAAACTAGCGATAATCAAAATCAAAAGTCATTTATTCGCATTAAGCCCCATATTCATTGTAAACATTTGTTTATAAACAAAGTTTAATCAACATGTTGCTGAGTAGCTGTTAACATGTTGCTGGCAACACTACGAGTTGCCGAGCTGATCAGGGCATGTTGACCAGTTTTCTCTTGACTAGCGACAAGATCAATTTATCAAAAGTTGTTGACGTGTGGACGTGTTTGAAACTTTATAAAAGTCACCACAATTTTTTTGAATGTGTAATTTTAGAACGTCTTTTTTATTTCCCGTTATAATCTGCACACTTTTCGTATGAGTACACTTTTTAAGATCTAGCTCTCATTCGCCAAGAGTGTAAAAAGTAAAAGCCTTTGATCCAACTTGGTGACCCACGACACCTCGATCGACTCGATTGTTAAAAAAAAATGTAATAATGTTAGCACTTACGTATAATATTAATCGTTGTAGACATTTGTTACCTAGCCTAAGTTGAGCTGTTGAACCTTAAAATATGTAAACGTTTAGATTTATTTGAATAAAGATTCTTCGTATATAAACCTTGTTTATGTGTCTTATTATAATACACTATTCCGCTGGAGTCAGTTCAATAAGTAAGTTTACTTGTCTGTCAAGTCTATAGCAATGTGAACTAACTTATGGAACAGACTAGTGATTTATGATATGTCTAGGAACAGCTAGAGTCTGTTCAATAAGTCAGTTTACATTGCTAGAGAAAAAATTTCAATTACCTTGTAACTTACCTATGTGAACTGACTTTATGAAACGGACTCTCACTGCTAATAAATCAAAAGGCATTTATTCAAATTGGGCTGAAAATCAGCACTTAAAACAAAGAAAGCCCCGTAAAACGCCCGCCACTTCCTAGTGCTTTAGCTGGGAAGAAGTGGCGGAACAAACTCCCCAGGAGTACAGCTGTCTGTTAAGTTAGAAGAACTATAACCGAATGGCAGTCGGCTACTATTTACGCTAGTGATGAAATATCATCAAATAATCAACTATCATGAAAATGGAAACATCATTGCTGTTTGTAGTTTTCAAGTATACCCAAAAATATAAAATATTACAGTAGAGGGAGCCTTCATGCGAACACGAATGTAATATTTCTGATGTTTCTTGCATCTCGATTAAAAATAAAATATGGGATGTCATGCGGTACGTCAAATCCAAATCCTTTTGATCTACAAAACAAGATCCTAAACCTAAAGTATAGAAAAAAATGGCAAGTGTGCACAATAGCATCGCTATCATCACAAATGGTCCGTATTAACCTATCACCAAATATTAATATACGAATCTATTTATACTCGTACCTAACCTAACTTAAACCAAGCTTTTTTACGCACTTTACACTTTTACATCGAAAAATATCAGAAAATCGTGTCTAAATATTACAGTATTAATGCAAAAGTAAGCTTGTTAGTTTGTCATTTGCTCAAGTTGACGAGTTTTTCTTTTGCGTATATATTGTTTTACATAACCCTTAGTGAAACATAACATGACAAAACATAAGTTTTCCTTTTGTTGTACCATATCTGCACAATCGTTCGGTAACTAATCCAAATCGTCACAACAGCGCGAAAGTTGAAGTTGCAACGGGAAAATCTGAAATAATGCGGATGAAGCCACGGGAAAAAGGTACCCTGGTAAACAGAAAATTTACAAACGAAATTAACACTTCGACCTACAAATTTAAAACAAGAATGCACACCTGCTGTGCTAGAAAAACCTCAATAAAACGTGCAAATGGACCATAATCAAATTTTTCAAGCCGTTAACAAAACAATATTTTTTTCTCTCTTATTCTATCCGTGTAGTTAAGATCCAAAAATTACAAAATAATGTTTTCTTTGTAGGTCGAAGTGAAGCGGCAGATCTTGCCAAGAAAATACTATCCGAGATGAAAGAACGCCAGATAGCATCAAAATCAGAGACAGCACATACAAAATCAAAGGAAGTTAGAAAGAAAAATACTTATAGAAGCGTAGTTCAATCCGAAACTGACGAAGAAGGTAGAAAAATTAACAAAAAGAGTCAGAAGCAAAATGAAGAAGAATTGTTTAAACAACGTTATAATATTAGAGAGATTCTACTATGTAGCAATGGAACGCCGATTCGTAAGTATGATCTTGGATATGTGTGCTGTTTCTGTCAGCAGCAATACCCTAAAGCAGACGAGCTTAAGACACATACTATCACAGAACACGATGAAAGTGAAAAACTAGACTTTATGAAGGGACAGCGCACGTTGTACTTCTTAGTCAAGCTAGACATTACCGCACTGAAGTGTACCTTGTGCGACACAGAAATGGATTCAGTCGCAGACCTCATCCAACACCTGAGGAACGAACACGGAAAACCAATGTTTACAGAAATAAAGAATTATATCATACCATTCAAGTTCGAAGACTCTACACTTAAGTGCACCTTCTGCCCACGAATATTCAACAGATTTAAGGTTCTACAACAGCACATGTACACACACTATAAAAACTTTGTTTGTGACGTATGCGGCACTGGTTTCGTTAACGAGAAAATGCTTAACACACACCGTGACAGTCATAAAGTAGGTGTTTTCAAATGCGGACACTGTCCAGAAGAATTCGACACTCCCAGAAAAAAGAAATACCATAAAAAGACTGTTCACTTGTTATCTTTAAACAAATGTGGGTATTGTGACGAAAAGTTTATGTGGTATCGACAAAAATGTGCTCACATAGCTGAAGTACATGGCATTGTTGTAACTCAGCCTAAAGAATGCAAAGCGTGCGATAAAGTCTTCCCGTCTGATTCTAAACTTCAGCTTCACGTCAGGAGAGATCACTTGCTGGAACGTCGATTCAAATGTACTGAATGTGATATGGAATTCTTTTCCAAAGAGTCGTTAAACGATCACATGGTCAAACATACCGGGGTCAAGAGGTTTTCTTGCAAGGTATGCTGCAAGTCCTACGGGTTGAAGAAAGCTTTGAGAGAGCATATAAGGATACATGAGAATGATAGAAGATTTAAATGCGACACATGTGATCAGGCTTTTGTCCAAAAGTGCAGCTGGAAAGGACATATGCGTTCTAAGCATGGAATTACAGTTTAATGGGAATAGTTTTGTTGTAGACCTAGGGAATTTCAAACAATGTTTATGCCAAACAACATTTAAACATATTATAAACAACTGCTGCCCGCGGTTTCACCCGCATTAATCTTGATCCCGTGGGAGTATCGGGATAAATAGTACTCTTTGTGTTAATCCAGGTTATAAACTATCTGTGTGCCAAATTTCATCCAAAACCGTTCAGTAGTTTTTGCGTGAAAGAGTAGCAAACATTCATCCATACTCACAAACTTTCGCGTTTATAATGTTATATACTAGGATTAAAGTCTGCATTCGTGTCTGTATGTGTGACTTCGTTGTTCTTTTAAATTACGCAAAATGTTTTGAAGTTGTTTTCACTATCGTTTATAGGATTTATTTCGGAAGGATTATGTTTTTGTTTTACGTAAATATTAAAGTTATATATAAAATCGAAATCTCCATGTTTTGTCAAGTCGTACAACCCGTGTGAAGCAGAGATGGGTCGCTATTCATGTCTGATTATAAACTCTAGACCACTTGAAATTATACATTGATTTTTACGCTAGACGGCACCGAAACGAGGATCAAACTAAACCAAATTACATCAGTATTTTACATACATGGTGGCAGGAATATTGACGCACAACCCTTGTGTCCCTTCTTGTAATAAATGCTAACAATTATCATCATGCAAAATATTAAACGAAAAAAAAAAGTATGTTCGCCTTCGTTCGCCACGCTGCTTTGCTGTATATACAGGCTGGTCAAAAAGTCGTGGATCAAACACAACTAGGGCTTAGATGGGGTCATCAGCTGCAAAAAATTGATTATGTATTATGGTCAGAGGCAGGAATTTTGAGCATTTATCGTAAAATGTTTTGTTTTATTAAAACAATTATTTCACAATCGTTGTTTTGTTTTTCCGTCCTAGAAAGATAGTAGAGCCACTCATGGCCATGTGTAATACCTTTTCAGAATCCCTATTAAATGCGCCAAAACTTTTAATACAGAGTCACTTTTCGGTAGAGTATTTTTTTTTCACAGTGGTCCGAAGTAAATAAAAAGTTATGATTTGAGAAAAACAAATTTCGTAAAACTTAATATTATCTTCAACACACCCAATAAACAACCATAAATAGCATGTCTAACGCAAGGACTCATCAGTACCAATCTAGTGAAAATGATAAAAAAGATTCAGGATGCAGATTTTTTCGAATTAAAAAAAAAATGTAAATTTTCTCATAAAAACACAATATAAATTATAAATCTGCAGGGGTTTACCTTAAGGACCTCCTGTAGATCAATTTTTTGCAGCTGATGACCCCATCTAACCCCTAGTTGCGTTTGGGCCCTCTGTATAAATCACAGTTTCATGCCACAAGAATAAAACACGGATGTGTTGGGGCGTCGCGACGCCTCGTGACGGTCGACGGTGGACGTGACTGTGACGCATTACATTGATCGTTAACAGACTTTCTAACAAGCCAAGCCGCTGTGGTGCCGTAGCGAAGAGTAGGGTAAAGTAGAGGTACTGCTCGATTTTTGAGAAATCTGTTTTCATATTCTACAAAAAAAAAAAGTTGTCAGCTGTATGGAAGTGGAGGAATATATATGAGTCGCGTAAATTAACATAATTGGTGCAATATAACTATAGGTAAGGCAAAAAAATTAACTATAGTTAGTAGCGCAACGCGATCAAAAGAAACCTTGACCGCAATTTTTTAAAGGAAAATAAAACTTATTTGAAAAAGCTTGTAACTGAACCGGAAATCGAGGGCAAAATTTGACGGCTCTTTGACATGCTCTAATTTTGGACTCCCCCACTACTGGAGCACTACTGCACTTATGATCTAAGAAACAACAATTTTTGTAATGTTTTCAGCCGGTATAAAATAATGCCGTACTAGTAGTTGCGAGTAGTGACCCCGTGTGGTATTATTAATTTGAGTGAGAAAGACCAAAAAAGAGTTAACTTTACCTTAAAATTTATCAAATAGTATTTATCATTTCACACGGTGTTACTTGGGCCATATCTTATTATCTTCCTAGGATTTTTTCTTAATGTATAATTCTAGATTCGTTTTAAGGGTTATATTTGGTTCGTTTAATAAATATTTTTCTTCTTCCCGGAACATAAACATCTTTCATGCAGTAATTTTAATTTTAATTTTTCCTTAATATCCTACAACACATTTCGGTAAAGAATCATGCCCACTTTCCATACATTGAGTGACCTGTCACATGATTCGTTTTACAGGTCGCGTCTACCTACAACTAGTGTTGTCTATTAACAATTATTATTTATAATAATACAATATCATATCATCTTTTCATTTAGAGGCCAGGGAAAAATACTATTAAGTAAAGAGGTTTTTGAGGTTATACAACTGTCAGATAAGGTTTGACACCTGTTTAGCCTCAAAAACTATACGATTACGATGTTAACATCAAATTGTTTCATAGTTAGTCGCTGAGAGAGTTTCGATTACTCTGACATAAACCCCTCTTCAATGTAATTAATATCATTATCAAATCGGCATGAGGCCGCAAACAGCAGTTATATTCTCGTAATATCCCGCCGATACTGAGACTTCACATGTGATGATAGGCCATCCTTGTTTTCTACACTACACTTTGTGCAAGTTAGAGCAATCTATGATACCAGCCTATTACTATCCCACTGCTGGGCAAAGGACCCAACTCATACAGAGAAGGCACGAGCAATTATCACCAGGCTTGGTCAAGACGGGGTGGCGATTTCTGACTTTTATTGAGATTGGTACGTGCCCGGATTTGAACTCACAGCCTCGTGCATAAAAGGCGATGTGTCAAACAAATGACAGCCTGTGCTAGAGTTCGTTTAAAGTAGTATAAATTGTAGTCTATGGTTTTATGCGTAACCTGTCAGCTGTACACTTATTTTTCTTTCCACACCCACACATATAAATCATAAAAAATCATAGCTGGTCATAAAATAATATGTAAAGTAAAAATAAATACAAATTGGTTATTAGAAACATTCAATAACCACATGACGAACGAACAAGTTTTTCATATTATGTGAAACGGAACGTGTGTAAACACGCTCCGTTTCCGAAAGTCTAATAAGAATGATAAATATAGTAACATTGCTTTTTTTCTTGGCTTTATTTGAAAATTCAAATACGCAATAAGCAAAAAAAAAGCATTTTTTTTAGATATTTTACATCACTAGACGCATTCGAAAATTTTCAGGTCAAGACTGAACATGATTCTTTGTATTGCTTCACTATTTGATTCGGTTTCAGCGATTATGCAGAAATCGTTTTATAGGTAGAAACGCATTTTTAATTTAGTTTACTTTGCAATAGCTTCACTATAATCTTATTTTATTACCTATAGATCAGAACAAAATAACAAAAGACAGATTCAATCAAAATAATAATTACCATTAATAACTGAAGGTACCTAGATCAAGATTGTCGAGTTCGTTATTCTAGAAGTAATCGATGGCCACCACTACACCACCCAGAGATAGCAATTATTGCATGGTTTATTTTTATAATTCTTCGATCGCAATCAAATCACACCTACCTTATTAGCGAATAACTATTCCGGATCAGTAAATTGAAACTGAAAAAACCTCAAAAAATTAATGGAATAGCAAATACTGCAAACAAACCATATACCGGAAGAAACCGACTCCAAAATACTGAATAACTGTTTCCTTTTATTTGTAGGTGTTCAACGTAACGTGAACGCCAAGATTGGAACCGATTGTGACAAAAAAGTGACTCGCAAATGTGCCCGAAGAAAACTCGAACAAGCTGAGGAGCTCAAAATTAACGAGTTAATAAAACAAAGAAGTAATATACGTCTTATCTTGCAATGTTCCAACGCGACTCCTATACGATGCAGAGGGGGCATCGGATATGCCTGCTGTTTTTGCGCACAAGAGTTTCCAGATCCTATAGACTTAAAAAAACACACTCTCGAAGGTCACGACGATAAAACAAAACTCAAATTTATGATGGGCAAAATGATGTTCTCATTCCTTGTCAAATTAGACATCACTGATCTTACGTGTAAAATATGCGAAAACAAAATTGATTCTTTAGAACAACTTGTAGATCATTTGATGAAAACACACGATAGAAAGATTTACACTGATATTAAGAGCCACATAATGCCTTTTAAGTTCGATGATGACACACTAAGATGTATGTTTTGCCAAAACGTCTTCAACAAATTCAAGAACTTGCAACAACATATGAACATACATTGCAGAAATTATATTTGTGAATTTTGTGATGCGGGATTCATAAATAAACACATTCTAGCTTGCCACACAGAAGGGCATAAGACTGGTACATTCAAATGCGATTTATGTACGAAAGTTTTCGATACCCACAGGAAGAAGAAAAGTCACGAAAAATCCGTCCATATCCACGCAAACTTGCTTAATAAGTGCGGATACTGTAATGAGAAGTTTACGAATTACAAAAGGAGAGATGATCACTTGGTGCAGGTTCATGGAGTTCAGCTTAAAGCTGTCAAATGCAACGCGTGTGACAAGACGTTTGATCACAAAGGTGCTTTAACCATTCACACGAAACGAGATCACCTTATGGAGAGACGATACAAATGTGCGCAGTGCGACATGAATTTTTTCGGATCTAACGAATTAAAGCTTCACATGGTAAAACATACTGGGGTAAGGGAGTTCAAATGTACCGTGTGCTTTAAGACATATGGCCGGAAGAAAACTTTAAAAGAGCACATGAGAATACATAATGACGATAGGCGGTTTAAGTGCGAGCACTGCGGCCAAGCATTCGTGCAGAAATGCAGCTGGAAAGGGCACATGAGGAATAGGCACGGCGAACTGGTCTGAATTAAATATATTTTGCAATTCTATCTTACATTGAATAATTATATTTCTGTTAATGCGAATAGAAAAATAAATAAGTGTTTTTATACAAATTGTTTGATTTCAAGTGACATGTTGAACTTTTATGGATTTTCCTATAGTTTAAAGTGTTAGTCCTCAGAACTATAGTGATCCTTGTTTGCCTGAAAACATCCTCCATTCTTAAAACCACGTTACAATTGAGTTAAACTTACATACAACAAGGATGGCGAAAAATGAATTAAAACATAGTTTTGTTTATAGGTACTCGAGATAAACCTATCAAGGCCACTAAAACAGATAAAGAAGAAAAACCAAAACAAAAGAGCACATACCAAGGTCCCACAACGATCGGTAAAACCAGAAAAGAATCGATGGAAAAAATTAAGAAACACCACACAAATCTCAGAGAAATTCTAACTTGCTCCAATGCCACGCCCTTTGTCGGAGTCAATTATCGAGGTTATTTGTGTTCCTACTGCGATTCGCGGTATCCAGACCCTGCAACCCTGAAGAAACATACTCGTGACAATCACAAAGATTTATTATACAATTTAGTAACTCCACAAAATAAAAAATCTAAAATCGGAATAGACAAGTTTTGTATAAAGCTGGACATAACTGGTTTACGATGCACACTCTGCGACACTGACATAGACACATTAGAAAACTTGATACAACATCTAGAAAGTGACCACAAAAGGGGAATACACACGGAAATTAAAAACCAACTTTTACCATTCAAGTTTTTCGGTGATACCATGAAATGTTGTGTGTGTCCAAGCAAATTTCAAAAGTTTAGATGTTTGCAAGAGCATATGAGAATACATTATAGGAATTTTATTTGCAATGAGTGTGACATGGGATTTGTTACCAAAGAAGGTGTCAGGCGACACGTCGCCGAACATAGAACAGGTGTTTTTAAATGTAGTTCGTGCTCAAAAACCTTTGAAACTAAGAAGAGGGCACGGCGCCATGAAAAAGTTGTTCACGTAAACAAGGGTTTGTTATGTAAGTGTGGGTACTGTAATGAGAAATTTAAGACTTTTCTGAGAAGAGATGAGCACTTGGTGGAAATACATGGAGTCCAGTTGAAGGTTGTCAAATGTCAGGCGTGCGACAGGACGTTTCCTAATACGAAAGCACTAAGGGTCCACATGAGACGGCACCACTTGATGGAGCGACGGTTCAAATGCACACAATGCGGTAAGGCATTTTTCAAAGATGAAGATGTTAAGTTGCACATGGTCACGCATACAAAAACAAAAGAGTTCCAATGTACTGTGTGCCTGAAGTCATATAGCCGGAAAGAAACTTTAAGGCAGCATATGGAAATACACAGTGACAATAGACGGTTTAAATGCGAGCACTGCGGTCAGGCATTTATGCAGAAAGTCGGCTGGAAGAGGCACATGAGGAGTAGGCACAGTGAACCGGTCTAAGTTATACATTATGACTGATTAAACTAGCGAGGGACCTATGCAGTGTGATAGGTTACCATAAATTATGCACACATCACATGTAACAAATTAAAATATCCAATCCATTTAAACATGGCAGATAGCGCATGGAAGATGGCGCATACACCTAGTTTAGCGGAGCTAAGTGTGTGACTGTCGACAAATTTTCTAGTTTATATAAACCTACCGTGGTAGTTTTTATTTGGTAGTACCTACCCCACGCAAGTATACCACCACAGCTTGCTATGTCAATAATAATGACAAGAACTTATAACAATATCGTCAACTTATACACAAAGTGGGTTATGTATACGTCTCGCCGAATTCATACCTTACAACTAATAATCATACTACTTATGCTACGTATTGCTCAATAATAAGTTCGATGACGCGACTACCCTAGCTCGCTGTTCATTGTTTGCTCCGGACCGGTTGCAGCGGTTGCGCGCCTGTGCCTCGCGGTGCCTGTTCGCGGTTCCGCCAGCGCTCTCGATCTCACTCATTACTGGATCGTTGATATGCTCCCACAACCCAGTCGATCAATCTGCTGAACGCCCGGATTGTTCTGGAGCCGCATTTTGACATATTAATGCATGTACATCAATGTTTGTACGATTTTTTTTTAAACTTAAATGTTATGTTGTTATCTCGCTACGCACTTTAGTGTTTACCGTAAGTGCAGCAAGCAATTGTATTTATTATTAATAAATAAAATTAAAAAAAACGGTAGACTTAAAGTATTCCCGACATATTCAAATTGCCTTTATTTCTTTCTATAAATGTGTACTTAATTAGGTACATAATATGCGTCACTGTCTTGTCTTTACACCCTTTTCCAAATGTACATACACTTGTCCTATTCCAGCAGTCAAATTTTTTTAATTTTACTAACATGTTTGTGGCTCCGGAGTCTACATACCCACACATAATTATTCACCTTGACAAAAAGAACAGACATTATCATAGGTTGCGTTTAGAAATAAGAATACATTCCAACAACTCTCACATGCACGTTTCCATCTTAAAGATAAATGATTGATTTATTTTTTATGTTTATTTGATACGCTTTCACACTAGAACGGTTCAACGGATTTGGATGAAATTGGGCTCATGGGTAGACCATGACCTGAATTAGGACATTCGATTCTTTTCATCCCGATATTCCCACGGAATTGCGACGTATGCTAGTTAAACCGCGAGGCTCAGCTAGTCACTGATAAAATACAAATTGTGGTTTACTTCCATTATTCCAATTTAACTTGGATATTACATATTTACTTTATTTAATTATTTCACTTATATTCCACGCATTTGTAAATTGCATATTTTAATTTAAATTAAATATTGAAATACATTATTTGGTTTTATTAATTACTGTTGTTAATTAATCATCAACATCGGTAAAAGTATCAGTAAACATCAAGTTACGGGAAAAAATCAAATATTTTCCTACGCTGACGACACAGCCATCGTTTTCCACGACACCTCATGGGACCGAGTGTATCGACAAGCGGAACAAGTCCTCTCTCAGATAGCGCAATGCCTAGACACTAACCTTCTGACACTAAATGCTAGTAAAAGTAAATATATTGCTTTCACCAAAACAAGTTCCTACAGTGCCGCCTCCCAAACTATGTGTTCAAAAATACACACCTGTCTACAAGAACACTATATAATATTGCCTCACACCTGCAACACCACCCCTGTACGTGCATAGTCCTTGAACGTACTGACACGATTAAATATCTCGGAATAACCATAGACATAAACTTAAAATACAAAGCCCACATTTATACCCTTTCCACCAGATTACGAAAACCAATACACGTCTTGAAAAAACTCCGCGACTATTGATATTTTGCAATTGGTCTACTACGCACTTTGCCAGTTAATCACACAGTATCTGCATTTGGGGACGATTCCCTACAGACTTTGTCTACCAGGAGTTTCAAGTCCTCAGAGTACTACAAATATTCGTACTCCAAGCAACTCTTAAAGGGGAATGCCCACCCTCCATAGTGTCCTAGGCCCAAAATGGACATCAAGTATTACTATAAAAATTGAGTGTTTTAAAATCTTAATAATATTTGATCTAAAAAATATATTCAAACTGATGCCACAATTTTAGAAAAATTATAAAAAAAGTAATTATTTAGGTTAATTCTCTTTTTTTTTTTTTTCTTAATTAGGGTAGGGATGTTTTTGCAATTAGGGTAGATTATTGTGGCGCTCATTTAGAAGAAAGCAAATACATATTTTTTATAGCAAAATTAATACATAAAGTGTTTTTTTTCTCAAATCAAAGCAAATCAAAGTCGTTTATTTGCATAAAATGTGGTAGGTACAAAAGATGTTACATAAAATTTCAGTGCAAAGACACATTCCGCCATGCATGCAAATATTTAATAGAGTAGGTGTGTAACATACATTAGACAAATTAATCACAATTTATGGGATTGATTTAGTGATGATTGGGTTGTAGGATTAAGAACCCTATAAAAGAAAATAACAATCATTTTTAAATTTAAACGCTACATATTAACAAAGTAACATAAATAAAAATTACTACAATGAATTTCTGAAGTCTAATGTCCGCTGTGGGCCTGAAATGGGCAATGGCCTTTCACGCAACATTAAAAAACGGCCTGACTATAGCGACATAATAAACAAGCGTGTCTTCAGAGTCCCCATACCTAATGCTAAATCCGAACTAGCTAGACGCTGTACCCATTTTCCCCATCCCAACATTTACAATAAAGTTAGCAAATACTGTGACTTAGGGGAGTGCTCAACCACGACCTGTAAGAAAATACTAACATCAACTCTTTTAAAATTATCATACGACGACACCGAAGCCTTCATATAGCACCTACACACAGCACAGTATACACGCACACGTGTACCCTTATATGCACATTACACCTTACATTGCTATTTTATTTTGCGTTCAGAATAGTACAAATAAATAATTTTAGTTCTACTCTCATGCATCATCCTCAAACTGTAATGTAACCTCTACAACTTTGTATACCCCGTACCTATTCCAGAGTCACAAGATGCAAGCGACGCTTAGTTTGTGGTTCACCGATATATGTCACAGCGTCTATTCTAAAACTTAGGTCTCGAGCGTCAGTATTAAAATCTAGCTTTGAATATCAAATATACGCATTAAAGAACAATGGGCAGAATGGGCCCAGTGTTGTAACAATTTCTAACCTATCTTAAAATCAAGATCCGAATTAATACAACATTATATTCTATGGCAGCACTACTACTCTAACGAATCAAATAAAAAGTAACGGTGGTTTCAACAGTCCAATAATCACCGTTACAAATGCTAATACTATGGCATGGTATTATGGTCGTGAGTTTGATTCCTACAGGACACAAATATTTATCTGATGAATACAAGTGTTTGTTGGTTTGTGTATTTCTTATGTATTATAAGTACCTAAATATTTACAACAACAAAAAAGTTATATAAGTATCATATCCAGTGTCTAGTAGTACCCATAGTACAAGCTCTGCTCTGCGGGCTTATAGCAAACACATCAATAGACCTTGCGTATGTACAAAACATCAAAGTCAAGTCTTAAGAATCTTATACTTACCTGATGATCAAATCAGAACATGGGCTGCCGTGCCGTGCCACCTTTGTCCCTAACTTCAGACTTACCATCCATTGACGAAATTTTTAAAGTCGTTAACAAACTCCCGCCACGTCGTGAATAGTAAAATAGTACTCACGACGACCTATCAATCTAAAAAAAATCAGTTTTAACTGACCTCACACGGTATAGGCTTTTCGTATAGTGTGTAGTCAGATTAAACTGGAGATGTATAGCTTGCTAGTCGTCGTGTGTTCAGTGCTTATAGTCCATAGGCAGTGTACTATTTTATTACATATAATACAAGTTCCCCATCCTTTTTTTTTTGTTGATCAACCAATCTTTCCGAAGTAAATGACCTCCCTTTTAAAATGCTTCGAGCATAATTTAAGTAAATTTTCTTCTCTAAGGCCTATTTGAACAACCCGTATCCACTTTACGTTCGACATTATATAACATTCGGACACCTAAAATAATAGAAACCTACTTGAACTATTAGTACTTGTTCCTTTATTGACATTTAAATTAAAAGACATGATTATGTTCAAAGACATATTTTGAGTCTTATTCGTTATTTGCCTCATTAAATTCGATCGATAAGCAACATCACTTCTCTACAAGGCAGTAGTAAAGCAACTCAGCGAACAAAATATAATTTCCTATTTTGTATTAAACGCCCTCTGCTCTTATTAAAATCAATCTTATTTTTTTTTTTTTTAGACTTTCCTTAAGTATTTCAATTAAATCATTTACAGTCACTTTTGAATTGTCAAACAGTGTTTGTCAGATAAGTCAGAAAGTTGAAGCTGGTCAAAGTAAACTACTTTAAGCAGCTTCAACTTGAATTAGTAGACCAACTTAAAAATAACAAATATTGGAAAGAAGCTCAATAATTTGAAAAGTTCCTCATCGTGTTGAAGTTCAAAAATTTGTTTGAAGCGCTTTCAATTAAATTTTTCCCTTTAAAAAGGAAGACTACTTTTGTTTTAACTGAAATTGATGATTGAATATTTAGTTAAAACAAAAACAAAATGTTAAATAGTGATTCATATAGTTTAAACTAATTTAATCGCAATGGAGAGGAGTATCTTACGAATGAACACCGAAACCCTAAAAGAAACAAAGATACGACTATGCACTAAAAAAATAGATAGCTTGCAAGTTGAAATGGTGATGGGCATGTACCTCTGTTGGTACCCTCACGATGCACCACGCACCCGAGACAGACCCAGCCGCCGGTGGTGCGACTAGAATAGCCCAAGGCTGAGAACGAAAGATGGAGGAGGCCTTCTCCCATAAATGGGCACCCAATAATAATATTAATTGAACCAAAGATTACGTAGCAAATTTATTATAAAATAGATTTTGTTAAATAATACATTGATTATAAAGATCAAACAAGATCTATAAAATCAATATATCTATTATTTAAAAAAAACACATTTAAAAAAAAAAATTAATTATTATGAATGAATGAACTATATTAAATTAGAAATAAATGAATATTTTAAGATATTATGTAACGATAGAGCTACAGAAATATTACAGCGGGCACAAAGAAAATATAAAAAAATCCGTTTGGACCATTCCGTGGTCCATTCGGACTAATTCATGTGATTGTTGATAGTTGAAGGGTTTCCTTTTAGTTATAAGTGGTAGAACACTAGAGTGGAAACGCTCCATGCTTGCCTAAACACGTTTTACGAGCAAGGT
Organism: Dasypolia templi; assembly: GCA_963555695.1. Lineage (NCBI taxonomy): Eukaryota > Metazoa > Arthropoda > Insecta > Lepidoptera > Noctuidae > Dasypolia > Dasypolia templi. The sequence continues at coordinate 8,477,119 of OY743166.1, forward strand.
CTTTACTGCTTGTATTTGTGCATTGACAGTTTTGTTAACAGACGAACGATGTAATTCACTCTATATGCATTTATTATTTAGTGCAAATAAAACTAAACGAGAAGCTCTTTTTTTCATTCAATCGAAATTAATCATACAGTCAACAGCCTAAAGTCAACAGATTACTCCACGGAAACGGCAATTGTTCCTATTTAATGTCTTATACCTACTCTTGAAACCAAATTACGTTGATCTAACCTACAAGGATGGTGACAAATTTGATTAAAACATCGTTTTCTTTATAGGTCGAGATAAACCAATCAGGCATCCTGGAACAAATAATGAAGATAAACCCAAACGGAGAAATAGAAAAAGACTTTCCGGTAATATCACGATAGCGAGGTTAGAAATGATGGACGAAATGAAGAAACACCTGACTAATCTAAAAGAAATTTTAAATTGCTCTAATGCCACGCCCTTTGTCGGAGTCAATTATCTAGGTTATTTGTGTTCCTACTGCGATTCTCAGTATCCAGACCCGGCAGCCCTGAAGAAACATACTCGTGACAATCATAAAGGTTTATACAACTTAGTTACGCCTCAAAATAATAAATCTAAAATCGGAATAGACAACTTTTGTATAAAGCTGGACATAACTGGTTTACGATGCACGCTCTGCGACTCTGACCTAAACACATTAGAAAACTTGATAAAACATCTAGAAAGTGACCACAAAAGGGGAATACACACGGAAATTAAAAATCAACTCATACCATTCAAGTTTTTCAGTGATACCATAAAATGTTGTGTGTGTCCAACTACATTTCATAAGTTTAGACGTTTGCAAGAGCATATGAGAATACATTATAGGAATTTTGTGTGCGATAAGTGTGACATGGGGTATATAACCAAAGCGAGTATCAGGCAACACGTCGCCTCTCATATAACAGGCGATTTTAAATGTAATTTGTGCTCAAAAACTTTTGGAACTAAGAAGAAGGTACAATATCATGCAAAAACCGTTCACGTACATAAGCATTTGATGAATAAGTGTGGGTACTGCAATGAGAAATTTAAGAATCATGTAAAAAAAGATGAGCACTTGGTGGAAATACATGGAGTCAAGTTGAAGGTTGTCAAATGTCAAGCGTGTGAGAGGACGTTTACTAACACAAGCGCACTAAGGATCCACACGAGAAGAGACCACTTGATGGAGAGACGTTTCAAATGTACACAATGCGATAAGGCATTTTTCCAAGAGGCCAATTTAAAGATTCACATGGTAACGCATACAAAGACAAGAGAGTTCCAATGTACTGTTTGCCTGAAGTCATATAGCCGGAAGGAAACATTAAGGCAGCATATGGAAATACACAGTGACATTAGACGGTTTAAATGCGAGCACTGCCGTCAGGCATTTGTGCAGAAAGCCAGCTGGAAGGGGCATATGAGGAGTAGGCACGGTGAACTGGTTTGAATTGTATAGTATGACTGGTTAAACGAACTAAGGACTTATTTCAGGGTACGATAAATTATGCTGACACTAATCATGACGTAAATCGCATAGGAGAGGCGCATACACATAGACTAGCGGAATGTATTGTCTGACTTTGGGCATTTATTCTATTTAAAGAAAACACTGCGTCAACCGTAACAAAGTGGATTGATACGTATTATACGTATAATTAAATACATCCCGCGGAAATAATTGTCTCCTCCATTTGTTCGATTAATAAATACAAATATTCAAATTCTAGTAGCCTTTTTGTCTGATACTGTTACATTTCCATCTATTATAAAATACATTTAAATTGTGACTGCCTCGTTGGTCTAGTGGTCGCAATCGCTACTGCTGAGCATGAGGTCCTGGGTTCGATTCCCAGGTCGGGCAACGTGTTATTGGGTTTTTCTATCTGGAATTTCTCAGTAGCAGCCCGAAGTCTGGATTTGTGCCCGGTAGATGGCAATAGGCTCGCCCCCTATTACATGGGACTTAAACATAACTGGCGAAATGTGGGTGTACTATAGGCACACCTCTGCCCAACCCTTCAGGGAAACAAGGCGTGATGTTATGTTATGTTGTTAAATTGTGATTTACACCGTGGCCCAAAATAACGTTGACAAAATCAAAAATTTAAAATGACAAAAATGTAATATATTGCGCGATTTCTTTTCTTTTATTTATTGTTCGTCGTCATTTTAAACATTATTTGTTTGCATAAAGAGCCAATAATAGATTGCTATGTCAGTGCAAGGTGGAGCCACGATTTCATTCTATGAGCGTGGAAAAGGGCAGTGTGAAATACTCAACATTCGTGGTGTTAGTCGTCAGTTAGTTTCTTCAGCGATTAAACGTTATACCGAGCTCAGCAACGTCGGAGACCGTCCTCGAAGAGGACGCAAAAGAACTGGTAGAACTTCTAGGAACCGGCACATTATCTATCAAAGATTAGTCCGTAATCCACAGACCAAGGTGAGAGAAATATCGCGAGACTTGGGGATTAGTCGCTCCACCATCCAGCGTATCGTAAAACATGATCTACAATTGGTACTCTATAAGCTCAGAAAACCTTTGTGGAGGATTTGCGGAATATTTTAGACAATTTCACCAAGCGTTTGTCTCTATGTATCCGCTCTAAAGGAGGTTATTTTGAAGACAAATAGGGATTATTGTATAAAATAAGTATTTTTACAACCTTATTTAATTTACGTATAAATTTAAAAAATAATTCTTAAAATCTCTTGTCGGCGTTATTTTGGGCCACCCTGTACTTACTTTATCACATGTTAATGTCAAATTTAATTTAACTTTATTTACTATTTCACTCACATCACATGCATTTTTTATTACAAAGTATCTAAATTAAAAATAAATATCGATACACATCATTTGGTTTAATTATTTGAGTATAGGATTGTTAAATGATTGTCGACATCGGTAACTAGTATCAGCTTGCCCTTAGTCAAAGTGAAACTTGCTTTTCTTCTCCATGTGAACACAATAAAGAACTACGTAGGCTTTGTAGACTATCTTAAGCCGTTTGATTCTATCCCTTTCTCGATGGTGCAATCTTTGTGAATAAGGAGTCCACACGAAGTACATAAACATGTTCAAAGAAATTGACAAGAACAGCAGAGCAATAATTAAACTGGAGGAAAAGGGAGAGCTATTTAAATTCCAAAAAAGGGTCAGGCAGGGTGATCACATCTGTCCGAATCTATTTAACGCAGTTTTGGAGCATATCTTCAGCTAAACTGGCGCGATGTCGGTATCAAAATAAACGGCGAATTTCTTAACCATCTCCGCTTCGCAGATGACATTATTTTGACAAGCGAAATACATGCAAATCTTGAGCGCATGCTGAAGTCGCTAGATAAGGAGAGCCGAAAATGTGGTCTTCACATGAACGCTGAAAAATCTTCCTATTAACCAACAGCATAAGGGTACCACCGATGACTCAAGACACACCAATTGCATACGTAGACAACCGTGTTTATTCCGGGCATTTCATTTAACAGACCATTAAAAAATTCAGTAGATCACAGAATAAAGAGTACATTGAGATGATATAGGCCGTTGAAAGAACTCGCATCCTGATTCGCTTGAAAAAGAAAGCAATGCACACCATTATATTAACTACATACTCTACTCTGTGGTTGTCAAAGTTGGACACTAACAAAAGCAGTCACAAACAAACTTCAAGCCTTCCAACGAGCCATGGAGTGGAGTATGTTAGGAATTGGGATGATGACAATTTTTTTTATTCTTGTCTCAAAAGACTTTGTTTCCAAATAGCGCAAACCATGTTACAAAAAGTTCAAAAGCTTAAAAAATTACCAAGTTATAAACGTTTCAAGATAATAGTTAGACAAGGTCAGCACTATCGTAGAAGTGACGTCACGACTACGTAACTTCATACTAGCGCCGTACATTGTCAGTACCGCGCGACAAGGACGGCAATAATCCCCTCAAAAAACTTTTAAAGCGTGTATCTTCTTCAAATTTACACCGATTTAACTATTTTTTTTCGATTATCTCATTTTTACTAAGCCTTCTTTGAAATTACATTATTTTTATGAACATTTTAAATATTAGTCATCATCCCAATTAAACTCTCTCGGAGTTTGCATTTTACATCCAAAAATATGGGATAGCGAAATAATTTACATCGATGTCTTGTTTATGCCTCTTTAGTTGGGTTATGTTTCAAACTTCCCTTATTTTTGTGAATTCGTGAGTGAAATAATAATAATAATGTTATCATTACAATGATTGTTTTATTTCAAATGAGCTGCTGAAATTAAAAGGATTTAGTATTTTAGTGTTTCTTCTCAGTGTAGTCGGATAGGAAACCGCACTCATCTAGTTTTGAAACATAACTTATTATTAAAGTGCAAATATCATTTTGTTTCAAATGTTAGCTCTCGGAACTATGTCGTAGCTTACGTGCTTAAAAACGTTATCTCTTCTTAAAACTAAGCTACCTTATATTTACCAGCAACAAAGATTGTGACAACTAAAATAAAACTTAAGCCTTCTTCCCATCGGGGTACGCAGAAACAACAGAACGCCACCTGCTACGATCCTTACAATAAAACATTAGCTTTCAACTGAAAGCTAATGTTTTATTGTAAGCAACTGTTTACAATAGAGCTACGGAAGTATTACAGCGGGCACCAAGAATATATCAAAATTCACTGAACATATGATAGTTCAACTTTGAATGGTTGGGTTTCCTATTAGTTAGAGCACTAGATTTGAAACGCTCAATGCTTGCCCGAGCACGTTGTAGGTGGAAAATCTTCAGTACTTGTATTTCTGTATTGACAGCTTTGCTGACATACGTGCTTAACGAGCGATGCACTTATTTTATTATATTTATTGGAATAAAAACAATCCAATTTTTTTTTCTATCATGTCAGTGTAGGGAGTTGACTACAGTCAACTTTAGGCAGTTGACTGTAGTCAACTCCCTAAATTTAAACAAATTATTCTACGGAAACGGCAATGGTTCTTAGCTAATGTCTTATCAGGTAGAAGCTGAAATCAAATCACGTTAATCTAACCTACAAAGTTGGTGACGTAGGTAGGATGGTAAAAAATTCATTAAAACATAGTTTTCTTTATAGGTACTCGAGATAAACCAATCAGGCATCCTGGAAAAAATAATGAAGATAAACCCAAACGGAGAAATAGAAAAAGACTTTCCGGTAATATCACGATAGCGAGGTTAGAAATGATGGACGAAATGAAGAAACACCTGACTAATCTAAAAGAAATTTTAAATTGCTCTAATGCCACGCCCTTTGTCGGAGTCAATTATCTAGGTTATTTGTGTTCCTACTGCGATTCTCAGTATCCAGACCCGGCAGCCCTGAAGAAACATACTCGTGACAATCATAAAGGTTTATACAACTTAGTTACGCCTCAAAATAATAAATCTAAAATCGGAATAGACAACTTTTGTATAAAGCTGGACATAACTGGTTTACGATGCACGCTCTGCGACTCTGACCTAAACACATTAGAAAACTTGATAAAACATCTAGGAAGTGACCACAAAAGAGGAATACACACGGAAATTAAAAACCAACTCATACCATTTAAGTTTTTGAGTGATACCATGAAATGTTGTGTGTGTCCAAGTAAATTTAATAAGTTAAAAAGTTTGCATAACCATATGAATATACATTATAGGAATTTTGTGTGCAATGATTGTGACATGGGGTATATAACCAAAGCGAGTATCAGGCAACACGTCGCCTCTCATAAAACAGGAGTGTTTAAATGTAATTTGTGCTCAAAATCCTTTGAAACTAAGAGGAAGGCACAATATCATGAAAGGATTATTCACGTACATAAAAATATGATGAGTAAGTGTGGGTACTGCAATGAGAGATTTAAGAATCAAATGAGAAAGGATGAGCACTTGTTGGAAATACATGGAGTCAAGTTGAAGGTTCTAAAATGTCATGCGTGTGACAGGACCTTTTCTAACACAAATGCACTAAGGGTTCACACGAGAAGAGACCACTTGTTGGAGAGACGATTCAAATGTACACAATGTGATAAGGCATTTTTTCAAGCTGCCGATGTAAAGTTTCACATGGTAACACATACAAAAACAAGAGAGTTCCAATGTACTGTTTGCCTGAAGTCATATGGCCGGAAGGAGACTTTAAGGCAGCATATGGAAATACACAGTGTCAATAGGCGGTTTAAATGCGAGCACTGCGGTCACGCGTTTGTGCAGAAAGCCAGCTGGAAGGGGCACATGAGGAGTAGGCACGGTGAACTGGTCTGAATTATATAATTCAGACCAGTTCACCGTGCCTACTCCTCATGTCACCAAACATACTATATAGTATGTTTGGTGACACGAGGAGAAACGAACGAAGGACTTATTAGGCTCAAATTACATGTGTGTAAAGAATAAAAATGTCAATTACATTAAGCATGACGTAAATTGAATAGGAGAGGCGCATACACATAGACTAGCGGAACTTAGTGTGTCCATTAGATTGTTATTCTACTTTGTAAGCACAATATTCTGAATTGGCTCAAGAGTGTCGACACATATTGGATCCCACACCAAAGGCCACCTCACTTCTAAGGCATTACGGTAATTCCGTCTGGTCTCTTCTCATAGCCGCGTGCCAAGCCATTGGGTTCTAGAACAGCTGGCACCCCATCGGTGACAAGAGCACGACGGATGATGTCATTGATGCTGGCTAGCCTTGCTTACCGGCCTGCGCTCCATCTGTAGGATAGGCCATGGTGTCCGAGGCAGTCGACACCTTTACCGCATTTGCAGCGATGCAGAGGCACGCAAGGAGTGCCCAGACGTAGATAAACACATTTGAACACCATGTTTGCTTTACCTGCCAGACATGCTTTGTAGACACGTTGACTTCACAGTACTCAAATATACAACAAATCGGATGGACGACGATTTTGTTGACGCGGTATACCTGTATTATTAAAGTGTAATTTAAAAAAAATAAGAAAGAAGTCCGAGAAAAAGGCGCGAGTGGATCCGAGAAATGTATCGTTATAGAACAAAGTAGGGAGTTAATAGGTAATAGTAATACGGGCTGGTGTCCGTAACTCCACGACAATGCGCGTATTTTGCGTACGGAAGTAGTACGTATTTAGGTAATGAAATTGTCCATGTTTTAAATTCATTAATTTTATTTAATACTTGTGTATTTAGCCTGCGGCTACACTCGCGAGACTAAGAAAAGTGACCGTTTCGCTCAGAGATTTACGAGCAACAGATTTTTGTGAAACCGCGGCAGGCTACGCACACATTTTGTGTGGTTCTCTCCTCAAAAGACCATCTTATTAATCTGCGTCGTCCTCATATTACCTGATTAAGATTATTTCTGGACGTCCGTGACCTCTGAGTTTGTTTTAGTGTTTCTACTCGAAAGTAGTCGAATGGGAAACACCGAACTAATCTCGTTTTGAAACATAAGTTCAATTTTACGCATTAACAAATATAACTAAAATAAAATAGAAGTGTTTTTCTGAACCGATTTCCAGAATAAAATGTCACTTGTCATTTACTTGCTTAAGAACATGCTCTTTTCTTTAAAATAAGCAACGTTATCCTTCCCTGCAACAGAGATTGCGAAAATAAAAACACGCCTACTTCCCATCGGGGACACAGAAACAACAGAACGCCACCTGCTAAGATACTTACGATGAAACGATAAAAACAGTAGCTGTGTTGTTCAAATACTGTTTAAAATAGAGCTACATAAGTATTACAGCAGGCACAAAGAATACCGGACCACTGAACGTATAATAGTTGAACGTTGAAGGGTTTACTTTTGGTTTCATGTACTAGACCTACCACTTATTAGTACTAGAGTTGAGACGCTCCATGCCTGCCTGAACATGTTGTACGAAAAAAAGTGTGTATTGACAGTTTTTCTGACATTTTGTGCTTAACGTGCGTTGCACATCACTGTTTATTGCAGGCGGGCACAAACCCACCACCTGAAACTATGGTATAACATTTGGAAGGGGCGCCTAGAATCAATTCTATTTTAATGTAAATGTTGACGTTCAAAAGTGCCTTTTATGTGCCTATTTGAAATAAAGCTTTGACTTTGACTTTTGTGGCCTGCGATAAACTTACACATAACAAAGTTTGTTAGATATTACTGCTTGTTTTTCTTTTAAAACATTTAACTTACAGTAAGCATGCAGGCAACAGCCTAAAATTCAACAAATCTTTCTTTCGGAAACAGACGTAATTAATCCTAACTAATGTCTTATACCTACTTTTTAAACCAATTTACGTTAGTTATTCTAAACTAAAAGGATAGTGACAAATAGATTAAAACATCGTTTTCTTTATAGGTACACGAGATATACCAATCAGCCATTCTAAAACAAATAATGAAGATAAACCCAAACGGAGAAATGGAAAAAAAGGACTTCCCTGTAAGATCACCGAAGCGAAGTTAGAAATGATGGAAGAAATGAAGAAACACCTAACAAATTTAAAAGAGATTTTAACTTGTTCCAATGCCACGCCCTTTGTCGGAGTCAATTATCTAGGTTATTTGTGTTCCTATTGCGATTCTCAGTATCCAGACCCTACAGTCTTGAAGAAACATACTCGTGACACTCATAAAGGCGTATACGACTCCGTAATACCAAATGTTAATAAGAACACTATTGACGAGTTTTGTATAAGGTTGGATATAACTGATTTACGATGCACACTCTGCGACGCTGACATAGACACATTAGACAACTTGATACAGCATCTAAAAGGTGATCACAAAAGAGATATACATATGGAAATAAAAAACCAACTCTTTCCTTTTACGTTTAACAGCGAAACCATGAAATGTTGTTTGTGTTCAAACGTTTTTGAAACGTTTAGGAGATTGCTTGAACACATGCACATTCATTATAGAAATTTTATTTGCGATGAGTGTGACATGGGATTTATAACCAAAGGAAGCCTCAGGCGACACGTCACCGAACACACAACAGGCGTTTTTAAATGTAATTCGTGCTCAAAAACCTTTGACACTAAGAAGAAGGCACAGCGTCATGAAAGAGTTGTTCACGTGAACAAGGGTTTTAGTAATAAGTGTGGGTATTGTAATGAGAGATTTAAGAATCATATGAGAAGGGATGAGCACTTGGTGAAAAAACATGGAGTCAAGTTGAAGGTTGTGGAATGTCAAGCGTGCGACAGGACGTTTCGAAACACATACGCACTAAGGATCCACACGAGACGAGACCACTTGATGGAGCGACGGTTCAAATGTACGCAATGTGATAAGGCATTTTTCCAAGCTGCTGATTTAAAGTTTCACATGGTAAAGCATACAAAGACAAGAGAGTTTCAATGTACTGTGTGTCTAAAGTCATATGGCCGGAGGGTAACTTTAATTCAGCATATGGAAATACACAGTGACATACGACGGTTTAAATGCGAGCACTGCCGTCAGGCATTTGTGCAGAAAGCCAGCTGGAAGGGGCACATGAGGAGTAAGCACGGCGAACTGGTCTGAATTATTCATTATACCAGTCATTCATTGGTTAAACGAACGAGGGACTTTCTGTAAAGATACAATAAATAATTTATGCTCACATATGGACCGAATAAATTAGCAATTAAATTAAACACGACATAAACCGCATAGAAGACGGCGCATACACTAGAGGAACTTAGTCACAAAGACTAGTTAATGATTATTTTAATGATACATTCTTACTGTACTGTTTTTTTTTTAATTATATCATTAATAAATGTTATGTTGTTTGGTAAGGATGGTGTGCGGGTACGACCACTTGTATGAACGTAAACGAGGCAAAAGTAGTATGTGAGGAACGAAGCTGTGGCGTTCTGTAGTTTCTGCCTACCCCCATGGGGGTAAGGCGTGAGTTCAAGTGTATATTTTAATTAAATTTTATTGTAATAGATATTTGCACACCAATTAAGGAAGGATATGGTTTAAAGAACTTTATCGTAAATATGTACCATCTCATGTACCTACCCATATTCAAACAAATAAATGATTTGATTTAGTGTGTGACTTTCGGCATTTTTGAAAGTACAAGCCGTGCGTGCGTGCGCCCGATGGGATTTTCTATCGGCAAAAATCTTCGGATGTAATAGTGACGTCGCGTCGACGCAACGTTGTGGCTGCGACGTCGGCGAGCAATGGGTAGCTTGTCGTCCGGTAAGGACCAGGCTCGGGTCAACCACGCGTTGTCGTCCACGCGCGCTTCAAAGAGATGTCAACACAAATTGACGGTGTCCGTTAGACCTTCCATAAAAACGTTCATCCCCTATTTACCCCTTTTTTGGAATGAATTCAAAAAAATCTTTCCTCAGTGATCACTTTCGCTGTGTAAATAACTCTTGTGCAAAATCGCATGCTTCTAGACACAGCGGTTAAGGCTGTGCGTTGTCTGTATATGAATGTGTTTCAGATTTAAATTAGTAGATGTGTCACCAGAAACAACTGCAAACACTGTCAGTTTATGGTAAAGGTATAAACTTTAGATTTTACCTTTTTATTTTTATTGATCCGTTTGTTTACAATGCAACGCATTTCAATTAGAAAGTTCATGATCTATCCCTGCCTTGCCGCCAGATTGTGTAATAGCAAAGCTAATGCGCGCTGATTGGTTTATATGCGCGACAGGATGTCTGTTTCCTGCTCACCTTTCACTACTACCTTTATCCTGCAGGACTTGAATGAGTATTGTTTTTCTTTTTTACTTGGAACGAGTTTCGAATACTGAGTACCACGGTTCAATTATATACCTCGTTTACCCAATCAGTTTCTATAATGTATGAATAAGTTTTTTTTAATGTTTAGTATTGCTGTTTGTGAAATATAATGTTTTCATAACAGTGGTTGTTTGATTTCAAGTGACTACTTCTCAAAGGATTTTGTTGCAAGAGTTAGTCCTCCGAACTGTGACGATCCTTGCCTGCATTCAAACGTCTTCTATTCTTTAAACAAAGTTACGTTTACCTTACCTGCAACCAAGATGGTGACAAATAAAAAAAAACTATATCTAATCTATTTCTTTATAGGTGCTCGAGGTAAACCTATCGAGGATATTAAAACAAATAATAAAGGTAAACCAAAACGGAAAAATTTAAAAATAAGAGCGATCTCTACTAAGATCACCAAAGCGAGGTCAGAAATGATGGAAGAAATGAAGAAACACCACACAAATCTAAAAGAAATTCTAACTTGCTCTAATGCCACGCCCTTTGTCGGTGTAAATTATCGAGGTTATTTGTGTTCCTACTGCGATTCTCAGTATCCAGACCCTGCAACCCTGAAGAAACATACTCGTGACAATCATAAAGGCGTATACGACTCCTTAATACCAAGTGTTAATAAAAACACCATTGACGAGTTCTGTATAAAGCTGGATATAACCGATTTACGATGCACACTCTGCGACGCTGACATAGACACACTAGAAAAGTTGATAAAGCATCTAAAAGGTGATCACAAAAGAGATATACATACGGAAATCAAAAACCAACTCTTTCCTTTTACGTTTAACAGCGAAACCATGAAATGTTGTTTGTGCTCAAGTGTTTTTGAAAAGTATAGGAGATTGCTTGAACACATGCACATTCATTATAGATATTTTGTTTGCGATGAGTGTGACATGGGATTTATAACCAAAGGAAGCCTCAGGCGACACGTCGCCGAACATACCACAGGCGTTTTTAAATGTAATTCGTGCTCTAAAACCTTTGAAACTAAGAAGAGGGCAAAGCGTCATGAAAATGTTGTTCACGTAAACAAGGGTTTAGGTAACAAGTGTGGGTATTGTAATGAGAGATTTAAGAATCCTATGAGAAGGGATGAGCACTTGGTGAAAAAACATGGAGTCAAGTTGAAGGTTGTGGAATGTCAAGCGTGCGACAGGACGTTTCCTAACACATACGCACTAAGGATCCACACGAGACGAGACCACTTGATGGAGCGACGGTTCAAATGTACACAATGTGATAAGGCATTTTTCCAAGCTGCTGATTTAAAGTTTCACATGGTAAAGCATACAAAGACGAGAGAGTTTCAATGCACTGTGTGTCTAAAGTCATATGGCCGTAGGGTAACTTTAATTCAGCATATGGAAATACACAGTGACATACGACGGTTTAAATGCGAGCACTGCGGTCAGGCATTTGTACAGAAAGCCAGCTGGAAGGGGCACATGAGGAGTAAGCACGGCGAACTGGTCTGAATTATTCATTATACCAGTCATACATTGGTTAAACGAGCGAGGGACTTTCTGTAAAGATACAATAAATAATTTATGCTCACATATGGACCGAATAAAAGTAGCAATGAAATTAAACACGACATAAACCGCATAGAAGACGGCGCATACACCACGTACACTAGAGGAACTTAGTCACAAAGCCTAGTTAATGATTATTTAAATGATACATTCGTACTGTACTGTTATTTTTTAATTATATCATTAATAAATGTTATGTTGTTTGGTAAGGATGGTATGGTTTGCGGGTACGACCAGATGTATGAACGTAAACGAGGTAAAAGTAGTATGTGAGGAACGGAGCTGTGGCGTTCTGTAGTTTCTGCCTACCCCCATGGGGGTAAGGCGTGAGTTTAAGTGTATATTCAATTTTATTGTTATAGATATTTGCACACCAATTAAGGAAGGATATGGTTAAAAGAACTCTTATTGTAAATATGTACCATCTCATGTACCTACCCATATTCAAACAAATAAATGATTTGATTTAGTGTGTGACTTTCGGCATTTCTGAAAGTACAAGCCTTGCGTGCGTGCGCCCGATGGGATTTTCTATCGGCAAAAATCTTCGGATGTAATAGTGTCGTCGCGTCGACGCAACGTTGTGGTTGCGACGTCGGCGAGCAATGGGTAGTTTGCCGTCCGGTAAGGACCAGGCTCGGGTCAACCACGCGTTGTCGTCCACGCGCGCTTCAAAGAGATGTCAACACAAATTGACGGTGTCCGTTAGACCTTCCATAAAAACTTTCATCCCCTATTTACCCCTTTTTTGGAATGAATTCAAAAAAATCTTTCCTCAGTGATCACTTTCGCTGTGTAAATAACTCTTGTGCAAAATCGCATGCTTCTAGACACAGCGGTTAAGGCTGTGCGTTGTCTGTATATGAATGTGTTTCAGATTTAAATAAGTAGATGTGTCACCAGAAACAACTGCAAACACTGTCAGTTTATGATAAAGGTATAAACTTTAGATTTTACCTTTTTATTTTTATTGGTCCGTTTGTTTACAATGCAACGCATTTCAATTAGAAAGTTTATGGTCTATCCCTGCCTTGCCGCCAGATTGTGTAATAGCAAAGCTAATGCGCGCTGATTGGCTTATATGCGCGACAGGATGTCTGTTTCGTGCTCACCTTTCACTACTACCTTTATCCTGCAGGACTTGAATGAGTATTGTTTTTCTTTTTTACTTGGAACGAGTTTTGAATACTGAGTACCACGGTTCAATTATATACCTCGTTTACCCAATCAGTTTGTATAATGTATGAATAAGTTTTTTTTAATGTTTAGTATTGCTGTTTGTGAAATATAATGTTTTCATAACAGTGGTTGTTTGATTTCAAGTGACTACTTCTCAAAGGATTTTGTTGCAAGAGTTAGTCCTCCGAACTGTGACGATCCTTGCTTGCATTCAAACGTCTTCTATTCTTTAAACAAAGTTACGTTTACCTTACCTGCAACCAAGATGGTGACAAATAAAAAAAAAACTATATCTAATCTATTTCTTTATAGGTGCTCGAGGTAAACCTATCGAGGATATTAAAACAAATAATAAAGGTAAACCAAAACGGAAAAATTTAAAAACAAGAGCGATCTCTACTAAGATCACCAAAGCGAGGTCAGAAATGATGGAAGAAATGAAGAAACACCACACAAATCTGAAAGAAATTCTAACTTGCTCTAATGCCACGCCCTTTGTCGGTGTAAATTATCGAGGTTATTTGTGTTCCTACTGCGATTCTCAGTATCCAGACCCTGCAACCCTGAAGAAACATACTCGTGACAATCATAAAGGCGTATACGACTCCTTAATACCAAGTGTTAATAAAAACACTATTGACGAGTTCTGTATAAAGCTGGATATAACCGATTTACGATGCACACTCTGCGATGCTGACATAGACACACTAGAAAAGTTGATAAAGCATCTAGAAGGTGATCACAAAAGAGACATACATATGGAAATCAAAAACCAACTCTTTCCTTTTACGTTTAACAGCGAAACCATGAAATGTTGTTTGTGCTCAAGTGTTTTTGAAAAGTATAGGAGATTGCTTGAACACATGCACTTTCATTATAGAAATTTTATTTGCGATGAGTGTGACATGGGATTTATAACCAAAGGAAGCCTCAGGCGACACGTCGCCGAACATACCACAGGCGTTTTTAAATGTAATTCGTGCTCAAAAACGTTTGACACTAAGAAGAAGGCACAGCGTCATGAAAATGTTGTTCACGTAAACAAGGGTTTAGGTAACAAGTGTGGGTATTGTAATGAGAGATTTAAGAATCCTATGAGAAGGGATGAACACTTGGTGAAAAAACATGGAGTCAAGTTGAAGGTTGTGGAATGTCAAGCGTGCGACAGGACGTTTCGAAACACATACGCACTAAGGATCCACACGAGACGAGACCACTTGATGGAGCGACGGTTCAAATGTACACAATGTGATAAGGCATTTTTCCAAGCTGCTAATTTAAAGTTTCACATGGTAAAGCATACAAAGACAAGAGAGTTTCAATGTACTGTGTGTCTAAAGTCATATGGCCGTAGGGTAACTTTAATTCAGCATATGGAAATACACAGTGACATACGACGGTTTAAATGCGAGCACTGCCGTCAGGCATTTGTGCAGAAAGCCAGCTGGAAGGGGCACATGAGGAGTAAGCACGGCGAACTGGTCTGAATTATTCATTATACCAGTTATACATTGGTTAAACGAAGAGGGACTTCTGTAAATATAAATAAATAGTACATGAATAAAAGTTTTTATTGTTTCTCATACAATTGTTCTAGAGCACAAAATTGAGGCAGCCCCAGTAAGTTATAAGGATACTTGTGATGGGGTTACCTCGCAACTTCCCATGGTGGTTACTAACAACAATGGTGATACATAATAAAAAAAAAAGTTTAGGTTCTAGGATGTTGCAATTTTTGGAGCATGTTCAGGTGTGTATGCTACACAGTGTTTGTGTGTATGTGTGTGGATGTGAGAAGGTGTGTGTGTGTGTGCTAATGATTGAATAACTGATGTATGTTATGATTGGGTACAGGTACTTCATTAGCATATTCTAGTTAATATAAGTTCAATTTCATTATTCGTTTGTGATTTTATTGAGTATTATCCCCTCCCCCCAGGCGAAAACCGTACGGACTGGAGGGGAATGGGCCACAATATCTTTACGAGATTTGATGGATCAAATCAGAGGGTCTTATGCAGATGTATGGTTATGTTCAATAAGTATCATTTCCTAACAGTGAGCAAATTACTAATATTGTAAAGGTTGTCTGTAGGATATCGGAATGGGTTTAAAATACATTACTTTGATGAGAGACCTTTGGGCCCTTTCTAGGTGTAGAAATTTGTTCTTGATGGCCCTACCCCAGATCGGTAAACAGTAGTTATAATCGATTGTGTCAGAGCACTATAGATTTTGTTAAGTAGCAACGGTGTCATCACATGCCGCAACGTTTTAAAAATCCATGTAAGTTTTCTGACTATGGCCATGATATTTTCGATATGGGTGTGCCAGGACAAATCAAATCAAATCAAAATCAAATCAAAATATTTTATTTCACATAGACCTACATGGGCACTTATGAAACGTCAGATTCTAGGTGCACGGTTCCAATTGGTCGTTTCCCATGGAGAAGAGCCGGCAAGAAACTCCATGGTTACTCTTTTAAAAATATGTCTTTTACAATGTTTTCCAATTACAGTGATTAACAGGTATGGGAGGACAGTGTAGGCCTGTCAACAAGTACCATATGTTAAACAAATAGACAATTGTCTATAATTTATAATCCACAGGGCCTACGACGTTCTCACATTTACAAAATATAAAATAATCTAATAAAGTAGAATCAAAAACTAATTAAAAAATTTAGGTATATAATGTCAAATAATGAAAGAATTATGTCAGAGATATGTAAAAGTCCATATCTAATAATAAAAAATAAAAATTAAACACCATTATTTGGGAGCAGTTATTAGAAATTTACATAGTGATGCCGTTTATGAGGTACCAGGGAAGCCACATGTGCAGAAGGAATTATTGCCAAACTTTCTTGTCTTCGACGTAGTCTTTAATCTTATAGTACGCTTTTTTGATAAGGACACGTTTAATGTGGGCTTTGAACTTTCCATCGCTAAGTTCTGTAACCGACTTTGGCAACTTATTATAAAAGCGGATACTGTTTATCAGAAATGATTTGCTTGTTTTAGTTAATCTAAATTTGGGTATAACAATTTCATTTTTACTACGTGTATTTATATTATGGAAATCGCTTCTTATTTTAAAAAGTTCTAAGTTTTTGCGAACATACAAAATACTTTCTAAGATATAAAGGGAAGGCAGAGTGAGTATATCAATTTCTTTGAATTTGTTTCTAAGAGACTCGCGAGGACCCATTTCATAGATCGCGCGGATTGCCCTCTTTTGTAAAATGAAAATTGAATCTACGTCAGCTGCTGATCCCCACAGCAGAACGCCATAAGACATAATACTGTGGAAATAAGCAAAGTATACCAACCTAGCTGTGGCTATATCGGTCAACTGCCTAATTTTTCTTACTGCATACGCAGCTGAACTTAATTTACCTGAAAGAGCTCTAATGTGAGCGCCCCATTGCAATTTAGAATCTAAAGTAATTCCTAGAAATACAGTTTCCGTAATAGCATCTACTTTCTTGCCATCAAGTTTTAAATTTAAACCCACTTGGGGTACATTTGGTAATGAGAACTTAAGACATTTAGTTTTGTTCGCATTGAGTAAAAGATTATTAGCTGCAAACCATTTCGAAAGAAAAGCCAGACTATCATTCACATGTAAGACATCCGTATCTTTTCTATCTATTTTAAAAATAAGAGAAGTATCATCAGCGAATAAAATTATATCTGATAAGTTAGCCATCATGTAAGGAAGGTCATTAATATAAACTAGAAACAAGAAAGGGCCGAGAATTGAACCTTGAGGCACTCCCATCTTAACTAAGGACCCCGAGGACGTCGCCCCGTTAACGTTCACTTTCTGTTGCCTGTTTGATAGATAGGAAAGAACAAGATTAGCGGCTTGTCCACGAATTCCGTAGTGGTGTAATTTACAGGTCAGTGTATTGTGGTCAACGCAGTCAAACGCTTTTGAGAGGTCACAGAAAATGCCAATTGCATCCTGGGACTTCTCCCAGGATTCCAAAATGTGACTGATGAGTAACACTCCCGCATCAGTCGTCGACCTACCTTTCGTGAAACCGAACTGGCGACTATGTAAAATACCATTTGAATTAAAATGTGACAACATCTGGTCTAGCATGATTTTTTCATAGATTTTACTCAATGCTGGTAGCACTGATATAGGTCTATAATTAGAGGGATCACTCTTACTACCCGATTTGAAAATTGGTACTACTTTACTATGTTTCATTAAATCAGGAAACGTACCGCTGTCTAAACATTGATTAAATATGCCTGTTAGGACAGGGGCAATTGTGTCAATAATATCTCCAAGAACCTTAACGGAAATCCCCCATAAGTCTACAGTGTTTTTTATGTTAAGGCTTTTGAACGCTTTTTTAATTGTGACAATAGAAATAGGCTCGAATTTAAAACTAGGAATGTCCTTACTGAAGTTTTCTTTGAGTAAAGATTCAGCTAACACAGATGATGAGGGAAGAGATTTCGTAACCTCAATTGGGATGTTGGTGAAGAAATTTTCTAGTGACTCAGCAACTTTCAACTTATCTGAAATGGTTTCATTATCAATTTTTAACGACAAGTCATTCTGATCTCGCTGTTTTTTGTTTCCAGTCTCTTTGTTAATTACCTGCCACACAGCTTTTATTTTATTATGGGAAATACCAATTTTGTTACTTATTAATTTAGACTTAGCTTGAGCGCAGACTCTTTTGAATATTTTAGAATAATTTCTTACATAATCATGAAGAGTTAGATCAGACGTCAATGATTTCTCGTGATACAACCTATATAAAATATCTCTGCTTTTTCTAATGCCAGCAGTGGCCCATTCACTAAATTTTGGTTTAGTATTGATAGTAACTTTTTTTACAGGACATGCTTTATTGAATTCTTGGCATACTGTAGAAAATAGGGTACCATAGTTTATATTGGGGTCTTGTGAATAAAAACTGGCTGTTGAAAGATTGCTATTAAGATTATTATTAAACATTTTCAACTTATTCTTAGTAAGAGGTCTTATTTCAATGGTTTTATTTGAGTTTAACTTTTTATCTAAGTCAAATGATATAAGTTGAGCAGTATGGTCGGACCTGATGCCACTAATTAAGGTGGAGTCTTTTATTTTACAGTTGGTAAATACATTGTCTATGCATGAAGCCGAGGTTGCTGTTATTCTAGTTGCTTCATTAAATATACATTTTAAATTGAATGATTTAAACAATGAGATTAACTTACATTTTTCGGGTGAATTTACTAGCAGATCAACATTTAGATCACCACAAACAAAAACCAATTTATTATCTTTAAAAAGTTTACTTAGTATTCCTTCCATAATGATCAAAAATGATGACAAGTTTGAGGGTGGTGGTCTATAAACACATAAGAAAGTATGGCCTTCAACCTCTGCACATGCTACCTCACATAAGCGATCAACAGAGCAGGCAGTGATATCCTTCCTTTCCCTATATCTAAAATGACTATTACACAATATCAAGGTACCACCCCCTATTGAGGACCTGTTGTATGCACTGGCAACTGAAAAATTATTTACATTAAACAACATCCTATCCTGTTTTAACCAAGTTTCACAAAAACATAAGATATCCATATGATATTTATCTAATAACATTTCCACGTCTAAGATTTTGCCAGAGAAGCGATTTATATTTTGGTGATATAGTAAAATAATATTATTTTGGTTCTCTTTTGTCGACTCTAAAAGTTTAAAGAATTAATTACAGTATTATTAGTAGTACTATATAATACCGTTTCGTCACTTAACCTATTCTCAGTTAAATTATCAATAACTGCGTGTATATTGAATGCTAACAAAGTAGCTAATATATGTCGACTTTTCTTAGGGAGATACATATGTTCCCTAATTAAAACAAAATCTCTAACAAAATTGTTAGTATCAAAATACAATAAGCGGTCACTATGACGACATGTCAAAATATGCATTAAGTTGTTTAAACTATAAATGTAGTCATTTTCTTGATTATTTAAATTACCTGAATATGGCAATGCACATAATATTAATTTGCCTAATTTTAATTTAAGTAGGGTTTCGATACCATTAACTATGTCCGTTTTAGATATGCTCAGACTGTTTCCTATTAAAAGAACTACAGTAGTCTGACAATCGGTGGTTAACTGTTACACCAAGATATTTAGTGAATCTGACTTGTTTAATGCTTTGACAATTGGAAAGATACCGGGAGTTTGCACACTCAAGGATCACTATCCCAAAATAAGCACCTGGCTGTGTCCTCTGGTTTGGAGTAAAGCAGATGAAGTTCGTTTTAGATACGTTGAGGGTTAAAATCGCCTGCGCAAAGTTCTAACGCCTCTAGAGATAACCAATTTCACCGCTCTACCAACGATAAGTCTGGCTAAGCTTGTAAAGCTTCTAACGCTGCGAATTACATTACCGGTCGCAGGTTCGAACCCCATAAACCACAAAAATCACTTTTAGTAGTTTTTTAAGTTCGATTGTATTTAGAACACTGAACTAGAAAACGTTTGTACCTCGGTACATAACAAAATGTCTCATTTGTCTCAGTCCGACAGTAACTTATGTAAGGCGCCTGATTCCAGAGGCGATGTGCGTAAACGCAAACAACCAGAATGCGAATTCACGCAGGCACTTCATAATTTATCTGCGGAATTTAAAAATACTCTCAACGAGTGGCGTAAGGAACTCGATACCCGTGTTACCACTATATCTGATATCGTTTTAAACATCAGAGGCGAAATTGCTGCCTTTACCCAGGTGACAACCGAAATAAAAAACGATATTGCGACTATACGCTCTGAGCAGTCTCAAATAACTACAGGGATGTCCGAGCTGGATAAAAAGTATGATCAGTTAACAAATGACATAATTGCTGTGCAAAACTCGGTTGAACATGTGTCCGCTGAACAGATCGATCTGAACAAACAATTTAAAAGGCAGGAGAACGATACGAATAACTCAATTAATGATATTTTAGCAAAAATTGACTATCTTGACCAAAATGCCAGACAATGCAACCTGGAGCTATGTAATGTGCCTGAAAGACGTAATGAAAACCTAATAACAATCATGGAAAACATAGGTTCAAAAATTAATAACACCATTAGTACTAGGGATATTGTTGCAATACACCGTGTTCCTCATGCACACCAGCAGAATGACAAACCAAAAAACATTGTCGTAAAACTGTCCTCACGTATACTTCGCGACAATGTACTCAGTGCCTTTCGACTAGCCAAAGGGCTGACCTCCGACCAACTTACCATTTCTGGCACACCTTCACGTATTTACATGCATGAACATCTAACGTTGAAGAGAAAACATTTGTTTCGTGACGTTAAGGAAATTGCCCAAAAGCATAATTATAAATTTGTGTGGGTTAAACATGGGACTATTCTGGTTAGAGAAAAAGAACAATGCAAATCGTTTGCCATTCGATCACACCAGGATCTTGGAAAAATCAGACCTGGTGCTGCTGCCGCGAAGGATAACTAGCGGACTTATTGGCATTGCGTATATGTCTTTGTTTATGCTCATTGATTTTTCTTTTTGTATGGCGGACTGGTCGTACTGTTTGGCTGGTGTTCTTGTTGTTTTGATTAATCTCATTGCGGGGGCACTGGTTGGGCGGTGCGATCGGAGGATGCATGTATTAGTGTTGTCTGGAGATTGTATTTGCTATTTTAAATGTGTGTTTTCTGGACGTTTTATGTACTTTTTTAAATGTGTATCATGTTTATTTTTGTTGCGCCTGTTGATGCTGTGCTCTAATAGTTTTAATAACTTAACAATATTTATATTTCTGACTTCATTAAGATCGTTTGATTTCAAAGAGAACATTTTTAAGTATATTTTTTTGTTTTTTGATATTGTCCGTAATGCTATTTTAATTGGCCCGATAACTGTAATTATTTTAGGTTTCCTTCCTTATGAAAATGGCTGATGAAAAATTAACTATATATTATCAAAATTGTAGGGGGCTCCGCACTAAACTCCATGGTCTATATATGAATATTTTATCGAACTGTTATGACATTATTATACTCACCGAGACTTGGCTCACCCCTGAAATATTTGACTCCGAGTTCATTGATCACCGTTATACTGTATACAGATGCGACCGGGATCGTGAGGCTACTAAAAAAAAGGATGGAGGTGGGACCCTTGTTGCAGTTTTGAAGGGACTAAGGTCCAGTACAGTTGAACCCTTTGTGGCCTTTAAAAAAAGCATTGAACATGTCATCCTACGCTTGCCTAGCGCAACGAGAGGAAAATGTGATATAATATGTTCAGCATATATCCCACCTAAAACACCCGACTGTATTTATGTTGCATACTTAGAGTCCCTGCAAACCTTGATGGAGGACAGGAGCGTTCAAAACTTTTATTTACTTGGAGATTATAATCTTTCGGATATTGGATGGCTCGCTGGTAGCAACAACACGGCTGCCACGCAACAAATGTGTGTTGGTAGTTCCCCTGTTTGCAGGCACTTGAGTACTTTTATGTCTGTGCTCAATGCCTATCAGTACAATAATATTGAGAACTCTAGCGGAAAGATTTTGGATTTAGTGATAAGTAATTCCGACTGTTCTGTTTTGACACCCACTGATGTATTGTTAAAACCAGATCTCTATCACCCACCGTTGTATATTTTAGTCTCCAGTAAATTGCGTAATAGTTCAATGATGCGAAAGACGGTTCAAAAGCACAATTATTTGAAAGCGAATTATGAATTTATTAATCGCGATTTACTCAATATAAACTGGGATGATGAACTTCACGGGCAGTCTGCAGAAGACGCGCTGAATACGTTTTATGAAATTGTTTACCAAATTATTAAAGATCATGTTCCTCTAAAGACACTTAGGTCTACCAAATTTCCTTTGTGGTTTTCCCCCTCTTTAATACACATTTTTAAAAATAAATGTAGGGCATGGAATAAATGGAAGACCTATCAAAACATATCTGACTATGAACAGTTTTCACTTTATAGGTCGAGATTCCAAACTGAATCCAAGAACTGTTACCGTCTGTACCTAAAGTCAGTAGAAGATAGTATTAAAATAAACACCAAATATTTCTGGACTTATGTTTCTAATCGGCAATCTGGGGCTCTAATCCCTTCAACAATGCACTATAAAAATCAATCGTCAACTGATCCCGAGGAGATTTGTAATCTCTTTGCAAACTTTTTCCACTCGGTGTACGAACCCGCCACTCTCGCAAATATTCAAACCCACGACATTGAATATGCTGAGAATTGTTCTCCTGTTAGTAGCCTTGTGCTTAGTACTGGCCAAGTACTTAGTGCCCTCAAATCTTTAGATTGTACTAAAGGACCAGGACCAGACGGTATTCCACCAATTTTCCTTAATAAGTCGGCTCATGCGTTATGTGCACCTTTGCGTATTATTTATAATAAATGTTTATGTCAGGGAACTTTTCCCGAAGTCTTGAAGCGAGCAAATATTACTCCCGTTCATAAAACTGGTCCAAAACAGGATGTTGAAAACTATCGGCCCATTTCTATATTGTCGGCCTTGTCGAAGCTTTTCGAGAGGCTCGTTCACAATCAGTTGTATCCGATTGTCCATGACAAAATATTACAGCACCAGCATGGGTTCGTAAAAAGAAGATCTACAACAACCAATATGATAGCATTCACTGACTATTTGTTTAATAGTATGGACTCTCGTGTGCAAGTTGACGCTGTATACACTGACTTTCGAAAAGCCTTCGACAAGGTTGATCATGAATTGCTTTTGAAAAAGCTGGCATTTAACGGTATCCGTGGTGATTTGTTACGTTGGTTCATTTCTTATGTGTCAAATAGAACACAAAGAGTAGCTGTCAATGGTTTCTATTCTACCACCATAACCGCAACGTCAGGAGTGCCTCAGGGCTCAATTCTCGGACCTCTGTTATTTGTAATTTTTATTAACGATATCGATATGTGTTTTCTTAACTCTAAGTTCCTACTCTATGCGGACGATCTTAAAATTTTTAGACCCATTAGATCAATACAAGACTGTCATTTACTCCAACTAGATCTTAATCGCTTAGTAGAATATTGTATTAAAAACAAACTACTACTTAGTATTCCCAAATGTTGTTTTATCAGCTTTACTAAAAATAAAAACCAATTCAAACACCCCTATGCACTACAAAGTGAAATCTTAGCCAGAGTTAACACAATTCGTGACCTGGGAATACTGCTCGATGATAAATTGCACCTGGACGCACATGTTGATAAAATCTTGAGTCAGGCTTATCGTATGTATGGATTCGTAATAAGATCAGCTACGGAATTCGTCCACCCGAGCACATATTTACATTTGTATCGATCATTAATCCGGTCTCAACTAGAGTATGCGGTGCCGGTGTGGAGTCCCTATTATAATAAATATACTGACTGTATCGAGCGTGTACAACGTAAGTTCTTGAAAACGATGCATTACCGTTGTTCTAGAAGTCGTATTTATTACCCCTATATCGACTTATTGAAAGAATACAACTTGCTCTCTTTGAAGTCTAGACGTACTTTTCTAGAAACTATGTTTTTATACGATCTGTGTAACAACTCGTACGATTGTGTGGATATTCGTAACAAGTTGTGCTATGTTGTCCCTAGAACCATTCAGGGACGTGAGGTGCGTTCACGACCTGTTTTCGCCGTTACTGCTAGTCGTACGAATGCAGGTTTACGTTCGCCTTTACGTCGCCTCACAAGCAATTTCAATAAGTATTTCTCTAACTTGGATCTATTTGCCTTATCCGCTGGAAAATTTAGAACTCTATTGCTTGACAGACTCAAAAAATCATGTGAATAATATAAATTATCTGTAATGTTCCTTACTTATGTGTATTTTCTGTCATGTACTTATCTATTCTGTCCGACTTTTACTTTACCAACATTGTCTTTGTCTTTTTGTGTATCTGTGGAGAGCGTTGTTGGTTGCACATTTGTATAACTACTAATTTTCTACTTCTTTGTAATATATAATGTGTAATTGTTTGTTCTTCCAAATAAATAAAATAAAATAAAATAAAAATAAAAGATTAGCATTTAGCCAACTTGCTATTACCGCTAATCCACGTTCAGCTGCAGCACGCACAGCAGCCCAATAGTCACCGACGAAAACATCAGCTGTTCCTGAAATTACATAACTCATTTATTTAAATCAGGAACAGCGTCGGGGCGAGCACACTTCCCTCCGGTACTACAAAACATAAAGTTTCTTCATCACTAGTTGTCCTGTATCCACATTATAGATTACATCGCAAATTAAAACCTTAACGGCGTCTTGTGTAGATATACCCCTTCTGAACCCATATTGTGGAGTAGATAAAATATAATGATTTAAGGTAACTAATTAGTCTGTTATTTAGACATTTTTCTAAAATTTTGGTGATGCATGATATAACCAATATAGGGCGGTCTTTCTTGACATCGTTCCGGTCCCCCCCTTGTGCACAGGCGTAACCAAAGATCGCTTAAAAGCTGGAAATGGCATTTTTATCCCGGTTCTAAAGCACAGGTAAGCCAATTGGCTTATTAAAGGGGACCACGAAGTCCCTAGAAATTAAAAAAAAAGTTGGTGTACCGTCCGAGCCCGGTGAGCTTCCAGAATCGAGACCCATGAGTATGCCATCCACTTCCTGCGGGTCAGTGTCAAGCAGTTCAAAGGATGTAGAATGCTGTTCACTCCTTATGCATGAGCAGCTAAGATTAGAGAGTTTTTTTTTTACTATATCACTTCCGCTAGTGTTTTACCGATTGTGAAGAAAAACTGATTAATAAATACGGTTTAAAGTATCGAGAGGATTTGGTGTGATTTTAAGAAGATTGCCAGAGTTGTTTTGGATTATTAATTGACATTGTTATTTTCTTTTTAGTTTTTTTATTAAGTTTGTACAAAAGTACAAAAAGAAAGTTTGTAAAGATACAATAAATTATTTATGCTCACATCACATGGACCAAATAAAAGTAGCAATGAAATTAAACTTGACAAAAACCGCATAGATGACGGCGCATACACGTACACTAGAGGAACTTAGTGTGTGACTTTCGGCATTTCGGAAAGTACAAGCCGTGCGCCTGATGGGATTGTCTATGGCAACGTTGTGGCTGCGACGTCGGCGAGCAATGGGTAGCTTGCGGTCCAGTAAGGACCAGGCTCGGGTCAACCACGCGTTGTCGTTCACGCGCGCCTCAAAGAGATGTCAACACAAATTGACGGGGTCCGTTAGACCTTCCATAAAAACTTTCATCCCCTATTTACCCCTTTTTTGGAATGAATTCAAAAAAATCTTTCCTCAGTGATCACTATCGCTGTGTAAATAACTCTTGTGCAAAATCGCATGCTTCTAGACCCAGCGGTTAAGGCTGTGCGTTGTCTGTATAAGAATGAGTTTAAGATTTTAATGAGTAGATATGTCACCTGTTAGGTTCGAAACAACTGCACTGTCAGTTTATGATAAAGGTATAAACTTTAGATTTTTTTGAACAGATCCTTTTGTTTACATTAAAACGCATAACAATTAGAAAGTTTATGATCTATCCGTGCCTTGCCGCCAGATTGTGAAATAGCAACGCTAAGTGTGCGCTGATTGGCTTATATGCGCGACAGGATGTCTGTTTCCTGCTCACCTTTCACTACTACCTTTATCCTGCAGGACTTGAATGAGGCAAACGACCAGAGCATTTTATTGTTTTTCTTTTAACTTGGAACGAGTTTCGAACACTGAATACCACGGTTCAATTATATACCTCGTTCACCCAATCAGTCTGTATAATGGATGAATAAGTTTTTTTTTTAAGTTTAGTATTGCTGTTTGTGAAATATAATGTTTGCAAAACAGTGGTTGTTTGATTTCAAGTGACGATTTGGTTGCAAGAGTTAGTCCTCCGAACTATAACGATTCTTGCTTGCATTCAAACGTCTTCTATTCTTTAAACCAAGTTACGTTTACCTTACCTGCTACCAAGTCGGTGACAAATCAATAAAAAATCTGTTTCTTTATAGGTACTCGAGGCAAACCTATCAAGGATACTACAACAAATAGTGGAGATAAACCAAAACGGAAAAATGTAAAAAAAAGAGCGATCTCTACTAAGATCACTAAAGCAAGGTCAGAAATGATTGAAGAAATGAAGAAACACCACACAAATCTAAAAGAAATTCTAACTTGCTCTAATGCCACGCCCTTTGTCGGAGTTAATTATCGAGGTTATATGTGTTGCTACTGCGATTCTCAGTATCCAGACCCTGCAACCCTGAAGAAACATACTCGTGACAATCATAAAGGCGTGTACGACTCCGTGATACCAAATGTTAACAAAAACATAAAAGACGAATTTTGTATGAGGCTGGATATAACTGATTTAGAATGCTCACTTTGCGACGCTGACATGGACACATTAGAAAACTTGTTGAAACATCTAGAAGATGACCACAAAAGAGATATATATAAGGAAATCAAAAACCAACTCTTTCCTTTTAAGTTTAACAGCGAAATCATGAAATGTTGTTTGTGCTCTAGTATTTTTGAAAAGTTTAGAAGTTTGCTTGAACACATGCACATTCATTATAGATATTTTGTTTGCGATGAGTGTGACATGGGATTTATAACCAAAGGAAGCCTCAGGCGACACGTCGCCGAACATACCACAGGCGGCGTTTTTAAATGTAATTCGTGCTCTAAAACCTTTGAAACTAAGAAGAGGGCAAAGCGTCATGAAAATGTTGTTCACGTAATCAAGGGTTTTAAGAGTAAGTGTGGGTATTGTATTGAGAGATTTAAGAATCATATGAGAAGGGATGAGCACTTGGCGACAAAACATGGAGTCAAGTTGAAGGTTGTGAAATGTCAAGCGTGCGACAAGACGTTTCCTAACACAAGAGCACTAAGGATCCACACGAGACGAGACCACTTGATGGAGCGACGGTTCAAATGTACACAATGCGATAAGGCATTTTTCAAACATGCTGATGTAAAGTTACACATGATAACGCATACAAAAACCAGAGAGTTCCAATGTACTGTGTGCCTGAAGTCATATAGCCGGAAGGAAACTTTAAGGCAGCATATGGAAATACACAGTGACATTAGACGGTTTAAATGCGACCACTGCGGTCAGGCATTCGTGCAAAAAGCCAGCTGGAAAGGGCATATGAGGAGTAGGCACGGCGAAGTGGTCTGAATTATACTTTATAACAGTCACAACGGTTAAACGAACGAGGGTCTCTGGAGGATACCATCAACGATATAATCTGACATCACATGGGTCGAAAAAAATAGCAATGAAATGAAATGTGACAAAAACCGTATAAAAGAGACAGCAGGGCGAGCATGGCCGATTAAAACGTTATGTATTAAATGCTAGCACGGTGGAGTGAGATAATTCTCTCGACATGTGACATAACTTCTTGACGTTTAATTGGGACTCTTTATGTCTTATTTGCTAATACGGGCGCAGCCATTTTGTCACAAAGGTCACACTTTGACAGATGGTTATGAAAAGTTTATCACATTCGGTCAGAGGTGGTGATATAAAATATGTATTAATAAAAATAATATTTTCCTACTAATAACTGCACTAAATTATTACAATTATGTTCTTGCCAGAAGACAAGAGGCCCGAAGCAGGAAAATCTTCCGGAGAAACATTCGGGACTCCTATAACCCGTTCGAATTGCCAGACTGGGAGTTCCAACGGATTTTCCGCCTGACAAAGCCTATGGTGGTTTCCCTCCACTCTGGGCTTAATTTTTTTGTAATTCTAGTTAAGACTCATATACTCTGTGAGTTTTTGTAAATTGAGTATTCGGCTTCTGGTTCTGTGAAGAGAATGACCTAAGTAATACAAAATTAAATGTAAATTGACGGAAAACGAACGGATTCGTCAATAGCGTCGTATATTCCCTCAGATTTATTTTTTCTTACTACTTTTTTCCTTCCATTATTAATATTGCAACCGGAACTGAATTATCAAACAAGAACAACAAAAAAATAAAGACGGTTGGAAAAATATTTAAATTCTTTGGAAAGACATGACGTGCGTGTGTCAAAAATGAATTAGATCCCCAACAAATTAAAAAGTTGTTTAACTTTATGAACTGCACTCATACATACATATTATTTAGTTTGGTCGCATATTCAAATGGCCATAGACATAGTAACTTTTTAATGTACTGTGTCACATTGTGAACTCAGCAACAAGAAAGGCATGTCGCGCATTTTGATTACGTCACATAGTTGACCCGTGCTAGCATTTAAGACAAATTGTAAGACATGACATAATTTATCTCATCTTGTCACAAACATCTTCGGTACGCCCATGCTCGCCCCGCAGTAGCAGAAATTTGTGTGTGACTTTCGGCATTTCGACTAGTACAAGCCGTGCACCCAATAAGATTTCCCATTGGCAAATATGCCAGTTTTCCATGTAAATCGTTCATCCCTTAGT
This sequence comes from Dasypolia templi, assembly GCA_963555695.1. Lineage (NCBI taxonomy): Eukaryota > Metazoa > Arthropoda > Insecta > Lepidoptera > Noctuidae > Dasypolia > Dasypolia templi. Next base: position 8,506,074 of record OY743166.1, read on the forward strand.
TACCACTTTTTGGGGATGAATAAAAAAACGTTCCTTGGTGATCACTTTTGCTGTATAAAGAACATTTGTGCAAAATTGCATGCTTCTTGACCCAGTTAAGGCTGCGCGTTGTCTGTGTGTAGATAATTCCACTTAAGGGGAAGATATATAAAATAATGGTTAGACTTGCTGTCTTGTATGGATCAGAATGTTGGGTCACAAAAGGGATGAATGAAAGGCAATTGCATGCATCTGAGATGAGAATGGATAGTATAAGAAATAAGAATGAGCTGGAAAACTCTGAATAGTTGTTCTGCAATGAGGCATCACAAATGTGCGCCTAACCGACTGCTCAGGCGTGAAGCAGCAAGTTGAATTCTCTCCAGCAAACCTTCACAATCTACGTGGGCATTGATTAACTTAAACAAGTAAAAGACAACAGCAGCTTTTCTTCTAGAGCATAAAGTGGTCTACTGAAGTATTCTAACTTTAATTCATAGGTTTGAGGTTTCTTTATTGGTTATTTACATAAAATTGTGGGTACCGTAGGGTTGAGCAAGCTTGGAGAGAAACTATAGAAGAAATGAAGAAACACCGCACAATTCTTAAAGAAATTCTAAGTCGCTCCAATGTCACGCCAATTTCCGGAATAAAGTATAGAGGTTATATGTGTGGCTACTGTGATTCACAGTATTCAGACCCTGCAGCCCTGAACAAACACACACGTGACTCATCAGAGCTTATACAAATCCGTAACTCCAATTGAAAAGATGCCCAGAAAAGATGAGTTTTGTGTCAAGCTGGACATAACTGATTTATATTGCTCACTTTGCGACACTGATATTGACACTTTCGAAAACTTGATAACATCTAGAAAGTTATCACAAAAGCGGAATAGACGCGGAAATAATAAACCAACTCATACCACTCATGTTTAGTAGCGAGGCCATAAAATTTTGTATGTGCCCAAGTCTTTTTTTGACAAGTTTAAAAGCTTGCAAGAGCATATGCACACTCACTATGAATTTTATTTGTGAAGTGTGTGATCACAGGTATATCACCGGCGGTTGTTTCAAGCGACACGCTCTCACACATGCATCAGTACTGCGAAAAGAGATTCTTCACCGCACCTCTGTTGCGGCATCATGAACTTGTACACACGTTAGCGAAGTAGTTTCATTGCAAACTTTGTGTGAGGACTTACGCGAGAAAGAAGTCGTTGGTAGAACATAGAGAGAAACACAAAAATGATAAGGAATCCAATGTGAGCATTGTAATCGATCGTTTATAAAGTAATGTAGTTTGAAGACCCTAAAGAAGCATCTACGTGGCGTAGTCAAGTATGTTCCGATTTCGACTTCGTTAATGTAGACTGTACAATTTCAAAACAATAACTATCGAACAACTAGCTACACTTTTCTGAGTGTAGGTACTACTACTACGATTTTAAGCATCATTTAGATAATTAATTCCGAAAGGTTTATTTATGTTTATTAAAACATGAATATTGAACTTATAAAAAGCACAGAAAGGATGTTTTGGCATGTCGCTACACCGCACCCATGCAATGCATCGTTTGCTAGTCACTATCATCACTACATATTTTAAAAGAAAGTCCGACCGCCGCGTCTGTCTGTCTGTCTCATCGCGATAAACATAAAAACTTCCGAACGAATTTTTATACGGGTTTCACCAATGGACGGAGTGATTCATGAGGAAGGTTTAGGTGTATAGTTCATTACGGTTCTGTGTAAATAGGCTGAAATATGACGATGATTGTTGGAGATGTCGAAAAAAACATGCCGAATAGGGATGATGACTCATATTAAAAATGTTCGAAAAACTAATGTAATTTCAAAGAAGGCATAGTAAAAATGAGATAATCGAAAAAATCTGTTAAATCGATGTTAATATGAGGAAGCTACACGCTTTAAAAGTTTTTGGGGGGATTATTCCCGTCCTTGTCGCGCGGTACGGACAATGTATGACGCTAGTATGAAGTTACATAGTCGTGACATCATTTCTACGTAAGTGCTGTGCTTGTCTAACACTTATATTGAAACGTTTATAACTTGGCAATTTTTTAAGCTTTTACATTTTTGTAATATTGTTTGTGCTATTTGGAAACAAATATTTTTTTGAGTAATAATAAAAATTGTCATCATCCATATTGTCGACTGGGAGTTTAAATCGAAGAAATTCGCTGTATTTTATCTTTAAGAGTAATTAATGTATTTGAGTCATATTTATTAAGTATACATTAAACGTGGGACACTCGAAAATAAAAATAAATGTTCTATAGGTAAATATTTTTATATTCTATCTTTTCGAAGTTCTCTCCACTAGCCACTATACAAAGTTTCATGCGTCTTAACCAGTTTTCGAAACACTTTTTCCAGTCCACCGTAGACACCTCGTTTACAGCCTGCTCGAACGCTGACAGCTCATCTTCCGGCGACGAAAATTGAATCCCTTTGAGCAGATTTTTTATTATCAAGAATAAAAAGAAGTCACACGGTGTTAGGTCAGGGCTGTACGGAGGGTGACCCAGGAGTTTGACCGGCGTGCTGTCCAGGAAGTCCCTCGTTTTGAGCGCGGTTTGCGAAGGCGCGTTGTCGTGGTTAATCAGTAGACCGCGGAGCCCTGTGTTTGGTAGCTTGTTGCTCACAACAGAGAAAACTTCTGCCAAGCATTTGGTAGTATACCATTCAGAGTTGACGCTTCTTTGGTTCCGAAAAGGAATTGGCACCAAGTAGCCAGTCAAATTGAAAAAGCGCGTTATCAAAACACCCCCTTCGCTTCTAGATCGCTTCATTTTGGTAGGCGTTGGTTTGTTTTGAAACTACCAAACCGTCGAATTGCGCTTCGTTTCTGGATCGTATTGATAAATACAAGACTCATCACTTGTAACGATGTCGTAAACAAGCCAAGACGAGGGTGCTTCATATTTGTTTATCATATCACGGCACCATTCCACCCGGGCCTGCTTCTGAGCATCGGTGAGGTTGTGCGGCACCCAGCGTGAAACTATCTTCCTCACGCGAAGATGCACGTGTAGAATTTCGTGAAGGCTTACCGATCCAACTGGCCTATTGTCTTGGATTAAATTTTTCACTGCTAGCACGTTTTTTTTCCGTAACGACCGTCAAAGGGCGACCACTTCTTTTTTCATCCCCCAAAGTTTCCCCAAAGTTCGACCGCGCTTGAATTCGTTATACCAACGATACACGGTTGCCTTAGAAGGGCCTTCATCCATTTATTTATTTAAGTTTACAAACACAATGTTACAGAATATAATACCAAAGCCTTATACAGAGCAATACAAACTAAAAAGAGAAACACATACCTACTTACGTAGGTTAGGTAAAATGCAATGCAATGCAATTCCGTGAATGCCATTTAAAGTCTATCGTACGATTCGTACGGTTTCAGGCGACACTTGAAATCGTAAAATATCCTAGCGCGAAAATGTTCCCGGCAGATTTTTTTTATGAGACGCTATAATTTAAATTAGCTCGCAAACAATGTGGAGTGAAATGTTGTAATTGGAACGTACCTATTTTTACTTACAAATAATCATATTCTCAAAATAGACTATAACTGGCCAGTCTCTCATACATAAAAACTTTTTTTCGCAATACCTTATGAGTGGCCTGGTTTTCAGGCAATTCGTCTATAATTTTCCCACACAAAAATTATGAAACGTCACTTTCTTACAACTTTCAGAACTAACTAAGCTAAACTTCTAACGTTTTGAAGTGGATAAATGTACTAGTATTGTAAGCAACATTGTTAAGCAACCTAATTGTGTTACCAACTACCTAAAGAAACCTTTACATACATAATTTTTTTAAAGCAGATTCGTTAAAATTTTATTGTACACGGACAATACACGAAAAACCAAGTCCATGCTGTCCAAAAAGGCATTTGCATCGTAAAAAAATGTGAAACGCGAACGACAAACGTCATCGGGTTTCATATTTCGCGAGAAGCGTGTTTGTACAGATTGTGCGAATGAATTCGTCACCATAGGTATCGTGTTGTAATAATTCTGCGACAGTGATACAAACGCGCCGCTTAATCCATGAATGTGTGAATAGTAGTTCTATAATCAAAGCCAACTAAGATATTAAACCGACTGCCAGTCGACGTTCTGTTGTAACATGCGTTATCTGCGCTTATAAAAGACGACTTGTATAGAGGCTTTTATAAAGGCTGATCAGCAGAAAAGAATAAGGATAAAAATTCATAATACATAAATTTTTGGAAATCAAACAAAAAACGTATACGTCACTGAGGTCACGAATGACATGAAAGGAATAAAAATATATACTTGTTCTTTTATTACACGACGCAACGTTAGAGAAGAGTCATTCGTTTTAAGTCGTATGACGACAAGGATGTCCTTGTGTTACACGAATATAGACTGTATGACGTTGTCAATGAGTTGTGAGTAAAACAGTACCTTATACACGAGGAATTTAAGAATCATTAAACTGTTCAACGATGAAATACGATTATAGCATTTAATACCAAACCACATAGTGAGACTCAAGAATAACCTTTTATTTTCTTTGTAGGTGACAACAAACCTAAGAAACAACCTGAACCAAAACACAACACATCAGCCGCTATTAATGAGACCCTTAACTCTGCTAAAGCCAAGATGACAGTAAGAGAAGAATTTGAAAAGCACCAGAAGAATACGCAAATGATAATAATGTGCAGCAATGCAACCCCTTTCCTTCAAAAGCTGGACACGGGTTATGTATGTTGTTACTGCAACGATCAGTATCACAACCCTACCGATCTAAAGAAGCATAACATAGAAATTCACGGAGACAAATACAACCCAGTAACTGCACACGTTATAAAGAACTCCAGAAAAACGGAATTCTGCGTCAAATTAGACATTACAGGTTTACAATGTAAGCTCTGCGGTTCAGATATTCCGTCTTTAGAGAAACTTGTTGATCATCTCCAAAATAAGCATAAGAAAAAAATATTTACGGATATCAAGAATAAGATTTTACCATTCAAGTTTGAAGATGATGATATTCGCTGCTGCATATGCTCCAGCATATTCGAAAAGTTTCGGAAATTACAGGAACATATGCATACACATTACAGGAACTATATTTGCGAGCAGTGCGATCTAGGTTTCGTGACCCTTACTAGTCTAAGAAGTCATTCAGAAAAACACAAGTTAGGCGTATTCAAATGCAAGTTTTGCCCGAAAATATCTGATACACTGCGAAAGAAACAGTCGCACGAAAAAGCGGTCCATGTATTGGGTTATTTGGTGAGCAAATGCGGGTACTGTAGCGAAAGGTTCACCAGTACCAAAAATAAGGATGAACATTTGGCGAAAGTCCATGGCGTTCAGATACGCGCTCTCAAATGCCAAGCTTGTGACAAAACTTTCCAAAACAAAAGAGCTTTGACAATACATACAAAGAGAGACCACTTGATGGAAAGAAAGCATAAGTGTTCCCAATGCGAAATGAGGTTCTTCAATTCAAGTAGTTTGAAAATGCATTCAACTAAGCATTCGGGGCTGAAGGAATTTCAGTGTGACGTATGTCATAAAGCTTACGCCCAGAAGAAGACTTTGACACAGCATATGAGGATACATTTAGATGATAGACGATTTAAGTGCAAACACTGCGGGCAAGCATTCGTGCAGAAGTGTAGTTGGAAAGGACATATGAGAAATAGACATGGAGAAAATGTACAATGAGGTTTCGAACTACACCTTTACTTAAAAACGCTACATACACTCTTCTCTTTGGTTTTTTTCAATTAAAAAAATACTAGATGTTTAAGACTGTTAGAATTCACAATTCACATGTTTTATTGTTACGCACTAGAAATGGTCTGGCCGTCATTACCATTACCACGCGACATCTAAGCGCGCCGCCATGACCTCGACCGCTTCAATGAAAGTAGTTTCTACATAGTATTCTCTTAGAAACTAGCGTAATGGATGTTATAAAATAAGAAAGAACCAGTATTTATTATGTGTGCCAAGTAATTTTTTTTTTTTTTAATTAGATGCTTAGATTAAAAAAAAATCGTTTCTTTAGCTTCTGTTCGACCTATAGATGTCCTTCTTCATATATTTCGTGTATTAATAGATACACCTCACATATGTGAAAATGCTGTTATATCTATTCCTGTTTGGCTGTCTACATATCCTGCTAGTTGCTAAAACTACATTTCATTATAGATTTTAAATAAAATATACTAATTGGCCAGTAATATACGTAATCTTGCTTTTGTAATTTTAATTACATTGTATATTTTCACCAAGACAAGATTTTATAGAGTTCTAGTTTAATTTCGACAGACTTATTGTGCACATACAAAAAATAACTTACTTATTTTTCTATTATTTAATATTATTATATAAATTATTTATCTTGTACGCACCGTCGCTATATTAACGCATTAAATAACTGGACACAAAATGTTTCAACACCTATTTATAGAGTAAGTAGGTACTAGATTACTATTAATACTGCAGGGTTAAGGCGGCCTCTTATCTTCAAATATTCCCGTTCATCTTTAAAAAAAGTCCGTCTCACCCCGCCATCTCTGCCTGGGCTGCCAGTTTCTGTTTCCTGCCATTTTGGATCCATTGAACAGTTATTTTTGGCCATTGCTATTTAACCTATATCTAAATTGAGGTTCCACCTAGCTTGACAACGGTTGCGATTGTTAGTTCTTACTTTACCACACAATTAACTATGTTCAAAGCTAAAAATAAGCCGTCTAGTAGACAACGAAGAGAGACGCTTGCAAAGTATTTATATGTAATTTGTAACGTGCTTGTTATAATTAGGTACTGTCAGAACTGTTAATGTTCTATCGACAGATTGACATATTTGGGACACTCAGGAAGTTTTGCGAAAATAAAAATAAATGTTCCATAGGTATTTTTTTTTTTTTAAGTACTCTCCACTAGCCTCTATACAAAGTTTCATGCGTCTGAACCAGAAACACATTTTCCAGTCCGCCGTACACACCTCGTTTACAGCCTGCTCGAATGCTGACAGCTCATCTTCCGGCGACGAAAATTGTATCCCTTTGAGCAGAGTTTTTATTTTCGGGAATGAGAAGATGTCACGGTGCTAGGTAAGGGCTGTAAGGAGGGTGATCCAAGATTTTGACCGCCGTGCTGTCCAGGAAGTCCCTCATTTTGAGCGCGTTGTGCGAAGGCGCGTTGTCTGGGTGCTTCAAATTTGTTTATCATATCACTGCACCATTCCACCCGGGCCTGCTTCTGAGCATCGGTGAGGTTGTGCGGCACCCAGCATGAAACTATCCTCCTAACGCGAAGATGCACGTGTAGAATTTCGTGAAGGCTTCCCGAGCTGCAGTATGTGCTGAATCTCTTGATACGTTACTCGCCTATTGTATTGGATAAAAAATTTCACTTCTAGCACGTTTTCGACCACTTCTTTCTTCATCCCCCAAAGTTAGTCGACCACGCATGAATTCGATAACGATACACCAACGATACACGGTTGCCTTAGAAGGGCCTTCTTAGGGAAAATCCATGAATGCCATTTGAAGTCTATCGTCCGATTCGTCCGGCGGAAAAATGTTCCCGAAGCAGAACCATTTTTTAATGAGACACGATAATATTTAAATTAGCTCGCAAACAATGTGGATGGAAGTTTTGAAATTGATTGGAACGTACCTATTTTTACTAATCATCATATTTCAAAATAGACTATAACTGGCCAGTTTCTCACACATAAAAACTTTTTTTCACAATACTTTCTGATTGGCTTGGTATGTTTTGTTCTCTATCTGCATAGACTGTATAGACGATTTTGTCTTTAATTGTACAAAAGCAAAGGATGGGCAGTTCAAAAAAACTAAATTAGACAATAACCTTAAAATTTTCTTTAAAGGTAATCCAGAAACAGTGAGCAAGAAAAGTGAAATCAAAAATTTAGAGGCAGCTGTATTAGTTATCGTAGGACCTGAAAGGAAAAAGAAGGAAAAATTACAGGTAAATAATACTATGAAACCGCGTGTGAAGGAATTGGAGAAACATCGCCACAACGTCAGACAAATCCTACAATGTACTAACGCTACACCATTAATGCGCCGCGGCGGCGTGGGGTACGTGTGCAGTTACTGTTTCGTAGAGTTCCCAGAGGCTATAGATCTAAAAAAGCATACTCTGGCAGATCATACATCTAAATCTGACCCTAGAACAGGATACTCTACTAAAGCCGCTTCCATGAAAGAATACAACGTCAAGCTAGACATCACCAACCTCGAGTGCACGGAATGTGCTACAACCATAGACAGTCTGGAAGATTTATTTACTCATATGCAACAAGAGCACAAAAGGATTATGCACACTGACATTAAAAATCATATCATCCCTTTCAAATTTGAAACAGATGATCTTACTTGCTGCTTATGTCCCAGTACTTTCGACAAATTTAAAAAGCTGCAGGAGCATATGCACTCGCATTACAGGAACTACACTTGTGACGTCTGTGATTCTGGATTTGTTACCCTGGGGAGTTTGACTAGACATCGCAGCACACACTTAAAAGGAGTCTTCCCTTGTAGCTACTGCCCAAAGGTTTTTGACACACTGTTGAAAAAGCGTTCTCATGAGAGATGTAACCATACTCACACCGATGTTCTTAGTAGATGCGCATACTGCAACAAAGGCTTTAGAGACTACCATACTAGGGAACAACACATGTCTGAAGTCCACGGTGCTAAGCCAACACTATACAAATGCAATGCTTGCGAAAGGTGTTATACTACCAAGAGAATACTGAGGATCCACGTAAAAAGAGATCATCTGTTAGAGAGGAGACACAAATGTTTGACTTGTGACATGAGATTCTTTAGTTCCCATGAAGTTAAAGAGCATATGCTAACACACACTGGGGAAAAGGAGTTCCAATGCGAAATATGTCTGAAATCATACGGAAGAAAATCTACTCTAAGTAGTCACATGAGGATCCATAACAATGATAGACGATTTGAATGTGAATTTTGTGGGATGTCCTTCATTCAAAAAAGTTGCTGGAAAGGGCATTTGAAGACGAAACATAGAGAGATTGTTTCGTAGCAAACTGTTCTTTTGTTTAGATTTTGTTTTCTCATAATAAATGGATATGATATAATTTTTTTCTGGATTTTCGCATTGGTCAAAAACTAGAGGCGTCTTCATCAATGTGTAAACTAACTAAAAAATTGCGCGTGCAGCACCGTATACGTAATAGAAGTAAAATTTCTTAAAAACAAAGATTGTGAGAGATTTACTGTGAGAGACTGGGATAGTTATATCTTTATTCTCTCTCATGTAACCACTCCAATCACGCCTGTAATCCCAGAAGGGTTAGGCAGAGGTGTAACTATAGTACACCCACATTTCTCCAGTTATGTTTATAAGTCCCATGTAATAGGGGGTGAGCTTATTGCCATCAACCGACACAAATCCAGAGGCTCCGGGCTGCTACTGAGAAATTCTAGATAGAAAAACCCAATAACATAGAATCATGAGCTGAATTCATGGTTTCAGTTAGCGCTTCGACGTCCCTGCCACCCTGAATATATTTTAGTGTTAGCTTGTATATTTTATTTAAGATTTGTCAAAATATGGTACTTAATAGTATCCAACTGGTCAGGTCCTATAATATGTTATAGCGGGCAGTAACACATTATATTGTAAATTACGGGTAGTAGAAAAAAAACTGGAGAAAATAAAGCAAAAGTTTAGAGGTCGCCGTAGTTCTCATAGAAATATTAATACATAAGAGTAAAGAGTTTGCATAGTTTCAACACCAGTGGCGCTACCAGCACAAACAGTTAAAATCGATTTGTAAATAATTGAAAGTTAAACTAATGTTTGCAATAATTTGCATCTGTGTGTAGATGTACGAATAAAGCATTCAATTTTCCCTTGCGGTTATAAAACGAATAAACACTGTCATTATTGATTATTTTAACTGCAACTCTGCGTTGTCATGACTTTACCATTCATCATCATCATTTCAGCCAGTTCGCTGCTGGACAAAGGCCTTCCCCAAGCACCGCCATTTCGACCGGTTCTGTGCTTCCAACATCCAGCGGATTCCTGCGGCCTTCGCAAGGTCGTCGGTCCATCTTGTGGGAGGCCTTCCAACGCTAAGTCTTCCGCTACGCGGGCGTTACTCCAGAACCTTTCGGCCCCAACGGCCATCTGTTTTGCGAGCTATGTGCCCTTCCCACTGCTTGGTTTTGTTTGGCAATTCTTCGGCGTATGTCGGTTACCTTGGTTCTCCTGCGGATTTCTTAATTTCTGATTCGATCACACAGGGAAACTCCAAGCATAGCACTCTTCATTGACCTTTGGGTTACTTCTAAACTTCTTCTAAGCCCCATTGTGAGCGACCACGTTTCTGTGTCGTAGGTCAACACTGGCAACACACTGGTCAAAGGCCTTCTTCTCGAGACATTGCGGCATGTGAGACCAGAAGATATTGCGTAGCTTCCCGAACGCTGCCCAGCCGAGAAGATTGTCTCGAAGTTGGACCCATCTTCGTCCTAGGTAAAGATACTCGTCCACAACTTTAAGAGTAGCGTCTCCGATCTTCATGAAAGTGGTTGTTACATGGGCATTTGACATGACCTTTGTCTTTTCCATGTTAGTTTTAAGACCCATTCTTTCGTAAGCTCTACTGAGGTCATCGAGCATTGTACTGAGATCCTCCATAGTCTCAGCCATGACAACTATATCGTTCGCAAACCGAAGGTGAGTGCTGTACTCGCCATTGATGTTGGTGCCAACCCCTTTCCAGTCCAGAGCCTTGAAGACATCCTCCAGTGCAGCTGTGCACAGTTTCGGAGAGATACCGTCTACCTGTCTCACACCTTGCTGCAGACGGATAGGATAGGTTTCAAGGTCCGGTCCTGGAGTCGGACTGACATAGTAGCGTTTTAGTACAGACACATAAGCACCTCGATGTACCGATAGTCGGACTCTGCATTACAGCCCATGGCTCTATTGTGGTGAAGGCTTTCTCGTAGACCACAAACGTAAATCAGAGAGGCAGGTTATAGGTACTCTTCGGTCTTCTGTATAACCTGCCGCAGCATATGTATGTGGTCTACGGTGCTAAAGCCTTTATGGAATCTGGCTTGTTCAGGATGTCTCTTGAAAACAGCTTGTAGACCGGGCTTAGAAGTGAGGGGCCTATAATTCATACGAAACTTTTAAAATGATCAATAGTCCAAAATAACCAGTAATTTTTCAAAACTACAAATAATACATTCGCCGTTCTGTTCTACTGCTTGTGCTGATGGTTGTATCTATGCACCTCGTTTCACGTTCACCAGAAATTTCACGCGGACGAAGTGCTAGCACTTCGTCCGCGTGAAATTTCTGGTCCCCCCGACACCCCCGACCCACCCCGCCGCATCGTTTTCTCTTATCATTCTTTCTGACTTTTGTTCCTTTTGCTCGGCACCAAAAAGTCCTAGCTTGATGTTAACCTAAGAATTGGGCAAAAAAATGCAAAAAGATCTTTTTGAAATCCGACACGGTGATCTCAAAGATTACCCCCTAAATACAAACAAACAAATGTTACCAGATGTTAAAAAGCTCAGCAGTCGAATTTCTGTAAAATAAAGTTATTTCGATGGCTTCCTAAATAAAATAAAAATAGTTGTTTAAGTTCATCAGGGAAAATGTCGGTTTGTAATGGTAAATCAATTTTTCAAATCGGTCTAGTAGTTTCGGAGCCTATTCAATAAAAAACAAAGAAACAAATCTTTCCTCTTTATAATATTAGTTTAGATAAAATATTGTTATTTATTAAGAAAATAGGAGAAAATTGTGGTCAAATTACAAATCTACGCACACAGTCGCACACGTATATGGGTCTAGCGTATTAAGTACTTCGCCCATTTTGGTTTGATTTGACTGTATAGCGGAAATGTGATTGTAATTACAATTATGTAGTTTTAATTATTTTTTTGATAAAAAATTACCCATATGAACTGTGTCATAAATCGATTCAGCAAACGAGTTTGCACATACACATTGTATAAAGTCAGCAATAACATAAACAAACTTAGGATAAGTTCCCTTTGTACTAAAATTGTTATCAGTCGCTAGTAAGATTTGTATGAATAAATAGTAGTCGACACACCTGGGTTTTATTTCATCCATCACATTTTATTTCTGTCATCATCATATTTTATTCGTACTTAAAGTCGAGAGTGAATCTTAATATTTACTCTCGACATCATAGACGCTTATGTTAGCTGATGGGGTTCTGTTTAAAATGTTACAATAAAATACCTCCCCACACACTTCAACAGAATGAGTCGAAATTCAAATCTATTATAAATGGCACACTATGTAGACATGCATATTATAACTTAGGGGATTACATCGCTGATTAAAATGTCTGGCTCCAATGCTGGTCCTGCTCTACAGCACAACTAATTAATTAACATTTGACATACTGTAGGAGCTGCTGGAGATTGTAAGAAAAGAATATATTTGCATTGTACAAACTCAATCTCCTTTCGCGTGCAAAGGAGATTGAGTTTGTACAATGCAGTACATACACGTTTAAGTTAAGGTCGTTCTGGAACCGAAGGCCATAAACTCGAACATAGAACTCGAAACGATTGGGACCATTATTTTTAAAAAGGAAGAAAACAAAGTACAAACTTTGCATCAGAAGCTTTATGTTCTCACATTCAATAGAGCATCAGACAGAGCCTTGGTACCGCAAAGCGACGTCGAACGAAGCAGACTGCGAAAGTGTTGTCGCGACGAAATAGATTTAATATTGTCAGTATTCACCATACGGTTAGCATGGAATTCGACCTAAACTAGTTGGTATAAGCCACATCATGCACACGGCAGGATCACTGGCACAAAGGCGTGCAATTTGAAAAGCAATGAGTGAAGCTTTTGCTCAGCTCTTGGACTTTACCCCATAAGCCGCTTATATCAACTCAGGACATCATGCTCATAATAAAACAATATTACTAAGAAGGAAGGATATATTAGATTTTGCTATGGAGTTCACTTTGACAGGCTACTTAAGAGCATTTTCACTGAAGATTCAACTCTTGGGATTGTTAAATAGGAAGAAAATGTCAAAATATAGAAATCCTATTTATTGTTTAGGGTGGATTTGACCAATGAAACTGAACGCGATCAGCCCATAAACTACGTTTAAGAGCTGTCAGTGTCATTATTTTCTATGGAATATTGACACTGACAGCTCGTAAACGCGTTTTAGATGTGCTGAACGCGTTTAGTAACATTGGTGAAATCGGCACTGATCTCCGCTAAGCAGTAGAAATGCACCCTAAATAAAAATGACTAAGCATGCGCTTTGGCGGAGTATTATTCCTGTCTCTGTGGCACAGCTGTCAAACTACAAGTGCAAGATAGAGACGGGAACATTTTATGCGAAAACAGATCTAAGTAATGTTAAGTAATCTCGGCCTAAGAGTTTTGGTGAACTAGCCTTTTATGTAGATGGTAAATTTTCAACGTCCCTGAATGGTATTCTATCAGTGTAGGTAAATTCTGATATGGATATTTGTTCCTGCAACAACAAAGGTAATGCAACTTTTATAAGATCAATACAGAGTCAAATCAGAGTAGAGAATTTGTTCTTCTCTGATGAGAAGAACAAACTCTCTGTACCTATATTAAACAAACTGTGGCGGCATCTACACCGCTACATGCGAACAACGCATCACACTGACGTCACACAAATCCTGCATCGCGCAATCAGAGTTTACCGCGCAGCTAGCATAAATACAACATCCCGACGTCAATCGTCGGGCAGTTGCCCACCAGGTACGACATCCATCTGGTCGGAGGATCCTCCCTTCCAAGGATCCTTCCAAGAGTATGAGTGAACTTTACACCCTGTTCCTCATATCTCTTCAATACCATATACTAAGTAGCTACATAGTGAATCTACCTGGCATAAGTCATGACCTATGTTAGAAATTCTGTTGTAACGGCAACAATATTTCTCTTCAAAAATGAGCGTGACATACTCAACGAAGTTCATAAATATTTTCATTACCTCAGACTCAAAATTTCTCCACCAATAGTATGAACCCATGTTCGAAAACGAGAAATGTCCTTTTCGGGGTTTGACAACCAAATGTGCGTGTGGTGTGAGGGCCAATTTTTTTAAAACTCTTTGAAAATGTGTTTAGGATTTACTAAACATTCCCAAAGAATTGTGAAAGTTGGTATCAGACTTTTTGACTGTGAAGTTGGGCCCTCAGTTCTCACAGAGAGGATGAAGGGTCCACCTGTACCTTATAAACTATGGACACTACAGAAAAAGTATTATGTCAAAATCTAAGCTAATGCCAAACAACATTTCTGGAAACAAAATTTTGTCGCAAAACTCTGTCCGCCTTTGTAAATCTGTGTTCAAAATGGGCCCTCAATCAGTCACTCAGGAGAACTTTAGAATCTTAAAAGAGTTTCTGCCTCGAACAATACTAGTAGAAACACTCAACTCTAATCGGAGGAACAGGGCTCAACTAAACGAATTTACGGAGAAGCACTAGGTTGAAGAAAACACTCGAAGTAAACCCTCGGAGCAGGGGCAGAAAAGCACTAGGTTGTATTGAAAGCTATTTTAAAATTAGTCGGTTAACATCAGCAAGCAACATCTGCATTTAAAAAAAAGAAATACATGATTTTATAACACGTTAAAATTCAAAAATGAGCAATAAATGAGAAGGACCCGTTTGGTATAATTATTTTCCCCTACTTGCATGGTAAAATGTTTTAAGATTGTACAGCCTAATCTATTCTAAGCAAACAGCTTGAAATCGCAGTAAGGTTAGTAAATAAATGCGATTTCTGTTTGCTAGGAGGTAAAAAAGAGATGTGAAGACAGCAGCATCGTGGAAAATGACGTCGTATCATGGCTGCAACAGTAGTGGATGTCTGTACTAAAAGAATTTTGAAGTTTAATAACTTTATTTGAGCAACAAGCAGTAGCTGAATTTCACTTTTGTTTATATTGCTGTCTTTTATAGATTTAGTAAAAATATTACATGCATATTCCCTATTTCATGTATCCCTCCTAGTTCCTACGTAGTACAATTAGGAATACTCTACTCTGAACAAAGTAGCGTGTTAAAATTTGATTATTTTAGCCGCGTAGTCATTGGGAAACATGTTGCTGGCAACATTGAATGAAGTGTTTACAAAAATTGCGCGACTGTTTCTCAACTTTGTTTCCAATGAACGGGGCTTTAAGGCCGGGTACGTTTTTGTATCCATAGGAAATTACGTGAAGAACTTGACAATAACATAATAATTTTCTTTATAGATAAACATGAAAAAGTGGCTACAGCTACGAAAATCAAAATAGAACAGAAAGCTGAAGAAACTGCAGTGCCTAAGAAAGAGCACATAATAATAGATCCAGACACAGTGCCTCGACCACGTACAAAGCGACTACTACACAAGCATCTACACAATCTGAAAATAATCCTAGAATCTACTAACGCCACGATGATACTCAAACATGGAGATAAGGGATATTTGTGCTGCTATTGCACGGAAGGTTTTCAAGAACCTATGAATTTGAAAGTACACACTTTGACGGAACATCAGAATGCAGAAAAATTCTATGGCAACATTAAAGCTAAAGGACCCTCTGCGTTCCTAGTCAAACTTGACATCACGAACCTGAAATGCATGGTGTGCAGCGCCAATATAGGCTCTCTTAAAGATTTATTCGTCCATCTGACGGAGAACCATAATAAGAACTTCCACACTGATATACAAAATCAAATATTTCCTTTCAAGTTCAATACGAAGCAATTGAAATGCTGCCAATGTTCTTGTGACGTTGTTTTCGCCACGTTCAGCGCATTACACGAGCATATGCACAAACACTACCGATACTTTGTTTGTAATGAGTGTGATGCTGGATTCATTAATCGTATGTCATTATCCAGTCATAGCGCTACTCACACGAAAGGAACCTTCGTCTGCCGACATTGTCCTGTCATATTCGACAACGTGTTAAAAAGAAGAAACCACGAGATGCGTCAACATAGCCGAAGTGGCAAATCCAATAGATGCAATTTCTGCAATGAAGGTTTTAACGAATATATTGAGAAGGAATTGCATCTGTCTACGGTTCATGGCGTTACTCCACGGAAGTATAGCTGCAATGCATGTGACAGGATCTTTCCTACTAGTAGTAAGCTAAGCGCACATGTCAGACGCTTCCACCTGATGGAGAAAAGTCACAAATGTTCAGAGTGCGACAAAGCGTTCTTCAGGGATTGCGACCTTAAAAATCATTTGTTGGTTCATACAGGAGCAAAAGATTTCAAATGTGAAGTCTGTTCTAAGTTCCTTGCTACGAAATCTGTTCTGACTCAGCATATGAGGATTCATAACAATGATAGGCGTTTTAAATGTACAATATGTGATAAGGCGTTTGTGCAGAAACCTAGCTTGAACTGGCATATGAGGGCAAAGCACGCAGATAATTGTTAAGCTTATAAATAATATTGTGTTGTTCCATCTGGTTCTTTTTTTATCCATAAGTAAGGAGAGTAAAGTAAATCTTAATATAATGTAGAAAGAGGTGTTAAAAAGTAATAATGAACAATTTGTGAAAGT
This sequence comes from Dasypolia templi, assembly GCA_963555695.1. Taxonomy (NCBI): domain Eukaryota; kingdom Metazoa; phylum Arthropoda; class Insecta; order Lepidoptera; family Noctuidae; genus Dasypolia; species Dasypolia templi. Next base: position 8,522,725 of record OY743166.1, read on the forward strand.
TATGTGTAGAAAATATTTCGTTATCTACTCGTTAACAATACTCGTAGCTTCTATAGGGTCCTTCTCTTGTCCTGCCCCTGTTTTGTTTAATACCTATGCGTTCGTTCCGAGCGGTGACAGACGTTTGACAATAGGCTCATTAACTGTTTTTGAGTAACCGAATAATAGTGTTCCTTGTTACCTTTACCCTCGAAATATGAAAATTTGTGCAAAATGATAACCTGAGATTTTTTTCTTTATAAACGCATTTCAATTTTTACTGTCCAAACGGAGCATTCTGTCATGGCGGTGATTTCTTTACTTGCATTCTGTCGAATCTGTAACTCTATTTTTGTGTTGCTCGAACCGGACCCAAACTTCATTTATTAGTTTTATCAGAATATTATAACATTCGGTAGTCTAAATTAAATATGGAGATGGCCCAGGATTTAATTTTTTATCGAGACCATTACTAATCAATGGAGGTTCTAATTGACCTATTCACCTAGTCTAGGTTAATAAAAAAACCTATCCTTATAACGGGTGTAAAAAGATGCTTAACGGAGCCAAAAGCCACTTAACCCCGACATTGTGTTTTTTTTCTGTTGACCGGAGACATTGTTTTTTTTTGTTACGGAGAAATTGAAGGCATCATTTTTTAAATGTTACAACGTAATTGCAAATTCCCCTACAACTCCTAAACATTTGAATGCAAAAGCTGTTGTGTGCGTTTTTTTTTTTTAACAAAAACATGTCGTTTTCCAGCCAAATTTTTTGCTCTGTGTTGTGTAGTTTAATGAACAAAATGCGTGACGTTAAATGACCCATCGCATAGCCAGTAACGGCTATGGGATGGGTCCTTTTGCACCCTTTATGAGCAAAATAATATAAACAACTTACCTATTACAATTAAAATTAAATTCTAATCTTATTTCAGCCCGCTTCGTGATATACCATAGCTTGATAGAAATCACTTTCAACCAATCTGTGTCCTAACCAATCCTGTGACTTTACGTCGCAAGTACCAAAAATAGCTCGCTCGAGTCCGATCATGGTGATCGCATGTATGTTAAGGCCATGTAAGTTTTTGTGTCAATAGGAAAAGAAGTGAAGAACTTGACAATAACGCGATCATTTTCTTTATAGATGAACAAGAAAAAGTGGCTACAGCTACGATCAAAATAATAGAGCCGAAAGTTGAAGAAACTGTAGTAACTAAAGAAGAGTGTATAAAAATAAATCCAGAGACAGCGCCTCGACCACGCATAAAGCGGCTACTACACAAGCATCTACATAATCTGAAAATAATCCTAAAATCTACTAACGCCACGATGATACTCAAACATGGAGATAAGGGATATTTATGCTGTTATTGCACGGAAGCTTTCCAAGAACCCATGAATTTGAAAGTACACACTTTATCAGAACATCAGAATGCTGAAAAGTTTTATGGCAACATTAAAGCCAGAGGACCCTCAAGGTTCTTAGTCAAACTAGACATCACTAACCTGAAATGCATGCTTTGCAGCACCAATATAGATTCACTCGAAAACCTGTTCATCCATCTGACAGAGAAACATAATAAGAACTTTCACACTGATATTCAAAATCAAATATTTCCTTTCAAGTTCAATACGAAGCAACTGAAATGCTGCCAATGTACTAATGACGGCGTTTTTGCCACGTTCAGCGCATTACACGAGCATATGCACAAGCACTACCGATACTTCGTTTGTAATGAGTGTGATGCTGGATTCATCAATCATGATACATTGTCCAGTCATAGAGTCATTCACACGAAAGGGACCTTCCCCTGCCGACATTGTGATGTTGTATTCGATAACGTGTTCAAGAGAAGAAACCATGAGATGGGCACCCATAAGAAACCTGGCAAATTAAATAAATGCCATTTCTGCAATGAAGGTTTTAAGGATTATATTACGAAGGAATTGCATCTGTCTACAGTTCATGGCGTTGCTCCACGGAAACATAACTGCACCGCGTGTGACAGAAGCTTTCCTTCCAATAGTTTTCTTAGCGCACATATCAGACGCTTCCACCTGATGGAGAAAAGTCACAAATGTTCAGAGTGCGACAGAGCGTTCTTTAGAGAAAGCCACCTAAAGAAACATAAGTTGAGTCATACAGGGGCTAAAGATTTCAAATGTGAGGTCTGTTCAAAGCATTTCGCCAGTAAATCTACTCTGTCTCGGCATATGAGAATTCATAACAATGATAGACGTTTTAAATGTACAATATGTGATCAGGCGTTTGTGCAGAAACCTAGCTTAACATGGCATATGAAGGGAAAGCATGCAGATACTTGTTCTACTTAATAAGTTTGCTTTCAATAAGTTTTATTTTAGTTTTGATTGATATGAGTATACTTTTAGTAAGCTGGATTTAAAATGACCCATCACCAAGTCGTAATCTACGCATTCTGCACATCGAACCATGTAACATTGAGCCAACATGATTGGGAAATACATCTTTTATTCTTTGTGTGAAAAATCGTTGTTAACTGTCGCATAATGTAACGTATCCAAAATGCTGTTCCTACGGGGAGTATAGAACGATACGTTGAACGTTATAGTAACTAAATTTTGAATATCCCCAGGCACGGAATAATAGAGTAAGCAGTATTACGTCTACAAACAAATCGGCCGAAATAACATGCTTTGAAATCTCGGTGTACACCAGAATTCAACAGTCGTTCGTGCGCCGCAGTTACGTAAGGACGCGGATGGTGCGAGACGCTTCCGCACTTTTATTTACGTGAATTATGGCACTAAGTTATCGACTGTATTGTTCAGTGTATGGATGCTTAAATTCATCAATATCGAAACCCGTTTATTTTTTATTTTTATAGCCAACTCAGTCGGCGAGGTAGCCTATAAAAGTAACATTATGTTATGTAGGTGATCTATATTTGTTGAAGCGTAGCGAACATAATTTTCTTGACAGGTACTTAGTAAGTGAATATCTTTCTTTTGCCATGCGATCGATACCCGATTGAAGGAACAAAATATACCGATACTAGTTTCTGCCCCCGCATGTGGGATTCAGTTTAGATTACAAAAACAAAGAAGAAAAATGCATTTTACACCAATTCATGTAGATAGACCAAATGATTTTGTGTAAAATGCATTTTTTATCTATATAAAGTTTCCCTGACAATAGGCAAATTTATTTTTAAATGTATTTAACATTCATTACTGAAATTATAAAAATAAATTATTTTATTAACCTGAGCATTTAGATTCTGAGCCTTTTAAATGCCTTTATGTAACTTTTCCATGGAGAGTTTTTTTTTTGAACCCGAAAAAATTGAACATTATATTATCTTTTAAAAAAAACGAACATCTAAACGAAAATTATATCTATAATCAAAAATAAGAATCACCATATTTCTTTCGTCACTTATAATAATAGGTTATGTTACAAAACATAACCTAATATTACTGCACTCCTCGACCGATGCTATTTTTTAATTATAAAAGAATAAATACTTGATATTATAATATATAATAATCAACCTTTATTCCCGCAATTGATTAAGTAATAAATAATGAAAACTAAATTAACTTTTCACTTCACTTTATACACAGTCGACGAAACAGCATGTCGATTCTGTAAAAATCTCACCGTGAAGACTTGCGTGAAGTGAGCTGTCAGTGTCATCCCGTCTTGGTCAATCCCTAGCATCAGTGGCACTGACAGCTCACTCCACGCTCACTTCACCTAAGTTTTCACAGCGAGATGGTTACAGAATTGCACTACTGTTCACGTGTAGATGTAAGTTGCGTGCTGCCGCTGTCTTTCTTCTCCTCGGACGCATAGGTCAATCGAATGGAAGAGAGATAGATGCGGCGCAAGCCGAATGCTCAAGCCTTTTGCTCGCTCGTGCAGCGCTCTCGCTCCGATCGTAACGTTACAATGAGCGTAGCGTTACAATGAGTCATCGTGTTTCGTTCGTGCAGCCGGCGTTCATCGATTTATTAGACGTTGTCACGTCACAAACATTTTTGTATTCATAAATGATAAGTTTGTGTTTCGATAATGTTATTGCGGCACCTATATGCCCCTTTCGGATCAGAAATGAATGAATGAATGAATGAAATGCACCGACCCCAGCGTGGTTTGACCAGACTCGATTAATCGAATGAACCCCAAGATTTGCACTAGCCCTTGAAGCCTCATGCTTCATGGTGCTACAAAGACCATTGCATATCAAGGAATAGACCGGGGGGCGCTTTAATGGTAGGGTGGTGGACGTGCCCTTAGGATAGGAAGGAGAGTGAGAGCCAATCGAGTAGTGCACCCTAAAATTAGCATTGGAATAGTGGAGAGGCGGGTGATATTTGTCTGTGGGAGGGCATCTTTTAACGACGTCGCAGCCGGGTTGATTCAGGTCGAGCTTCATCGGTGAATCTTCTAGCGGAGTTCAACTGGTTTCTCGGCTGTTTACTATGTCACTGCTCTTCTGTGCTAAATGTTGCTGTTTTCAAACTTTTCAATGTCTTCGTCTGTGGTCTCGCTAGTAACCGTTTCCGGTTTTTGTATATCTCGTTCTTGATCTTCCACCGTGTCCATCCAATAATTGAAGCGCTCTTGTCGAAATTTTGTATGTCTTGAGCTCTCGTTCAAGTCTTGATCAGCTGTTATTCGAAGTATCCAAAAGTAGAATGGGCACTGTTGGGAATCGAACCCAACTCAACACATTGCGCATGGTCTGCACGCGCAGGCAGAGTGTTTAGCACGTCATCGGCAGGCTGAGGCGCGGCGCGTTAACGACACTTACTTCCTCTGTCTTCATCGCGGCGGACGATACTCCTCTTACTTTAGTTTCATTATTAGCTGTTTGTCAGGAACGGTTTTATTATTGTTATAAGCACGGCATTAAACCCTTGCCTAAAATACAGGAGTCCACTCTTTAGATGCTCCCCGCGCTAACATTGGTCCTTCAAGGATCTCGTCGTGTTAATTTCAAACGAAACGGTCTCAAAAAAAAAAAAAAAAATTTACTCGAGGCTCTTCAGTGAGGACAGTTCCAGCAGGAATCATCAATACCTTGTTGAAGAAACTTCGCGTAGCACTGCACACGCCCAGAGGACGAAGTCATCCAGACGTCGACCGGCGTCGGGCTTCGGACCCGTCGAATGTTCGACTCGTCTTCGCGGGCAAAGAAGGACGAAAACTGCAGACCATCGTTTATCCAGTGGATGGTTTAGACATTTATTCGTTATTCCTTATAAATATAAGTTATTCCTTATTTATTCGTTTACTTAGTCTTATTTCATATGTTTAATTAACAATATTCAAGTAAGTGTTTTCGTTTGTCTTCAAGTCTTTTAGTGGCAATCATTCTTATTAATTGCCTTATATTTTTTCTAAAATCACTTCTATTCTTATAACGCTAGAATATAACGGTTAGATAATCCACCTGTTTACGCAGTTCCTTCACATCACTATAACATCTGATAACTCGGCGACGTGCTTCCCTGTTGTCTTCGCATCAGCTGTTCCTTAATTCGCGCCTAGTCATTCATTATCATAACACATCATCGCTATGGCTAACGAAACTGTTGAAACAATAGTTAAAAAAACGCACATGTAACGCACCGTTTTAGTAACTTACTAATATGCGTAAGATTTCATACTTTAAAAAAATTATACCTTACCAGCTGCTACCCGCGGTTTCACCCGCACAAATCCCGATCCCGTCGCAGCATCGGGACAAAAAGCACTCCATGCGTCAATCCAGTTCATAAACCATCCGTGTGCCAAACCTCATCCAAATCCGCTCAGCAGCTCTTGCGTGAAAGAGTAACAAACATCCATACTCCAATATCTTAGGTGTTGGTGGTAAATAACATATTATTACTTGTGTTACAAGATATTCATTTTTGAATTGTGGCATTGTTTACGCTGAGCCAGTGATGGTAGCAGACATTAGAAAAAGAGATTGCAGTTTTATTAAATCATTTTGGCAATTTTGTCTGCAATTCAACGCATGCCTGTCATATGTCAACTAATTGCTGTGCTACCTATTAAAGATTACTTATCCGCTCTTCGATAATTTCCGGAATTCATTATACTCTTTTTATCTTCTTATCATTATGCCTATTACTTTATCATTGCTTGCAAGTTATGATTTCCATATATTATGGCTACCTGCCTCACTCAAATAAAAGCTGAAGAAGTCTACGCTTCAATCCGGACAGCATGTTGGGAATCGGACATTCACTTTCTACCAAGACGGAACAAAAAAAAACTCATTCGATCACTAAATGTTTTTGCAGCACTTAACACTTAGCACTGAGACCGACCATTTGTGACAAACCTTTTTTTTTTTTTGTGTCGGGTAACGCTACCTGAAGCAAATTTTTGTAAGCGTCTTGCTACAAAATACTTTTTAAAACATTTTAAAATAATGCTTTAATTTTAATTTCCGATTCATTGACATGGGGTTTGTAGAGCTATAATACTTAATTTCTAAAATAACAAGAGTTATGGTGAATTTCAGTTACAGAACTGTTCAGGGGCAGCGCGTACCTAAGAGTTTACATATACAGCTTCGAAGGCAAATGCCTCAAATATAAGGAACGATCTCACCAGGTTAGCTAGCTCGAGGTAGTCTCCTCAACCGCAGGCTGGGAATCAGGAACGCACGTATACCACTTTTGCACGCTTTTAAATTATTTTATTTCGACACAGATGCACAGGCAAACAAATCGCGCCATATGTTGAAAACACGTCCGCCTCGGGCAAGGGTCCCGGGCAAACTCGGCACCTATATGCCCCTTTTGGATCAGAAAGGGTTTTTATTACATATTGCATAAGCAAAAGAAGCATAACTTACATGTAACTAGTACAGTAGAACCTAATCTTATCCCAGCCTGCTTCGCGTTATACCATAGTAGTGTAAACGTTAATGTAACACTTCGAGCTAAACAATATTATTTAAAATAACCCGGGTAATCCAGGATCTCAGGCATGTCCTGTCCAAACTATGACTTCATGTCTTCAGTACCTACCAAAAATTCATCTTTCGCGTGCAATCTATGGTATATAAGGATTGCAGTGAGCCGAACAACTTCTAAACAATTCACAAGTAGGTCAAAATAAATCCTATAAGAAAAACTTTATGTTGCATTGTTAAGTTATTAAGCATGAAGGATAGAGTAAGTCTTTTATCCTTGTGAAAATAATTTGAATTTATGTAAGTAAAAAATTTACTATAACTTAATCATTTTGTTTATAGATAAACAACAAAAAGTGGCTACAGCTACGAAAATCAAAATAGAGCCGAAAACTGAAGTGACTGTATTACCTATTGAAGAGAATAATATAAATATAAATCCAGGGACAGCGCCTCGACCAGGACAAAAGCGACTACTACATAAGCATCTACACAATCTGAAAATAATCCTAGAATCTACTAACGCTACGATGATACTCAGACATGGAGATAAGGGATATTTGTGTTGCTATTGCTCGGAAGCTTTCCAAGAACCCATGAATTTGAAAGTACACACTATAACAGAACATAAAAATAAAGAAAAAATCTATGGCACTCTAAGAACCAGAGGACCATCTAGGTTCTTAGTCAAACTTGACATAACGAACCTAAAATGCATTCTTTGCAGCGCCAGTATAGACTCTCTCGAAGATCTATTCGTCCATCTAATAGAGACACATAATAAGAACTTCCACACAGATATACAAAATCAAATATTTCCTTTTAAGTTTAATACAAAGCAACTGAAATGCTGCCTTTGTTCCAATGACGGCGTTTTCGCCACGTTCAGCGCATTACACGAGCATATGCACAAACACTACCGACACTTCGTTTGTAACGAGTGTGATGCTGGATTTATCAACCATATATCGTTATCCAGTCATAGAGTCACTCACACGAAAGGGACCTTTACCTGCCGACATTGTCCTGTCGTATTTGACAATGTATTCAAGAGAAAGAACCACGAAATGCGTAACCATAGTAAAGCTGGCAAATTACATATTTGCCATTTCTGTAATGAAGGTTTTAAGGAATATGTAACGAAGGAATTGCATCTGACTAAGGTTCATGGCGTTGCTCCACGGAAATATAACTGCACCGCATGTGATAGGAGCTTTCCTTCCAATAGTTTTCTTAGCGCTCATGTCAGAAGCTTTCACCTGATGGAGAAAAGTCACAAATGTACAGAGTGCGACAAAGAGTTCTTCAGAGAAAGCCACCTAAAAAAACATAAGATGAGTCATATTGAGAATACAGATTTCAAATGTGAAGTCTGTTCAAAACATTTTGCCAATAAATCTACTCTGTCGAGGCATATGCGGATTCATAACAATGATAGGCATTTTAAATGTTAAACCTAGCTTGACCTAATATGGAAGCAAAGCAAGCATCTGCTTGTTCTACTTAATAAGCAAGCTTTCTGTACAGGTTGTAAAAAAAACCCTTCACGAAGCCGTTATCCACGCATTTTGTACATCAAATTCAGTAACTTTCTGCAAAAAAATTGCTGGGCAACGACTTAATTTTTTTTGCGAAAAAAATTCGCTTTTTGCGGTAGTTCGCAACGTAATTCACGCACATTGTAGTTATGTTATGGGTGCTACGTGCATACGTTCATAAAATAAAATAGTTGCAACTATGACCTTAAATATCTCCGTCACGAGGATGTGGGAACCTCGACTTTTGCCAGCATTAACAACAGTTTCACCTTTTAAAATAAATTAAAGTTATTTTGTAAGTTTAATGCCTTTGAAGTATTTTGAGATAACTTTCGTCAAAGTTCATGTATGTAGGGCTTATAAAAATTGTTATGAAACTTGTTTCTATAACTTTTAACTGTTTGATGTTTTAGAGAATTTGATTCCATTGAAAGGTTTGTATAGGTATTAGGTACCCAATGGAATAGCAATGCAGGCCATTTCATTTAACAGTAGTAAAGTGATATTAAGTTTAGAAAACAGTTTTTTTTGTCTCATAAATACTTAAAAGTAGGGAGTTGTCGAATCCCATGAATTTACGCCTACGCTTTATGGGAAGCTTAAATGTTGCTAATGGGTCACACTTTCACGTCCTGTAAAGAATACGTCAAATTTAAAAGTCACCCTGTTCAAGCAAAAATCAGAACTTACATATTTAATAGGTACTGGTAATGTAGAAGCCTAATCTTATCGCAGCCCGCATCGCGTAATACAATAGAAAATACGCTAATATAAACCATTTAAATGTTATGGTTTTTAAAAACCTGTTAAGCCCGGGATCCCAGTCATGATCATGACCTACATGTCGATTCTGTAAAAATCTTACCGTGAAGACTTGCGTGGGGTGAGCTGTCAGTGCCATTCTGCCTTGGTCAATATTACCAGCGTCAGTGGCACTGAGAGCTCACTCTACGCTCACTTCACCTAAGTTTTCACGTTGAGATGGTTTCAGAGTAGCACTACTGTACACACTGTGACTTCATATGTGTCGTCAGTACCTACCAAAACTTACTCGCTAGGGTCCGATACATGTATATCAAGTGTTCATTGAGCTATATGACGGCCTCATTTAATAAAAATGTCTAACGGCCAACTCTACGAGTTGGCTTTGGCTTCTCGTGCGACTTCCAAAGGTCCGGGACTCGAGAAATGTCAAGCGAAGTACATTTACTTCGCTTCACATTCCTCGCTCATCGCTTCGCTTTATATTATCATAACATTTATATTTAAAAGATTTATCTTGTTACATTATTAACCATTAAGGTCAAGTAAGTTTTTTATCTCTAGGAAAATAATTTGAACATTAGTACCATGGTAAAGAACTTGACCAATAACTTAACCATTTTCTTTATAGATAAACAAGAAAAAGTGACTACAGCTACGAAAATCAAAATAGAGCTGAAAGCTATGGAAACTGTACCTAAGGAAGAGCACATAAAACATAATCCAGAGACAGGGCCTCGACCACGCATAAAGCGGCTACTGCACAAGCATCTACACAATCTGAAAATAATCCTAGAATCTACTAACGCCACGATGATACTCAAACATGGAGATAAGGGATATTTGTGCTGCTTTTGCACCGAAGCTTTCCAAGAAGCCATGAATTTGAAAGTACACACTTTATCGGAACATCAAAATGCGGATAAGTTCTATGGCAACATTAAAGCCAGAGGACCATCTAGGTTCTTAGTCAAACTTGACATCACGAACCTAAAATGTATGCTTTGCAGCGCTAATATAGACTCTCTTGAAGATGTGTTCGCCCATCTAACAAAGACACACAATAAGAACTTCCACACTGATATACAAAATCAAATATTTCCTTTCAAGTTCAATGCCAAGGAACTGAAATGCTACCAATGTAGTACTGACGTAGTTTTCGCCACGTTCAGCGCTTTACACGAGCATATGCACAAGCACTACCGATACTTCGTTTGTAATGAGTGTGATGCTGGATTCATCAATCATATATCATTATCCAGACATAGCGTTACTCACACGAAAGGAAACTTCGTCTGCCGACATTGTCCCTTTGAATTCGACAACGTGTTCAAGAGAAGAAACCACGAGATGCGCAGCCATACTCTCACTGGCAAATTAAATAAATGCCATTTCTGTAATGAAGGTTTTAAAGAATATATTACGAAGGAATTGCATCTGTCTACGGTTCATGGCGTTACTCCAAGTCAATATAACTGCACCGCGTGTGACAGGAGCTTTCCTACACATAGTTCTCTAAGCGTACATATCAGACGCTTCCATCTGATGGAAAAACGTCACAAATGTTTCGAGTGCAATAGAGCGTTTTTCAGGAATGGCGACCTAAAGAAACATATGTTGATTCATACAGGCGCTAAAGATTTTAAATGTATAGTCTGTTCGAAGTATTTTGCTAAGAAATCTACTGTAACTCAACATATGAGGATTCATAACAATGATAGGCGTTTTAAATGTACAATATGTGATCAGGCGTTTGTGCAAAAACCTAGCTTGACCTGGCATGTGAGGGCAAAGCACGCAGATGCTTGTTCTACTTAATATGCGTTCTTCTATTTGCTTCTTATTTTTATTTGTAAATTTTGAATAAAATAATTTCGTAAGACCATTTCCTTTACACCTTTCTTTGTTTTCTGCGCAAATAAAAATTAAGTCGTTTGCGCAGAATAGTCTTAAAATGATTTATGAACGTCTTCACTTACACTTACAGTTTTGTGTCGATTTAGGAGTTGTGGGAGTGTTTTAAATATTGCTATTTAGTTGAAAGTGGTATTACGAGAAGAACGCAGGGTTGGCGGGGTTCTACTCCAGTACCGAATAGTTCCTTAATTATGATTTTATTGTGTTTATAAATGTCTGCACCTTAATAGCTGAACAAATTAATTAACTATCAATTATAATCTGAATCAACCATTACTTCTCCATTACTTCATATAGCTAATCCATTACTTCATATGTTCGAAAAAAAAAATCAGCTCAACAAGGTAAATAACGCAATGAACGTTGTTGAACTGTCAAAATGAAAGCCTAATGTGTTTGATAATGTATTTCCCCGCAGTTTAGAGGTAGTTAGTTAGCATATTTTATTTATTTGTTACGAATCTTTGCCAGCGGCTTCGCCTTCTTGATGGTCAGATTATCTCACGGGAATGTACTGTCAGGATAAAAATCCTGTCCTAATCAAGACACGGGTAGACCGTGTGCCATATTTCATCCAAAACCGCTCAGCCGTTTTGGCGCGGTTGAATAACAAAAATATCAACTTTTACAATATTAGTACGATAAATGTTAACGAAAATAACGTTTGATGAAACATTTCCCTCTAGTCCGATCAATGGTTATAACTAATAGTCGGTAAGTAGATATTCCCATATTTGAACTGTTGTTAAATAGTTTATACCTACAGGTTGTAAAAAGACCCGTCAAGAAGCCGGCATCTATGCATTCTGAACGTCAAACGCAATTTTATATAAATACTTCGTGCAAAAATAATTCTGGGAAAGGATTTTAATGTTTGGTGTGTAACGGAATGTAACGCATGTACGTTGTGCTTATCGGTGCATTTAACGGTAAAGGGATCGCGGGAGCATTTAATGTTAAGTAGATTGTTTTTCCAAAAAAAGTTGGAACTTCGACCTTCAAAATTTCCATAACCAGAATCTTCCCAGTTATGGTCCTGTACAAAAAAATATCACAAGAGCGAGAAGATCAAGTGACTCGGCTTCGTTTAGGGTATTCTATTATATTTGACCTACAAGTACTTAGGACTTGATTATCTTATATAGAAGGAAGAATGAATTTTCTTCGATTGTTTCTTGTTAATATTTGAATAAACCCTCTATATCAGTTTCTATTACCTTCTTAGAGACAGACCTATTGTAACTTGATTGTTACTTAAGTTTCTTACCTCATTAGAAATGTAAGTACTAACATCGGTACTCAGAGATGTGACATAGATTATCTAATCATAAACTTTTGACAAACTAGACCTCCGTCTATCAAAAATATGACATTGGAACATTTCATCAGTGTTGAGTTGATCTATGCTGGTCAAAGGGAAAGTTCGGGCAAAGCTGATTGTAGATGGCGTGGTCATAACTTGGTCCCTGGTCCATTTCATCATTTCATCCATTTATTCCATTTCGTGTTCATTCATGAGTTTGGTTTTATTTCACTTTTTCGTTACTTTCGGTGACAGTGTCAGAACTTAAAACCTTAAATATTTCTTCGTAATCATTATTTACAAAGTGTTTCCGACATTACCTCAAACACTGAATAATTTAATTTAAAAAAAAACTACGAATAACTTAAAGCCACAATCTTCTAAATTCTAATATTAGGATCTTTAGGAAAATAATGGATTCCGATTTCGGAGTATTTAGGCTCACAATAACGCGTCATTTTAGCAAAACATTAATAAAAACAACCTCACGCCTTGTTTTTGGAACTACCTACGACAGCGCCATTTTGACAGTTGCCTTCTCCATTAAAGTAACCTATTGATTGATATTTTTAAGTGACCTCTTGAATGCGGCAGTAAGTAACATAAGATTAATTAAAGTTAAGGTCCCAATTTTCTGTCACTTTACGATACTGTTATTTTGCGAAGTGCTTGAAAACTGATTTGACTCGTTGGCTTTACTTGCAAATCCATGAAACAGATCTGTCATTTTCGTTTACCGCCTGTGACGCAGACACCAGGCCACACGAGGAGGACTGTATAAGATGTAATTGAAGTAACTGAACACCTCTTAAGGGGTCATTGTGCTATAAATACACACATTCACAAACACATTACAATTTTGTTAGTGCTGGTGTTTAATTGGTTTTTGGGTGACGCCTCTGAGGATGACTGCATTGTTTTTGTAGGTATTGGGTTCCCATCTGTAAAACCAAATGCAAGTGATATTAGTTTAAAAAAAAAAATGTACGAACAACTTTCATTGAAGGGCCGCCTCGAAAACGAGAAAAAAATATACAGTGCTGCTTACAATTTATGTTCTTGATCTCTACAAGATGTAGGGAACAGCTAACTTGTTTTTTTTTTGCCAATATTTTAGGCTATTAGCAACACTTACATAACGTCATCACGGTGTATTCCTCAAAGAGTTAAGCAGAGGTGCAGCTATTGTACATCTAAATTTCACCAGTTAGGTTAAAGGCCCATGTAATGGGGGGCGAGACACAATAACAGTATGCCCGACCCGGGAATCGAACCCAGGACAGCACAGCAGTAGCGCTTGCGACCACTACACCAACGAGGAAGTAGTAAATTTGTAAATTTAAAAGTTTTTTAGATTCAGATTATGTGTAAAAACTCTGTTATTGACTATTTATTCTTTATTTGCATTTAAAGTTGACTTTGCCCTGCAGTGGGTCTTAAATAATGGTCTTATTTAAAAATTATGGACAAGGTGGAGACGAAAATACGACAATAAATCAAAAGTGTATAACGACTTTAAAATTACGACCCAAAAATTGAACCAAATATACATCCAATTGTTCAGTCTTTCTATACTCGTAGTTTGTTTGTAACGTTTCCAATTTCGACGCTAGCACTTATTTTATAGTTTCAAATACTCTAATGCATTAGTATTGCCAATGTTTTCATTTATTGTCGACTCCACATTGTACTCGTATGTTTAAGTTACATAATGCATGTTTAGCATAAGTATGTAAGTTGAGAATTTAAATTGTATTTTATTTTTAAATTAGAGTGGAATGATTTTGTTTAATTTTGCAAAATATAGTAAATTAAAAACGTTGTTTTATTTTTACTACCTAGTTGACAATTATTTTAATGTGATAGGTTATCAAATCCCTCCTGCCCTCCTTCTAAACCTATACAGTCTTATTACGGTAATAACGTTAGTAACAGGTTCAAAATGTGTTTCTATTACAAAACAAAGACTTTCTGAGGATCAGTAAGTACCAAAGAAGGTCCATGATTTAAATAATATCCACAGATAAGAAACAAAAATGGCATTCTTTCATTCGTTCACACGGGTTTTATTTGAAGCAACGTTCCGTTTCTTTAACTATTGGTATTATAATAACATTTGAAATGATTTAATAATTATGTATCAATACAAAACTAAGTCAATAATTGTTATTTGTTTAGGTTAAAATATATTTACCAAGCACAACTTGTACTTTTGACGCGCTTTTATAATCAGGTTGTCATATTTAATAACACCTCTAGCGTGAAGTGGATTGAATTAGGTAGGCGACAGCGCGCGTTATTTGAAACGAACGTTCACGCTGCGTCCTACATAATAAATAAATGCACTTCCTATATTCATTTATTGTTATATATATAAATATATACTCTTACGAGGTTTGTTCGTCAGTTGTTCGGTTAAATCGTGAGCTACGATAAAAATGGAACAACAAAAGCAAAAAAAGGGGTGAAAACTGGAGTTTTGAAGAAAAAGTTAGTAAAATATGGATTTTTATTATTATTAGGTAAACAATACTTTTGACGACCTAACGCGGATGTTCTTATTATTATAGGAAATATTACGACAACTTATTGCCCTATCGACACATTATAGAAGATAAGTCCACAAAGACATCAATAAACATATAGAAAATAAAAGAGTGGAAGAATATACAGATTAAGTAAGTACTTATTGCATTTGATGTGGGTACAAGTACGTTACGGTTTACGTGATATTAATTCGCATATATTTATTATTTTTAGATTTAATGAAATAACGGGTAAATGTAGATCAGATGGCGAGTTAAAGTTGGCTTGGAAAAGATTGAAGTTGTCCGCTAAATTCAACTTATCGACCCATAGGAGGGAACAATCAAAGACAGGCGCTGGCGAAAAACCACCATCACCTTCGCCCGAGGACTTAGAAATAATGGCGATTGCTCCTCACCACTTTGTCATTGAAGTTAATGACTATTTTAATAAAATCTCCGCTACCTTTTTGCATGTTTTGCTGACAGCTGGTTGAGACACACCATTTAAATCAGCTGTATCATCTTGAATCTACGATTAAAACAATAATATTAGTTTATGAATTGCATTTTGTCCAATGTTATGATAGCATTTCAATTCAATTTATTCAGTAACAATTCACATTGCGTTCGAATATAATACAGCATGAAACAATAACAAATACAATAAAAGCAATTCAATTAAAATTATAAAATATTATTTAGATTAAAATACCATTGACCAAGGGTACGTACTTCATGGCGAGTCCAGTTGCGTAATGCACAAACCACTTGCACTTCAGGACTCAATGGGCATCCTCGATGGTCGTGGGTTAAATCCGCACGTAGAACATGCACATTTTTTTCTCCAAAACGTCTTGTTAACCTATACTTATATCTAAAATCTTCTTCACTCAATTCAAAGGGATTTACACGATGACGATGTCTGTAAGATCGCCGAGACATCTCCAGCGTATCTAAATCTTCCAAATCCGTCAAGTCAATCCCAGTGATATCCATTTTTAACTATTTGTAAATATAAACACACAAAAATCATCAACGCTAACCTCAGATAAATTAGTACCGAAGTTAGATCCATAGTTAAACTAGGGGTCTCGGCGGTTTAACTTTAGTACCATAGATAGTTCATGAACTAGTGATCAACTACATTTTATAATTACGTTTTATTTAGTATTGGTTTAAACCTAGCAATAATCTTCGTAATAAATTTAGATCGTGTTTTGGAATAAGACGGATGTTCAAAATAATAATTTAAATCTAACTTTAGTTCGTGGTTTCGATAAGTTGAAATAAAAAGTACCTAGTCTGACGAATCATTGCTGGATAGATATGTCGATTCTCATCAGTGGCACTAATAGCTCACTCCACGCTCACTTCACCTAAGTTTTCACGGTGAGATGGGTACAGAATAAAACTACTGTATCATTTACCTACATAAGCAGGAAGACGCGTATACGCAGGTTGATCCTACCGTCCTCGCCGCCGAGGCCCGCCGCGACGCCCAAATCCACGCCCCTCCCGACCGTTGCTCGAGCCAGCCCGCGCCGCTGAGCCTGTAGCTTTAAATTCGACCCTAAATCACTCAAATCCTGATCCAGCTAGTCCCTTGCTGCCCTCTTCCAGCGACGCCCTAAGCCGTGGTTCGTAACCCACAGGGGGTGCCCTTAGCATGTAGTCGCTTAGTTTTCAGTTAGTAATTAAGTTTAAATCCTGGCTGGAGGCTTTAATTTATTAGGGCAACCACAGGCAAGTCCGCTTAGGCAGACAACAACCTCAAAGGTTGACCTGCGAGATGCCATTCCAAATAAAAATAAATACGCAGGTTGAGCAAACTCAATTGTGTGTTTTAAAACATTATAATTATCTCGAAGCCTTTTCCCAGACATATTCTGGTCGGCTTTCAGTTTAACTGGATTCAGCTAAATATCAATATCCCGCCCATCTGATCTCCACAACACAACCAAATTACTGGGTACAGTCCACAGGCTTAAGCTGAACTTTGCATTTGTGTGAGTGTACTTAGATAGTGTAGGTTTGACGTCGGCCTACAGCGCGATTGGTTTAAACTAGTTTATACAATCGGCCTGAGGCGCTGTGCGGCCCTCGCGCGATCACATTGGTGCGATTTGTAATCACTCACACAAATGCAAAGCTCAGCTTAGGCCTCGCGGACTGTAACACGACAGCCTTTGGTAAGACCGCGAATAATTGCGTAACACTTATAGAACGATAATTGATCGCAATAGGTACCTTTCATTTTGGCAGTTTAGCCACGTGAATTGTTTTATTTACGTTGTTAAAACGACGCATTTTTCAAACTTAAGAAGCCTTGGATTAGGATTTTTTTTCAAAACCCTCGAGGGTAATCAGGGTGGTGCTTGTCAAACTTTCGGGCTGACGGACCCGTACCGACTGTCCACCGACCAAACTGACCGACAAAGATCCACGAATGACAGCCTGGCCCAACGGTTTAACATGCTTAGAGATGGTCGTGCACATGATAAGCAACATTTTTTCAGCATAACTCCCTGCAACATATTTAAACCGAATAACCGAACACCAAACCTAAATTATCACATGAATGATTTATCCTTTTCTTTGTAGGTGGTCAACAAAGAACTGTTGTGGAAAAAGAAACAAACGGCAAAGAACTTACGGAAAATCAAGGTAAAAAAGAAGTAAAAATAACTCCAAGAACAGAATTGGTGAAACATCGAAGGAACATTAAAGAAGTTCTACTTAATTCTAACGCAACGCCTGTAAGACGGTACGGAGGGATCGGATACACGTGCTGCTACTGTCCAGACCAGTTCGAAAACCCTGTAGATCTTAAGAAACATACTCTAGAGAACCACGGAAATATCTCGGAAGCAAGCTTTATGAATAACATGAACATGTCCGAATATATCGTCAAGTTAGACATAACTGCACTGAAATGCAAGCTTTGCGACAGTAATATGAATACTCTAGATAACTTAATAGACCATCTTCAAAATACACATGAGAAAAAAATTGACAAGGACCATATAAACCATATCTTTCCTTTCAAATTCGGCAACGATTTACTGGCATGCACTATTTGCTCGAACACTTTTAGTAAGTTTAGGACCCTTGTTAGACATATGCATATTCATTACAGGAATTACATTTGCACCGTTTGCGAAACCGGATTCGCGAACCGAAACTCATTAGCACAACATTTAATAAATCACAAAACAGGGGCTTTTGCCTGTGACTACTGTCCAAAATTCTACCCTACTCTAGTTAAAAAACGAATGCACGAAAGAACCGCCCACACGCATGTCCTTGCTTCTTATAAATGTGGTTATTGTAAGGAAACTTTTAAACATCATGGACAAAAGGAAGCTCATGTAACTACTGTACACGGTGTGGTATCATTGAAAACTGTATGTCAAGCTTGCAACAAAGTATTTCCCAGTAGGAAGAAACTTACCACCCACGTTAAAAGAGACCATCTAATGGAGAGGCCACACAAATGTACGGAGTGTGATATGGCGTTTTATTCCACGACAGGGCTAAAAAGTCATATGGTCAAGCATACAGGGTTGAAAGAATTTCAGTGCTCGGTATGTCTGAAGAAATATGGAAGGAAGAAGACGCTGAATGTTCATATGCAGACACATTCTAAGGAGAAGAGGTTCAAATGTGAAAAGTGTGGGCAGAAATTTACGCAGAAAAGCACTTGGAGGGTTCATATGAGATCCAAACATGAAGAAATAGTTTAAAGTTATTTTGTGAATGATTCTGGCATAGGAAATTAAAAATATAAGTCCTAGCAAAGTGTGAAATGATTTGCTTAATAATATTTTGTGGTTTATTAAATAACTTACATAATTGACTTAACTTGAGTTTTTATTTAGTTATTACTGAACATACTAAATCACAATTAGTGACAGTACGTGTATTTCCATATGGAATTCGGTCGGGGTTGAGTAGGGTAATACTACTATTATTTCCCAAACTCCTACAAGATTTTTTATCGGCTGTGTTTAGCGTTCGACCGTATTTGTTTTTGGGTTTTCAGATATTTTCGCAATTATCGTTATTTTTTTTTTACATATGTAGTTCCAGTTTATCAGTACTTTCAATTATTTATTCGGAGAGAATCCAAAGTAACAACAGCTAAAAGCTCAATAATTATGAAGAGAGATGAGGAACAGGGTGTAAAGTTCACTCATACTCTTGGAAAAGGGAGGATCCTCCGACCAGATGGATGTCGTAGTGGGTAACTGCCCGATGATTGTTGTCGGGAAGTTGTATATATGCTATCTGCGTGGTAAACTCTGCTTGCGCGATGCAGGATTGATGCGTTTGTTCGCATGTGGCGGTGTAGATGCCGCCACATCACTCCCATCCGAAGACCGGAGTTCGATAGTGGACTAAGTTTTGTATCTTGTGATGCTTGCCAATGCCAGTTGGGTGCCAGTGGGTTGGAACCGGGTGTCGCATAGTTCGCGGTGAGTCGGAACTGTCTGCGAAGATGCCTCAGTGAGCCGGGGTGGCTGACTGCTGATGTCGACCAGGAGAGGGATTAAGCACTCTGCTTGTGGACCGGCCGAATGTGCAGTGGGCAGTGCCTAGGTTGTTGATGAGGCTGAAGGTGATAACCAGGTATGCGCTTGCGCTGCATGCTGATGGTCAGGACAACTGTTCAAGCCGTGGTTGCTGGCTGGCTGTGTGACTTGCGGGAGTGATGATGATGACGTCACGCTGAAGTAGTTGCACGAAGGCTGCGCTGACGTTCATACTCGGGGTCACCAGTGAAGGGATATGAGGAACAGGGTGTCAAGTTCACTCATACTCTTTAAAAAAGGGAGGATCCTCCGACCAGATGGATGTCGTATCTGGTGGGCAACTGCCCGATGATTGTTGTCGGGAAGGATGTATATATGCTATCTGCGCGGTAAACTCTGCTTGCGCGATGCAGGATTGATGCGTTTGTTCGCATGTGGCGGTGTAGATGCCGCCACAATTATGAAAAAAACATCAGCATCCTACAACAATCTGTATGATTTTAAAGGAATTGCTAATTCATTATTTCTTAACTTCGAAAAATTTGTGTGCTAAACAAAGTAAATAACAAAATGGAAGCCATTGTTGCTATAACGGACGAACCCAATAACGGATCTATTTACAATTTTGTGGAGAGAGGAAAAGCTGTTAATCTCTGGTTTTAACGTCCCACTAACCCAAAGTATGCGACCCTATAACGTGTTGACAGCTATTTGTTTGTCAGGTACAGAAAGAATTGTAATGTCTATCATCAGTAGCTATCTGTCTTAGGTTATAAACCCAAAAATCACAATTAATAAGCGATTACCCCACAGAGTATTAGATTATTAATAAACTATGTCTTTGAGAATGGTACAAAGTTTCGTCTAATAGTTTCGTTTAAATGGATAACAATTAATAAATCGCCTAAATACTCCTATGACTAGATTTAACAAGTTGATGATGTAGATCGCCCATTACGTCAGTATGTAGATATTTCTTTACACTGTAAGTTTATGGTGTGCACAATACAGACTAATAGAGTATTCTATTCTTATTTGCAGAAGACTCTGAGGGTCAAAGTAAAATAATGTATTTCAGTCAAGCACTTTTAAACGTCAAAACTGTTTACAAGAAAATAGAATTGATTCTAGCTGCTCCTTCCAAAGGGTAGATTCGTATAGAGAAGAATGAGCAAGAATTATATCTAAATAAGAGCATTGTATCCTAGAGATGAGTTTGTCTTGGATATTATCCTCTAATTTGTAATAAGCTGGTTTACAAAGCGTACCTACTTATAAATTTTCTTTTTATTTAATTGTAATATATCACAAGGTATTTTGTTGTAACAATACCCCATAAAAGATGTACTTACGTTCTTTAGAAAATCTGAAAATTGATCTGATTTTATTTATTTATTTGTAGTACTAAAATTAAAACTACCTTTTTTATTAAAAATATGTGGATTTTTTCTTACAAACATAATAAATTGGTAAGGTGCCGCCATTTTTTTTTTAGTAATTGCCTATGAGATTCTAGGCCACGTAGATTATAAATTAAAATATTAAAATTGCACTTAGGCACGGTTCATACCAAAATGGCAACGAAGCCGGAAGCAGGTTCAGTGTATGAAATGGAAGGTAGAAAAGTCTAAGATCTCACCCGCAGCTAAGTTCATCGATTGACTAATTGCTTCTTGAGCGCGATAGCTATTTATCACAAAAAAAAAACTTAAAGTTATCAAGTAAATCTTCATTCACATTTATACATTTAACATAATATAGTAAGTGAAATTAAAAGCTGTGTATGAATTATGTTTTTTAACAATAGGTGCATACTACCTCTACCAAACTGCAAAGCATTTTGTTGATAGACGCTGCTCCCTTTTTAGTACCTATTAACAAACCTTAACCAACTTGAAATTAATACTTTGCGATATAGTGAATGCATCAAATAAAGTCGTACTTTTCTTTATAGGTCAACCTCAAGCAGATACAGTCGCAATTATAAAAGAAGTCGACCAACCAGCTGAAGCCAAAAAAGGAGAAATTATGCAACAAAAAATTGCTGATATGATTGTGGTAAACCCTAAAGCAGCAAGATTGTCCTGCAAACCTCCTATAGTGGTTAAAGGGTATAGTGCTGAAATTAACAAGCATAAAACCAATATAATAGAAATAATGCGTTGGTCCAACGCTACACCAATAAAACTT
Source organism: Dasypolia templi (assembly GCA_963555695.1). NCBI lineage: Eukaryota > Metazoa > Arthropoda > Insecta > Lepidoptera > Noctuidae > Dasypolia > Dasypolia templi. The sequence continues at coordinate 8,544,396 of OY743166.1, forward strand.
TGGGGAGATATGGGTTACATGTGTTGTCACTGTGATGACCAATACTTAGAGCCGTCAGATCTCAAGTCACACACCCTACAAGCCCATGAGGACGTTACCAAAGCCTACTTCATAAAAAACATGAGCATGTACAATTACATCATCAAATTAGACATCACTAATTTGCAGTGCAAGATATGTAATAAAAGTATCGACACAACTGAAGAATTAATGGATCACTTGAAGAATGAACACAGCAAAATGATACATACTGACATTAAAAATCACATTGTCCCTTTCAAGTTTACCACAAAAGTTCTCGAATGTTTCATTTGCAAGAATGTTTTTCACAAATTCAAATCATTAGTGACACATATGAATATACACCATAGGAACTATATATGCGATATCTGCGATGCTGGTTACGTTAATTACTGTAGGCTTAAGCTACATAAAACCATACACAAAACTGAAAATTTCAACTGTTCATCTTGCTCTATGAAGTTTGAAACGTTGGTTAAGAGAAACCTACATGTAAAGTCTAAGCATGCCAACATTGTTCGTCACAAATGTGGGTACTGTAAGGAAAGATTCAACAATTATGGGAAGAAGGAAGCTCATCTGATATCTGTACATGGACTGAGAAAGCAAAAGTCGAAATGCCAAGCGTGTGATAAGGAATTTGATCACCGGAAACAATTAGCCGTGCACGTAAAAAGAGACCATTTGATGGTAAGACCACACACTTGCGAAGTGTGTGAGAAGAAATTTTTCACTTCAAGTGAGCTGAGAAGTCATATGAGCAAGCATACAGGAGAGAAGCCTTATAAGTGTGAAATTTGTTTAAAGTCTTATGGACAGTCAAGGATCTTGAAAGAACATATGAGGATACATAACGATGATAAGCGTTTTAAATGCGAATGTTGTGGACAGGCTTTTGTTCAGAAATCCAGCTGGAGATGTCATATGAAATCTAAACATGGGGAGATTGTTTGAATTTATCTGTATTTGTGTTATTAAAGAGCTTTAAAGTTGTCGGTTGTTTTACTTGACAAAGGCAGAAAAGCTAATTATAATATTGAATTGAATATTCTTTTTGAAAAGTGACATCGTTCTTTTAGTGAAGTGTCTTTGGATTGAAGTGGACTGGAGTTGTATATTTATACCGACGTTTTTTTCTGTATTTTATGTTAAAGTTTATAAAGAAAACTTATTAACATAGTGATGGGATATAGAACTAGAATGTGGAAGTTAACATACATTATGATTATAATAAAGCAGCAGATGCCGTGTCAAATCTTTAAACAGAGCATTAGCATAATAAAATAATGTAAAATTTCTCTTTGTAGGTCACGGGCGGGGAACTAGGATAATCAAAATAGAAAAACCGACAAAAGCAACCGTTGAATTGAAGTTCATCTCAAAATTAACAACGAGAGACCCCAATGCCATCCTAAAAGGCTCAATATCAGAAACTGTAAAGAACAAAATGAATCTAAAAAATATATTGCTTAACTCTAACGCAAACCCAATAAGATGTAAAGATGGTCATGGATATGGCTGTTCGTTTTGTCCAAAACAGTTTCTAGAGCCGACTGCTCTCAAGAAACACTTTCTGGAAGAACATAACAATGACAAACTGATAAAGTACATGACCGCTAAGCTATTTGATCATGTCATCAAGTTAGATATAACGTACTTGAATTGTGCTCTTTGTGACAAAGACGTCAAACATTTGGACGACCTTATTGCACATCTAAAGGACGAACACGACAAGTCTATGTATCTAGACGTTAAAAGCCAAATCGTCCCGTTCAGATTCGATTCGCCCGAACTTAAATGTGTCATATGTTCCACAGAATTCAGTTCATTCAAACTTTTACAAGAACATATGAATTCACATTTTGGTAATTATATTTGTGAAATATGTGGAGCAGGGTTTGTGACTGACAGACTGCTAGTAAGCCACGTCAAACGGCATGATAGCGGAGAGTATAAATGTGATCAATGCGATAAAACTTTTACAAACCAGATCAAAATACGCGAGCACATAAAACGAACACATCTAGGTCAGAGCAAGAGGAACAAATGCAATTACTGCGCAGAAAGATTCGTTGATTACTGGAAGAAGATGGATCATATGGTGAAAGAGCATGGAATGCCCCCTGTCGTTCTTAAATGTTCCGCTTGTGAACGAACTTTTAGTAACCAACGATCCTTGTCACGGCACACGAAGAAAGATCACCTTTTGGAGAGAAGGCACAAGTGTGGTGAATGTGACATGAGATTTTTTGGAAAGAGTGGTTTGCAGAAACACATGGCCAAGCACACGGGGCTGAAACAGTTTAGATGTGAAGTTTGCTTAAAGGCTTATGGAAGGAAGAATACGCTAAGAGAGCATATGAGGATCCACGCAAATGACAGGAGATTCGCTTGCACTCACTGTGGCCAAGCGTTCGTCCAAAAGTGTAGCTGGCGGAGTCACATGCGTTCTAAACATGGAGAAGCAGTATAGACATTCTGTAGAGTTAATGTTTTATAGTATTCTTAATATAGATTTTACGTAAATCATTGTTATATTACATTAATGATCAAGTGATGAGAAAATTCCTTATTCCCAACGATTCAGCTTAGCTTATTAGTAGCAAATGAAAATGAACATCACTCGCGCTATTTTATTAAGACAGCAAAACTATCTCTAGATTTCATTTAAGAAATTGAAAGCTGTTTTTTTATTTCTTAAAGAAGACGTTCCGCTCTCATCTGATCTTTCAACGCACAATTTCATGACGCATCTAAATGTTAGGAGCGCTAACCGACGCCTTATCGAAAGAATTGAACTCATAACTACTGAATGAATTGATAGCATTTATTTGTTCATAGGTGAACAACGGAACACACCAAAAAAAGAAGATAATTTAACTACAGGGGAACCTATAATGAGAACTGAATCAATCCCTGAAAAATCGCGCAAAGAGACAACGAGAAGAGCTGATGATTTAAAAACGATACTTCTATATTCTAATGCAAGTTTAATCAGAAATAAAGATAGCGATGGATACTGCTGTACTTTTTGCCCAAAGAAATTTGAAGAGCCGAAGTACTTAAAGGCACATTCTTTAGAAGAACATTCCGACATTCAAGCTTTACGAATGCCGAAATCTTTTGAATACCTTATCAAAATTGACATAACTGGTTTGAAGTGCAAAATTTGCCAAAAGAACCATTCAAAATTAGATGAGTTGTCAGCACATTTAAAAACTGATCATAGCAAAAAGATCACTACTGACATGAGCGAAATTATTCCTTTCAAATTCGACACTGAGGAATTTCATTGCGCTGTATGTGGGGCGGAATACTCCACTTTTAAAATATTACAAGAGCATATGCATCATCATTTCAGGAACCATATTTGTGAAATCTGCAATGCAGGCTTCATCACACGACGGTTATTAATCTGTCATATGAGAAGGCACGCGAAAGGAGAGTTTAAATGCAGTCAATGTGATAAAACATTCATTTGTGATCAAAAGCGAAGGGACCACGAACAAAGGATGCATTTAGGCCTTAAAAAGAGAAACAAATGCAAAGTTTGTGAAGAAAAATTCGAAGACTATTGGACGAAAATGCACCACATGGTGCAGAAACACGGTGCTCCTCCGATATCCTTGAAATGTACTGCATGCGAACGAATATTTACGAACAGGCGATCTTTAGCACGACACGTGAAAAAAGATCACTTGATGGAAAGACAACATGTCTGTACTATCTGTGATATGCAGTTTTTCTTGAAGCATCTTCTAGTAGAACATATGAGAGTACATACAGGAATCAAGAAGTTCCAATGTCATGTGTGCACGAAGCACTATGCGACTAAAAAGTCTTTACGACAGCATCTTCGATCGCACGCTGACGATCGTCGATTTGCTTGCACTGTGTGTAGTCTAGCATTTGTGCAGAAACGTACGTTGAAAAGTCATATGAAAGCAAAGCATGGGGAGTAGGTTTATGTGTAAAGTTAAGTTTTACTGTAATAGTAGTTTTAGTTGCACAAGGATCTTTTGGCGCATGACATAAATCGGACGCCGCCATCTTGTTTTTTAATACAATTTTACAAATGTGTCATTCGTGGTCCAAAAGATCCTAGTAGAACTGTATGTTGTTTTTAGATAGGCATTAAATAAAAAATTATTATTAAGCTTTTGTTTTTATTTTTAACAATTAATGATTCACATTTTAAATATGAAACTCAATACTCATTTTCTTTTTTTACATTTAATTAAGGGAAACACACGTGAGTCTCAATCGTAGTCTTATTTGAATTTCAATATTGTAGGCCTAAATCGTCATAATATTGTGGTCCAATTTCTAGAGTTTAGACATTAGCTTGCTCAAAGCTACAATACCGCAGATTCTAATGACCACACAGTTCGCCGTTTAATTAACATGTATATGTATTTTTACTTTTGGATTTAAAGAATGTATCAGAAAAGTGTGGTCAAATTTAAGGATGTGGTACAGACCATCAAACTGAACTACTATCTTCATGGGACCAACATCTTAATCACGAAAAAATAATCTGTCATCCCATAAATTAGGGCCGAGTACGTATTGAAGTTTTGTTTAGGACAGCACCAACCCGCACTGGGCCCAAGTGGTGGATTACATTGCACTTCCTCTTGAAGAAAGGAGCCTTGTGTCCCAGCAGTGAGAACATTACCTAAAGGCTGATAATGCACAGGAAGATCACAAACTAAACTAAACACAAATATATATTTTTACACAAAAAAAAAATACATTAAATACAGTGAGTCTGTACGAGGCCAAAAGGCTCCTATTAAAAAACAAAAGTGATGAATGCGAGATCATGCTCATTTCTACAAACCTAATACATACACATTTATTTATAAACTCACTTTATAAATAAATGTGTATTAGGCACAGGCTTCGTCCTATGGGCAGAAACTACAGTAGTGCTATTCTGTAACCATCTCACCGTGAAAACTTAAGTGGAATGAGCTGTCAGTAACACTCATGCATTTTACTTTGGAGACGGGCTGCAGACATCGTGTCTATTTTTATTCTGCAGAAAAGAGCCATCAGAGCCATATATAATCTTCGCAGGCGCGATTCTCTAAGGGAACTTTTTAAGGATATTAACATCATGACGGTACCTTGTCAATACATCTATGAAACCATCATGTACGTAAGAAAAAAAATACGTCTTTACAGTAAAAGAGGTGAAAGACATAATTATAGTACTAGAACTCGGGACCTATTAGTTCAACCAGGATTCAGACTGGCTAAAGTAGACTCATCTTTCACGGGGTACTGTTAATGTTACAATAAAATACCTTCCCACATACTTCAACTGAATGAGACGAAATTCAAATCCCTTTTAAAACGCACACTATGCAGGCAGGCGTATTATAAGTTAGGGGATTACATCACTGATAAAAATGCCTGGCTTAATGCTGGCCCTGCTCCACACCACAACTAATTAATTGACATTTGAAATACCTGTAATACTGTTGGAGCTGCTGAAGATTATAAGAATATTTTTGCATTGTATAAACTCAATCACATTTTTATTTAATAGATGCATTGCACAGGTGTGAGTACTTTATACTATGGAGCTACCATTTACCGGGTAATGTCAAAGATTGACTTGAATGTGCCCTGGCGGATGATAGTATGTCGTGCTGACTCAAATGCTTCGCTGACGGTGGCGCGTGTGTTGGATCATTTAGCTCCCTTCAAAATGAGCATTGAACTGAATGGTGCTGATCCATGCGTCATGTTCGTGAACGGGCGCCGTCAGGTGGGACTGGTCATCTCTTAGCTGCCACGGCTTATTTTAATAATGTATTTTTTGGATTGCTTTTAATTATTTTTTGCTGGACTCTGGACGCTGCACGTGTACGGTTTTGTACATCGTTCTCACCTATTGGGTCAACATTGATTATGTAACTAATATAATATTTGTAACAACAATATTATTTAAAAGAGTGTCCATGGAGTTTCTTGCCCGTTCTTCTCCATAGGTACCTACTACGCTTTGGAATGGGCAACTAGCTTCATATTTCGGACTGACCGAGTCCTTGACAATGTGCAAATGCAGAAGTGCCTGTAAATGGTTTAGTTGAAATAAATGCTTTGAGTTTGAGTTTATTGACCAAAACGGGACGACGCTGACAGCTCACTGCTCGCAAGTCTTCACTGTGAGATTTTAACAGAATCGACATCCTGAACGCCACGTGACCTGCTACGATCCCTACATATTTTGCTTCATCCACGTTCATACATTTAGAAGAACATCATCATTTGCCTACTTATAATATCATTCGACATAATCTTCGTACAATACCCATACTATTTTTATTCGATACGATATCGCTGCGTATAAATCCACTTAACCTACCTATCTACAGGATTATCTACATCTAATATAATTGCATTGAATTGCATGTAACATATATTTATTCTTTGTTATTTTCTTGAAAATAACGGGAAAATTACAAATTTTGTGGGTACCTATTGTGAAAAGTCTTTTTATTCTAGATACCTACATCGTCTTCACATATAATTAAAATTGTTGTACTTATATATTTGTAAAACATTTTAAAAGAATGACTATGGAGTTTCTAGCCCATTATTTTCGATACGAAACTACCTTTCGGAAGGACGGCCAAGATAAAACGCACCATGTTGAGTTTAAAAATGCCATGGCCTACTTGAAATAAATTATTTGACTTTGACAAACTTACAAAACTTTTTCTTATTTTGTTTAGATTACTTTACGTGTACTATTTCCAGTATGCATGCTTGAAAGTTAACAATAATACTTAAAAAATATCGGGCCACTGGAACTCATTAACAACTCAACAACACCAACTTCAAGTGGGTACTAAAAAATATTATTCATTTCATAACCTCTAAATCATAATATCTACTCATTATTTCCAGATCTTCGCTCCAGAACTATTCGCGATTCTCCAATAATCTTCGAAGATGAAGACAAAACCATCACTTTGGACAGGAAACTCAACTTTTCTTCTTTCGTCTCTATCCGACCGGTGGGCAAAAAGACCATACCTTGGGTCCGCGAGCAGCAGAAGAAAATAGCCCAAGAGAGACGGTTAACGGAACTTGACTGGCAGTTCGACAACATTAAGACGGTCCTCAAATGCTCTAACGCTTCGCCCGTCCGCTGTCGAGTAGGCACGAGGTTTGCCTGCAGTTACTGCCTTGACCAGTTCCAAGACCCGACGGAATTGAGAACTCATTCTATGCAAGTCCATGTTAATGATAGGCCAGAGTTCTTTAACGCTAGATCTTTGTCCAGACATATTGTTTATTTGGACATAACTGGTTTGAGATGTAAGATTTGTGATCAGGCTGTGGATGGATTGGATCAGTTGATGGACCATTTGAAGACTGTTCACGATGAGTTAATTTATAAACAGATAAAGAATCAGATCATTCCGTTTAAATATGATGGTCGGAAGCTCCTGTGCGGGGTTTGTGCAGCCGACATAGGGGATTACAGCGATTTCCAAGATCACATGTCTGAACACTACAGGAACTATATTTGTGGTTTCTGCGATTCTGGATTCGTTATTCGCAGCAAAATGCTTGAACATAAGAAAGCGGTCCATTTGGTTTAATTTTAATGTAGAGTAGTGGCAACCAATAAATGAACGATTAAGCGTTTTAGACAACTTTAAATAGCTGTAACTCGGTTATTTCATAACATTGATGCCCGCTTATTTTTTTTTATATATCTACAATCCTCAGGATTTGACGGAGAAAAAAGAAAGATTTTTAAAGTGTCTATTTGTAAAAATATTAGGGTTAAACCTAATATTTTTACAAGTAGCCACTTTTTGGGGTATACCGCAAATAACTGAACACTGAGTCCTAATTATGAACATTTCATCGAGAGAAGAGAATCTTAACTAAGTTATTCAAGTCGTTCAATATTTGGATTAAAGAACCACAAAATCAACGTATAAAATGTGAACATATTCCATATTTGAAATTTTGGGCATGAATCCTAAAGCTGAACAGTGCAAGATTTCATACTAGAATGAGCATTAAAATAATCAATAACACTAAAATCTGTTTTCAACTTTTGGAAACTAAGTTCATACATTTATTAAAGTTCATTTGAGTGGTTTTGTTTTAGTCTCTGAGCGTGATTTTATAAGTAATGATAGCTGTTAAAATATGTTCTGTCTCCATTAGTTGAACGCCGGATACAGCGAAAAAAAAACATTACTTGAACAGTAGATAATTTTTTCTAATAAATAATGTATCTATGTATCAATTTAATCAAAGCTGAATATAACAAGATTTTATTCTAACCAAATCCACTGTAATCTATCATTAATTATTTCTGCTAACAAAACTGTAGAATTCGGAGGGTACCTTAAGTAGGTTTCCTTAAAAACTGATTTTTGGAGGGAAGCGTTCACTCAACGGCTGCCTGCTATCGGTTTTGGGTTGTCACTTTCAAAGTTGTTAGGGAAGAAAAAACTATGCCATACGCGGGAATAAATATTGCACACATGTAAGTAGCGGGGCGTTTTATATTTAAAATTTTCGCTCGATCGTTCATCTATTGGAGGTCGTACATCTTTTGGTGCCACTACCCTATTTCTTATTTTTTCATACTAAATCAGTAAGTTTTATTTAGGCATCTTATCACTTAATTACAGTAAAATAGAAAAAAGGGGGTGTGTGTATAAGACCACATGATAGAAGAGAAATAAAAATATGTAGCTGGTATACGCGATTTAGGATTACCGACTGACTGGAGACGAGTATACCCGATCCAGCGTCACCGACACGAGCCTGACTGTTCGGTTTCGTTAGCCAGATATATCGTAAAGTGCGCTTTAAGAAGTTTTCATATCAATAGGTGAAAATGTGAATAAATTATTCTAAGCGATTTTCTGCTGTTTTTCCGCTGAAGCCCGGGCGATCCCATACGGGACTAAATTTGCCATTATATACTGCAGTTACAATTCTGTCCGATGGCTATGAAAAACCGCAGCGATAAGACCTCGTAGATGGTGACATAGCCGCCTGTTGCCGTTTTCATGGAGTTACAAAGAAACCAGCTGTATCGCTGAGGTTTGTCATTGCGTGTCATTGCCTTTGGCTTTGGCTTTGCCACTGCGGTTTGCGGTCGCCTTGTAGTCGACTTATTTGTATTAGTTTAATGTTCGTATTAATATCAATACTCTGGTATTTTAATAAATGTAACCGCATGTTTGATTGCACTTGTGTTTAATTTACTTTTACTTCATACCAACCTGTACTCTGACCATTTTAACAGCGGTAGGCACCACAGCAGCCGCAGTGACGATTGTCATTAAAATGATGGAAGCGGGATTTGACTTTACGGTGTCACAAGTAGCTCTCTAGGAAAACTACTTTAATAAATAACGTTTCAGTGACGTCATTCGCCCGTAATATTCGGACACTACGTGGCAGCCACCGCTCTTCTAGGAAACTGTAACTTAAGTTAGATATCAGTTCTAAAATAAACATTTACCTTGTGACATATGGAACTGTCTAGAGTATAATTATATAAGCTTTTATTGATTCCTTACAATTAATTCATACATACTTAATAACAATTCAATTATACCAAGATCATAAATTACTGTTTACTTAATTCTATATCACAGAGTAGAGTAAATCCAAATTAATTCATTTAAAATTACATTTCAATCAAACTTCCGATAGCTATTAAAAGTGTTGGTGATAGTGGATCCCCTTGTCAGACACCCTGCTCTATTTCAAAAGCAGGTCCGGCCCTGTTCAATTTAATTATATTTTTTTGCTGTTTCTATATATTCCCTTTATTATGTTAATGTACTCTACTCTGGTTGCAGTCCTTGCGCTTCTAACGCTCTCCATATAATATAGAGCTGTGGGAGATAAGAGTCGAACGCCTTTGAGTAATCAAAAATCCAATGCACAGTGGCATGTTGTATTTTACAATTATAAATTTTAATTTGTGGATACGGTCTATCGTAGATCGGTTACTCATGGCTTGGTTCTCATCGATTACAACTAGTAGAGTATACCTTGATTTAAAACATCACCAAAGGCATCAATTTTTGTTACACAAATCTACAGCAAGTTGTTATCACCAGCAGTTAGTATAATTTAAATAATCTCCTAAGAAAACAAAAAATGTGAGCTAAATAAAACTTTCATCATCATCTTTCATTATCATTCATTTGAATTTTCATTAGTAACATTATTTCCGAAGATTTAACTACCCTCATATGTATGCGATGTGGTCAAACATTAAACAATCGCTTTCTTTGTAGGTACCGATCCAGAATCCATACTGATCGAGATAGAGGTCGACATGTCTTCATTTTTTACTTCTGAAGACGAAGCTGAAGTCTCCACACTTAACGAAGTCGAAAAACACAGAGAGAATATCCGAACTATCCTCCTTTCTACCAACGCCACTCCGATAGGAAGATACGGGAGCCTCGGCTACACCTGCTGCTTCTGCACTGAAGTCTACTCAGCTCCCAGGGATCTCAAAAAGCACACAATCGAACAACACGACGAGGAAAATATCTCCTCCTATATGAATAACTACACTATGCTTAACTATATCGTCAAGCTAGACATCACAGGTCTCCGCTGCGAAATGTGCATGAAACCGTTTAACGAACTACCAGTATTGATGGATCACCTCACTTCAGAACACCAGAAATTCTTCCACACCGATATTGGGAATCACATCGTTCCATTCCGGTTCGATTCGGAGGTGCTGCACTGCGTCGAATGCTCCTTTGAATACAATAACTTCAAGATCTTACTCGAACATATGAATACTCATTATAGTAACCATATCTGCGAGGTTTGTGAAGCTGGCTTCGTGAACAGAAGGATGCTGCAAGCCCACATGTATCGACACAAAACTGGAGTCTTCCAATGTGGCTTTTGCACAAAAGTTTTTGATACTCGAATCAAAATGAAAGTGCATGAGCGGATGGTCCATTTGTACGTTAAAAAGAGACCAAAGTGTACAATCTGTGAGCGGAAGTTCAATGACTTCCAGAAGATGATACAGCATGAGGCTGATGATCACGGTCTTCAAGGAGAATTTAAGTGTGAAATGTGTAGCATAATGTTCACTACCCAAAGATCTTTTACGATTCATAAAAAGTTCTACTGTGTTTCTAATGATTAGAGAAGAAATCTCGCTGGAATTAATTTTTATATATTTATATGGAAGCGTAAAAGCACAACTATTCGTTTAACTTCAGAGACGTTATTTTCATGACATGAATAGTGATTTCGACATCAGTTTGGAGAACCTAGCCTCCAAATACTGAAATTACACAGAATACTCACTTTTAAGGACTTTGTTAACTTAACGACATAAAGTTGAGTACTCAAGCGGAACTCAATTTATGGTGTAAATTATCCGGGAAAGTATCTAAAGCAGAAGAACGGCCTTAGATCTGTACTCAAGATACTAATGCTTGTTTATCTGGAAAGTGCTAAGTCGTCTAACCGGAACCTCAATATTTATGTGAACCCACTCCTAACACAAAACATAGTTAGTTTGTAAGGATAGCAGGAGCTGTTTTAGTTTAGTTCAATCGAAATAGGTGTAGAATATTTTCCAGTATTAGCATCTTTTATAATAGGTTTTTAAAAGCTGATTAAATGCATAGAGTAGAAGAAATGAAGCATACATTATAAAATAAGTTAAGCTTGCATAGAATGCATCAACAATTTGTTCCGGCTTAGGCTGGATTAAGAAGATCTCCATTGATCATTAGTCATTTATTACTATTGAAGTATTTGTAGATGTAGCATAAATACTAAGTATTATGTAATAATAAGTATTAAGTACCCACAAGTAAGTAAGTGACAAAGGACTGGCTCGTTGGTTTCGCCGTTGCAAGTGCTACTGCTAAGCATGAGGTCCTGAGTCAAATTTTTTGGGCTTTTCCTCAGGAATCACTCAGTAGCAGCCCGGACTCGGGATTTGTGCCCGGATGATGGCAATAGGCTAGCCCCTTATTACATGGGACTGACACATAACTGTCGAAATGTAGGTGTAGTATACTACATAGGTGTTACAACAACAGGCTTGATGTTATGTCATTAAGTACCAACTTAAATCTCCCGGGTATCTTGTCTGTACTTTCTGCCTACCCCCAAATGAAGAAGCTCGAGTTTATGTGGGTCAGAAATTACTTGCCCATACACAACAAAGTTCCATAAGTAAATTTTTTATCCATGACGAGCGATGTACTGCGTAGAATTATGATCAGACTGGATGAGCGGGGGCGCGAAGGTGGACTTCAGGAGTCATGTGTAATTTTATGAATCTTTAAGATGTACTTTTTATTTGGTTTAGTATCCTCGACCGCGTAATCCAAGAAGGTCCATTCGGCATTTTTTATTGTCGAATTGGCCTTCTTTACCTCGATCACGCCTGATGGACAGCGATAGATGATGTCAATGATGGAACAAGCGTGCCCAGAAGGTGCGTTTTCACTCTTGCTTTGAAGGCAGACGGACGATTAAATGTGGAGTCCTAACAAAGGTTGAATGTCGCTTGCACGCAAAGGAGAAGCTCTATTAATTGTCTTTGTAACAGTTCGAAAGTTTTAAAAAACTTACGAGGTTGACTTTACCTGAATGATTCAATAAGTACCTATTTAATTTAGTTAAACATAACTGGCGAAATGTGGGTGTACTATAGGTATACCTCTGCCCAACCCTTCGGGGAAACAAGGCGTGATGTTATATTTATGTTTTTTTAATTTACTTAATATTTTTTTAAGGATCTCAAATACGTGATAATGTTTTTATTTCAAAATGCTGTGAGCACACTTAAACAGTTCAGTGATACCCGGTTGTTTGTTTTAAAACAGATGACCAAAACACAATGTAAAGAGAAAGTGACAAAGGAATTGTTTTATTTGTACTGGGAAATGTTGTATTATTTCTAACAATTTTAGTATAGATCTTAATTTTCTACTTCTACGAGTACGCATCGTTCAAAAATTATGTATTATTTATTAGAAATAAATATGTCGTCAATATAGCACATCTTTGATTACCTACTTCACCATACTACATAGCATTTTCTTCTCGTAGCTGCCGTAAAATATGACAAGGGGGGATTTGCGGATGACAGGATGTACGATCCTTCCCTTTGCTATATATATTTCTACTAACAACGACATTCTGCAATGATTAATTTCTTCGTTTAGTTTGGTAATTCATAGCAATATCCCCCATGAAATTCTACTTTGTTCTTCTTTTCGTTTCGATAGCACATCTAATGTTGCTTATAATGTTTGGGCGCAGTTGGTGACCTCACTAATTGCGGCGTCAGAGGTGATGTTCAAATCGACAAAGGTGCAGGTGAACGGAAACTTGGGAGACTAGCAGATGGGAAATCTACTGTAGCAGTAATTGTAAGTTCCCACGTTTGGCAGGGATAGCGTCCATTATGTTTCATCTTACCTCATGAAACAATAGCTTCTATGAAAGAAACCAGTGTAGCACATCATTTATTCCATATTGCAATGAACTCCCGTGATACAGCTAGACTAAGCCTAATGAGAAATCCTCAATAAATTGTTTCGGAACTCAGATCGACCGAAGCAAAGCCAACATGCCAGGTGGAATTATTATTTGTAAGAATACATCCATACCTACTAAATGGCGAACTCACCATCAATTAAACAAAATGTAATTTTCACCCCGCGATCTGATGGTGGATCACGACCCCATCGCACCGGATTGAAGCCCGGATAAGATGTAATTCAGGTTACACGCGGCTTATCTGTGACAAAAGACTACACACACATAATATACATTCGTTGCGTAAACTTAAACAGACACCCACTACACAGGCACTTAATTCACACGTATTCACGTGCAGATGGGAAATCTACTGTAGCAGTAATTGTAAGTTCCCACGTTTCGCAGGGATAGCGTCCATTATGTTTCATCTTACCTCATGAAACAATAGCTTCTATGAAAGAAACCAGTGTAGCACATCATTTATTCCATATTGCAATGAACTCCCGTGATACAGCTAGACTAAGCCTAATGAGAAATCCTCAATAAATTGTTTCGGAACTCAGATCGACCGAAGCAAAGCCAACATGCCAGGTGGAATTATTATTTGTAAGAATACATCCATACCTACTAAATGGCGAACTCACCATCAATTAAACAAAATGTAATTTTCACCCCGCGATCTGATGGTGGATCACGACCCCATCGCACCGGATTGAAGCCCGGATAAGATGTAATTCAGGTTACACGCGGCTTATCTGTGACAAAAGACTACACACACATAATATACATTCGTTGCGTAAACTTAAACAGACACCCACTACACAGGCACTTAATTCACACGTGAATGCGCGGCGCGGGCTGCGATTCACGTAGACATTGACACGACGGCCCCTGAGCTCGGAATGTGATCGGCTAGATCTGAGATAGACTGGCGGGGACCAATCACCTACTCTGTAGGAGCTTCGAGTCGACATCTACGTCGCAGCCTCGCAGGTCGTCGCCGCTGGGCCTGCCCCGAGGTAACTAGGTGTTGAAGCTAGTAATGATAACCGCCGAGATGTTGTGAAGGGGCGACGTTGTGAATCAACGTCGTGGCGCGGCTACAGAAACTTTAATAGCTTTTGAACCACTCACACGCGCTTAACTAGGCCATAAAGCCGTTGCCGCATACTTAAGGAGGTATATTTACAGGCTAACGCAAGGCAATTCGCGGCCAGGGGGTGAAGCTCCAAGACCGATTTTCAAAACAATAAAAAGGAACTTGTATTATTATTACTTATATCAACAAATACAACTTTAATTGTGGTTTCGGAATAATTTGATAAAGGTTCCTATATACTATTACTGAACGACTACGTACTATTAATGTTTTTTTTGTAAATGATTTGTGTAAACAATTGTTGGCTAATCTAAATAAATAAACATATTTGTCCAGCCTTTCCCCAGCGAGGTATATTTGAGTCGGCTTGAAGTATTTTACATCAAGCGACTATCCAAGTTACAGGGTAACACGACACCCTTTGGTAAGACTGGTTTGAAATAGGTACTAACGCTCAGCATATTTTATTTTATAGAGGCAACACGGAAACCGAAGAAACACATCATAAAAATTAAGGAGAACAAGAAGAGGTGTAAGAAGAAAGGAATCATCGTAATAAATCCCAACAATGCAACTCAGGTAAAATTAAAAAGAAAAACGGAAGTTGAAAAACATAAAGATAACATCAGAACAATTTTGTATCACTCTAATGCTACGCCGATAGGGAAATATGCTGGTATTGGATACTCATGCAGCTTTTGCCCCCAACAATTTGAAACTACCGCTGAACTTAAGACTCACACATTATCCCAACACGAAGACTCAAAATCGACATTCATGGATGAAAGAGCGATGCACAATTACATAATCAAACTAGACATCACTAATCTGACATGTGACATCTGTCAAACGAATCTCGAAAGTTTAGAACAACTGATAGAACATTTGAAATCTGTACACCAAAAATTATTCCATGAAGGACTGAAAAATCATATTTTACCGTTCAAATTCGACACAGATATGTCGAAATGTGTGTTTTGTGGCAACGAATACGGCAATTTCAAAGTATTACTAGAACATATGAATTCTCACTATAGAAATTATATCTGTGATGTGTGTGATGCCGGGTTTGTAAACAAAAAAACTTTACTCACCCACTCTTATAGACATAAAACCGGGGTTTTTAACTGTTCATATTGTCCCAAAATTTTTAATAACAATATCAAGAAAAGGGATCACGAAAAAGCAGTACACATTTGTATGAATAAGAGGAATAAGTGTGGATATTGTGGCGAAAAATTCAATGATTACACAAAGAAGAATTTCCACGAAGTATTAGTGCATGGTGCGAAACCTAAAGTTTTGAGATGCCAAGCTTGTGACAAATCTTTTGACAACCAGAGGTCTTTGACAAGTCATACAAAGGCGTACCATTTGATGGAGAAACATGCACCGAAATAAAATTATTTGACTTAAAAAAGAATTGTGTTTTATTTCTAACATTGTCTTCCGCCTCCCACTCACTTAATTGATAAATGAGATTTGATTTTATTTCTGTAAGTAGGTTAGTACAAACACTTTTACAGGTCAATCATAGTTTAAAATTAGATGAGATCGGCGTTTCCTATCTGACTACTCTGAGAAGAAAGGCCGAAACAAACTCAGAGGTCACAGTGTCTTTTAAAGTCCAGACATAATCTTCGTCAGATCACGTTAAGACCATGTAGATTGGTGTCTGAAATGGTCTTTTGAGGAAAGAACCACACAGAATGAGAGGACCTGTCCAGTCAGTGCACGCAGTTGTCAGTAATCATGCAGCTCAACACAGCACTTAAGGAGCTCAGCTTAGATGCCAGATTATTGTACTGTACGGTAAAAATTAGCAGAAAAAATTCGGAATAAATTTATAAAATATTTGTTTGTAACATAATAATTGAACAGAAGCATAGTTAATGTGGTAAAATTATAAATAAAACAATATAATTTAACAATATAACCTATGTGAATTAAGTGGATCTAAGACCTTTGAAGAAGAAAAAGACAGAAAAATACCTATGTAATTTATGGCGAAAACGTGTGAAATTACCCAATTATTGTGAAATTATTCTGTTTCCCTCTCATTCATTTTACAACAGTCATGAAAGCCAGCTTTAGCACCGCGATGGTGACTAATCGTGAAACCTCAAACTCGCGCGCTGAGTGAATGACGTGCAGCATTCGTCGCACACGAAAACGGGTTTTCACCCGTGTCTGTCCTACCGGGCTCGATCGACGCATGCACTGAAATAGACCACATTCCTTCCTGGCAAAAAATCTTGTTACAAAGGTCACATTTGAACACCTGTTTCTGCTCATGAGTTAATCAGATGATCAAGCATCTTGGATTCAGTGTGAAACATCTTTTTGCAAACGTCGAATTTTAGGTGTTTCACATTTAAATGGGACATTTCTCTGATCTGACCGCACTTTATAGTAAAGTTCGCAGACCACAGATCCCACAAGTAGCCGCGCGTCATTAATGTGAAATAAACGTTTAACATTTCAAATATTTTCTGTGATTTTCACCTTCTAATTTGTGTTTAATAAGTTAAACAGGGTAAATAAAATCACAAAATAAATAACATAATAATATAATTACTAAACATACTCCGGATGTCTTTTAGTAATGTGATATTTAAGGCTTGTCTGTTGTACAAACGCATCCGGGCACACAGGACAAGCATGCCTCCTCTCATCCATATGCATCAACATATGAGTCCTCAAATTCTTCTTCCACTTAAAAGACTTCTCACAAATCTCGCACTTATGCACTCGTATACCAGAATGCTTAATCACATGCTGGGACAGATTCGCTTGGGACGTAAACCTCATGTCACATTCTCTGCAACCAAACTTTTTTTCGCCCATGTGGTCATTTTTTTGGTGTCTTAACACTTGAAACGGGTACGCGAACTTTTTGCCACATGCATTACATGTTGGAGCTGGAATTCCATGTTCTTTCTCCAGGTGAAAGGCGCGGGCGTGTCCAGGGACTTTGATCTCGCAGAAAAAACATGACCGGAGCTTCGGCCTCAAGCGCAGATGGACATGCCGATAATGCTGGACTACGCTCGGTAGGGATTTGTACTTTCTCGTGCAAGATGTACAGGCGTAGTCTTTTGAGCCGTCTTCTTGGTCTTCTAAATTGTAGTAAGGAGCGGTTAATGTGGCATAATCTAGAACAAGATTTTGGGTAAGTTGTAGTTTATTATCGGAGAAATATTTAGGTATTAGGCTAGGGAGGAATCTCTACTGCACGAGTGGCATGACCGGGTTTTATCGACGAAAGAAAAGACAAATTGTTGGACAGAATAGACAAAATGACAGGTTTTTTTATTCATCTGTTAGTTGTCTATCCTACTGTCGACAAACCTCGTTTCTATGGTGCGCGTGCTCTTGGTTTATTGAAAATGTTTTTATTTTGTGTACTACTTACACTCAAATAAGGGTAGAAAAGAACCTGCTGGATAAACAAAACACTAATTTCATTTCTGCTGGTGTGCTATGCAAAGGTGTTTGCAGAAAGAAAGTAAATCTGTCTAGTCTGTGCCCAATTATATAGAGGTCGGCTTCCAGGATTTTATACCAGTATTTTAGATGTGACATGACTGCCTACCTGACCTCCACAACCCAGTTACTGGATTCCACGATACCTCTTGGTAAGGTTTTCGAGGAGTATCTTCATTTTTTTTTTTCAATTCTCTAAGTAATAGAATTACAATAAGCCCCGCTGGATGGAAACCGAAACAAAATGCAATTTTTGTCTTTGTGGCAGAGGTAACTTTCGTTCTATTCACCAAGCCAACACAGGTGTTATTGCAGTGGCTCAGGGGTATCAGCTGGCTAGATAGAAATACGTGTCGTGTGTGCCGACAGCCCACCTAAAGCTACGGTGTCCTAGAAGAACGGTGGCCGTCACATAACGGCCGCAGTCATGAAAATGATGGCAGCGAGGTTTGAATTTACAGTATCAAAGAACTCTCCCTGAGAAAACACACTGACTTACTTTCATAGATAACGTTTCAGTGACGTCATTCGCGCAGTGGCGGCCAGCGCTCTTCTAGGAAACCGTGGTTTTATGGTGAGTGCTCACCTTCATATCAGGACATCAGCCGACCTTTTTTGTAGCAATCTCACAGTGAAAACTTATGTGAAGTGAGCTGTCCTTCCACCTGAGGCTGGGAATTGGCACTATTGACAGCTCACGTCAAATTCACTTTACCATAGATTTCACGGTAATATTTTTACAGAATAGACTTCAATAACAGTGGCATTATAGGTGCGTTGAGATCCCAGAAACAGAGCTGAATCACATGTGACTGTTATTACACCAGTATCGCCCACACCCTTCAAATCGGAGCAAAGTTTGACGGTAGAAATTATATTGTAGTCAAAAGTCATAACATTCCGTGTTATCTGTATATCACCGTATGATTGTGAACATCGTTAGTTTATAATCTTTCTCGTGAGATTGTAAACTGTCGATGAACGTGAAGTGTGCAGTGCTATACTGTAACCATCTCACCGTGAAAACTTAGGTAAAGTGAGCTTGGAGTGAGCTGTCAGTGCCACTGATGCTAGGGATTGACCAAGACGGGATGACACTGACAGCTCACTCCACGCAAGTCTTCACGGTGAGATTTTTACAAGTAAATAAATGATTACTATTTCTATCAGTCTGGGAACCGACGGGCAAAGGGTTTTTGGATTTTACTATCAGGATTTTTTCAGTAGCAATCCCGAGTCTGGATTTGTGCCCAGTTGATGGCAATAGGCTCGCCCTCTATAACGTATCTAGCAAAACATATGTAGCAAAATGTGGGTGTGGGTGTAATCATGAGTCAATACTTTTTTATCAACCTTTGTTCAACAGTGTTTTATGATATGTGAAGGTACAATCGTACAGTTGAAATAAAACTAAGAATAACCTCCTTAACGTTCTTTTATTTGCATACAAATTAAATTGTATTACAGTTTTATTATCGCAATTACATGGAATTACTATGTATTTCCTCATAATAATGTTCTATCTTCTGGCGCTCCCTCACCGTAAGCATTCGCCTGTATCGTAACAATCAAAGATTTAATTTTCATAACCTCCGTCACAGCCTCCGTTCTCTTCACTTATGAACTATTATATACAATGCTCAAATATGAACTATTAGCAATATATTGCAGGCGAATGCTCCCGGTGAGGAAGCGCCTATTAAAGTGTAATGCAGGTAGGGACTTATAATGATGTTCCTCCCTTTGTGCTGTCAGGACTGACTGCTCTTTTTATCGACAATAGTCTCTTCTCACTAGGTCATAAATACAACGGTACAAGAACTGACGCACCCATTTTGTTATTCAATACAAAATATTGCGTAAAAGAGAATAAATTATAAAAACTTGTAAAATCAGACGTTAAACTTAACGTCATACACATAAATGATAAAGTTCTAATTTCGTTGACAGCTGAAATCTTTGTTGAAGACTTGCGTGGAGTGAGCTGTCAGTGTTATCCCGTGTTGGTCAATCCCTAGCATCAGTGGCACTGACAGCTCACTCCACGCTCACTGGACCTACGTTTTCACGGTGAGATTGTTACAGAATAACACTACAGGCGCTCTACAATCATTTCCACGCAAGCTCAGCTACGTGCTAAACGCACCTTTATGACTGAATATCGCGTGCGCTCTTGTTCGAGCACAAAACACAGTTTAATTTTTTTTTCGTTTATAACTAAAGTATTAAATAATTGATGTAGAGAAAAAATTTACTGATACAAAGTACTGACGGACAAAGGTACAAGCCGAGCAATCTTGGTTTTCTGTTTTTAGTTATTTAAAAAAAGACTGTATTATCAAGTGAAAAATGAATCAAATCAAATCAAAATATTTTATTTCACATAAACTTATATGGGCACTTATGAACCGTCAGAATCTTGGTGCACGATTCCAATTGGTCGTTTCCTAAGGAGAAGAGCCGGCAAGAAACTCCATGGTTACTCAGTTAAAAATATTTGACTTTTACAATGTTTTCAAATTACAGTGTTAATAGGTATGGGAGTACAGTGTAGGCCTGTCAACAAGTAATCGTGCGAAAATGTTACAATTACGTAGGTAATTGTCTTGTACATGGAAAGAAAAAGATCCAATAAATCATATACTAAAGTTCCATTTTGATTGTATGTGTTAGCGTTTTAGGGAGCCTCCTCTTAAAGTAGATAGCTGGGTATTGGCAACGTATACACTATCTATGAACGTGAATTTAAGTAGGTATGTATAATCAGTATAGTGATTACAGTAAGTTTGTTAGTAAAAAGAATACCTTGTTATATTTCTGGGAGGACCTACTGACTGCTGCCTAGTCTTTAAATTAAGACTCTAAAACCAAACCTGAATATTATGGGTACCTAGATGATTTGTCAGTGGCATTAAATATTATAACATAAGACCTGTATTCCCCGAAAGATTAGGCAGAGTTACTCTGTTCTTGGACGGAGCCAACAAAAATAAAGATGTTGCTTAAATACCTGGTAAAATTGTTGGAAGATACAAAATATATTGACCAATGGCGCGGAAGCACCTTTTTAAAACTCATCACGAGACATCAACCCCCGGATGATTCCTTGCTGCATGCTGCTTCAAGGTCGACTTTTGAACAAAAGCCTTCTCACACACAGCACAAACAAATCTCTTGTCACCCGTATGTATTCTTACATGATCCCTTAAATTATTTTCCCAACGGAACTCCCTCTCACACACCCCACATTTAAACTTCTTTTCAGCAGAATGTGTAGACATATGTAACTTCAAACTGAGCTTATCAAAAAAGCTTTTTTCACACACTTGACATTTTTCTGATTTCTCGCCCATATGCACTTTTTTCTGATGTTGAATCACGTTGCAAGGAAATCTGAACTTTTTGCCGCATACTCCGCAAGATGGCGCGGGTATACCGTGTTCCTTTTCTAAATGTGCGGTTCGGAGGTAGTCGGGGATTCGCTCGTCACACTTCGTGCATTTTCGGTCTTTCGGGCGACGTTTGAGGTGAACGAAGCGGTAGTGTTGAGACACGAGAGGTTGCGAGGAGTATGCTTTGCCGCAGATGTTGCATTGGTAGTCGTTTTGAACGATTGCGTAGTATGTGGGTGGTCCTAGAAAGAAAAACGGATGTCAGTCTTCTTTCTTCTTGTTCCACGTTAGTTGTACGTGAGTTAATTAATCAATGGCTATCACGCCTCTAATTCCCGGAGGCTTAGGTAGAGGCGAGCCTTTAATACACCCACATTTGGCCAGCTATGTTTAAGTCCCATGTTGTAGGTGGTGAGCCTTTTGCCATCAACCGGGCACAAATAACTCCGGGCTGTTACTGACAAACTCCTAATAACATTAGATATAGTTCATAAAGTTAACAAGAACGATAAGTTTAGATTTTAAAGCTTCTGGTCTCCTACTATTTTGTTGTGTCCGACAGGGGGGACATAAAAAAGGGGCTGTGGCTGTGTCGTGGACACGGCCGTGTGTTTTACGTGAATACGTGAACGTAGGTAACGAGTAATATTTTCAGAGGTGGGTAGAGGTCGTGCCGTCACATTCCTGATTCGACGTAAAAAAATCTTTGATTCGTTAGCTATTGATTGATGTAATAGATATGAAGCTGCAACACCAAATTTTATCGCCCAATTTTGTAATCAAAAGTTTTTTTGAATTTTTTCAAGGCATGATTCTTTGCTGTGATATAACAGCAAAGAATCATGCCCACTTTCCATACATTGATTGACCTGTCACATGATTCGTTTTACAGGTCGCGTCTACCTACAACTAGTGTTGTCTATTAACAATTATTATTTATAATAACACAATAACATAACATCTTTTCATTTAGAGGCCAAGGAAAAATACTATTAAGTAAATAGGTTTTTGAGGTTATATAGCTGTCAGATAAGGTTTGACAGCTGTTTACCCTCAAAAACTATACGATTACGATGTTAACATCAAATTGTTTCATAGTTATTCGCTGAGAGAGTTTCAATAACTCTGAAACAAATAATATCATTATCAAATCGGCATGTGGCCGCAAACAGCAGTAACATTCTCGTAATATCCCGCCGATACTGAGACATCACATGTGATGTTAGGCCATCCTGGTTTTCTACACTACATTTTGTGCAAGTTAGAACAATCAATGATACCAGTCTATTACTATCCCACTGCTGGGCAAAGGACTCAACTCATACAGAGAAGGCACGAGCATTAATCACCACGCTTGGTCAAGACGGGGTGGCGATTTCTGACTTTTATTGAGATTGTTACTTGCCGGGATTTGAACTCACAGCCTTGTGCATAAAAGGCGAGGTGTCAAACAAATGACAGCCTGTGGTAGAGTTCGTTTATAAATTGTAGTCTATGTTTTTAGTAAATGGTTTTATGCGTAACTTGTCAGCTTTACACTTATTTTTCTTTCCACACCCACACATATAAAACATAATAAAATCATAGCTGGTCATAAAATAATAAGTAAAGTAAAAATAAATAGGTACCAATTGGTTCTTAAAAACATTCAATAACCACATGACGAACGAACAAGTTTTTCGTATTTTGTGAAACGGAAAGTGTGTAAAACACGCTCCGTTTCCGAAAGTCTATAGGAATGATAAACATAGTAACATTGCTTTTTTTCTTGGCTTTATTTGAAATTTCAAATAAGTGATACGAAATAAGCAAAAAATGCATTTTTTTTAGATATTTTACATCACTAGACGCGTTAGAAAATTTTCAGGTTAGGATTGAACATGATTCTTTAAAGACGTATTCAAGTCAAAAACAGCACAGCATGCGTAGTATATACAGGCCGAGAGGCCTAATCTGAGCTTTGCATTTGTTTGATTACCAAGCAAACGACGTGTTGCTATGTGCACTCACACAAACGACGTGTTGCTATGTGCACTCACACAAACGACGTGTTGCTATGTGCACTCACACAAACGACGTGTTGCTATGTGCACTCACACAAACGACTTGTTGCTATGTGCACTCACACAAATGCAAAGCTCAGATAAGCCCTCGCGGACTGTACCTATATTGAGAGTCAAGTCCTATATTTTATTTTGTACCCTCTTGTACCCAGTCGACCAAACTTTTATACCCAGTCCTAACTTGAGTATATATATTAAATTTTTACCGTTTTAGATGTGGTAACGCAACTCAACACGGTGGCAGAGACAATGACGCGAAAAAAATAATCATGAATTTAACACATGATGATAGACTCCCCCTAGCGTAGAAAGACTCCCCGTAGCGTTCGTTATAATCATAAAAGTGGAGTTTTGACATATGCGGTCAAAATGTATGGAACAGCAATTATTTTTTAAATAACCGCCGAAGCATGATGCACTGAATCCGTGGTAACAGGTTACGCGTCGATGGCCATTCCACCCTATTAAATCACTTTTAAACTAAGGAATTCAAATTCCTTCATTTCCAAGATTTTTTAAATGGTAATGCTCTCTCTTTTTCAGGTGCTTGAACCAGCTGACAACGTTTCGGCACAACAACTGTCGGATCAGGTGCGGGTCATCCAACGTAATCATATGTTGGATGACACTGTGCTTGATCGCCTGCGAAATGAAATGCAGAGTAGCCATGTCATCGCCCTCCCTTCGCAGACTGTTGTGGGTACTACCACAGTCCAACACAAAGCAAGCTGACGAGTGAAGTGGTGATAGGGCTATAAACGTAAGTACCCAGTGCAATGAGGCTAAAATGTTATATTAAAATACCTCCCCACATTCTTCAACTGAATGAGACAAAATTCAAATCCTTTGTCAAACGCACACTATGCAGGCAGGCGTATTATAGGTAAGGGGATTACATAACTGATAAAAATGGCTGGCTTAATGCTGGTCCTGCTCCACACCACAACTAATTAATTGACATTTGAAACACTGTTGAAGCTGCTGAAGATTGTAAGAATATATTTGCATTATATAAACTCAATCTCCTTTTTTATTTTATAGATGCATTGCACAGATGTGAGTACTTTGTACTATAGAGCTACCATTTACCGGGTAATGTCATAGATTGACTTGAATGTGCCTTGGCGGCTGATAGTATGTCATGCTCACTCAAATGTCTCGCTGACGGTGGCGCGTGTGTCGGATCATTTAGCTCCCTTCAAAATGGTTGAGCTGAATGGTGCTGATCCATGCGTCATGTTCGTGAACGGGCGCTGTCAGTTGGGACTGGTCATCTCTTACCTGCCACGGCTTATTTTAATAATTAATTTGCTGGATTGTTTTAATTATGTCTTGCTGACCTCTGGACGCTTTTAACGTGTACGGTTTTTGTACATCGTTCTCACTTAAAGTGTCAACATTAATCCCATTAAGTGTCAAATTAGGGCGCTAGTGGCGGTCGGCGATTCGCAGATATAAATATATAAACAAACAAACTATATTGATGACTGCGAAGACCTTACCGATACTCATTCGATTCTGTACTGCGCGGCTGTAGCGCACGTCAAATTTTCCAATGACTCTAGAGCTACATGACCGAAACCAACTGTACCAGCTTGGCAGTGCAGAATTGAGCGCCGTATTGGTGGGGCCAGAGCGCTCATCGGAAAACTAATCTGCTTCAGGGAGGGCAATACTCGTCCAAGAGTGATGCGCTTTGTGAGACGGGCGTTCTCAGGGATTGATGTAAGCCCTCAAAACTATATATCCTGTGTCACAGAGCGCATCGACTTACTTCCTTCTGTGTATGCATGGGCTAACCGTATTCGTAGGTATAAGCGGCGAGTAGAACGTTACACTCAGAATCGCACCTTCCAGAACAATGAAAGGTGGGTCTATAGGAGTTGGGAGCGACTGGATCAAGGTGTGGCTGACACGTGCCTGCCAAAGGATGGTCGCTGCCTGTCAGTCACACCGAAGGTGATTGGGCTCGAGAAGTCGAGCGAGCCTGCGATCCAACCCAGAAATGGGGGCCCCCAAGATGTAGCTCGTGCAGTCCGTCCGTTGCCTAACTGGAAGTCTCCAGGGCCGGACAGGCTGCAAAACTTTTGGAACAAGTGGTTTACAAGATCGCACGCTCGCTTGGCGGCCCAGTACCAGACAGCCTTAGAGCCAGGGTCACTGCCTCGGTTGCTAACGACAGGAAAAACCCTCCTGCTCCATAAATCAGGTAGTACTACGGAACCCTAATATTATAGACTGATCACCTGTGTACCGACGGTCTATAAAATTTGGAGAGCTAAAATAAACATACGTATAGACACCAATTCCATCATATCTGTCTCTCAACATTGATGTAAGAACGGGTCCCGTGGTACTAAGGAGCTACTCCTCATTGATATGGCCTAGCGGTCGGTAATCTTTATTCCGGCAAGTGAATTGATTCACTTATTCCGACTCCGGGTCCGGTACCGGTTCACCTTATTTATTCCTTTGGCACCGTTTGGCACCGGCACTCACTCGCTCATTTTGGTTCCCCGGTTTCGCAGAACCTTTTTATTCATTTGGTTCACTGGATCATTTGGCACATTTTGAATTGAACAGTTGGTTAGTTAGAGCGATACGACGTGTTCCGAGTACTTCCGAGTGACTTGAGCGAGTGAACGAGAGTGAACAGTGAACGCGCGCTCCGGAATCATTTGGTACCGCGGTGCCGGTAAGGATTGTGAGGAATAAATAAGGTTTACGTATCCGCGTTCGGTACCGGCTCCTTTGGATCAGTACCTCCGGAGTTACCCACCGCTAATATGGCCATTAGCCTACAGGTTCGTCGTTCCCGAAAGGATCTGTCGACATGTTGGATAGATTACAAGAAGGCCTATGACTTGATGCCACATACGTGGCTCATGAGGGTGCTGGAGTTGTATAAAGTAGATGCAACTCTGCGCACCTTCTTGATGTCATGTATGGGGCGATGGAGGACGGTCCTTCGCTATCCAGGATGTCGGAATATCCTGAGGAATAGCGAGCCTATAAGGACCGAGCGAGGCATATTTCAGGGCGATAGTTTGAGCCCGCTTTGGTTCTGCTTAGCCATGAATCCTCTAAGCTCACTGCTGGCGTATTCAGGTCTAGGCTATCGGCTGAGGAGAGGTGGTCAGGTTATATCTCACCTTCTCTACATAGATGATCTAAAACTCTTTGCCCCCAATAAGAAACTGAAACTTTCAGTAGCGCCATCAGAATGGAATTTGGTGGGGACAAATGTGCGTAAAATAATGTAAAGCGAGGGGAGATTGTGGAATCCGCGGGAACCCAACTCTCGGATTCGATAAACCTTAGAATCCTCTCAAACGCATCCGAAACCTATAAGTATTTGAGTATGTCGGAAGCGTTGGGCATCAACGGTACTGACATGAAGCAATCATTGAAGGAGCGCTTCTTTGGCCGCCAGAAGAACGTGTTAAATAGTCTTCTGTCAGGCGGAAACAAGGTGCGCGCCTTTAACGGTTGGGTAATGCCGGTTTTGATATACTCTTTCGGCATACTCAAAAGGACTCAGATCGAACTCGACACCCTGGATAGGAGGGTCCGTACACTGTTGACTGCAAACCGGATGCATCACCCACGATCATCAGTAATGAGACATTCCGCGGAAGTGCGGCTTTTTAAATGCGAAGACCCTCCACAATGGTGAGATATGCAGTCTCAGGGAATATTTCCTCGAAGCCGACGTGGGGATCAATCGTGATGTGGTCGCGGTGGACAAGAGTCTCACCCCGCTCTCTATGGCTAAAGAGAACTGGCGCAAACCTGTAATGCTTGATACTAATGATCGCATGGAAGAATGGCATAGTAAGGAGCTTCACGGACGCTCTTTCCGGGGCCTACATGGACTTGATGTAGATCGTCTAGCGTCCGTAGCCTGGCTGCGTTTCGGTGACTTCTTCGGAGAAACCGAAGGATTTGTCTCTGTGATTATGGACGAAGTTATGATGACAAACAATTAGCGGAGATTTATTGTGAAAGACGGCACGGTTGACATCTGTCGGGCATGTCACTGTCCAGGAGAATCAATAAGACACATTATCTCCGGGTGTTCTCGTCTAGCTAACGAAAAGTACTTGCATAAACACAACCTTGTAGCCAAGATTATCTATCAGCAACTTGCTCTGAAATACAGCGGACGACGGTAACTCGTGAAAGCCGAGAAAGATAAACAAATCAAGTATCTTGACTTGGCTCGCGAGGTTGTCGACTTGTGGGATGTGGACTCAGCAATAATTGTGCCGATAGTCGTGACAGCCAATGGCTTATTAGCCAAGAGCCTCGACCAACACCTGAGGAGGCTCTCGTTGGGCAGCTGGATAAAGGGCTTGATTCAGAAGGCAGTACTTCTGGACACGGCTCGCATTGTCAGGAGGTTCCTCTCCCTGGAGCCCTGATCGCCGGTAGCTTGAACCCTGTTCCCGATACCAGTGGCCTACTATTTTTTTTTTTGTTGAAAATATTTAAAAATGTAAATGGTTAGTTTTCAAATGAATAAAGGAGATAATAATAAAGATAGATAACAGGAGAATTTATATTATAGGTGATCTTAAATTTAAAATAATCCTCGTTACTTCTCTTAATCCCTTTTCTCACCTTTATATTTATTAAATAATAATATAATTTCAGTCTAGATTCAAAATGATTATTTAATTACACCTACAAGGTAAGCAAGTGAAAATGAAAAACCAAACAAAAACGGACAAAAATATACAAAAAAAGAATACCAGTAAGTATGTACATAGTACGATGTGAGTATTTACGTAAATAATGCAGACCAGAGCTAGAGCACGACATCAGGCACACCCACCATCTCCGGACTTGTCGCTCAGCTCCGCCTCACAGCCGCCGCCGGTACGCGCCACAACCATAAGCGCCGTGTCACCGGTCGCGGCAGTTACGTCGAGCTCCAGCGACGAGTTTTTTCTCCACTGTCGTCACCAACACCACCACGACGGCGACCTCGAAGCCAACAAGCCTCGAACAGGGTTCCCGCTGCCGGTGGAATTGTCGCGCATGCGATGGACTCAGTCCATTAATGAAAATGTGATGCACGCATATTATGGGGCTACAGAGGGAGGAATAACCTTACAGCGTACCGAGGTCCGATGCTCTCTCTGTTTCAGCTGTGTGCTAGAACCAGCCGTCAACGTCTCGGCCCAACGATTGTCGGATCAGCACGTCGATTCTGTAAAAATCTCACCGCGACGACTTGTGTGGAGTGAGCTGTCAGTGTCATCCTGTCTTGGTCCAATACTTAGCATCAGTGGCACTGACAGCTCACTCCACGCTCACCTCACCTAAGTTTTCACGGTGAGATGGTTACAGTATAGCACTACTGGTGCGCGTCATTCAACACAATCATCGATTGGATGATGCTACACTTGATCGGCTGCGCTCGGAAATGCAGACTAGCTCTGCTAGTAACCCTCCCCTAACCTAGAATGTCGTGCATGCGCTTACCGAGATTCCACTGCAGGCAAACCAGCATGATGAAGGGGTGGACGTCAGGGCTATATTTGCAGATAACCTGTGCAATATGGTATTAATGAGCATTCTACATGATGCGATCCGTCAGTACCGGTTCACATCAACTTACCTTAGACCTCGATTACCCATGAATTAAAAAAACAGAGCACTAGTGTGTGCCCTGGATGCGCTGTTACCAAATTTTATTGAAAGCAGCGCAGACCTTTGTGATACACACTCAATCTTGTATTGCACGGCAGTTGCGGCATGTAGGCTCGTCTCACATTTCCAAACACTGACCAAGCTGTACGACCGAAACCCACCGCACTAGCCTGGCAATGTAGGATTGAGCGTCGAATCAATGAGGCCAGGGTACTTATCAGGAAGCTTATCTGCTTAAGGGAAGGCAATACACGCCCAAGGGTCACGTCAAAGGGCTGGGTTTTGGCTTTGTGAGGCGGATGTTTTCGGCAACTAGTAATAGTCCTCGAGAATATGTATCCCGTATCACAGTTGTTAGTTGACGCGGCATTTTTAAATGGCGTTCGAGTTATCATTTGGGTTACAAATTGACGAGGGACTTCCCAGCGAGGGTTTGCAAACAAACGAGCGTTTGTAAAATGACGACAATTTTATTACTGTAGATTTAAACAAAACGCTAAATTCCTTTAGAGAAAACAATTTATTAAAATTCTAAAACAGTAATTAATATAATATAGAGTCTGGCAAACGAATGTAGAGACTGAAAAAGGGCGGTACATTTAAAAAATATCGGCATAGCAACCCTAAAATAAGTATGACATCGAGGAATAACCTAATTTGATACTTTAGAATTATTTGCTATTTTTTTAAATAATATATGTACACTACTGCTTCACAGCATGTGGACGGGTTCAAAAATGGGAACAAACCAACGGAATAAATCAATACTGCGGTAGTAGCAGCTACCTATATACGGATAAGTAGTATAAATATGTCTCATGATTCTCATATAGTCTTCGATAAAATTCCTAGTATTTCTAAAGCTAAACGCCGTTACAGTACTTTACAAATAAAGCAGTTATGTACTTTTTATATCCAAGAACAATATTCAGGTTATCATACGATTTTTACTGATGGTTCCAAAGATAAACATTTGGGAGGCGCTGTCTTTTGGGATCCCATTCTCTTGAATGACGTGAGGATTATGATTGATTCAGATATTTCTATAATGCACATTGAATTGATTGCGATATCGGAAGCTTTGTCCTATATTCTATCAATTAATGGCGATAAATTTGTGATTCTAACAGCATCCAACTCCTCTAACAAGCTCGCTGCAACACTTGGCTCGGCACACTTCTCAAATGCGAGGTATTCCGAGAGCCTAGGTGATATATGAATTGCTCTTAAAGCTTCAGTCTTATTCAAAAACAGTATGTCTTCAATGGATTCCGTCGCACTGTCAAGTAGAAGATAATGTTACGGTTGATAAACTTGCCAAACAAGCGTGTGTTGATGGAGTTCCCATGAACATTACTCCACTGTATTCGGATTATTTTGGAAAGGTTAAAAGAAAGTGTTTAGATATTTGGCAGGAATATTTTGATGAAAGATCAAAAGAAAAAGGGATTTGGTATCGAACTATCCAGCCACAGATTTCTCGGGTTCCGTGGATTGATTGTGACCTCAACAAAAACCTAGTAACTATAGCCTTAAGACTTCGTTCCGGACATATTCCTTCAAATAAGTTTTATTATTTAATGAAGAAAGCTCTGTCTCCAAATTGTTATGATTGTGGCGTGGTTGATGATGTGTTTCATATTCATATGGAGTGTGTCCGGAATGAAAATACTAGAATTGACGTTTTAGGACAATTTAAAAGGTTTGATATTGGCTTTTGTAATAACATCCTTGCATTTCCAATGTCCGTTATGGCAAAACAATTGTACAAGCTAGTTATAAGGTAGATAGTAATCAACAATTTTGTATTTTTCTGCACTGGGCGATGTGGTCGCTAAGCGACAAAGCCCTTTAATCAAATAAAAAAATAAAAAAAACAATTGTAGTAAATGGGTATCTAACCTACCTACCATAAAAATAGAGACGAGTGGTGTCGTGGGACACCGTTGGAACGAAGTTCCCTTTGCTTTTGTTACGTGACAAAATGTTACACTTTTACGGTTTAGGTCTCATTTGCCAAGTGTGCAGATTAAAAGCAATTCCTTATTGAAAAAGATCTTAAATGTACCATAATCTGAACGTCACAGACTCGATTTCTGCACTGAGAAACATTTACTTACAAAGGCAACAGAAGAGATATGCCACTGTTTTAAAAGTATCTGATGAAAATGTAAACAAATGGATAAGAAAAAGTACCTGTGGATGCCAAGTTGCAGTGCCTCTTACAAATTGAGTGATTAGATTGTTGGAATACTTAAACCCAAAATTCTAATTTTAAATCAGCTTCAAAATGGTTTACGTTTGATAATTTAGGTTTAGGTAGTTTTGACGACATTTTTTTTATAACAGTTCAATGTTATTCAAACAATAATTGTTGAAAGTTAGCTTAGGCCTCGCGGACTGTACCTATATTGAGAGCCAAGTCCTATATTTAATTGTGTACCCTTTGTTCGCAGCCTAATCTAATCGTTATTACCAAGGGCGGATTCGACCAAACTTTTATACCAAGTCCTAAATTGAGTATATTTAATGAAGTTTTACTGAAAAAAGAACATTTAATAACTGTGATCATTTTGAGTAGAATTTAATCAAACATTTTAAACTCTTTTACTTTTAAGAAAACATTTATTTATGTAAAATAATTTTAAAATACAAAACAGAACATTGTTTGATATTGAAATGACAATTAAAAATATGAAAACACTATTGGTTACAATGCCCTTAATTTCGACAACTCAACAACATTAATTGCGTTCTATGCATCTAGCTGATTTCTATGACCTGTGTGTGTGAGTAGTATAGTATTGTTAGGTTAGGTTAGGACTACCTCGTGTCCCCCCCGGTGGGTTCCCGCATTGACGAGGCGGGGGGGTCTCAGTACCTTGGTTTGGAGCCCCACGGTGACGCTAAGAGGAACCCGAGGAGGGGCCGACGACGTAGCGGCCAAGGTTGCGGTGCCGTTGGGTGACATCGCAACTGAGGTGAGGCCGCAGCGGGAGAGGAGTGCCGGTATTGCGGTGCGCCGCTCTCCCTACCTTCTGCGGCCTTAACGGGGCATGGCAGACGCGGTGGGGCCGCAGGGGAAGAGGAGTGTCGTTATGTCGTTGGCCGCTTTCCCTAACCTCTGCGGGCGAAAAATTGTAGCCGACGGGGCCATTCACCAGACTCGTCGCTAGGGGCAATGAGTTGGTCGTAGGCGGAGGGCGGACAACGCCCTCTTGCAGCCCTTCTAAATGGGTCCAGGGCCGGCGGACTCGGGGACGTCCACCGCCCCCATACATCAGGACCCGAGGTGGCGGCGCGTAGTGTTCCACGCGCGCCCCTCTTAGACGTTACGGGGGGAGTCTAACACCTCACTCCCCCCCCCCCCAACACGAGGAGGCCCGCCGAGGAAGGCCGGCACCAGTCGGGGTTGCGGAAGAATCGTATGTTCACGCGACCCCGACATAGGTGTGAGATGGAATGGTGGTTTTTAATAAGAGTGACAGACCCCTCAGCCCGCCCCAGGGCGGAGGACATCCATGAGGATTTTCCACCACCGAACAAAAAAAAAGGACTACCTCGTGTGTAGCCTGCCCACCACACTGCATCTTCCGGTACGCGGTCGCCACTTCAGAATCTATTTATTTATTTACTTAGGGTCAACAAACAGCAGTGTATTCATAAGTTAACATAGGTTAGAACTTAATAATAGAGGTAACAAACACACTACTCACAACGTTTTCCACAGATTACTTATCAAATCTACTAGTTGTTAGAAAGAACAATATAAAAGAAACAAAATAAAAGAAAACATTGCTTAATTATTAGGGTTCTGATCATTTTTTTTTTAAAAACTAAATATAGCCTTGCTGAGAGACATAATATCAGTTGAGCCAAACTGTCTATTGTAGGTGTCAACTAATCGATGCAGCGGTGAGCGTACGCCTGAGTTGGTTCTACAGAAAGCAGTTGCAAACGAGTGTCATTCAACTTCATCTGACTGTTCATTAACGATTTTTTATTTCAGAAACCGCATATACATGCCGACGTACAATTGAGTTACGTTAGAGTAGTCAGCCAGTTAAAAATTGACCTCAGGATGATATTTCGACATATGGTAATTCAAACTTGCTTTTTGCACAAACGCTTGTCCACAAACAGTGCAAACTTTGTTTCTTTCCCCAGTATGTATCCTCTCATGCAATTTCAAGTTTGTCGTTCTCTTAAACGATTTCTTGCAAAACCTACAATGGAAGTCCTTCACGGTCTTATGCGTAAACATATTATGGTTTCTCATGCTACCAGAATTAAACGTCTCAAAATTACAAATTTCGCACTTATGCTTCTCTCCGAGCATGTGGAAATGTTTCAAATGATCCGTTAAAGGCCTTTGTGCATTGAACGTTTTGTTGCACACACTGCATTTGAATCTATCATCTACGTTATGCACTTCCAATTTGTGTACGGTCAATGGCGGAAGTGTCGTAAATGCTTCAATACAAATTGAGCATTTATATCTCGGAATTTGATGTTTCGACTGAACATGTTGTCTCATTGAGGGCAGTCTGCTGTATGTCTTGTCGCATCTGGCACAGTGGTACGTGTCGCCAACTTTTTTATAATCTTCGTCTTTTTTTAGGTAACGTTTCGGCGCCACAACTCGGTCTGCAGACAGAAAACACACTTGAGTTTCATTTACTTCTTCGACGATGTCCGTTAATCTTCGTTATTCGGACTTCGGGATTCTTTTACTGCTTGGTCATAGTTTACGAGACAATTTATCAACTTTTTCTGTTACGCAGCCTTCACGAGTTCGCGCCTGGTTCTGTATTATACTTGCGGCGCTCCCTGAGCGGTCATCCCCCTGCCGTGTTGCTGACGGTTATTGTTATATCATTGAATGAGCTAGAGCAGAGCCACAGGTCGTGGAAAATAGAAATAGCTATTGCAAAATGCCGCGGCAGTTTAAAATTGCGTTCGAGTTATCATTTAGGTTACAGATTGCAAGCGAGCGTTTGCAAATAGACGACCGGTTGTAAACTGACGACAATTTTATTACTGTGGATTTAAACAAAACACAAAATTCCTTTACAGAAAACAATTTATTAAAATTCAAAATTAGTAACTAAAATAATATAACATTTGTTATGATTTATAACTAGGTTCACCACCCCAAAACCAGTTCCAGTTAACTTTTCTGGCAAATGAGTTAATTATCATTTTAAATAGCTTAACTTTACAATAACATTTACAATTTCTTAAATGGTAAATAGGTAGGCTATCTAGAGAAATGTGTTTTTTTTACACTTAAACGTAGAATATTAATACCATAAAAAACATCGGAGACGCTTTCGCTTAAAATAAAGTTGCGTGATTCAGCGTGCTAATAATTAACCTCAGGATGATATTTCGTCATATGGTAATTCAAACTAGCTTTTTGCACAAACGCTTGTCCACATACATTGCAAACTTTCCTTCGATCCCCAGTATGTATTCTCTCATGCAATTTCAACGTTGTCTTCCTCTTGAACGATTTCTCACAAAACATACAATGATGGTCCTTCACGGTCTTATGCTTAAATTTATGTTTGTACATAGCTTCAGATTTAAAGGTCTCATAATCACAAAATCCGCACTTATACCTCACTCCAACTTCCCCGAGCATGTGGAAATTGTTCAAATGTTTCCTTAACTGCACTTTCGTGTTGAACATTTTATTGCACACGCTACATTCGACTCTATCGTCAACGTTATGCATTTCCAGCTTGTGAACGGTCAATGGCGGAAGCGTCATGAATGCTTCAATACAAATTGAGCATTTATATCTCGGAATGTTATAATGTTTCAGCTTCACATGGTTTCTCAGTGACTCCGTTTTTTTGTATGTCTTTTTACATCTCGCACAATGGTACACGTCGCCTTCTTTTTTATAGTCTTCGTCTCTTAGATAAAATTTCGGCGGCACAACTTGGCCTTCAGACAGAAAAGGCGCCACAACTCGGCCTTCTGACAGAAAAGGCGCCACAACTCGGCCTTCTGACAGAAAAGGCGCCACAACTCGGCCTGCAGACAGAAAACACACTTGAGTTTCATTTATTCCTTCGGTGATGTTCGTCAATCTTCGTATTTCTGGATTGTTTGACTAGTTCGTTATAGTTACGAGACAATTTGTCAACTTTTTCTGTTAACAACCTCCACTAACGGTGATACGGTAGTTTACGTGAAGCGCTCCCTAGGCCGTCAGCCGAATAGCGTGTTGCTGACTGGCTCATGAAATATCACGGAATGAGCTATGGCAGCGTCCCAGGTGGTGAAATATAGAAGAAGCTATTGCAAGTTGCCGCAGCATTTTGTAAATGGCGTTCGAGTGCTCATTTGGGTTACATAGTTGACGATGTACTTAACAATTGTCATACGGCATTCCACATGTTAGTAAAATGGCAAATCATACCATTTGGCGACAATTTCATTCATTTAAATTTAAACAAAACGCAGAACTCTGGGTTACCCGTGTTTCATAAAAATAAAATTGACAAATTATCACTTCCCAAACAATTTTCCGCTTAATTTCATTTGCCAAATAATTACTTAGCAAATAATTGTAACGTAAACCTAATGTTTGGCAAGTGAGCGTTTTAACAATAACTTGCTTACCAACTAGTACTTTTACTAATTTTACTGTAGTCAAATAATTCAGTTGGTTTGTAAAAGTTCATCTTTTATTAATATACTTCCCATTATTTCTTATTTTTGTCGTTACATCTTTTGTAAACCAAATCGTTTCACTTAATGTTTTTAATCTAAAGATCGTTTGCTGTGTGAATGATATTATCCTTGGTATTCTGCCGAGTAATAATTTGACCAAATGATAATGTGCTTACTAAAATCATTCCAAATATTGCATTGGTATAAAAAAGGTTGCTAAAAATTTGTTTGGATAATGAAATTGTGTCAAAAACTCTTTTGGCAAAACGGCAGGATCACATTGAACTCCTTAACATTATGAGAACAATTCATTCAAATTCTATAATAATACTTAATTTAATAAATGTAACATTTGTGATGATTTATAACCACTCCAAAACAAACATCACCAATAAGATCACTATATGTCTTCCTAGGGCGTCCCCTCCCGGCGTTTCCACTCACATCTAAGGCAGATGTAAATACCTTTTGTTAATCTCCTTTCATTCATCCGCTCAACATTACTGTCTCCTAAGATGCAGGCCACCCCTAGTTTAGGAGACAGAATTTAATGTTTTTGGTAATATAGACAATTATTTATTTCTCCCTTTGTATCCATTGTTAGTTGATTAAGTCTTAGCATATACTACTATACAACCTGTGTCTATGTATATATTTTTGGATCAATAAACTTATTATTATTATTATCTCCTTTATTACATTTAACAAACTGATAAATTACATTTTTAAATATTTTTTTAAAAATCTGAACAAAATATTAAAAAACATTTAAAAATATAAAAATAGTATCCCACCGGTATCGGGAACAGGGTCCAAGCTACCGGCGGTCAGGGCTCCAGAGAGAGGAACCTCCTGACAATGCGAGCCGTGTCCATAAGTACCGCTTTCTGAATCAAGCCCTTGATCCAGCTGCCCAACGAGAGCCTCCTCAGGTGTTTGTCGAGGCTCTTGGCTATTAAGCCATTGGCTGTCACAACTATCGGCACAATGATTGCTGAGTCCACATCCCACATGTCGACAACCTCGCGAGCCAAATCAAGATACTTGATTTCTTTATCTTTCTCGGCTTTCACGAGGTTACCGTCATGCGGGACCGTTATGTCAACAATCATTGTGCGCCGCTCTACTCGATCCACCACCACTATATCAGGCTTATTGGCAACAATAGTCCTGTCAGTGATGATGGATCGATCCCAGTACAATGTGATATTTCCATTTTCGAGAACTGGGTCGGGCACGTACCTGTAGTACGGCACTTTCGATTCCACTAGGCTGTATTTCAGAGCAAGTTGCTGATGGATAATCCTGGCTACAAGGTTGTGTCTATGCAAGTACTCTTCGTTAGCTAGACGAGAACAACCGGAGATAATGTGTCTTATTGATACCCCCGGACGGTGACATGCCCGACAGATGTCAACCGTGCCGTCTTTCACAATAAATCTCCGGTAATTAAAAGTAAGAAATCAAATGTGTGTGTAAAATATTTAAATAGCATCAACCTGGTGCATCAAAACATTCAAGGGTTTTTAAACAAAGATTTAGAAGTAGAATTATTCCTGAATTGTAACAATATAGATATTCTTTGTATAACAGAACATTGGCTTAAAAGCCACCAGTTCATGTTCAATTTTAGTAATCACCA
This sequence comes from Dasypolia templi, assembly GCA_963555695.1. Classification (NCBI taxonomy): domain Eukaryota; kingdom Metazoa; phylum Arthropoda; class Insecta; order Lepidoptera; family Noctuidae; genus Dasypolia; species Dasypolia templi. The sequence continues at coordinate 8,581,995 of OY743166.1, forward strand.
GGTTGGTAGTTCATTCAGCAGAGTTAATGCTATACATGGTGGCTCATTAATTTTAGTAAATAACCAGATTAAATTTAAAGACCGTAAGGATATTGTGAGCCTCTCTGTTGAACGGACAGTTGAAATAGCCTGTGTAGAATTGGAGCAGTTCATTATATTAAGTGTGTACAGACCTCCTTCAGGATTGTATGATTGTTTTGAAAAAGTTATGGATGAAGTGTTAAACAAAATCTGTACTTCAAACAAGTCTATCGTCACTTGTGGTGATTTTAATGTTAATTTGTTGGAAAACTCTGGGATTAGTACTAAAATTATAAGTTTGTTTCAGTCATACAATCTTGCTAACCAATTTTTGGAGCCCACTAGAATAACTCCCACTAGTGCCACATGCCTAGATAACATTTATACAGATGTTAAACCAACTTACAAAGAAATTATTAATTTAATAGACTCGGATCATTGCGGACAGTTGATCACTATTTCAAATATAAACAAAAAAGTTATTAAAAAAGATATCACTGTTAATCCAAAAACAACTAAACGTTTGGAAACATTTAAAACTAAACTTTTGAGTAATTTACTACTTTTGTCAACTAATGAGGACTCTAATCATCAATATAATGCTTTTTTTAATATGTATTGCACACAATTTGATAAAACTTTCATTCCAAAGACATTCTCGGTTAATGGTAACGCTTCCTTCAGTGATTGGGCCACTGTTGGTATACATAAAAGTAGAAAACGTCTTTATGAGTTGTATGATGAACGGACTTGTATAAACACTGCTGAATTTAATTTATATGTTAGAAATTATTCGAAATTATTTAAAAAAGTTTGTTGCATAGCCAAGTCACGTTACTTGAGTTCAAAGATTAAAAATAGCAGTAATGTAATTAAAATGACATGGAATATCATTAATAGCGAAACGGGAAGATCATGCAACCGAAGTAGTGACTACAGCCTTGCAATTGATGGCAATTTAATTCAATCGGATTCTCAAGTCGCCGCGACCTTCGAAAATTTCTTTGCGGAGATTCCCGTTTCGACTACTAAATCTCTAAACTCATCGCCCACTGCTGCAGAGTCTTTACTTAAAGAAAACGTTCCAGTTTGTGATTCTGAATTTAATTTCCAATATGTCACTTGTAGAGATATAATTAAAACCTTTCACACATTAAATGTTAAAAAAACCGCAGATCTATGGGGTAACTCTGTGGATGTTGCTAAGTCCATTATAAATATTGTAGCACCTACTTTAGCTGTTATTTTTAATAATTGTATTGACCGTGGTGAGTTTCCTGATCTTATGAAAAACAGTAAAATAATACCATTGTTTAAATCTGGTAGCACATCAGACCCTACTAATTATAGACCTATTTCAGTGCTGCCTACCTTTAGTAAAATTTTTGAAAAACTTATTTTAGATCAAATGCAAAGATTTTTTAATAAACACAAATTACTGCATAACAAACAGTTCGGTTTTACAAGGGGTCGTTCAACTACTGATGCCGGAGTTGAACTTTTAGGACATGTTTACAAGGCATGGGAGGACAAATGCGATGCTTTGGGGATCTTTTGCGATTTGTCCAAGGCATTCGATTGTGTTCTTCATGAAACATTGATCAGGAAACTGCACCACTACGGAATCCGGAATGCCTCTCTGGATCTTCTTACTTCTTACTTAAGTGATAGGATTCAGACAGTTGATGTTAACGGAAAAAGATCACCTGGATCTGTAATAAGAATGGGGGTCCCCCAGGGTTCAATTCTGGCCAAAATTTTCAAATTTGGCCCATTTTTGTTTCTTATTTATATTAATGACTTGCCTTACCTCATAAAGGATAATCATGATATAGTGTTGTTTGCAGACGACACTTCACTTTTATTTAAACTCAAACGTCAGCAGCTGGTTACTGACAATGTAAATAGCGCCCTTGCTAAAGTAGTTAACTGATTTAATGTTAATAACTTACTTCTAAACGAGAGAAAAACTAAATGCATTAAGTTTACGATACCTCATGTTAGACAAGTAGAAACTAGTGTTCTTATTAAGGGTGAAGAGTTGAAACCCGAAAACACCACAGTATTCTTAGGCATAACTTTGGATGCCAAGCTTCAATGGGGCACCCATATAGATAAATTGTCAAAAAAACTAAGCTCTGCAGCATACGCCGTTAGAAAAATTCGTAATTTAACTGATTTAGAGACAGCCCGTTTAGTATACTTTAGTTATTTTCATAGTGTGATGTCGTACGGTATTCTTTTGTGGGGAAATGCCGCCGATATTCAGACAATTTTTGTTTTACAAAAAAGGGCGATTCATTCAATTTATAAACTAAGTCCCAGACACTCCCTCAGAGACAAATTTAAAGAGATTAATATAATGACTGTGCCTTCTCAATATATTTATGAAAATCTTTTGTATGCACATAAAAATATTAATCTGTTTAAAAAATACAGTGATATCCATAACATAAATACTAGGAACAAACACAAATTTGTTGTTCCTACTACCAGACTCAAGAAAATAGGTAGCTCGTTTAAATGTCAAAGTATTCGTTTTTATAATAAACTTCCTGGCCACATTCAAGAACTAAGCCTTAATAAATTCAAATCATTTATAAAGCGGAAATTATGCCAGAATGCCTATTATACTGTCAAAGGCTATATTGAGGACAAGAAGGCTTGGGATTGAGCTGCTCCAATAAGTTTACACAGATATTGTCTATGTTTAATTTGCTGTTAAACTTTTATTTTTGATTTTTTTTAGATAAACAATGACATCTTTATATTTACTGTTTAAAGTATAACATTGTTTTAATTTTTGAGAATGTGAGGACTATGTGAGTCATTGTTTTTTTTTGTTCTTTCAGTTGTTTTAATCACGGTCTGGCTGTTTAAGTACTTAACGCGGCCTACCCAAATGTCCTTTCTTTTGTATTGTTCGTGGAATCGTTGAGCTCCTTAGTTCTGAGTTGAGCTGCACCATGATTGACAAATGCATGCACTGACTGGACAGGTCCACTCAAATCAGTGTGGTTCTTTCCTCAAAAGACCATTTCAGACACCAGTCTACAGAGTCCTCATATGATCTGACCATGTTTATTCTCGGATTTTTACACTTTGACATGACGTGAAAATTTACTTTGTAAAGTATTATAATATTTTAATTATTGTGAATGTGAAGGCAGTGTGGATTTGTTGTTTTTTTTTTCTCAATCTATTTTTAATTTTTAAAATTAGTTTTAATCATGGTCTGGCAGTTTGAGCAATTTATGCGGCCTACCCAAATGTCCTTTCTTTGGTAATGTTCGTCGAATCGTTGAGCTCCATATGTGTTGTGTTGAGCTGCATGAATACTGACAAATGCGTGCACTGACTGGACAGGTCCACTCATTCTGTTTGGTTCTTTCCTCAAAAGACCATTTCAGACATCAATCCACATGGTCTTCACATGACCTGACCAAGATTATGTCTGGACTTTAAAAGAGACTGTGACCTCTGAGTTTGTTTTGGCGTTTCTTCTCAGAGTAGTCAGATAGGAAACGCCGATCTCATCTACTTTTAAAATAGTATTGACGTGTAAAAGTGTTTGTAAAAACCTACTTACAGAAATAAAATAATTTATCATTTATCATTTATAATTGTTCGTCATCATAACTTCATCCGTAATTGCACAGACAAAACCTTCAGTTTCTCCAAAGAGGTCAACGAAACGCAGCCAGGCTACGGACGCTAGAAGATCTACATCGGGTCCATGTAGGCCCCGGAAAAAGCGTCCGTGAAGCTCCTTACTTTGCCATACTTCCATGCGATCATTAGTGTCAAGCACTACAGGTTTGCGCCAGTTCTCTTTAGCCAAGGAGAGCGGGGTGAGGCTTTTGTCCACCGCGACCACATCACGATGCATCCCCACGTCGGCTTCTAGGAAATATTCCCTGAGACTGCATATCTCGCGATTGTGTAGGGTCTTAGCGTTTAAAAAGCCTCGACCACCACACTTTCGCGGGATATACAGTCTCATTACCGATGACCGTGGGTGATGCATTCGGTTTGCTGTCAGCAGTGTACGGGCCCTCTTATCCAGGGCGTCGAGTTCGGTCTGAGTCCATTTGAGTATGCCGAAAGAGTACATCAAAACTGGCATGACCCAACCGTTAAAGGCCCGCACCTTGTTTCCGCCTGACAGAAGGCTATTTAACACTTTCTTCAGGCGGCCAAATAAGCACTCCTTCAACGATTGCTTCATGTCAGTACCATTGATGCCCAACGCTTCTGACATACCCAAATACTTATAGGTTTCGGATGCGGAGAGGGCTCTGACGTTTATGGAATCCGAGAGTTGGGTTCCCACGGATTCCACAATCTCCCCTCGCTTTACATGCATAACCGCACATTTGTCCACACCAAATTCCATTCTGATGGCGCTACTGAAAGTTTCAGTTACTTTCAGTAGCTCCATTAGTTGCAAATTGTTGGGGGCAAAGAGTTTTAGATCATCCATGTACAGAAGGTGAGATATAACCTGACCACCTCTCCTCAGCCGATAGCCTAGACCTGAATCCTCCAGCAGTGTGCTTAGAGGATTCAAGGCTAAGCAGAACCAAAGCGGGCTCAAACTATCGCCCTGAAATATGCCTCGCTCGGTCCTTATAGGCTCGCTATTCCTCAGGATATTCCGACATCCTGGATAGCGAAGGACCGTCCTCCATCGCCCCATACATGACATCAAGAAGGTGCGCAGAGTTGCATCTACTTTATACAACTCCAGCACCCTCATGAGCCACGTATGTGGCACCGAGTCATAGGCCTTCTTGTAATCTATCCAACATGTCGACAGATCCTTTCGGGACCGACGAACCTGTTGGCTAATGGCCATATCAATGAGGAGTAGCTCCTTAGTACCGCGGGACCTGTTCCCACATCCATTTTGAGAGGCAGACATGATGGAGTTGGTGTCTATATGTTTGTTAATTTTAGCTCTCAAAATGGATGTAAGCACTTTATAGACCGTCGGTAAACACGGTATCCTTCTTATTATTATCATTACCAAACCATCTAAGCATACCCTTTTACCAATTTTAGCCTACCCCCATGGGAAGAAGGCGTGAGTTTATGTATGTGTATGTATGTGTCCAAAACAAATTCCAGTTAACTTTTCTGACAAATGAGTTACTACATTTTAAATTGTTAAACATGATGTTGATATTGGTGCCGATTCTCTTGTCACAAATGCCTCTAAACTAGACTAAAAATCACTATAATTTGGTTTATTCCTGTCAAATGACGATTTTCCATTCAGAAATTGACTAAAGTAACACAACTTAACTATATTTTAGTTTGACAGCACTAAGATTGCACTAAGTTATTAGTTTAGTGAAAATGGCAATTTTGCTATTCTGAATTTTACGTTTTCACCTAAAAATTTGGTTATCTAACTAAATCTGAACATGAATCTGACTATTTTTTATCGCAATTAAAAAGGTGTGGAATAAAATTAGTTGGCGTGAACTGAAATTCACACCAACACCTCGACGTCAGACGTGCAAAAACGGTACTTTAACATTTTTTTTTCTTTTTTTGCTCTTATTAACTCGAAAACGGTGTGTCCTATCACAAAAATAATGTAAAATAATTTCGATCCTCTTTGAAACCCCGGAACCTACAAAACTCTACATGTATATATTTTTATTTTATATTTTCCATACAAAAAGTAAAAACTTCCATAGAAAACACGTCGAGGCTGCCCCAGGCTGCCTCCGGCTCTAACAACAAAGACGTCGCAAAACCAAAAGAAAAAAATACACGTGGACTCGCAATTGTCAAATTCGAATATAGTTGTGTCAACATTATTTTTAAATTTAGAGATTTTTTTTTCACAGAATAGCTTCAAAATTCTCATAGTAAAAAGTAAGGAATTTTAGTGATAGTTTAGTTAGTTTAGTTCGGTATACAAGAGAATCGGCACCATTTTCAATTTTAGTAAATAGGCATCGAGAGAAATATTCTATTTTTATTAGTTGAATACCCTATTTTTTAATTCGATTTTTATAAGTTAATATAATAATTAGTGATGGGCCGAATGTGGTTTGAACCGAATACGAACTTCGGCCGAACATTCGGTAAAAATGAAAAATTCGGTCGAAGTTCGGCCGAACTTCGGTTCAATTTCGCCGCGCTTTTTCGTGTTGTGACTTGTTTACGCACTTGCTGCAAAAATTGCTAGATGTGCCCCGCCCGCACTCCGCGCTTCCCCGCGGGGCCGTTAGCCAGCTAGTCATTTGTAAAGACGTCCCCAGCTTGTCACGTACTATTGTTTATATTACGCAAATTAAATTAGTTGTTTTTACGTGATTTTATCATTATTTGTTTGTTGCTTTGTTTTGAAGATGACTGGAAGAAAAAAATCAAGTGTTTGGACATTTTATAAAGAAACAGACGACCAAAACAAAGTGAAATGTGTCATCACACACAACATGTGGTTCGTTGATATTTCGTGGTGGTATTGGCCGTAACTTCTGCTCTCACTAACCACATTCGCGTGAAGCATGATAGACCATTTGCTCAATTACAACATCCTGTTCACTCGCCTAATCCAATACTGCTTTCCGTTAGTGCTTCAACATCGAAGACTACTGAGGAGGTACGCGTGCCGATGGAGTTATCCTTACGTCAGGCATCTATTGAGGGCTCATTCGAAAGTAAGTGGAAAATAGATGACCCAAGGGCGAAGCAAATACACAGAGCAATAGCAGAAATGATCGCAGTGGACAATCAACCACACCAGATTCCCAGCCGAAAATACATCACTGAAACTGTACTGGTTGAAATGTATGATCAGTTGAAAAAAAAAATTTTTGACCAGTTATCTGCAGCTAAAAATATTACAATCACAAGCGACATGTGGACTTGCATAAATAATATGCTGTGTTTTTTAAGTATTACCGCTCACTGGCTTGACAACAATTTTGTACTGCAACAACGGGTGCTGCAAATAAAATCCTTTTTAGACCAACATACGACGCATAATATCCAGTGTGCCCTAGAAGAAATAGCTGAGTCATGGAATATCTCTAACAAAATTCATGTTATTGTCACAGACAACGGCCGTAATATTGTAAAAGCCGTAAATGACAATCCTTTTGTGGGAAAAACTTGCTTCATTCATACTTTGCAACTAGCAATTCACGGTGCTTTGGAAGCTCAGGAAACTGTCAACGAAGCCATAGCGGCAGGTCGCCGTATTGTGACTCACTTTAATCACTCCAAACCGGCTCAAGAAAAATTGCAGCTGATACAGACTGAGCTCAATGTACCTAAGCACAAACTTATTCAAGACGAGAGCACCCGGTGGAATAGTACATTTTATATGGCTGACAGGTAACTGGAGCAGAAGAGAGCGATCTCGTTTTAAATATCGGACAACAGTGGCACAATAACTTTTCAAAATTTGACAAAAAGACAATGGGATCTTCTAAAGGAATGTCTGGCCTTACTTCAACCTTTTGAGGAAATTACAAAAAAGATCAGCTCTTCCCACTCCTGCATATCAGAGGTAATACCAGACTTTACAATTCTTTTCAGATATTTGACCAAGAACGAAGTTCAAGCAGCGTGTCCTAATGTCAACGTAATGCGTGTTTCACTAAAAGAAGAGCTGGATCGACGTTTTCGGGTGATTGAAGTGATTGAAGTCTTCAATCAATCTTGCAACGTTGTTGGACCCGCGCTATAAAATGTTTTTTTTTGCACAAGATAATGTACGAAATATACGACGTAAGTTCCTGGCGGAATTCGTAAGGAGCGAGGATTTTGGAAATCCAAGCAGTGATGAAGAAGAAGTCGTCCAGCCAGTGCAGAGGTTCTCAAGGTCGCACAGTTTTCATTTCCAGGAAATCTTAATTGCATAACACAAACAACACCCCCAAACTCCAAATTCCGAGAAAAAGTTGTTTTTCAAATGCTTAACTGATGAGTCATAGAGTTCAGAAGTCAGGTAATGAGTTTAATGCAAGCGTTCCGGTCAATCAGTTGCAATTTAGCGACACTTTTGTGCATATCTCATAGTGGTTTATAGTGATATTGTGAAAGTTTTTTGTGATGGATATTAATACTGAGGGTATGTACTATTATTTAATATATTATTTTTATCAGAATCTATTAAAATGAATTTTTAGCATTTTTTTAACTTAATGCATAAATTTTTGCGTAATTTTTTTCATAAACAAAAGTTTGAACGTTCAGGAAATACATTGATTCGCCTCTATTCGGGCTAGTTTTTATATATATTGTAGGTACAGCACACTTCAGTACAACATATATTTTTTTTTTTCAGAACACGTTTACTCTATTTCAAGGGTAGCATTTTTTGAAGAGTGGTTGAAACACACGAAGAATGATAAAAGATCGCGTATTTATGACTATCTTTCTTCAAAATTTCACTTTGGTGACATTACTGAAAGCAGCCAAAGAGAAATAAAGTTGAAAATATCCAACTTTTCTACTAAGATTGAAGCCAAATGGTTGGCTTCGGGAAAATCGAAGGAGCGTTTTTTAATTAGAAATAAGACTTGGCTGGATGAAGGAGACATACAGTTTACTGTAAGTTCTTTAGCCCCACAACCTTCAACATCGAGTGAAGTTGTGACATCTGCAGGAAGACCTCGCAAAGATTTCGAGGAATCGTCGTTTAAGACGAAGAAACGTCGAGGCGTGGATCTCGTAGAATCTCGAAGTGCCAGTGAATTAGTGACTGCTGCCGAAATTGCTATGCGTTCAGCAGAGCAAAGAAAAGTTGCCCATGTGATTAGAGACATTAGTGAAAGGCCAGATAATATTATTAAGTCAAAAGAAAATACCAGTTCCGTTAATCCTAGGCAGTTAAGTAGTGACGAAGCCTTAGCATACTATATAGATTCGAGATCAAAGCGGCATTGCTTCCAATTGGGCAACTTTCCGAAGAGGCTCAAGAAGCACGTAACAAAGATTGCCGCAGATTTAGGGAGTACAACACCCGCAAGTGCTCACGTGTTGCCATGAATAGAGACTTGCTGTCCATGTTAATAATTTGACCCTTTGATCAATGGCCTTCGTGAGATTCCCCGAAAAAGCCGGAAAAAATATGTGCAGAAGTATTAAAGTTAATCGTAAGCCCGACCATAGTAGCATCAAGACCGGAAACTTCATCATATTGTCGCACATTACCACAAAATGATGACGATTCACCAGAAGATTTTGATGATGATTCTGATGATTAGGTTTAGGTTAAGTTAGTTTGTACAGTAGGTATTTATTTATTTAATGCATTTTTGTTGTTTGTTTATTATTTTTAAATATTTTTTTCTGTTTTTACATATTTTTTTTGTTTTTTATTACAAAATCATACCAAAAACTATTAATAATGCCTCAACATGACTACTTATATATAAAAGCATCGTTAAATATCATAAAATAATATTGTCCACCTAGCATGTTCTACGCGGTACACTGTGGGTCGTCAGCCAGCAACGAAAGTATACACAGAACGTTCTGGAACTGCTACGAAGAACTGGCAGCTGCAAAGTTACCAAACATAGAAGAAAACAAAAGTCCAATTGCATTCGAGCTTGACAGATATCTCGCTGATGATCTGCTGCCAAAAGATCTCTGTCCATATGGCTGGTGGGCTAAGAATAAAGACAAGCTCCCTAACATGAGTTATCTAGCTCGGATTTTTTGTCGTCTCCTGGAAGCTCTGTATGTTCTGAGCGACTTTTCTCAGAGGCAGGAAATGTGTATGAACAAAAACGAAACAGGCTTCTGCCCGAAAAGGCCGAGTCTTTAGTGTTTTTGCACCATAACCTGCCTCTGGTTATATTTCAAATATGAATAGCTGTCTATTTTTACTAACTAGTCTATATTAGAGAGAAATACCGTTTAATAATAGTCCAAAATATTAAATAATAAATGATTCCTAAATGTTGACAAAATGAAAAATTTACCTAATAGCTGGTGTACGTTAGATAGAAGTATTCTTTTTTTCTAATTCAATTTACGAATGAACCTTATTAAGATGTGAGTCAGAAGAATGCAAAGTTTATTTAATTTTTGTTACAGATCTTGTAAAGATTTTTTTTAGACCAACTAAAAATTTGTTTTTTGATTAAGTAAGAAAGATTTCTAAGGCTGGTTAGGTTAGTAAGAAGAGCGGTTTAATTTTGTGTTTTGTTTGATTAAAGTAACCAAAGATTTTTGAGACTGGTAGTTAAAAGACCAATTTAAGTTTTTTGTTTATCACGTATGATTACTTTTTCTAATTCAAATAAATTACTATGAATGAGTATATCAGACTTATTTTATTTCACTGTTACTACAGATATGTTTTTTCATTAGTTTCTATTATGATAGTGCAAGTATATTTAGTGCAGAATGTCCGGCATTTTAACCGAAATTCGGCCGAATGACGAAGTTCGGTTAAACCGAATGTAAAACGAATTTCGGCCCACCCCTAATAATAATGCCATAAAAATACAGCCTGTTACACTTTACAGCATGTTACACTTTTACGGTTTAGCTCTCATTCGCCAAGTTTGCAGAGTAAAATGTGCGAGTTATAACCAGGGCCCTAATTCATTATGCCCCCCTAATGATCACGACAGCTGCTATTAACGTATTCTATAAAACACAATGAACAAAACTGCGCGAAATTAACGCGAAGTCGGCGTGGTTTGAACTGTCAAAATACCACGCTTGACAAACGTTGTAGTTTCGAATTGAGGAAGACTGTATTCGGGTTTTTTCGTACCATTCATATACAGAGGACTTTGTAGCTTTATGCACTTATAAACTATTGTCGAAAATGATAATAAATACGATTATTCCTACAAGATCCCATCAAACAAACAAAAAAATACATGTAAACACACTCGGGCAGCTTTTAAAAACGTAGCGAGTGTTTCACCAAGCGCTAATCCATGATTATATGTCTAAATCATGCATTACATTTAATTGCTACCGTAGAGGTCCGTTAACTTACTAACCGACATGTCAGTTGACAAAATCACCAAAATGGAAGCAGCTTATACATTTATTTTCGAAGAACCAAATACAAATTATGTATGTTATGTGAGAAAACGCGTGAACGTGGCCGTAATTTGTCATCGAATGAGAATTAAATTTTAATTAGCTTTATTTTGAAGCCTATTAAATCGTCCAAGTCGTGCAAAATTTCCAAAACATTTGAATCTTCGAAAATAAAGTAACGCACTGCATCCATTTTCATGATTTTGTCAACTGACTAAATCAATGCTGAATGTTATACTACCAAATGCTTGGCAGAAGTTTTCTCTGTTGTGAGCAACAAGCGACCAAACAGGGCTCCGCGGGCTACTGCTCCACCACGACCACGCGACTTCACACACCGCGCTTAAAGCCCTGAACTAGAACTGTGTGACTTCTTTTATTCCCGAAAATTAAAAATCTGCTCCTGGATACAATTTTCGTCGCCAGAAAATGCTCTGCCAGCGTTCGAGCAGGCTGTAAACGAGGCGTCTACGGGCGGCGGCATGGAAAAAGTGTTTCAAAAACTGGTTCAGACGCATGAAACGTTTTATAGGCGCTAGTGGAGAGAACTTTAAAAATATTTAATAAAAAATATTTACTTATAGAACATTCATTTTTATTTTCGCAAGACTTTCTGAATTTCCCACGTTTTCGACAAGCACGATATTGACGTGGTTTGCAGGTGGTAGGTAATATTAGGTGAATAATAGTTAGAATACAGAATTGAGGCCCTGCATTGTCTCAAGCTATTCTTTATTGAAAAACATCTTTATTGTCAGATAATCGCAACGGTCACAGACTCGATTTTTTGCAAGAAACATTTTCATATGCAACAGAAGAGAAATGTCCCTATGCTCTTTTTTTTTAAATTAATTAACATTATGGTGTTTTGGTTTGATTATTAAACACAAAAAATCTAATTATAAATCGTCTTAGAGATGATTTTCGTTTGACAATTGAGGTTAATAATATTATGGTTACTAAAACCTCAATTTTTGACGACGATTTTTGAATAAGTAACAGTTATTCAAACAATAATAGTTGAACGAAGTGGTGAGTAATAATGTTGAAACCCTCTTCATACAGATGCATTTGTTACAAATTCTCATTACTCAGTGATTGCGTAAGAATTAACCCTGAGTAGGGTTTGTTTACACCAACATCAGATACCTTAGAGATAGGACAGACAGAACGCTTCATCATCAGCCTATTTTAGTCCACTGCTGGACATAGGCCTCCCCTAATGAGCGCCATAGCGCCCTGTTTTCAGCTTGACGCATCCAGCATCTGCCTACAATCTTTCGCAGCTCGTCATCCCACCTGGCCGGAGGGATGACGAGAACGATGACGATGACAGAACGCTTACTAAAGGTTAAACCAGGCTGATAATAATGTCAAATCTATGACATGATTACTACTAACTAGGTACATATTACATAGCTTTCATAAAATGTTAATATATTTGCTGATTATCAACACAAAAGTCCAAGGATTTTTTTCAGAAACCTTCGAGGAACTACTTATTAAAGGCAACTTAAAATAGAGTTGCGTGATGTGAGTATTCAGCTTGCTAATAATTGACCTCAGGATGATATTTCGTCATATGGTAATTCAAACTAGCTTTTTGCACAAACGCTTGTCCACATACATTGCAAGCATTCCTTCGATCCCCAGTATGTATCCTCTCATGTAATTTCAACGTTGTTTTCCTCTTGAACGACTTTTTACAAAACCTACAATGATGGTCCTTCACTGTCTTATGCTTAAACTTATGTTTGTACATAGCTTCAGATTTAAGGGTCTCATAATCACAAAATTCGCACTTATACCTCACTCCAACTTCCCCGAGCATGTGGAAATTGTTCAAATGTTTCCTTAACTGCACCTTCGTATTGAACATTTTATTGCACACACTACATTCAAATCTATCGTCAACGTTATGCACTTCGAGTTTGTGAGCGGTTAAAGGCGAAAGCTCCATGAATCCATCATGACAAATTGGACATGTGTATTCCGGAATCTTATAATATTTCGACTTCACATGGTATCTCAGTGAGCTTAGTCCGCTGTATGTCTTGTCGCATCTGGCACATTTGTACGTGTCGCCAACTTTTGTATAGTCTTCGTTTTTTTTTAGGCAAAATTTCGGCGCCACAACTCGGTCTGCAGACAGAAAACACACGAGTTTCATTTATTGCTTTGGCGATGATCGTTAATCTTCGTTATTTGGACTTCGGGGATTGTTTGACTGGTGCGTTATAGTAACGAGACAATTTATCAATTTTTCCTGTTATACATTCACGAGTGGTGATACTGTAATGTACCGTGTGCGGTGCTCCCTGGCTGGCTAATGTTTTTATCACGGAATGAGAAATAGCAGCGCTACAGGCGGTGGAAAATAGAACAAGTTTTTACAAAAGGAAATTATCAAAACAGGTGCCTTTTTTCAACGTACTATGAAGCTTTTGGGATTTTTTATAAACGATGCTTAAAGTTAAGAGACGTTTGAACTTCAAAAATGTATGGCTAACAGTTGCTAATCACTACTTAACTTTAAGCAACGTTTATAAATTAATAGACACTAACTTAACAAACATTTTGTATTACGCCATAAAAACATTGTTTTAAAATCCGTCCGAGCCGAGTCAAATCAGTTATAGTTATACATATGTCATAGTTTTGGCCGTTCAAAATGACCGGGCCCAATTCCTAGCTCAAGCAGAAGATTTCACAAAAATCTGAAATGCGCATATCGTTTTTCACTTAAATCTGGGTCATGGTTCCTTTAACGAGTTTGTTTTACTATGTACCCATAGTTTCAGATTTATCCTTTATGTGCCGAAACTAAAATCATGATTTGTACCAACATACAGTACAACTTTAATTGTGTTGGCTTGTTCGTGTTGGTTGGTGTTGTATCAAATATTTTATGTTTCACTATTGGGTGCCAAGAAAAAAGAAGGCACCATTTCTCCAAGCGTTTATCCAAATGTTATCACTCCACCACCCTTGGTTGACTTGTAGATAAGCCTTTTTTTTTGGGTGGGAAAGGGCGTGTCAGACATTTACTGCCCATTCGTGGTCCTCCAGTTGCCTGTGCCATGGCCACGGTATCTATTTCAAACAACCCGCGACCCCGGCAGGCATCAGCCCTATCGGACCCCGTCAATTTCTGCTGACATCTCTTAGAGGCACGCGTGGAACACGACGCACCGTCGACCCGGGCCTCGTCCTTACCGGACGGCGAGCTACCCTTTGCTCACCGTCCGCAAGCCCGCGCCTACGGTGGCCGGGAATCCGCAGGCGACTCCCGACGCCCAGGGCGTCTCCTGCGGCGACTAGGGGCGTGAGGCCGCAAGGCTCTCTCCCTCACGCGCTCCGCCTTCTCCTTCGCGAGCATTACTGCTTCGCAGAAGGAGGTGGCAACTTCCCATTCCCTCTCACTCCGTACCATGACCTGAGCCAGGGCCGGACGCGAGAGATCGCCGCCGCCAATCGCCACAGCGAGGATACGGCGGTGCTCCGCCCAAGTTCGGCAGACCGTATGTTCCACCGTGTTCTCCGGGCGATCCACACAATGGTGACACCCGGGCGTTTCCTCCCGCCTTATGCGAAACAGGAACCTCCCGAAACAACAGTGTCCGGTGAGGACTTGTGTCAGGCGGAATGTGAGGACGCCGTTCCGCCTCTCCAACCACTCCTCAAAGCGGGGACATATCGCCACTATTGTGTCGTGACCAGGTAGAGAATGACTAAGGCATTATAAAAAAAAAATTGTAAAAGCAAATTATTTTTTAAAAGAGTAATCGTGGAGTTTGTTGCCGTCTCTTCATAGAAAACGACCAATTGGAGCCGTGCACTTAGCTTCTGACGTTTCATAAGTTCCCATGTGGGTTTAGGTATGTGAGAATAACAATTCGCCCGCGACTTTATCCGCGTAGACGTTTTACTTTCCCCTACAACTTTCACCACCCCCTTCAAATGGTATTAATAATGATTAAGATCTTCATTATATATATATACATAAGTATAAGGATTCGTGCCAAGTTTCAAATTAATTAACCAAATGAATATGATTTCTCATTTTTAAACTGTATTCAGTCTTTTCACCCCCACAGGGTGGAAGTTTGGAAAATCGTTTGCGTTGTTTCCATAACTCAACTCAAAGATAATTAATACCAATTTTCGAGCTACTCAAGAGACGCAGTAAAATTTCCCTCGTAAAATTGACTACCCGTTTCACCCCTATTGGGATAGATTTTCAAAAAACTCTGATACACGTTATTGTTTAATTTTTGATTTTAAGTATAAATACTGAGTTTCGAGTAAAACGGACCGCGCGTTAAAACTCTTCCATACAAAAAAATCCCTCTTTAGGGATTGGGGGGGTAGTTGAGAAAATCACACACTCAAAATGATCAAGTTTATAATTTACTTAGATATGTATACGTGCCAAGTTTTAAGTTTATAAATTCAAGGAATAAGATTTTTCATGCAAACAAAACCCCCCTTTTCACCCCCCTTGAATGTCGAGTTTCCAAAAACCCTTTCTTAGTGCTCCCGAAATTATTAAAGGAAGCCGTGTGCAAAATTTCACGTTCCTAGTCCAAACAGTTTCGGCTGTTCGTTGACGTCAGTTTCTCCTATTATACATATTGATTTTGACAAAGGACCTTTTGTGTAAAGTGCCGTGCCTTTAAAGGCAGCGACTGAGAGGTTGATTAATACCATCCAAAAAACAATGACGAAATTTCGGTGTTCTATAATTCGCTCGTTGTTTTTTTGGAGAAAAATAAATACCAGCTCCTTGAAAAGAATTTCTATCCATTTCAAGAACTTATCGGCAATAGGACCGATTTATTTAGAACGGGAATAGATACATAGATTTTTTATATTATATGTATTATAGTACAGTCAGTGCTTCCCCTCTTCTTCTTTGTAAAAAGGGTCAGGTAATGAGAAGCACGGCCCTAAATCAAAGAAATCCTGATCCAGCTAGTCCCTTGCTGCCCTCTTCCAGCGACGCCCTAAGCCGAGGTTCGTACCCCACAGGGGGTGCCCTTAGCGCTGTCGCTTAATTTTAGTTAGTATTTAAGTTTAAGTCCTGGCTGGAGGCGTTAATTTATTAGGGCAACCACAGGCAAGTCCGTTTAAGCAGACGACAACCTCATAGGTTGACCTGCGAGATGCCATTTATAAAAAAAAAAAAAAATGAGAAGCACGGGCAGTAGTGTATCAATATGATTAATGTCAGGTGAGTTTATAATTACCAGGCCACTCAGAAAGTATTGCGAAAAAAGTTTTTATGTAAGAGTCTGGCCAGTTATAGTAATTTTGAAAATATGATTATTTGTTACAAAAATAGGTACGTTCCAATTTGAAAAACTCCGTCCACATTGTTCGTTTAAATTATCATTAAAATTATCGTTCTCATCTCATTTAAATTATCGTTTTTTTTTTTTTTTTTTTGTACTTTATTAAAAAGAACCAGGTTCTTAATAATTGATTACAATCTAGCCTATACGACTAATAAGCAATTTTAATCTAACTTAATTTGTTACGTGATAATTATTTTAAAACTTAGAAAAGTGCTGATTGAACATTACTCAAGTCCGTTCCACTTTCTTAGAGTCTGATAATTAATGATATAAACACTTTTTTCATGTGTTATTATGTGTGTCACTGTCACTATTATTTCTACACTTTACACTACACTAACTCAAAAGGTTTAGTTCGTTTTAGTCTTCGCACTATATTTGCTTGGTCTAACAGCTGAATTGCCTCGATGTTCACATGTCGATGGAGTCGGTGTTCATGGGCCTCAGCAAATTTTTTGATTATATTGGTGACGGGTTCCATTTTTAGGTCACGATGGAGGTCGTCATTTCTTATATACCAGGGCGCATTTACAATACTCCTGAGTACTTTATTCTGGAATGTTTGTATAATTTTGATGTTGGTCGGCTTAGTACAGCCCCACAGTTGGATACCATATGTCCATATTGGCATAAGAATATGCTTATATACTAAAATTTTGTTATGTATCGATAGGCAGGAACTCCGTCCAATCAACCAATACATATTTTTAAAACGCATGCCTAGTTCCTGTCTTTTCTTTTTGACGTGCGCTTTCCAGCGCAGTTTTGCGTCAAGCGTTATGCCAAGGTATTTGGCTGTATTTGCGTATGGCACTTGTGTGTGTAGTGACTTCGATTCATTCAATCTGATTCTCCATTTTTGTGACCAGTCATGATATTCATTTACAGCGATTTGTACCTTTTTGGTTCCTTCCGTATGGCATGACCCTGTAGCCATAATGGCAGTGTCGTCCGCGAAGGTTGCGATGGTATTATTTTCCAGCTCTGGCATATCATACGTGTACAGCAGGTATAGGACTGGACCCAGCACACTACCTTGAGGCACGCCAGCTTTAATAATTCTTAGATCAGAAAAGGCATCCTCGTGTAAATTATCGTGTCTCAATAAAAATGGATCTGCGCCGGGGACATTTTCGGGCTATGATTTTTTACGATTTCAAGTGTCGCCTTAAACCGGACGAATCGTACGATAGACTTCAAATAGCATTCATGGATGAAGGCCCTTCTAAGGCAACCGTGTATAGTTTGTATAACAAATTCAAGCGCGGTCGACTAACTCCATTCTTCAATTAAAGTCTTTGAAGGCTGTTACGAAAGAAAACGTGCTAGCAGTGAAAAATGTAATCCAAGAAAATAGGCGAGTTACGAATCAAGAGATTCAGCACATACTGCAGCTTGGATCGGGAAGCCGTCACGAAATTCGAAACGTGCATCTTCGCCTTCGCACACCGCGCTCACAACGAGGGACTTCCTGGACGTCACGCCGGTCAAACTCCTGGGTCATCCTACTTAAAGGCCTGACCAAGCACCGTGTGACTTCTTTTAATTACCGAAAATAAAAAATCAGCTCAAAGGGATACAATTTTCGTCGCCGGAAGGTGCGCTGTCAGCGTTCGAGCAGGCTGTAAAGGTGTCTACGGCGGACTGGGAAAAAGTGTTTCGAAAACTGGTACAGACGCATGAAACTTTGAATAGAGGCTAGTAGTAGAGTACTTTGAAAATATTAATAAATAAATATTTACCTATAGAACATTTTGTTTTTAATTTCGCAATACTTTCGGAGCGTCCCACGTAGTTTCCAATATGAGTAAAATCCTGTTTTGTGTTTCCATTAAATTGTAGGTTCACTGTAATTAGGAATAATTTATTTTAAATACCCATAATCCAAGGTACATTTATTATCACCATCAAGAAGAAGAATTGCCAAACTTAAGTGGCAGTGGGCACAGGGCTCATTGCTTGCAAAACAGATTGCCGATGGGCCAAAAGGCTCTGGTGTGGCGACGCGCAAACCTTGTGAAGGCCGCAGGAATCCGCTGTAAGCGGGAAGCACAGAACCGGTCGAAGCGTCGGTGCTTGGGGGAGGCCAATGTCCAGCAGTGGACGTCTTTCGAATGATGACCGTAGTTCATCTCGTAGTTGACCTTGAGAGGTCGTGACTACTTAACCGGACTATCCTGTGGCTGCCTTAAGCGAACTCAAAGCCTCCATTCAGCGACTGCTCGCTAAGGGCACCCCCTGTGAGGTACGGACCTCGGCTTAGGGCGTCGCTGGTGGGAGGCTGGATTTGATTTAGATGATTATTATTATCTGGGGAATTTACAGGCTCAGCTACGGCGCGAACTGGCGCTTCGTCAAGCAAGGGTCGGGGGTGACAGTTACGTCGGGGTCTTCGCGAAGGACCTCGGCGGCGAGGTCGGAATGTCGGTCTGTGTTTGTGCACTGTACTGGTGGCCCTACTGCTCTCCTGGATGAGAGTTATGTGGTCATCGGGGTCGGTGAGGACAAGACCCTTATTACATTACGTATCTATTTATATGCGGAGAAACTGAGTGACTGACATATCAACGCACAGGCGAAAGTACTGGGACTAGGAACGTGAAATTTAGCACGCGGCTTCCGTGAATAGTGTAGGGGAGCACTAAGAAGGGGTTTTTCGACATGTGACCGTTAAACCTGAACCTAACGGGGTAAAAAGGGGTAGTCTTTGGGTGAAATGGTTCAGCAAAAAGGGATAATTTAGGGTTTGAGGGAAGAATACACTGCGTGTCAGGATTAGTTAATAAATAGGAGATAAAACGATAAACCATTCCGTTCATATACTTAAAACATGCATAAACATGCTGCTCCTGCTCCATAGGACAATTTAGAGACTCGACATAATCAACTGGTAGCTTATTGAGTTCTATAATTTATAAGACTTTGATTTTACATTCTGTAATTACTTTAACTCACAAACAAAACTATAATTTGGTAATAATTTTAGGGAAACAATCTACTTTTACAATATTTGTAAATATGTGAGCACCATGTATCTATCAATTAATTAATTTACCAGCCATTGCTTTATATTTAACTCTTTATACCTAATAAGATATAGTAATTTTATTCTAGATGCATCGTCTTCACTTATAATTAAAAAATTAATGTATAGGTACATTTTTTTTTTTTTTTAAATAGTAACGGTGGAGTTTCTCGCCCATTCTTGTCCACGAAAATACCTTTTGGAAGGGGCAATTATAATCCATTTGTTGTAAATGTTCGACGTTTACGACTATTTGAAATAAATGATTTAACTTTGACTTCAAAACATAACTGGCGTAACGTGTGTGTACGTCTACTTAGTACACCCCTGCCTCACCTCCCAGGGAAACCGTTATGTTACACACTCACATATTGTAAATACTCGTACATAGACGCTTAAGGTGGCAGAAGTGCCTGAATAATTATAAGTACCTACATAAAACAGCCTTGTATTTTTGTGTCGATCGATTACTACTCAAATATTAATTTAGTGCCATTTCCAACGAGTATTTATGTAGCTATACAGGATGCCCCGTAAGTCGACGTCAAGCCGGAATCGGTTGACAGGTCAGCTCGAGTCATAATAGTTATCAGTAAAAAAAAAACTTTGCTATAAATTTTAAAACTTACGAGCATATAAAAAAACCCGGTGTCTGGATTTGTGCCTGATTGATGGCAACAGGCTCGCCCTCTATTACATGGGACTTAAACATAACTGGCGAAATGTGAAGAACTATAGGTACACGACTGCCTAATCCTTCGGGGAATACTCTCGTGATGATATGTTAAGTAATAGTACATTATGGTACTAGTGTGTAACATTAGTACCATAATTATCAATACACACGCGTGTATCATAACGACGTTTTTCAACACTCTTGTGAGTAAAATATCAATAAAAACTCATTTTAATCAAAAAAAGATCGTGTTCAATAGAACAAATAAATTAATGTTCCTATTGCTTGCTCATTTCATGCAACTTCTTATTTAAATAGATAATTTTAACTCGTACGTGTTTAATAAATAAAACTTTCACTCAAATATAACTTTTGTTTTCTCTGTAATAGAAGAAAACTTTTAATTCCCCATTTTGTACGTGGCAGAATAGGCGCAAACCCTATGCGCGGAAAATAAAAAAATAAACCTCATCCCTTTAGTCTGTGGCCGATCGCAATGCGCGCGCATAGGAAAACTGATTAATTTTTCCCGCCATAGCGAAACATTTTTCACAACTCGTTTTCACTATTGAATGTATAGTTATTTATTAATTAAAATGTTTACAAGTACTAGTTACGAAGAAAATTTATAGATATTATAATTTATAGATATGATATTAAAATTTATAAGAGAGTTATAGCAATGAAAAAGTCACAGTTTGATTATGGGTGTCATTCTGTGCCCAATTGCGGTGACCATAGAGCCACTTTATGAGCAAGTGTGTTGAAAATTATCTTTATCTTAGCCGCGGCATTTTGTTAACAGCGTCCGAATGACCTTTCGAGGTTTTTATACTATAACAAAATAACGAAGTAGGTACTTTACACTTGCTTTCGGCATTTCACAAACCAGCGGGCGTTTGTATAGAGGCATGAGGAAAAGGGTGTCAAGTTCATTCATCTTCTATAGAAACGGAAGGATCCTCCGACCAGACGGGTGTTGTGTCTGGTGGGCAACTGCCCGACGGTTGATGTCGGGACGTTGTATATATGCTAGTTGCGCTGCAGTAACTCTGCTTGCGAAATGCAGGATTTTGCGTGACGTCATTGTGGTGCGTTGCTCGCATGTGGCGGTGTATATACCGCCACATTTGCAGACGAAAGTTAGGAATCATACAAAATGCTGGCGACAATTTATTATACTGTATGGGACTTGAAAAAAAACAACAACCGTCTTTTATATTAGTAATCAATTTATTCAAGTTCCAAAATAATACTTACACAACAAAATGCACAATAAAATAATGTAACATTTGTAGTGACTTATAACTTGATTCACTATCCCTGAATAAACTACAGTTAACTTTTGCGGCAAATGAGCATTTCGTTACAAAAAAACATTTTATTTTCGAAGGAACAACATTAAACCGTCCACGATAACGTTATAACGTGCACGTATTTCCGTAAATTTTATTGACGTGGTCGTTCTAGAGAACTTCATCACGTTACAAATTAAAAAAGTGCGCACTATAAGTAACTTAAGTCAGGTAGACATTTGTAACAAGCCCATACATTTTTGCCTTGTCCTAAAAAATATTTTCATGTGGAATCATTAAAAAAGAAAAAGCAGCAGACAGCTAACTAAACACGATTTTGACATTGTTACTTACAAATCATATTATTACGTAGCCGCAGTGAAGAGATATAACTCTTTTAAGGTTGGTCTTCTTTAACTGTATACCATACCGGCTGAATATCAATGCGATGGCAATCTTTCAGGGGTTCTTCGCGATATCTGGGTTAGCCCCTTAGTAAAACTTGTTTAAAATGATGAGTACAACTACCCACTTTTGAGTAATTTCAATGACACCTTGAATATTAATTTTTGTTCACAAAATTAACTTCACGTTTTAAGTTTTGTAAAGTCTGTCCCTACAATACACTTAAAGTTACAGAGACAGCATGAGATGATTCACATGCTGTCTCTGTCAAACGATTTCTCAAAGTCTAATCTACACAAAAACCACTAAGTTATCACAGTCGGCTAACTAATTTTTTCTGAAGCTTTACAGAAACCGAGTGTCAACAGCGACTTCAAATTGCCCGCTAAAAGTTGACTTCGGGATGATATTTCGTCATGTGATAATTTAAACTTGCTTTTTGCACAAACGCTTGTCCACATACATTGCAAACTTTCCTTCGATCACCAGTATGTATCCTCTCATGCAATTTCAACGTTGTCTTCCTCTTGAACGATTTCTTACAAAATCTACAATGAAAGTCTTTGAGGGTCTTATGCTTAATCTTATGTCTGCGCATAGATTGAACTTTAAAAGTCTCATAATCACAAAATTCGCACTTATATCTCTTTCCAACATCCCCGAGCATGTGGAAATTGTTCAAATGTTTCCTTAAATGCGCTTTTGTATTGAACATTGCATTGCACGTACTACATTTGACTCTATCGTCTACGTTATGCACTTCGAGTTTGTGAATGGTCAATGGCGGAAGCGTCATGAATGTTTCAATACAAATTGGGCATTTATATATCGCAACCTTATAATGTTTCAACTTCACATGCTTTCTCAGTGACTCAGGTTTTTCGTACGTCTTTTCACATCTAGTACATGAGTATACGTCGCCTTCTTTCTTATAGTCTTCGTCTCTTAGAAAAAATTTCGGCGGCACAACTTGGCCTTCAGACAGAGAAGGCGCCACAACTCGGCCTGCAGACAGAAAACACACGTTTCGTTCATTTCTTCGAAGAAGTGTTGAATTGTGATTTTGTTGCGACTGATTCGTCATAGCTGAGAAACAATTTAACAAATTCTTATTTTAAGCGCTCCTTGGGCCGGTCAGCCCGTTTGCGTGTTGCTGTTTATTACGGAATGAGGTAGAAAGGCAGCACAGGTGGTGCAAAATAGAACAAAGGACAACCCGGACACACCCCGATGCAACCGGCAACTCGCCGAGGGTTTTGTATCGTTCAATAATCATTCGGGTTTCATATACTATTAGAAACTGACGAGGCACCTTAACATTTACCATCGACATTTTCCAAACCGACTAGTATTTGCAAACAGACGACGCCGTTTGTATGGTGACGAATCACACAATGTACCGACTAGAATCGTATTACACCTGCTCGTGGTGCACCCTGTTGAATAAAAAAGGAGGATCAGAAAACCTGAAAATGGCGGTATAACCATTTCTAAATAAAACATCGCAGCTAAATAGCGCATACTAATGACGGGCTGCAGATTCCAGATTATGGGCAAATCCTCAGTTCCCGGCCGCCTTACTGTTCTTGGTATTGGCGGCCGTCACGGTCACGGTAACGGTAAGGTAGGAGGTGCGAAGAATCCCCGGGCACAGATAATACTACATACAGATACCCAAATCCATACAAAGAAATGAGACCTCCCTAACTAAGTACGGTTATGGAAGTGGCTATTTGTCTTTGTCCAATTTTTAACAGATGGCACCATTAGCGACTCACTAATTGCCAGAGACTGTAGTTTTGCAACGCCATCTAGGAGTCGGATAATTTGAAACAGCAAACAATAACAGTCAACAATTAAGACATAACGGAAACAGAATTGACATTAAGAAACCGAATGACATTAGTAATACTTTTTACACATTCATGAACTCACGCCTTCGTCCTATGAAGGTAGGCAGAAACCACAGAACGCCACCTGCTACAATCCTTACACTCCTTTTGCCTCGTTTAAGTTCATACATCTGGTCATACAGGCGCGACGGTTCGAGTACTACGCACCTGACCTTTCTGAAGAACATCACCAATAAGGTCACTTCATGCATAAGAAGCATGAATCATCCTTTTTATATAAAGTTTTATAATACCGATTTCAGCTAGTTAGCAGTTTCAGCTAGCAAAAGATAATTACGTAGGTACCAAAAACATGTTATTAGATTACTTTGCACTACTTATATTTCTTTCTAAAGTAATACATAAAAAAGATGTTGTTTGATTTATTTTAACGATAGCGGTTACTGTGATGACGGGCCAAATTGAGTGAAACGCCATCTATTGTAAAGAGCTCTAAACAAAATGATTAACAGATGGCTACGTCTATCATTACAGTCAGAATTTAAGTAAAAGGCTTCATTTATGTGTGTTGTTGAAAAGGCGTGCATTATGTGTATATAGATAAATCATCATTAAACATGGAAGTTTTGATGTTTATCTTAATTCAGTAAAAATTCTGCCGTTTAACGTTTTCTTGTGATTGTTACCTATGCTGCCTTCTATAAACAAGCATAGATAAGAATGTTACGTCGGGTCCTGCCACGCGGTTTGCGTTGGTGCTTACAATTTTCTATTATTTTACTTTATATTTTATTTTATTTTAATCTTTGTCTGTAACTGTCCGTGACTTCACAGCGGGCCCTATCAGAATACCAGCGCTGTGACACTTATTTTTAAGTATTGCAGCATTATGCTGAGATTGAGGGCCTTTTGGCCTCGTACAGGACTTTGTTTATTTTTTATTTGTTTGTTTTATTATTAGTTTAAATTAATTTTAAAAGAGTGTCTATAATTAAGTTTTAACTATGTACTGTGCGAGTCCTAATAAATGCTTTTTCTTTCTTGCTATGTTTTTTTCAAGATTTTTTATAATTTGTTCGAGTTGAGACCCCATGCCACGAGTTAGGAAAAGCCACCATACCCAACTGACCTTGGCGACGTATAGCGGATGCACGTGTAATGCACGCTAAATGAATCCATGCAGCTTATTTTAAATAATTATTAATTTCTCCAAGGAAACTCATCAAAGAAACAAAACGTTTAAAGAAAATACTACTAGGATGTAATTTTACTTTTTAATGGTCCCTAAAAATAACTCAAAACCCAATAGAGGTACTTACATAACAACTATTAACACTAAAAAATTTGCTGTTTTATTATTTATGTTCACAAGCACGGAAACAAAATGGAACGGCTACACACTGGGTAGTGTGTAGCCGTTCCAAACATTTTGTTTGTTTTCTTTTCATTTTCGTCTTTTGAGTTATTTCAACTACACCTTGAATAAATAACTTAATGATCACAGTTTTGTAAAGTCTGTCCCTACAATACACTTAAGGTTACAGAGATAGCGTGAGATGAGTCGCATGCTGTCTCTGGCAAGTGATTTCTAAAAGTCTAATCTACACAAAAACCACTAAGTAATCACAGTCGGCTAACTAATTGTTTCTGAAGCATTACAGAAACCGAGTGTCAACAGCGACTCCAAATTACACGCTAATAGTTCACATCGGGATGATATTTCGTCATGTGATAATTTAAACTTGCTTTTTGCACAAACGCTTGTTCACATACACTACAAACTTTCCTTCGATCCCCAGTATGTATCCGCTCATGGAAATTCAACGTTGTCCTCCTTTTAAACGATTTCTTACAAAACCTACAATGAAAGTCTTTGAGGGTCTTATGCTTAATCTTATGTCTGCGCATAGAATGAATTTTAAAAGTCTCATAATCACAAAATTCGCACTTATACCTGTTTCCAATATCCCCGAGCATGTGGAAATTGTTCAAATGTGTCCTTAAATGCGCTTTTGTATTGAACATTGTACTGCACGTACTACATTTGACTCTATCGTCTACGTTATGCACTTCAAGTTTGTGAACGGTCAAAGGCGAAAGCGTCATGAATGTTTCAATGCAAATTGGGCATTTATATCTCGGAACCTTATAATGTTTAAACTTCAGATGCGTTTTCAGTGACTCCTTTGTCTTGTATGACTTTTCACATCTCGCACAATGGTAAACGTCGCCTTCTTTTTTATAGTCTTCGTCTCTTAGATACAATTTCGGCTGCACAACTCGGTCTGCAGACAGAAAACACACTTGAGTTTCATTTATTTCTACGGCGATATTCGTTAATCTGCGGACTTCAGGATTCTTTAACTGGTCCGTCATAGTTACGAGTAGTGATGGTAAATTTCCGAGAATATTTTTCTTGCGAGAACTTTGCTGTTAAGTCTTGAGAATATGCTTTTGGAAGAGAATTTACGACAACTTAATAATTGGATGACTCATATCGATCTATTTTTAGTGATAGTTTTAAGTCCATTAAGAGCCGATTTTTCAATCCTCAGATAAACAACCAGATAGCCTTATTCCATAGACAGCAAGATTCTCATTATTCAATGGTCAGATAGTAGTTAACTGTCGGATAAAGTCTCTTACGGAGGAATAAAGTTATCTGCTTCTTTGAAAGCCAGTTAGGGTTTTATCCCTCCGTTATGTATGACGTTTTAGGATATATTTTACTGTTTCATTCGTTTTGTGTTTTTGGTAAAGCGACATAGGTCCGGTAATTTGTTAAGATGGATGTGTTTGAAACAATTGACTTAGTAATCGAAGAAAATGAAATCCTTAATTACTTAAACCCACCTGAGAGAAAAAACCGAGTTTTACGAGAGAGGCCTGATAATTTCAGCACATGGGACGATAATCAATTTTGGAGAAGATTTTGCTTTAACAAAGATACCATAGCCTACTTACTTTCATTGATTGAGGAAAAACTTAACTAGAAACGTCCATAACGACGGTCGGTAACAACCATCTTTACCTACAATAATGAAATTAGCATAACCTACATCTTCATTATTTTTATTGCTTCAGGAATAGTTGTGTGTGCCAACAATGTAAAAACTAATACTTAATACTCACCCTGCGATTCTATGTATCTGACGGCATTTTTTATGTTATAATTTGAGATTTACACGTTTAGTTGCTATTCTCGTCTAACATGTTGAATTCTGAATCCGTGCATCTCGCTTGCACATTAACAGTGTGAATGTGTTAATATACGATTGAAATATTTAAAATATTTATTCGTCTGATAAATTTTATACTCTAGATAGCTATTCGACGACCTAACTGAGGATTGAAAAAAAAACGCGCTTAAACGTTAAACTCAAAATGTTCTACTCCACAACTTAAATGCCTATTAAATTCTAGAAAAAAGCGAAATAATCCCGCGAATATTTCCGAAAAAATACCATACGAAATTTAAAAGAATTTTTATTATATTAGTATTAACGTTGAATTTTGGTTTTCTCTATTAAAACAAACTATGTGAGTTACAAATTTCAGCAAAATAAAAAAATATGGTATGTGGTTAACATAATTACAAACAAAGAAACCACAATCACAAATCACAATCTTAACAATTCTTGAAATCATATAAAATTGCTAATGCTATTCGTCCATTGATAACAATTGATCCATGCTATCTAAATTGATGTGGTCTGCTTACAACAAGATGACCTGCTAAGAGTAAGAAGCCAGAAAATTGATTGTAGGCTCTTCTCTTTCTCTTGTGGCAGAAGTTTTGGATTTGGATCTTGGGACCCTTTGTTTAATGGTTTTGGTTTGTTCATAATTTTCCAATTGTGAGCAATCAGACAAATTTTGTCTAACTCTGTCGTTGTTAATTGTTTTGACAATTTTACGTAAAACAAAATCAAAAATTAAGACATGAAAAATTTAATATGTATGACCGTTAAAACAATTGTATGAACTTTGAAATGTCGAAGGAATTTGACTAATTTAATGTATGTGAGGGTTCGGAGGTAGTGTGAGAGTGATATGACCGTGTGTGTGTGTGTGTGTGTGAGTGGTATAAAGTGTTTGTTAAAAATATGTTATGACATTACTCTAACGAAGGCTTCGGTTTCTGAGTAGGTTTGAGCTAACAGCCATTGTTAAATATTTTTTTAACTTGGTTGGTTCTACAATTTCTGATGTCACAGATTTTTGCAATTTTATTGTAAACGAAACTGAGCCTAAATTCTTGCATATATTGGGCAAAGGCGGTTTTTACTACAGTAAGTGGGCATTTCTAAATTCGTTGTTTAAGTAGTTCTTGATATTTTTTTTGGATTGGATTGTTATTATGTGTTGTTTTAGTACTAATTTAAGTATGTATAACTGTCGGATATTAGGTGATCTGTAGGATAGCGAAAGTGTTTTCTATACATAACCTTAAACACTCCGCCCCATACTGGTATGCAGTAGCAGAGAACTTGACTCACATTATGCCACATACACCAGGTGTAAGATTTTTTTGCTGGCCGAGTTACGTAACAAGTTCATTACGTGAATCAGCTTTCTGATTCGTTTAGCTACCAAGTCGATATGAGGTCTGAATGAAAGAAGTTGATCTAACAGAACCCCTAAGTATTTGAGAGATTCAACTTTTTTAATTTCCTCACAGGTGCAGGCTTCACACATTGCCTTCTGTTAGAAATGTAGGTCTCAAATCATTTGAGTGGCAGTCCTCTTATACCAATCGTATCGAGCTCTTTTAGAAGTATATGAATGGCAACGGTGTCGAAAGCTTTTGCAAGGTCTAGGAATATTACGATGCATTTTTCATTCTCATCTAAATAAGAAGTTACAAGATTAACTAAGAGACTTACTGCATCTTCTGTGGATTTTCCCTGTCTGAAGCCATTTTGCTTGTTAGATATTATATCGTTGAAACATAGGTATGAGGTGAGTCGTTTATTTACAATTTTTCCAAGAATATTGGAGAATATTGCTAAGAGTGAAATAGGTCTATAGTCAGTTGGGTTTTGTTTTGAACCACTCTATGTACTGGAGTGACCTGTGCATCTGTCCATTTGTTAGGAAATATGCCTGAGTCTAAGCTTAGGTTTATAATATGTGTGAATGGAATTATGATTTCACTTTTTATTTGTACTAAGTGTTGGTGTAAAGTTATCCGGGCCTGGTGCACTGTCATTTCTCAGATTTGAGATTATTTTGTCTACCTCAAAAACGTCAGTAGGATGCATAATGAAGTTTGTATTTTGAGGTTCACCTAGCTTTAGTTTGGTTATAACTGATTCCTGTGTTTCATTAATGTCTGTCAGACTAAGTCTGTTTTACTGGCTAAGTTTTTGCCAATGGAGGAAAAGTAATCATTGCAGTTGTTTATCGAAGTCTGTGCCGAAGATTCACCTATAAGCAATTCATTAGGAGAACCTGTTTTTAGTATTTTCACTAATATTTCTGACAGCTTTCCATAAACCTTTAACATTGTTTTTGTTATATTCTAATGTTTTACAGCCTTATTTATAAAAATCTCGCTAACCATTAGTTAGCCACTGCTTAGCTAACCAATTAGTTAGCTCTAAATGAATGCTTAACTTTTCTTTATTTATAAACGCTAGTTAGCGGGTGATTAGTAGAGAAACGGAATAGAGGTGAAATTATGTATTCAGCACAGATTATAATCAAAATAGTCGCCTACAAAACAGAATTTCGAGAATAAAGTTGTCAAACCCACGATTGTTGTATCTGTCGTGACATTAACAGACGTATGTCAAAAATTACTTCGGAAAATTTTAATTTGATTATAATTATTTATTACGTTATTTCATTGTATTTGACATGGTAGCATTGAAAATAATTAGCTCCAATAATTGGAGTAAACTGGAAAAGGTATTTATCCCTGAATTTATATACACTTACTAATATAAACTGACCTAATGAATGTAAAATTGATGTAACATCAGTAGCCGATTATAGCTATGTTTTTTTCATGTCCTAGCTTGAATATACTCTTTTGGAAATGTACGTAGGTACTTGTGTCTATTATATAGTGTCTTTTAATAACAATTATTATACTTGTTTACAGGTACAAGTTTGACTGCTGCTATGAAAGCCACTATTAGCACCTAGCACCAATACTACTCAACCGCAAAGACGGGGAGGGAGGAGACCATTAGGGCTGAGGCTACGTGGAATTGATGAGAAATGAGAGTGGCATGAAAAAAGAATGGCACAGTCCATAACTTTGTAAGAAGAATATTGGAAATCAAAAATAGGGAATTTATAACAAAAATGTTCCTTTATTATTTATCAAAATAAATTGTTTCCACAAAATGTCTTGCTATTTGTGTGCCACGTGGCTATTCTTATAGTATATGGCCTTAGAACTGGCGTCATAAGATTAAGGGCACATGGGATAACACATTGGATAATAACTATCTCCTATGAGCTTCCTCACAAACTCATACACTTCAAACCTCATGAGTAACCTATTGAGCCTATTCCTGTTTGAGTTTTCCCTATAAATCCTTTCATCATGTGTACTTCGAATGAAGAAAATGTAATGGAGATAATCATTCTCGTAAGGGATTTTAACGAGCTTTGTAGGTCTTCCTTGGTCTACTTCCCTCATGCGTTTGAAAATGATTTTTTTTTCTGCGTCGTTCTGAAAGGTCGTAAAAGATTGTCGAATTCCATATTTACTAAGGCACAGCTCGATATTAGGAACAAAATAACCTCGAGGCAAACAATAATCCTATTGAATCGATCAGCTGACTCAAATAAAAACCGCCATATTGCCTCTTAGCATCCTCTTAACAAGCTACCGATGGTGTTTAAATTTGACAGCTACTAATCAATTGGTTAGCGAACTCTTAGCGCTAAACAACGTTTATGAATAAGAATTTGGCTAAACATTTGCTTAGCAATTGATTAAAATTTAAGACACGTTTATGAATAAGACTGTTAGTGTCGTGTTCGCGTTTAAACCGGTTTACGATATTTGTGAAGAAATTCCTGTAACGATTGTAAATTAGTTTTTTGTTTTGGTCTTCAGGGTGTTTCTGCAGCGATGCAAAGTACGATTTCGAAACATGCAAGTGCTGAGATATTTTAATAAAAACGCGACTGTGATCGTCAAAAGTGTCCAAACTCAGAACCAGCGAACTGAACCGCCCTTTGAATGCCCCTGCGTCGAGGGGTGAAACAAAAGAGGACCTAATTTCACAAACCAGAGAGTGTTCGCTAACAGAAAACGCCATATGTACGTCACCTCGTTTACAGCCTGCTCGAACGCTGACAGCGCATCTTCCGGAAACGAGAATTGTATTGTATCCCTTTGAGGTGGGTGAAACAGGAGTTTGACCGGCGTGCTGTCCAGGAAGTCCCTCGTTTTGAGCGCGGTGTGAGAAGGCGTGTTGTCGTGTTGAAGCAGTAGCCCGCGGAGCCCTGTATTTGGTCGCTTGTTGCTCACAACAGAGAAAAGCATTTGGTAGTATACAATGGTATACTACCAAATGCTTTTCTCTGAATGCGGCGTTGATACTTCTTTGGTTCCGTAAAGGAATTGACACCAAGTCGCCAATCAAATTAAAAAAGCTCGCGATCAAATTCCAACCGCTTCTAGATCGCTTCACTTTGTTAGGGGTTGATTCGTTTTGAAACACCCAAATCGTGTCAAGTGGCGCTTCGTTTCTGAATCGTATTGATAAATCCAAGACTCATCAGCCGTAATGATGTCGTAAACATGCCGAGACGAGCTTGCTTCAAATTTGTTTACCACATCACGGCACCATTCCACGTTGTGCGGCACCCAGCGTGAAACTATCCTCCTGACGCGAAGATGCACGTGTAGAATTTCGTGAAGGCTTCCCGATTCAACCTGCAGTATGTGCTGAATCTCTTGCTACGTATGTCGCTTATTGTCTTTTATTACATTTTTCACTGCTAGCTCGTTTTCTCCCGTAACAGGCGTCAAAGGGCGACCACTTCTTTCTTCATCCCCCAAAGTTAGTCGACCGCGCTTAAATTCGTTACACCAACGATACACGGTTGCCTGAGAAGGGCATTCATCCATGAATGCCATTTGAATTCAATCGTACGATTCGTCTGGTCTCAGGTGACACTTAAAATCGTAAAAAATCATAGCGCGAAAATGTTCCCGGCGCAGATCCATTTTTTTATGAGACACGATTATTTAAATTAGCTCGCAATATGGGGGGAAATGTTGAAATTGGAACGTACCTATTTTTCCTTAATCATATTTTAAAAAT
Organism: Dasypolia templi; assembly: GCA_963555695.1. Lineage (NCBI taxonomy): Eukaryota > Metazoa > Arthropoda > Insecta > Lepidoptera > Noctuidae > Dasypolia > Dasypolia templi. The sequence goes on from OY743166.1 coordinate 8,613,961, forward strand.
AGACTATAACTGGCCAGTCTCTCATACATAAAAACTTTTCTTCGCAATACTTTCTGAGTGGCCTGGTATAATAACGAATATTACCACCGACCAATATTTACGGCAATTACTTAAGAGGTTTAAAAAAAACAAAATTATTTTTTATTAAGAACACAATTTATTCAAATTCTAAAATTAAAATTAAAAGTAGTGATGTACCTATTCAGAGATTTCTCTGGTGGCTATATATTTATCAGTTATCAAATAACATTCTTTAAACTCAGTGCAGTAAAGTCTAACGCCTATTAATCAAGGTACTTATTACTTTTTATGACTTTTTGAAGATAAAACTCAGTACTTATTTAAAAGTTGACACATTTACATCATTGCATTTGTTACAATGACATTTATCAAAATTATTAGGCATTAAATATTAGGTATTTACTTATGAAGTTGCCGTTTTACAATACTGGCCATTTGAAAAGTAATTTATCTAGGCTAGCAATAAATCTCAAATTCAAAGACTTTGATTAAAAAAATATAAACATTTAAGAAAAAACTCGGGGTCGACCTGTCGTGATACTGTTAACGACAAATTCAAAATTACTTTCTAAAAATTTACCTCAGGATGATATTTCGTCATATGGTAATTCAAACTTGCCTTTTGCACAAACGCTTGTTCACATACAGTACAAACTTTCCTTCGATCCCCAGTATGTATCCGCTCGTGGAAATTCAACGTTGTCTTCCTTTTAAACGATTTCTTACAAAACTTACAATGGAAGTCTTTCGCGGACGTATGCGTAACCTTATGTTTTCGGAAAGCTTGTCTTTCAAAAGTCTCAAAATCGCATAATTCGCACTTATACCTCACTCCAACATCCCCGAGCATGTGGAAATGGTTTATATGATTTGTTAACTGCCTTTTCGTATTGAACATTCTATTGCACGAACTACATGTGTACCTTTCATCCACGTTATGCACTTTGAGTTTGTGAACGGTCAAAGGCGCAAGCGTCAAAAACCCTTCAATACAAATTGAGCATTTATATCTCGGAATGTTATAATGTTTCAACTTCAGATGCGATTTCAGTGACTCCCTTGTCTTGTATGTCCTTTGACATTTCGCACAACGGTAAACGTCGCCATCTTTTTTATAGTCTTCGTCTCTTAGTATCAATTTCGGCGGCACAACTCGGCCTGCAGACAGAAAACACACTTGAGTTTCATTTATTTCTGCGGCGATATTCGTTAATCTTCGGACTTCAGGATTCTTTGATTGGTTCGTCATAGTTACGGTGATGGTAAATTCCCGAGAATATTCTCCTTGCGAGAACTTTGCTGTTAAGTTCTCGAATATATTTCTTTGGAAGAGAATTTAAGACAGTTTAAAAATTTGATGACTCTAAAGTATCGATCTATTTTTAGAGTAATAGTTTTGAGTGCATTTAAACGTTAACGTCAAAATTTCCTACTCCACAACTTAAAACCCTAGTAAATTCTGAGCGAGGACTTTCTCAAGAAAATTCTCAGAAATTCTCTAAATTTCGTATGATATGTATGTTGAATTTGGCTTTCTGTATTAAAACAAACTTTGTGAATAAAAATCTTTAATAAAATTAAAGGTGTCACAAATAACAATATTAACAATTCTTGAAATCAAATAAAATTGCTAATGCTATTCGTCCTTTGATAACAATTGATCCATTTGGCGCAGCCGTGAGGCACACACTATTGTTGTTGTTATTTACACTTTTTATTTTGTGTTTCACGAACTGTGACCAAATAAACATTATTCTTTCTTTCTATATGTCTAAATAAAACTTCGCGCCAAAGGACGTAGACTATTGTAAACATAATTTGATTTTAAAGAGTGTCCGTGGAGTTTCTTGCCCGTTCTTCTCCATAGGTACCTACTACGCTTTGGAATGGGCAACTAGCTTCATTTTTCTGACCGACCGACCTTGACAATTCAAAAGTGCCTGTAATTGGTTTATTTGAAATAAATGCTTTGAGTTTGAGTTTTAGTAGAGACGCGGCGAAGCCCCAACACTATGGCGAAAAATTTGATAGACTTCATCATAACGGATATAAAGCATATATTCAGGGATGTCTCGGTGATCAACAGGTTCAACATCAACAGTGACCAGACTTGTCCGAGGCTCTCTGAATATTAACTTCAAGCTCAAGCGAACACGTTTGATGAAGTCTAGGCACTTTCCAAACATGCTCCAAACTATTTTATGATCTGAAGCGTTCCAGTCACACCTGAAGAGCCAATTTGCTGAGATTATTCGTAATCGTTTACGAAAATGTGTTACGCAATTAGGCTGCTGGTCTATTCCGAAGTCTTTGCAGCGATGCCGAGTACGGTTTCGAAACATGCAAGTGTTGAGATATCTTTATGGAAACGCGACTATGACCGTCAAAAGTGTCCAAACTCAGAACAAGCGAACCCCCCTTTGAATCCCCCTGCGTCGAGGAATGAAGCAAAAGGGGACCTTATTTCACAAACCAGAGAGCGTTTGCAAACAGACAACATCATTTGTACGTCATCTCGTTTACAGCCCGCTCGAACTCTGACAGCGCATCTTCCGGAAACGAAAGTTGAGGTGGGTGAAACAATAGTTTGACCGGAGTGCTGTCCAGGAAGTCCCTCATTTTGAGCGCAGTGTGAGGAGGCGCGTTGTCGTGGTGGAGCAGTAGCCCGCGAAGCCCAGTGTTTGGTCGCACAACAGAGAAAACTTCTGCCAAGCATTTGGTAGTAAACATCTGGTCGCGATATGTTAGTCAGTTATCAAATTTGATTCTTTAAACTCAGTGCAGTAAAGTCTAAACGCCTTTTAATCTAGGAACTTATTACTTTTTAATAGTGGTGAAGCATCTATCCTAACAAAGAGTATTAATGACTTTTTGATGATAAAACTCATTTCTTATTTAAAAGTTGACACATTTACATGATTGCATTTATTATTATTTATTATTAAATATTTGGTATTTTCCTACGAAGTTGCCGTTCTACAATACTGGCATTTGAAACTTAATTTATGTATGGCTAGCAATAAATTCTAAATTCAAATGAATTTGATTTAAAAAAATATAACACAAAAAAATATATATAACTCAGGGTCGACCTTTCATGATACTGTTAACGACGTCTTCAAAATAACTTTCTAAAAATTTACCTCAGGATGATATTTTGTCATATGGTAATTCAAACTTGCCTTTTGCACAAACGCTTGTTCACATACAGTACAAACTTTCCTTCGATCCCCAGTATGTATCCGCTCGTGGAAATTCAATGCTGTCCTCCTTTTAAACGATTTTTTACAAAACTTACAATGGAAGTTTTTCGCGGTTGTATGCGTTACCTTATGTCTTTGGAAAGCTTTTCTTTTAAAAGTCGCATAATCACATAATTCGCACTTATACCTCTCTCCAATTTCCCCGAGCATGTGGAAATGGTTAATATGATTCGTTAACTGCTTTTTTGTATTGAACATTCTATTGCACGAACTACATTTGTCTCTTTCGTCTACGTTATGCACTTTGAGTTTATGAACGGTCAAAAGCGCAGGCGTCAAAAATCCTTCAATACAAATTGAGCATTTATATCTATGAATGTTGTAATGTTTCAACTACAGATGCGATTTCATTGACGCCTTTATCTTGTATGTCTTTTGACATCTCGCACAACGGTAACAGTCGCCTTCTTTTTTATAGTCTTCGTCTCTTACTCGTATATACAATTTCGGCGGCACAACTCGGCCTGCAGACAGAAAACACACTTGAGATTCATTTATTTCTGCGGCGATATTCGTTAATCTTCGGACTTCAGGATTCTTTAATTGGTTCGTCATAGTTACGGTGATGGTAAATTCCCGAGAATATTTTCCTTGCGAGAACTTTGCTGTTAAGTTCTCGAGAATATTCTTTTGGAAGGGAATTTACAACAGTTTAAAAATTGGATAACTCTATTTTTAGAGTAATAGTTTTGAGTGCATTTAAAGGTTTTACGAAGTTAACGTCAAAATAATCTACTGTACAACTTAAATTCCCAGTAAATTCAGAGCGAGAACATTACCGAGAAAATTCTTTTAAAGGAGAATGACCAAAAGTCGTACCAAAAAGTCTCATGCATCAAGTTTTTCATTTTATAGTAATTATTTTCATATTTTTTACGACATTACGCGTCGGAGATTTCATTTTTGAACAGGGAATTTAATTCCACACTGCTTGCTATGTGGAGTGTGTTTCGTGACTTAGAAAAGTGAAACACCGAATAACACGTCCCCGTAAGTTTACTAATACGACGAATGACACTTAACAACGAATGCACGCTACCACGAAAAACTTAACGCCGCGCCGTAGCCATATGCGATCTCGAATAACCAAATCTCTTATTCACTTATTCGAAACACCTAATAACGAATGCACGCTACCACGAAGAACTTAATGCCGTAGCCATGCGGTCTCGAATAACTATATCTCTAACGAAAAGACATCAATTTTGGGGGGATCCTAATAAATATCCAATTTATTAATTATTCAAGTCTTCATTCATTTAACAATCAACCAAATCAACTTTTGAGAAAGACCAAAAAATACGTTAATAAAAATAATATGAGTTCAGTTATCGTTTAAAATAGCACAAGTATGCAAGACCATCAAAAAATGTGGTTAAGTCCATTGTTTAATTTTTTTCCAAATATTTTTTTTATTTTTTTCCCTATTTTATTTTTTCTTTGCTCTTTTGGTTTCTTGAGACTGTGAATTTAATTTTTCTATTATAATTTTCTGTATGTTTTTGTTCCTTGTTTAATTCTTCAATATTGTCTTATATAAATTCCATTTCTTTCTGCCCAATAGGCTGTTCCAGCGGTGGTGCCATGATTCCACCTCATTTTGTGTAATTGGAACAGTGGTACCTATTGAGCTATTTACCGACCAGATGTTAGGCGAAAACAGTGGGGGCACTTTTTTCAGGTTTGTTTTTAATGACTTGAGGTTTTGAGTAGTCCTCTTTATATGTGTACCATTGACATAATATTTAGAAAACCAATCAGTGGCTTTCACTGCATCCTTGGGTAATACTTTTTCTTTTAGTATTGCAAAAGCCTCAGGTATACCTTCTGGTTTTTAAAATGCTAACACGGCCAAATGACGCATTTTGTGAGCAAAAGATGTCGATTCTGAGTATTGTTTGGATAGGCCAGCAGATTGAATGTGTTTCCAAATACTTTGAGCCAGATGGAAGTAACAGCACTTGTGTTTTGTTTCAGGGAACACTTGTTTTACCGCATTTATTGACGCCTTCTCGAAGTCAGTAATTACTAGAGGAGGTTGCAAATTGGTTCCAAATGGAGATGCTCGCGACTTGAGAAGCTCAAAAAATAAACAATAAATTCTCTCATTTTTGTTGGACAGGAGCCCAAACACCTTTTGCACGGTATCGTGCACCGTATAAATCTGATAAAAAACAGTTGGACAGGTACGAAATGTACCATCTAGGATCGTGAAAGCTGGAGAAGTCTTATGTTTTCTGACGTACCAAACAATTAAATACTATCTTGTTCAGTACTGTAGTGAGCCAGCAGAAAATTACTGTATTTATCTGGAATGGCTAGATCATCGAGCGTTTTAGGAGCTGTAGGAACACCATTGTTCCTTGATCTATGTACCACCATTCTGACTGCATTTATACTGGGTAAGTAGGGGGCACTTCCACTAGGAATATCTTGAATCGCCGCCTGTATTACCTGTGACGGTCCATCCATACTATGCTTTGCTCGTCTTTTCAATCTAGCTCTCAATTCTAAATCTTCTTTTACTTCTGGTTCAGGACTGTGACAATGCTCATTACTACATTTTGTTATTTCCTCAACCCCGCTGTTGTTTTGCTGCAATTAATCACTTAATACAATCACAATAGATAATTATAAAACCGGGTTGCCTTTACAAAACACTTATAATTTATCATTAATTTTATGCGTAGTCTATGTTAATATAAAACATAATTATGCAACTTGTTTAAATCCATACAATACTTAATAAATACATCTTACCTGAGTTATTATTCGCGATCCACAACTGTATGCCCACTTTTTTACACACTGCCAATAATATTTTGCATTTTTGCGTCGGTCTAAAGTAAACAAATATCCTTCGTGTAGCAATAGTCTTTTGTTCTTTTTAGATAATATAAATTGTAGTTGCGCCATTACCACTAAACCCAAATGTGATAATATTACCGTGCCCTAATTCCGGCAACAAGTATTGTAAGAACGCATGTTAAACAGCACTATCATGCACATTCAGGTAATATTTTTGCCCGTGTACCCTCCAAGGACAAATATAATTATTTGGTTGACTGACATATATGATATTTTTTTGTTTTTTTTTTTAATTTTTGATTTGTTTTATTGTTAAATGAATAAAGACTTTTTATTTAAAAGTTGGATTTATATTAGGAACCCCCAAAAGTTGATGTATTTTCGTTAGAGATTTGGTTATTCGAAACCGCATGGCTACGGCATTAAGTTCTTCGTGGTAGCGTGCATTCGTTGTTAGGTGTTTCGAATAGGTGAATTTGAGATTTGGTTATTCGAGATCGCATGGTTACGGGATTAAGTTCTTCGTGGTAGCGTGCATTCGTTGTTAGGTGTTTCGAATAGGTGAATTAGAGATTTGGTTATTCGAGAACGCATGGCTACGGCATTAAGTTCTTCGTGGTAGCGTGCATTCGTTGTCAGGTGTTTCGAATAGGTGAATTTGAGATTTGGTTATTCGAGATCGCATGGTTACGTTATGGTTCGCTCGCACTGTTAACGACTTCCCTTCTAAAATTTGACCCCAGGATGATATTTCGTCATAAGATAATTCAAGCTTGCTTGTTGCATAAACGCTTGTCCACATACAGTGCAAACTTTCCTTCGATCATCTTTTTCATGCAATGTCAACGTTGTCTTTCTGACAAACGATTTCTTACAAAACATACAATGGAAATTTCCTTCACGGTCTTATGCAAATACTTATGTTTATACAAATTTTCACATTTAAAGGTTACATAATCACAAAATTCGTACTTAAACCTCTTTCCAACTTCCCCGAGCATGTGGAAAAAGTTGACATGCTTTGTCAACTGTCTTTTTGTATTAAACCGTTTATTGCACAAATTGCATTTGACTCTCTCGTCTACGTTATGCACTTCGAGTTTGTGAACGATCAATGGCGGAAGCGTCATGAATGTTTCAATACAAATTGAGCATTTATATCTCGGAATCTTATAATGTTTCAACTTCACATGTTTTTTCAGTGTACACTATAAGCTGTATGACTTTTCACATTTCCCACAATGATATTCCTCGCCTTCTTTTTATAGTCTTCGTCACTTAGAAAAAAATTCGCCAACACAACTCGGCCTTCAGACAGAAAAGGCGCCGCAATCCGGCCTGCAGACAGAAAACACACTTGAGTTTCATTTTTTCTTCGGTGACGTTCTGTAATCTTCGGACTTGTTTGACTGGTTCGTCATAGTTCCGAGACAATTTATAAACTTCTCCTGTTAAGCAGCCTCCACGAATGGTGATACTGTATTGCACGTGCGGCGCTCCCTGGACCGTCCGCGTCAGCCCGCTAGCGTGTTGCTATATGTGGCGATTGTTGTTTGTGTGATATATCACGGAACGCTCGAGAACAGCGCATTTTGTAAACAACGTTCGAATGATCATTTGGGTTCATGAACGAAGGCCTTCGGCAATTCGACGGCTCAGTTTGTATAGTGACAAGTCATACAATATTGACGAGAGAATTTTATTTAAATATGGAATTTAAATAAAATTGAGAGCAGTGGTGGCCCAGTGGTAACGGTTCCGACTTACGTGTTGTAGGTCGTGAGTTCGAACCCAAGCAGGCGCTTTACTTTGTGTAAATAATTTCATCACCACTGCTCTCAAAACGGTGAAGGAAAACATCGTGAGGAAACCGGCATGTCCTAGAACCAAAAATTCGAAGACATGTGACATCTACCAACCCGCACTGAGCCCGCGTGGTTGATTACGGCTCACTACCTCTCATAGAGAGGAGGCCTGTGTCCCAGCAGTGGGAACGTTATAGGCTGATTATGCTATGGAATTTAAAAAAAAAACCTTTACATTTAGAATACAATTTATTAAAATTCTTAATTAATAATTAAAACTAGTGATGCACCATAACATAATGTAACATTTGTGATGTTTTATAACTTGATTCACTTTTCCTGCATACGTTTTCTTACCCATCTAGCAAATGGCTAATAATTTAAAAAAAAAGTTAAACTTTAAAATACCATAAAAATAATTCGTTGTAAATATCGATGGAAATATAAACGTTTTTTTATTAAAACAGTAGTAGAATATAAATAATAATTTTAAAAAACTGCATTTTCTTAACCAATTCCTTATTATATAACAACTACACTGATTCATAAATAAACTAATTTGTCACAGTCTGATGTTGGTTTGCCATCCAAAAACATTTAAAAAACGGTTCCTGCGGATTCCATAGTAGAAATAGGCTAGAACCTTAATGGTATAGTGACCCATCGCCATTTTGTTTTTTTTTTAATATACAAAGCTGAAGAATTAAAATCGTTAAAAATCTAGTCATACTGTCATCTTAGCGACAATCAATGTTAAAACTTGTCAAAAATGTAGATAAATTAGAGGTAATTTTGACAGGTTAATAATGTGATTATACGAACGTTCGTGATAACACGGGAATTGTCCCTCTGAAAGTTCTCGTATTCAGCTTTAGCTCCGAATATCTCGGCAACGTGAAACTTTATGGTGGGTATCAAGCCTCTATTCACGTGGGTATTAAAAAAAATGCCCTCATTATTTTTAAATGGGGAATACATTACATGGGGCGCTCAAGGTGTCTACAAGTCGTAACAAATGAGCTAACCATCAAGGTTTCATGGGAAAATGTTCAACCCCCTTAAAAATACTATCATGTACAGTCAACACAAGAGAAGTCAGACAGCTAATAATCACGCTTTCTTCCCATGGGGGTAGGCAGAAACTACAGAAAGCCGCCTGCTAATAGATTTTAAACGTTTAATATAAAAATTGGCCTTCTGAAAGGTAAGGACAAAACTCGAAGTCAGCCTGTATATTACTATTTCATACCTATTCCGAACAAAATACAAATGAACAAAAAAAAATACAAAACAAGTTTTTTTACTACAACATTCATTTAGCACCTTTCAGTAAACTAACAATTTCTATAAAAAATAGTAATGTTTACATACCAAGTATAAAAACGTTATAAAGTGTACTATTTTTCTCAGAACATAGGGTTTAATATTGCTTCATACATTCTTTAGATACGTTTACATTTTTTTAAGTTCTATCCAGAGAAATCAGAGCCTCACCCGTGGCGTGACAGGGTCGTGGCACATAAAGGGCGGCCCTAGTTTGAGTTTCTTTTAACCATCTTGACTTTACCATGGGGTCTCAACTCGAACAAATTATAATTTGTCTTTAAAAAAATGATAGATGGCAGTATAGGTAACCATTATGAAATTAACGATAATTAAAAAGCGATAAACGGCAGAATTTTGGCTGAAAGAGATTGGTAAAAGTCAAAACTTACTTGTTAAGTGCTGTTGTATCTATTTTTAAAAATAAAATAAAAATGAAGCCTATAACTTTAATTCGAACCCTTTTAATGATATCTGTTAATCATTTTGTTTGGGGTTTTTTGCAATAGATGGCGTTTTACAAAATTGGTCAGGACCATGGCTGGCTGGATGGCTCTTCACAGTTTCCAAAATGTTATACTTATTTAAATCACCTACTTTTTTATTTTTTTGTACATGGAAAGATAAAACAAATCTAATAACATGTTATTCTGAACCCAGAACTATAAAAATCTATATAAAAAAGGATTGCACGAAACGTTTCAAAAGTAGGTCGACTCTTAGATGGCGTTGTCAAACTACAGTCTCTGGCAATTAATGAGTCGCTTATGCTGGGCATCTGTTGAAAAAATTTACGACGAAAAATTGCCAGCTCAATTACCAGACTTAGGGAGGTTTCATTTCTTTGTATGGGATTGGGTATCTGTACGTAGTATCATATTATCTGTGACTTGACGCATCGTCCGCGTTCGGCGCTCCGATTGGCCCTTGGCAATCGGAGCGCAATTTCCGAAACAAAAAGCTCACACTAGGGCCAAAGCCAAAAAGCCACCAAGCCCGGACAAGGACGTATAGGAACGAGATATTAATGCATCGAAAATGGGTCTGTGATAAACCCGGAATACCTTTACAATACGGCCAATGAATCATGGCCGGTCCAAACTATGAACGAAGACAGCGCCACAGACAGTATACGTACAGACAATAAATACTACGTACATATACCCACCCAATCCCATACAACGAAATGGCACCTCCCTAAGTCTGGCTATTGAGCTGGCTATTTTAGTTCGTCCCAATTTTCAACAGATTGCAGCATCAGCGACGCACGGAGACTGTAATTTTACAACGCCATCTAGGAGTCGGCCTACTTTTAAAACATTTCCTGCAATCCCTTTTATATAGTTTTATAATTCCGGGTTCAGAAAAACATGTTAATACATATATTTTATATTTACATGTAAAGTTTCAAAAAAGTTGTTTCATTTAAATTAGTAACTAAAGCGGTTATTGTGATGACAGGACAAATTGATTAAAACACCATCTATTACAAAGACTTTAAACAAAACGATTAACAGATGGCTACTTTCATCATTAAAAGGGTTCCATTTATGTTTTTTGTTGAAAATACGTGCATTATGAATGTAAATAAATTAATCACCAATTTTATTATTCTTACTTTAGACTATTTTCTGCCGTTTATCGCTTTTATAATAGTTACCTATGCTGCCATCTATGATTAATTTTGACTAATTATAATTTGTTCTAGTTGAGACTCCATGGCTGCGCAATAACATTTTTTAGGAACCAAATGGGCATTTTTAAGAAAACATGAGGCGAGTGTGATTGAGAGGTCATGCCCGAAAGTTCAGAGAGCCTATGTTCAGACCGGACCATCTACCGTATTGTACTACATATTATTGCAATTTTAAAGAATCACAAATAAATCCAGTCTATGATTTAAAAAAAAATACATTTTATCCCTTAACCGCCTTAACTTACGTCTCACAGATGCCAACGAATTCAAAATCGTGAATATTTTTGGTTTCAGTTTCTTAGAAACTTCTGAGTTCCTGTACCTCGTCCCCGCGTCCCTGAGTGCCACGCAACCGCTCGTGGAGATCGGAGATGCGAGTAGCAGTGCGACTGAAGAAAAGATGGCGGATCGAAAAACCTGTTGAACTTGCGACTTCACACAGATACGTTAAAAACGATAATGTGTCTCGTTGCAAGGCACCAGTTTGCCTCCATTAAGGCAGATCGGTACCTCGCATCGAAACACATAAGCTCAAAAAACTGCATTCACTGTTGTGAAATACTATAAGTTTAGGTCCTGCAATTTTGATTTTAATTATTGAATAATTAAAATAAAATAGGATAAAATACTTCCTTCTCTAGGAAATTACTTTTGTGGGTTAAAGCTCTTTAATATTGATTTTATGTGGATTTCTTTTTCTAAGAAATAGTATAATTTGTGCTTTAACTGTTTTTTTTATTAAAAACAAAACTTTACAGTAGCAGCTTTTACAAAAAAAGGATCGTTTTACTCCCAGGTCCGACAGACGTATTGCAAGTGGTTGTGTGACTATAATAGGTGGTGGATGGTTAAAAAGTCAATCTGGTAGCAAATTGTTTTCAAAAAGCGGCGGGGTATTTACGTAACACATATAAACTGGCAATTGATCGCTAGTCTTTCATTTAGACACTTCAGCCACATTCATTTCGTTATTTACTTTATAAAGCAGACGAATTTTTCAAACCTATAAAGCAAAATTGTAATTAAAAGTGTATAACGCAATTAGGGAGTTAGGGTGCGAATTAAATTTGCCTGCTAAAAATTGACCTCCGGATGATATTTCGTCATGTGATAATTCAAACTCGCTTTTTGCACAAACGCTTGTCCACATACAGTGCAAACTTTCCTCCGATCCCCAGTATGTATCCTCTCGTGCAAATCCAACGTCGTCTTCCTCAAAAATGATTTTCTACAAAATCTGCAATGGTAGTCCTTAACAGTCTTATGTTTAAACTTATGCTTGTACATCCCTTCGAAACTAAAGGACTCGTAATCACAAAATTCGCACTTATACCTCTCTCCAAGCATGTGGAAATTGTTGATGTGTTTCCGTAACTGCACTTTCGTATTGAAAATTTTATTGCACGCTCTGCAATTGAATCTGTCGTCAACATTGTGCACTTCTAGTTTGTGAACGGTTAAAGGCGCAGGCGTCATGAATTCTTTCAAACAAATTGAACATTTATATCTCGGAATCCTATAATGTTTCGTTTTCATGTGAAATTTCAGTGTGTTAAACTTTTCGTACGTCTTGTCGCATTTGGCACAGTGGTATGAGTCGCCGATTTTTTTATAGTCTTCGTCGTTTAGGCGAAATTTCGGCGCCACAACTCGGCCTGCAGACAGAAAACACACTTGAGTTTCATTTATTTCTTCGGCGATGTTCGTTAATCTTCGGTCTTCGGACTTCTTTCACAGTTTAGACACGGGAGGGTTGTGTACTTTTTCGAACGCCTGTTTGTCGTTTCTTTTGTTTTTCGGTTGGATATTTACATTATCATGTTGTATACACTCAACACTGCCACAACCAATAGTAAAGAACAATTGAAAATCGCGCATTATTGACCGACGTCGAGTCAAAGGCCATTTGATGTACGTCTGGCACACCCTGGCCTGCTAGCCCCGCTGACTAGCTAATACTTTTTAATTGGTTGAAGGACACTGAGCGAGATACAAAAGACATTTTATAATGATTACCTACGTCTGGGGCGTTTAGTGTCCCGCAAAGTGTCAACACGAAATGAGGTTTTGTCGCTAATGTCGTGCGGATTCGACAAAAAACCAACGTTTTGTCGTTGACTGCCAAAATAAAAACACATTTATGCTAGAATTCCCCGAAGGATTAAAAATTGAACCTGCAGAACCGTACACACGACAGAAATTAAACTGCTGACAAAATAAAGATTAAGAGAGATATAGTGCAAGAGACAAAGAGAGTAACATCTTTCTTCTCTTCCATGTCATGTTTCATCGTACAATTATCAAATTGCCGCCTAAGAAGAAGTATCACTTCAAGTCAAGTGTACCGATAGTACACATAATTTTCGCGCCAGATATTAAAAACATAGGTTGGTAAGTATCAGCCCGTATTGTTCGGTACAGGGCAAACGCTTCTTCTCATATAGAGAAGGACCGAGCATCACTGCGTGTTGGATTTCCTTTCAGCAGAGCTATTTCACAATCAATCGAAAGGCTATCGTGCCGAAAATTACCCATTTCGATAACCTGCACCCTTTTTTTGGGTGGGAAGTCATCAAATGACTTCTCCCGCTCTGGGTGGAGCGGGAGAAGTCATTTGATGACTCCCGTGTTCCTTCAGTTGCCTTTGCCAGGGCCACGGTTTCTCTTTCGAATTTCCCGGACCCTGAATAACCTGCACCCTAGATGCGTAAAACTGTTTAAAGGACACAATCTGAATCATTTTGAAGGATATTGCTAAACCATTGCTTTCAGAGCAGTGGTGGCCCAGTGGGCCGCGACTTACGAGTTGTAGGTCGTAGGTTCCAAACCCAGATAGGCGCTTTACTTCGTGTAAATTATTTCATCACCACTGCTCTTAAAACGGTGAAGGAAAACATCGTGAGGAAACCGGCATATCTTAGAACCAAAAACTCGAAGACATGTGACATCTACCAACACGCACTGGGCCCGCGTGGGGGATTACGGCCCAATCTTCAAAATTCACAGAGAGGAGGCCTGTGTCCCAGCAGTGGGAACATAATAGGCTGATTATGTATGTAAGTATAGCTTTGTATGTTAGTAAAGTTTGTCTGCTCTACAAAGTGATTGAAAGACTGATTGAGTCAGACTGACAGAATTATCGGGTTTTGGATTTGTGAACAGCATTTAAAGGACTCCTTCGATAACATTGATCGATGCTTGCGGTACGGAAGATACTTATCCTTCCTAAAATCCGGATATTTTTCTGGCATTAGCACACCTCCTTCTCGAAAATAATGATGCCAAACCGAAAGAATTCCGTTGCAAAATATTACTATATTATGTCGCGAATCGAGTGCATCAACATCGAACAACAAATGAATTGTTGCAAACGGAGCAAAATGTCGTCGCTTTCAACTTAAATACAGTATAAGTATAGGTCTACTTTGGACCTCTTGGATTAGTTTTTCCGTAAAATAAAATAAAACTTAATGTTTCACTTTATAAGCTTGCTGACAGATACGTGCGAAACAAACGCGGCTCCACAACAAAATGGCGGGCTGTGCGCCGAGCCGATCAGCAAAATCACGTGGGAAAGAGATAGCATCATAATCAAATCTGTACGATCCTGCATCGCGCAAGCAGAGTTTACCGCGCAACTAGCATAGATACAACGTCCTGACATCAATATTCGGGCAATTGCCCACCAGACACGACACCCCATGGCGGTCGGTTGTCGCCTCCCATTTCCATAGAGTATGAGTGAACTTTACACCCTATTCCTCGTTCCTCCATAGAACTACCGAGGTTCTGTTGCGATGGATTCGTGGCGGAAGTGTGAAATCTGCCGAAACTTATCCATATCTTTTACATAACATTTATACAATGTACCTAGAAGATATCCATTTTCCTGTGACCACTATGTTCTCTAAGCTGAACAATGGATATCGATGCGGTTTTCTCCATATCTGTTCAACAACCGGCCTTTGGGCAACCAAGTCGCCCGCACGCCAACGCATTTGAATTGGCCCGCCAAAAGCTACGAGGAGGAAGCTTTAAACCAGGTCAAAAATAGTCATTTATGCTATAAATATGGAATATTGATAATTAAATATAGTTTTATTATGCATTTGTGCGAGGAAATTAAAAAATTGTGATCGAAATCTAGAGTAATTAAAAACGCGTTTAATGAAATATTACATTTATGTACCTTTTATATGAAAGATAATCTGTACTTAACTAATTTGTAAAACTTTTCTCAAATAATAAAAACTCTGCGTCGGGCTGACGACGGAGTTAAAAATTATTTAAAAAAAACTGAAAAGTATAAATCACTAGTGTGAAAAAGTGTAAAACGCTCTTTTCGAGCACATGCATTGTAAAACATTTTCTTATGAACCCATTATTAATTAACCAATATCGACCTCAGATTTGTCGCCAAATATTGATAAATTATTTGCATAAAAAAGGTATTTCTTAGATTATTCTACCTATGAGTAAAAGTTTTGGTTAATTTTTTTAAAGGTTTTAAATAGATAGGCCGCCGGCTGACACGGAATCAAAATGATGGCCCACCTCCAAAATTGGTTGGGTAGCCTTGATTTAGAGCATTTATTTCGAAAGTTTTATGTGTATTAAATTTACTTATAGGACCCATAACATAGCCGTCAACTACGCATCAAAATATGTACATCAAGCTCAGTATCATTGCACAAAAATAATAACTGGGAACCGTTTTTTTTTTTTTTGTAAATAAACCTGTGTCGAAACATTGTGCTTATGGGTGCATGCAACGGTGGGTATATTAAAGTTGTGTTATAAACTTATAACTGAATAAACTTGTTTTCGTAAAAAAAAGTCGTTAAATGCCTTTTTACATCCGTTATAATAAAACAAACTCGATGCTTTGTCAAGTCGTAACAAACGTGTGAAGCAGGAGTAGTATATCACTAGTGTTATAATGAACAGAGT
This sequence comes from Dasypolia templi, assembly GCA_963555695.1. Classification (NCBI taxonomy): domain Eukaryota; kingdom Metazoa; phylum Arthropoda; class Insecta; order Lepidoptera; family Noctuidae; genus Dasypolia; species Dasypolia templi. The sequence continues at coordinate 8,629,827 of OY743166.1, forward strand.
CATCATCAGCATTGGCGTAGCTAGGGATTTAATTGGGGGGGGAAGCCGCCAGCTGAACTTACTACAGTCACAAATGACAGTCAGAAATAATTATTAAAATTTCGTCAAATACGCAATTATTGTTTTATTGGGAATTTCAATATCAAGGGACCGTAGACCTACGTTAAAATGTATATCAAATAATGTAAATTTGAACTTAATACCTCCACGCATTGTTAATAAAAAAGTGGTAACAATTGTTAGAAAAGGATTTTGTAACCTAAATAGGAGGTTACAACATCTTTTTTCTAACAATTATTACCTCAATCATCAAATTAAAAACATCTGTAGGGTGATTTTAAAATTAAAATTTCGATTTTTAGGATTCAAATAAATAAATCAAACCACTTTATTTGTAAGATGCACTACAAATAGACATCAAATGACCATAATCATCAAATCGAAACTTCTTAAATATAATTTAAAGTGATGTCAATGAAATTTGCCACACAGGTACACAAAGATCTGGGTTAGATCCTAGGATATTTTTATTCCAGTAATAATAATAATAATAATTGGATAATTTAAAGTATTTAATATTATTTATTGTAAGTATCTTGACATGTGGAGCATGGACTCTGCAATCATTGTACCGATAGTCATGACAGCCAATGGTTTAATAGCCTCGACCAACACCTGAGGAGGCTCTCGTTGGGCAGCTGGATCAAGGGTTTGATTCAGAAAGCGGTACTTCTGGACACGGATCGCATGGTCAGGAGGTTCTTCTCTCTGGAGCACTAACCGCCGGTAGCTTAGGCCCCGTTCCCGATATCGGTGGGTCCTTTGTGAAATGTATTTAATATGTAAAAAATCATAAACGATTTTTTTTTTCTTCAATTATTGTTTCTTAGAGGATTTGTAAGAAGTTTGGCACAAAGATAGACTATATCCTGGATCCTGGATCCTACAAAGGCAACTTTTCATCATGGATAGCAGACAAAGTCGCGGGCAAACGCCAGTTAAAATTGCGATAGTATGTTTGTTTGTTACGCTTTTATGCCAAAACGGCTAAACAGATTTGGATGAAATTTGGCACACAGATAGACCATGACCTAGTTCAGGAAATAGGCTACTTTTTATCTTGGATCGCAGACAAAGTCGCGGGCAACGGCTAGTTTTCATATTATTTTAAGTTACCACCTAAGTACACGTTGTGGAATGCAAATAAGGTATTGAGTATCCACACGTACGTTTTCTTATCCATTTGTTTACAGTTCCATCAAATATTTTTTAAGCAGACCATTTCGATTTTTATTAATAAAGAATGAAGAAGAACAGGTACGACAAATTTCATTTTTTTTAATGAAGAATACTAGTATCTAGATCAATAAAAATGTAATACTGTTCCTTGGTAAGCGCGTCACTTGAGAACGGGTCGACCGATTAGACTATTTTGTTTTAATATTTCTGTAATAGTCCTCGTTGGTCTAGTGGTCGCAACCGCTACTGCTGATCATGAGGTCCTGGGTTCGATTCCTAGGTCGGGCAACGTGTTATTGGGTTTTTCTATCTGGAATTTCTCAGTAGCAGCCCGAAGTCTGGATTTGTGCCCGGTAGATGGCAATAGGCTCGCCCCCTATTACATGGGACTTAAACATAACTGGCGAAATGTGGGTGTACTATAGGTACAACTCTGCCCAACCCTTCGGGGAAACAAGGTGTGATGTTATGTTATGTTATGTAATAGTCCGAATCAGGTATTTAAGAAAATAAAATTTGAAGAAAAAACGGAAAATTTTCAAATTCGAAAAATACTGAACGAAACAAAAACCGACTTTTTACCACTTTGCGAAAAAAATAAAAACAATCAGTACAGTAGTTTGGGAGCAACGATGCCGCAGACAGACACACAGAAACAAACGATGACCTTTTAACACCCCTCCTTTTCCGTGGGGGGTTAAAAGTACGTGAACAAGAATTTCTTATTTCACAAGCAATGGTTGCCCAGTGGGAACGGCCGCGACTTACAAGTTGTAGGTCGTGAGTTCGAACCCAGGCAGGCACTTTACTTTGTGTAAATTGTTTCATCACCACTGCTCTCAAAACAGTGAAGCTAAACATCGTGAGGAAACCGGCATATCCTAGAAAAATTTGAAGCCAATGTCACATCCACCAACCCCCGCACTATACCCGCGTGGTCTCACAGAGAGGAGGCCTGTGTCCCAATTGTGGGAACATAATGGGCTGGAATTATGTTTAATATAAGAATTTCCTACCTTTTTTCTGTTCTGCATCATTTTCGGTATCAGCGGAGTCCTGTTTCAATTTTTTCCGTTTTGTGTTCTTCTTGCTCTTCACAGTCGCACTCTTCACAGGCGCACTCTTCACAGGCGCACTCTTCACAGGCGCACTCTTCACAGTAGCTCTAGTTTTATACTTTCTCTTTTTTGCAACTTCTTCTTGTAAGGGTTTTTCATCTGCAGAAAATTAACTTTTGAAAATTAATTACTCCATTGGTTGCAAGCGCTACTGGTAAGCACGAGGTCCTGAGTTTGATTCTCAAGTCGGGCAGTGTTATTGAGTTTTTTTAAACAGGAATTTGTCAGGAATAATGATTAACTGATTCTCTAAAAACTTTTTGAGCTTCTGAACAATGCAGTTTTTTTTTAAATATTGTGCCTCTTTTTAACTTCCTGACCTTCTTACAAATGTTTGCATTTTTGTCATAGTTTTATTAGTAAGTAAATAAAAGTACATTTAAGTAAAAAAAAACTATGTATTCAGTTCTCTATTTTTCAAGAAATATGTAGAATATATTATAAGCTTGGGGCACCCCAAGCAAATGGGTAAGTTTATGTTAGAAATGTGTCCAGCATCAAGAGCACATCCAAGTTGGTCGCAGACTTTTTTCAACATCAGGTATATTTTACCTGTGGTATAAAATTGACATCTGTCAGTTTTCGTATAAAAAATCTGTCAAAATCTTAATTAATCCTTGGATTAAGGAATAAATGGATCGGAAAAATCAGTCAGTCCTTAGTTAACATGATCATCAATCAAGTTAATAATAAATTAAATGATTAGACACAGTTTTTATATTTTATGAGTACCCCTACAAACCTGAAGTTCAAAAAGCAATATAAAAAGTATAATGAACCAAAATAACACAGAAATTAACGCCATAAACTGCCGAATTGAAGGTGAAATCTGTCATGTCACCTCGGAACGAACAAACAATTAAGAAATCTTAACAAATTAAGAAATGTTGACGAGATCAGCCGCACGTCAAGCACGCCCACCACCTCCGGACTCTTCGCCTAGCTCCACCTCGCCGCCGCCGGTATCCAGCCCCACCGTGAGTGCTGTGACGACACCGGCCGCGGTAGTTGCGTCGAGCTCGAGCGACGAGTATTTTTCCCCGCCGACGTCACCAACACCCGTTCGTCGGCAGGGGAGAGGCCGGCCACCGAGGAGCTTGGGACTTAGGGGCCATCCGGCCCCGAGCCGGGTCCCCGCTGCCGGTGGTTGTGTGCAGCGCATGAGATGGACTCAGTCTATGAACGAGAACGTCATGCGCGCATATTATGGGTCTACAGAGGGGGGAACTCACCTCACTGCGTACCGTGATAGGATGCTGTCTCTTTTTCAGGAACTAGAACCAACCGTCAGCGTCTCGGCCCAACGATTGTCGGATCAGGTGCGGGTCATCCAACGCAATCATAGGTTGGACGATGCCGCACTTGATAGGCTGCGCTCAGAGATACTGAGCAACCTTATCGTCTCGACTCCGGCACAAACCGCGGTACAAGCGTCAACCATTGATCTACCGCGGTCCAATCATGGTGTTGAAGAAGAAGATGATAGGGTTACCACAGTAAGCCAATGCAACGACCGATTGAGCAGTCCGTCCGTTACCGAACTGGAAATCACCAGGGCCGGATGGATTGCACAACTTTTGGTTGAAATGGCTAATTAGTTCGCACACTAGCCTGGCATCTCAGTTCCAGTCAGCCTTAGAGTCTGGGTCGCTACCGCAGTTTCTATCAACAGGCGTTACCCACCTGCTCCATAAGTCAGGTAGTCCCACGGAACCCAAGAATTATAGACCGATCACGTGTTTGTCGACGATCTATAAACTTCTTACATCCATTTTGAGAACGAAAATTAATACACACATTGACAGTAACTCGATTATGTCTGCCTCTCAAAATGGATGTAGGAACGGGTCCCGAGGTACTAAGGAGCTACTCCTCATCGACATGGCCATTAGCCAACAGGTTCGTCGCTCCCGCAAGGATCTGTCGACATGCTGGATAGATTATAAGAAGGCCTACGACTCGGTCCCACATACATGGCTTGTGAGGGTGCTGGAGTTGTACAAGATAGATGCAACTCTACGCACCTTCCTTAGTTCCTGTATGGGGCAATGGAGGACGGTCCTTCGCTATCCGGGGTGTCAACAGATCCAGGGGAATGACGAGCCTGTCTGGATTAAACGGGGAATATTTCAGGGCGACAGTTTGAGTCCACTTTGGTTCTGCTTGGCTCTGAATCCTCTAAGCACACTGCTGGAGGATTCAGGTCTAGGCTATCGGTTGAAGAGAGGTGGTGAGGTCATATCTCACCTTCTGTTCATGGATGACTTGAAAATCTTTGCCCCCAACAAATTGCAACTGATGGAGCTACTGAAGGTTACTGAAACATTCAGTATCGCCATCAGGATGGAATTTGGTGTGGACAAATGTGCAATCATGCATGTTAAGCGAGGTGAGATTATGGAATCCGAAGGTATTCAACTTTCGGATTCCATACACCTTAGATCCCTCTCTTCATCCGAAAGCTACAAGTATTTGGGTATGTCGGAAGCGTTAGGCATCAACGTTATTAACATGAAGCAATCGTTGAAGGAGCGCTTCTTTGGCCGCCTGAGGAAGGTATTGATTAGTCTTCTTTCGGGCGGAAACAAGGTGCGCGCCTTCAACGGTTGGGTCATGCCGATTTTGATGTACTCTTTCGGCATACTCAAATGGACCCAAACCGAACTTGACGCCCTGGATAGGCGGGTCCGTACACTTCTGACCGCAAACCGGATGCATCACCCACGATCATCGGTGATGAGACTGTACATCCCGCGAAAGTGCGGGGGTCGAGGCTTTTTAAATGCGAAAACCCTCCACAACCGCGAGGTGTGCAGTCTCAGGGAATATTTTTTTAAAGCCGAAGTGGGTATGCACTGTGATGTGGTCGCAGTGGACAAGGGGCTTACCCCGCTCTCCATGGCTAAAGAGAACTGGCACAAACCTGTAGTACTTACTACCGATAACCGCAAGGCGGTATGGCAAAGCAAGGAGCTTCACGGGCGCTTCTATCGGGCTCTTCATGAGCCTGGTGTACATTTCCTAGCGTCCGTATCCTGGCTACGTTTTGGTGACCTTTTCGGGGAAACTGAAGGTTTCGTCTGTGCAATTATGGACGAAGTTATCTTGACGAATAACTACCGGAGACATTATAAACGGGACGGTTGACGTGTGTCGGGCATGCCACCGTCCAGGTGAGTCCATCAGACATATTATCTCTGGTTGCTCTCGTCTGGCTAACGGCAAGTACTTGCACAGGCATAACCAAGTAGCCAGGATTATTCACCAGCAACTTGCTTTGCAATACAAACTTGTGGATTCTGAGGTACCGTATTACAAGTATGTGCCCGACAAAGTTCTCGAAAATGACCTTGTCACGTTGTACTGGGATCGGTCTATCATTACTGACAGGACTATTATCGCTAATAAGCCTGACATAGTAGTGATAGATCGATTAGCTCGCCGCACAATGATTATCGATGTTACCATTCCACATGATGAGAACCTCGTGAAAGCTGAGAAAGAGAAACAAATTAAATATCTCGACTTAGCACACGAGGTTGTTGACATGTGGAATGTGAGCTCGGCTGTCATTGTGCCGATTGTCGTATCGGCCAATGGCCTGATGGCAAAAAGCCTCGACCAACATCTCTCGAGGCTTTCGTTAGGCGGTTGGATCAAGGGCCTGATTCAGAAGGCAGTACTCCTCGATACGGCTCGCATTGTAAGGAGGTTCCTGTCTCTGGAACCCTAACCACCAGCAGCTTGGACCCTGCTCCCGCTACCGGCGGACCACTATTTTTTATATTTATAAATGTTTTTTTTTTAAAGTTGTTTTATTAAAATATTTAAAAATGTATTAGAATAAGGATAAGAATAAATAAACGACATAATAAATTAAATGAAATATCTCGACTTAGCACACGAGGTTGTTGACATGTGGAATGTGAACTCGGCTGTCATTGTGCCGATTGTCGTATCAGCCAAAGGCCTGGTGGCCAAAAGCCTCGATCAACATCTCTCGAGGCTTTCGTTAGGCGGTTGGATCAAGGGCATGATTCAGAAGGCAGTACTCCTCGATACGGCTCTCATCGTGAGAAGGTTCCTGTCTCTGGAGCCCTAACCACCGGTAGCTTGGACCCTGCTCCCAATACCGGCGGACCACTATTTTTTTAAATGTTGTTTTATAAAAATATTTAAAATGTATAGAATAAGTATAAAAATAAATAAACGAAATTAAATTAAATAAGGCAAAATCAGAAATATTACATTAAACAAAATAAAAGTTAACAATGCTGCCACAGAAAATATCAGAATAAAACTCCAATGCAGTCTCCAACCAGAATAAAATAAATAAATGAGAAGATCAAAATTAAAAAGGGTCACAGAATTAACATTTATATTAAGTTAGAATCAGAAAAGATAACTCCATCGCCTAACATGTTATTTCGGATACCACTGGGCATGAGGATGGCATCTTTTTTTTTTTTACATCGCTATTTGGACCAACATATTACACGTTTTAATGTAATCGTGGCACTAGAAAAATATAAAACTCAGAGTGTTGAGCAAAGGCCTCCCCTAAATCCTTCCAGGCATCCTTTTCTAGAGCCACCTCGGCCCAACCCTTGCGGTACGGCGGTCACAGCGCATTTGGCTGACGTGACCGGCCCAATTCTTTTTGCCTGCGTCTAGGATCCCCATTTTGGAGCGCAGCGTGGTGTTCGTATTCTGTCAGTTCGTTTTACGTCCAAAATGCTGCGCTTCATTGCTCTCTGGCAAACCCTTTTTTTTTTTAGGGTGGGAAATCATCAAATTACTTCTCCCGCTCTGGGTGGAGCGGGAGGGCGTGTCAGACTTTTACTGACTAAAACCCACCCGTGTTCCTTCAGATGCCTGTGCCAGGGCCACGGTTTTCTCTTTAGAATAACCCGCGACCCGGGCCTGGTCCCTACCGGACGGCGAGCTACCCATTGCTCGCCGTCCGCAAGCCCGCGCCTACGGTGGCCGGAAATCTGCAGGCGACTCCCTCTGCCCAGGGCGTCTCCTGCGGCGGCTAGTGGGGGCGTGAGGGCGCAAGGCTCTCTCCCTCACCCGCTCCGCCTCCTTCTTCGCGAGCATTACTGCTTCGCAGAAGGAGGTGACGGCTTTCCATTCCCTCTTGCTCCGTACCATGGCCTGGACCAAGGCCGGACGCGAGAGATCGCCGCCGCCAATCGCCTCCGCGAGGACACTGCGATGCTCCGCCCAAGCTGGGCATACCTCCACTGTATGCTCCACCGTGTCCTCCGGGCGATCCACACAATGGTGACACCCGGGCGTTTCCTCCCGCCTTATGCGAAACAGGAACCTCCCGAAACAACCGTGTCCGGTGAGGACCTGTGTCAGGCCTAAGGTGAGGACGCCGTGGCGCCTCTCCAACCACTCCTCAAAGAGCTCTGGCAAACCCTAAGGCGCAACTTTTGCAATATGACAAATAATTTAATTTGATATTTGTGAACGGACAGCTGTGCTGCTGGGGAGTTGGTTGCGCCACTTCTTCTTCCCAGCTAAAGCACTAGGAAGTGGTGAATGGCGGGCGTTTAGGGGGACTGTCTTATCTAATTTTGAGGTTCAAACAGTACTGATTTTAAGCCTAGTTTGAATATAAAAAGACTTTTCATTTTGATTCCTTAATGGGAACCCCTTAACACTGCCTAAATCGGTATGGTATGTGAACGTATATGTTGTTTAAATCGCTTTTTAACATTTATAAACTGCACCTAACCTACAATGAATGTCAATATTTTTTTAAGATTTTAACAGAAACCGCAAGTTCTACAGGCATTAGGACATATGTTTAGTCAACAGTAATAAATAAGCTTTAAGATGCTGCATAATGCAGGCTTATAAATGACTTTTTGATTTAAGTGGGGCAAAGTACCATAGAGTTTCTGGCATTGTCCTTTTAATAAGCTATTCGTCCAAGTTGAATTTGTTGTTCATACAAAATTAAGACTTAATGCAACTGACGAAGGTTGTTTATATTTTAGATCAATCACAGCTCAGTACGGCCGTACAGGGCTGTAGTGCGTGCACGCACAGGCGTGATGTTATGTTATCTGTTATTTTTTTTTTTAAGACAGTAAATTTATACCTTCTTCTTCACTTATTTTTAAGTCCATAGATTCCTCGAAGTCTTCATTGTCGATGTCATCGTCGCTGTCATCCTGAGGTAAGTCTTCTTTTAAATCATCTGTAAAAGAATAATATAACAATTATATTCTACCCTCATTCCTTACAGAGACATTATCTTTTATGATTATCACTAGCTGTGCCCCGGGGTTTCACCCGCTGTCAGTTCGGGTCATCTCGGTAATGCTCGGTTCTCGTCGGAAGATCCACCGAGTCGCATTCCATCGCCAACGCGTGTCGCTTATTCGCAGCCGGGTCGTAGCGTGATGTTAAATAGCCTATAACCTTCGTCTAGAATTAGGCTATCGAATGTGAAAGGAATTTTTCAAGTCCGACTTGTAGTTTCAGAGATTAGCGCGTTCAAACAAACAGACAAACGGTTAAGTGTTTTTTTTATTATTGTTGAAAGTCAAATTGGAAGTAACATACTCCCGAACCTGTTGAGTTGAAGTATGATTATCAATGTCTCAAGCCCATAAGTCGACGTCAACCCGGTCCAAATAGTTAACAGAAAAAAAAAAGTAACAATTTGTAGCAACAGGAGTTAAAAGACTGTCACAGGCAGTAGATTTTCTCGTTTTTTTTTTAGTACGTAAAACAGCCACCCTAACGCACCCCTCTATTTTTGGCATTTTTTTTTGCATGGACTCCAAAAACCACGTGTTGTTTTTTTTAATGAAAATTAGTTTATTTTTTTCCAGGCTCTTCTGGGATGCGAAAGAGTCCTATTTCAGCGGATACAATGAATCTTTTGGAGGAAAATGTTATTTGCAATATTAGTATTGAAAATAACTCTGAAGATGATGAAAATTATTATATTGAACACTTACCATCCGGTTCTGAGTCGAGTATTTCTTGCTTGACCTCCACCTCTATAGATGCAACCCCTGCTGAAACTAATTTAAAAAAAAAGCATGCCTTAAAACAGTGTTCAATATTTTGCTCGCCTAAAATACAAGGTGCCGTTTTGCATCGTCGTCAAATTCAAGGAGGTTACTATGCTAATAATCAATAACAAAATAAGTTTTTTTTTTTTTTGTTTTAATTTTTTTTTTTTACCGACGCGGGGCGATTCTGAGTGGTTTATTCTGAAAAACTGTCAAACTTAAATAACAAAAAAAAAACAAGTATGTATTAATTATTAAACAGGTATCGTAATTATATTTGATTATTTATGCCTTTCATAACTGCCTCCTGAAATTTGACGAGACTGCAAAACGACACGTTGTATTTATACAGCGTGTAAGGTTAGGTTTCAGAGACATAACTTTGAGTGAGTGTATCATGATGAACAGCTATTACTTGTAGACTCATAGATGTTTCGATTTGTTGGCCTTTTCCTATTTAAGTACTAGCTCGAGTAGCAAGACCAGTACCATAGAAATAAGTTTTATCGACGGAGGAATAGACAAATTGACAGATTAATAAACAAAAACTGTTATTGTTCTTCCGTCGACAAAGTTGATCATGCCATTATGGACCTACGGAATTCAATTATGGGGCGTTGCCAGCCAAACCAACATCCTATGCCTGGAAAGAGTCCAAAATGGTATCCTAAGATCAATAGCAAATGCACCTTAGATTGCTAAGAACGACGAAATCCACGAATATCAACAAATGCCATGAGTAAACACTGAATTCGAGCGGTAAAAAAGACAACACAAGGGCACGCCTAACCTTACATATAAACCCACTAGTTACTGAACTGTTAAACCCGACAGCGGTGGTAAAAAGGCTGAAGAGGAACCACCTTTTATAAGTGGGAGGCGCAGCACTGGCTGCTTCACCACAACGCCATTTGGAACATGAAACGAATTCGCTTCTGGTCCGACGACCGATTGCAACACGAATGAATAAAAAAAAAATGTTGATCATGCTTCGCGTGCGGGTAATTCTTGACAGGGTTTTATCCTCTCAATTATTTTGAAAGCATTTCAGTTCGGAGCAGCTGACTTGCTTTTAGCTATTTCTGGGTAAGTCTCATAGAAATAGTTGTTTATTTACATGAACACTATACTTCGTGAAAGAAAGAAATTAAGAAAACTGGAAACCAGATTTGGAAGTATGATACCCCCGGACCCCTGTGCTTCGGAAAGCAGGTTAAGCCGATGGTCCTGCGCCCGGTCTCTCTCCGGTCACATAACGACACCTATCTAGGAAAGTGAGGGAAGAGAGTGCACCTGTGTCTGCGCACACACTTGTGCACTATAATATCCCGCGCGCCGAAGGCTAGTGTCCATTGAGATTGGTCACCAAGGCCGAAATACGGTCTCTGGTGGACTATTATTTTTGATTACCTACTTCCTACAAGTTTATGTCTTATTTTAAACTACCACCCCACTGCTAGCTTCTGGCGTCTAGTCTTTGCTTCATTTTTATTTCTTTTTACCTATTGTGGTATAGTCATTTTATGGGGAAGGTCGGGCAAAGCTAATCGTAGATGGCGTGACCATAGCCAGGTCCCTACGGCCTACAATAAATTTGACATTTCGTTCATTCATTTTATTTTATGTTCATTCATGAGCTTGATTTTATTTCACTATTTCGTTGGTTTCGGTGATTTCGGTATTTTAAATCAAGTACTTGACATGGAAAGTGTCAGAATTTTAAACCTTGAATATTTCCTCGTAATAATTTTCTTCAAAATGTTTTCGATATAAACTCGAACTCAAAAAAATCTCTACGAATAGCTTTAAACCACAATCTTCTAATTTTAGGGGCTTTCGGGAAATTGTAGACTCCAATTTCAGAGTATCTAGGAACAAAACAACGCGTAAATTTTCGCTAAAATAAAATTAAACCACGTCACGCCTTGTATTATTAGCTTGTGTTGGGAACTAGCTACGACAGCGCCATTTTGACAGTTGCCTTCCCCATTCTTGATTCATCATCTTCACATGCAGTGGTGCCAACTTAGGGTAATTTACCCTAGATTTAGAGTAAAGTAAAATAAACAGGGTAATTTTTAGGGTAGAAACTCGGTGAGGGTAATTTTAGAGTAATTTTCTTGTCAAGGGTTAAGTTGAATAAATATTCATGCAAACATTTTTGTACCTCAAGTCATGATTGAGTGAGCTATTCGTTTTTAAATTTCTGTGAATGCACCTAATGAGGGTTTTCTGAAATTATCTCCGATAGATGGCAGGGCTGTAGCGGCAGGTCCAATGGACTGTCAAAATACATACGCGAATTGTAATTTTCTATATATTTTTTGGTTTATTTATTCTTAAAATCATTCCTTTCGGAATATCGTTGTTTAAAATGCCACAGTGTTGTGCAGTGCCTATGTGTGCAAATAAAACAGGAGGACATAAGTTCCCTACGAGAGATAAAACCCGATTAAAACAGTGGCTTGTAGCCATTCGCAGAGATAAATTTACTCCAACGAAAAATAATCCATAATAAAATCAATAACACTTCCAAATACAATAGAATTTCAATAATTTATGTTCAGTAACTACGACTCTGTGCTATTTGACAGCTGTTTGGACCTGACAGCTGTTTGGACCTGACGCCTACGAAGCGCCGCCTAGTGGCAGAAAAAGTTTCGAAAACCCTCATTATCATCGATTCGAGATTTCATTAACGCACTCATTTAATTTGTTTGTTACGACTCCCTCTCCGCCTGTCTTGTTCCTTCCTACCACATATTTTTCTGTGCTCGCTGACCGCTAGCAAACGCAAATTACTTTTTATCCCACTCGTTCGACGAGTACCTACTAAAACTTCTTTCTCGTTACGCCTATCATAGACTCAATGAAGTATTCAAGTATTTGGGACAAATAGGATCTTTGGAAAACACCAGTTTTATTCATGGTTTCAATTATCCGTACAAATTGTCTATAATTAAGTATATTATAAGTAGATTGAATTGTCTCGTCTTGTTTATGATCTTGCATGAAATGTATCAAATTTGGATGGTACCGTGCAGGAAAGCAATTTAAAAAACTTAGGGTATTTTTTTCATTTAACTTAAAATCTAGGGTAAATTGAGATCAGACTTGGGGTAAAACAAAACCAAGACATGGCGGCACTGTTCACATGTAAGTGTGTGGAGTTTCTTGCCCATTCTTCTCCACACGAAACTACCTTTTAGAAGGGGCGCCTATAATTAATTATATTTTAATGTAAATGTTGACGTTCAAAAGTGCCTTTTATGTGCCTATTAGAAATAAATGCTTTGACTTTGAACAACCACATTTCCCGCCAGCGCTATTAATCCAATTTCGTTTTGTTCTGCTTCTTAGGGTCGTAGCGTTCAGGGTCGCGGGTTATTCTACAGAGAAAACCGTGGCCCTGGCACAGGCAACTGAAGGAACACGGGTGGGTTTTAGTCAGTAAAAGTCTGACACGCCCTCCCGCTCCACCCAGAGCGGGAGAAGTCATTTGATGACTTCCCACCCAAAAAAAAAAAAAAAAAAAAAGGGTCGTAGCGTGGTGTTAAATATCCTATACCTTCCTCAAGAATTGGGCTATCAAATACAAAAGAAGTTTTCAAATCCGAACCGTACTTCCAGAGATTAGCGCGAAATAGATAATAGTAAATCTGTAAGTATAACTTTTATGTTGTGATGTGAATGTGAGAACTATGTGGTTAAATACTAGTTTACACTTGAGAGTGAAATTGCAAGGACGCGTCACGTTTAGGCAAATTTCGTTACATAAGAAATATTATATAGTCTCTCTGTCTCTCACACAAAATCTTTCTTGTTCTTTACTATTGTTTCTTTTAAAAAGCGTCTCAATTTCATACCTTTTATAATATTCCTATTATACATTTCCTTGAAGCGCTCCTCACACAACAGAACTTGCTTTTTAAAGTCTGATGCATCTCGTAGGCGTATGACGCAAGCCTCGCAGATTGTGTATGTCACCGCACTTAGCAGGCCTGGGACTGGAGCCATCTGTAATGTTTATGGATAAGGACCTTTATTATCAACAAAACAACCATAGTAATAATAATAATAGCAATTCTGAGGTGTTGGTGACCAATTTTTTTTTTTATATTTTAAACATTTTGTAAAACTGTTAACATTATCAAGGTGCATGTCAATGAAATAAAGATTAATAATTCTTGAATTTCTCATACACGGTCTGATTTTTCAACGCCAGATAATTTTATCTGGTGAATAAGTTAGAATTTTTGACAGCTTTTCCAAAAAAACTGTCAGGTGAAGGTAAATATTATTCCACGGCTAGTATTAACTGATGGGAATAATCAGCCATAAAAAAACAAATTATGGGGAAGTGGAAACCGGTGTGTGTGTATGACCAGAAGTATGAATGTAAACCAAGCAAATAAAGTATGTAAAGATCGCAGCAGGAGGCGTTCTGTAGTTTCTACCTACCCCCATAATAAGAAGGTGTCAGTTTATGTATGTAGTGCAAAATTAACTCTGTGTGTTACTCATTTAAATTTTAGTCAAATCATATACTTCAACAATTATTGTATAAATGTGAGCACCATTTCACATAATTAATTTATCTGTCTTAGCTTAATTTTTTATTCTTTTTACGTAATGTGGTGTAGTAATTTTATTCTGTGAAGACTTATATTCTGTGAAGATGATGGTCTTCACAGAATGTATACAAAAAATATTTAAACATTTGAAAAGTAATGGTGAAGTTTCTTGCTCATTCTTTGGGTAAAGTTTAGAAATGTGCTGCCTTGCTAGAAAGAATGTGAGAATGTTTGGGGGTTGGGTGCATTAAAAAAAAGTTGTATTTTAGGATAGGAACACAAATATTTATGAACAATTTATCTGACTGCACATTCCAACATTTTTACTGCCATTAGGACAATATGTACTTGAGTATAATCGGAATAAGTTGGTAGGAAATCTAACTTGGAAGTAGTGCTCGCTCAGCTCAACAGCGCGGTTAGTCACAGTTCTAATCTAACTTATGTCCCATTACTTTTAACAACTTTGTTTTTGGGTTTTTGACGTAAATATTTATGTTCATAACCTACAAAATACTACTATAAAAATAATAAAGATTGCGTCTCTGGCAAAAAAAATGTAGTAGTGTTCAGAAGACCCTCTAGAACCCCCAAATAGACTGACATTTTTTCTAGCGAGGCAGCACGTTTCTATGTAACCCAACCCCTAAAAATGCCCAAAACCCTTCTCATGGTCGTCCTTACGTGAACCAATCTCCATCAAAGACATGGAACAGAAACAATAGTACTGAAATGTAATGTGAAACCTACAGATAGTCATAAAAGAATGTCATTCTATCCCAGACTTAGGTCAGGGCGCTGTTTCTTAACCGCAACATTTTAAATTTACCAATAAATTTAATGTAAACAACCTATTGTTTTGTTCACAAACTCATATTTTACAATGTGAGAGCGTCATTTAATAATTTATGCATAATACTCACGTCAATATCGTAACATTCTTTCAACATATCAGCATAAATTTCCTCAAAATCCGTAATTTTGAACGGTTCAGCCAAATTTTTGAAACTTCCCTCACTGTGGCAGCATCGACACAAATCCTTCTCTAATTTCCAATTTTCTGACGACATTTTGAGTGTTCGATGACATTAAACTATAACTAAATCCTATTTTTGATATTGTATTTAACAGAAACAGCAGTTAATTAAATGGTAAAAAATTAAAATTTATGCAATATTTCCAAAACGAACAAACAGTCGCCATGTTGTTTCTTTTCTTCAGTTTGTTTTTTTTTTTGTTTTTGAATGTTTAAGGCTTGGCTATGAGGCCTTCATGCCAATTCTTCAGTATGCATCACAGACTAAGATAGTTCCATGTCAGTTTTTTTTTTTTTTTGAATGTATATGGCATGGCTACGAGGCCTTTATGCCAATCCCATGTCAGTCATGGAAATTAATCACAGATTATATAATCCTTGTGTTATGCTCACACACAGCGATTTCAGTCACCAGACAGATTTTGAAATAGATAACTACAAATCTGCAGCAAAAATGTGTATGAACGTGTGATTTTGAAATCGCCAAAGAGTCGCCGGCGACTTATGTCGCTGTGGTTGTACCTAGCATACCCAACATTAGGGGATTTATCACATTTCACATTAATTAACCTGTGACCCACCCTTGCTCAGTCCTGTCCTGTCAGGAACGCATTCACTCGACGCCGACGGCCGGACTGAAATGGTAGGTAATAAACACTTTTCAAAATAAATGCTCTAAATGATAGAGAAAACCTTACCAAACTCCTTTGTGTGGTTCAGAAGTTTAAAGCAGTCACACAGACAGACACGAAAAGTAACTTTGTTTTACTACTATAGTAAACTAGAAAAATGAATATTTTTTAAATCAATACTACTAAACATACAAAATGTATTAAGTAACGGTAAAGAAGATACAGATCAAAATACATTGAATTTAAACTTTAAATCACACTGACGTCACGCAATATCCTGCATCGCGCAAGCAGAGTTTAAAGTCTGTGGAACTTTCCCACCCAATCTCCTATCGTCTTTATTTTCGATGTATCTAAAAAGCTCTTTGTAATACTTAGGTTACACCAGTTTTAAATGTATTTTACAAGTTTCTAGTACTAAGTATTACCTCTCATTTCATGTAATTGGCCATTATAAATAATCAATGTTGCGGCAATAGGTGCGAGTTCTGTAGATTCCAGATGAATGAACCTCATCACAGTTCGTGTGTGCTGGACACACAGACTAAAGAGTACCAGAGCAAACATTCGCTAACAATTGCGTAGCCATTACGCACAGAGGGAATGTTGTCTTTACAGGACCGGACTGAGGCCGGTTGCCACCGATATACTTACTGAAAATCCACGGCAATCAATATTCTCTGGGTATATGAAGTGTAGAGTACTTATCAATAACGTCTTAACGAATAGAACCACCCATCTATTACGATTATTGTAAAAGGCGACTAAGGGACTATTGGCAGCCGTCCTTTTGACCACCGGCTTGACGGTATATGTATACACATACCGTTGACATCAGTATCGGATAAAAGAACTGGCCCTGCAGTCTTTGACTCGCATGCCCAGCTTGGTGAGACCTAGAGTAAAGGCGTTGGTATGCCTGAAAGCTAGTTTATGATTATAAATCAGGAACTTTGAAATAAATGAATTAATATATTTATAATTTACTTGTTCTGGAATTACACTTTTTTTTTAAGATGACTCCTTTGAGGTCAAATCGTCTCTGTGCATTCTTTATTCATTATTTGCAAATTATGTTGCTTATCAATATACATATATGGCGGCGCGGGGTAGACAAGCTACGCGTCAAATTTTGTATTTAAAAACAGTCAGTGTGAGAACAGGTTAGAGAACGAGATACTATTTTCGACTTGTCGCAAGAAAAGGGTAAAGAACCATGTCCCATGAACCATATAACTATAAGATTAATGTTTGATCTTATACTCTTTATATGTATGTGGGTGGTCACACGAACTGTAATGACTACAGAACACTTGAGCAGAGGTAATTACACAACAGAGGTACCTTTGGCACAACAGGGTCTCCAAAAAACAACTTTGTTCGGGTTGCTTCTCAACACCAGTGGCGCTGCTATCGCCACTAACATGGGCACACTGATGTTTTTCAATCGTTCTGCTATTCAACACTGGTGGCGCTGATATATTTCTTTCTATAAACTCATTGGTATCTACCCCACTCACTAACCAACTACCTAGTTGAGACCACAGGACCTTGTTTAGAGCATAGTCAAGGGCATAAATGCAATCATAACTAATATTTAAACACGAAAGTATGTTTGTTTGTTTGATAAGCTTTCACGCCAAAACGGCTGAACGGATTTGAATGAAATTTGGTACATAAATAGACCATGACCTGGGTAAGGTAATATCTACCACGCGGGCCCATTGCAGGTTAGTATTTTTTGCACAATTTTGTGTAATAATACCAACCTGCTACTGTTCCACTGCAGGGCAAAGCCCTCTTCTCAAACAGCGAAGGCACGAGGATTGATCACCACGCCACAGATAATATAATACTACGTACAGATACCCAATCCCATACCTCAAATTCTTCAATTGATCGCAGCATAAGCGACTCACTAATTGCCAGAGACTGTAGTATCACAACGCCATCTAGGAGTCGACCTACTTTTAAAACGTTTCATGCAATCCTTTTTTATAAAAAGTTTTATAGTTCCGGGTTCAGAAAAACATGTTATTAGATTTCTTTTATATTTCTATGTAAAAAAATAATAATAATAAAACCTTGTTTGATTTAAATAAGTAACAAAATAGGAAAATGACGAGGCTGGACCAATTGAGTAAAACGTCATCTATTGCAAAAAAAGCACCAAACAAAATGATTAAGAGATGGCTACTTTGCCGCTTTTTAATTACCGTAAAACGGGGTGAATAGGGATGCAGGGGTGAATCGAAACGAAACTTTAATAGGGATTTTAATATTATAATGATAATGGTTGTTGCCAAAAATGTCTCGTATCTGTTGACTGTATTATAATTAACGATTAAGTGCCCCTGTTGGCAACAAACTATATTATTTCAATGTTAAAATCCTTTTTAACGTTTCGTTTCGATTCACCCCTGCATCCCTATTCACCCCGTTTTACCGTTATTGTTAATTTCATAATGGTTACCTATGCTGCCATCTATGAATTTTTTCAAGACAAATTACAATTTGTTCGAGAGGAGACCCCATGACCACGCTTTCTCATGACGGTTTGGCGATTATAGAATTATATTTATTAAGTCCAGGTTTCCGATCCTATACTTCCCTTTACCGATGTCAGTAAAGTCCAAGATACCCTCAGAACGTAGGAACATATGAATAGAAAGTCACATTGGTACTTGAATGGATTTGAACCCACAACCTCGTGCATGAGGGGCGATGGTATAACCACTGACGACCCTACAATTTTGTGTACTTACTTCAGATATTTTGCAGCAAAACACAATACCTACAGTAAGTTAAAAAAAAAAGTAATAATTTTTTTTATTTTGCATCTAATTTCTTATCTACAATCAGGTTTTCATAATCCATAACGCCATGGTGAACTCTTATATGATTTTTTAAGCTACACTTCTGAACAAAAGCCTGGGAACAAGCGCCGCAGGCAAATCTCCTGTCGTTCTTATGTATCCTCAAATGTTCCGTCAATGTTTTCCGCCGCCCATATTTTTTATGACAGACTTCACACTCATAATTCTTCTCTCCTGAATGTACAACCGTGTGGTTGGAAAGCCCACTGTTTGTTGAAAACTTCATGCCGCATACACTGCAGCCGAATTTACGCTCCGGTTTTATATTCAAATGATACTTCATGTGGCGATATAAATTTATATGATGCCCAAACTTTTTAGAACATATTTTGCAAGTTAAATCCAATGGAGCGCGGTTGTGCACTTCTTCCAAATGCTTCACCCGTTTCTGACTTGTACTGAAGGGTTTGTCGCAAATTGAACACATGAATGGGAGTTTTAGGTGTTTATATCTTACGTGGCTCTGTAATAACATTTTGGACCCACATAATTTTCCACATAAATCGCATTTGACTATACTTCTTTCTTTATGCGACTGCGAATGAGCTCTTAAACGGTCGGCAAGTAAGAAACATCGCCCACAAACATCACATACGTGGTCAGTACTGTGCTCATTCATATGATTCGATAGTGTTTTGAAAAAGGTAAATTCTTCTTTGCACTGGCAACATCTATATCTTCCTTCGCTCAAATCGTAACCCAGAATACAATCCGCGGGCTTTTTGGTGTCACTGTCAAAATTAAATTTGACATTATGGTCATCTGTCAAATGTTGAATTAAAAATTCTAGGTCATCTATTTTCTTTTTGCATATTCTGCAATTTATATCACTGATGTCCGCTCTGATTCGATCGTGGGGCCTGTATATGCTTTTTATAATAAGTTTATAACTGATATTGTCGTGTAATTCACTGACATGAGTTTTTAACAGATCAAAGCCAGCATATTGTTTGTTGCAATAGAAGCAATTAAAATATCCAACCCTAGATTTGAAGGGCACAATGGTGGAATGTTCTAGAATGAGGGCTACGTTCTGTCTAGGATTAATATTGTTTATAGTTCTTTTGTCGACCTTATCTTGACATTTCCTAGTAGATTTTGTAAAATTCTCTGAAAAATAAATTTAGTTCAATATACAATTTTACGTATTTTTCCAAACTCGTTGGCATGCAAAGCGGCCAAGCGCGAGTCAGACTCAAACACGAAGGGTTCCGTTCCACCGTACCTACATAATTTAACACTTTTATTTTTATGGGACTTCCAATTAATAAACGTTTATGTTTAGAAATAATAATAATTCATATAACTGTCTCTTTTCTATTACTTGTTGTTATAGCTGCCGCACACTGTAAAATTACAAGTGTCTACCAATTACGGTTCATAAGATACAGTCCTCAGACAGACGGACGGACAGCGGATTATTAGTAGTAGGTTCCCTTTGGCACTCTTTGAGTACGGAACTTTTATATTGGGGCCTAGATTCTGGATTAATGCTCAATTTATGGCAATAGACTCGCTCCTATTGCATGGACCTTACAATAAAACTGAAGGAATTGAGGTATACGCCTCTGCCTACCTTTTCGGGAAAAACAGGCGTGTTTTTACGGTAAAATATATCATAAACAACTTACTTGTCTTTCTTTCTGTAAAGTTCCTTTTTCCCATTTTTCTTTTTGGAGTCTCTGCAACAAAATGATTCTTATGTAATTTACCGTGAGATGATGTTTCATTGTTAAATTACAGCTTTCCCAAGAAAAGTATGCGCTTCGGGAATCATCGTCTATCTACATAGAGCTGTTACAGCCATGGAAAAACTTGTCTATTTTGTACTACATAACACGATTTCAAAAGTTTATTGTTTCTGTTTTCAGAAATTTCGAAAATTTTACTCAATACTAAATATCTTTATTGCTTTTACCATTATGTGTACTTAGGTGGTAACTATATAACTTAGATCATTATGGACCCTGTAGGGCTCAGGAAAAGGGTAGGAGAGAGTAGAGGTAGGTTTTAAGTGACAGATGACGATCTGCGACGAAGTAGGTAATCCAATAGACAGAAAACTTCATACAAACGCGCAATGATAGGTGCACTATTACCAGGCGCGGCATTGTTAAACTTATAATGTGTGCCTGTGTAGGAGATACGCTGTGGCACGTTGCTCGTGCTAATTCGGTACACACGAAGATTACCGAAGCGCATATCTTTTTTGGATAAACTGTACATGTTATTATTCTGTCTGACATGGCCCTCTATGAAGGTGAATGTATAATGACTTGTGACGTATGCACGTTTTTATTAATTTCCGTTAATATTGACTACTAATTGTGATGAAACAGGTGCACTACACAATAGTACCTCAATAATGACGTACCGCTTTTTCTTTTCGGGTCGATGGGAATGGTAAAATTTTTGTATTTATGTTAGATGAGTCTGGCCTAGAAGGTGCCTGAAATGGACTGGGATTTGATAGGTGTTTGACAGCTTCCAGAAAGGGCTCGTAGCGAAATGAAAACAGGTGCACGGGTCGCTCATGTCAGGACCAACTGCTTAACGAGCTTTCCGAGGCACAGAGGGGTCTCGATAAGTAATTGATGGTATATTACAATCAAATTATGTTTTAAAAGAAACATGTGCGACTTACCACTATTATTTATTTCATTTTTATCTTCAGCATTAAATACAACATCAGCCTGGTTATCACAATCTTCTTCGCGCTCTATTTTCATGACTTTTTCTGTCTCTGCCAATATAAAAGAAACTTATTAGGCTCGTAGCCTATTGGATACTTTTAGCATCGGCATCGAAGATCACACAAATACATTCCGTCAAAAAAAGTATCGGGAATGGATGATTTGTTTATGGTCCCAAATTCATCATTGTTTTCTTGTTGTTAGATTGGCACAACTGTTTTCCAATTTGGCGCGGAGTTTGAGTTGCATCTGTTATATTAAATTACATACAGTGCTGTTTATAAATATCATATCTAGTGTGTATTGCTAATTTCATAATGGACAAACACATCGAATAAAGAGTTTGTGTTAATTTGCATCGCCAATGGAATTTCGTGTTCGGAGTCACTGAAAATGTTACGGTGACTTTATAAAAAACACGTACTTATGAGTACAAAGCATTCAAAAGCGGTCGAAATGTGATGGAAGATTTTCCTCGCTCTGGTAGGCCATCAACGTCTTCAACTGAAGTTAACATCGCAAAAGTGAAGGAAATAGTGACTGAAAATCCTCAAGTTTGAGAGTCAGACAGTCAATCCATACCATTTTAAATAATCACTTGGGAATGAAACTTGTTGCCGCTCGGCTAATCAAAGCCAATGAGACTACTTCACATGAGTTATTTTACATTTTGACAACTCTTTGATTTTTGTTCCAGAAACCGGTTTTAAGTGACAGAAAGATGTAAACAATATAACATCACGGCTTTTTTCCGGCAGAGGTGTCCCATTAGTAGAAGTGCTCCCACATTACGCCAGTTATGTTAAGTCCCATGTAATAGGGGGCGAGCCTATTGCCATCAACTGGGCACAAATCCAGAGTTCTGGCTGCAAACTGAGAAATTCCAGATGGAAAAACCAAAATACCACTTTGCCCGACCTGGGAGTCGAACCCAGGACATCATGCTCAGCAGTAGCACTTGGGACCTCGAGCCCAAAGAGGCAGTCAGGCGTGGATTAGTTCGATACTACATGGTTGTACAAGGAGACTCACCAAATTCTTCTTTATTAAGTACTTCTATTTCTAACATCTCCTCTTTCAATGGTTGCATGCCGTCTGAAAATATGTTTATACAACATGTAGGTATTAGAAATGTGTGGTCATATTAAAAGGGTGAGGACCATCAAACTGAACAACTTTCTCCATAGAACCAACATCGTAATCGGAAAAAAAGTTGGGTCAAAAAACATTTGGGTCGAGTTGGTATTGAAGTTTTGTATGGGACATTTGATAATTTTAAGACCTCGCTATCGCATTAGGTATCACCTGTAATGATAGTTGTAAGGGAGATTTTAATAAATAATAATAATAATAATTTTTTGGCGTTTTTTGGGTTGGTTACATGGAAAAAGTTGTTTAGTTTGATGGTCTGCACCACACCCAAATATGACCAAAAATTTCTTAGAGTGGATGGATTTTTGGACGGGGCAGTAAGGGCACCTTACCAGTGCAGCAGTGGTGATGAAATAATTTACACAAATTAAAGCGCCCTTCTGGGTTCGAACCTACGACCTACAACTCGTAAATCACGGCCGTTACCACGGGCCACCACTGCTCTAAAATGTCAAAATACTCGAATTTTTTTGACATTTTCATATGGGTCTTAATTTGGTTGCAAATGACCTCCCCACCATACCCCTGTGTAAAGAATAGAATACTTTTTATTATGTACACTATATGAACATTTCAGCAGTGGTGGCCCAGTGGTAAAGGCCGCACCTTACGAATTCGTAAAGCTGTCTTACCTTCGAGCTGTAATCTTAATGTAGACTGACACTGCATTACTTTCTGTTTGAATTGCACCGCATTCCTGATCCGTGTGATGCAAACTTCACATATTTGATCCTTAGTCTCATCCTTCGGCTCCCACTAGAAGTTAATTTATTACAATCTACCAAGTCTTTTCCAAAGTAAACTGAGAGTTTTTATTTATTAGACCTGAGGCCCTCGTGTGGGTTTTTTTTTTACCATTTCGACTTTACGCATCGACCGCGTTTCGCCCTTGGCGAAGGGCCAATCGGAGCGCCGAACGCGGTCGATGCGTAAAGTCGAGATGGTTAAAATAAACTTACACTAGGGCCACAGAACTACAGCTGCGATCGAATAACTATAGGCGCGATACGTTTTGAGTTCAAAGTTGGAAAAACTGCCAATGTGCAGAATATGTTTATTGAAGAATTTACGAATGTATGTGATTGTCAACAGGAACTTGCACGAACTACAAGCGAAGCTGACTGATGCAAAAGGTCGAGCGCAGCTGTCATTTTGATCTAGCAAATTAAGAATCAGAGTTTATGTTGAACTCGACTTCTAGTCCAACCGGACGCAGCTGAATACCAGTGACTCCTCTGACCTCCACAACCCAGTCATTGGGTGACTGGTTGCCAGGCTTTTGGGCAACTGACTACCCATAACGACTGTCAAAGATGTACGAAAGACAGCCGGGACCAACGCCTTAACGTGCCTTCCGAGGCACGGAGGGGGCTCGGTATGTACTGATCAGTCACCCATCCACAACCTCTCCAAAAGAAGTTTTGTGAAGACAAAAGCGAGTGGCAACGTCTGGAGTGTTACGCCCAAAAAGAACATACGGTATGTATAGCGACCATATTGGTGATGTTCTTCTGAAAGATCAGGTGCATGGCCCGCAGCCGACGTGCGTGTATGCCCAGATGTATGAACGTAAACGAAGTAAAAGGAGTAGCCATTATTCACAATAAAAACTTCACAAATCTAGCCAGAATAACAAACTCAAACCCGAAAAAAATTGACTTTTTGAAATCGTTCAACAATGACAAACACGATTTCAAACTCTATATGTTAACGTCAAAATCTCGTCAAGAGTACCGAAAAATCGCATTCGTTCGAGTCGAGTCGATTTCATTTAGTTCCGGGTTATCCACCTAATACGATTTCAATCGTACGCTAGTGTAATATTCAAGAGTGCCAAATGACAAGATCTCGATCCCAATTTCGATTTCAAATTGAGATCGAGTGTCGAGAGTAAGCCTGCAGGAAACGTACGTGTGGATACAACTTTAAAAGTAGTGCTTTGATAAAAATATTTGAACTCTTAAACTCTAGATGTTTTTCATTTCACAATAACTAAATTTTTCGTCGTTGGTTTTTAAATCACAATTTAAATCTATTCAAATTTGTTGGAAAAAGTTGTTGAGATATAAAGTTGAAATCTTCTGAATACAGACGACATTCCCTTTAGTAAATGCGGCGTAATAATTTAACCAAAACCGGGTGTCTACCACTTTTATTAGATACTTTGGATGGAACAAACTACCGATAATTATCGCGGCGGAATTCATCGCACACTGTAATTTCAACGCTCTGCATAGCGCCGGAACTAGCTATATGGATGTTTTTAGAATCTGAAATAAATGATTATAATAAGTATACGTATGTAGATATTCTAGCGTCCGTAGCCTGGCTGCGTTTCGGTGACCTCTTTGGAGAAACCGAAGGTTTTGTCTGTGCAATTATGGACGAAGTTATGAAGACGGCACGGTTGACATCCGTCGGGCATGTCACCGTCCGAGGGAATCAATAAGACACATTATCTCCGGTTGTTCTCGTCTAGCTAAAGAAGAGTACTTGCATAGACACAACCTTGTAGCCAGGATTATCCATCAGCAACTTGCTCTGAAATACAGCCTTGTGGAATCGGAAGTGCCGTACTACAGGTACGTGCCCGACCCAGTTCTCGAAAATGGAAATATCACATTGTACTGGGATCGATCCATCATCACTGACAGGACTATTGTTGCCAATAAGCCTGATATAGTGGTGGTGGATCGAGTAGAGCGGCGCACAATGATTGTTGACATAACGGTCCCGCATGACGGTAACCTCGTGAAAGCCGAGAAAGATAAAGAAATCAAGTATCTTGATTTGGCTCGCGAGGTTGTCGACATGTGGGATGTGGACTCAGCAATCATTGTGCCAAGAGCCTCGACAAACACCTGAGGAGGCTCTCGTTGGGCAGCTGGATCAAGGGCTTGATTCAGGAAGCGGTACTTGTGGACACGGCTCGCATTGTCAGAAGGTTCCTCTCCTGGAGCCCTGACCGCCGGTAGCTTGGACCCTGTTCCCGATACAGGGAACAGGGTCCCTGTATCGGGATGATCGAAATGTTTTTTTTTTTTTTTTCAGATTTTTTAAAAAATATTTAAAAATGTAATTTATAAGTTAGTTAAATGTAATAAAGGAGATATACATAATAATATTTAACACAGAGACTTGAAAATCTAGTATGCGATAAAATCTAGTCGCAATATTTTAAGTCCGTGCAAACATGGGCTTACCACGGCTTCACAGGGAAGACCTGGATGAGACTCACACAGACCAGAAAAGCATAGCACAAATGAAGGAGGCCTATACTCATCAGTGGGGGAGCCAAGGCTGATGATAATGATTTTGATGATGATGATTGGAACTGAAGCATTTATTTGCATGAAACTTTGACCACACCCATATTTTTTCTCATCTGGTAGAAGAAACCAGCATTGTAGTCCCATAACAATTTTAGTAACATTACTTGTGCAGTGGTTTGAGTAAGATTCAACAATAGGTTTTTATTCCTGTTTGTGTAACAACAGCACCTGAACTTTCGGAAAACATCACCAATAAGGTGGCAATAGTTATGTCCTCCTAGGGTGTCCCCTTCCCGCGTTTTCACTCACATCTATGTATAATATTTATAGTGGAGGAATATCTAGTCCATCCTTCACCAGTAACTCACAGTTAAATTGAAGCACTCCTTCAGCATGTCTCCGTACACTTCGATCCTGCCCATCCAGGCATACTCCCTCCACAGGCTCTTACGGCACACCAGTTCAAGGCAGCAGCAACACAGTTGATAGCTTTCCATTGGAGAGTGCATGTTATTGAGTCTAAAATTAGTTATTTCAGTATGATAAATTACAATAAGCTGTTTGCATTTAAGTGCTCAACACACAACACACACAAAATCACGCCTGTAATCCCAGAAGGGTTAGGCAAACGTGTTCCTATAGTACACCCACATTTTGCCAGTTATGTTTAAGTCCCATGTATTAGGGGGCGAGCCTATTGCCATCAACCGGACACAAATCACACACAAAATCAAGTCTGTAATACCAGAAGGGTTAGGCAGAGGTGTACCTATAGTACACCCACATTTTGCCAGTTATGTTTAAGTCCCATGTAATAGGTGGCAAGCCTATTGCCATCAACCGGACACAAATCCAGACTCTGGGCTGCTACTGAGAAATTCTAGTTAGAAAACCCAAAAACACTTTGCCCGACATGGGAATTGAACCCAGGACCTCATGCTCAACAGTTTTTGCAATTATATTTATTGTTGTTTCAAGTGTATTTTACTAATGAACAATTGCTGATTCATACAACATTTGTCAGGTTAAACCATTTACAGACACTTTGAATTGTAAAGGAGTCAGCCGGTCAGAAAGTTGAAGCTAGTTGCCCATTTCAAATTGTAGGTTTCTTATGAGAAGAATGAGCAAATGTGTTGCATTGTGATGTGATAATTATAGAAGGCTACTATTTCACAGATTTTGAGCGCTGATCCTTAATTAAATGACGAACTAACGAACTATGCTATCAGATAAATACAAAAACATTTTTAAAGGAACAACAACAAATAAATAAATACAAAGATTGATAGCATGTTTTTCGTCATCTTCAATAAATGGATTTTATTTCTATACGTAGGTTTGTACAAGCACTTTTACACGTCAATGCCAATAATCCAACCAATGTGCAATAGCCACAACGGGAATAAGGCTTAAAAAAACTTACATTTTCGCCTTTACTTATTTTAGATTACTCAAATCAATTCCTCATAATACAACCGTTACATCAGCACGAGGTAGTCCAGCGTAAGAATAGGATAGATAGCGAAGCATATTTGTTGGAAAACAAATACTTGGTACACAAAAATATTAAATAAAACAGTTAGTGCGCGAGGAGGAGGAAACCAGAAAATATTTGTATCAGAAATTCAGCATCAGTCAATATTGACATGTCAAATGTCAATTCAATGTAGTGTCAAAATCCACTCTTCTTATTTATTTTTTGATTGGTGCAAGCGGCCTCATTGTTGCCAGTGTCGAGTGTTGCAAAATCCACTCAATAAAGGCCGCATTCCGAATTACGCTGTAACCGATTTGAGGTCCAATTCGAAATATACCCAAAATAGTACTGTCCATACATACTACTTAAACTTTTTTGTGGCACAAACGTAGACCACCGACAACGCTGAATTTATAGTGCACAGCACTATAGAACTCTCGGTAGAGAGTAGTTATATTCTTTGGTACACAGTAACGGCAGAAACCAATAACGTATCTATCACCGATTTTGGCGTATCCCTATATGTGTACTCAAGGGCAGATCCAGAGGGGGGCCAACAAGCAAGACGATTCAAGTTTATTTTTTGTTATTATTATTGTAGATGGGTTTACTCTTGACTCTAGTCTAGGTCAGAGGTGATAGAGACAAAGTTTACGATGGATTGAGCTTACCCAGAAGAAGCCTGTTCACTCTAACTTTGAAGATATTCCTGTTTAATGCGTTCGGGAACACAGACGCAGTATTTAGGATGTTTGGAGGCGCTTAGTGTGAATTAGTGGAATGGCAACTAGGAATGGATGGTAATGAACAGTACGTCTGGATGTCCAATGGTAGACGGGGGCAGGTGGGATGAGGTCGTGGAGTTCTTGCGCACACTCACCGAAGTACAATCT
Organism: Dasypolia templi; assembly: GCA_963555695.1. NCBI lineage: Eukaryota > Metazoa > Arthropoda > Insecta > Lepidoptera > Noctuidae > Dasypolia > Dasypolia templi. The sequence continues at coordinate 8,657,832 of OY743166.1, forward strand.
ATAGAAGACCAACAAGCAGGCAACCTTGCGGCGATGAGCCAAGCTGTGAAGCTTGGCATCCACTAGTTTTACGTCACCAATGAGCCTCTTAGCTCTGCGTTCCACTGAGTGGACCGCGGCAAGTTGGTATTTAGCCTAGACGGCCCAAAGGTGGCTGCAATACTCCATGCAGGATCGGACATGCGCTTTATAAAGACTTAAAAGCTGTCCAGGCGTAAAGTATTGCTTCACTCTTTTTTTTTTGGCCGCACTTTGGGCTCTGCGCTCAATGGTGGCGCCAAAGTTGAGCCTGGACGTCAACTCCATGCCTGCTCCATGCTCGAGCCGATCAGTTACAGGAACAGATGTACCCCGAAAAGTAGGAATTTGGTCGAAACGACTCCTTTTTTCGGTGAAAAGACAAGCCTGTGTTTTGGTGGCGTTAAAAGAGACCAAATTGTCATCATCCCACTGAGAGACAAGGCTTAAGGTCAAATTAGTCCGCTCTACCATGGCCTCTCTTAAGGAACGAGCTTCACCCCCACTGGTTTTCGGGCTAGACAAGAATCTCTCTGAAACAGTACTGTCATCTGCGTACAATACCAGCTTGAAGTAGGGCATTGATGTGCAGCAGGAAAAGAGTCGTAGAGAGAAAAGACCCGTAAGGAACTCTGGCATCAATTGTTATACTCTCAGAGGAGCAGCCGTCAACGACTACTCTAATCGATCGTTCAATAAGGAAGTCTGATATCAAGCTACAAAAATCAGCGGGTATGCCACCATGCAGGGTCTGCACGGTCGCCCTTTTTGGGTACTGGTTGTACATTAGCAAGCTTCCAGGATATTAGCACCGATCTTTTTTCAAGAGAGAGGCGGAACAAGCGCGTCGACACAGGTGACAGTTCAGGCGCACACTGCCTCAACACTCTCACTGGAATACCGTCAGGCCCGCTGGCCTTGTTCACATCTAGAATGCACAGTACTCTTCGGACCTCTTTATTATGAATTGCGATCTCCGGCATCTAAGAGTCACAACGATGTACAGTAAGTAGGTGGTTGTTTGGAGCCAGCGTCCAAACGTGAATTACTTGCAAAGAGAGATGCAAATAAATTTGCCTTCGCACTTGCAGAGTGAGCCAGCGACCCATCTGGTTTCAGAGGGTGCGATGCCAGCTTGGCCCCGATACGTCCAACATGGTCAAAACGCACCCCATGTAGAACTCGCTAGAGGAACTTGGTGGCAGAATTAAAGGCTCTCTCTCTTCTTCGCGCGAACCCTACGTGCACTAACTTTTCGGTCGCGGCTGACCAGTTGTCAGCGGAAGGTTCAAGCAATTGGGTGTATGGCTGTCAACATCCGGTACGCTGATCTAGCGTTAAAGCAAACTTGCGCGCCTCTAACCCAGCATGGGCAGTTTGCGGGTACGGGAACAGCCACTCTTTATGATGGGCGTTGAAGTCCTCCAGAAAAACGAGCTTCGCTGTTGGGTACCGTTGCTGGTTTTGGGTTAGCGTGGGCTTCGTCAGTCGATTCCACGAGGCAATTGAAGAGTGCTGTGGTCTCCTGATCACCGCTGTGCGATCGGTAGACGCCGATGTAGAGAAATTTCTCCACGCCAGTGTCCACAAGTAGTCATATGCTTGATAAACTCGACTTCTCAAAGTAACGGAGACGACGACAACAAATGTCATCGCGGACGTACACACAGACCCCAGCTTGCTTATTGAACTTGTGTTCAAGAGAGTAACCCGGGTAGTTGAGGTACGCCACGTCCAACGGGGTTATCATCTTCGTCTCCATTAGAAAAACAGGTGCGGCGATTAGAGTGCAACCCCCTGATGTAGGTGAGGTGCACTTTGAGTGGGAGGAAGTGCAGCCGTTGTCTAACCTTATTTTTCTTAACTTTTTTCATAATTGTTAGAGTAGTTGGGGAAAAAAGGCAAACTGACGAGGCGCTGCTCAGTGAACCAAGTGGAACACTAGAGCTAACCCAACCGGTAGGGAACTCATTTGGAGACTGTGGGGACGCCCGTGGGGCCATCGGGTGCTCCCACCCAGTCGCCCGCTGGCACGGTGGAGCATACCGGGATTTTTCGTGAGTTGGCGGGGCAGCCTTTGGCACGTGGCGGGCCCCCTACTGACTGCGGTCGGCCAACGGCTGGCACCGTGCTTCGCGTCCCGCTACCCTAAAAAATTAGTTTTCCGGCAAGTTTTGCCCAGACACCAAGACCGGTTCTGAACAGCGCAACTGACAACCTCCTCCTCCAAAGGCACTGGCAATCCCACATACCGACGGAACACAGCAAGCTGCTTGGCGCCGGACTGCGGTGGGATGGTGGTCGCGAGCCAGGCGGCCCCTTGCTGAGCCAACCACCGTTTAAGTGGGATCGTTCAGCCGTACCACAGGCAAGGCTGTGGTACCGTTGCCCAGGGTGGACCGCTAGGAGGTAGATCCCAAACCACCCCAGGAATACATGGAACGCCAAACTCTTAATAGCTTCGACGTCTTAGTAACTTCTTAACTTTTTAATTCGTATGAGATCATCAGATTTTTTTCGAACTGGTTAACTATCTACGGAGTCGTAGCCAGTTCGTAGTTGGACTAAAAATAAAGCGCGGTTCGAAGGGCCTGGCGCCTTCAAAGTTTATGCAGCTCCCTTCAACTATTAAAAATATTAAGTTTTGTCTAAATATTTTTATGACTGCCTCGTTGGTCTAGTGGTCGCAAGAGCTACTGCTGAGCATGAGGTCCTGGGTTCGATTCCCAGGTCGGGCAAAGTGTTATGGCGTTTTTCTATCTAGAATTTCTCAGTAGTAGCCCGGAATCTGGATTTGTGCCCGGTTGATGGCAATAGGCTCGCCCCCTATTACATGGGACTTAAACATAATTGGCGAAATACGGGTGTTGTTATAGGTACACCTCTGCCTAACCCTTCTAGGATTACAGGCGTCATGTTATGTTATTTTTATGAGTTGAGGTAAGCTACCTACTATAAAGTACCTACTATAAGTGGTAAAAAGAAAAACTTGCCAAAAAATATCCTAGGTTGGGTGCTAAAACTATTAAGCTCGCTCGGTACGCCACGGGCCCGTTGGTAAACAAGGTCAAAATATGTTCATTAGTAAGCAGTTTGGAGTTGCAAGGCCCCGTTTGTAAAATATAAAACTGGGGTGCTAAAATTTTGTAGCTCGCTCTTACATTCTCTTGTACCTCCAAATTTTCAGCATAAGAATCGAACACGAAACTCTTATTTCTGTCATCAGTGTGTATGGTGTATGGTCGAAAGTACTGTAAAACCTTAACAACTTTTTTTTTTTTTGGGTATGGCATCTCGTAGTTGACCTTGAGAGGTCGTGATTACTTAACCGGACTATCCTGTGGCTGCCTTAAGCGGACTCAAAGCCTCCAGCCAGGGGCGTAAAACTACTTATATTTCTAAGCGAACGCTCGCTAAGGGCACCCCCTGTGGGGTACGGACCTCGGCTTAGGGCGTCGCTGACGGGAGGACAGCAAGATGGGACAGGCTGGATCAGATTTTGATGATTATTATTATTCGGGGAATTTAAAGCTACAGGCTCAGCTACGGCGCGGGCTGGCACTTCGTCGAGCAAGGGTCGGGGGGGACAATTACGTTGGGATCTTCGCGAGGAACCTCGGCGGCGAGGTCGGAATGTCGGTCTGTGTTTGTGCACTGTACTGGTGGCCCTACTACTCTCCTGAATGAGAGTTATGTGGTCATCGGGATCGGTGAGGACATGCTTGGGACGGCGGACTTGACTAATGGAGGAGGGAATATAGCTAGCGGCTTTCACAACCAGAGGGTTCCGGTGATTCGCGGCGGTCTCGAAGAAACGCTTTGAAATGCGTTTCATGAACTGACGGATAGTGGGAATCCTGAGGTCTACGTGGAGGATTTCGTTGCGAACGTACCAGGAGGAGCCTGTTATCCTACGGAGGAACTTGTTCTGGAGGGTCTGCATTCTATTGAAGCGAACGGGCTTGGCGTGTGCGAAGACTGCACTGGCATAGGTCATGATCGGGCGAATGCACGCTGTGTAGATACGCAATTTGCACTTAAGTGACAATTTGCTACGTGCATTGAGGACGAAGTGGAGTCTACCTAGAGCGAAGGCGGCGCGCGAACGAGCCGCCTTAATGTGCTCTGAAAACGAGAGGTGTTCGTCGAGAACTACACCAAGATATTTGGCTCGCTTCTCCCAAGGGATCGGCTTGCCGAACATGGTGATCGGTCGAGGGGGGCAGGGGGTATGACGCGGCTTCGATAATAGAACCGCTTGACTTTTTCGGGATTTACTTCAATTCTCCATTTCCTAAACCAGGCGCCAAGCTTGTTGACTTGGGTTTGGAGAATGCGAGATATCGAGTCTGGATCACGGCCGGTGTAGTAAATGGCCGTGTCGTCTGCGAACAGAGCCAGCTGTGCCTTGCTGCACTTGGGCATATCGCTGGTGAATAGCGTGAATGCTAGGGGAGAGATCACAGAGCCCTGAGGGACTCCTGCGCGAATAGGGTGGGGGGAGGATAGCGCTCCTTCGATGCGATAACGGAAGGTGCGATTCGACAAAAAGTCCCGTAAGATGAGCACGAGACGATCTGGCACACCGAGTTGGTACAGCTTATATAATAAGCCGTTGTGCCAGACTTTGTCGAACGCTTTCGCTATGTCGAAGAAGACAGCACCGGTCATCAAACCTCGTTGGAAACCGAAGTTGATGTGTTCGACTATACGGTGGACCTGTTGTACGCACGAGTGTTGGGTTCTGAAACCAAACTGTTCGTTGGGGATGAGGCCCTTTGTCTCGGCGTAGTCTCTGAGGCGCTTATAAATAAGCCTCTCATAGATTTTGCCGAGGACATTGAGCAGACTGATGGGGCGGTAACTACTAGGCTCTGACTTTGGCTTGCCGAGCATCGGGATACCGATGACGGTGGCTTCTTTGAATGCCTGTGGGAAGATGTTGTTGCTCAGAGCACCATTGAAGATGGTGGTCAGTAGCATTATCAGGTGGGCAGGGAAAAGTTGGAATACCCTATTGGTGATTCCATCTGAGCCGGGGGCTTTACGAGCCTTAAGACCTTTGATGAGGTCGTGCACTTCGTCGGGCGTGACTGGGGGCAGTGGATACTCTGGGTCTTCGACGGGAGGGAGGGAGGCTCTATGTTCGATTTCAGCGTCGACCTCAGAGAGGTGAGTTTGGTCTACTGGTTGAGAGCTAGGCGAGCATTGGACTTCTAGACTGTCGGCTAGAAGCTCAGCCTTGTCGACATCATCGAAGGCGATGGTCTTGTCGGGACGGATCAGGGGGGGCATGGAGACTATTTCTCCGGATCTGAGCTTCCTCTGGAGTTGCCAGAAGGCTAGGTGGGTGGGCTCTAGTTCGCTCAACATCTTGTCCCAGCCGGCGGTACGCAGCTCCTCTATGCGTGTTCTTACAGTACGCTGTAAGTAACGCATATGGGCTTTGTTCGCGTCGCAGGGGAAGTTGCTGTAGGCACGGACAGCCGCGTTCTTCTCATTCAACAGTTCGCGTACATCGTCCGGCAACTTCCAGCGACGGTCATCCGTCGCTGGAATTTCCCTTGAACAATCGTTCAGGACTGATTGTACGTGAGCTGTGAATGAGTCGATCGCGGCCGTCGTGTCAGCGATAGAGTCAAAATGATCGGGGATTGGGTCCAAGTGGGGTGACGTGGTGGATTTTAAGCGATCGCTTACTTTCCTCCAGTCCGTTGCCACAGTGTTGGGAAGGGGTTGGGTGGAATCGGGCAGACCTATGCGGGGGACCAGTTTCATGACTACTTGACGGTGATCGGAAGCGAGCTCTTGTACCACTTCTATAGAGTCCAACCGTAGGTTGACGTTCTGTAGGAGCGCCACGTCGAGAACATCGGCGGTGTGATTGGGATCGGGGGGAAAATGAGTAGGAGTCATCGGCGCGATGACATCGAAATTCTGAGAGGAGGAGAGGTTGAACAAGTGTCTCCCTCTGGAAGAGGTCCTGGTGCTATTCCAGGAGGGATGTTTAGCGTTGAGATCACCCGCTATGATAACGGAGTCACTCAGGCTAAAAAAGACAGAAAGATCTTCAGTAAGGAGTTGGAAGTTCTCCGAAGTATTAATGGGGGGGAGGTAGGCCGAAACTATGGTGATCGGTTGATCCTTAACAACGCGGGGCAACTTGTTATTTATCTAAAAGGGCGTATTTACGAACCACAGACATCTAAGACATCTATAGATGTCTGTGGTATTAACAAAGACCCTAAAGGCAGTGTTACCAACTTAGGGGTTTTCCCCCCAGATTTAGGGGGTAAATAAGTGAGATGGGATTAGGGGTCTGAAATTTTTAGGGGTTTTTTCAGGGATTTTTTGACTCTTTAATATTTTTAAATTGATAACATTAATATTTATTTCTTGACCTAGCGACATATCTAGTACGTAATTCTACAACCACTCTGTGGTGACTGGCGCCACTGGCGGACATTTGATTCTCTGTGCATATGGCGGTTGTTGTTGTGTATAAAACTATATTTTTTTAAACTTGAATGTATGTTTGACATTAGCTTATGTCAGATAGGATACCGCCAAAAAATAGGTTAAGAATATTCTTACGACGATTGTTATTTCGATTTTGGTTTGTATTGTGTGTCGACAAGAAATGTGCAAATGATGCATAAGGAAAAAAAAAAAACAATGTCAACACGTATGATTTCAAAAAATCTGAATCTTCAGATGAAGACGAAATATTTTATGTATTAAATAACTTATAATAAAAATACTTTTGAAACATATTACAGGATATCATTTCTAAATAATTACGAATTTATATTTATATATTTTTTAGGGGGGCAACTCAATAATGACGGCGATTTTAGGGGTTTTTGACACAAACCTTAGGGATAAATATTTTTGAGAGTTGGTAACTTTCAGTATACTATAGTGTACTCTGTGTTGGTAACACTGATTAAAGGACCTAGAAGAATGAACACAGTGGAACACAGTATGAACAACGAAGAACGAATATCGTCGTCAATTTTTTTTAAGTTTCACTTCACTAACACTTCATTGTTTTTGTTTCGGGTAGTATTATTTTGTTTTGCCGTTTGATTTGATTTTCAGATAATAGAGACCATTTAAAGTGCATAGCAACTCTGCGTACGAGCTGTAATATCACACGGTAACATATAATTACATCTATATTACTAATAATCTAAAGAGTTAGTTTGTTTGAACGCGCTCTAGTAGTTCCTTCGGAACTACTAGTCGGATATGAAAAAAAAACTTGCGTTTTGATAGCCCAATTTTTGAGGAAGGTTAAAGAGTATTTAACATCACGCTGAGACCCTCAAGAGTCGAGCAAAAATACAAGTCAGAAAGAACGTTAAGCGTAAACGAAGTTTTAAGCACGGGCTGGCGATGCGATGCACCTCGTTGCTACGTGGTTTGAAGAAATTTCACGCGAAGTTGCGGGCAGAAGCTTGTATTTCATAAGCAGTTACGCCTCAAGAGTAATATTCATTGGCTATCACTATGTTACACAATAGTGCCAGATTGTAATTTATATGTATATGATAATGCCAGATCCTGCCCCAGCTATTTACAGGAAATGTCAATTAATAAAAATAATTTTAATGATTAAAGGACCTTTTCATAATACATTGTTTTTCAGTAGAACTTCCCGATTAAAAATCAAAGTTATAAGGAATTCGACCTCTGAATTTCCTATTGCGTTACTTATTGCGCATGATACACAACAAAAAAAGTTTAAAATACCTGTAAAACAAAATCTCATGTTACGAATATAATAATTATGAAAACGCGTAACGTATATGTTGTTTAAATCGCTTTGTAAACTGCACCTAACCTATATTCAATGTCATTGTTTTAAGATTTTAACATAAACCGCAATTTCCACATGTATTAGGACAAATGTTTAGTTAATCAGTAATAAATAAGCTTTAAGCTGCTTATTGCAGGCTTGTAAATTACTTTTTGATTTGAGTGGGGCAATAGAGTTTCTGGAATTGTCCTTTCAGGCCGAGATGTACAGGACATGAGATTGAACATTTTGTACCTTCGTACAAAATGTTCCATCTCCTGTCTACAACGGCAATTGATAACAAAGTTGTGGTCATAATAACTTCTCAATTTGACTCATCTGCACCGTATTACACCTTAGGTAAGTCCAAGGAGTTTCTTGGAACACTAGAATTGAAGATTACCATAAACATATTTACCTGAGCAATCAAAATAATGCAGGTAACATTCAAATTGAATCAAACTCCAAAGAAATTTAAACTGAAATGGATTGAGAAAAAATTAAAAAAAAAAAGTGGGCTATTGATAGAATTTTGATCATGGGGATTGCTTTAAAACCTAGTGCTGTACTTTTATCATTATTAAAAACGATTACAAAATCATATACAACATACAACACTCATCTATCAGGCTTTATAATATATCAATATCATGTTACACTTTTCAGTGTTATACTCCAGTGTTATTTATGTGCTAGACATGTGAGTACAATCTCAGGTAGGTAGGTACAGCTTTTTAAAATAATTTATTTTTATTACAGATATTGAAACTGAAGTACTTAGTGGAGATGCACAGCCTGGTACTTCTCAAGACATCCCCATAAAATTGGATGCGATAGAAGTTTTGGTGTCAGAAACCCAATCAACTTATAAGCAAGTTGAATATTTGAAAATACAAATTTCGCCGGTTCTGAAGGATTTTAAAAGCACACCAAGAATGAAGAAAATTTGTTTGACTGAAACAAAGAAAAAATACGTAAATAATTTCCGTGCTTCACTAATGAAAATAAGAAATCAGAAGCAAATGAACAAAGATGCCATAATAACTAAAAGGTTAGAAATATTGGAGATTCAACGACAACAAGAAGTAATGAAATTAGAAAAAAACAAAATTTTGCTGGAAATTGACATTGAATTAAAGAAAATTCTTTTAGAAAATGCAAGAATAGATCAAGAATTCAAAAAGAAGCATTTAAATAAATAAAAAGAAGAATTTTGTTATAAGTACAATGTGTAATGTACCTTACATTACCGTTATATATTAAAATACTTAATAATTAATTACAAATAATAAATAATTACAAAGATAAGTTCTCAAGTCCCAAGTTCATTTGTGTTTCTATGTACTTGTATATACTTACAACATGAAACCTTTCCAAACCTAAAAAATTGTTCCAACAGTAACCAACGAAAATGGTTTCCTACTGAGGAAATGAAGGGGTTTTTCAATAGATTCTGTAACAAGATCTTCAGGAGCAGAATCAATTAAGTATCATACTATAATTTTACTGTTGATCTCTATTGTGTAGGTAACAGCTGTGTGATCCAATTTTAATCTTAATTTTTGAGAAAGTCAAGCAAATCTTCTTTTCTACACACCAAATGTCCTTTCAACAGTTTTTCTGGTCTTGATTTGTGCTTCATTGTACAGTTTTCCGCACTTTTTCCTGATTTGAAAATGGCGTCATCACAAAGCTGAGCCAAGGATACGGAGTCTCCCATGAGGTGATCTCATAGTTATTCAGCTCGCGCGCAGGAATGAGATAGGACGGTACCTATTGTCATGTGTTGATCCATGGCCAGCAAGCATCTTTATGCCGGATGTAACTTTGCATCACACACAACTTTAACATGACTTTCTAAATAGTTCTGCTCACTCATCTCCAAGAGATTGAAATGGTATATGTGCGATCCATCTACAATTCTATACAACCAGTTTTTACCTACATTCGTAAATCCGGTTAAAATTTAGTATCGTTTGGCAGGAGGTGGGGGTGGGGAGGTGGTGGGGGGATAGAGGGGGGTGCTCCGTCTCCCCTGGTACCACTCCCATGAAAAGGTAACGCACCGTTCTTGAGAAAAACTAATTATTGTAACCTAACCTCAAAACACTTAAATGTCGCTTTTCCAACGTCTCCGGCGCTGCGGGAAGTGCAACCCCTTCGCCCTTGCGTAACAAAGGATAGGCAACCATGCTCACCTTCGCAGCTTCGGCTTACTGGTCGCCTCCGGCGACCAGCCTCAGCCGCTACGGCTCGCACGGGTGCCTATGCTTTGTTACAGCGGGCGGGGGTTGCCCTCCCTTCGCGCCTCCGGATTTTTATAAACACTCTAGGGGTAGGAGCCAAAAGACTACGTGGAGTCGGGGTGCCCCGATTCGGTTTTGGAACAATGTCGACCTATTTTAACCATGAATTGGAGGTACACTAACTTCTCACAACTCTGGGAGAAACGGAATGAACGTAAACAAATGACACTGACACATGACGCAAATAGCGTTTTTTTTTTTTTACGTTCCGTTTCACCGATTTCGCATGACATTTTACACCACAGACAATACACTAGTACAGATTTGGTTGTCAATTGCCGATTTTAACGTTTCGTTACGCTGTAATCTAATTTGAGGTTAGAAAAATTTATTATTCATTTCTCGAAAAATACGCATTACCTTGTAATAAGAGTGGTAGCGTTATAATCAGGGAACCCACTCCTACCATGTTCAACCCTTTTTACCCCAAAACTCCTGCCAAACGATACTAGACCCAAGCCGTAAATCCACCTACTTATATAAAAAAACGTGTGTTTGGACTTTTCACAGGTCTTCAAAATTTGACATATAGACAACTATAACTTGTAGCCAGCTTTGCTATTTCCTTGCTTACTTTTTAAACCACTCTTGAGTCTCTTTGCACAGAGGTTTTGAATTTAGCTGTAATGCTATAAAAAAATGTTCCAAAACAGACAATAGTTATTTTCACCCCACTACCTATTATTTGCAATTTTACCCATCGATTTCCGAGGGTAAAAGCCTTTTTTGTTATCTAGTGTAAAAGTGTTTTAAAATCCGAAGGCTTCCGATTCAACATTTAATCGAAGTTTTAAATAAAACCAAAGAGTTAGGAACAAAAACGTTTTTAAGACAAAAGTTAGGAATGTTCAAAACCTGTCAACCGAAAATACCTGGTTATTCAGAACCGAAAATATCAGCTTTTTAATTTATTTTACTATACAGATTCAATACGTATTTAACTGGTTTTGTTTCTTTTTTGCAAGTTCCTCGTTGTCGTGAAAATTGTTGTGTTTCACTTATGGGTAAAAGTTTTTAGCGTTTCGTGATTTGAAACATAGAGTATAGTAACTAAAATGAAAATTTAAAACCTTCGCGACACTCAGGGTTCTTCAGCCGACCACGAGCGAAGCGAGTGGTTTAATTCTAAAACCCTTCGCTAGCTCAGGTTTCAATCCAAGCACTCACGGCAAAAAACACTTTTACCCATACGTAGAACAAATAACTATTTCACCACACTACCTATTATTTGCAATTTTTACCAATCGATTTCCGTGGGTAAAAGCCTTTTTTGTTATCTAGAGTGTAAAAGTGTTTTAAAATTCGAAGGCTTCCGATTCAACATTTACTCGAAGTTTTATTTAAATAAAACCAAAGAGTTAGGAACAAAAAAGTTTTAAGACAAAAGTTAGAAACGTTCAAAACCTGTCAACCGAAAATACCTGGTTATTCAGAACCGAAAATATCCGCTTTTTAATTTATTTTTATTGCTAACACTATAAAATTATGTAATTTTTAATGTTAATTTGAATAGTTCTAATCGTAATATACAGTAAAAGGTAATAAAAGTAATGGTTAACTATACTTAGTGTATCGAAATAAATAAATAAAGTGTATGAAGCATTTGTTTTGAACGTACCTTCTCACTAAGAAATGACAAAAAAGACAAGGCTGTATGGCTCACTTCCTTTGCCTGCATGAGCGAATTCAGAAACAACAGGCACTTGAAAGAAGCCTTTGAAAGAATCCCGTTGTGGCCTGCCTGTGTCTTTTTTTTTTTTTTTTTTTGTGTATGGCATCTCGTAGTTGACCTTGAGAGGTCGTGATTAACCGGACTATCCTGTGGCTGCCTTAAGCGGACTCAAAGCCTCCAGCCAGTAAAACTACTTATACTATTAAGCGAACGCTCGCTAAGGGCACCCCCTGTGGGGTACGGACCTCGGCTTAGGGCGTCGCTGACGGGATGACAGCAAGATGGGACAGGCTGGATCAGATTTTGTTGATTATTGCGCGGGCTGGCACTTCATCGAGCAAGGGTCGGGGGGGACAATTACGTCGGGGTCTTCGCGAGGAACCTCGGCGGCGAGGTCGGAAAGTCGGTCTGTGTTTGTGCACTGTACTGGTGGCCCTACTGCTCTCCTGAATGAGAGTTATGTGGTCATCGGGATCGGTGAGGACATGCTTGGGACGGCGGACATGACTAATGGAGGAGGGAATATAACTAGCGGCTTTCACAACCAGAGGGTTGCGGTGATTCGCGGCGGTCTCGAAGAAACGCTTTGAAATGCGTTTCATGAACTGACGGATAGTGGGAATCCTGAGGTCTACGTGGAGGATTTCGTTGCGAACGTACCAGGGGGAGCCTGTTATCCTACGGAGGAACTTGTTCTGGAGGGTCTGCATTCTATTGAAGCGAACGGGCATGGCGTGTGCGAAGACTGCACTGGCATAGGTCATGATCGGGCGGATGCACGCTGTGTAGATACGCATTTTGCACTTTAATGACAATTTGCTACGTGCATTGAGGACAAAGTGAAGTCTACCTAGAGCGAAGGCGGCGCGCGAACGAGCCGCCTTAATGTGCTCTGAAAAAGAGAGGTGTTCGTCTAGTACGACACCCAGGTATTTGGCTCGCTTTTCCCAAGGGATCGGCTTGCCGAACATGGTGATCGGTCGAGGGGGGCAGGGGTTGCGACGCGGTTTTGAGAAAAGAACCGCTTGACTTTTGTCGGGATTGACTTCGATTCGCCATTTTCTAAACCAAGCACCAAGCTTGTTCACTTGGGTTTGGAGAATGCGAGCTATCGAATTTTCATCACGGCCGGTGTAGTAGATGGCCGTGTCGTCTGCGAACAGGGCCAACTGCGCCTTGCTGCACTTGGGCATATCGCTGGTGAATAGCGTGAAAGGTAAAGGAGAGATCACAGAGCCCTGAGGGACTCCTGCGCGAATAGGGTGGGGGGAGGATAGCGCTCCTTCGATGCGATAACGGAAGGTGCGGTTCGACAAAAAGTCCCGTAAGATGAGCACGAGACGATCTGGTACAGCTTATATAATAAGCCGTTGTGCCAGACTTTGTCGAACGCTTTCGCTATATCGAAGAAGACAGCACCGGTCTTCAAACCTCGTTGGAAACCGAAGTTGATGTGTTCGACTATACGGTGGACCTGTTGTACGCACGAGTGTTGGGTTCTAAAACCAAACTGTTCGTTGGGGATGAGGCCCTTTGTCTTGGCGTAGTCTCTGAGGCGCTTATAAATAAGCCTCTCATAGATTTTGCCGAGGACATTGAGCAGACTGATGGGGCGGTAACTACTAGGCTCTGACTTTGGCTTGCCGAGCTTCGGGATACCGATGACGGTGGCTTCTTTGAATGCCTGTGGGAAGATGTTGTTGGTCAGAGCACCATTGAAGATGGTGGTCAGTAGCATTATCAGGTGGGCAGGGAAAAGTTGGAATACCCTATTGGTGATTCCATCTGAGCCGGGGGCTTTACGAGCCTTAAGACCTTTGATGAGGTCGTGCACTTCGTCGGGCGTGACTGGGGGCAGTGGATACTCTGGGTCTTCGACGGGAGGGATGGAGGCTCTATGTTCGACTTCAGCGTCGACCTCAGAGAGGTGAGCTTGATCTACTGGTTGAGAGCTAGGCGAGCATTGGACTTCTAGACTGTCGGCTAGAAGCTCAGCCTTGTCGACATCATCGAAGGCGATGGTCTTGTCGGGACGGATCAGGGGGGGCATGCAGACTATTTCTCCGGATCTGAGCTTCCTCTGGAGTTGCCAGAAGGCTAGGTGGGTGGGCTCTAGTTCGCTCAACATCTTGTCCCAGCTGGCGGTACGCAGCTCCTCTATGCGTGTTCTTACAGTACGCTGTAAGTAACGCATATGGGCTTTGTTCGCGTCGCAGGGGAAGTTGCTGTAGGCACGGACAGCCGCGTCTTCTCATTTAACAGTTCGCGTACATCGTCCGGCAACTTCCAGCGACGGTCATCCGTCGCTGGAATTTCCCTTGAACAATCGTTCAGGACTGATTGTACGTGAGCTGTGAATGAGTCGATCGCGGCCGTCGTGTCAGCGATAAAGTCAAAATGATCGGGGATTGGGTCCAAGTGGGGGGACGTGGTGGATTTTAAGCGATCGCTTACTTTCCTCCAGTCCGTTACCACTTTGTTGGGAAGGGGTTGGGTGGAATCGGGCAGACTGCCTGTGCACAGAGTACTTTTATATATAACGGAAGTCCCACGCTAACATTCAAACATTCATTTTCACACTCGACGCTCGACTCTCGCCGCGGACGGACGTGTCTGTTCGCTCTTCCGCTCCCGGCCCAGTGTTGTGTTTCATGTTTCTACTCGTCGCGACCACGTGACGTCATCGTAGTCGCCCCGACTACTCCGATAAAAAATAAAATCAAGAAATTGATTTTATTTTTAATCAATTAAAAAAGTGCCTTTTTCAAGGCATATCTCGTTTCTTTAACAGACGTTTGTGAGTAGCTTCACTAGGCCCCTTCTGGGTAAAACCACAGTTTCGTGGTCCTCGGTTGAAACCTTACGGTGTCAACGAAGCCGAGTGGGGTGTTGACCCAATTCACACCCGCCGAACCCCTTCAGGGCGAGGCAGTTAGTTGGACGGGTCCCAGATAACCGGCCTTGGGGGATCTCCTAGTCGGCTCTGGTGACAGTTTTGCTTTCCAGCTACTCACCTAGTGTCTTTAGGGTGTGTCTACACCCTTCGCGCTAGACTAGTCAGGGCCCCGTTCGCACAATAAGACTGGCGACGAGTATACAAGCTTAGGGCTCACCAATAGGTACACACCTCCCTGTCTGCACCCGACAGGGAGGGAACTCATCCCCGGGCCAATCCACCTGGGGAGTTAGGTATAGGGTTAATAGGCTCTAAGTGGAAACTTAATTTCCACCATTCCCTCCCTTAAGCTTTCCCCCCACTCTGACCATGGAGGACGCCCTGATAGTGGCGTTCTTCAAGGAGGTCCTATTTAAGGACCCCGACTTCCTCGCCAAGTATGGCGCCAAATTCGCTGCTCTGCAGCAGTCCGTCCCCGGTCCCTCTGACCTTGTAGGCACCGACAGCTCTGACATCGCTACGTTTAGCGATGCCCTCGAGCCCTCTCCGTCGCAACGTCTAAGTTGCTCGCCGCCGGCTGTCCACATGGACACCAGCGAGCTGTCCCCCTTTTTTTTTTTTTTTTTTTGTTCCCGGGGTGGAAAATCCTCATGGATGTCCTCCGCCCTGGGGCGGGCGGAGGGGTCTGTCAGACTCTTACTGACTAAAAACCACCCCGGTGTTCCATCTCACACCTACGCCGGGGTCGCGGGAACACATTATTCTTCCACAACCCCGGCTGGTGCCGGCCCGCTAGCGCGGGCCCCGTCTCGGGCGGGGGGAGTGAGGTGTACTCCCCCCGCAACGTCTGTGAGCGGCGCACGCGGAACACTACGCGCGCCGCCTTCTCGGGTCCTGATGTTGGGGGGCGACGGATGTCCCCGAATCCGTCGCCCCTGGACCCATTTAGGGGGGCCGGAAGAGGGCGTTGTCCGCCCTCCTCCGACGCCCGGTGCGTCTGCTGCGGGCCGGGTCGAGAGTCGAGATCTCTCTCTCCCTTTCCGCAGCCTCCTTCTGCGAGATGACCGTTTCGCAAAAGGAGACCACTGCGTCCCAGGACTCTGCGCCGCCGACCATCGCGTTCACGACGGCCGGCAGCGACAGGTCGTTGCCTACTTCGGTGATGAGGGCACGGCGCGGCTCCTCCCAAGCGGCACACTCTGCCAGCGTGTGCCGCGCCGTGTGCTCCCGGCAGTCGACGCAGTGGTGACACCGGGCGTCCGGCTCCCTGTTAATGCGACACAGGTACTTCCCGAAGCAACCATGCCCCGAGAGCACCTGCGTCGCCCGAAACGTCAGGGAGCCATGCCTTCTCCCGAGCCAGCGGTCGAGCACTGGCCGGATTGCCTCGATGGTGCTGAGGCCGGCGGTAGGGCGTGAAAGCCTCACCCGCCATTCCGTCACCAGGACCTCGCGGAGCTGCAACCGATGCTGCTCGATATGTTGCTGAATCGGTCGCTCGCCCCGCTCCCGCGCTGCCTCGCGCCACCGGTACAGTGACGCGAGCACCTTCGCCTCCAGGTCCCAGGGCGGTGATCCGGCCAGTGCACAACGCCTCGAAGGAGATCGTGCGATACCCCCGAATGACTCTGACGGCCATCGCCCGCTGCGGCTTGCGCAGGACAGCTATGCTGCCGGCCGTCAGGTCAGACGCCCAGATCGGCGCTCCGTAGAGCGCCATGGATCGCACGATCCCCATATAGAGCCGCCTACAGGCGGCGCTCGGGCCCCCCAGATTGGGAAGCAGCGTTGCCAGCGCCCCGGCCGCGCCCCCCAACAACTTGGGCGCCAGCCGCCGGAAGTGGGGTCCGAAGTCCCACCGGCTGTCGAGCACCAATCCCAGATATTTCATGGTGGGCTCGACAGCAATCCGGACCCCCCCGACCACAATGTGTGATCCGGCCGGCGGCGCCCGCCGGGTGCCATGAAACACCATGGCCTCCGACTTGTTGAGGGCCACCTCCAGGCCGAGGCGCCGTATGCGGCTCACCGTCAGTGAGACCGCCGCCGTCGCGAGCAACGCTGCCTCCCTGTGCGAACTCCCCCAGGCCGTGACCAGCGTGTCGTCCGCGTAACACGTCAGGTCCGCGCCCGGCGAGAGCTCGCCCCTCAGCACCCAGTCGTACCCGATGTTCCACAGGAGCGGTCCCACGACCGATCCCTGTGGAACACCGCACGACACTTGGCGCTGGTTTCCGCCATCACGTCCCATGTAGGTGACACACCTCCCCGCCAGATAAGCCCCAACGATGCGGCGGAGGTAGAGAGGCACCCGATGATAACGCAGTGCCTCCTGTATGCAGCTCCAGGGCAGGGTGTTGAAGGCGTTGGAGATGTCCAAGGACACCGCCACCACCACCCCGCCCCGGGACACTGTTTCCTCCGCCAGGACCCTCACCCTCGACACAGCGTGGATGGTAGAGCGCCCATGCCGAAAGCCGAACTGGCTCTCGTCCAGGTCCGGCCCCTCTCTGCACAAGTGGCCGACGAGGCGGGCTGCGAGTATGCGCTCGAACAGCTTGCCCACCTCGTCGAGCAGCACTATGGGCCGGTACGCAGACGGCGAGTCGGCAGGGCGCCCCGCCTTCCTGAGCAGGACCAGACGTCCAATCTTCCACAGACTGGGAAACTGGCCCCGCTCAAGGCACGCTGTGTAGAGTCCTCTCAGTTGGGGCTCCAACTCCTTCAGAGAGAGGGCCAAAGCCAGGCCGTGAATTCCGTCGGGCCCCGGAGCCACGTTCTTGGCCCGGAGCCGCATCACGGCCGCCCTCATCTCTGCCTGTGTCACCTCTGGGACGCTGATGGCGTTCTCCTCCTCCTCCTCTGCAGACTCTGCGGCTGCGGGCAAAGCCATCGGCGGCGGAACATGCTCCGCTCTCACCGGGAAGAGGGCTGCTACCACTTCCTCCAGCAGCTCGGGTTGGAGACTCTCCGTAAGTGGGGGCGCCGCGGCTCGAAGTTGCCCTCGAACCGCTTTATACGGGCGCCCCCACGGATCCCCGTCCAGAGTCTCCAACATCCTCTCCCGGGATCGCGTCCTCGCCTCGTCGATGGCCAGCCACAGAGTCTGCTTTGCCGCGCGGTACACCTCGTACAGCGCGGCCTCCTCCTCGGGTACCCGACGACGTCTCCTCCTGTAGCGGGTGTACCGGCGTCTCACCGCCACGCATGCGACGCGCAGCTGCGCGATCTCGGCGGACCACCAGTACACCTGGCGCCTTGCACCCTGTGCGTGGGCGCGGGGCATGGACGCGTCGCATATCTGCGTCATTGCCCCGCGGAACCACAGCGCCTCCAGCTCGACGTCATCGGGTCCGGTCGTTGCCGACCCCCGGAACCAGGCCTGAGCAATGACTGTCGATGCGCTTACGCGCCCAGCGCGGGCCGTCCTTACGCGGGACTGATGTTCTGCGGCCGCCAGCGGTCTGGGCGGAGACGTCGAATCGGATATATCGGTGATCCGACAACGTCTCCACCTCCGCGGCGACACGCCAGTCGCGGACACGGCTCGCGACAGCAGGGCTTGCGAACGACACGTCCACTATGGACCCGCCCCGCTGCCGCACGCACGTGTAGACCGAGCCCCGGTTCAGGACGACCAGGCCAGTCGTGATCGCCCACTCCTCCAATGCCTCACCCTTTGCATCGGTCACCGGGGATCCCCACGCCGCAGACTTGGCGTTGAGATCCCCGACTAACAGCACCGGGCTAGGATGGAGCTGGCCCACGACGGCACCCAACTCGACAAGGAACCTCTCGAAGTCGGCGAGACTCTTGTTGGGCGAAAAATACGCCCCAACGACGCCAACGCCATCTGCGAGGGCGGCTACTCAGCCGTGCCCCCGAGACGGGCTGACGAGAGCCCCGCCAATGATGGCCACCAAACCGTCCAGGTCTCCCACCCAGTTATCCCTGGGCGGGACCCAGTACGGCTCGGCGACCACGGCCACGTGAATCGACCACTCTGCCATGCTCTGGAGCAAGAGATCCTGAGCTCTGGCAGAGTGGTTGATGTTGCCCTGGAGGAGACGGAACAGCGCCATTTATGCGCAGTCCATCCCCCCCTCTGTACCGTTCTTAGGCCGGGAGTCGGCCGAAGAGGAGCCCTTCTGGCCCCTTCCCGTCCTTCTGTTGGCGGGCACGCCACAGGCTTTCGCCCCCCATTTGTGCCCGGCGGGCCTCCCTGCAGCCGTGCAGAGGCTGCAGTTTGGCGCCGCGGAGCACCGGGCCGCCTTGTGGCCGGGCTGGCCGCAGCGATAACATTCATCGCGAGAGTCAACATCTCGCGCGCGAGTAGGTAATACCTACGTAAATTTGTTCCGTCTGAATAATTTAAAAACCCGGAAAACAGTGAGTGCTGTGCACTGAGTCCTATAAAGTTTAATAGCGTAAAGTGTAATACATGTGAAACGTTATATAGTTTGTTATAAATACTCTTAACAATCGCGTTGTGACTGTATACAATCGGCCAATAATTTTTATTATACCGCCATTAAATAAAATTAACTGTGAGAACCAACTAGATCCACGGCGCTTACGTCGTTCTTCTCGCCAACTTATGCATCGACAGTTCGTCACCAGGCGTGGGCCTTTATTAGCGTGCGATTTATTAGTGTGCATCGGCTCATTGATTATTTTACTTTGAGTGAATCACAATCAAAGTAATATCATTATGAATTGCGACTGTTGCTCTGAAGACATCGCTGAAGGAAGTGCTGTGGTTAAATGCTCATCGTGCCAGAAACCCTACCACCATTCCTGTCTCTCGCAGCTGGGTTGTGAATTCCAACAAACCGAATTGAATAATTGGATGTGTCCGACCTGCAAGCCGAAGAAGCGAAACGCAGATAATACCCCAGTGCGCAATAGTCAGGCAAGTGATCCTAATGTAACACACAGAAAGAAAGAGTCTTCAGTAACTATCCTAAGCGATGAAGCTCCTGTTACGTCTGGCGAAGTTTCTCGCATTATGAAAAAACAGATTGACGAACTCATGCGGCACCTCAACCAAACTTTGGCGAACTATGTTAACACACAGATGAAGGCCATTACGGACAAATTGGAAGGGCTAAATACATCAATGGAATTTATGAACGCAAAGTTTGAGGAAATGAAGACTGAATTTTCCTTAAACACCAAAGTCGTTAATGATCTGAAAAAGGAAAACGAGCAGCTCAAAACTACTGTCAAAGACCTAGGTGTGAGGCTAACTCAGATGGAACAACAAGCTCGTTCTACGAATGTGGAAATACAATGTCTGCCCGAGCACAACAACGAAAATCTTGTATCAACTGTTATGAATATAAGTAGGGTCATATCTGGCGGCCTAACTGAGAATAACATACATCATGTTACAAGAATTGCCAAGAAAACCCCAACTAGTAACCGCCCGAAGTCTATTGTTGTTCAATTCAGCAGCCCACGGGTACGAGACCACTTTTTGGCTGCTTCTATAAACTTTAATAAAAATAAAACTTCTGAAGAGAAGCTCAACACTGCGCTTCTTGGGATTGGCAGTAAAAAAGAAAATGTATATATACACTTGGGAGCAAATAAATCGAGCCACTACCTTTTTTCACGTAAAATGGTAAATATTTTTGGGAATATGGAACGTATCAATTCGAACTATATATCGCCTAAAAGTTAAGTTAATAACCTTAACAATGAGGGTAAATTATTGAATAATAACCTTATTGAATGATAAATTATTGGCTCTGCAAGAAAAATGGTAATTTTGATAGAAAATTTAGTAGGGCTAAAACAGTCCATAAAAACAATAAAAAACAAAATTATTGCAAAAAAAATATTCTTAATAACTGGTATTACCCCCCCCGTGCCCTGATGCATTCTTGTAGCCTATTAGTCATCGATCTGATCAGAGTTACGATGACATATTGTGGTATGTTCTCCCACTCTTCAAGCACAGCGACTTTAAGCTCGGGAATGGATGAAACAGCGGGAACCCTGGCTCGGACTCTCCGTTTTAGCTCGTCCCATAGGTGTTCGATCGGGTTCAAATCGGGACTTCGTGCTGGCCATACCATTTGTTGAATCCCGATCGCAGACAAGTATTCCGTAACGATCTGCGCGTTTTTCCGTCTAGAGAAATTCCTCCCCACACCATACAAGAACCACCACCAAAACTCACAGTTTCTCGAATGCAACATTTGGCAAATCTTTCACCAGGACGTCTATACACTCGGTTTCTCCCGTCATTGCTAAAAAGACAGATTCTTGACTCGTCAGAAAACAAAACTGACCTCCAGTCTTCTAACGTCCAATTAATGTGTTCTCGAGCAAACTCCAAGCGAGATCGGCGATGAGCTACAGTCAATTTTGGGCCAGTTGCTGGTTTGTGTGACGTTAAATTTCGTTCCTTTAGTCTTCGTCTCACTGTCCACCTACTGATTGCGACACCTCGAACGTCACGTAACGCTTGCTGTAGCTGAACAGCATTAAGTCCACGGTCGCGCAACGAATTGGTTGCAATAAAGCGGTCGTCACGTTCTGTTGTTGCCCGTGGTCGGCCAGTTCCAGGTCGCCGAACAAAAGCACCAGTCTCCAGATACCTGCGGTATACCCGCTGTACCTTTGAACGACTCAAATGAAGTCTGCGTGCCACTTCACGTTGTCCGTGTCCAACCTCAAGTAAAGCTACAACTTGGGCAGCTTCCGTCGGTGTAGTATCCATTTTATCAGGTTATTTTGATTACACAGACACAGATAAAGACAACAATAACAAGTAATATGGGTATGATTAACAAAAACCTCAAATTTAATCTTTTCTTAACAGAGTACAATAAAATGTCATAAGCAAATTAAATGCGATAATTTTATTCTACCCTTTAAACTTTAATTAAAATGAAATTTTGACAACTAACTACCCTCATTGTAAAGGTTATTAAATACCCTTTTAGGCGATATATGTTTCGAATCGATGCGTTCCATAATACCAAAAATAATAACCATAATGCGTGAAAAAGGAAGTGGCTCGATTTATTTGCTCCCAAGTGTAGTTGAACATTTATCACCAGCAAATAAGGCGCTACATGCTACAACCAGGATTAAAGCTAAGAGTTTGGGCTACAAGTATGTGTGGGTCCGCGGCGGTAAGATATTTGTTAGAAAAAATGATGGTGCAGATTGTAAATATATCAGAGATACCGAAACGTTAGACAAATTACAATAAGCAACAAAAAGTTTATAGGATAATGTATAAGATTGATAATTATTAAAATTCGATCAGTTAAAAATTTACTACCAGAATGTAAGGGGTATTAGGACAAAGTTGAGTGACATTTACCAAAAAGTTGCATGCTGTTCATACGATATCATAATGTTTACTGAAACTTGGCTACTGGATGGTGTCTTTGACTCAGAGATCATGGATGGGCGTTACGCTATCTATAGGCGAGATAGGTCCATTAATGTTTTGAATAATAAAACCGATGGCGGTGGTGTTCTTATCGCTGTATCAACAAAACTTGAATCACAGAGACTGATCAAATTCGAAAGTTCTTGCGATGATCTCTGGGTCAAGTTGTCACTTGGGGGAGGTAAGAAAGCTAGGGTAATTTATCTTAGTACTGTATACTTGCCGTCGCCGATACAGCCCAGAGTGTTAGAGAATTTTGTTGATAATACAAACAATGTCTTGGAACATGCCAATGAATGCTTGATTATTGGTGACTTTAATATGAAAACTATTAACTGGCTTGGAACAGGTGGCGACGTGATAAGAGCTCCTCAAAATATTTGTCCCGGCTTGGAACAGACTCTTTGGGATTTTATCTTGCTTAACAACTTAAGACAATGTAATTATTTATGTAATCAAAATAACAGAATTCTTGATCTAGTCCTGACCAACATGGATCTTGTTGTAATAAATGCACCAGTAGATGTACTTTCGAAAATAGATTTACACCATCCACCTGTACTGTGTGAGCTCTCGTTTAACCATTTTAAAAAGCCACAAAATTGCAATAATAGAACTAAAATAAACTATTTTAAGGCAGACTACGTGGCAATTAATGCAGCACTGGAACAGGTCAATTGGTCATCAGAGCTAGATCCTTGCATGACTATAGATCAGATGGTGGACTCTTTCTATAATATACTGTATGAGTTAATTGAGCACAACATTCCACGAGTACCAATAAAAAATACAAAATATCCGTACTGGTTCTCTAGACAGCTCATTAAAAGATTAAATGAAAAGAACCGCCTTCGACTTAGAGTTAAGAAGTACAGTAATCCTTTAGACATTATTGCATTGGATTTGCTTAGGAAAAGATGTGACCGTATGGCTACGTCTTGTTATAATGCTCACATTGCTGATATAGAGGCTAAGATTACTTCAAACCCAAAATATTTCTGGAGTTACTTAAAAATTAAGAGAGGTGGCACCAGTAACTACCCCAGTTCTATGACAAATGGTGTAAACACCTCTGAAAATACCAAGGAGATATGTAATTACTATATTATTATTATTATATGTAATTTATATATTATTAGATATGTATACAGTAGTTGTGGGAATGGTGTGCACGCGGGCGCTGGTGACATGGATAGCTGCATAAGCAATAGCACGTTAGGCCAAATAACAATATCAGAAGATCAGATCCGCAAAGAATTAAAAAAATTAGACGTTCACAAAGGAGCTGGCCCCGACAATATACCTGCTTTGCTCTTAAATAAGCTGGCAGATATTCTTTCATTGCCATTAAGTATTATATTTAATCATTCTTTGCTTCGCGGTACTTTTCCGACCATTTGGAAGGAAACCAAAATTGTGCCTATTTTAAAAAACGGGGATAAGTCCGATGTGAGCAATTACAGGCCCATCGCCATTCTATCCATACTTGCAAAGGTATTTGAAGCCCTCATATGCCCTGTGCTAGCTAGGCATTTATCACAGCTAATTATAGATAGCCAATATGGATTTATGAAGGGGAAATCGACAGCTACCAATTTGGTGACTTATGTTGAAAGCATTGTGGAAGCGGTTGATGCGCGTGTCCAGGTTGATGCAGTCTACACCGACTTCAGCAAGGCTTTCGACACAGTAGACCATGGCATACTTGTAAAGAAGCTTAAAATGTATGGCGTTTCGGAACCCCTTTTAGGCTGGTTCCAATCATATCTGTCTGGAAGGATGCTCAGAGTTGTGGTGAATGGCTGCTCTTCAGATTCGTACATTGCAACGTCGGGAATCCCTCAGGGATCTCATTTGGGTCCGCATGTATTCATTCTTTTCATAAATGACATTTACAAATGCTTCCAGAACTCGAATATATTCTTGTTCGCTGATGACCTCAAAGCCATTAAGATCATAAGAAATCCCGCGGACTCGGTGCTATTTCAAAGCGACTTAGACCGGCTGACTAAGTGGTGTGAGGGCAACAAAATGTCTTTGAATGTAAAAAAATGCCATCACATAAAATTCACAAAAAAAAAAAATATCCTGCAGTCAGTTTACAAATTGAATGGTGAGCAGCTTGAGGAAGTAGAGACTATACGAGACCTAGGCGTTCAGTTCGATAAAAAGCTAAGTTTTGTCAAACACATTGACCAAACTATATCAAAAACATCAAGGATGCTTGGCTTCGTTATGAGAGAGTGTAAAAACTTCAAAAAACCCAACATAAAAAAAAACATGTAGCACTCGCTTGTTAGAAGCCATCTCGAGTATTGCAGTGTGGTCTGGTCACCTGAGTATAAGGTCCACATCAAGCGCATCGAACGGCTGCAAAAACGTTTCTTGTTGCATCTTACATACTATAGTAATATGGGCAAAAAGCTCAATTCGTACCAAGAAAGACTTAAGTATTTTAAGATGGTGTCGCTGGAGAAACGCAGAAATATGCTAGATTTGGTTTTCTTTAAGAAGTTAGTAACGGGCTCTCTTAACTGTCCCGATTTGCTCAGTAGGGTGTTATTCCATGTGCCACGTAATCTGCCAAGAAGTTCTAATAGGAGGCTTTTCTGTCTGCCAAGATGTCATACCAACCTAAGGCAATACTGTCCACTCACACACCAAGAACACGAAGTGGATATTGACCTCTTTCACTCATCGGTATCTACTCTAAAAAAAACCGTGCTTGCCATTTAATGGGTGTCTCTAGTCTAAAATCTAACCAAACCTAATCAAATTTTATTTAATCTAATTTAATCTAATCTAATTTAATTTATATTAATCTATGTGATTTTATTTTCTCCAAACTTACTGTAATCAATTTAGCTTTTAAATCTTTGATATTTTATTTTTATTAACTGTTTTAATTAATTAATTTTGTTATTATCTGCGCATAACGTAGTGCATGCTGTGCTTTTCTATAAGTAATGAGGCTCTTAGACTTAAGTTTGAAATGTACAAATTGTATGCAATAGTGTACTCATTGTTGAAAAGCCTAAAATAAATAAATAAATAAATAAATAAATCGCTGCGGTCCGTTTCGGCGGTGTACCGGCACCTGACATGCCCGACGTCCAGGCACCGGTAGCACCGCATGGCCCTGGGCTGCAGCAGTTTGACTCTCGCTGCAACCCATCCCACCAACAGACGCCCAGCGTCGGCCACCTTGTTCACCGCCGCCACCGGGCACCTCACCCAAATCGAGCCGAGCCCGGAGGCGTCGGCGCGGATTTCGCCCGCCCGCACGTCGTCGGGCGGGCATCCACCGACACGGGCGATGGCCTCCAAGACCTCAGTCGGGGTCGTCGAATCATCCAGGCCGTCGACTCGCAGCTCCGCGGTCTTCATCGGCCTGGTAATCCGAACGTCCTCCGGGCTGAGGACCTCCTTCAATTTGGCGGCCAGAATGTCCGCCCTTTCGCGGCTGGAGGCACCGGACACCTCGAGCAGCCGCGCCCCCGTTACCGCCGGCCTCAATCTGAAGCCGGACGGTGTCCCAAGGTCGGGGAACGCGACCTTGCTCTTCGCTTCTTGGAGGACTGCCGCGTAGGTGACGCCCCTCTCAGCGGCTCCGGACTGCAGTGTGATCACCACAGCCGCGGAGCGTGGGGCCCTACGCCGTCCTCGCGACTTCTTTTTTTTTGGCGTCTTGGGCGGTGCCGGTGCTCCCTCGGCGTTCCTCCCGCTCTTCTTCTTCTTTTTCTTTTTTTTTTCCCACCGTCGTCCACCCCTCGGCATCCTGGGTGGGAGGTGGGGCGGTCGCCGGAGGTGAGGTAGGTGCGGTCGCCAGAGGCGCGGTCGCCAGAGGCGCGGTCGCCGGAGGTGGTGCGGGCGAACCCCTGTGGGCTTCCTGGGCCCCTGCGTGGGCTTTTTGGGACCCTGCGCGGGCTTTCTGCCCCCCAAAGCGGAGTTCGTCCCGGCGGCGGCCTCCTCTGCTCTCCTCCTATCCGCCGCAAGCGGGGGTCGGAGGGTCGCGGCTGGTGGGATTCGCGACTCCAGCGCCTCCAACCGGGCGTTTACCATGCTGCCGCACTGCATCATGCAGATGCGGGCGATCTTTTCGATCTCCGCATCCGCACGCGCAGGCGACGGCCGGACCGCCGGCGGGATCGTGACGGGAGTGACGCCGGTGGCGGCGGTAGCCGCCCTCTGGGCAGCAAACTGCCGCTCGAGCTCCTCGAGCTTGGATCGGAGACGGTCATTCTCCTCCCAGAGCCTCGCCGTCTCGTCCGTGCTGGTGCGGTTCACGAGGAGCTCGACCGCCTCCTTGATCCCGTCCACCGCCTCCTTTAGGGCACGAACGTACGTCCCCCTCAGGTTGCCGGACTTGGTGGCAACCGTCATGACGACCCCCACGCTGTCCAGCACCTGGCTACTGAGCGCCAATCCGGTAACGCTCCCTCCGGCTGCCATCCGGGCTGCGCGTCTCTCCCTGTTCTGGCTGGCCATTTCAGCCACCACGTCGGCTGCGGCAGCCTTCCGCTGCGCCCTCTTGGCAGCATTTGCCTCCGCCCTGTTGGAGCATAGGCCTAAGCCTATGCTCTCGAGGTCCTCCCTCCCCAGTTCAGCGTCGCTCCCCGCGCTCTCCGACGGAGCTGGCGAAGGAGCCGGTGACGGAGCCGGCGATGAAGCCTGCGATGGGACCGGCGTAGCAGGGCGCGTGAAGCGGCTCAACGGGTCACGCCCCGACTTTGCAGCCGCACGACCCCGACCACTCGTCACCTTGGGCGCCTTTGGTGCTGGCAGGATTTCTTCTTCTGTCTGCCGCCTCTTGAGCAGCGCCTTGCCGCGCCTGCTCAGGTCCGGATCGGACCTACTATGGTCCCCGGAGGGACCGGAGCCTCCTCGGCTCTGGTTGCCATCAAAGGTGGCAAGTGGCTCAATCACCACGCGCGGGAGCTTCAAAAGAAGCTCCGTTTCTCGCTGGTGACCGGCGGCAGCCACTCGAGGGCCCGCCAAACCATCGCTTAGCGGGTCCCCGAATGACTGCGACCGGGTTCTTCCTCTCTCTCTTCCGTCGAGACAGTTGTTGCCCCCCCCAGAATACGAGGGGCATGACGCATCCGAAAACGGATGCGTGGTGGATTCTCCGACTGCTAAGCAGTCGGTACCGCCCTGGGGTAAAATTTTCCCAACTGACTGTTCCATTTTTGTATTTTCCTTTGAAGGGTGCGGTCCCTTTGATCCCCCTGGATCCCCCCCCAGCGCTAACAACCGGATACCCTCCGGCCATACACCCCCTCGGCACGCTCGACCTTTGAGTTGGGGTAATTTTTTTAAGAGGTTTTCTTCCTCTCCTCCAACAAGACTACGCCCACACAACTCACCCTCTGTAAGCAGAGGGGGGGTGGGCGTACGACCTACTCCATCGACCTTTCCCTAGCCCGGTTCCCTTCCACGACCATCAAAGATGATCGGGGAACGGAACCGTGCCCTTCCCCGTTTGTTCCTCCTCCCCCTCTTGCGACGAGGGTGTATTCAAAACGGTCGGCTCCAAAACGGGGAGCCTCAAACCGAGTCCTGACACAAGGACAAAGAAACCGGCTATCGAAGCCTCCTCCGCTCCCGTGGCTCCATCCGCCACCGCCCCCTCTCAGGCCGCCTCGGCCTCAACCTCTTCCCTCAGCCACAGTGCTGCCAAGCCCGCTGCCCAGCCTTCTGCGGCAAAGAAAATCGCCCCCCTCCCCCTGTGTACATCCAGGACAAGGGGAAGTGGACAGATGTGTCCAAATGGTGCACCGACCTGCGTATCGGCTACACCAGCGCCAAATCTACCCAACAGGGTATTAAGGTACTAGTCCCGACGTCAAACGATTACAGAGAGCTCACGAAGACTCTCCGTCTTAGAGGTGTGTCCTTCCACACCTACGCCCTCCCCGAAGACCGTCAAATCCGAGTCGTGATCCGTAGGATCCCGAAGGAGATACCCGCGGAGGATATAAAAGCCGACCTTTTGTCGCAAAACGTCCCCGTTGCGGAAGTCCACCGCATGCACCGCGCCCGAGGCAGGGTGCCGTTCGATATGGTCCTCGTTGTCTGCCCTCCTACTTAGGGTCACCATCCCATTTTCAACGTCCGTTCCATCTGCAACCTCACCGGCTTGCAGATCGAAAAACCATTCAAGACCGGTGTCATAGGGCAGTGTCACCGCTGCCAGTTATACGGGCATTCGCAGATGCACTGCCATGCGAAACTCAGGTGCGTCAAGTGCCTGGGCGATCACGGCACTGCTGAATGCTCACGCCCAAAAGACCGCACCTTGTGCACAGAGCCGCCTAGCTGTGTGCTATGCGGCGACTCAGGCCACCCGGCCAATTATCGTGGGTGCCCCAAGGCCCCCAAAACATCATCTCCCAAGCTGACGAAGCGTGCAGACGCCCGTCAGCAAAGGGAAAGCCCCCGCTACGCCCACGCGTGGCCTACCACACATCATCAGGAGCGACTCAGTCCTCAGAGGCCCTCGCCCTGGAACTACATCCACCATCAGCAGGCTTTTCCAGCCTTAGCTCCCAGACCCGTTCCTGCGGCCATCCCTCCACTCATGGACCCCCGCATCCGCGTCAACGCGCCCCCAGGCATTTCTGTGCCTCTCAACAAAGCCGCTCCGGCCGCGTCAGCTCCACCCGCAGCCACCCGGGTGGTCGGTCAGAACCCGATGGACGCGTTTAATGTCATCTCAAGTACATTCACGGCCTTCCTTACCCCTCGCGCAAGGAAAATGGCCAGTGAAATTGTTGCCGCCAGAAATGCCGGCAACATTTATATGATTCAGAATATTTACAATGCGTACCCGGACATTACGCAAGCCCTGATGTCCTTTAACAATCAACCCAACCCTAATCATGTATAAAGTAATCCTCGCGTAACCAAACCCCGATCCCTAAAGTTAGGTTATTTCAATGCCAATGGCATCCTGCGACAACGCGCTGAAATCAGCGAGTTCCTCCGCGACCATCACATCGACATCCTCCTTGTTCAGGAAACGTTCCTCAAACCGAGTTACCGAAATCCGTCAATTGCAAACTATCGTACAGTTCGCAATGACAGGACGCGTTGCCATAAGGGCGGTACCCTTATCTATTACAAAAAGGAGCTATACTGCATTCCCATAGACCCTCCCACACTCTCACGATTAGAAGTGTCTTGCTGCCGGCTTGGCATGACAGGTCATCAACCGATCACCATAGTTTCGGCCTACCTCCCCCCCATTAATACTTCGGAGAACTTCCAACTCCTTACTGAAGATCTTTCTGTCCTTTTTAGCCTGAGTGACTCCGTTATCATAGCGGGTGATCTCAACGCTAAACATCCCTCCTGGAATAGCACCAGGACCTCTTCCAGAGGGAGACACTTGTTCAACCTCTCCTCCTCTCAGAATTTCGATGTCATCGCGCCGATGACTCCCACTCATTTTCCCCCCGATCCCAATCACACCGCCGATGTTCTCGACGTGGCGCTCCTACAGAACGTCAACCTACGGTTGGACTCTATAGAAGTGGTACAAGAGCTCGCTTCCGATCACCGTCCAGTAGTCATGAAACTGGTCCCCCGCATAGGTCTGCCCGATTCCACCCAACCCCTTCCCAACAAAGTGGTAACGGACTGGAGGAAAGTAAGCGATCGCTTAAAATCCACCACGTCCCCCCACTTGGACCCAATCCCCGATCATTTTGACTTTATCGCTGACACGACGGCCGCGATCGACTCATTCACAGCTCACGTACAATCAGTCCTGAACGATTGTTCAAGGGAAATTCCAGCGACGGATGACCGTCGCTGGAAGTTGCCGGACGATGTACGCGAACTGTTGAATGAGAAGAACGCGGCTGTCCGTGGCTACAGCAACTTCCCCTGCGACGCGAACAAAGCCCATATGCGTTACTTACAGCGTACTGTAAGAACACGCATAGAGGAGCTGCGTACCGCCGGCTGGGACAAGATGTTGAGCGAACTAGAGCCCACCCACCTAGCCTTCTGGCAACTCCAGAGGAAGCTCAGATCCGGAGAAATAGTCTCCATGCCCCCCTGATCCGTCCCGACAAGACCATCGCCTTCGATGATATCGACAAGGCTGAGCTTCTAGCCGACAGTCTAGAAGTCCAATGCTCGCCTAGCTCTCAACCAGTTGGGCGCTCTACCATCCACGCTGTGTCGAGGGTGAGAGTCCTGGCGGAGGACACAGTGTCCCGGGGCGGGGTGGTGGTGGCGGTGTCCTTGTACATCTCCAACACCTTCAACACCCTGCCCTGGAGCTGCATACGGGAGGCACTGCGTTATCATCGGGTGCCTCTCTACCTCCGCCGCATCGTTGGGGCTTATCTGGCGGGGAGGTGTGTCACCTACATGGGACGTGATGGCGGAAACCAGCGCCAAGTGTCGTGCGGTGTTCCACAGGGATCGGTCGTGGGACCGCTCCTGTGGAACATCCGGTACGACTGGGTGCTGAGGGGCGAGCTCCCGCCGGGCGCGGACCTGACGTGTTACGCGGACGACACGCTGGTCACGGCCCGGGGGAGTTCGCACAGGGAGGCAGCGTTGCTCGCGACGGCGGCGGTCTCACTCACGGTGAGCCGCATACGGCGCCTCGGCCTGGAGGTGGCCCTCAGCAAGTCGGAGGCCATGGTGTTTCATGGCCCCCGGCGGGCGCCGCCGGCCGGATCACACATTGTTGTCGGGGGGGTCCGGATCGCTGTCGAGCCAACCATGCAATATCTGGGATTGGTGCTCGACAGCCGGTGGGACTTCGGACCCCACTTCCGGCGGCTGGCGCCCAAGTTGTTGGGCGCGGCCGGGGCGCTGGCAACGCTGCTTCCCAATCTGGGGGGCCCGAGCGCCGCCTGTCGGCGGCTCTATATGGGGATCGTGCGATCCATGGCGCTCTACGGAGCGCCGATCTGGGCGTCTGACCTGACGGCCGGCAGCATAGCTGTCCTGCGCACGCCGCAGCGGGCGATGGCCGTCAGAGTCATTCGGGGGTATCGCACGATCTCCTTCGAGGCGGGTTGTGCACTGGCCGGATCACCGCCCTGGGACTTGGAGGCGAAGGTGCTCGCGTCACTGTACCGGTGGCGCGAGGCAGCGCGGGAGCGGGGCGAGCGACCGATGCAGCAACATATCGAGCAGCATCGGTTGCAGCTCCGCGAGGTCCTGGTGGCGGAATGGCGGGTGAGGCTTTCACGCCCTACCGCCGGCCTCAGCACCATCGAGGCGATCCGGCCAGTGCTCGACCGCTGGCTCGGGAGAAGGCACGGCTCCCTGTCGTTTCGGGCGACGCAGGTGCTCTCGGGGCATGGTTGCTTCGGGAAGTACCTGTGTCGCATAAACAGGGAGCCGGACGCCCGGTGTCGCCCGGTGTCACGACCGGACCCGATGACGTCGAGCTGGAGGCGCTGTGGTTCCGCGGGGCAATGACGCAGATATGCGACGCGTCCATGCCCCGCGCCCACGCACAGGGTGCAAGGCGCCAGGTGTACTGGTGGTCCGCCGAGATCGCGCAGCTGCGCGTCGCATGCGTGGCGGTGAGACGCCGGTACACCCGCTACCGGAGGAGACGTCGTCGGGTACCCGAGGAGGAGGCCGCGCTGTACGAGGTGTACCGCGCGGCAAAGCAGACTCTGTGACTGGCCATCGACGAGGCGAGGACGCGATCCCGGGAGAGGATGTTGGAGACTCTGGACGGGGATCCGTGGGGGCGCCCGTATAAAGCGGTTCGAGGGCAACTTCGAGCCGCGGCGCCCCCACTTACGGAGAGTCTCCAACCCGAGCTGCTGGAGGAAGTTGTAGCAGCCCTCTTCCCGGTGAGAGCGGAGCATGTTCCGCCGCCGATGGCTATGCCCGCAGCCGCAGAGTCTGAAGAGGAGGACGAGGAGAACGCCATCAGCGTCCCAGAGGTGACACAGGCAGAGATGAGGGCGGCCGTGATGCGGCTCCGGGCCAAGAACGTGGCTCCGGGGCCCGACGGAATTCACGGCCTGGCTTTGGCCCTCTCTCTGAAGGAGTTGGAGCCCCAACTGAGAGGACTCTACACGGCGTGCCTTGAGCGGGGCCAGTTTCCCAGTCCGCTCTACCATGGCCTCTCTTAAGGAACGAACTTCACCCCCGTTGGTTTTCGGGCTGGACAGGTATCTCTCTGAAACAGTACTGTCATCTGCGTACCCAACAATACCAGGTTGGAGTAGGTCATTGATGTGCAGCAGGAAAAGAGTTGCAGAGAGAACAGACCCCTGAGGAACTCCGGCATCAATAGTCATACGCACAGAGGAGCAGCCGTCATCGACTACTCTAATCGATCGTTCACTGAGGAAGTCTGATATCCAGCTACAAAATCAGCGGGGATGCCATAAGCAGGAAGCTTGCTGAGTAGACTTGCGTGCCAGACCCTGTCAAAGGCCTTTGAGATATCTAGCGATACAGCTAGTGCTTCGCCATGCTTCTCGATGGCTTCGCCCCAGCAGTGCGTGACACATACAAGAAGATCGCCAGTTGACCGTCCCCGGCGAAAGCCATATTGACGGTCACTGAGGAGATCATTGTCTTCAAGGTAGGTCAGCAACTTACTGTTCAGTACCTTTTCCATAACTTTGCACAAAATGGAGGTAATGGCGATCAGACGGTAATGGGAAGGGTCTGCACGGTCGCCCTTTTTGGGCACTGGTTGTACATTCGCAAGCTTCCAGGATTTTGGCACCGTTCTTTTTTCAAGAGAGAGGCGAAACAAGCGCGTCAACACAGGAGACAGTTCAGGCGCACACTGCCTCAACACTCTCGCTGGAATACCGTCAGGGCCGTTGGCCTTGTTCACATCTAGACTGCACAATACTCTTCGGACCTCTTTATTATGAATTGCGATCTCCGGCATCGAAGAGTCACAACGAGGTACAGTGGGTGGTTGCTTTAAGGATGCGCTAACAGATGTCGCTATTGTCAACAACGAAAAAAGTTGAATAAAATTAAATGAAATGAACAGTTCGATCGCAGTTTGTTGTTGAAGAACGGTTGTTTTTCTAAAATTATTTTCTCTTCTCTTCGGGCAAAATGTCAAGTGATTCTGATGTGGATGACTTACTGCTTTTGTACGCATTGTCATTTTCGCAGAGAAAACGAGTAATTAATAGCTATAAGTATATTATATGTTTAATGGACTCCCGGTTTCCTAAAACGCGCAAATGCGGCACAGCTGCACAGGCCTAAAACATCAAAATAATGATGAGTCAACGAAAAAGTTTTGTGCAGTTTTGATGGACATATTGGCCATCATTTTGGTGCCGTCATTGTTCCGAATTTTAATTAAACGACCATTTAAAAAGTTATAGACATATCAACAAAATGTGAAGGGTGGCTCGATATTAAGAGTCCACAGTGTTTTTCTAAGTAGTAACAATGATTGTTGTTTTAATTAATACTTATAACTTATGCTTACGTAACTTAGTGTTTTAAGTACTTACTTAATTTTAAATGGCGGTCTCCCTTAAATAGTGCGACTGCGATCATGTGCTAAAATTACAGCGGTCAACAAACGTTTCGATTCGACCTTGAAAAAAAAGTAGCACTACCCATATAAAAATTATCAGTCTCGCGGCGGGCGGCGCTCGCAGACCATTAATTAATCTAAGAGCACAACCATTGATTTTAACTAGCGGTAGATATGGTACTTGAACACAGCGCATTGTTCATCTGAATTAGGTCCTCTAGACACGATTGCACTTAGTTACACGAGGACCATCGTCTAAACAGTTTATGTCGATACAGCAACAGCTCAATAAATTCTTATTCTATAAACGCGTCGAAATGCCTTCATGTGTATTTAATAAGTGTTTTAATCACTCAAGAAACAAAAATAAGACACACGGGATTACTTTTCACTCGTAAGTAAAGACAAAAATGTTGGTTGATTGAAAATTATTATTTAATTTATTGTTTGCTTTGCCATTTTTGTGAGAGCGAGATAGATTATACAAAATAGCGTAAGAGAAACGATGCATAGCATCACGTGACTCTCGATAGCGTGTAGGTACCTCAATGTCATTCATATTCGATAATTCGGCTACTAACGGCTTGTTCACACATGCATCAGTCATTGACGATTCAAAATTAATTACGACTAGATATAGACGAATAGACGTTCACATATATAAACCAAATCTTGATATTATATGATTAGTCATTGACAATTGACATTTAAAACCGAATCATGACTTCCACCCAGCCTGTCTTGGATTTACTACCGAACAAGATGAACATTGATAATACCTACTCAAATTTTGTACTGGTAGGTATTAGCGTCGTTTTCATCGGATGCGCTCGCACGACTGTGTCGGGTCCTATCTCTGTCCTTGTATATCGGTAACTGTAAGCATGCAACTGTGATCACAGATGTGTGAGTTTTGTTGCATGTAGTTGCCCACCGAGCCCATGTTTATGTTTAATGGTTGCAAATGTTGAAATGCAATGTTGTATAGTCCGGTTAAGTAGTCACGACCTCTCAAGGTCAACTACGAGATGACATACACAAAAAAAAAAAAATATGCAATGTTCAGCGAACCGCGCACTCGGGAGGTTCCTGTTTCGCATAAGGCGGGAGGAAACCGGCCCTGGTCCAGGTCATAGTACGGAGCGAGAGAGAATGGGAAGCCGTCACCTCCTTCTGCGAAGCAGTAATCCTCGCAGAGGAGAAAGCGGTGCTCGTGGGGGAGCCTACTGCACCGCTAAGTTGCCCTCTTAGCCTCTTAGTACAGTAAGCACAAAATAATAAGTGAAAATAAAGAATCACAATAATATGTGGCGTGGAATAATTTTATAAGTATTTATCTTTTAGCCGACTATGGCAAAGCAAAAGGTTATGATTTCAAAGCTTCTTAATAACAGTGCTGGTTTAATACATATGAGAGTCATAATGCCACATGACATTCCTCGTACAAAATGGAGTTAATTTCGATATAAAATAAGAGGTATTAGCAACTTTATTTACTACTTTATTTACTTTGTATGCCGCCGTATCATCTTAAACGGAAACTGTATGACGTCATGTTAAATTTAACAAATATAGCATTTAGGTACTTACCTACTTATAGTGTAATAATATTATAATAATAATATTTCGTGTGACCAGATCACAAAATCATTAGTGTGCATACATCACGAGCGACGTGTAGTTTGATCAATGGGTAGTAAACGTCGACGATATGGACATTTTTATTATACAGGTTTCCTAAAGATGAGTTAAGGAGACAAAAGTGGCTAGGTGTTGTTCGAAAACAAAGACAGGAACGTGATTGGACACCTACAGTACATAGTCGACTTTGTTCAATACATTTCAAACCAGAAGATGCATATACAACCAACAAAGGTTCCACAAAAATATCATCAGAAGCTGTACCCTACTTTCTTCAGGTAGGTACGCACGAGTTTATTTTGTTAAACATTTCTAGAAAGCGAAATAATATATATCGGCTAGAAGTAAATGTAATTCAATCTTTTGTGAATTCACAATCTTCTATCTGCTTTTAGAAGCCCACTATATTCATTGGATCAACCAACCGCATTTAATCATGAAATACAAATTTTGAAGGCAATGTTGACAAAAAATACCGTGATTAGAGATAGCGTCCTTTTTTTTTTTTTTGTTCCGGGGTGGAAAATCCTCTTGGATGTCCTCCGCCCTGGGGCGGAGGTCATCCATGGGCGTCTCAGAGACTCTTACTGACTACACCTACGTCGGGGTCGCGGGAACATATGATTCTTCCGCAACCCCGACTGGTGCTGGCCTGCCTTGGCGGGCCTCCTCGTGTTGGGAAGGGGAGTGAGGTGTTAGATTCCCCCCGCAACCTCTAAGAGGGGCGCGCGTGGAACACTACGCGCCGCCACCTCGGGTCCTGATGTATGGGGGGCGGTGGAAGTCCCCGAGTCCGCCGTGCCTGGACCCATATAAAGGGGCTGGAAGAGGGCGTTGTCCGCCCTCCGCCTACGACCAACCCCGTGATGTCGGAGTCCTATCCTAAGTATAATAATTATAAATGCGAAAGTAAAATTATAAACGCCAAAACGGATTTGGATGGCAATTTGGCACACAGAAGGACCATGACCTGGGTACATAGGGTACGTGTCATCCTAGACCGCAGACGAGGTCGTGGGCAGAAGCTAGTATTGTTATAAATATCAAGTACTTACAACAAAACGACAGAAAATAAACAAATTGTCTGTATTTGAATACATATAAGTAGAGGAGGAGTATATTCTATTCAAGCGTTTGAGTATAATAACAAAATATTTCAGCACAATTTAGTGGGTGAAAAGTGTTTAGCCGCAAAACCCAAATTAAATAAAAAACTGCGCGAATAAAACTCACGAGCGGCAACTCTCTCTTACGCTCGTATAGGGCTAGTTCGCGTTCGGTAGAGACAGCAATACGTTAACTAAATACCGTCAACTGCCCTAACTTTGCCTCGCGTCCTATGTTTGCCTAAAATAGAAAAGATGTAATATCTTCTTCATTTTACTTGTATTAATACAATTGAAATTTTAATACATTTTTAGAATTTTTAACTGGCAACCCAAAACTGGTGCCGTTAAGTTGGTACAATGCAAAGATTTTTGACAGTTGTGTGTCAAACCGAAACGGCCTAAGACGTTTTCAAGAGTTGTGGAAAAACTTTTCAAATAAATCTTCAAATATGTCTCAATTCTAATTTATGTCGTGTTATTTGAATACAGTATTGTTAGTTTTATCATTTACTTTGTTGTTAATAATGAAATTAAACTAATATTTCTTGAGAAAAAGTGGTTTGGGCAAAGTTTGGCATAATTTTCGAACAAGTATGCCTAACATTGCCGAGGCTAGGGTTGACACACTTATATTTATTTTTTAATGATGGACTCCTGACCTTATTACGATATTACTTGATGTTTTCTTGCTGTTTTTTTTCAGTACTGTCTTAAAAAAAATGTTAGACGGTCCAACCTAAAACACTTATAAAATGAAGTTTGATGCACACAAGACACAGGCGATGATTGTCACGAAGAAAAGGAAGTATGACGAGCCAAAATTCTCCCTCAAAGGAACTCTTCTAAAAACACAAGTAGACTTAAACTTCTTGGTCTCACAATAGATGCAGGTCTGACATTCCTCCCGCATCTCGAGGAAGTTACTAAGAAGACAATCAACATCTTCAAAATGGTGGCGAGGGCCGCACGGGCACAACGCGAACATCCTGAGGATTATCTACATTGGTGTGGTCGAACCAGTAATCACTTATGCAACGAGCTCTTGAGCTGAAGTCGCCGGGAAACTTTATATAAGAAAAAGGCTGAACACCATTACCGGATGTTCGCCATAAAAATATTACAAAGCCCATAGGACCTCCTCACTCATCGCTGCTGCCGTCCTTGCCAGACTGATTCCCCTAGACCTGAGGGCGGCTGAATGCCTCCAACTCTACGAGGTAAAAAGAGCCTCGTAGGAAACTGGAGAGACGCGCGCACCCCTCAGAACTCCCACGTCCTGCTCTGCGGGTTATTCTGGAGTTCCAAAATATTACCAACCTGCAAGACCTAGGGCGTATTGGAAATCACTGGCGCCGGCTTTACACCGACGGCAGCAAGATAGAGGGAAAGGTTGGTGCCGCGGTTTCATGCTGGGACGAGGAAGGTGTGGAAGTCGCAAAGAAGAAGCTAAATTTGGCGAATTACTGCTCGGTGTTCTAGGCTGAAATGCCGTCGCCATCTTAAGGGCGCTCACATACGCCGCTGAAAGAAATCCTCCAATCTCAGCTAACATTATATCGGACTCCAGATCAGCGCTGGAGTCAATTGCTGCCCCTAAAATGACAAATCCTATCGCATTAAAAATTCAGCAGGCAATCTCAGACGCAGGACATAAAGGCACAGAAATCTACCTATTCTGGGTAAAGGCGCATGCCGGTATACCCGGTAACGAGAGAGCTGATGAACTCGCCAAGCACGCTGCTCTACATAGAAAAACAGCTCCGGTCTATGACTAATTTCCACTGTCCTACGCAAAGCGATCCATCAGGGAGTCTACGCTAGACAGCTGGCAATCCCGGTACCTAACCGAAACAAGCGAGGGAAAAGGCATACGGCTGTTCTTCAGTGACATCAGGAGGGCATACAAGATTCTGGAGAAGATAGGTACACCAAACAATCTGAGAGCCCAACTGTTTACAAGACACGGGGGTGTCCGCGAGTACTTATTTAGATTTAAGCTGTTTGGGAGCCCAGCCTGTGTTTGCGATGATGCCTCCGTTGAAACAGTGAAACAAATCCTCATTGACTGCCCTAAGTTCACAAGGGAGAGGTACGACTGCGAGCAAAGGCTGGGGCGCCCCATAGATGTTGTTGAGGATCTGATTGGTGACGACAATTGCCGGACCCATTTCGTGGCTTTCGCAGAAAGAGTCCTGGCCAAAGCTGCGAAAGCAAATGGTTCAATACTCCCGTAGTAATAATTATGTTATGTTATAATAAAATATTAAAAAAATATCTGCCTGTATCAACTTCGACGCACGCAGCAGAATTAACAAAGAAAAAAAAAATTGTGTAAAATATAAGTTAGGTTAGCTCTAGGTATAGATTCCACTGTCACAGCAATATTCCAAGCCGGTGGAAGACCGGAAAGCTGGTCCTGCTCAAGAAGGAGGGGCGCCCCGCAGACTCACCATCTGCGTACAGGCCAATCGTGTTGCTGGACGAGGTGTGTAAGATCTTTGAGCGAATCATCGCCAATCGCCTCGTCCGGCACATGACCAGGGTGGGTCCGGATTTGGCGGACAACCAATTTGGTTTCCGCCAGGGGCGCTCCACGACGGATGCGATCATGCGCGTGAGGGACCTCGCGGAGGAGGCAGTCGCCCGGGGTGAGGTGGTCCTGGCGGTGTCGCTCGACATCGCCAACGCTTTCAACACCTTGCCCTGGAGTACCATCCGAGAGGCACTCCGGTACCACGGGGTGCCGCGCTACCTCCAACGCATTGTCGGGGCCTATTTGTCGGAAAGATCGGTGGTGTACCCGGGTCGAGAAGGATGGGGTCGGCGAGAGACGTCGTGCGGCGTTCCGCAGGGTTCGGTGTTGGGGCCGACCCTGTGGAACGTAGGGTACGACTGGGCTCTGCGCGGTGCGCTTCTCCACGGCGTCGGCGTCATTTGTTACGCCGACGATACGCTAGTTACAGCGCGTGGGAAGTCGTACCGGCAGGCGGTCATACGCGCGACTGCTGGTGTCGCGCACGTCGTGGGTAGGATCCGGCTGGGCTTAGAGGTGGCATTGCACAAGTCTGAGGCCCTGTGTTTTCATGGGCCGAGGATGAAGCCGCCTCCGGGGTCCAGCATCATAGTAGGAGGGGTCTCCATCGCTGTCGAGTCGACGATGAAGTACCTTGGACTCGT
Source organism: Dasypolia templi (assembly GCA_963555695.1). Lineage (NCBI taxonomy): Eukaryota > Metazoa > Arthropoda > Insecta > Lepidoptera > Noctuidae > Dasypolia > Dasypolia templi. The sequence goes on from OY743166.1 coordinate 8,697,375, forward strand.
CCTCGACAGTCGGTGGAGTTTCGGGCCGCACTTTACACGGCTCGCCCCCCGGTTGTTGGGCGCCGCTTCTGCGCTCTCGCGCTTGCTGCCCAATCTGGGGGGGCCCAACTCCTCATGTCGGATGCTCTACATGGGGGTCGTACGGTCGATGGCGCTATACGCCGCGCCAGTGTGGGCGGACGCCCTGACGGCCCGCAACAACGTCGCCGCGCTGCGAAGGCCGCAGCGCGCGATGGCCGTCAGGATCGTAAGGGGATACCGTACGATCTCCTTTGAGGCAGCGAGCATCCTAGCCGGATCCCCGCCCTGGGACCTCGACGCAAAGCTCCACGCGTCGCTCTATTGGTGGCGCGCGGAGGCGGTCCAGCGGGGCGAATGTCTGGTGCCTCGACAGGTTGAGGCACGCAGGGCAGAGCTCCGCCAGGTCCTAGTGGCGGAGTGGCGGACGCGCTTAGCGCAACCCACGGCGGGGCACGCCGCTGTAGCGGCGGTAAGGCCAGTTCTAGAGGAGTGGCTCAATAGGAGCCACGGCGCCCTCGGCTTCCGGCTGACGCAGGTGCTTACCGGACACGGGTGCTTTGGGAAGTACCTGTGTCGCATAGGCCGGGAGCCGACGTCCCAGTGCCACCATTGTGGTGATTGCCGCGACGATACGGCGCTGCATACGTTGGCGGAGTGCCCAGCTTGGGCCGAGCAGCGCCGTGACTTGGTCGCGGCCGTAGGTGTTGCGGGAAACCTCTCGCTTCCGGCTGTTGTGTCTACCATGGTCGGGAGCGAGTCGGGGTGGAGTGCCGTCGCCACCTTTTGCGAGGCTGTGATGCTCGCAAAGGAGGCGGCGGAGAGGGAGAGAGAGGCTGCCTCCTCTCTCCCCTCCCGCAGCAGACGCACTGGGCGTCGTAGGGTGGCCGACTTCCGGCCACCGTAGGGAGCGGCCTGCGGACGGCAGACTCGGGGCGTCTTGTCGTCCGATCAGCAGCAGGCCTCGAGGCGGCGGCGTGTTGTTCCGCGCGCGCCTCATAGTGGAGTCCTGCGGCCGGGGTGACGGCCGCAGTGGGTGACGGGGCCCGCCTGACCATCTGGCGGGCCAATACCCGTCGGGGGGTAGCGACGAATGCTTCGGCGATACCCGCCCCTCCGACACACGGGTACTTGAGGAACACGGGTTGGTTTTTAGTCAGCAAGAGTCTGACAGTCCCCTTCGCCCTTCCCCCAGGGCGGAGGGACTCCATGAGGATTTTCCAACCCGTCACCAAAAAAAAAAAAAAAAAAAAGGGGTCAACCTCGGAATGAAAGATAATAAGCTGCAAATTGGTATGAACCTTTGTTTTGTCATTCTAAATGTTGTCTCAAAAGTCACAATCGTTATCGTGTCCGCGTCTCAAGATATTCAAGGTCAAAGGTCACAAAAATCGGTTTTTCGCGAATATCTGGCTTCCTATCGGTTAAATGAGATTTGCATTCAGTATAAAAGTTGTAGGCTATAAAATTCCCTACAACTTTTTTTAAACTTTTTTTTCATACGACTAACCGTTTTGAAGGTAGAGCGCGAAGAGTGCACATCGTACAGTCATATACGGCCTAATGCAAGGTCAAGCGTGAGTTATGGTTATCAGTACGTTATAAAGTCAATTATTTACTTGGAAATTATAATTATTAAACAATGCCTATTATTTATGTACTAACTATTAATTATTTATATTTAATTAAAGTAAGTAACTTGATTATTTATATATAATTATTCATATTTAACTATTTCATATTAAACTAAATAAACCTGTACAACTGTCAACACTTCCACCAACAAGTGTAGCAGCTCATCAACACATAAAACGTGTCTACTACCAGATTCAAACGTGGTTAGGGAAGGACTTAGAACCTCAAGAATGGGGCTGGATGCTTGAAAATGAAATCCTGGAGCCCATACGAACGTTATTACCTCCAGCACCAGCCGAACTACTAAACGTAATATTTTGCAATTGCAAAAATGGTTGTGGTTCCCGCTGTGGATGCAGAAAATCAGGGCTACAATGTTCTTTAGCTTGCGGCCAGTGCAACGGACAAGCTTGCCTCAACGCTTCACTGTATCCAAGTAATCCCGATGAAGAAAATACATATGATCCCGATATTCTGGAAGGTTTGGAGATGAACATGACAGATAATGAGGATGATGACAATGAATCGAACATTTTTGAGCGACAAGAAGAAGAAGACGACGAAGAAGAAGAAGATAATTAGCTTCCATTTCCAATTTCATTACAATTAAAATCAACAAAGATACTTTTGATATTTGAACTCACATTTTGATAAATGTATATTATGCCGTATTTAATAATAAATAAAAATATGTGTAAAATATACACTCTTACTATCATTTTAACTTAAAATAAAACTAAAATATATAATCCAGAATTAATAATATTTTATACTTAAATAGTTAAATATGAATAATTATATATAAATAATCAAGTTACTTACTTTAATTAAATATAAATAATTAATAGTTAGTACATAAATAATAGGCATTGTTTAATAATTATAATTTCCAAGTAAATAATTGACTTTATAACGTACTGATAACCGTAACTCACGCTTGACCTTGCATTAGGCCGTATATGACTGAACGATGTGCACTCTTCGCGCTCTACCTTCAAAACGGTTAGTCGTATGAAAAAAAAGTTTAAAAAAAGTTGTAGGGAATTTTATAGCCTACAACTTTTATACTAAATGCAAATCTCATTTAACCGATAGGAAGCCAGATATTCGCGAAAAACCGATTTTTGTGACCTTTGACCTTGAATATCTTGAGACGCGGACACGATAACGATTGTGACTTTTGAGACAACATTTAGAATGACAAAACAAAGGTTCATACCAATTTGCAGCTTATTATCTTTCATTCCGAGGTGAAAGCCCTAATATGACTGGGCTAATAGCTTAAGAATTAAGTGTCAAAATCAACATTGGCTATAACGTAATGCGAGGCAGGAGTGTGGTTTTAGCCGGTAATAGTCCGGCACTGCCTAGGCTGGCTTATAAGTGAGGCAGTCTGGGCGTCCATGAGGATTTCCCAATCTCAATCAAAATTAATAAAACTATTCTCTTAAAAAAATATTCTATAGAAAATTAGTAATATTCTCTTCGACTTAGCGGGCGCTAAGGCGTAATAATACTAATTTTCACGCCCCTACACTAAATGTAATTTGTATAGAAATACAAATACGTCAAATGTTTATGTGACAATTAGTGGACTGGCGCGCAGTAAAATTAGAAGATCTCTATAAGATGTGCAAATATACATAGAGATTTTTATTAAGTGACAAACCGGGCCTAGTTGTGATCGGAAAGGAATTGCGGTTTTGCCACCGTTGTAGGGAAAAGGCACGAGATATTTATTTTATTTTATTTGTTACCTAGTTTTTATAAGTCCTAGTTAATTATAATTTGAGTAGGTACTCATGACTGATTAACAACATTACCAAAGTGTATTTTTTTTGTTTTGTTTCATTTCTAACGTGACAGCCCTAATAAAATTTGTCAATGTATGGCGATTAAGAAAAAATAGAGTCAAACATAGCCTACAGTAAGATAACCTACTAAAATACTTCAAAATGTTTTATTCGTAATAGAGCCTTAAACTACAATTATTAAGCTACATTTTAGATTGCCTCAGAGTACATATTTATTTTGGAATAAACACATCAGCAATGTTAGGAATATGGGTAAACTTTGCCTAAATATTAAAATAACCTTTAATTTACGAATATTGCCTTAAAACAATGAAAATAATATAATTGTAAAAATAAAATGTATGAATAACACGATAGAGAGGGTAAATTTATTATTTTATTTTATGTCAAAGACAAAAAATATCGAAAGCCGTGAAAAGTTAAGGCAGTTGACGGTACCTTCTCCGCGTCGATCGCTTGTGTTAAAGGTACGATCCTCTTTTAGCCTTAAGAGCAGGGTTGGCATGAACAAATCACTTTGATTTAAATCATGATTTAAATCACGATTTGAATCAAATGATTTTTCAATAAAAATCAATGATTTTGATAAAAAATGTTTAGTTTCACTTTCTTTAAAATAAAACAACATAAAAGATTACGAAATTATAATTAAGTTACAAACTAGGGTCGTTTAAATCGGAGAAATCAATATCATTATTATAATCCTACTAATATTATAAATGCGAAAGTTTCTCACAAACTTTATAACTTATGGATGGATGTTTGTTACTCTTTCACGCAAAAACTTATGAACGATATATGATTTGGATGAAATTTGGCACAGGTTCTTTATAACCTGGATTAACACATAGAGTACTTTGTATGCCGATACTCCCAATCAAGTCCAACCAACCAACTCCCGATCAAGATTTATGCGGGTGAAACCGTGGGGAGCAGCCAGTGTTTGAATAAAAAAAACTAGTTTTCCGGCCTTTTCAATTCCCAGTCGGTTTCTTAATTTGCTCTGAACAATTCCAAAAGTAGAAAACACTCTTTCCACAGCAACTGAAGAAGCTATCGCCCCAAACAATTGCTTCACCACTGGTTAAAAAATTTACTGTTCCTCTTTGTTAAATATTTTTTTCTGTGACATCCACCCCTCTAGTGGTATCAATTATTTTACTATTTCTTCTGCGAACATCCATTTCTGAATGGTTTTGATTTTGACTTAAGCTCTTCTATCAATGTTAGCAAAAACTGAACCATCAGAGTGATTTCGTGCTTCCTCCAACGCACTTTCTTCTTCATCTGCAGAATTCACAATGTCACACAAAATAAATCCCCGCACTGTGTCCGCGCAATCCCTTGAGGGCGCATTCCGTTTTGGGCAAAAATATAGTTGAATTAAATAATAAAATTTAAAAATCGTGTTTAATCGTGGATTTTTTCAAAAAGTTGTGCTTTATTCGACTTTTAAAAAAATCATGATTTTTTCAAACCCTGCTATAAGCCATTTCACGTTTTCGCGCGAATATCTAAGAGTTTAGTCGCCTCATTTACCATCTTACGTAATACTCTGACATTTTTGAACACATGTAAAAAGAAGACCAATCTTTCGTATTGATACTTAATGTAACACATTTATGAAAACTTATTTGTTTACTTTGTGGTAATTAATCTCCCACAATGAGTTTACTGAAAAATCATCGCAGAGTCAATTTCAGACTCCTATATCTATCATTATTATTTATTTTGACTGAATAAAAAAGTACTTTTTATTTTGTCGACACATTAAATAATAGAATATCGATTTTTAATAACATTAATTGGTAAAAAAATAAAGTCTTAGGTCAATTTTTTCGTTTTCTATCGCTACTTTATCGTGATTTTTTTGTTTGAATAAACCGTATGTAATTACATTTTAAAAATTACGTCGAAATAAAATGTTTTCTTTAACAAAACGAATTCATATGTTTTATTTAAATCTCTTCATCTATTTAGACATAATATCGATATTTACATTACTCTAAATTAGAATAAATTTCAATGCAGCGAGTTAGCGAGCATCGATTAGCAGTGTTGCCGTTTTAGCGCATTTGGCGTTAGATCTAGTGCAATTCTAGGGGCTTTAGCGCATTTTTTTCATAAATAGGCGCTAAACAATATCTAGTGGAATCTGGCGGAAAATGTTGGTGCCAGATCTAGCACTATTTTCATAAATATAGCACTGAAATCTAACTATTCTAGGTAAATAATTGGAATTTAACGATGAAAGTAATGATACAGTTCAAGTTTTGGGCTCAAGTCTCCAGATACAAAAATGCGGCTGGGATGAATGCGTTTCAAGAATTAGTGGACTTGGCTATCACCGTGCTGTCGCATCCACACTCAAATGCCGAAGTAGATAGAATCTTTAGCGTTATGAACAAAGTCAAAAGTAAGCTACGTAACCGGATGTCAGCTGAAACAATGAACTCAATTAATGATACGTGATCAATTGAAAATTCTTAAGCAAAGCTGCCACACGTATGCCTTCTCTGATAATGTCCTCGACAAAATCACCAAAACTGTGAAAAAAGGAACAGCAGCAGCATTGGGGGGTGATCACCATGAAGAAGTAGTGGAATTGTTTAATTTAGTTGATTTTTAGTACTTATTGTAGGTTAAATAAACGAAAAAAAACTATTGAAATTCAGAACAAAACTTAGCGGAATTTAGTGGATTTTAGGAACGGGATTATCACCAAATATAGCGCAATTTTGATAAGGGTTTAGTGCATATTTTTTTCTTCATACGGCAACACTGTCGATTAGTAATTTAGTACGGCGCGAGCGCCTATCGAGGAAGGACTTGGGCCATTTTTTCCAGCGTCCCAATTTTCGAGCTCACGTATCGTGAACGCATACTTATACTACGACCACAACATTTTGATTCTTTGTATTTTCATATGGTAAGAGTTTCGTTTATTATCAAGTAAATAATTATTTTTGTAGTTTGTAAAATAATTATATTTAGTGATTTATTAGTTTTAGCAATGGGGCGTAAGGGTTGTGTATACCATTGTGTCAAATAAAGGAAAAATAAAACAAAGAATCCTTAAAGAAAGCAACAGAAGCGAGGTACATATTGAATTTTATTACTATATAACCTTAATTTCAAAGAACAATGGTGGCTAATTATTTGAAAAATAAAAGCTTGTTACATAAATAAAAAATATTGTAAAATGTTAGTTTCTAATTCCTAAATACATTCTATAAAAGTTTTTACATTTTAAACTCCGTGGTTAATAAATATTGAGAGTTTCATTATTTGGTTTTTTAGCGGTAAATATGAATTTTAAAACAACTAATCTCAACATTGTTGCCAATTCAATGGTTTTCGCGCGATCTAGAACTTTTTCTAGCTGTGGACTGCAGTTATACGTCTAAGAAATACGTACTAGGAGGTGGCCGGTGGTATAAATAAATTGACCTAAGCGCAATAAGTACCTATTTATTTACTATGTCGTCGTTTGCATTCAAAGTAACAAGAAGAAGGTAACAAGGTTTTTGTTTTAGTTGTCCGAATGAATGATTAAAATGGCAACTCAGACATTTCGTTGTTAGCAACACTGACAGTCACAGACTGACAGTTGCTCTCGAGCCGCTGCGCTGTTGTTAGAAATGTTTCGGTTACAGATGACTACTTTTATTTCTTTCTTAAATAATTCATAATTTTATCATTTATTCAAGAAACGAAAATTCACACGATTGACGTTAGTAAAAAACTTTAAAACATAAAAAATGTTTCCTATTCAAAATTCCCGCAAAAAAGACTAAAGTCTCAATATTTATTAACAACGGAGTTTTTTGATGAAAATCTTTTCTAATATAAGTCTAGGAACTTATTACGAGCATTTTACGGTAGTTTTAATTAATGTTACAACCCTTTTTACTTCAAATAAAACGATGTATGGGTGATTCTTTGTATACACTTATACTTCTATAAAAATATTGACGATTAAAATAATCATTTAATTATTATTCAGTAAAAAAAATAAAAAAATTGTAGGTGTCGAAACATGACAGCTATTTTGTTTTTATTTTAGAATGAGAAATCGCGTGAATCGAGTACAGGAGGATAGTACCTTCAGAAGAGACTTCGTGCCGGGTACAAGTGAAGAGTCAGATTTTTTTTTTTTTTTTTTTTGTGTATGGCATCTCGTAGTTGACCTTGAGAGGTCGTGACTACTTAACCGGACTATCCTGTGGCTGCCTTAAGCGGACTCAAAGCCTCCAGCCAGGGGCGTAAAACTACTTATATTATTAAGCGAACGCTCGCTAAGGGCACCCCCTGTGGGGTACGGACCTCGGCTTAGGGCGTCGCTGACGGGAGGACAGCAAGATGGGACAGGCTGGATCAAGTTTTGTTGATTATTATTATTCGGGGAATTTAAAGCTACAGGCTCAGCTACGGCGCGGGCTGGCACTTCGTCGAGCAAGGGTCGGGGGGGACAATTACGTCGGGATCTTCGCGAGGAACCTCGGCGGCGAGGTCGGAATGTCGGTTTGTGTTTGTGCACTGTACTGGTGGCCCTACTGCTCTCCTGAATGAGAGTTATGTGGTCATCGGGATCGGTGAGGACATGCTTGGGACGGCGGACATGACTAATGGAGGAGGGAATATAACTAGCGGCTTTCACAACCAGAGGGTTGCGGTGATTCGCGGCGGTCTCGAAGAAACGCTTTGAAATGCGTTTCATGAACTGACGGATAGTGGGAATCCTGAGGTCTACGTGGAGGATTTCGTTGCGAACGTACCAGGGGGAGCCTGTTATCCTACGGAGGAACTTGTTCTTGAGGGTCTGCATTCTATTGAAGCGATGGGGCTTGGCGTGTGCAAAGACTGCACTGGCATATGTCATGATCGGGCGGATGCACGCTGTGTAGATGATACGCATTTTGCACTTTAGTGACAATTTGCTACGTGCATTTAGGACAAAGTGAAGTCTACCTAGAGCGAAGGCGGCGCGCGAACGAGCCGCCTTGATGTGCTCTGAAAAAGAGAGGTGTTCGTCTAGTACGACACCCAGGTATTTGGCTCGCTTCTCCCAAGGGATCGGCTTGCCGAACATGGTGATCGGTCGAGAGTCAGATTTGGTAACAGAAATAGTATGTATAGGAAACATTTAACGAAGTTAGGAAAAAGAACCTGTTGCGTTCTGCAGTTGCAACACCGGACTTGACAAATTAATGGAACTATCAGACTCGGTCGTAAATATTATTAGTACTTATTAAATTTCATAAATCTCTAACCAATGCACCTTGCATTACGATAATAATGGCTAAAGATTGTTTGGTCCGTCTTAACACTCGCGCTACACTGGTTGTATTGTGTATGTGTGGATAGCTACGCACACTTACTCAATGCTGCTGTCTTTTACCTAAACTCGAGCACACTCGAGCGTTCAAATTTTGTGAAATGGCTCTTAATTATTCGAAAATGGCGCCGATATAAAAAATCAAAAACTAGATTGTTTTTTTTCACTTAAGTTTTTTTGCTACCACTACCTTACGCTACCACAATGCCATTCCTAATCGTAAACATTCGGCTAACGCGATTGCGCTCGCACGAATGTGTCGGGCCCTATCTCTCTCTCCTTGTCTATCGGTAACTGTAAGCAACTGTGATCACAGATGTGTGAGTGTCGTCGCATGTAGCTGTCAGTGTGACCGTTTGCAGTAGATTGACTACTGCAACAGTAGATTTTCGTTGTAAAATTGGTAGTGCAGTAGATTTTCAGTTTTTTTTGAAAAGTAGCGGATTTCAGTAGAATATCCTGGCAATATTATAAACTTTAGCAAATATTTTTCTCATAATACGGCAACATCGGAAATGCAAATTTACCTCTGACAGCTTTCAGTGATTCGTTTAAAACTCGGTTGGCACCACTGCGAATCACGTCGAACGGAGGCATAGAGTGTTAATTATCGGGGAATCCCCAGCTCTCCTACGTTATTAACGTTGTCCGGCCAAAATTCTCACAGTATCAAAGTGAAGTTACCTATTTACCCCATTATGTATAATATGGTGGTGGATTTAGACCAAGAAGGTTATTATTGTTTCATTGTCTTGAAAGTTATTGCCAAGTAAACATCATGAAGCGTAAATTTGAGCAAAATTATCGGGCTGAGTGAAAAAAATCAAAAATTAAGAAAATATAGGTTCGGACTTGCCAAGAAATTGTCTACCTTGCTGTGTAGGCGATATAGCTGTAATTCAAAAAAGTTAAAAGGGCATAACTTATCCCCCAAAACATTGCTTTCTTAAATGAAAAATAATAATTGGTCATTTCTCATTAGTAAAGCCAGTTTGCTTACTTGAACTTACTTGGCCTATTCATAAATTATCAAATTATCGATCGTGATTTCGCTAACTTACAATAAAAAGCCGTAATAATTGTAACGGCTTTCATCTTTGTATTGTCATTTCGGGGTGCGCGGGACATTTTCAAATTTACTTTAAATGTTATGTTTTATTTTGCATCCTAAATTTTTTCATCCAAACATAAGTATGATAATACTTTCCTATCGTCTAAAGGCATCAGAAACCCTGGCTGGAACGGGCATCAAAAGTGATCAAACCTTGCCATAAACGGCATTGTTAGCGCAGCGAGCCGTAACTCCGAACGCGTCAGTGCTCAAGGTCACGCTCTGTTGAACACAGCTCGCAAGAAGTATTTCAATATGACAGTTTGTTGCGTAAAAAGATGCTATAGCACATCCGGAAAGCATAAAAAATGTGATAAAATAACATTTCACATGTAAGTACTTACATTTAATCCATTATTTTAACCAAATAAAATTGTACATAACCTAATTGTATCACAACGCAGTGTTGCCAGTTGTAAAGAAAAAATACCCTTTATACAGGAGTCACTAACATTGTTAGAGTCCACTGTATAATTTATTATGATGCCTCATGTATTTTGGCGTTAACATTGTTAGCGGCTTCTGTATAAAACGAAGAGATAATAATTACTTACCGTAGATAGAGAGAAAATAATTTAAGCATTTTTTAAGCCGGGTCGGTTTCATCCAACAATCAAACGTCTAACACGTTTTTTTCCAAAACGAATGTGTTTATATGCTGCAAATAACAAAAACATAGTCACAGCGGACCCAGATTAAAATTGTGGGGTGGTGATTTTGAATTCAGGGTGTTCCAATATTGTTTTATCCTGCAGGTAAGTACCATGTTATTCTCGTGTACCTAAGTATACTAATTGTGTTAATAATCGGCGTTCAACAATATTTCGGTCCGCCCGCGTGGTATGTGTCAAACTACCTCGCTTGCGGAACTGCGGGCACAGCTAGTAGAAAATAATTTATATAATCAACGAAATACGAGCGTTGTGGTGCAATTTGGGAACAGCCTATGACCATTGAATGAATTTTACATTCCCATTTTTTTAGGTTTCCTGCTGATCCTGAGATAGCTGATCGTTGGATTGAAGTATTAAGACGTAATCGCGAAGACGAATTGTGGAAGCCAAATAAAGGCACAAAAATATGCTCAATGCATTTTAGCAAAAAGGCTATGTATTTAACGAAACAAGGGTTGCAAAGAATACGCCGTGGTGCTGTGCCAACAAAGGTAACATACATAATGAAATAACTGCAAATTTCAACCTTTTTAAATAGGAGTAGCATTTTTATTTTGTCCATCTGCGGGGTAATTGCGTCACACTAACATTAGCAATAGTTTTTATTTTGAAAGTTCAACAACATTCATTGCGTTTTTTTACGTTGTTGAGCAGAGAACTTTTCGAACATATGAAGCAATGGATTAGCAATTTGCTTCAAAATTATTTAGATTGTGATTAATTATGTGTTACGCAATTAGGGTGCCGTTTAATAATAACGCAGTGCTACTGGATTAATGTTGTTATTCCATTTTAGCGTTTGTACCTGTCTTCTTCAGATTCTGAGAGTGAGAATAACGAGAACTCTGAGAAACCACATATTATTAGGCTTCGTGTCCAGAAAATCAGTAAAGAAAGCTATCGTGATTCACGTTCTGTAAGTTATTATCATATTTTTATCCTTATCTTTTTTGGGGTCGGTGCAATAATGTATTTTTCTTGCATTTATCTTTCGCCATGTCAGCGTTCACTTACTTCTTAGGTATACTATATTCTTTCAGGCCTACCAGCCATATCTTCTTCAGTTTTTATTATAATTATAATTACGAGTTACGATAATAACAAAAATTTAAACTTATAACACTTTGTAGTACGATAATATACATTTAATTTTTCTCCGATAATAGTTTGTACGCAATCAATACTATGGCCCAAACACATTAAAATTTTCCCTGATTTTAGGGAAAGTATTAATTCTTAGCAACATTTGTTTTACGTCTGTGCTCATGGCATCCGCAGTAATTACATTATTTACATTACATGTGAGCACTCACACATTTTACACAAGTTGCGTAATTTTTTAGTATGGAGCGCGAATGAGACTAACTTCCTGCGTTATTATTCTAAGGCCATATTTTATTTAAAAAATATAATTAAACAAGCTTTTTGTGCCTGGTGTCACCCGGAGTGAATTTCATATGATAATAGCAGAGAATATAACTACTCTCTGATAATAGCATCCAAAGAATCATGTTCAGTCTTGACCTGAAAATGTTCTAACGCGTTTAGTGATGTAAAATATCTAAAAAAATTGCTTGTTTTTTGCTTATTTCGTATCACTTATTTGAATTTTCAAATAAAGCCAATTATAAAAGCAATGTTACTATGTTTGTCATTCCTAATAGACTTTCGGAAACGGAGCGTGTTTTACACACGTTCCGTTTCACATAATACGAAAAATTTGTTCGTTCGTCGTGTGGTTATTGAATGTTTTAAGAACCAATTGGTATTTATTTTCTCTTTACTTATTATTTTATGACCAGCTATGATTTTCTTATGTTTTATATGTGTGGGTGTGGAAAGAAAAATAAGTGTACAGCTGACAGGTTACGCATAAAACCATAGACTACAATTTATATTTAAAACGAACTCTATCACAGGCTGTGATTTGTTTGACACCTCGCTTTTTATGCACGAGGCTGTGTGTTCAAATCCGGGCAAGTCACAATCTCAATAAAAGTCTGAAATCGCCACCCCGTCTTGACCAAGCGTGGTTATTAATGCTCGTGCCTTCTCTGTATGAGTCGAGTCCTTTGCCCAGCAGTGGGATAGTAATAGGCTGATATCATAGATTGCTCTAACTTGCACAAAATGTAGTGTAGAAAACAAGGATGGCCTAACATCACATGTGATGTCTCAGTATCGGCGGGATATTACGAGAATATAACTGCTGTTTGCGGCCTCATGCCGATTTGATAATGATATTAATTACATTGAAGAGGGATTTATTCCAGAGTTATTGAAACTTTCTCAGCGACTAACTATGAAACAATTTGACGTTAACATCGTATAGTTTTTGAGGGTAAACAGCTGTCAAACCTTATCTGACAGCTGTATAACCTCAAAAACCTATTTACTTAATAGTATTTTTCCCTGGCCTCTAAATGAAAATATGTTATGTTATTGTGTTATTATAAATAATAATTGTTAATAGACAACACTAGTTGTAGGTAGACGCGACCTGTAAAACGAATCATGTGACAGGTCAATCAATGTATGGAAAGTGGGCATGATTCTTTCCGACTGCCCTGGTGGATTTTCCAAGAAAATCTTTCATACGAACCTTGTTCTGACAATTACAAACAACAAAAAATAATTAGCCAAGTGAGGTGCATCCGCTTTGAAGCAATGCGCGGATTATTTTTTTTTGCAATAGGTCAACCGAATGGGGGGGGGGGGTTATTTGCGTCTTTGGGGCAAATGTGTTTATTTATAATAATTAAAAATATTGCAATCAAAATGCAAAAAAATATGCAACTCATAATGCAAATCACATTTTTTTTGCGAGGCGAGGTTGTTGATCAAAATCCTAAAGAATCAATATTTTTTCTCAATTTTTCGTTTTTATTAAGAAATGTATATAAATAATAAATAGCCTGTCTACGATAGTTATTTTTATTGAAATCGTGTTTAGGTTAGGTCTGCATTTTTGGGGTAGGTAAATGAGTCTGCCGTTTCGGGGTTATTGCGTCTGTATGATGCATTTGCCCCAAAACCAGAGATCGTAAAGCACTTTTTGGTGGTTTTTAAATAATTATTTCAGTAGCTAGTTTTATTTCGTAATTATATGTTTCTTAGAGCTTTGATTATGATTCTTAAAATTGATCAGTTAATTTGTATTGGCAGTGTCAGTGAATGGTTAAACTGAACAATTTTGGCATCGAAGATAAAAAAAAGAAGAAAAAAAAAAAATAAGAAGAAATAAAAAGATTTAGACAAATGACTTTCATTATTACATATAAATCTACGCCTGGATCTTCCGCGATGCCGTTGGACGTTTCCAGGAACCCATGCTGTCGTGGTCTTAGCCCACAATGCATCCGACATGCGGCAGTTGAGTTAAATCAGGTGAAGTCCATCGATAGTGTTTTAATCTACATATCCTTCTGAAAAAATCTGTAATTTTTTCAAATACACTTTGATGTAGAATAGAATAGAATAGAATACTCTTTATTATGTACACCTTAAAAATTACAGACATTGATGTAGAAATTTTACATTGGGTGACACAATGGGCTAAAAGCGATCTTTTACAGACAACCTTTGGATGGATTACAGAGAGAAGGAGAGACAATACTGCAGGTAGTCAGTGGTGTAACATATACATAATGGCTATTCAAGATACATTAACAACATAACATAACATAACATCACGCCTTGTTTCCCCGAAGGGTTGGGCAGAGGTGTACCTATAGTACACCCACATTTCGCCAGTTATGTTTAAGTCCCATGTAATAGGGGGCGAGCCTATTGCCATCTACCGGGCACAAATCAAGACTTCGGGCTGCCACTGAGAAATTCCAGGTAGAAAAACCCAATAACACGTTGCCCGACCTGGGAATAAAACCCAGGACCTCATGCTCAGCAGTAGCGATTGCGATCACTAGACCAACGAGGCAGTCAGAGATACATGAAGTACATTATTTTTAGTGATAATATTGTAAGTAAAAAGAGGTATACAGGATATATTTTTTAACCATGTCCCCCTTTTCGTTGGGTGGGAAATTATAGATTTAGACCCAGGAATACACATTTTTCGTCGGTTATTAAAAAAAAAACAGCTGTTTCATAGATAAATGCAATAATACCTAGGCGGCCAAAATGTACTGAACAGCTCTATTTTTTTTAATAACTGACTCAAATGTCTATACTAGGGGGTCTAGAATCATGTGCTGAATTCGTGTTTACAGTTCACGCCAGTTTAAAAACTTATTCTGTATAAATAAATAGGTTATACACGCTTCGCAAAGAGACACGTTAAAACATGGATACTTAGCAAACCTGCGGGGTAATTACGTAACACACTCACTAGTATGAAGTTACAAAGTCGTGACGTCACTTCTACGATAGGTACTGCTGTCCTGGTCTAATACTTATTTTAAAACATTTATAACTTGTCAATATTCTTTAAGCTTCTACACTTTTTATAAAAAAATTGCACTATTTGGAAACAAATATTTTTTCTGATAAAAATAACAAAAAATCGTCCCCTATTGTGGCCTTACCTTCATATTTTCGTCTTCCTCGGTTGAATACTTAGAATACAAATAACTTGAACTTGTGCAAATAAAGGTAATTGAATACATTCCAAACTAAAGTCTTGAAAACTTTTATATGACATCATCGCTTTGAAAATTTGCTGTAAAACATTAATAATTCACAGTTTTAATTCAAAATAATAACTTTTATGATTTGCGAATGACAAATATGCGCGGGAAGTTTTTTTTTACTATTTTTACTATCATATATCTATGTATCAATGGTTCGTTTATCGATAATATTTTAAATTTATGTTTTTTTTTACAAAATTTAAATTACTTACTACGATGTTATGTTATATCTTTAAAAGTGATGTATTAGGTAGGAATCGCATCGACGAACCATATTTAACATTATTATGGACAGTACAGAAACTACGCCCAATCCAAACGTTCGAAACGGCACACTCACACAGACGCAAGGATCGATGAGACAGAGACACCAAACAAAGCGAACGTCGCGGTGCTCTCCTCTCTCAGTAGCATAGATTAACAAGCTACAGATACGACAGTGCCATATAGTTTCACCTTATTGCCGTTTCGCGTTTTGTCGAAGTGAAAATAAGAGTCACTTTTTATTAATTGTATACATTTTTCATTTGCAACGAGCGCTGTAGCGCTTGTTGCTGCGCTTGTTGTTGATGTAAAGCTTATAACTACAGATACTTATACTGTTAACATTAGCATTTCGGTGACGTGAACCCATAAGATTTTCCCCTACCAAAAATCGCTGAACGTGCCATAAGTCATTACTTCAAAAAGCCAGTTATATAATAAAAAATCAAGGACGCAAGAGCGAACGAAGCAAACTCGGGAGTTTGGGCACCCCGCTCGTACGTCAGGTTCGAAAGGCTAAGGTTAAAGCCAGAATCCAAAGCGTTATCTGCCGTAAAACAAGTTTAAGCTTTTCGTCTTATCTCGACAAATAAAGTTTTCTTTCTGTATAATGGTCAAAAGAACACAGTACTTATTACAGCACAAGGTTCACTCCCCCCCCCCCAAATCGTGGCTGCTACCGCGCCTGTTTTGAACGAAGTCGCATCCCTTTTTGGTCAAATATTTATTTATCGAAACAGCTAAAATAGAGATATCACAAGATAACCGGCACTCACAGTTTTTAAGATAACCTAAAAACAACTAAAGAAACAAAAATCTATCAAAAATAAGGATATGACTTCAGATAACATAATTATTAAACGCGAAAGTAGCGACGAAAGGTGGAAACGTGAACTAAAGGTGCCAGGCCCCTGTAATATATTAATCTGTGGTGCCGCGTCGAGGCGAGTGGTCGCGTAGTTAATCTCTTGCTCTCCGCGATCTTTAAAAAAATGCCTCGAGTATATTGCGTTGTATACGGCTGTTTGAACTCTGCTTCTTCAAGACCGGAGCTTTCGTTTTTTAAACTCCCTGCTGATCTTGAAAGGTAAGAATAGTTTATTATTATTATCAATATCGTTAATAAGGTGCGTGTGATCGAGCAATTTTTTTAATAATTATTATAATATTATTTGTAAGTAAAAAGATGGCAGCTGCGAAAATTTTGTTACTTTTGTGATGATTGGTTTCGTTTTCATAGTTTTCAAGGTTGCTTAACCGGTCAAGCCCTTAAAATGTACTGGCAACACCGTCAAGCCCCGAGACGCGTCCGCGATAGCAGAAAATTGATTTTTTTTTGTATTCTACCCATTATAAATAAACTATGTAGGGTTCTTGAATAAACATACCATAATACAAAATATAAACAGTATTCGTATTACGAGAGTTGAATATTGTAAATAAATTAGGTGATAATATTTATGATTTTCAAGAACGGTTTGCTGACGTAAAATTACAAATTTTCATCGTGGGTTTCGTTATCGATGTTTTCGAGAGTGCGGAAGCCGATAGTGAGGTCAACATGTAAATACAATTCATATTTATTTATACTGTGGACGATCACAAAACCCTCAAGCGATAGTGGCGGTGCTCAGTCGCGGGACCGCGGGTGCCGCGTGCCGTGCCGGGAAGAGTGGTCGCGTTATACGTTTATCTCTTGCGCCAAGGACTCTCCGTAATCATTTTAAAAATGCCACGAGCGTTTTGCGTAGCATACGGATGTGAGAACTCGCCTTCATCAAAACCGGGGCTTTCTTTTTTTAAACTCCCTGCAGATCTTAAAAGGTAAGAATGATTGATTGTCACAATCGATATCATAATTATATTCCGTGTGCTTGATCATACGAAATTCCTTAATTTATTTGAAAATCCAAGATGCTAAAATCTGCTAAAATCTTCAAATTTTTCGTCACAGGTGTCATTTTCATGGTTTTCGAGGGTGTTAAATGCGTAGTGACGTTAAAATGTAAATCCAAGATGGCGACTGTGAAATGCACACGTGTTTTTCACTTTATAATTATTTCATACATATTTAGAATTACAGTTATATTAATACATAAAAGAAAACAAGTTTAAGTTATCCCGTAGTTATGTGCGTCACCGCGTCTCCCGGTTAATACGTCAAGATGTCGATCTGTTCAGTAGTTTTTGCGTGAAAGAGTAATAACAAACATCCATCCATACTCCCAAACTTTCGTGTTTAAAATATTAGTACGGTGTACCTATCGGAATTCTACTGTATTTATTGTATGTAAAGGACAGTGTTTTATTACAAAAGATGTTGCTTACTTACCTTCTGAGTTGTAAAAAGTGGCCGCCATCTTGAGCTTTTAGTCTATTGAATCGATTGCTTTCACAATCGATATCTGGGTCTACGCGTGGTCTCATACTACTCTTGTTGAAATTAGTAAGACCTGAAAAAGAGATATTTTTTTATGAAAACTTTCAAATTTTGTACATTTTGACACCTCCTCTGATCAAATTGACATAACACGGATGATGAAGGATTTTATGTTGTCTTTTGCAGGCGTTCCGAATGGCTTCGCTTAATATCTCGAGAAGATTTAATGAACAAAAATCCAAAAAACTATACCGTTTGTGAAGAACATTTTCACGCAATGGATGTTCTAGTGGGAACTCATCGCAAGAAACTTAAAAGCAATTCATTACCATCTCTTTTTCTACCAGATTTGCAAAATAAATATGTAAGTAGCTACAAACTCAAAAGGCCAGTTATAAAATAAAAATCAAGGACTCAATAGCGAGCGAAGCAAACTCGGGAGTTTGGGCACCCCGCTCGTACGTAAGGTTCGAAAGGCTAAGGTTCAAGCCAGATTCTAAAGCGTTATCTGCCGTAAAACAAGTTTAAGCTTTTCGTCATAACTCGACAAAGAAAGTTTCTTCAGAACGCTTAGCAAAAACGAAGTAGGTAATAGCGCGGGCGGGAAATGTGGTTGTTACAATTCAACTGTTGCAATTAGTATATTGTGGTGTCTTAGCATGTGTCCACATCTGGCGAATGTCGCACGCATGCGCCGCTCGCGCTCACTGTGCAAGCCTTGCGTGAGTTGCGCTAAAGAGGCGCACCAAACAATTGCAGTAATCAATGTGTTATAATGTGACCGATGTGTGTGTTTTTCTACAATCAGTACTTATTTTCTTTACATAATAGTAAGTACATATAAAGGTACTAAGTTTAATGTATAACCAGCTTCTTCCCGCAACTTCGTTCGCGTGGAAGCCACCGCGTCACAAAGGCACCGCGTGTCGCGCTACGTGCGGTGTCTTTGTGTCGCGCTGTCGCGTTGCGCCAGTGTCCACGAGCCTTCACAGGCTTGATTTACGTTTTTTTTGTTTGTTTTTATGTACAAAACTTATAACAATCTGAGTCGTTCTGAAGGATATTGCTAATCCATTGCTTCTTAAGACCGACAATTTGTCAGCTCAACATCGTAAATAACGCAATGAATGTTGTTGAACTGTCAAAATGGAAGCGAATACTACATATAGTTTGTTACGCAAGTACCCACCATTTTATTTATGTATTAAGTTTTATTAACATTTTTTTTTTGGTATTGGCGTGGCTAGCTGTCGTATGGCAATTAATTTAATTTAATGTTTTGATAATTACTTACAATTGTATAAAAAATCCAGTTCTTTTAACCGAACAGACAGCTGTGCTGCTGGGGAGTTTGTTGCGCCACTTCTTCTTCCCAGCTAAAGCACTAGGAAGTGGTGAAGGGCGGGCGTTTTGGGGGACTGTCTTATGTAAGAGTGGGCGATCACGACTAGCCTGGTCGTCCTGAACCGGGGCTCGGTCCACACGTGCGTGCGGCAGCGGGGCGGGTCCATAGTGGATGTGTCGTTCGCCAGCCCTGCTGTCGCGAGCCGTATCCGCGACTGGCGTGTCGCCGCGGAGGTGGATACGTTGTCGGATCACCGATATATCCGATTCGACGTCTCCGCCCAGACCGCTGGCGGCCGCAGAACATCAGTCCCGCGTTCGGACGGCCCGCGCTCGGCGCGTAAGCGTATCGACAGCGAGCTTCTCGAGGAGGCAGCCATTGCTCAGGCCTGGTTCCGGGGGTTGGCAACGACCGGACCCGACGACGTCGAGCTGGAGGCGCTGTGGTTCCGCGGCAGAATGCCGCAGATATGCGACGCGTCCATGCCCCGCGCCTACGCACAGGGTGCAAGGCGCCAGGTGTACTGGTGGTCCGCCGAGATCGCGCAGCTGCGAGTCGCATGCGTGGTGGAGAGACGCCGGTACACCCGCTACCAAAGGAGACGTCGTCGGGTACCCGAGGAGGAGGCCGCGCGGTATGAGGTGTACCGCGCGGCAAAGCAGACTCTGTGGCTGCCCATCGAAGAGGCGAGGACGCGATCCCTGGAGAGGATGTTGGAGACTCTGGACGGGGATCCGTGGGGGCGCCCGTATAAAGCGGTTCGAGGGCAACTTCGAGCCGCGACGCCCCCACTTACGGAGAGTCTCCAACCCGAGCTGCTGGAGAAAGTGGTAGCAGCCCTCTTCCCGGTGAGAGCGGAGCATGTTCCGCATCCGATGGCTTTGCCCGCAGCCGCAGAGTCTGCAGAGGAGGAGGAGGAGGAGAACGCCATCAGCGTCCCAGAGGTGACACAGGCAGAGATAAGGGCGGCCGTGATGCGGCTCCGGGCCAAAAACGTGGCTCCGGGCCCCGACGGAATTCACGGCCTGGCTTTGGCCCTCGCTCTTAAGGAGTTGGAGCCCCAACTGAGAGGACTCTACACAGCGTGCCTTGAGCGGGGCCAGTTTCCCAGTCTGTGGAAGATTGGACGTCCATAGTGCACCTCGACGAGGTGGGCAAGCTGTTCGAGCGCATACTCGCAGCCCGTCTTGTCGGCCACTTGTACAGAGAGGGGCCGGACCTGGACGAGAGCCAGTTCGGCTTTCGGCATGGGCGCTCGACCATCCACGCTGTGTCCAGGGTGAGAGTCCTGGCGGAGGAAACAGTGTCCCGGGGCGGGGTGGTGGTGGCGGTGTCCTTGGACATCTCCAACGCCTTCAACACCCTGCCCTGGAGCTGCATACGGGAGGCACTGCGGTACCACCGCGTGCCTCTACCTCCGCCGCATCGTGGGGGCTTACTTAGCCGGGAGGTGTGTCACCTACATGGGACGCGATGGCCGAAACCAGCGCCAGGTGTCGTGCGATGTACCACAGGGATCGGTCGTGGGACCACTCCTGTGGAACATCGGGTACGACTGGGTGCTGAGGGGCGAGCTCTCGCTGGGCGCGGACCTGACGTGTTACGCGGACGACACGCTGGTCACGGCCCGGGGGAGTTCGCACAGGGAGGCACCGTTGCTCGCGACGGCGGCGGTCTCACTCACGGTGAGCCGCATACGGCGCCTGGGCCTGGAAGCGGCCCTCAACAAGTCGGAGGCCATGGTGTTTCATGGCCCCCGGAGGGCGCTGGCAACGCTGCTTCCCAATCTGGGGAGCCCGAGCGCCTCCTTTAGGCGGCTCTATATGGGTATCGGGCGATCCATGGCGCTCTACGGAGCGCAGATCTGGGCGTCTGACCTGACGGCCGGCAGCATAACTGTTTTGCGAAAGCCGCAGAGAGCAATGGCCGTCAGAGTCATAAGGGGGTATCGCACGATCTCCTACGAGGTGGCTTGTGCACTGGCCGGATTCCCGCCACGGGACCTAGATGCGAAGGTGCTCGCGTCACTTTATCGGTGGCGCGAGGAAGCGAGGGCGCGGCGCGAGCGGCCGATGCAGCGCCATATGGAGCAGCGTCGGTCGCAGCTTCGCGAGGTCCTGGTGGCGTAATGGCGGGACAGGCTCTCACGCCCTACCGCCGGCCTCGTCACCATCGAGGCGGTCCGACCAGTGCTCGACCTCTGGCTCGGGAGGAGGCACGGCTCCCTGTCGTTTCGGGCGACGCAGGTGCTCTCGGGGCATGGTTGCTTCGGGATGTACCTGTGCGCATAAACAGGGAGCCGGACGCCCGGTGTCACCACTGCGTCGACTGCCAGGAGGACACGGCGTGGCATACGCTGGCAGAGTGTGCCGCTTGGGAGGAGCCGCGCCGTGCCCTCATCTCTGAAGTAGGCAGTGACCTGTCGCTGCCAGCCGTCGTGAACGTGATGTTTGGCGGCGCAGAGTCCTGGGACGCGGTGGTCTCCTTTTGCGAAACGGTCATCTCGCAGAAAGAGGCTGCGGAAAGGGAGAGAGAGATTGTGACTCTCGACCCGGCCCGCAGCAGACGCACCGGTCGTCGGAGGAGGGCGGACAACGCCCTCTTCCGGCCCCCCTAAATGGGTCCAGGGGCTACGGATTCGGACATCCGTCGCCCCCCAACATCAGGACCCGAGAAGGCAGCGAGCGTAGTGTTCCGCGCGCGCCGTTCACAGACGTTGCGGGGGAAGTACACCTCACTCCCCCCGCCCGAGACGCGCAGCCGGGGTTGCGGAAGAATTATGTGTCCCCGCGACCCCGGCGTAGGTGAGGTGAGTGATGGAACACCGGGTTGGTTTTTAGTCGATAAGAGTCCGACAGACCCCCTCGCCCTCCCCGGGGCGGGGGACATCCATGAGGATTTTCCAACTTGAAACCAAAAGAAAAAAATATGAAAAAAAAACGCGGCCTGGCGGGTCAATGAACCTTTATCGCCATGTTAAAGGCGCGTTTTAAGGTACATTTTGTGACGAAACTAAAGCAAATCAAATAAAAATAATAACTGCTACTTATAGGTTGGTTCTTCGACTTCAAAAAACAGTAACCTTTTAGTGAAAATAATAGTTTCATATTCTGAAAAAACGATATTCCGTTGCCATTTTCCACAAAATTAACGATACCCGATGAAGGTATTTTTAGAAATCTTAAAATATGTTAATATTAGACTTAAAATGTACCTAATTTTTAAGTCTAATATTAACATATTTTAAGATTTCTAAAAATACTGTAAGTAGGCAGACATCTTCAATAAAAGAAAAATAATATTTGTTTTTATCTATTTTTTCACATATTTTGCTAGTACGTAGGTAAGTGTTATTTATTTTTGTGCACAAACATTTCGAATCGATTGACGATTGAAGATTGAAGTGAGTGAGTGAACTCAGTGAACTCAGTCAGTTTCAGTCCGCGCTCGGTCGCCGTCGTGAGTGGATATCACTGTGTCGCCTGTTTGCAGCGGCTCGTGCTGATAAAGATCGCTGTACAAAATATCCGTTATACCAAATTTGGTACAAGACAAGGTAAGATATCGTAATATTGTTTCGGATTATTGTAAGTAGGGTTTGTAAATGCGTATTCGTCTCGGACTTTATGGAGTGACCTGAAGGTGTACTTTGGTGAATGCTTCTGGAACTCCTCGACGAGTAGAACTAGGTGTGCCGAGTTTGGGCGTGTTTTGTTATTTATGATGAGACCTTACCCCCAGACTTGATGGAGTGACCTGAAGGTGAACTTCGGTGGCTGCTACTGGAACTCTTTGACAAGTAGAACTAGGTGTGCCGAGTTTGGGCTCGTTTTGTTAGTTATGATGAGACTTTACCTCCGAAATTGATGGATTGATCTGAAGGAGTACTTCGGTGAAGGAATGCTACTGGAACTCCTCGACGAGTAGAACTAGGTGTGCCGAGTTTAGGGTCGTTTTGTCAGTTATGATGAGACCTTACCTCCCAACTTGATGGAGTGACCTGAAGGTGTACTTCGGTGACTGCTACTGGAATTCCTCGACGAGTTGACCTAGGTGTGCTGAGTTTGGGCTCGTTTTGTTAGTTATGATGAGACCATTCCTTCGAACTTGGTGGAGTGACCTGAAGGTGTACTTCGGTGACTGATACTTGAACTCCTCGACGAGTGAAACTAGGTGTGCCAAACTTGGGCTAATTTTGTTAGTTATGATGAGACCTTACCTCCAGACTTGATGGAGTGACCTGAAGGTGAACTTCTTTGATTGTTACTGGAACTCCTCGACGACTAGAGCCAGGTGTGCCGAGTTCGGGCTGGTTTTGTTAGTTATGATGAGACCTTTCCTCCAGACTTGATGGAGTGACCAGAAGATAAATTTCGGTTGCTGCTACTGGAACTCCTCGACAAGTAGAACTGTGGTGAGTTTGGCCTCGTTTTATTAGTTTTGGTGAGGCCTTACCCCGGCACTTGACCTAAAAGTGTAGTTCGGTGAATGCTTCAATTAGTTATACTACGTTCATGTTTATAATAAAGTGTATATTTTGTAACTTTCATAACTGAACTGTTGTTTTAGATGGCGAGATATAAGATATTGGGCAAAGGCTCTCGTAAAAGTGTTCGTGCCAATAGACGTAATTTAGAAAAAGGAAGACGGTGAGTATATAATAGGGTGCAGGGAATAGTTTTTTTGATAACCGATGAAAAATATCTACGCAAAGGGGTCACATCTTGTGCCACAGAGTACTTTTATATATTCTTGTGCTTAATTCATGGTCAAAGTTTTCGCGTCGATGTATATGCTACCTTGTATGTTTATTGAAACGTCAATTTTTTTTAATGTTAACCATTGGTGTCCAAAGTTCTTTTTTTACAGAGTTTTTCAAGGTATTCGCAATACTCGTAATACGTCTAAGGTGTATCCAGAAGAATGTGATCAAACGGGTTGTAGTACTTTGATTGAGAAAAAAGAAAACATTTTGGAGACGACTGGTGTAAGTTAGGTATTAAATACATCTTAAATTATGGGTGTTTTTCACCAAAAAAAAGTATAGATAGTTCGCTGTTCAATTTTAATTTGAGTACTGTCAAACCGTTTAATGACAAAAGAATTGGACGTAACTCAACTATCTTTAAGAAGTGTCAAATGTGTGTTGCTAAATTAAACAGAACGAACGGCATTCCATCTTGGGATGCGTTAGTGATCGCTCAGTTTTCGGACACAGTTACCTCAGTTATCTAATTAATTAATTAAAATAATTAACAAAATCGTGATAAAAATAGAGTCGACGCAAAAAAAATAACGATATTCAAAAGCAATACTGATCTGTAATGTATGCACTTAAAATATTGTTTAAACATAGAGCCTAAATTAACAAAACAAAGTTAAGCTATTGCATAAGACTTTACCTTCCCTATATAATATTCTTTTGGTATTAAACAAACAAAAAAAAGTTAACGTTTATGACTTTGATGCGTCGCGCCGTCGCATCGCGCGTGCGGATAGTCGCGCCCGAGGGCTTTTCTGGTGAATGGACCTATGTCGCTCGCGTCCCTGTGCGTCGTATTGTGCATTACGTCGTATTGACAGTTAACTCAGAGGTCATCAACAGTTTTTAATTATAAATTGTAATTAAGATTGTAGCCATGTTCTATGTTTGAAAGGTAGATTTTGTACAATCATACCATAAAGTTTATTTGTACATGTTACTTATTAGTTAATAATTAAAAGTTAATCAATTACGGGTAACAAAAATCTTTCTTTTAGACATACTGGGTCGTAGAAGTAATTTATACGGTTCCTACCCAAAGAAGAAGGGGAAATCTGATAAAAAAGAATACCTACAAAAGGCGAGAGCAGTTCTACGGTAAATGTTATAATGCCCTTCCAATCCCACCACACACACAGCATCACCTTGTTGCGAGGTTAACCCGGGTTTCCCCACAGTCTGTGAAGCCTGACCGGCCTTTGACCACAACCTTTTTCGCACGTTCGTGTATATGAAACTAAGTAGATTTGAGTAGTGTGCAGTCATTGCTGTTAAATGATATGTTTAAACTGATAACATTTACAGCACCTGCGGTGATAAACTTGAACGTTTTCGCAGCGTTGGCGTTGGTTGTAAAATTTTGACCTCACTATTGGCTTCAGTACCTTCCAAATCCGTGACTATTCATCTCTCTGTATGACATTCTGTAATATACAAGTTTCTTTTTCATATCCCATAGGTCTAGAGTGAATGAGTGAGACCATGTCAAAGAATCAAATTTCATGTGAATCATTTTTTTTATTCAAACGCTAGATGTACACAATCGTATCTTGTTATGTTTCCACCATTTGTAATACTTTGATTGAGTCAGCAGTATTACGTTATCATAGAAACGTTCGAAAATACGCGCGTCGCAATCTCGGTAAACTTCGGTAACGTTCGGTATTCAACGGTTTCTCTTTCGCGAGTGCGCCGTAGTTAAGTACGGATGCGGACGGTGCGAGACGCTCCCGCAAATTCATTTACGTTAAACAATGTCACGAAGTTATCGACTGTATTGTTCAGTGTATGGATGTTTGAATTCTTCTGTAACGAAACCAAATTTAACATTTTTTCAGTAACCGGCTCCCTTGCCAAGGTAAGCCATTATTTTAAGTTTTTATTTATATGTGTTAGACCACCTACGCACGGACGTATTTAATTCGCCGCGGGATTTTTTCGCGCATTGAATTTTCAACTCTTGCTGTTCAACCAAACGTGGAGAATCCAACAGAGCGCATCGCGTCGTGTCAACAGCGCGTCGAAAAAACACACGGTTGGATTTTCAACTCTCGGCGCTAAGCGGTGCGTTGAAGATCCAGTGCGCGAAAAAATCCCGCCGAGGTATTTTTACGTCCGTGCTAACGTGGTTGTACGTAGGTAGGTATATATTGAAGCGCAAGGAGCGAGCATAACTCATAGTCCGGTTAAGTAGTCACGACCTCTCAAGGTCAACTACGAGATGCCATACATAAAAAAAAAAAAAACGAGCATAACTTCATTAACAGGTACAGTGACTGGCACGAATGTTGAGCGCTTGATTGTCGCGACGCGACTGTTGTAAAACAATTCCCATGTAGTTTTCATAGAAGTAGTTCTACTAGTCGAGTCGTGCCTGTTTGTACGAGCCTTATTAGTGGGTTAAAGGTTGATTGTTCCATCGTGACGTCAGTAATCGTGTACTCGTGACTCAATATTAAGCGATACTCAGCATTTGGAGTGATGCAACAAAGTTCTATAATTTTAATTTATGTTCTAAATGACCAATTTAATGTAACTATATTGTCAATGTATCACACATAACATAACATCACGCCTGTAATCCCGGTGCTGCCACGCTGTGATTCCTTACCTAATTAAAATAAAAAACCACTCACAATATTATAACAGTAAAAATCAACAACAAAAAATAACAACAAAAAACTGCTGTATGTACCGACCCCTTTCCTGTACCACGAATCGCACGACGACTCAACGACAGCCGTCATCGACCAACTGATGACGTCAATATAGCGTGCGAAAGTTATGGCACGGTAATATTATCGCATCCAAACGGACGAAGCGCGAGCTACGCGCGTTGATCTCGGATTCTCGGCATGCGCTCGCTCGGCATGCAGGCAGGCCAGGCAGTCGCGACTGTGCCGCAGTGACGAGTGGACGGTTGTGTTGTTTTTTTTAACAATAACTGCGCGATTTTTTCAGAAAAAATAAGTTCAAGTACATATTTAA
The DNA here is from genome assembly GCA_963555695.1 of Dasypolia templi. NCBI lineage: Eukaryota > Metazoa > Arthropoda > Insecta > Lepidoptera > Noctuidae > Dasypolia > Dasypolia templi. Next base: position 8,724,353 of record OY743166.1, read on the forward strand.
TATGACGAGTAGGACTTATTGTGCTGTTTTTGGTTGCATGAATTCGTCAATAACGCATCCAGATATTGCTTTTTTTAGATTACCTGGAAACTCTGAAAGGTAAGACTATAAAATAATTGTACTTACTAGTAGGTAGGTACGTATTGTGTCTTTTTAATGGATAAGTATTTCCTTTAATCTCCCGAAAAAAAAGATGTCCGGATTAATAAATACAGTGAATAGAGTAAAGGAAAGTGATTCACACGAGTGAAATAGGTACCTAGTTATAGGCGGTTCATAAAGACGTGGTATTTTATTATTAAAGTTGTTTATTGTACTTTGTGTATGAATAATAATAGAAAAAATAAATTTGACCGTCTGTCTGCCACTAGATAGTTGAAATTTTCTCAGATTAAGTATTTCTAGTGCTGCCATAACAACATATACCACTAAAAACCGTTTTTGTTTCTCGGTATTAATAACAACAACAATGGCTAGGCTCATGAAATATTCACAGAATATTTAGACGTTTGAGAGGGTTGTGATTTTAAAACATTCTGCATTCGTAGCCAGCTGTTCAGCTTGGCATTGGTGTCCAAAGAATTTTAGTTTTGAGTTGTTGCGAGTTGTAGGTACCTAATGTATAGAGACGTTAATAAGCTGAGATAAAAAGTTATTAAAATGACTCGTCAGCTGTTTCTTGCATTTGAGTTGAGTAGGTAGGTGTTGAAGTTTGTAAGGAGTGGAGTTTTGTAAAGCGGTAGTAAGGAGACAGCTGATTTTTTCTCCCTATAAAAAGGATATTTTTTCAGACGTCTTCGATGGTTGCAACTGATCCGTCGAGATGATTTGGAAAACAAACCTAAATTTACTTCCTACCGAGTTTGTGAAAAACATTTTAATTTGGAGGATGCATTTCAATCGTCAAATAGAAAACTTTTAAAAAGGAATGCCCTACCATTGTTGAGGCTGCCAAGCTTAGCCAGTACCGATCCAGGAGTCTCTCGACCAGAAGACAAACAAACTCAAACTGCTCCGTTGGTTAGTATTGAACACTTCCTATAAAATTCACAAAATATTTTATTTGTTTATATGTATAAAAAGTATCTATATTTACAATCACAAAACTAAATGGAAACACAAAGTAGGCAAATGTAATTAAAATGCTGGAGGCAGGCAGCCCTATCGCATGTTCACGTACCGCGCGGCTGTAGGCATTTATTTGAAAGATACGGCCGAGTTACAATACTGGTAAAGGTCGGGTTGTTTACATATTTGATCTCTTATAGAGTCACTAGCTCGTCACTAGACACCTCGCTGGAAAGCGGCCCCTCCCGCTTCTCCGCGCAGCGCCACGCGTCCTCCTTGTGCGTTTAGCTGCTTGTGATGTGACGTCATAGCGCCCGGAGCACGGGTTGAATGGGTACCAGTCGTGCTATTCTGTAACTATCTCACCGTGATAACTTAGGTGAAGTAAGCGTGGAGTGAGCTGTCAGTGCCACCCATGCTTGACCAAGACGGGTTGACACTGACAGCTCACTTCACGGTGAGATTTTAACAGAATCGACATGCTAGTTCTGCTCGCGGCTTCCCCCGCGTGGTGTTCGCTGTCACAGAAAGTCATAATGGTGCGTCATTGTTGAGGGACTTAGCGTTTAAAAAGCCTCGACCTCCACACTTTCGCGGGATAAAGAATCTCATTACCGAAGAGCGTGGATGATGCATTCGGTTTGCACTTTGCAGTCAGCAGTGTACGGACCCTCCTGTCCAGGGCGTCAAGTTTAAAAACACATTCGTAAAATCTAAACTATTAACCCAAATGATTTGGTGTAAAATGCAATATTTATCTACGTATGAAATTTCCCAGACGATAAGTTTTATTACATAATAATAATTAAACTTCTGTGTCCTTCAACCGATTGAATTACCATAAACGAACTAAAGGCTCCCACAAACGCGACCAAACGCGACGCGACTCTAGTAGAACTTCATGGAAAATGTTCTACAAAGAGTCGAGAGGCTGTCTGCGCCTTTATCGCGGTCTTTTTACAGGCCTTTTTAATGTAACTTTTCTATTGAAAATACCTACCAAGTTATTTATAAGTATATTCGAACCCGAATAAATGGATAATTTCTAAGAAATTTTCTGACTAACCGAATGGCATCGCTATCGCATCGCATCAATATTTTAATGTCAAGGACTAACATGTCTGAAGATTTTAAAAAAGAACTGTCTCCTTTCATTTTTGCCGGACTTACAAACATTGCAAAGTACCTAGAGTAACGAACGTTCTCGGAAAATAGACAAACAAACTCAAACGGATAACACAGTGAGTAACATTCGTGCTCAAACACAAGAAGTCTCTCTTGAAGCTCTCCAATCAATCTTAGGCAGAAGCTTCAAGAGAGACTTGTCTTTTCCCAACCACGCGTAGTACCCACCATAGAAATGAGTACACCGTATAAATGGCAGATGAATAAAAGTAATCTGCCATTTTGTATATTCTTCCGTCGACAAAAATAGGTCATGGATAGGTACCAGTGTATAACATGGAGCGACTGCCTTGATATACATAATACCTATTTGACCAATTTGCAAATTGGATGGTTTTTTCCGACCTGTTTTGTCCCTCAACTGGGCAAAGGTCACCCCCGCAGCTGTTCACTCGTCCCTATGTATTGCCTTCTGCGGCCGTTTGAATATTATCATCCTAATTAATATAACTTAATACCTATTATAATACAATTAACAAACTAACCAAAACCCAGAAAATTTTGGTCTTATTTCTTATCTGTGTAATTTTTGTTTTCATTCACAGTTTAAAAGTTGTGCATACGTATTTAAAAAAAACAAGTTTTATCCCCTGTTCACACGACCAACACACATTGTCTTGACCCGTGGCCGTGGTCTTGACGCTGTACCGAACGTGCGCCCCATAGACTCAAGCCGAGAACCCCCGAGTACACCCGAAGGGCGAGAAGCGTGATTGTGATTGGTTTTTCGCTGTCTCGTTCTCGTGCTCGCCTGTTCTCCGATCGGGGTCGGTTTTTTTACCCGGCTTCAAAAGTGAAGACGACACTTCACTTTTATTTAAACTGAAACGTCAGCAGCTGGTTACTGACAATGTAAATAGCGCCCTCGCTAAGGTAGTTAACTGGTTTAATGTTAATAACCTACTTCTTAACGAGAAAAAAACTAAATGTATTAAGTTTACGATACCTCATGTTAGACAAGTAGAAACTAGTGTTCTTTTAAAGGGTGAAGAGTTGAAACCCGAAAACTCCACAGTATTCTTAGGCATAACTTTGGATGCCAAGCTTCAATGGGGCCCCCATATAGATAAATTGTCAAAAAAACTAAGCTCTGCAGCATACGCCGTTAGAAAAAATCGTAATTTAACTGATTTAGAGACAGCGCGATTAGTTTACTTTAGTTATTTTCATAGTGTGATGTCGTACGGTATTCTTTTGTGGGGAAATGCCGCCGACATTCAAACAGTTTTTGTTTTACAAAAAAGGGCAATTCGTTCAATTTATAAATTAGTCCCAGACACTCCCTCAGAGACAAATTTAAAGAGATTAATATAATGACTGTGCCTTCTCAGTACATTTATGAAAATCTTTTATATGCACATAAAAATATTAATCTGTTTAAAAAATACAGTGATATCCATAACAAAAATACTAGGAATAAACACTTTGTTGTTCCCACTACCAGGCTCAAGAAAATAGGTGGCTCGTTTAAATGTCAATGTATACGTTTTATAATAAACTTCCTAGCCACATTCAAGAACTAAGCCTTAATAAATTTAAAACTTTTATAAAGCGGAAATTATGCCAGAAAGCCTATTATACTGTCAAGGACTATATTGAGGACAAGAAGGCTTGGGATTGAGCTGCTCCAATAAGTTTACACAGACATAATTGATGTGTAATTTGCTATTTTTACTTTTTTTTCTTTTAATGTTTTTTTTTCTATATACGTACCTTTTTATCTAAACAATGACATGTATACAGTACATGTATACTGTATAAAGTATAATATTGTTTTAATTTTTGTGAATGTGAGGACTATGTGGGTCATTGCATTTTTTTTTTCTTTTTTTAATGATGATGGTCTGGCTGTTTGAGTACTTTACGCGGCCTCCCCAAATGTCCTTTCTTTGGTAATGTTCGTCGAATCGTTTAGCTTCTTTAGTTCTGTGTTGAGCTGCATGACAACTGACAAATGCGTGCACTGACTGGACAGCTCCACTCATTATGTGTGGTTCTTTCCTCGAAAGACCATTTCAGATATCAATCCACATGGTCTTCACATGACCTGACCAAGATTATGTCTGGACTTTAAAAGAGACTGTGACCTCTGAGTTTGTTTCGGCGTTTCTTCTCAGAGTAGTCAGATAGGAAATGCCGATCTCACCTAGTTTTTAAAATATGATTGACGTGTAAAAGTGTTTGTTCAAACCTATTTACATAAATAAAATCATTTATCATTTATCAAAGGGTTTCTCGGGTGTTTAAATAATCGTCTCGGTTTTCGACACACATCGCTCATTTATTCATCGGTCATTAATTCGGCTCGCTCGACTCAAAAAGGGTGTAAGTAAGTAAACATGTAAAAATAAAATTATTACGCTGCGACGAGAAAATAAGATAATGATTATTAAAATTGTTCGCCGGAAACGGCAGAATATTATGACCACTTTTATCCATGTAACAACGTAACAATAAATGAACTAACACAACCGGCTGTACCGGCGCGGCTCGCGTAGATTCCTGTCGACATTATTATCGACCGTGCGACCTTGAGCGCGTGCGGAGGTCGTTGCCTTCGACAAGACACTTCATTCATACAAACTCAGTAAAATAAAGTAAGCAATATTACATGAATAAAAACCGAGCAGAATGAGAGCTTCATACTAACGTGTTTGGATACAGTACTACACGCACAGCAATCTGTGCGTGACCGGACACCGACATCGACAAGGCGCGCGGGGCCTACATTGTGCACCGGTACATGAGTAAAGACATACAACAGCGCTATAATAGGTAGGTACACTACTACAAGCTTGAGGCGAGTGACCGCGTGTGTGCGTGAGCACTGGCGGCTTCGTCGAGTACCAGGGCTGCCATTTGTACGATTTAAATCGTATTTGTACGACTTTTTGCAGATTTCATACGAGTACGATCGAAGCATCGAAATCGTACGGAAAACATACGATTTTTTACATTCGATCCTTTTTTTATTCAATTAGGTCTTGCAACAAAGTAACAAACTTTTGTCTCAAAAGAGTAAGTATCTAGAGCAGTGACAGAATAATATAAATAATGAAACGAACGTGCTCAGCCTGCCCAGAGTGTTGAGGGAATTCCCTTTTATTCTAATTTCCTTAAATTAAAAACCGAACTTTCAAATAGTTTGGCCAACGAAACTGTCAATGGCACCTTGCTGGCAAAGCAAATGATAAGAGTCACCGGAAACTGCACCGATTTTCAACCAACAGATGACATGATTAAACTAATGAATACGGAAAATATATACAAAAAAATGTGATTTCATTACTATAATTTAAATTTTCATACTATTTTCATTACATATCATTACTTATTTCGTAGTATTTTTATTGTTAATTTTGTAATAAAAGTCAATAAACCAATAAACGGATGAATAATAATGTACGATTTTTTGTTTCGAATTTTCCTTGGGTATACGACTTTTTTAATGCTGTGGTACGATTGCAGAATTTTTTCACCTGGCAGCCCTGTCGAGTACGGAGAGAAAACGGTTTATACTGACTCCAACTGGCTCCGCCAGTGCTCAAAGTTAGGGCTCAGTCGTCACTTGTGTGCCTCGCGCGTCGTCGTGTTTCGTTTCACGTTTTCATAATGTTATAACATTAAAAAAAAAAAAAAAACTGAAAAGTAAATTAAACACTTTTATGTGCTGATAAACACATTACCCTCCTTTGCATAGCGCAGTATATACGCATCCTCGAGAACCTGTCTTTTTGTTGGTCTTAGAAGTGTAAATATGGTTTACTGTACTGTGTGTACGTACAATAATAGAAAGAATAAAAACATATCATTTTTTAATTACCCCAAAGACGCCAGTAGGTAAGTAATTGATTATTTATTATGTGGTAGATAGAGATACGTAAGGTTCATTCCGAATCAGACTATTATCGCTCACAGCGTTCACATCAATAATTTGCGTTCCGATTTAGATATCTCCTGATATCTTCAGTTGTCATAATCGTGATATCTAAATCGGAACGCTAATTATCGCTGTTAGCGCTGTCAGCGATTATGGTCTAACTCGGAATGCGGCGTTTATTAGGGCATGGTCGCCGTTGTCCTTGTCATGACGTCATCTATTATCGCGCTCACGCTAATGTGGAACGGGTGTAAGCCAGCGCAATTCGAAAAGCAGCCTTAGATAGATACATCGAACGTAAATTAAAAATACCTCAACATCGAAAGAAACAAACCGGTTGTGCAAAAAATGTTTTGGTACGAGTATTGTACCGCACTCGATCTTCAACGCAATGCCGAGAGTTGAAAATCCAACAGTATGATTTTTCAACGAGCTGGGTTGCATTCTGTTGGATTCTCAATGCTCGGTTCATCACCGAGAGCTGATATCCAGTGCGCGATAAAATCCCGCCGTTATATTTTTACGTCTGGCCTTCGCGCTACTACGCCCGCTCGGGTACAAACCCGTTTGAGCTAGTTCAGTAAGAGGACACACTGACATAGATTAGATAGTGTGCGAGCGGAAGCGATTAGGCGCGGACGTTTAGTTTTTTAAATATTGTTTTTAAAGATGCCAAACTGTTGTACTGTGTGTACAAATAATGGCAGGAAAACAAAGGAGTTTTCTTATTTTGTATATCCAAAGGATACTGTCAGGTTATTATCTCATACATTTTTAATGTTTATTCAGTACAAAAGTTTACGAGGCAGTGTTAGCGAAAATCTACGACTTTTTTCGTTCGTCAATGTCTCTTACTTATTTGTTTCGTATTTTTGTTGCATGGTAGGTATCAAAGTGTGTTTGTAAGCCGTCCTAGCAAGATCCGGTTTGACGTTTCCTATTAGTATAAACTTTAGTTATTTTCGTAAAATAGTAAAACAAGGAAGGGCACCTTATAGTTTCGCCATGCCCGTCTGTCCGGCTGTCCGTAAGACCACGTGTGCGTGCGCGATATTTTTACGTCTGTGAAATTGATATGCAATTAATGTTATATTCGGCTGCTCTAAAACTGATTGTGCAGCCAATTATATGTCCTTCATTCACTATGCATCACATAAAAATCGACAGCTGAGGGTCCGTCCGAGTGATCATCAATTATAGATTCAGGGTCAAATTGGATAATAATTACCTCCATTTTGACTTTACTGTTTTTTGACCGATCGCCTTAAAACAATATCTGAGGGTCCCAAGGCAGGCTGCGCGACACCTGTACACCAGGCACCGCAGGCTACGTATTCGCCCTCCGAATACGGAAGCCATTCAGGCGGAGCTGTACGAGGGGTACAGAGCGGCGAAGACCGCCCTCCAAGCGGAGATCCTGCGAGCCAGGGCTCTGGCCCGCGAGGAGTCGCTGGAGACTCTGAACAGGGACCCGTGGGGACGCCCCTACAAAATGGTGCGGGATAAACTCCGCCCATGGGCTCCCCCACTGACGCAGAGTCTCCGGCCCCAGCTCATGGAGGAGGTGGTGAGCACTTTGTTCCCTTCGCGGGGGGAGCATACTCCCCCGCCCATGACTCCGCCTACTGCGGTGCCGGATGCGGACCACACTGCCGACGACGACGACGATGCTTCGGAGGTGACCGGGGTAGAGCTGAGAGTGGCGGTAAATAGGCTTAGTGCCAAAAATACCGCCCCAGGACCCGACGGCTTACCTGGAAGAGCCTGGGTTCTGGCCATGGAGGCTCTCGGGCCTCGACTTATGGGGCTCCTAAGCGCATGCATGGAGGAGGGCCAGTTCCCACTTCGCTGGAAGACGGGGAAACTGGTCCTCATTAAGAAGCCGGGGCGCCCTGTGGACTCTCCGTCCGCTTACCGGCCCATCGTTCTGCTCGACGAGGTGGGCAAGCTCTTTGAAAGAGTTATTGCAAACCGCCTTGTCGGGCGGCTGGTGCGGGTGGGGCCGGATTTGGCGGAGAGCCAGTTTGGTTTCCGCAGGGGGCGCTCTACGGTTGACGCCATCATGCGCGTGCGAGCCCTCACGACGGGGGATGCTGTTGCCCGGGGTGGGGTCGTCTTGGCGGTGTCTCTAGACATCGCCAATGCCTTCAACACCCTGCCCTGGAGTTGCATCAGGGAGGCATTGCGGTATCACCGGATGCCGACCTACCTCTGTCGCGTGGTCGAGGCCTATTTGACGGACAGGGCCGTCATCTACCCCGGTCACCGGGGAGAGTGGAACCGGCGAGAGATGTCGTGCGGTGTCCCACAGGGATCGGTCCTGGGGCCGCTTCTGTGGGATATCGGTTACGACTGGGTGCTGCGCGCCGACCTCCCGAATGGTGTCAGCGTGGTGTGCTACGCTGACGACACGCTGGTCCTGGCACAGGGGAGGTCGCACCAGGAGGCGGCCGAACAAGCGACACTCGGGGTTGCGACAATCGTCGAGAGGATCCGGCAGTTGGGACTCGAAGTGGCCCTGCACAAGTCCGAGGCCATGTGTTTTCATGGTCCTCGGAATGCGCCACTGTCGGGTTCCCAAATAACGGCGGGAGGGGTTCACATTGGCGTCGAGTCGACGATGAAGTACCTGGGACTCGTCCTCGACAGCCGGTGGAACTTCGTGGAGCATTTCCGACGTTTGGCTCCCAGACTGGAGCGGGCTGGGGCTGCCTTGAGGCGGCTCCTGCCCAATCTAGGGGGTCCAAACGCCTCCTGCCGGAGGCTCTATGCGGGGATCGTGCGGTCCATGGCCCTTTACGGGGCACCGGTGTGGGCGCGTTCTTTGAGGCGCCGACCGGCCCGCAGGTTGAACGCGTCCCAAAGGGTCATGGCCATCCGGCTGGTCCGGGGATACCGCACGGTCTCATGCGAGGCGGCGAGCCTCCTTGCCGGATTGCCGCCATGGGATCTGGAGGCAAAAGCCCTCGCGCACGTATGGGAGTGGCGCGAGGAGGCAAAACGCCGGGGTGTAACTCCGCTGCCGCGACAAATCACGGTACAGCGGACAGAGCTCCGGCGGGATCTCATGGCGACATGGAGGGTGCGATTGTCGCAACCCAGTGCTGGGCACGCCACAATAGCGGCGGTAAGTCCCCTCTTTGAGGAGTGGTTGGAGAGGCGCCACGGCGTCCTCACCTTCCGCCTGACACAGGTCCTCACCGGACACGGTTGTTTCGGGAGGTTCCTGTTTCGCATAAGGCGGGAGGAAACGCCCGGGTGTCACCATTGTGTGGATCGCCCGGAGGACACGGTGGAGCATACGGTGGAGGTATGCCCAGCTTGGGCGGAGCACCGCAGTGTCCTCGCGGAGGCGATTGGCGGCGGCGATCTCTCGCGTCCGGCCCTGGTCCAGGCCATGGTACGGAGCGAGAGGGAATGGCAAGCCGTCACCTCCTTCTGCGAAGCAGTAATGCTCGCGAAGGAGGAGGCGGAGCGGGTGAGGGAGAGAGGCTTGCGCCCTCATGCCCCCACTAACCGCCGCAGGAGACGCCCTGGGCGTCGGGAGTCGCCTGCAGATTCCCGGCCACCGTAGGCGCGGGCTTGCGGACTGCGAGTAATGGGTAGCTCGCCGTCCGGTAAGGACCAGGCCCGGGTCGACGGCGCGTTGTGTTCCACGCGCGCCTCAAAGAGATGTCAGCACATAGTGACGGGGTCCGATAGGGCCGATGCCTCAGGGTCGCGGGTTATTCTACAGAGAAAACCGTGGCCCTGGCACAGGCAACTGAAGGAACACGGGTGGGTTTTAGTCAGTAAAAGTCTGACACGCCCTCCCGCTCCACCCAGAGCGGGAGAAGTCATTTGATGATTTCCCACCCAAAAAAAAAAAAAAAAAAAAAAGGGTCCCAAGGCAAAATAGTTAATATTTTAACCAATTGTATTATCTGCTAACCAAATAATTATTTTGAATCGCGATTATCTAGTGGTTGCAATCGCTACCGCTGAGCATGAGGTCCTGGATTCGATTCCCAGGTCGGGCAACGTGTTATTGGGTTTTTCTATCTGGAATTTCTCAGTAGCAGCCCGGACTCTGGATTTGTGCCCGGTTGATGGCAATAGGCTCGCCCCCTATTACATGGGACTTAAACATAACTGACGAAATGTGGGTGTGCTATAAGTACACCTCTGCCCAACCCTTCGGGGAAACAAGGCGTGATGTTATGTGTAATACCGAATACCAGTGGCCCTAGTGTGAGTTTATTTTTGCCGTCTCGAATTTACGCATCGAACGCGTTCTGCGCTCCGATTGGCCCTTGGCAATCGGAGCGCAACTTTCGAATAGTGAAGGGCCATTCGGAGCGGCGAACGCGGTCGATGCGTAAAGTCGAAATGGTTAAAAGAAACTCGCACTAGGGCCTCAGTTTATTTGCAGTTAATTATAAAGGCGATGGCCCAAAAATAACCCAGGCCCGGCGCGAAATTTTTGTATCTCTGATTTTAGATGATATTATAAATAATATTTAAAACGATCACTATCTCTATGTCGGGTGGCTAACATTTAATTTTTGTTTAATATTGTTTGCACTATTTGGAAACAAATATATTTTTTAACGATAATTAAGAAAAATGTCATCATCCCTATTATTTACTTTAATATTCAATTTCAGGCGACAAAGCTGGCTTGCAGCTGTAGGTCGAGAAGATCTAATTGAGAGACCCGGAGATTTTAGAATTTGCGAACAGCATTTTGATAGAAAGTTTATCACATTTTCAAAGAACAGAACAAAAAAATATTTAACTGATGATGCATTTCCTTCACTAAACATTCCATCTTACGTCAGTACAAGAACATTTGCAGCTCAATCATTATCACTATCTTCAACTCTTAGTCCACTGCTACAAATAGGTATCTCCAAGAATGAGGATTTGTTCATACCAACAGCAGCGGTACATAAGGTAATATATACAACAAGTCCAGGAATGGGGAAGGTCGGGCAAAGCTAATTGTAGATGGCGTGACCATAGCTAGGTCCCTATGGCCTAGAAAAAATTTGACTTTTCGTTCATTCATTTAATTTTATGTTCATTCATGAGTTTGATTTTATTTCACTATTTCGTTATTTTCGGTGATTTCAGTACTTTAAATCAAGTACTTAACATGGAAAGTGTCAGAATTTTAAACCTTAATAATTCCTCGTAATCATTTTCTTCAAAATATTTTCGAGATAAACTCGAACTCAAAAAAATCTCTACGAATAGCTTTAAACCACAATCTTCTAATTTTAGGGGCTTTCGGGAAATTGTAGACTCCAATTTCGGAGTATCTAGGAACAACAACGCGTCAATCTTCGCTAAAATAAAAGAAAACCACATCACGCCTTGTATTATTAACTTGTGTTGGGAACTAGCTATGACAGCGCCATTTTGACAGTTGCCTTCCCCATTAACGCACACCACCAAATACCCCAATTACAATACTATGTTATAATCATAATACAAACACTGAATTACAAATCTGCGCACGCACACAGTCGAACACCTTTTTCGGTCTAGCGTACTTCATCCATTTTGGTTTCTTTAAACTTAACAGCGGTAGTGTGACTGTATTTTACCTAGTTTTAATAAATTGTCGAATAAAAATTTATGAAAAATGACAGAAATCGATCTATTAAAAATATCGTGGCAAGATTTTGTTCACCTCTCAGCGCAGAGAAACTGTACTACATTGAAATTCCATTGCGCGAAAAAAACTCGCCGCGAGAAAGAATCAGAACCGAGTGACAGCCCTATGAAAGTTGGTTAGAATTTTGAACTCTAAGCTTTCATTCTCTTTGGTTATTTATACATGTGGTATTACGTCTTCATACAAAATGGCCGCAACGACGCGCTTCGAAATTTCAGTGTATACCGGTACGCAACAGCAACAGTCTTGAGTGCGCCGTAGTTACGTATGGACGCGGTCGGTGCGAGGCGCTCCCGAACATTTATTTACGTGAAATATGTCACGAAGATATCGACTGTACTGTTCAGTGTATGGATGCTTGAATTCATCGGTAACGCGACCGGAATTATCATTTTTTAAATTACCAACTCAGTCGGCAAGGTAAGCCTTTTAATATGACAATAATTTAAGTGTTTATTTAATTCTGTGATACGTAGATAGTTGTATTTTTATTGAAGCGTAGCGAGCTGAACGTCCTTGACATGATTGTGTGTCCGTCGTTAGGTGTGTATCTCTCTTTTTCCATGCGATTGGTGAACGAGTGAAGAAACAAAATATGCATTCATATTGATGCTAGCGCTCGCGCCTGCACCCGCTTGGATTTCGGTCTGACATAACAAGTCTTTATCGTGCGTTCCGCGATCAAAAACACGTTCGTGAATTCTAAATTATTCAACCTATAAAAAACTTGGTGTAAATGCTAAGTTTATCTTTGTACATACAATTTCCCTGACGTATAAGTATGCAAATTTATTTCGATAAGGATTTATCATTAAATAATCAAAAAAATTGTTAATACATTGATTAACAGAATATGCTTACGGTTATTCTGAAACAAAAATAAAAATATTTATGTATTGTGACAAAAACTAAAAATAGTATGCTCGTGTTTTGGTCAAGTAGGTAATTACAAACTTCAATTTTGTAATTAATTACGAATTGAATTCTCTTTAAAAATTCAACAGCTTTTGGTAAAAACTACAAATAAAGTGCATACTGACTTATTTATTTCACTTTTGTAATATTTTTTTCTCTTTCACCCACCATTTTTGATTTTAAGATGAATGTCTTAACATTTCCCGAATATTTGGTTCGAGTTTCCCATTTAGTTCTAAGTCATGCTTTTAAATGTTCAAAACTTTGGTCATTTCAACAAGTTATTTTTTAATTCATTATAGATTCACTTTTGCAAATCTACTTAATGAAACTAGATAAATTAACGGTGCAAGTAAAATTGAGTATACTTTTTTTATGCTAGTTTTCGCAACTGCAAACGGCCTCAAGTAAACTTACAACGGATTAAGATGGAATTCGCACACAGATAAATTATCGCAGTAGTACGGTCCCGTGGGATCATTTCCGACCTCCACGCGAGAGAACCCGAGAGCTGAAGTAAATTAAGGCATATAGAGGCCTCGATGACCTTGCGCAAGTTCGACGGAGCCACAGATAATATAATACTACGAACAGATACCCAATTCCATAAAAAGAAATGACACCTCCCTAAGCCACCCAGGCTTATTGAGCTGGCTATTTTTCTTCGTCCAATATTTGAACAGATGGCAGCATCAGCGACTCACTAATTGCCAGAGGCTGTACTTTTACAACGCCATCTAGGACTCGACCTACTTTTAATACGTTTCGTGAAATCCTATATAAAGTTTTATAGTTCCGGGTACAGAAAAACATGTTAATAGATTTATTTTATATTTCGACGTAAAGTAATATTAAACGATAAGGGTTTCAAATTGCAAACAAATTGATTATGAACAGATGGCTACTTTTATAATTTTAAGGGTTTGAATTGAAGTTAAAGGATTCATTGATGTTTTATGTTGAAAATACGTGCATAATGAGTATAAATAGATAAATCAGCATTTAACAAAGAAGTTTACATTTTTACCAATCTTCAGCCAAAATTCTGCAGCTTATCGCTTTTTAGTGACTGTTAATTTCATAATGGTTACCTATGCTGCCATCTATGATTTTTTTTTCAAGACTAATTTATAATTTGTTCAAGTTGAGACCCCATGGCGGAGCTCAACGCACTACTCTCGCGCAGACGTAACGCGGCGGTGCAGTGGCACGCTACACCAAAACGACGACCAAAGTAATGATGGATCTTAGGCCAATATTTTTATAAATAGATGGTCAATGGTGCCGGTTTTCTTGTACACCGACCTAACTGTTACTAAAATTCCTTAATTTTGGCTATGAGAATCTAAAAGCTCTGAATATTATTTTAATGAGGTACTTGTAATTATAGCTGTAAAAGGTGCATCGGCACCTTCATATTTTTCAGTTATGTAACAATCACACGTGCTTACGATGACCATGCTTACGGTACCAAGAGGGCGAGTCAGTAGGCGGTGGTCGATTCGGATGCGCATTCCACGGACCGCCAAACTTAAAGCGAACGCGTAGTACAAGGTACTTGACTACGATTACTGATAAAATAATAAAAATTAACATGTTATTATAAATAATGATATAATGCCACACTGCTTAGTCAACTCAAAAATAGAAAAAAAAAGACTAATCAAAAGTGTAATTCTACAAAACTGAAAGTTGCTATTTTTGGCACACATGTTTTTCGCATGAACATTGGTAATTTGATTTACGATGCTATTTAGTAGGACCTCATAATTTATATTTTTTTCAAAAAGTGTCGTTTTACAACAGCTAACAAAAAGTCAGGCTTTAGTTCTTGGCACCATATTTTACCTCACAACTGCCTACCCTTCTTTTTAGGAGGTTCAGAATTATGCATTCTGAGTAAGAGCTCTTAAAAAGCAAATAAATCAACAGAGATAAGATGCAAAAAAAATACGTAAGCGCTGTCATGAGGTCTGAGAGGCCGCTGAAGGCCTATTTTGTTTGTTTGTTTGTTTGGCATCTCGCAGGTCAACCCATGCGGTTGTCGTCTGCTTAAGCGGACTTGTCTGAAGGCCTATACGTAGATCTTACTTAAGTACCGATTTTTGCATGGCCGACGCAGTTATCCCCCCTCTACGGCGTGAGTGCACTTAAACTCGAAGCTACTGAGATCTTCAAACACGGGAAACGCTGGAAAGGGGTGAACACACAACACTAGGAATGGCTTTCATTTTGACAGTTCAACAACATTCATTGCGTCATTTACGTTGTTGAGCAGACAAATGTTTCGAACATATGAAGCAATGGATTAGCAATATCCTTTAAAATGATTCAGATTGTGAGTAATAGTGTGTTAGGCAATTAGAGTGCTGTTAAAGGATACACATACATGCCATCACGGACTTTTTCTAGGCCTTGTTATGTAACTTCAATAGAAAGTATGTTATTTTTGAACCCGACTAAATGGATAATAACTATTTTTATTTCAGACTATCCGAATGGCTTCGGCTGATGTGTCGAGATGACTTAACAAACAAACCTAACAGAAGCTACCGGATTTGTGATATTCATTTTAGTATACAGGACATACTAGCTTCAACAAATCGTAAGGTTTTAAAAAAGAATGCTCTCCCAACATTAAATTTGCCGGACCTACAGAAATTACAAAGTACAGTTCGAGAACGTTCTGCGAAGAAAAACAAAGGAATTCAAACGGATAATATAGTGAGTAATAGTCATGCTCGAACCACAAGGAGTCTGTCTTCTCTTGCATCTCTGCATGAAAGAGAAAATTAAAGATATGTACCTAGATACAAAAAATAAACTCATAATAAATCCAGCCTATTATTGTCCCACTGCAGGGCAAAGGACCTCTTCTCGTAAAGAGAAGGCACGAACATTGATCACCACGCTTGCTCAATGCAGGTTGACTGTTCCGCTGTCTCCCGTTTAGGTAAAAAACACTTAACGAAGCCGAAAGTCACTTGTATACCCCGTCATTGTCACCTTCTGGTTACGGAGATATTGAAGGTCAAAATTCCAATTTTTACTGACGTTTTTTTTCGAAAACAAGTTTTTCGACCTTGTGACCTACGCACTCCCACGATCGTTTGTGTGTGCTCCATTGCGCACGAACGTCAACAACTTTTCACAGCAAAACTAAATAGTTTAGGGCTTTGTGATGAGCAGTTTGCACTGGTCCAGATTACGCAATGAAAGTAGTCAGGGCTTACAGAAACGTTGATTTTTAGAAAACCGAAATGTTATGACAGCCTTTTTACTATGAGTGCCAAATCCCAAAATAATCGACTCCCGAAAAGTTAGATCGATGCCACTGAGGCGCATAGTTCTCTTTTTAATTCAGTAGAAATAGGAAATAATTTCATTATCAGCAGAAAAACGCGCACTGCTTGACATAGATAATATAAAACTTGTTGTTGAAGGAAATACTTTCCTTACTTATTTGTTATACGAAACGAAATAATTTATGAAGAAATAATACAAATTGTTTCGATTTTTTTTTATTGTTTATTTGATCATTTGCATAACAACATATATATAACTAAATTAAATTACTAAATAACTAACTACCTGTACAAATTAATATAAAACACTCAGGCGTCGAAGTACACGTCCGCATCGCTGTCATCTGGAAACGTGCCCAGAAGACTGGCAGCATTGCCACGCTGAATGGCAATGCTAATTCTTTGGCCAAAGAACAATCCAGCCCTCTGGTCACGTGAAGTGTCGACTAGTCGGTGAGAAATTTGTCTAAAAAGGAGACGCGCACTCGGGCCCCATGACCGGAGCGTTTCGACCCCAAACGGCTCAAAACTGTAGTTACCCATAAGGTTACAGTATTTGCGCCGCTTGAGGGTCTCAGCAGTCGCAGCAGCAGCGCCAGCACAGCTCGCCGTGCTAGGAACATGAGATGGAGCAAGGGTATCGACACAGGTTGCGTCCCACACCAGAGGCCTACCCATCTTCCAAGGCAACAACGTCATACCGTCTGGTCTCTTTCCATCGTCACGTACCAAACCGTTTGGTTCTAAAACCGCAGGTATACCGGCGGTGACAAGGGCTCGACGAATAATATCGTTGATGCTGGCGTGCCGTGCTATGCGACCTGCGCTCCTGTAGCAGGACAGGCCATGGTGCCCGAGACTGTCGACAGCTTCACCGCAGTGACACCGATGCGGAGCAACACAAGGTGCACCCAAGCAGAGACATGTAGCGAGCCGAAACGATGAGTCATCCATCATTGTGCCTATGGTGGATGACGGGAGCGCCTGAAGCCACAAGCCTGTCTCCCATTCTCCCACAGCCAGCAGACGGGCACGCTCAACAGTATTAGGTGACGTGTTTATTAGGGTATTCCGTATAATACTGCAGAGCGGCACGTCCCACCGTCTCTGGGAGGACGGGTTGTCGGGGAAAACCGTATTGGGACAAGCCATTTTCCAAGCGTTCAATCGGTCAAACACGGTACTTCAAAATCGACCAGTGAAGAAGATAAAGTATTCCTGGTTAATTTATCAGTACTGTGGACCGAGGAGAGGAAGGCCGGTAAACTAATACTTGAAATTTTGCGGACGCCGAGACCTCCCAGGCGAATGGGAAGTGTGGCTTGCTGCCACGCTCGGTCGTCCAGGGCCACATTTAGGATCGAAGTTAGTGTGTTTCTTATAATTTGGTCTACTTTTTCTAAAAGTTGTGGATGTTTCCACAGATGGGTGGAGCGAAGGTTATATGTAAATTTTGGTCCAAAACAACAGTATCGAATGAGTGTGAAGGCCGAATGAATGTTAATTTTGAAAAGTCTTTCCGAGACATCATTGAATTTTTTTATTTTTTATTAAACAATAATTAGACTTTATTTCGAAAAAATAAAGTCTAATATCACAGATTACGCGAGAGAAGCCGCAGGTAAAAGCTGGTAGAGAGCAACATAAATGCAAACACTGTAATTAAAAACAGTATTTTTTTACACAGCTAAAGATGTGATTCTTTTGTTTTAAATAAAAATATGTATTTTTAAAATCGCCGTAGAAAATTAGTATGATAAAAACTTCTTTTCTGCTTATAAAACTACGAGTATTAATTTTAATTAAAATTTAAAAACTCTTATAAAATCTAATTATTAATAATCAGTTTTCAACCACCTCTTACATTAATTAGGTACACATCGACATCGATTGTTCATACTTAAAATTAAATTATCAATGTCTTGCTGCGTTATGAGGTCCCATGTTCTTTGCAAGTGTTCGTTAAGTTGTTGTTCCGTCGTCAAATTTGACGGGAAATCTCTCAAAGCTTTTCGTTGTAAACCAGGCATGCTCGATAGGATTTAAGTCGGGCGACTGTGCAGGCCAATCCAAAACTTGAATATTGTGGTCTCGGAGAGCGGCCGACACAAGACACGCCGTATGGGAAGGAGCGCGACCACCCGCGCCTTTAATTCGCGCCTTCATTGATGTCACAAGGACAGGCATCGTAATTCGTTTTCGCTCAGCGTATTTCTGACTCTTTTCCCTTTTCGCTCGGCTTCTAAGGGTCGTAGCGTGATGTAAAGCAGTCTATAAACTCCCTCAAGGATTGGGCTATCAAATGCAAAAAGATTTTTTCAAATCCGACGTAGAGATGTAGTTCCAGATATTATCGCGTTCAAACAAAACAACAAACCTCTTCGGCTTTATTATTAGTACAGATTTATTGTAGATTGAAAAATTTTGAAAAAAAAAGTTAGTTAATAACTAACAATTGAAATTTCCCTTGTTTACAGGGCGACTCCTCGCAAGCTGAGAACGAAATTAAAGTGTTTTGCCCGAAATGTGACACGGAAGTGTCGCACACCGCAGAAGGAATACAAGAGGTATATAGGTATTATGTACAGTAGACTGAGTAGACTGCACAACAAATCAACACACGTAACATTACACACTTTTATTGCCGGATGAATAAACAAAATGATAGAGCGAATAGACAAAATGCAGAGAATAGACAAACTGACAGATGGAATAGACACATGAACAGATTCGTTTTATTCATTTGTCATTTTGTCTATTCTTCCGTCGACAAAACTCGTTTCTACAAACATTACCACTTCGAAAATCGCCCTTATCGCTACGACATAAAGCCTTGCTCGATTATGCGTCCTAGGTTCTTTTCATAATATCACCTTCAACATCAGTCTCCGAGGTGAAACTTAAAACTCAGTATTTACCGAGTGAGTGCTAGGAGAACTCGAAAATAACCTCAGTTGCTTAAAAATAAAAATAAATGAAGTCTTCCATCACAACTGATAAAACGCAATCTGTACATGCAATCAATGAAATTATATACAGAGTTTTAATTAAATCAACTAGCGAAACTCAGTCTAAATAAAATAAAAAAGATTTGGCGTTTCTTTTCAAGGGGTCAACGACCGCTGGTAGTGTAGTTACATGAAGTATGAGTTGAAATAATATGTTTTGTCTTGTTAATCGTAAACAATCACGTCTTTCAAATTCACACAAAAAAAAACAGTTTTTTTTTTCAACTGATTTTTTACATTGCAACATAACATAACATCACTCCTGTAATCCCAAGAGGTGTAATTATTTATAGTCAGCCACATTTCGCTAGTTTCACAAAGCATTTATTTTAATAAAACCAATTATAGTTAATGGAGACGAACGGGCAAGAAACTGCATGGACCCTCTAGTAAATGGAAAGAAAAGATAAGATAAAACAGTAAAATAAAATATTGGTAACATCAATCAAACGATCCATCCTCCATTTGTTTGAGCTTCCCCTACTCTTAAAGCCATTCACATTCATACTTAATTTCCTCACGATTTATCTTTGACAATCCTCAGGATCAAATAAAAATACTCATCGCAAAGGTGTACCGTTACTTTGAGCAAGAGTATGAAGAGTTAAAGGCAATTTATGGAGACTTGGACCTGAGTCCTCTGTCGAAGTTCCCCCAACGGACTGCGCTGGCCACCGGAGTGAGTGAGACGATAGTACTTCAGATACTGAAGGAGGAAGAGGGACGGAATGCAGACAAGCGACTGGTGCCGCCTGAGGAACGAAGCAGAGCTCGCAAGAGGTCTATACAAACGGATAGGTATGTGTTAACGATATATTATTGTATTTTAACAGCACACTGTAGCGACATCTATGTCACAACGTTAGTACTTCTAAGTAAAACGGCGACCACTGAATCGTGCATCGCACAAGCAAACTTTAGGGTCAACCGAAAGTTAGGTTATGGGGTCTCAATTCGAACAAATTATAATTAGTCTTGAAAAAAAATCATAGATGGCAGTATAGGTAACCATTATGCAATTAACAATCATTAGAAAGCGATAAACGGCAGAATTTTAGCTAAAGTAAGATTTCTATTTACACTCTTAGTGCACTTATTTTCATAAAAAGCGTTTAGTTCAATTCGAACCCCTATAATGATATAAGTAGCCATCTGTTAATAATTTTGTTTAGAGCTCTTTGCAATAGATGGCGTTTTAATCAATTTGTCCTGTCATCACAGTACCCAGTTTCGTTACTAATTTAAATGAAACAACTTTTTTTCTCTATGACTTTACATACAAATCTAGAAGAAATTCGTTAACATATTTTTCTGAACCCGGAACTATAACACTTTATATAAAAAGGATTCCACGAAACTTTTTAAAAGTAGGTGGAGTTATAGATGGCGTTGTAAAACTACAGTCTTTGGCAATTAGTGAGAGAAAAATTGCCAGCTCAATAGCCAGACTTAGGGAGGTTCTTCGTATGAGATTGGGTATCTGTACGTAGTATTATACTATTATCTGTGGTTAGGTACAATACGGATGATGAATCATTGCCGGTAAGAACTTCGCGCAGAAGAATGCGACATAAAAATGTTTAGGAACTAAATGGTCACATAAGGCGAGTGGGTGAGAGAGCGCACGCGCATAAGTTCGGAGAGCCTTCAGACCGGCTAAGATTCATCGACTGTACTGTTTAATTAGTAGGAGACTCTAAATGAGAAATTATTTTATTTCTGTAAGTAGGTTTGTACAAACACTTTTACACGTCAATCATATTTTAAAAACTAGATGAGGTCGGCGTTTACTATCTGACTAATCTGAAAAAAAGTCCGAAACAAAGTCATAGGTCACAGTCTCTTTTCCGAACAGCCCGAACATAATCTTGGTCAAATCATGTGAAGACACGTGGATTGATGTCTGAAATGGTAATTTTGAGGAAAGAACCACACTGATTGAGTGGACCTGTCCAGTCAGTGCACGCATTTGTCAGTAATCGTGCAGCTCAGCTTAAAACTTAAGGAACTCAACGATTCGATGAATACCAAAAAAAGGATATTTTGGCCGCATAAATTACTGAAACCGCCAGATTAAGACTACCAGAAGAAGATTAGAACTACCTGAGAACGTAAAATTATAAAAAAAAACAATGACTCACATAGTCTTTACATTCACAAAATATTAGCAATAAAATATTACATACGTAAGTAAATATTCATGTCATTGAATATCAAAAATAATTTCCACGCAAGCTCCGCTATGTGCTAATCTCAACTTTGAGTTTTAAAGTTTAATATCGCATGCGTTATTATTCTATCACTTACAAAAAAAAAAAGATCATTATCTTAACATGCACTCAAAAACAGTGTAAGTAATTAATGTAGCTGCGTACTAGTACACACAATCATACAGAGCGCGAAGACAAGGAAAAACAAATACCGATACCTGTTGTTAGAAAGAGATGAACATACGTAATTAGTTATGTCACTAACTGTCATTTCGCCAATGAAAATGCAGCAGCAAGACAGTTTCAAGTCAGGCAATTGCCTTGCTTTTGTCTTGCCAATATTGAGCGCGAGTAACGCATCTAAAGGTCATCATTGCCCGCCGTCGTGTTCATGCATTATATTGTATTTTTGTTTCAGTTCAAGCGAAGAAGATAGTGCGGATGATATTGCCAATACTAACGAGCAATCTAGTATCTCCCTTGAGTGAGTTTCATCCGTTTTTTTTTAACAAATTATCATTAATATTATGAGGGGCTCGAGGCTTAGTTATGAAAACCGCATAGGTATTTCAATCAGGATAGGATACGCTTGCCGCGGTTGTTCTGTGGATAGGTGAGCATCGCCTATAACTTTCCTCAAGAATTGGCCTTTCAAATGCATAAAGACTATTTCAAATCCGACTGCTAGTTCCAGATAATAGCGCGTGCAAACGAACTCTTCAGCTTCATTATAATTTCGTATAAATATGTGTAAAGAGATGGCCATCAACCTGACACAAATCCAGACTAAATCACACAAAATGAGTGTGAAAATAATCTTTTTTCACGTTTTCAGGGCTCAGACGTTGGTCGTGAAGGAGGAACCTGCTGAATACTGCAAGTAAGTACTTAATTGTAATCATCATGCTTTTCTTTTGTTTTAAAATACTGCTATTTTACACAACTTATAGGGTTCCGTATCTAAAGTTGCCAACTGGTCCCTATTACTAAAGCTCCGCTGCCCGTCCGTCCGTCCTTCTGTCAAAGAAATGTAACTTTTGAACCGTAATAGGTAGATACTTGAAATTTTCACAGAGAGTATTGTACTATATTATGGCCGCTATATCAACAAATAATGTAAATAAAATAAAATACTAAATAACAGGAGGCCCCCAATCAAGTAAAGTGGTTTATACTAAAGTATAAGTGTAAGTAGTATTAAAAATAAATCATTTAATTCAGGCAACAAATACACTTAACATGAATACCGTATAGACTAACATACACAGTTATAACACCACAAAATCAGAAAAAGTACTACAATTGGGAGCTTGGTTTTGGTCGCGCTTCTCTATAACGTTAGTCCTGCTATTCTGTAACCATCTCACCGTGAAAACGTAGGTGAGGTAAGCGTAGAGTGAAGTGTCAGGTCTGTCAGTGCCACTGATGATAGGGATTGACCAAGACGGGATGACACTGACAGGTCTGACAGCTCACTCCACGCCAACGCAAGCCTTCACGGTGAGATTTTTACTCTCACTCACTTCACTCCTGCCGGCCAAATTCGATCCTGAATCAATCCGTTATCTGAGCTCAGGAAGACAGCCTTCTGCATGGCAGGAACCTGGACAAGTATAAAAAAAGTCGTGTTAAATATTCTACAGTGGTACGGAACCCTTCGTGTGTTCGAGTCCGACTCGCACTTGGCTGCGTTTTTTTTTTAACCTTTACATAATTAGGTACTTATTCTAATACCGTTTACTTTAATTTCAGTGAGGAACCTGAAATTTACGTTCCTGCTGTGAAAGTAGAAGTCAGCGAAATTGAAGTCCACAAGTAAGTCATAACTTAGTTCATTAACCGCTTAGAACAGTCAAGGGGTGTCGGTTGGAACGAATTTCCTTTCATTTTTGCACTTCTGGCGAATGAGGAATAATCAGCCTATAAATAACGTTCACACTTCTGGGACACAGGCCTCCTCTCTGTGGGAGGGAGTACGCCGTAATCCACCACGCGGGCCCGGTGCGGGTTGGTAGATGTCACATGTCTTCGAATTTTTGGTTCTAGGACATGCCGGTTTCCTCACGATTTTTTCCTTCACCGTTTTGAAGCAGAGCAGCGGTGATGTAATTAAATACACAAAGTAATGTACCTGCCTGTTTCGAACTTACGACCTACTTCTCTTAATCGGAGCTATTACCACTGGGCGACAACAGCTCCACGGGCGAATGAGGGCTGGACTGAAAAAAACCTGTTTAAGGAGATTATTAAGTGGTTGTTTGGGAACAAGTTTTAACTTCCATATAATCAAAGTCAGGAGATCGCTAATAAGATACTAACATTTTGCCTAACCATTATTTTGTATTATTTCCATCTCACAATGGTCCATAGAGACAAACCTTACAGGCTTACAAACTAAAATATATAAAGTAGCTGTTCGTTGCCGGCGTTTCCCAGGGTGAATATCATACAAAAATAGCATCCAAATTTCCGACAATCCCGTTGGATTTTCAATTTTTTTTAATTATTTTGTGTTTTCAGGGAGCAAGCTCACACTGACCCGATTTCTTTAGACGTAAAGGCAGAACCACGATGTGATTTTGTGGACAAGTAAGTTATCTTAATTATTTCAGAAGTATTTCATTCAAATCAGCAACTTACAGTCAAAACAAATCAAAATGAACGAAGTACCTACTACGCTAAACCCTTATACGTGTGCGACTGTGTGCGTGCTAAGATTGTTAATGTGACCACAATTTTCTCCCACAACTAGTATAATTAATTTATTAACTAAACATTGTTTTACTAAAACTTGTCATTACTTGGAGTGTGGCTCTAATTTACGTAGTTTTAATTATTTTTATTATATAAAGTATATTAAAAATGACAGAAATCTATACAGCACACGACTCTGAACCAACTACTTTCATTAGGTGCATTAAACCATGTAACATATTTTAAGGAACTCTTGCGCAAAATTTCTTCCTTCTAGATTCAGCAGGTTAGGTTATACTTTGTCTGTCATGAATGAATGAATTTAAGATTTTATTAAGTCGATGTTTTATTTTGTGTTTTCAGGGAGCAAGCTCAAACTGACCCGATTTCTTTAAACGTAAAGACAGGACCACGGAGTGATGTAGGGGACAAGTAAGTAATCTTATTTATTTTAGAAGTCTTACATTCAAATAAGCAATTCATTATCAGCTTGTATGTGTAACGGCATCTACACTGACCTTACGCAATAGTCCTGCATCGCGCAAGCAAAGTTTACCGCGCTACTGGCCATCGAATACTCATTCTGTATATTTTCCATTGGCTCTAAAACACTCATATTCTCTATATTTCTACCACTGCCTCTAAAAACTCAGCCTGTATATTTTATCCGTTGCCTCTAAAACCCCCACTCTGTTTATGTTTGCAACATGTTTTCCAGTGTCTATGAAAATCCCACCCTGTTTTATTTTCCCAATGATTCTAAAATATTCATTCAGTTGATGTTTTCAGTTGCTTCTTAAACCTCGCCCCGTATATTTTATCATGCATAATGTTGTATTTAATCGAATTTTTAATAATTTTCAATTTGCGCTCCTCAAAATATTTTTAAACACTCTAATTATGTTAAATTTATATGAGAGTATAATATAATGATCTTTTGAGAATGTCAATTAATTCATAAAGTGAGGTCGAAACAAAACTAAGTAACCAAGTTACTCTTCAATTCAATTTACTCTATGGTTACTGCGACCAATTTGGCGAGCGCGCGGTTCCAACCCTAACCCGTTTGCTCGGGGTACCCTATACTCAGTTACTGCGACGAAATGTGGGAAATGACCCAAAAAGTTAAAAAGAGGCTCAATAATTAAATATAAAAAAATTAAAAATGCAAAAAATTTTTAGACATCCATTAGTTTTAAAAAAAGTGTCCCTCATTAGATGGTTAACTATGTTTATTGAGGTTCAATAAAATATTCTATTAAGGGGCAGAGGCACTAAATATCTCATTATCTGTTATTTTTTATTGCAGTACAAACGAGACACTCTCAGTTACTGAACCAGCTGGAACTAAACGAAAAGCAAGAAAAATATCAAGAAGAATAGACGTCACATCCACACGGTAAGTTCATTTTGTCATTTGAGGTTAAGGTATATATTATAGAGCTGTCCCGTGATTCGACGTCAAGCCGGAGTCGGGTGATAGGTCGGGTCATTGACATAACGAAATTATGGAATAAAAACAAACTCATGAATGAAAATAAAACGGAATGAATGAACGAAATGTAAAATTTCCAAAAAAGGCCGCAGGGACCTAGCTATGGTCACGCCATCTACCATTAGCTTTGACCGACCTTCCCTATTTCGAGCCATGACGAACTTCCATACAAACTTTTATACCCTACTAGCTGACCCGCAGACGTTGTTTTGCTTCTTTTTTTTATTAATAGATATTGGTCGATTCTCAGACCTACCCGATATGCACACAAAGTTTTAAACAAATCGGTCCATCCACTTCGGAGGAGTTTGGTAACAAACATTGCGACACGAGAATTTTATGTATTAGGAAATTGGGGTTTAATCAGAGGACGAATTTACAAAAATCCTTCCTCAGCTCACCTTCGTTTGGGCACGCCACAATAGCGGCGGTAAGTCCCCTCTTTGAGGAGTGGTTGAAGAGGCGCCACGGCGTCCACACCTTCCGCCTGACACAGGTCCTCACCGGACACGGTTGTTTCGGTAGGCTTCTGTTTCGCATAAGGCGGGAGGAAACGCCCGGGTGTCACCATTGTGTGGATCGCCCGGAGGACACGGTGGAGCATACGGTGGAGGTATGCCCAGCTTGGGCGGAGCACCGCAGTGTCCTCGCGGAGGCGATTGGCGGCGGCGATCTCTCGCGTCCGGCCCTGGTCCAGGCCATGGTACGGAGCGAGAGGGAATGGAAAGCCGTCACCTCCTTCTGCGAAGCAGTAATGCTCGCAAAGGAGGAGGCGGAGCGGGTGAGGGAGAGAGCCTTGCGCCCTCACGCCCCTAGTCGCCGCAGGAGACGCCCTGGGCGTCGGGAATCGCAAGCAGATTCCCGGCCACCGTAGGCGCGGGCTTGCGGACGGCGAGCCATGGGTAGCTCGCCGTCCGGTAAGGACCAGGCCTGTGTCGACGGCGCGTTGTGTTCCACGCGCGCCTCAAAGAGATGTCAGCACAAAATGACGGGGTCCGATAGGGCCGACGCCTCAGGGTCACGGGTTATTCTAAAGAGACACCCGTGGCCCTGGCACAGGCAACTGAAGGAACACGGGTGGGTTTCAGTCAGTAAAAGTCTGACACGCGCGGTGGAGCTCCCGCTCAGGGTGGAGCGGGAGCTCCACCCTGAGCGGGAGAAGTCATTAGATGATTTCCCACCCAAAAAAAAAAAAAAAGGCTCACCTTCGTTATAAAAGCAACTCTTGTGCAAAATGTCATGTTTCTAGACCAAGCGGTTTGCTTACTACACGACACGACATCAGAAGATGTCGGACAATACCCCACGGAAACGTGTTACCGGTATTTAAAGTACCATACGCAATGATGTATTTATTACCTTTAGATGCGTCATCTGTGCTTAATATTGGCAAGATAAAAGGAAGGCAATTGCCTGACTTGAAAACTGCCAATTACCAAATGTAACGCAATTGTACATGCATGAAAAAATACTATGTAGTTTTACATTATTTAAGGAAAAAAATACAATTATTTCCGAAAACCTATATTTTTTCTCTACGATTTGGTGCACGTGCTCCTCGAGGTACGTGTTTTGGGCAAAGTTGTAAGGGCTTTTGTTTACTTCCTTTCATTCAATGTGTACGCGGTGCACGCCAGCACAGATAATATAATACTAAGTACAGATACCCAATCCCATACAAAAAAATGACACGTCCCTAAGTCTGGCTATTGAGTTTTGGCAATTTTACTTCGTCCAATTTTTCAACACATGGCAGCATCAGCGACTCACAAATTGGCAGAGACTGTAGTTAAACAGTCTCTGCCAATTTGTGAGTCGACTGTCCCAAGAGTCGACAAGTAGGTCGACTCTTGGGACCTACTTTTAAAACGTCTCACGCAATCCTTTTATATAAAGTTTAATAGTTCCGGGTTCAGAAAAACATGTTATTAGATTTCTATTACATTTCGATACAAAAAAATAGACAACAAATTCAGTTGTTTGATTTAAAGTAGTAATGATAGAGGCTACTCTGATGTGTTTAAATTGAGTAAAGCGCCATCTATTGCAAAGAGCTCTAAATGAAATGATTAACAGACCATCATTTTAAGGGATCGAATAGAAGTCTTGGCTTCATTCATGTTTGCTTGAAAACACGACCTTAATGAATGTAAATAAAAAATCAGCATTAAACAAGAAAGTTTTAATTTTTACGAATCTTACTTCAGCCAATTCTGCCTTTTAACGCTTTTTATTGATTGTTAATCGTCGTTAAATTTCAGCCAATTAACACAAAAACTTAATGAGAACGCAACACCTTTAACCTTCCTCATAAATCACTCTGTCCATTGGTGAAAACCGTATGAAAATCCATTCGGAAGTGTTGAGTTTATTGCGTTCAGGCAGACAGACAGATGCCGGGACTTTGTTTTATAATAATACTAGCTGTTGCCCGCGACTTCGTCTGCAATCCAAGATAAAAAGTAGCTTATGTCCTTACCCAGGTCATGGTCAATCTGTGTAATAAATTTCATTCAAATCCGTTCAGCCGTTTCAGCGTGAAAGCGTAACGATGAAACTTCATTTCGCATTTTTATCATTATAGTTAGGATAGAGTGAAATGTATATTTTTTTATGATGTATTTTTGTGTGCAGGCAACATACACAAGGCGAGTCCTCGACTGCGGCCGCTTCGAGTAGCGCTCGACTCACAGAAGAGCTAGACGAGTAAGTACATTACGTACTTCACAAGTTAGTTGGGTGAATTTCCCAAACAGAAAATCTTCGTGGCGTGGATGAAAATGCCACTGCATAATGTTAAAATATAATTCAAATATTTTTTTCTTAATAGAAAATGTAGCTACTCACGTGAGGCAATTAATGTATTTCTGTACTAATATTATAAAGTGGAAAGATTTGATTGTTTGTTTGTATTGAATAGGCTCCGAAAGAACTGGACCGATTTGAAAAATTGTGGACCTTTTTTTTTTCGAAATCCACGCGGACGTATAGAATATAATAACTATAATACAACAGGTAGAAATAAAAATGAAGCAGGATTCAAAAGCCATTTCCTCGTGTAGTTAAGAAAATAAATAATTTAAATAAATATCGCCAAGCCTTACCCCAAACTGTGGGGTCGGCTTCTAGTTTAACCGGATTTTAGATGAACGGTAACGCAGATACTGCTGTACTGTTTGTCTTTGCACTCAAATAAACACTTTTACTCCTATAATATATTTTACTTTTCTTCCTGCCTAGCTTTTGCCCAACTAACTTGAGGTCAGCTTGCAGTCTGACCATGTGCCGCTGAATACCAGTATTCTACATGGAGCGACTGCCTATCTGACCTCCACAACCCAGTACCTGGGTAACACGACACCCCTTGGTAATACTGGTTGTCAGACTTTCGGGCTACTGACTACCCGTAACAAGTGTCAAATATCTACGAGTGACAGCCAGGGCCATCGGCTTAGCGTGCTTTCCGAGGCACGGAGGGGTCTCGATATGTTATGAATGGTCACCCATCCACGGACACGAGCCCTTGGACTCCCATTAAAATTAATATCTTTCTTGTTTCAGAAGCACTCTGCTAAGAGACGCAGAAATTAAGGCGGAGGAAATAGAAATTCATGAAGAAGAAATTAGTTAATCGTGTAAGATAGATTAGGTAGATTTTGTTTGTTTTTATATTAAAAAATAAGTGTTCACTGTATTCGTTGCCGACGGTACTGTTCAAATTATGATCGCATTTTATTTTTAATTTCTTTTCCCTAACATAAACATAAACAGAACTCTTAGAGGACGCATCGACAGTCCCGAACTCCACGATCTTTTCTGTGGGCTATTTGTTCCCGACCATTACATCGAACATCGCCAAAGTCATCGACTCAATCTGTTTGCGCCGCCGTTATCTAAAACTGTCGCCAGAGCTGAGTCCCTGTGTGTCGTACCTTAAGGATACTTAACGACCTCCTGACCACAAATCCTGAATTTGATCTGTTTGCTGATGAATGGAGCAGAATGATGCGTGCATGTCTGATGTTTTGCGAGAGTAAGTATGCTAGGTTGTCCTCTATTATATCTATCTATTATACTACTGTACTGTATCTATTGTAGAATTATAGTGTGATTTCAAAGGATTATAGGTTGATGATTGAATTTTTCAACTTGAATTCCTCGTGATTATTTTTTATAATAAAAAATGAATGTCGCTATGTACTTGTTTTATTTTCCTTTCTGCAATGACCACCAATCGCATGGGTTACCCTATAACGTTCCCACTGCTGGGACACAGGCCTCATCTCTGCGAGATCATCATTGTTTCAGCCGAACGACGCCGACGTCCATTGCAGGGCATACGCCTCCCCCAAGCGGGTGTTCATCGACCGGTCCTGTGCTTCTCGCATCCAGCGAATCCTCCATCACCTTGTGGCGGCAAGTACAACGCCACATGCGGACTACACTTCACACTGTTGTCACGCCAAATCCTGCATCGCGCAAGCAAAGTTTATCACGCGTCCAATAACGTGTCGCCATCAATCGTCGGGCAGTAGCCCACCAGCATAGCTATTCACAACATCGATACTATTCCGTGCCGAATCGAACAAAAATCCATGGTTTCCAAAAAGTCCTTTATAGGCTGCTCATAAATCAAAAACCCGAAAATTCAGCTATTTGCCGTCGGGGGCAAGTAAGTAATTGAAAACGTGCCATTTTCGATTCGACAACCTATTGTATGGTTTTGAATAGATCCTGCCTTTTCCATGGGGGATGAGTGAATGTTACACCCCCTTCTCCTCATACCTTTGCCCTAAACCACTGGTCGGATCGCCCTGATGACGATAGCGAGGCGGAAGGGCGCCGAAAGCTGTCCCACCACTCCACCACCAGGATCTCGCGGAGCTGCGACCGATGCAGCGATCTCTCGCCGCATCGGTCCACCGCACAGCGCCGGATCGCACGACCCCCAGATACAACCTCCTACAAGCAGTACTTGAGCCCCCATAATTGGGAAGCAGCGTTACGAGCACGCCCGCAGCGCCCATCAACTTGGGCGCCAGCCAAACCGAACCGTAGGTGCTGAACTCCCACCGGCGGTCGAGCACCAGTCCTAGGTACTTCATAGTGGACTCGACAGTAGTTCGGGCCCCACCGTTCGGTGAAGGACCACGGCCTCCGTCTTCCTGAAGATCACCTCCAGGCCCAGGTGCCGTATGGGAACCACTAAGTGTGGTAGTGGGCCACAGATTTTCACACTCACACTCCCTGTGCGAGCTCCCCCGGGCTACCGGTACATCCTTGGAACAGCGGCAGGCGTAATCCGAGAGTGGTCATCAGTTATCACTAGTCACACCATTGTTGGTACAGTCCGCTCAGTTATTTTACCTCTGCGTTGGCATCACTGTCAAAATCACAATGATCTTTACAACCATTGCAATAAGGTTGCTGTTGGTTTGCTGCCATTGACTAGTCTGTCGAATTCACAATGATCTGTAAAGCCGTTTTTATAAGGTTGCAAAAATAAATCCCAGTTCAACTGTTTATTTTATTTTATGGGGTAGTTTAAATGTGTCCATTTGATGTTACATCTCAATTAGACTAATAAAGTGTACCGTCGATTTCAGTTAGTAATGGTACTAATACTACTTTTGGTACTTCTAGCACTTCAAAAATCTATGGATTATATAACAAATTGAGGAAATCAAGAAATCATCAGATTTTACCACAAAGCAGTATGATAATATGGTGACTAGGATCGATCAAATTGAGTCCGAACGTAAAAAGCTGACCGTGGCTACATAAGCCAACTCGAGGATAAAGTTGAAAATATGGAACGGTTATTATTTTAATCCAGGATAGAGGTTAAAAATATACCTAAGCTGGAGGGAAAAAGTAAAGAAGATCTCTGTTGATTAATCACGAAATCGACTAGCGTCTTAGATATTTCCTAACAACGCCAGGAAATCAAAGATATCTACCGCATGAATAACAAAATTTGTACATCCCCAATCATAGTCGACTTTATCAGTGTCACTACAAAAGATAATATTCTGCAAAACCTATGGAATTTCAACCAAAACAATGTTTGGCTGTTCTGAGTCCCTGCACTGGGATCTTCATAGGTTCTACAATAAGGCACGAAGTATATCTTTCTACCGTTCTTGCTACACTTTCTACCATTTCTTATTAGAAAAGTTAAGATCTAATGCAACACCCTGAAGTTGCCGTGAAGGCAAAACAGAGCGGATGTTACCGTCAAAGGACCGAAAAAGACTAAGTCGCATCTTAAATCAATTTGAACCTTGAAGACATAAAACTTATTAAAGGAAGGTTATTGATGACAATTGTACCCTATATAGTGTACTGCTTGCTAAAAAGTTTAATTAGAATAAGATCAAGTTCACTTTAAGATTTTCATACATAAAAATTTACATACTTAAATAACTCCAATGTTTTTGAAGGCATGGGGGCTTGAGTCGCTTAGAGGACCCTCCCCCCCTAGATCCGCCACTGATGCCTTCTCTCACTCACACTCACCAAATGTCACCATATGTTTCCTAAAAACTGTTAATGCTCAGCCTTCTGCGCGAAGTTCAGACCGGTCATACTTCATAGGCCGTATTGCGTTAGGCGAAAAAAAAAAGACTTATTTTGAACACATAAAACTATATTTGACAATATTATAATTAACTAAATCCTTCTTCTCCTATTTCTATTTTCTCCAGTTTAACTTCAGTCGCTCCTAACTGGCCGCTTCTGAAACAAAGAAGATAACATCAAGTCTGTAATCCATCAAGGGATAGGCAGGGGTGTACCTGTAGTACACCCCCACCGGGCGAGCCTGTTGCCATCAACCGGGCACAAATCCAGACTCCGGGCTGCTACTGAGAAATACCTGAACGAAAAACCCAATAACACTTTGCCCGACCTCGGATCGAACCCAGGACCTCATGCTCATCAGTAGCACTTGCTACCACTATAAAATATTACATTTATTTTGTAAATTAGTTAAAACTAAATTTTTATACGTCATTTTCTTATATAAACAAGATAAGGTTGATGTTTCATATATGATTACTCTGAGAAGAAACACCAAAACAAACTAAGGGCGAGTTAGACTAATGAATCTTAATGCATTCGGCATATTTAAGCCGCCTTCAAGAGCTGTCAGTGTCAAAATTGTAATGGAATATTGACAGCTCGTGAACTTGTTTTAGAAATGCTGATCGCGATCTGTTTCATTGGTGAAATTCACCCTAAGTGGTCAGACTCATTTGAAGCTCATACAAATATATCGTGATGGTCAGATCATAGGACGACCAAGTACTATGTAGGTTGATAATAATCATTTAATTCAGACAACAAATACCCATAACATATACACCTTATAGCCTATAAGCTCCAAGCACCTGGGAGCTTGGTTTTGGTCGTGCTTCCTTGTAACGTCTGTACACAACTCCTGCCGACCAAAAATCTGAGCTAAGGAAGACAGCCTTCTGCATCGCTAGAACCTGGAGGACGTAGGACTTAAATTGTATAGTCCTGGTTGACTCCAACCGCGTCAGCTTCAGCAACTTCCGTTCCTCAGCACCGATTTGATCTTGGCTCCTCCTAATGATGTACTGGAGGAGCTTATCTCCCGACGTCTGTGGGTCCAACCGGGAAATGTACAGGAGCATGGTGGCATGTACTGCGTAGCACCGATACTTCTTGCCTTAGTTCGGCAACGGTTCGTTCTGAAGACTCAATCTTCTTGTTGACGAGTCCGACTTCAGTCCTGAGTGACGTTGTATCCTTTAGAAGTCTTGTGACGTCCACATGGTCAAACGTCACTGGCGGCAGCTTACAAAGGTCCCTCGCTACGTATGTTGGAACATCTTTCGGATCCGTTTCTTTGAACACTCGGAAGATGTCCTGCCAGACCCTCTTGCCACGTCCGTCTCGTATTCTCGTGCTAAGCCTGATGTTGGTCTTAGCGGTCTCGCTAAGCACCTTCTTAGCCTCCAGGATCTCACCATCCTTGTAGCTGGTCATGCAGATTTGCTCCAGTGAGAACTCATCCATCACATCCAACTTATTCTGCAGTAAGACGAGCTGTTCGCGAACCACAATGATATCACAGATTTTAGCCTGCGCCATTGCAATAATTTGCGTGTAATTAATTACACAATCTAGGTTAACAATACGTTTGCGCTGACACGTCCGTTCATGTTGACGGCACTGTCGGACTCGAAAGAAACCTCCACACAGTTTTGGGTGGACCTGTCCAGTCAGTGCAGGCATGTGTCAGTTATCATGTAGCTCAACTCAGAACGTAGAGAGCTCAACGATCCGACGAAAAATACCAGGACATTTGGCTGCATGAAGTACTCAAATTGCCAGAAAATCATGAAATACAATGACCTAATATACTATGTACTTACTCGTCTAGTTCTTCCGTGACTCGAAAGCTACTCGAGGCTGCCGCAGTTGAGGATTCGCCTTGTGTATGTTGCCTGCACAAAAATATACATCATCATCTAACCTGAACTCGGTGATCGTTTATAGAACCAAGGTATCCAGCTTATCCCAAAACAAGCAAGCTGAAGTGGCAATGGGCTTGTCAAATCTCTCGCAGAACCAACAATCGTTGGAGAAAATGAGTGGAGACCACATTTAGCTAAAACTGCTTATTTCTGTTACACATATTATAAAAGGTTACACTTTGGTACTGTCACATTATTGTAACTGTTCCATTTATAAAAGTTTTTAAAAAACAGTGTAATAAACACAGACCCACAAAGGTGTAAATACAAACCCTGTTTTGCAATAAACTTTAAAAAGAAGTCCAACCCGGAGTCTGGATTTGTGCCCGGTAGATGGCAATAGGCTCGCCCCCTATTACATGGGACCTAAACATTACTGGCGAAATGTGGGTGTACTAGAGGCAGTGGCGTATTTTAAGATCCAGCGCCCTGGGCCTGTAAGGTTTTCCGCCCCATAAAATAAAAGAAAAAATAACAGCAGTGTGTTGATGTCGGCTGGGAATGATGTTAGCTAACAAATTCTTCAATGACTCTGTCATAGTAAACGGATTTGATCAAGTCAGCTTCTACATGGTGACAGGGAAATTCGTCCTATTCCTTGAAAGGCTCGGGAGGATGCACGGCTCCTTGTCGTTTCAGGTGATGCAGGTGCTTTCGGGGCATGGGTGCTTAGGAAAGTATCTGTGTCGCATAAACAGGGAGCCGGACACCCGGTGTCACCACTGCGTCGACTGCCGGGAGGACACGGCGTGGCATACGCTGGCAGAGTGTGCCGCTTGGGAGGAGCCGCGCCGTGCCCTCATCTCAGAAGAAGGCAGTGACATGCGCTGCCGGCCGTGGTGAGTGCGATAGTCGGCAGCGTCGAGTCCTGGGACGCGGTGGTTTCCTTCTGCGAAACAGTGATCTCGCAGAAGGAGGCTGCGGAAAAGGAGAGAGAGATCTCGTTCACTCTCCCAATCTGCAGCAGGCGCACCGGGCGTAGGCGGAGGGCGGACAACGCCCTCTTTCAGCCCACCAAAATGGGTCCAGGGACGGCGGACTCCGGGACGTCCGCCGCCCCCCATACATCAGGACCCGAGGTGGCGGCGCGTAGTGTTCCACGCTCGCCCCTCTTAGACGTTGCGGGGGGAGTCTAACACCTCACTCCCCCCCAACCCGAGGAGGCCCGCAGAGGCGGGCCGGCACCAGTCGGGGTTGCGGAAGAATCATATGTTCCCGCGACCCCGACGTAGGTGTGAGATGGAACACCGGGGTGGTTTTTAGTCAGTAAGAGTCTGACAGACCCCTCCGCCCGCCCCAGAGCGGAGGACATTCACGAGGATTTTCTACCCCGGAACAAAAAAATAAAGAGGGTCATTAGCAGGATCAAAACTGGGTGCTTACCGAGCTGTAACGGTTCTTCGATTTTTTACTAAAGACCTTTTATTTTTGAGATTATGTATGTTTTGGGCATACATTATTTTTTAATTATCAAAAAAAAATCAGCTTTCAGAAAAGTATCAATGAAATGTTAAGTTACTTTCAGTTAGTTTTGTTGTTGGTAATTAACTGGACTTATTTTGTTGCTAATGGCCTCTAGTATAACCCCTGTCACCCTGTATATTAAGAATAGCTGAACCATGATTTAGTATATACTAGAGCTGAACTATGTAAAACATATAGAATTGTTTTAAAAGAACACGTTCTTCTTGCAGACATCCGTCAGTTCACTCCGGTATACTTTTTGGAGTTTTGGCATTCACTCTAACTTCTGCTTCAGACATTTTATCCAATTTGTATAAACATGCAAAATTGGCAGTTATCGCATCATACGAAGTTTTGCGCTTCCTCTGGCCCAACAATTGGTCGCATGTTAGGAAGAAGGTAATAACCCTGAAATGATCACGTCCTTGTAGCAACACTTCTCCCTTACGACACTCATCGTCTCGTTTCTTTCTCTTAATATTTCTCTTGTGACTTTTTCTTAATTTTCTGAGGATTTTCTTTTACCAGCCTCTTCAAAAGTATGAAAAGATTCCCGATGATTTTCGATAAAAGTAATGACTTGTAAAGCCTGGAAATTACCTCTACGTCTGTGCCGACACCTTGTAGAATTTTGGTAAATACATTTATATTAAATAGTTTGAATACAGATCACCAAAATTCCGATAATATAGCCGTTTCTAGTGAATGTAGTTGAGCCAATCGCCCTGCAGCTTCACTTTTAACCAAAGCTTTTTGGTAGGCAGAGTCACTTTTTGTAGCTTCAGAAGCCGCTATTATTTGGTTTCAATCTTAGTTAAGGCTGGTACTAGCATCGTCTCTCGCTGAACATCGTTCTATGGATATGAACGAAAACGACACGAGCAACGTCGAAACATCTCGACTAGTCCAGAGTAGCGACGAAGTCCGACGGTCACGCCGTCGTCGCCCCGCTGGCAGTCAGTAAACGATAGCCCCGCTGGCAGTCAGTAAACGATAGCCCCGCGTCTTTTTGTCTATCAAACTTATAACCAAATGAGTTTTTTAATTTCTTCAGGTTTGAAAAGTCAAATAGAAAGGCGCGGCTGGCTACGCCCGCGCCCCTCGGAGCTTGCCGCCCCGGGCCATGGCCCTTTTGGCCCTAGGGTAAATACGCCCCTGACTAGAGGTACACCTCTGTTTTAACCTCCTCAAATGACAAACTGAACTTACCGTGTGGATGTGACGTCACTTCTTTTTGGTATTTTTCTTCCTTTACGTTTAGTTCCAGTTGGTTCAGTAACTGCGAGAGTCTCGTTTGTACTGCAATCAAAAATAATAGAGGATGATACAGTTAGTGGCATTATCAGTTATAATATTATGTAAATAGAGCAGGGATGGCAAACCAATGGCACCAATGGCACTGGCACGCGACAAAATCATAGAGGCACGGTACCAATAGGGATGATGGCTACTATTAAAAAAATTCGAAAAAATAATGTGAATTCAACGAAGGCATAAGTAGTCAAAATGAGAATCGAAAATATCTGTCAAATCGATGTAAAAATGAAGAAGCTGAACACTTTAAAAGTTTTTGGAGAGAATTATGCCCGTCCTTGTCGCGCGGTACCGATAATTTATTGCGCTAATATGAAGTTACATAGTCTTGACGTCACTTCTACAATAGTGCTGTCCTTGTCCAACACTAATTATAAAACGTTCATGACTCGGCAGTTTTTTAAGCTTTTACACTTTTTTATAATTTGGTCGGCCCTAAGTATTTGGAAACAAATATTTTCTTAAATCTCTAGATTTAAAAAATAATTCATCATCTTTATTGAGGAGTTTAGGTTTCTAAGCCACAGTAACAAACATAGACATCTGAGTGCGCCCGGCTACGATAGGCGCTTTGATTTCGGCAACTGTGCCGCGTAAATGCAAGGAGAAATGTGGATATAACTTTTTTGGCATCTAGTTTGTAAAAGCAGAAGTCGCACTAATTTGATTTTTTTTTAACTAGTCTACTCTGTCCCACTTCTGGGCTCAGGCCTCCCTCCACTCCTTCCATCTTTCAGAAGCCCCAGCGCCCTCCTTCCAGTTTTCACGGAACCTATCCAGCCCGTCCCGCCATCCCCTACGTGGTCTGCCGCGACCCCGCCTCACTGTCTCAAGGCACCAGTTCTGTGTTATTTGGGCCCACATTTTGGTCGGCAAGCGGCAAACATGTCCTGCCCAGTCTCATTTAAGGTGGGCAGCCTTTTGAGCCACGTCAGCTATCTTTGTTTTGGAGCGAAGTATTGCGTTTCGAACACGATCCGTTAATTTAACGCATAGTATACTGCCTCCATTGCTCGTTGGCAGAACTTGAGTTTGGTCTTCTGGATGTTAGTCAAAGACCAATTCTGGGTACCATAGGTCAAGACGGGAAGAATACACATGTCCATGAGCCTGCGTTTCTGTGTCATAGACAACTCACCCTTGAACAGTTCCTTCATGGACCAGTAGCTCTTCAGGCGATTTCCGTTCGTCTTGTGATTAATTTATCTTGTCTTGCCTGGAATGAGACTACTTGGCCCAAGTGACGGTATTCCTGGACATTTTGTACTCTCTCCCCGTCTACTTTTATGCTCCAGGTGTTTCGTTGCACATAACTTTGGCCTTCGACATATTCTAATTTAACTAATTTCAAAACTAATTTGTTATTTTGTTTAAATAAATATATATGTAAAAAACTTAGGCCGCGACGTACGAGTTGTTGCGACTTAGGTCGTAGGTTCGAACCCAGACAGGCGCTTTACTTTGTGTAAATTATTTCATCACTACTGCTCTCAAAACGGTGAAGGAAAACGTCGTGAGAAAACTTAGAACCAAAAATTCGGAGATAGTGTTTTTGGCATCCCTGAAATAGGTTAACTTTCTTAGTGCCAATTTCACGAGTGAAACTGAACGCGTTCAGCACATCTAAAACGCGTTCAAGAGCTGTCAGTGTCAGAATTGATAAGGAATATTGACACTGAAAGCTCTTGTTCTAAGACATGCCGGTTTTCTGACGACGTTTTCCTTCACCGTTTTGAGAGCAGTGGTGATGAAATAATTTACACAAATGGGTTCGAACCTACGACCCACAACTCGTAAGTCGCGGCCGTTCTGCTGGTCTAAAATAGTGAAAGGAGATTACTTACTTATCCACGTCATCATCGGGTGGTTCCGCCTTTACTTCTACCGAAATTGGTTCAGTTTGAGTTTGCTCCCTAAAAATAAAAACAGTTTTTTTATTGCACTAAATAATATAAAAATCGCGAGGAAAGTTTTGCACGACACGAGGTGCCTTTGTGTCGCGTTGTCGCGTCGCGCCAGTGAGTAAGAGCTTGAAAATTGAGATAAGGGCGGAAGAATGATGATCAGGAAAACACGATTACAATCATTATTACTTACTTGTAGTTTTCAGGAGATTCTAACTTCACAACTAACGTCTCCATTTCAGACTCATTTGGTGCTCTGAAAAAAAACATTAAAACAGTTTATGCCATTGTGTAGGTATAAATGAATATCACGGCGGGATTGTTTCGTGCACTGGATCTTCAACGCACTGCTTAGCGCCGAGAGTTGAAAATCCAACAGTGTGTTTTTTCGACGCGCTGTTAACGCGACGCGATGCACTCTATTGGATTCTCAATTCTCTCTTCAACACCGAGAGTTAAAAATCCAGTACGCGAAATAATGGTGTACTATAGGTGCACCTCTGCCTAACCTTCTGAGATTACAGGCGTGATGTTATGTTATGTTATTAAGAATGTATATTCCAAGATTTAAATATTCACGAAATTGCGATATACAGGTATCTCGGACTTCTGACTACCCGTAACGATGAATATTTTGTGTGAATATGTGATGATAACTTGATAACATTCTATTATATGTCGCATCAGGGGTGACCGAGATGCGAAACATCGGGTCTTCTACATGATCCGACACATTTTATTGTTGGCACTGTAGTGGGTACTCGAACGAAATGATTATTCGAATTAAAATAACTTCAAAACACTGGCTAACGAAATAAACACGTGCAACCGAAACACACACGTGCGTCGGTACTGAGCGTTTTCCAAGACTGTCCAAACTCGACCGTATTCTGTTGACTGTCGCAACACTCGGTCTCTCCGCCAGTCTACATTGCATCCCCTCCACCGACGATCGTGTCCAAGCGCTACTAGGGCTCGCTTGCGTTTCCTATCACATGATCATTCGTTTATGAATCAAATTGTTAGATGGCGCTGTCCGCTGTACTGTGGCGCCATCCATCGACGACAAATATATATTATAAACTAGCCGTCTTATTCATAATAAAGCCATTCGCTTTATAAAACTATTTTAGATAATCCAACTGTTTTGTCCCTTTCTGAATAAAGTCTCCCGCAAAAAGGCGCGACGTCACAGCGCGACACAAAGGCACTGCTCGTCGCGCGACACGCAGTGCCTTTGTGTCGCGCTGTGGCTTAGCTTCAGTGTGAACGAGACTTAACACAGCTAGTGTTTCCTGAATATCCAGGATGTAAAGTAGCCTCTACCCTTCTCGTGGTCCCAAGCTACCTATCTCTCAAACACAACGAACGGTTCTGAGGTCTAAACGTATTTTCAACATTGTAGAGCTTGTTAAGAACGAAAGTAAGAAAAAAAAGTTTATTTGCGGTAAACATAACGCAGTGATCGAACACAAACACCAAAAAGAACAAGTTGCTTAATGCTACGACCCCATGCGAGACAGAGCCCCAGCGCTGGTTTTCAGCGACAGCCGGCGTTGAATGACGTCAACCGGTGCAGTAAACGCTAAGATTAAAATAAAATACATACACATAATAACTAGATAAGTGTTCAACAAAATAAATACAATTAATAACATTTTTAAAATGGTAACATTCCGGGCATCGAATAATCACGCGCCGTTAGCCTTTGATAATCTGTGCAAGCAGCTGTCATTTAAATACAGGTTTGACGTTTAGGCCGCAAGAATCCCCTGGATGCGGAAAACGCAGAACGAGTCGAAGTGGCGGTGCTTGGGAGAGGACAATGTCCAACAGTGGACGTCTTTCGGCTGAAATGATGATGGATGTTCAAAATAAATCAAACTCACTCTTGGTAGTAGCTTGACTGTCCGCCAGCGTCGACATAATCATCCAAATCGCCTTCGCTTGAACTAAAACAAAAATAGAATATGGTATTAGTAAATAATAATAAAGTTTTTTGTTGGCAAATAACATTACGCCTGTAATCCCAGAAAGGGAAGGCAGAGGTGTACCTTTAGTTCATCCACACTCTGGCAGTTATGTTTAAGTACCATGTAATAGGGGGCGAGCCTATTGCCATCAAGCGGGCACAATACAGACTACGGGCTGTTACTGAGAAATTCCTGAAGGAAAAACCTAATGACACTTTGCTCGACCTGGGAATCGGACCCTCATACTCAGCAGTAGCGCCTCCAACCGACGAACGACGAACAGTGTTGGAAATGTTGAAAATTTCGACAAAATATGCTTGTCCAGCCCGCGTAGCGTGACCACCATAGAAACGAGCTTAGTCGACGGAAAAAAGAGAGAAGAAATGCCCTTTCTTCTTCTTATTTTAATAAGGACTGAATACTCCTCCAACCTAACTTTAGCGTCAAACTTTGCTTGCGCGATGCAGGATTCAGTAGCTCCATCTGTCAACGACGTCAACTTCATACGCCATTTCTTTTAGTTTCCTGACTTGTGACATAGATGACGCTACTGAGTGCTGTTACGTTCTACTACTGTGCGCTACTATACAGTGTTAACACATACCTGCCCGTCTGTATAGACCTCTTGCGAGATCTGCGGCTTTTCTCAGGCGGTTCCTGTAGCTTGTCTGTATTCCGTCCCTCTTCCTCCTTCAGTATCTCAATTACGGTCGTCTCACTCACTCCGGTAGCCAGTGCAGTCCGTTGACGGAACTTCGACAGAGGAGTCAGGTCTAAGTCTCCATACATCTTCTTTAGTTCTTCATACTCTTGCTCAAAGTAATGGAACACGTTTGCGATGAGTATTTTTGTTTGATCCTGAGGAAACATTAATTAGTACATTATTGTGAATGGGAATCACCCGGCGAACTTCGTATCTTCATTACACAATATTTTCTTAAATTTTTCCCACGGTTTTATAGTTATTCTGCTATTTAGGACGGAAACAATTCCAACAAATCAAAATCATAAAAATCGGTCCAGCCGTTCTTGAGGTATAAATGGTTATAAACTAACCAGACTTTGTTTCATTAATTCAAGGTTTTTTTATATGTATCCCTTAAATCTATTTTTTTTTGTTTTTTTGTTCCCCCGACCCACCCCGTGGTATCGCACCGCCTGCTCGCGGTATAACTTTGTTTTCACTTACAGTTCTTTCATAACATAACATCACGCCTGTAATCCCAGAAGGGTTAGGCAGTTGTGTACCTATAGTATGCCCACATTTTACAAGTTATGCTTAAGTCGGGCAAGCCTATTGCCATCACCGGGCACAAATCCAGACTC
The DNA here is from genome assembly GCA_963555695.1 of Dasypolia templi. Taxonomy (NCBI): domain Eukaryota; kingdom Metazoa; phylum Arthropoda; class Insecta; order Lepidoptera; family Noctuidae; genus Dasypolia; species Dasypolia templi. Next base: position 8,766,263 of record OY743166.1, read on the forward strand.
CGGGCTGCTACTGAGAAATTCTAGATAGAAAAACCCAATAACACTTTGCCCGACCTGGGAATCGAACCCAGGACCTCATGCTCGGCAGTAGCTCGACGACTAGACCAACGAGGCAGTCAGACCGTTCTTTCTTACATATTGCTTGCCTCCTAATAGTCTGATTAGAAGTGAAGTGATGACTGATTAGAAGTTCCAGTGATTAGCGTGTTCAAACAAACAAACAATCAGTCCAATGCCAAAAGCACAGCATATTAACTTAATAGTACTCAACTAGCATAATAACTCAATAGTTATTGTCTCTTGATGAACAGAATCAGGTCAGAAATCAGGGTCATTAAGCGTCTATGCCTACAATACAATATCAGCTGATACGTACGCGTAGGCATAACGTTGGTATCTTTAGTCATAAGTTTGTTTGGCGGCACGCGACAAAGCACCTCCTCGCTCAGGCGGCTTCTTAGACACGAAACTGTAGGTGAACTTTGTCGAGCGATCAGTGTTGCCCTTGGTACATAATCAGCCTATAACGTTCCCACTGTTGGGACACAGGCCTCCTCTCTATGAGAGGTAGTGAGCCGTAATTCATCACGCGGGCCCAGTGCGGGTTGGTAGATGTCACATGTCTTCGAATTTTTGGTTCTAGGACATGCCGGTTTCCTCACGATGTTTTCCTTCACCGTTTTAAGAGCAGTGGTGATTAAATTATTTACACAAAGTAAAGCGCCTGCTTGGGTTCGAACTCACGACCTACAACTCGTAAGTCGGGACCGTTACCACTGGGCCACCACTGCTCTTGGTACGATTATTTTAAATTATTTATTTTCATTGGGGAAAAATAATAACTTAATTAAATGATTACGTATTTGTGTACGCAGTACGATACCAAATAATACCCTTCAGGGTCGGACAGGGTTTTTGTTACATGCTGTATATTAATAGATAGACAGTTGTACCTCTTGTATTCCTTCTGCAGTGTGCTGTACTTCCGTGTTACATTTTGGACAAAATACTTTGATTTCATTGCCACTTGCAGGGGAATCTTGGTTCTAAAAATAAAAATAAAATATCGTTATTAAACTTCATAGCTTTCCACAATAAGTACTAAAGATATTATTTTAAACACGGACAGTTAATTGATATTGGAACGTATCGTTACAGCCTCTAAAGAACTTTGTTAAAAGATTTATCGCCTCAGTTGGCGCAGTGGTAACAGAGTTGACTTGATAGTACAGGCTGCACCGGATGTACAACTCAAGAAACATCGTTACCTAAAAATAAGGCATCAAAAATACCTAAATTAAAACAACTTTTTGCGAAAAAAAAATCTTTTATTGGTACTAAAAAATGTATGGTACAGTACAACTGAGAAATAATTGATCATTTTTAAACCTACTGATTTTTGTAGCACTTTGTTTACCGCTGCACTGACAGGAGTATTCTTTTAAAATTTTATTTCTGACAGCCGCTGTCAATACCCTTTTCGAGATTGTTAGATTCAAAGTAGGCGCAGCAATTTTCTTCAAATTCGTCTTTCCTTATAAAGTTTTTTGGAAATGCAAGCTGCATGCGAATTTTTATTGGAAGTCATCTGGGCATTTTTCAATAATTCCGGTCTAAGGCATGCTTTGATCCATTCTCTGCATCTATAATTACCTACAATAAAAGATGTCGATGTTTCATTAGAAACAATCGAGGCAAATTTAAAAAAAAAACAAGATAATATAAGAAAATATCAAGGTTAAAATCGTAGATCAGCCGCGTCAAAATATGGTTGTGTTTCACTGTTTCGTTTTCGCTCAGTTTGGACACTTTTTCGCACACATTCACAAAACATAAAAGAGAGGAAATAGCATAATATATTCCTGATTTGTATTAGAACGAGTGTCGCCGCTTGACTACAATCAAGAGACCAATACGTACGCGCATTACGCACACAAATTAACCGCACGCACACGCAGTTTGCTATTGGTTGTCACACTAACGCAAACACTGCAAACGATACACGCGCAAAAGCAATTTATTTCTCATACATGTTACGGCTAACAAAGGGTATGTTATAGGGGATATATGTATATTTCGATAAAAATATTGTAATTTTTAAGTTTTGCAATTTATCGCTATAATTTACAATTAGTGTGGACTATAAATAATAATGTCAAATGAAGGGGAACATCCGATATAGCCGCGAAATTAAAATTTCCTTTTATTTACGTTGTTGAGAAGATTTTTTATCGAACTTATGAAGCAATGGATTAGCAATCTGTTTCAAAACTGTTCAAATTGTGATTGATCGCAATTAAGGTAATGGGCTGCAGCTAGTAAGTAAGCAAATAAATAACACAAGTAAAATGTACTAGACGATTTTGATATTTAATAATAATTTAAACTCAACTTCAATGCTGATTTAGTTATTGTCCCTGAAATAATAGAAATTTATGAAGTATCATGCGCTTGCTATCTTTTAAAGACGATTTTTTCAAAATAAAGTGCAATCTTCAATTAATATACTTCCGGTGTTGATGATTTATTCTTATGAAAATTTTTGGTATATTAGCTGATTGAAAAATTCAAAATTTCATTATGTTGTTTTGACTTGTATTTTCATCTCCGGAAGTTGCAGCCAGTGTTATATCGCTGTTAAGTGCAGCTTGTGTTATGGTATCGCTGGTCGATTCTACTGAAGACTGGTAAAATATAAGTTTTTTTCAGTAATAAGAGAAGTATAAAAAGTAAGCACAACGTAAAAAGCATCGTTTGTAACTCTTTATTACTCAACTATAGATTTTCAGCTTCATGGCTGCATAAACCAAATAAACACGGCCTTATAATAAAATAATCACATCACGATCAAAGATGATCTAGATGACGTCATTTTATTTTAAGGTACGCAATTCAAAATCAGCAATAAAGTTTTATAATACATAAATTATATAATATTACTTATGGAAGAAGGCATAACGATATTTTTGTGCGGAGAAGCTCCTGATTTTAGGTATCTTTTCCCTGTTTTTTTATTACGTAATCATTTTCAGCAAAATGTTGCGAACAAATTGTGCTACATTTAGTATGTATCCATTCAATTCTACCAGTTGCTTCGATCCACAGTTTTCTTGTATCAGGATCTGTTGGAAACCTAAAAATAACATTTAAAATGTACGTTTACATTATATGTACCCAGAATAAACAATAATTAGTGGTAATAAATAAAGTTATTTCGATTATAATATTACTGATAATAATCATTTTGATCAAACACACATACTTAATATCGACATTGCTTACAACTTGGTACAACACTATCGATACACATGGATTTCGCTGCATTACAGCTCTGGCTCGGCGCACGCGACTTTCGCAGTGAACGCAATACATTGCGAAATCACTCATATAGTACAAGATGGTATCTAATGCATTGCAAGCAATGTATAATTTTGCATCTGTTTGCGATTGTATCGTTTTTGTCTACAAACTACATACTACTGTTTAAATAATTACAAATATCACTTGTATTTTAAGGTTTATGGACTTACCGGTGAAAAGAAATCCCTTCCCGGGTTAAATTACACATCTGGCTTCTTTTCCTACGCGTTATAATAGCGAAAGACGGCATAATTATTATTTTTCGCAAGCTTCGCACGTTGTCACAATATGAGCGCGACTGTTGGCCGGTCAACCTATGAGGTTGTAGTCTGCTTAAACGGACTTGCCTGTGGTTGCCCTAACAAATTAAGGCCTCCAGCCAGGACTTAAACTTATGTACTAACTTAAAAACTAAGCGACTACACGCTAAGGGCACCCCCTGTGGTGTACGAACCTCGGCTTAGGGCGTCGCTGGAAGAGGTCAGCAAGGGACTAGCTCGATCAGGATTTGAGTGATTTAGGGACGAATTTAAAGCTACAGGCTCAGCGGCGCGGGCTGGTTCGAGCAAGGGTCAGGAGGGGTGTGGAATTGGACGTCGCGGCGGTCCTCGGCGGCGAGGGCGGTAGGACGGCGATCGGGTTTTGGGCTTACGTAGAGTGCTGGTGGCCTTACTACTCTCCTGGAGGAGGGTAGTGGCGTCGTCGGGGGCGATTAAGGTATGCCTGTGTGTACATAAATAATAAAATAAATAAATAAATAAATAATAATGCGGGAGGGAGTGTAGCGGGCGGCCGCTGAGATCAAGGGGTTTGGGTGTTTGATGCCACAGTCGAAGAAACGCTTAGATAAGCGTTTCATGAACTGTTTTATGGTGGGCATTTTAAGGTCTACGTGGAGATCTATATTACGGACATAGTAGGGGGCACCCGTGACCTTTCTGAGGAAACGGTTTTGGAGGGTCTGCATCTTATGGAGATGACGTGGGTGAGCGTGCGCAAGTACAACGCAGGCATAAGTCATGATGGCATGGATGACTGCGGTATAGATGCGCAGCTTGCATTTAAGTGACAGTCTGCAACGGGCTGTCAGAATGTAGTGGAGTCTACCAAGAGCGAAAGCGGCTTGCGCGCGATCCGCCTTAATATGCTGTTTAAACGTTAGATTTTGATCAAGGATCACGCCTAGGTATTTGGCTTGCTTCTCCCAAGGGATTGGCTTGCCGTACATAGTGATCGGGCTGGGAAGGGGGGGTGGGACTCGACGACGTCACGAGAAGAGAACCGCCTGACTCTATCGGGGTTGACCTCGATTCTCCATTTCCGGAACCAAGCGCCTAGGACGTTTGCGGAGGTTTGAAGAGTACGAGCTATAGCATTGGGACAGTGATCGGAATAGTAAATGGCAGTATCGTCGGCATAATCAGCCTATAACGTTCCCACTGCTGGGACACAGGCCTCCTCTCTATGAGAGGTAGTGAGCCGTAATCCACCACGCGGGCTCAGTGCGGGTTGGTAGATGTCACATGTCTTCGAATTTTTGGTTCTAGGACATGCCGGTTTCCTCACGATGTTTTCCTTCACCGTTTTGAGAGCAATGGTGATTAAATTATTTACACAAAGTAAAGCGCCTGCTTGGGTTCGAACTCACGACCTACAACTCGTAAGTCGGGACCGTTACCACTGGGCCACCACTGCTCCTCTCTCTCTCTGCTTCGCTCTCGTCGGCGAAGAGAGCCAACTGAGCCTTTTTACTCTTTGGGATATCGCTGGTGAACGGCGTGAAGGCTAGAGGAGATATGACGAAACCCTGAGGGACTCCGGCGCGAATAGGGTGAGGGGACGAGAGTGCACCCTCGATGCGATAGCGGCATACGTACATATCGACTAAAAGTCTCGTAAGATGAGCACGAGACGATCTGGCACTCCTAGTTGGTAAAGCTTGTATAACAAGCCGTTGTGCCAGACTTTGTCGAAGGCTTTCGCTTTGTCGAAGAATAGCAAACCCGTCGTCGCGTTACGCTGCAGACCAGAGCTCAAGTGCTCTACGATACGGTGGACCTGGTGGATACTAGAGTGTTAGGGTCGGAAACCAAACTGCTCGTTGGGAATGAGGCTCTTTGCTTCGGCGTAGTATTTGAGACGCTTATAAATAAGTCTCTCGTAGATTTTGCCGAGAACATTGAGTAAGCTAATGGGACGGTAGCTGTAGGGCTCAGACTTTGGTTGCCTGGCTTTGGGATACCGATGACGGTTGCTTCTTTCCACGCTTCTGGGATGATGTTGTTGCTAAAGGTGCCACTGAAGATGGCGGTCATAAGCATTATTAGAGGGGCCGGTAGGAGTTTGTATACCTTGTTGGTAATACCGTCCGAACCGGGGGCTTTACGAGCGTGGAGCCCTTTTATGATGTCGTGCACTTCGTCTGGAGTGACAGGAGGCAGAGGATCATCAGGGTCTTCGACGGGTGGTAGGGAGGCTCTCAGTTCAACTTCAGCGTCGACCTTGTTCAGGTGAGCTTGGTCTACTGGTTGAGAGCTGGGAGAACATTGGGACTCTAGGCTATCAGCAAGCCATTCGGCTTTATCGGTGCTGTCGAACGCGACGCTCTTGTCGGGGCGGATGAGGTGAGACATAGAGACCTCTTCGGAGGAGCGCAATTTCCTCTGAAGGTGCCAGAAGGCTTGGTGAGTGGGCTCGAGTTCACTGAGCATCTTGTTCCAACCCTCTGAGCGAACCTCCCCTATGCGTTTCTTTACAGCACGCTGTAAATGGCGCATGTGGGCTTTGTTCGCGTCACAAGGGAGGAGTCGTAGGCACTAATAGCCGCATTCTTCTCGGTTATCAAGTCACGTACGTCTGTAGGTAGTTTCCAGCGATGGTCTTCCATCATCGGAACTTCCCGTGAACAATCCGTCAAAACGGATTGAACGTGCTCAGTAAACGAGTCGATTGCGGCCGTAGTGTCGGCGACTGACACTATGTGATCGAGGATGGTGTCCAATTGAGGCGACGTGGTGGATTTCAGTCTTTCACTTACTTTCCTCCAGTCGGTTATCATCTGGGTCTGAGGGGGCGGTTGGGATCGCTTGGGCCAGAGTAGGGGGCATCGCTTTTTCGCGCGCAAAGTTTTAAGCCGGCAATACATGTTGGTCATAGTTGGCCGAGCGAAGGCGAGTACCAACATAATTATATAAAGCCCATTTGTCAAGCCTCGCCATTGCTCGTCAACGTTCGCCTAGCTGGCCGAGCGCAGGCGAGCGCCAACGTATATACGGTTATTTTGTCGTTTCGCTCGCTACGACTCGTCTCATTTCAGATCAGTGTCGGTTTTCTGCACAAATCAAAGGCACTCGCCTTGTATCAATTTGCCTACGCTCGTGTCTACGGCTGTGTTTTTTTTTCTAGTTCTGTTACAAAAGCGGACCGGTCTACAATGTGGAGACGACATTTTTTTGGTTCGGCAATGCATTAGGAGTATTTTGAAAAATGATTTCCGTCTTTGTCTAGCAATTATTAAAAAAAAAAAATTGACAAGTTTTGAAGTTTTTACACTTTCTATATTAAGTATTTTGAGAGCTAACAACAAAAAAGTTGTCATTGAGTATACCTATTGTTCTACAATACGCGGTGGACATGGCACACCGAGTTTAGAAAAAGTTTAGCTTTGTAGAGCGACGTCTCTGTCACACTCTACGGTCTCTCTCTAAGGCACTTGACACACCGCCGCGGATAAAGAAGCGACTAGTTATCAACGATTTTTTCGCTCAAGAATTGCCCAAAGATAAGTAGGTAAAAGAGATAGTAATAAACTAGCTGCTTCCCACGGTTTTACCCGCATGAATCTCGATCCCGTGAGAATATAGGTAGGGTAGCGATAAATAGTATCCTGTGTTTTAATCCAGGTTATGAACTATATGCGTGCCAAATTTCATTCAAATCCATTTCAAAACAAAACAAGTCAAAACAGCATAAAAGAGATCGATTACCTAACCTCAGCTCTTGGAAACTGATGAAACCTCAAATCCTTATTACAATACGACACAGACAAACAACCATAGACAGAACACAACGCATGGACTATTATTTACTAACTTTTAATTCAATCTTGTAATTTTTTTTTCAATTAGACATCTTTATGGTCTACGATCGGTTATAGTTAATATCTGCCAAAACATCACCCTTCAATTTCTATTTCACTGACCATACCTGTCAATGTCATTGTCGCTTTGACAGGTCAATGTCATTCAGGCGCAAAGTTCTGTTCGATATCGATTTCGATACTATACGTTGCTGTACGTCATAACCAGCCTATAATTTACCCACTGCTGACACCTCTCTGTGAGAGGGGGTGGACCGGAACGTAATACAGTGCGGGTTGATCTATGTCACGTGTCTTCGAAATTTTGGTTCTAGGAAATGCCGGTTTCCTCACGACGTTTTCCTTTGCCGTTTTGAGAGCAGTGGTGATGAAATAATTTACACAAGTATGTAATTATTTCATGCTGATTAATGGGTGCTGAATTACGTACCGAAGCATAAACAAGGCATATTTTCAATGTTGGCACGGCCTTTTTGCCAAGTCTTCTGTTTTTGATCGATGGCAGAAAGCATGCCTCATCAAAATGGATGGAGCAAATAGCCGCATTTTTTGTTGGAAGCCAGGATGTTCCTCTTCCACAGGCCTCGATCCATCTTTGTCTAATAATAGGTTCGGATGGGAACCTAAAATAGTGTTTACTTTTTTAATACAAAAAGAAAGTGCCTTTTTCTTAAACAACTTTCAAAGATTTGCACTAATTCAATACTGTGGCTCCGCTGTTCGTCCGTCTGTCACAGGGCTGTATCTTAAGAACTGTGATAGGAAGACATTTGAAATTGTCACGGAGTGTGTATTAATTTGGCCGCTATAACAACAAATAATAAAAATATGTAATGTTAAATATTGTACGGTGATACGAAACCCTTCGTGTGCAGTCCGACTCGCCTTTGGAGCTTTTATAACATTAAGCGAGAATATATTAAAATAAAATTGTTTTTAACAAAAAAGTCAACCGAAGCTAATAATTATCGACATAGAAGAAATGACGGTTACAACCCTAAAAGTGGGGGACAAACTGGATAGAACCAGTAACTTAGTACTTACATATGAAAGGTGATTCCATGGCCTTTGTAGTTTACATGTCTGCTTCGATTTTTGCAAACAATCACTGAACAGTTCGGCATTTTGAAGAAAGAAAATGATTCGACCGCGCGCGTGCCGCGGGCCGAATGCGACTGGCGTGTTCTAACGATGTGAATATGGCCATTTTGCGCATACTGCCAACCGTGGAGGCCAATAGTTTATTATGTAATGTTTTACTCTTAAGGCAAAATCGCAAAGGTTTTCGTCAGGTTGTGTGTTAAGTATCAAAATATGATTCGCTAGCGTAACAAATCATGAACAGAAAATTATAATCATCAGAATTATCAGTGCAGATTGCTAAGTTAGAATATTTTACGCATTTCGTGGATATTTTGGTAGTTTTTTTTTTTGTTATTTATTTTTGTGGTGTACTAAAAAGTTAATATAAATACATTAAATTGTTCCTACGTGTTTTTCAGGTCAGTGTCTGGTTGTATATTATCAAAATATGATTCGCTATCGTAAAAAATATCAATTACCGTAATTATACATACTTTTAAATAAGTATTAGAATCATCAACACAAATCTCTAACATAAAATTAGCCCCAATTGTCATGCACGACTTCATGGATCTTGTCATAAAATATGTAATTTGAAAATAGAGTGATTTTTTAATTAATTTAAGTTTGTAAATACATATTTTGCTACGGTCGCGAAATAAATATCTTGATTCAACATACAACCCTCATACTCAGCTGTAAATTCCAAAAAAAAAAACTAAGAAAGTTTGAATTACGCTGGAGGAACAGCCCAGGTTAGCACGAGCGATTTTTTTAACGCGTTCTGGATTTTTAACTCTAGGTGTTGGCCCGAACATTGAAATTCCAACAGAGTGCATCCCGGAGCGTCCAAATAATACACTTGGATTTTAAACTCTCGGCGCTAAGCAGTGCGTTCAAATTACAGTGCACGGAATACAAGCGCCCGTGGGTTCGGAGTGACGTCGGCCACAGTCTGGGCAGGCGGCCTCGCTACCAACATGACAGAATAGTAAATCAATACCAGCCACCTAATAAGTCGACATTTGCGTGTGCCTCGAGCCGAGCAAGGGTGAACCGTGAATTAAAATAGCATCCACGGCCCACGAGTGGCGATGCTTTTGTAAGTACCTACACCGCGCCCGATGCCCGGAATGTTACCATCTTATAAATATTGTTTATTGCATTTATTTTGTTGACCACTTATCTAGTTATTTATATTATTTATACACTTATCTAGTTATTATTATGTGTATGAATTTTATTTTAATATTAGCTTTTGCTGCACCGGTTGACGTCATTCAACGCCGGCTGTCGCTGAAAACCAGCGCTGCGGCTCTGTCTCGCATAGGGTCGTAGCATTATGCTGAGCGATGGCCGTTTTGCGTGAATGTGAGGCTTATTTTCCCCCAACTTGTTCTTTTTGGTGTTTGTACTTGATCACTGCGTCATGTTTACCGCAAATAAACGGTTTTTTTCTTTTCTTTCTTTAGTACAATAAGTGTAATTTTTTGTAACAACAATGCCTTTTTATCGTTGAACTAAGTAAAAGTTCTACTTGGAACTAGAAAAAATCGTGACATCTTGTGAATTTGTGTCAATTTTAGGATAGGTATTTAATTCGATTAATAATAATATTTTATCCGATTACGATTCTGCCAAAGCGGCCTTTTTAGACCCCTTTGCGAATAAAGAATAACAATATTATGGCGTCGCCTCTATTTATCTCTCGCTCGCACGCTATCGCTGTTCTTTCATTGATATTTTACCTCTGTCAGCAGCACAAAACAACAACCTTATTGTAACGAGATTACCTGCCCGCATGAAGGCAAAAAAAATTCAATCGACGAATGTTTCAATCGAAAAATTTTACTTGTTGTTTACTTAATTTATGACACACAAACAAGTACATGATACACTTGTTTTTCCCTCACACTTTAGACATTGGCAGAATAGTCGACATCGGCTTTGCTTGCCATTTTAATAAAAACGGAATAGTTAACATATTGTTGCCGCTGCAGCAAGGTCACAGCGTGCGGACAGTTGTTACTAGTCTTGTGCCTGCTCGGTCATTTTTAAGATCGCTCCGTACTAGTACATTTCGGACAGTGAGTGAACTAGTTCATTCTCTTCGTTCTAACAGCTCTATTCGTTCTTCGCTCTCGGAGTCGGTCAGCATTTCCTTAAGCGAGGCTCGGACCCGGGAGCAACACGCTCTTTATTTATGGTCTTTATGCAGTAACGTAACAAAGACATTGGAGCCGATTCTCTTGTACACCGAACTAAACTAACTAAACTATCACTAAAATTCCTTACTTTTTACTATGAAAATCTTGAAGCTATTCTGCGAAAAATAATATCTAAATTTAAAAATAATTTTGACACAACTATAAATCGAATTTGACAATCGCGAGTGCACGTGTTTTTTTTTTCCTTTTGGTTTCGCAACGTCTTTGTTAGAGCCGGAGGCAGCCTGGGGCAGCCTCGACGTGTTTTTTATGGAAGTTTTGACTTTTTGTGACCAAGTCATAGTATTAATTTAACACATTTGATTTTCCTTCATACTTGAACAGGCTTAGGACTTCTGATCAATCGTAAAATTAAAATATCGTTTTTCCATTATTAAAATAAGTAATATAAGAATGAAACCAAAACATTTGTTTTTATCTGCACAGTACCTACTTAATTTTTTGGCAACTGTGTAATGTACAAAACGTTTAGAATGGCGAATTTGGTCGTTCGGGTTCGGGTAGCATCGTCATTCGTCGGCTATTCTCTCTCGTTCTCATTCACAGCCATCGAATGAATTCGTATGACGTATCATTTCATTTCTCGTTCTCATTCGCACCTAATAAGATCGCGCGGTTTAAAATGTACGAGTCCGAAAGGAGCTATTAGACCTAAAGAGCGATTACAAGTCAGAGTTCGGAAACGATTCTTTTAGTACAGTGCAAAGATTCGGCTCCTATTCGTTCATTGTTCATGAACTACACAAGACTAGTTGTTACACTATGGCCGCATTCTGAATTACGTAAACACGTACGGTGTGAACGCGTACCGAATTAGCGTGAGCGCGAAAACGACGTCATGTGAATTGTCATAGATGACGTCATGACATGCGCCATCTTGCGATAACGCCGACCGGCATGGTTGGCGTTCTAGTCTGTGGTAACCGTCTTCAATAGTACCACAGTGAGCGAATTATTGATAGCTCTGAGCTGTCATAATCGTGATTTTTATATCGGAATGCATATAATTGATGTTAGCGCTGTGAGCGATTATTGTCTACCTCGGAATGCAGCCTGTATGTCGCTTTTTGCGGCAGTCGTCACGCACGGCGCAACGGTCAAGCAAAGAGTATAATAACTTTCAAAACAAGAGAGAACGACGGCGCATGCTAGTTAGAATTTTATTTGTTTTAAAATACTATGAAGAACTAGTTATAGATACAGATATGATATAGGTTCATGAAAGTGTCAAAATCAACACAACATACCGTTCTCTCCTTCTTCCTTTTATCTAAAAGCAGAGCCAGCAAAATGAGCAAATCATCGTTGTCTTCTTCTTCCATCATCAACATTTTTGTAATTTTGGTTAATTGGTCCGACATTACGTACGCAGATCTAGCAGAAGCACAACACAATTGTGCGTGACAAAATTCGCGAGTAAACTGACGTCTGATGAATCAGTGTGACCAGATTAAATTTTAGAAAAATACCGAAGCACCTCAAAAAAATACTGAAATATACCGATTTACAAAGGGCAGATATACCAATAAAAATACCGATTTTCTTAACACGTTTTATTCAATCATCATCATCACAATAAATGTTAGAGTTGTATTTTAACATTCTTTGCGGAGGGTTAAAGTTGATACAACCTCCTTCATCTTTAACACCCTGCTTTGTTTTTAAAATTGCTGACACATTTTGATTTACGAATCTGTTTCTTTGATCTGTTTTTATTAAATTTATCTGTGAAAATATGCGCTCGCATGCAGCATTAGATACTGGTAAACATAACAGAGATTTACAAACACTGGATACATTTTTATATTTTATCATGCCACCACTAGAAGAAATTTTTCCAACTTCCACCCAAAATTGTTCGCAAGAAATAGGTGAGCCAGTACTCGAAGATTGTAACAGTTCACTTACTTCGCGATCAAGTTTTAGGGTTCTATATTCTTCGTCAATTAACTGCATTTGTTCTAGACTAAATTCGTATGGAAAAGTTTCTATCACATTTCTTAAACTACGAAATTCTTTATGCACAGCAGTGTGAGGGTCAAGAAATTTCAATTCATTGAAAATTTGATTTTCAAAAGGCAAACGTGATTTCAATTGCGCGCTCAACTCAATTAAAAATGATTGGCACCTTCTGAAAAACTCAGCAATTGGTTCTTTCATGTTTATATTACCCCTGTGTTTGATTAATTCTTGGCCTACTTGGATACCCAAGTACATATCTTGAAATGACAAATAATTCACATTAGACTTTGGGTCTAAAGCAAATACGTTATCCGTGCTTTTGATATAATTAGTTTTCATGAAGCAACTCAAAATCGACAAGTACATAGTAGATGCATCATCGTACAATCTTTCAACGCACGGATAGTCACCTTGAAAATTTTTGTTAAATTTGTTTACAATTGGCAAAAGGTAATCTAAAAAGTAAAAATACAATTTGTTTGTGTCACTGCTAAAAGAATGATATAAAAATTCTGAGGATGCAATGCGATCACTCAAGTGTTGGTCTTGAAAAAACAATTGCAATGCCCTCCATTGCTCAATTATTCTACTAACACAGGCATGAAGCGATAGCCACCTTATATCATAATGACGTAATAGTCTATGATTTTCTGAGTCAGTGAAATTTTGGAACTCAGCAAATTCTCTTTGACGCTTGCTGCTTTGAGAAAAATACCCATACACTTCTTTTACTATTTGTTCTAAATTTCTAGGCAGTATTTTGCAAGCATGGCTAACACTTAATGCTGCAGAGTGACAAACACATTTTATGAAAAAGCACTTTGGGTTCACTTGTTTAATTTTTGCAACAATGCCAGAGTGTTGACCAAACATCACATTCGTAGTATCAGCAGCGAATCCCATAACGTCTTTTATATCTAGACCTAATTCGGATAACTTTGATGACAAAGCATTAAATAAGTGATCTGCGGTTTCACCACTTAAATCAACTAAATCAAGGAATTTAGTTTGTACATTACATTTAGTTTCAGAGAAGTATTTGATCACTATCGCTAATACTTTAACTGTGGCAACATCTGTACTTTCATCGATTACAATTGAATATACTGGTTTACCTGAAGGAGATGCAGTACGAAGAATGTCTTCAATCATATCTTTTTCAAATTCAGGCCCTAATACGTTATAAGTTATAGCCGCTGCTTTGGTTCTCTTGCAGGAAAATTCTTTCGCAATATCGGAATCGGGAAAACATTTCACTAGAACTTCACTAAGATGGTCCATAGCTCTAAAAGGGATGTTGTGTTCTGAAAGAAAACCGCATATCCGCAGCTCAGCTTTCTTGACTTCGTCTTTCAGTGGAGCCTTTTTCAAAAACATATCAACCTGGAAATAAATTAATTTGTTAGCAAAATCAAACCTGGTATAATTCTTCCGGTTAAATTAAAACATCTCCGAATTTTTTGACTTACCTACCATAATGCTAATTATAAACTACTTATCTAGAATTCTAGAAAGTTATGCTTACCTTCGATTGTCCTTTATATTTTTTCAAGTTTGCTTTATGCTTTTCAGTTTTTGCATGTTGTTTTATAGATGCCAATCTACTCTGGAGTTTCGCATTGCATGCTTTGCAAAAGGCGGCGTACTCGTCATCTTTATACCGTGAAAGCCACGAAGAAAATTCATTAATTTGTTCCCACTTTGCCAAATAACTTTGTTGAAAACTAGACATGCTTTATGCTTTCCCGATGGAAGTCAAATAAAAACGGAACAATAAAACGAACGAACGCGTTCTATTTATGTATCGACAAAAATGTATTACTTACTATGGACGGGGACTTCCCGATTATCGAAAGAACAATCTCCTCAAAGATTAAGTTGTCTGTTGGGTGCAGATCAGAAAATCATTTCACTTCAACAAACCAACTGTTTTAGACGAGTCGATACTGTACTATTTGTGATTCATACACAGACGTATTTATGTATACTTATACTTAACTATCCCTTTAACTGAAAATTAAGACTTTGTTTTTTAAATATTTGTTTTATAATTACTGATTATTTATTTCTTTACTACAACAATAGGAATAAAAAAAGAAGTCCAACATAACTTAAAAATCTTCATTTTTATATTTTTTGTGTACCTAGTATAATAGTCCAACAGCGGCGGCAGACACTTGACATGTTCTATCTGTGACTTCTTTGATCTTTGCTTCTAAATAAAATGTACGCTAAACGGGGAAACGCCCTACCACAAACTAATAAGAGAAGAGATAGATCGCTACGGTGTTACCATAACTTCTTATCCAAATAATACCCAAAAATACTGACTTCCCGCAATATACCCAAAAAAATACTGACGTTCGGAAAAATAGGTAGAATATACTGAAAAAGTATTAAAATACTGAATCTGGTCACACTGTGATGAATTGATGATCTGATCCAGTGCTCGACTCAAGTTGTCACTATAACAAGTGTCAGCTGTCACTTGATGAAGTGTCAGCTGTCAGTTGAGTGACGGTACGTTCCTAACTTTGCAAATGACAATCTTGGAATTAAATTGCTCGGTATTCCCAAGACATCAGAAATATTCAAATAAAATACCCTTGAGTGTAATTGACTGGTACTGTGTTACTCAACGCGAAATGTTTTGGCGGCAACGCATTTTGCGCGTAGCTATGTAGCTACATACAACGTGGTTAAGACAATTCGACAGTAAATAGAAATGCATAGTCGGAAGTATTTTTTAAACTTTTAAATAAATCTTATCACATATCTTTTTTCAAACAAACTAAATAGTCGTGATAACGGCTACAAGTTTTGTCATTGTTTACTAGCTAGAGTGACTAAAGAAACTGACTGAACACATTGGCACCCACAGGGCACAGGTACCTACGTTTTCTGATCCAGTTGTTCAATGTTAACTTTTTTATCAGAAGGGCAATTCCCTTAGTTAATACAAACATTCGCATTCTAATCTGTCAAAAATACCACTAATTTACATACCTTTTCGGCAACTTTTTGACTTTGATTGTCGCTGAGATAAGGTTGTTACTTGAATTTGAACGTTTTTAGATAAGAGAACAGACCATAATGTTACCAGTAACTTTCAAACATAATGACGGTTCTAAAGTGGGCTGCGCATACGCCACCCCTCACCTCTGCGGTCATATGTATTTGTTTCTGCGCAGGTACTCGTGTCCTGTTCAAAGCGGCCTTATAGTTTGCATCGGAATGAACAAGCTTTGACTTACCACATTTTGATGAGATGTTCCAGGCGTGTCCTCGACGTCGGAGTTCCAGTCGACATGCTCCAGCCCCTGAAACAAAATGTTCTTTTAATCAACGCCAAACTCAAACTCAAAGCATTTATTAAAAATAATTTGTGTTAAAATATCAATACCAATCACGTCTGAAAAGTTAAAAAAAAGTTACAATTTCAAGTGAATTACTAACTACAGTCAATGGCCTCGCAAAAAAAACAGATTATTTCTTTTTTATCATGTTTAAATATCGAAAGCAATCACGTCTGAGAAGTATACACAACAACAGCAGATGACTTAAACTGATATTTCAAATGAATACAGTAGTACTAGTAATACTACCTACGGTCGCTGAACACAAAAAAAAATAGGTAGTTATTTTGTTTTATTTATCATATTTAGATATCCGACCAATCACGTCTGAGAATATAACACACAAAAAAACGGATTTTTTAAACTCATACGTATTTCAAATGAATACTCTAATTGCGGTCGATGACCCACAAAATAAATCTTATATTCATTTATATTTTGTTAAAGGGACGATTAAAGTGGATGGCACCTGCAAGTTGTAAATAGTTTTAATAAGCTTAAATAATAAATACGCTCAGTAGGTATTCAGTTCGATACGACCAGTGCAGTGCGAGACTCGGTCCCTTATCCAAGGTCTGAAATGTCAATCCTTTATGTAATAATCAGTCAGTATTATCTTATTTCTGATGCCGAACTCTTAAGCCATAGGGCTTATGAGTTCGGCATCAGAACTTTCGTCATCTAGAATATTATGGACACGTCCTTCAAAACTGCTAACACATAGCATGCGCTTAGTTGTTGGTGTGCGCGCGATTAACTTCTAGTTTATTTATAGCTTACATTCAATTCAGTTACAGTCTCAAACAAAAGTTACACACAAAATTATAGTTTAGTCAGTGAACGAAAATAAACATGGAAGCACTTTGATCAATACTAGTACTAGATTCAGTATCAGGAACAAAAATAAGTGGCCCAAGTGGCTACGTTTGCACACAGGTAAACATCTACATTTCTTAGAAAAATGTATAATATTATTAACAAATTCAGATGATTATAAACCTTAATCCTTTAAAATAACGTTTAATAACTATTTCATAATATATTTATTTAAGTCCTTTCATCGGAGAAAGGTTAGAAGCAATAAATTTCAAATGTCGCTTGAAAATAAAAAGTCATCAGTACAAAAATATTTATTCTAAAATGAAACTTAAATTTTAAGCAATAACGTTAAAAACATAATGTGTACAATATCGTGCTTATTCTATAGTGGAACTAGAGACAGTTCTTGGTATTACATTTCAAATCAATGCTCAGTTGCCGATTTTTTGATTTACATTCGTTTTGTATGGTGGCAAATATTTCGACCGATTCAAAAAAGTAATAGGTAGATACTAGTTAACATTGTCCCAAATAAAAAAATAAAATAAAGTTAAAAAAAAAATCTGCGAATCAAGAAACGTGTTTTCGGCGTATTCTTTAGACAGAGTATTTAAAGTATTTAGTAATGCTAAAGGTATTTATTTATTTATTGGAAACAAAAGTCATAATCAATTTACTATTTTATCAAAACGTTATCATACACCAACTATGTATTTTAATATTTTATGATAATTACCTGGAATTTGGGAATTGCTGTTTTTAGCAATCTACGTCGTTGCGTGTTTCCAGTTATGTCTACTTTGTCAAAATGAATCGAACAAATTGTCGAATTTTTATACGGGTTGTACATTTTTTCTCCTCTTTCTTTCGCTACAATAGATACCCATTCTGCACAACGAAATGGGTCACTAGGAAATCTACAAACAAAAAGAACATTACAAAATAACAACACTACTCCATGCATTCCCTGCTCAAGAACAGTCGATGTTTGATACAATAGTTGGTGCGTTGTAGCAAACATTGGCCAAACAATTATAACAATCGCTAATGGAATTATATTTACAGTTTAATTCTGTTTATACTTCTCATATTACGATAAAACACATTAACTTACCGAAAAAAAGATATTCCTTCCAAAACCTTGGTGTTACGGTGGTTATTTACACAGTTTTTGAACGCGCACTGCGGCATTCTGACGTCTTAATGTTGGCTATGATTGTACCATACTAATTCGAAATAAGAGCACAAATACTTTTGTGTTTTTTTTTTTGAACCGCTTATCGGGAATCGACTACCTTTATTGGTCGATGACTAACGCGGAAGTGTTTACAGCTCACAGAAGTGGTCGAAACTGAATCGAAACAGTGCTGTCAACTCCAAAAATTCCGAGTCCCTAGCGTCTAGCGACTTTTGATTAAGAGTCTAGGGAGACTCTTAATCAAAAGTCGCTAGAAAGTCACTAAAAATAACTCCACGGGGCGAATCCACGATTAATTTTGTCGGGGACAGAAAAAGCGGTGTGAAATATTAGGATTACATCTAACTTTTAATTAAATAATTATATTATGTAACAATCACATATATAATTTGTTGTTTTAATCACAATTTGCCAAAATTACTTATTTTTTATTTATGTGTTAGAAATTGAAATTGAAATATTATTTATTATTCATCATCGTTAGTTAATAATTCAAATAATTCATCAGTCTCATGCTCATCTGATTCAGCCGCAGTTGAAGTAGACGGTTGAACGTCTACTTCAACTGCGGAGCTCAGAAGCTGATGTTGTTGTTCAACGTTTTTTGTTGCAAAGGCCTAAAAAAAACAATAGCTTTAAAATAAACGATGCACAATCTTTTGTTTTTTCAACTGATCTCTTATCAGGATCAACGCATTAATAGTTTTTAAAGGAAAATCTATTGCGTTGTTTTGTTTTTATAATATTCATAGCACTGAATACTCTTTCATCCTCAGCATTCGAGTGAGGTAATGATAGAATAGCAACTTAGCTACATGCGACATTAAATAGTAGAAATTATCGGAGAACTGGCCGTATTCAATAGCAAAACTTAGATTTGACTGAAAATTGGATGTGTTGCTTTGAATATTTTTTGAAATATCTAAAGCTGGGGCTGTTTTAATTAGTACTCCAAAATCGCCAGATATGTCGCTGAACAATTTTTGTCGTCAAAACTTTATTTTAGTCGCCAAGACTTGAGCAAAAGTTGTCAGTTCTAGCGACTAAGTCGCTAAATTGGCAACACTGAATCGAAATTGTTGAGTATCCGATGTATGAGTCTGATGTGTTGACAGACATCGCTCTCCTGGTATTAGGCGTCTATGGGTTTTATGGTCGTTTTTTTTGCGTTTTTGGTCGTTGGTGCTATTTTCATTTTAATGCACACATGCTCAACAGGGGCGGGCACTAGAAAGTTTATCTATACCTTCTGCCGTAACGCACGATTCCCTGAACGCACACATGCAACTAAATCCTCAACTAGGGAAGAGGGGTAAACATTTGATAGATAAAAATCGCGCGGTCGGTAAAAACCAATGAAACTAAAATTATTCGAGTAATAATGTAGTATGTTTGTTTGTAAATTACATTTAAGTAAATCAGCTTCTTCAGTTTCTCTCCTACTTAAAATGAAAAGTGTTCAACTAACGACACACCCTGATGGTACCGCACGTGGAATAATATTAGACATCATAAGACTTCAAATTACTGCTCCAGCGAGATACAAACAACAAATATAGTGATTGAAGACTAGGCTGCACCTTTCACAGTTTCAGCTATGTACAGCCTACCAAAAAATAATTTAAATAACGGACGACTATGAGAAATTCTTCAACTCATAATATCCACAAAAAAACTAAAAAAAAGACAATTATCTTGTTGTGATACAGGCTGTGAATATTAAATAATAATGATAGATCGAAATTTAAAACTATAAAAATATACAGAATTTCGATGAATATAAACTTAGTCCAAATTAAAAAAAATACGCGTTCTACCATTAAAAAATCTTGGAACACGGATGACTATTGGTTTGCAAAACTTATGCACATAGCTGTACTAATAAAAGTTAACTTACGCTACTTAGAAATGATTGTTTTTTTTTTATGTATGGCATCTCTTAGTTGACCTTGAGAGGTCGTGACTACTTAACCGGACTATCCTGTGGCTGCCTGAAGCGGACTCAAAGCCAGGGGCGTAAAACTACTTACATTACTAAGCGAACGCTCGCTAAGGGCACCCCCTGTTAGGTACGGACCTCGGCTTAGGGCATCGCTGACGGGAGGACAGCAAGATGGGACAGGCTGGATCTGGATTATATTATTATTATCTGGGGAATTTAAAGCTTCAGGTTCAGCTACGGCGCGGGCTGGCACTTCGTCGAGCAAGGGTCGGGGGGGACAGTTACGTCGGGATCTTCGCGAGGAACCTCGGCGGCGAG
Source organism: Dasypolia templi (assembly GCA_963555695.1). NCBI lineage: Eukaryota > Metazoa > Arthropoda > Insecta > Lepidoptera > Noctuidae > Dasypolia > Dasypolia templi. The sequence goes on from OY743166.1 coordinate 8,786,628, forward strand.
GTCGGAATATCGGTCTGTGTTTGTGCACTGTACTGGTGGCCCTACTGCTCTCCTGAATGAGAGTTATGTGGTCATCGGGATCGGTGAGGACATGCTTGGGACGGCGGACATAACTAATGGAGGAGGGAATATAGCTAGCGGCCTTGACAACCAGAGGGTTGCGGTGATTCGCGGCGGTCTCGAAGAAACGCTTTGAAATGCGTAATGATAGGTATCGCTGCGCCGCGCTATCTATATGCAGAAGCTCCGTGAATGTGTCAACTGATTATTGTAGTGTGTGTAAGACACATTTGTCAGTTGACACTTGACATTGACAACTTGTGTACGTGAAGAATTGTGTTACTAGCTGCTCAACTGTTACCCGAGTTAATGGGAAAAATATTGTATGCTGTGGTATATTGGTTAAGTTATAAATATAGCTCAGAAAATACTTAAAATGAACAATAAATTAAAAGCGAATGTATAAATATATTTGTGTATAGGTTAGGCGTAGTTTCATCTTAAGAAAAATTGAAGGTCTGTACATCAATGATTAGTCCTCATTTTAAATAGTTTTTTTAAATTATTATTTTATGTAATATTTACAAATTATTATTAAAAGAATATAAGGTGTTAACAAAATAGTGCTTTCTATTTCTATTCTACCCGTCAATAGTGTGGTTACAGATTATTTAGTACCTGGTCATTGACAACTGGAGCTGGTGTGCTTGGTTCTGCAGTCACCGTACTTTTGTCAAAAATGTTGTCCGGTAGTGTCGATGATAAAAACATCGCGTTCTGTGGTACAGCTCCCTTACACAATCTTTGTAAACCACCTTTTGTAAAGTAAAAGTCGCTCTCATTGAAATGAGCGGAACATATAACACTGCGTTTTCTTGGTTTCCACCAAAATTCTTCTCGACTGAGTCGTACTATAGCAGTCCAGCGGTCACAAAGGATAGGATCAGCAGGAAATCTGTACCAAGCAAACATAATACTATAATAATAATGACTGCATTACACATGTACTAATCATTATAGAAGCAACTCTGTCTGTAACGTTTTCACAACTCATCCTCTGAACTGAATTTGCTAATATTTTGTACCTAAACACACGCTTGACCAAATTATTTAAGTCAGAGTTAATCTTACCCAGCGTGCGCACAACAACTCACCCAATTTTCATTTCAATCGAATGAACGCATGGAGGACAATCGCACCCGTCACAAGCTTGAGCAAATCTCTTCTCAGTTTGTTCTCAACTTCGTTAAAATCCGTCCAGCAGTTTTTGTGTGATGGGCGCACAAACAGAAAGACAAAAATTCCGAAAGTTATTCTAATGTGTTCTCTTACGTATCCTTCATACTGTCGACTATTTTTTTCGCAAATATTTTCGATGTACAGACATGAAGTTTACATTTCTGGAACATGAGTCCAAAGTACGAAAAAAAAATTGCTTTCCCATAATAAATCAATCAGCTTAATGCGAATTTTGTATGGAAGACTTTTTTTTTCGAGTTTCATCGGTGGAATCAGCCCTTGAAATCGTGTCAGTTAACATTTTTACACCATATGTGTATATATTCCAAAGATAAATATTAAATAATTGATAGAACTAACAGACAACAACAACAATAACTAGGTTATAAAATACAAAACCAAAATCACACTATAAAAATCTCAACTGCGGGGAACTTGACTCTTGTATACACGGCCACCGAATGACGGAACCCTAAAGGTTCATGCTATTTTATGTTGAAATTTCGAAATTATGCGATAAGTACTTACTGATGGTATGTGATCCCAGTGTCCTTCTTATTTCTTGAAGTATTATTTTTACACAGTTTCACTACGCAACCTGGCATTTTACTTCGGATTTTGCCCAAAATTTAATAAAACATGTGGCACGTGCACGTCACAGACAGCTTGCAGTGTAGAACTAACTGGCTTGGGTACGCCGACTATAGTGTAGTCACAGATAATATAATACGGCGTAGTATTTGTTGCCGCATTTGACAAGTACGCCCGCGGTATCTATTCGAGCGCAGCGACACCAATCATCTATCTAAGCTTACGGGTTTAAATATGTATCTTAATTTGTGTGTCGCGGACGGCTTAAAACAAGCCCTATTGAAAGTGGGAAGAACAAACTACACTTTGGTTTGAGGGAAACCAATTATTTTCCCTGCCTGTTGCATCTATCCATTTATTATTACATTTACCGGTGCTAGGACACGCCACTGGTCCTAACGTTTGTTGTAATTGCCCCATTTTGCAAATAAGGACGCAACAATTCGGCATTTTGTAAAAATACGAAATGACACTACACGTTCGTTTTGACACGACATGTGCCACGCCTCCAAGCCATAACATCGGGAAATGGAAGTAGTGGGAGTTTTTTTTTTCTTTTCTAAATCAAACATTGAACTTGTAAGTAATATTTTATATGGTATAGCAGCTCTAAAGTTCCTTCTGCTTTTCATTGTAGTTACTATCAATCTTTAGAGGGCCCTTCCCGGGTCCGTCTATCGTCAACGTGGGCATTATTAAAAAGACTTGTTGTTTCATCCAACGTAATGAACGAAACATGGCGCGCGAAGGTTTAAAAAAACTTGTTCCAGGAAATACGTGTTTTTCAAAAAGTCTTACCAGTTTTTGGAAAAAATGTTTGTCATTTAGAATCTCCATTACATTTGCGACGTTTCTTTAATGATGTTTTCTTTACTTTTTCAATGTATGAGTACATTATGAACGGCCAAAGTTCAGATAACATTTGTGCAAAAAAGCTGATATTCAGACGTCTTTACTGAATTTGTTTTTCAATAAAGTATTTTATATTTATTTAATAGAAACCTATAATGTATAAACCACAACATATCTGTGTGTTCAAAATATCTAGAGGAAATGTTTTTATAACGTCAAAATCACGTACGACTGCTTGTATGGGAATTATGACTGGTTGGCCGCTCTAAGGTCAAAAAAACATGATTAATTTAATTATTTGAATCAAGGTACGATCCCATTTGACAAGTTAATTTTTCTGGCTAAACAAAGTAACTTACACGAGGAACAGCCGTTTTAAGAAGACGTACTATGCCTTTTGCAGTGACATACATGTCTCCGTCAAGAAAATGTTTTGAACAAACGACGGTTCCATTATTCGGCTTAAAATATTCTTCACGCCTTTGCTGGCTGATAATTGATGTCCATTCTCCACATCGTGTTGGGTCACGAGGAAAACTAAAATACAAAAATTTGAAATAAAACAACTAGTACGATTCAATGGTCACCCAAGATTTGTACGAAATAAAGATACCTGCAACCTGTTCCACTTAGGAATTGGTTATCAGCAGCACTTATCAGAAAAAAAAAACGTTGTTTCTATTTGCTATAGTTCGATGAAGATTTCCGTTAGGTATGTAAATTATGTATGTCCAAAGTTCATCAGCCTGATTATTTTCATAGACACAATCGGAGACTATATTCTTACAAAGAAAATAAAAAGAATTACTCAATTGGGCAGATAAAATAAGTAATCGACACCATTGAATTAAAACAGGGTTTTGTATTATTCGACTAAAATAAAACGAGGTTGTAATGCATTGTTCTTACACTGAAAGAGCGGCCATTGAAATTTGCCTAATTATGCTCGCACCGACGAGTGAAGTTAGAAAAATTAAATCAAAATCACATATTGCTCCCGATATTTAGTCATAAAAACAACAAAAACCAAACAATGAACTCTTGTATTTACCGAAAGTACGATATCCCATCCTTTTTTAACGTTCTTGACGGATGATTTTTACAGCTTTTCACCGAACACTTCGGCATTTTTATCGTCCGTGCAGTGACGCGGGCGACGCGATACTATTTGAAATGAGCACACAGTTTTAATTTGTGCGCTCATTTTATGCGGATGGTTTTGAGACGCTGTGTGTGTATCTTGGGTTTTTAGTTTAACAATGCTGGCTTAGCTTCGACATTTCTTAGTTTTTGGTCTGCAACCCGTATAAATAACGGTCGAACTCAACGAGCTGCAGTGCGTATTCGCAGTCGTGGGTTCTTCCGCACGACTGTCGCACGAGGTCGGAATGAAGCTTTCTTGTTTTTGTAAACTGTACTAGTTCCCTCCTGCTCTCCTGGAGGAGGGTTATGAGTTCATCGGGGTCGGTGAGGACATGCCTTAGACGGCGAACTTATCTGATTTGGCTCGTACATCGCGTAGTAAAGTAGGTTAGGTAGCAATCAAAAATTGTACTTAAGAAAATGTTGGAGATTATTTGTTAAATCGTTTTTTTTTTTTACGAAATCGTCAAAATTATATTCAACAAATTGTAGCTCTCAGAACAGCTGTACTTATTTATATGAGTTTTTGCCTAAAAATACATCAGGATAACGGTTATAGCTAAATAAATAAAAAAATAGCTTATTATTATTGTGATTGTTATCTATAAGAACCAACGAATATTATTCGATTTCAACGAGGAAATCATGCGTAGTAATATGTACGCGCATATTTGTAAGGCCCCGCGCGGTACCGGCCGCCGCGCCGGCCGGTCTACTGTAAATAAACCAAATGCGGTTTTCTCACTGTACTCATCACATGTAGTTGTAGGTACAACTAAATGTGATGAGTACTCACGGTACTCACAAAATATGTATTGCTAAAATCGATGTATTTTTTTATGAAACAGTAAATAACACCATTGAATTGAATTCAAAACAAATAGTGGAAAAATGGAATTCAAATAAATGGTGTCAATTCAGTTGGTTTAAAAGTAAAAATGGGTGATCCACAAGGCTCGATATTGGGTCCTTTCCTCTTTTTAGTATATATTAATGACCTACTCCATTTATTAATAAATCAACCACAAATGGTGTTATTTGCTGACGATACTTCCTTAATTTTTAAGGTAGATAGACGTGCTTCAAATTTTGATGACGTAAATAACGCCCTACTGCTGGTCCAAAATTGTTTCACGGCTAATAATTTAGTACTAAATGGAATTAAAACTAAGTGTATAAGATTTTCTTAACCAAACGTCAAGAGAGTACCTAGTGATTGTGAGATAGTATTGAATCAAGAGAAACTAGAATTCGTCGATAAAACGGTTTTCATGGGGATCACGCTCGACTCAAGGCTACAATGGGGTCCTCATTTAACATCTCTAGCAGGAGGGCTAACTTCAGCAGCTTACGCTGTCAAAAAAATCCGTCAATTTACTGAAGTAGATACCGCGAGGCTGGTCTATTTTAGTTACTTTCATAGTATCATGTCTTACGGTATTTTACTTTGGGGACGGGCTGCAGACATCGAGTCTATTTTTATTCTGCAGAAAAGAGCCATCAGAGCCATATATAATCTCCGCAGGCGCGATTCTCTAAGGGAATTGTTTTAGGATATTAACATCATGACGGTACCTTGTCAATACATCTATGAAAACATCATGTACTAAGAAAAAAATTACATCTTTACAGTAAAAGAGGTGAAAGACATAATTATAGTACTAGAAATCGGTACCTTAGTTCAACCAGGTTTCAGACTGGCTAAAGTAGACTCATCATTCATGGGGTACTGTCTAAAATGTTATTATAAAATACCTCCCCGCATACTTCAACTGAATGAGACAAAATTCAAATCCTTTGTCAAACGCACACTATGCAGGCAGGCGTATTATAGGTTAGGGGATTACATATCTGATTAAAATGCCTGGCTTAATGCTGGCCCTGCTCCACACCACAACTAATTAATTGACATTTGAAACACTGTTGAAGCTGCTGAAGATTGTAAGAATATATTTGCATTACATAAACTCAATCTCCTTTTTATTATATAGATGCATTGCACAGATGTGAGTACTTTGTACTATAGAGCTACCATTTACCGGGTAATGTCATAGATTGACTTGAATGTACCTTGGCGGCTGATAGTATGTCATGCTCACTCAAATGTCTCGCTGACGGTGGCGCGTGTTGGATCATTTAGCTCCCTTCATAATGGTTGAGCTGAATGGTGCTGATCCATGCGTCATGTTCGTGAACGGGCGCCGTCAGTTGGGACTGGTCATCTCTTAGCTGCTGGCTTATTTTAATAATTAATTTGCTGGATTGTTTTAATTATGTTTTGCTGCACTCTGGACGCTTTTAACGTGTACGGTTTTTGTACATCGTTCTCACTTATAGTGTCAACATTAATCGATGTAACAACAATATTATTTAAAAGAGTGTCCATGGAGTTTCTTGCCCGTTCTTCTCCATAGTGACCTACTACGCTTTGGAATGGGCAACTAGCTTCATATTTCTGACTGACCGACTCCTTGACAATTCAAAAGTGCCTGTAAATGGTTTAATTGAAATAAATGATTTGAGTTTGAGTTTGAAACTTACGTTGATAGTAGAGATGGTACGGATATCCGGTAACTATCCGGTATCCGGCCTATCCGGCGGCCTTAATACTATCCGGCCGAATAGCGGCTAACTAACTACTATTCGGCTGGATAGGCTTACCCGCCGAATTAAAAAAAAACTGGATAAAAAAATATTTTTTGAAGTAATTATTTGTTTTATTTAGTTAGTCTTAGCATCACTTAAGAAATAGAATTAGTTTTAGTTGTAAATTTTAATCACACAATGGTAAATGAATGTAATAGAAAGAAAATGAATTAATTAGTACTCATACTGCACTAAGGGCGAATTATGGTGATTAAATACGAATTTCTCTGCATTAAGACGTAGCAAGCGGTTTCGCTTCTCTTGATAAATAAGGCCAGCTTCAGAAAAAAGTCTTTCGCTGTACGCACTGCTGCAAGGTGCTGAAAGATAGATTCTGGCAAACTTTGTTAAATTTGGGTATTGTTTGGCATTAGCTGCCCACCAAGAATATACACCAAACGGCTTAGTTCCGCCGGATATTCGGCTATTCGGCCACATGGTTGGCCGAATATCCGGTATCCGGCCAAACTGCTATACCGTTTCATCTCTAGTTGATAGCACAAATTTACGGTTTAAGCCATAAATCAGTTTGTGTAGTGTACACTTTAAATATAGAAAATAATACCTAAAGTTTAAATAATGGAATAGTCCGAATTTTTTTTTTATAGCTAACTCTAGTATGTATAATCACAAGCGCTAGAATCTGCTCATTTTTAAAACAAAATCGCCACATAGTGATGACAAACATGATGACCACAACCTCTAGCTAGTGACTGATGTTTTTTTGGCGTTGCAGTAAAAAAATTAGGGCCTCCAGCCAGGGCTACATTTGTACGAAGGCAGCTCTGCTTATAAAGGCTGATAGTTAACATAAGTGCACAATATCTACACGTAGTTGTCTGTAGTTGTGGTGCACATAACTAGCGGGGTGGCGCGCAGAATGTCGCACACGACGATTGTAGATGGCGTCACTTGTCCACAGATTTCGTTTGTAGTTGCTGTCTTCTATTTTATGAAGCCGCTCGTTACACTTTATGGCGCTGTATGTTTGTTACAGTAATAACTAATAATATGTAATAAATTGCACGTACTTGAAAAATTAAAATTTTATGAACAGGAATTGCGTTATCCTTTAAGTATCTGTAGCCTTTTTTTGACATTTTAAAATTTTTGGCATCAAAATGTTCTGAGCATAGGGAACTTGTTTTAGTCGGCATCCAGTTTTGTCTTCCTGTAGCTTCTATCCATTTCTCCTTGGTAAAAGGATCTTTGGGAAAACTGAAATATTTACAAACTTTACTATTATTAAATACTTATTTTAACTGAAATATTAGTCCAGCCGCGAACGGATGAATGATTGATTTATTTGCCAGAATATAAGTACATCCATACATATGTCATGAAGTTATGGTTTTACTCAATTCGACTTTGGACCTCTCTCGGCTGACATGTGTATTATGGCTGATATATATATTAACTATCATTTTTAAGCATAATTTGATACTAATTTCTCGTACATTAATTTATTTGCGATACAGTATACATATTTTATCGACACCGAACTATGGATTTACTGTATTTGTGTCCCATCCCTAAACGAGTAGCGTCGAAAGTTCTAGAATTTATGCGATGAAATTCAAGACAGCAAGCAAGATAGTTATAAGTTCGCATCAAAGTAATAAATATGTTTTTTTTTTCAATAAAAATCAATTTTATTGAAATATATAAACGTTTTATTCTTACCGGTGATAGGATACACCTCCGTGAGATACATTTTTTGTCCTGCTCTCATTTTTGCACGTAAAAATTGCACAGTTGGGCATCTTTATAATATTTTTCGGTTTGTTCGGGACGACTGACGTGACACAGCGAGTAGCAAATCGCGACTGAGCCATAGAATATAGTGACTAAAAAGAAAGACTGAGCCGGTGTTGCGAACCAGCGCATAATTGTGACACGTGGTGTTGCCAACCCGATTTTTTGAAAATTATTAGATAATGTGCCAAATGTTGGTAGAAGTTGGTAGAATGTAAAATGCAAAATTGATAGATCTAGCACCTCAATTAGAAATTTTTCTGTGAAAGATGATTCAAAATAAGGAGCTGAATGCACCCGGTTAGCTTGCGGAGGGCTGTCCCTTACACCCTGTTTTTTATTGAATCGTTGCGAGCATAACGGTCTGACAGTTACTTAGTAAGTAAATATCTCTCTTTTTTCATGAAATTGGTGCCTGAGTGTAGGAACAAAATAAAGGGTTGATTAGTCCAAAACCGGGTATGGGAGTACAATTGAGATAAAGCTGTTTTTTCTCATACACGTTTCAAAAATTTGCGCGCGTTTACCCGCTGCGGCCATTTTGATTAGTTTGTCAACAAACATTTCAAAATACGACAAGTAGTTTTAAGAGTTATGAGGGATCAGATGAATATAAGTACATACATAGCCTGTCAAAATCATAACCCTCCTGTGGCTTTGCCGTAGTCGATTAAAATTTAAAACTTAGAAAATTTCCAGTAATTATACAAACAAAAAAAAATACAAAAAAGGCAACAAAAAAGAAATCACGAATAGACAATTAAATAAGGCAGTATCAAATACCTACGCCAACCAAGAGACACAGTCAGTGGGCAACCCTAGTTCGTGTTTGTCTCCCGAGCGGCCGTAGGTAATTAATTTCAAGGTCACTGCCGAGACGTGATACTGTTTATACAGTGCTCATAGTGGCTGTAAATATAAATCTCGTATCACAAAAAAACACCTCAGACCAAAAAAAAAGTATAGACGGAGCCTTTGATTAGATAATGTCTAGATGGAGAGTCGCCCTACAATCAAATAAAGAGAACCAACAATTTTAAGCAAGTGTGCGTGCGGGCGGTGTTTTACACTGTGCGTCTATGTCTCTGTTTGCGTGAATTATGATAGCCGGCTACTACAATTCTCACATAAATCACATATAAAATAATAATAATTAAATTGAATTAGATTTCTGAAAATAAAACCATTCATGTACATAGTTTTTGTGAATATCACGATTTCAGCTTTGACGCGAAAATTTAAAGAAGAAACTCTAGGTACTGTTTAGCATATTTTTAAACCACACAAGTTAACACACAATTTATTCAATTTAATTTTAAAATTACCTCTGCTATCTCAATATCATCGGAACCCTCACTTTCGCTGGACTTTACTGATGATAAAAATAATCCCTGCAAGATTTTTTTTTATTCATACAATAATTAAAAGAAAACAATAACAATTTTATCGGTTTTTAGGAAAATTCACCAGTTCACCTGGCTTGGCACTGCTTCCTTTGTAAGTCTACGGCGCCCTGATTTGTTGAGAGTGTACATATCCTTGCTGCGGAAGTGATCGGAACAAACTACCGTAGATTTTGTTGGTTTCCACGTGGCATCACCGCGGCTTTTTTTAATGCGATCTATCCATTGATTCCTGATAATAGGATTATTGGGTAATCTAAAATAAATAAGATGTTATGTTGATCACAATTTTTACTCATCAAATATGTAATTATATTTGATAAGGGCTCAATATTTAATAGTCAGATGACTTTTATCCGAGGATTAATAAAAATAGAGGTTATAACTATGATTTAATTGAGTGTGCCAGTGCCAGTTATTAAAAATGTTATACGCGAACATTATATTATTATAAAAAATACAGACGAATTAAAATCTCCCACTCGGAGCTATATCGCGGCGCCCCCGTAAGGGGGCGTTGCGTGCGGTGCCGGGGCTTCACCCCCCGACCGCGGAAGCCATACGGCGACCCGTAAATACGGGCCTCTCATTTGGCCTGCTTCAGGATTGGCTTCGTGGTGCCTACACAAGCCTATCCTAATTACGAGTTAGACTTGTGCCGCGCGGACCGCATTTTATTTTAATTCGTTTCCTTTGTGTTTGCACAGGTTCCAGCCGGCACCGGTGCGAACACAGAGGGAGCCACCGTGCTGCTCGGTGAGCAATCACCGTAGCGGTCGCGGACCACCACGCCCCAGGGATGTCGAAGCCCGGCAAGCGCGGCTCTTTGGGCCGCGATGCCGGGTCCCCGGAGACCCACCCGGCGATGGACAGGGCGACGTCGCTGCCAAACATTGGCGACGCGTCGTCCGGCTCACCGCCCGCTGGGCCCCCCCGACCTACCATTACAGGGAGCAGAGGAGGAGAGACCACGAGTGCCGCTGTAGCTGCCGGCCCACCGACGTCGTCGGCGCCTGCGCGCGTTGCGCCGTCGCCGTCGACGAGCCGCCAGCACGCGGTCGTGATCCGACCAGCCGCGTTCCGCCCGGTACCGATCCAGGCACCGGGGCCGGCCGCGAACCAGGGCCGCGCACCGCATGCGCGCGCCCCCATGCCGCACGCGCGCGCGCCCGCGCCCGCGCCCGCCCGCACCGATGCGCCCACCGCGCGCGCCGCCGCCGCGCCGCGCGCATACCCGCCCGCGCCGTCCACGCGCCCTCGCGCACCCCCCGCCCGCACCGCCGCACCGCCGCGCTTTGCGTCGCCGCCCGCGCCCGCGGGGGCTGCGCCCGAGCCGTCGGCCAGGACGACCAAAGCTGTGCCAGCTTCGCACACCTCCGCACCCGGTCCCCGCCTCTTGCTGGCGGGACCGGCGACAGCGGAACAGGAGCGGCCAGCGAGTACCGGACCACTTTCACGTCCGGTACAAACATCAACACAGGCGCCCGCTTCGCCGGCGCCCCCCCGAACGTCGGCTTACGACTCGCCCGCCATGCTGTCGGCATGCTCGTCGCGTGCGGGCTCGAGTTCGTCACTTGCATCCGTGGGCTCGGCCGCGTCCGGTCGCGATGACGTGTCTGGGGACACGACCCCGCGATCCGGGCGTAGGCCCACCGTGGGACCAGTCGCCGCCGATGTCGCAATGACATCACCTCCAACACCGATGCCACCTCTGGGGTTCGACTTCGAGTTCCAGCTCGAGTCTAGGCCCCAGAAACAGCGTCGCAGGCAGAGCTCGGACGAGACAGCAGAGGAGCAGTCGAAGCGGCTACGCTCCGAGGCGCCGCAGGCACAGCGCGAGATCGCGCCGCCAGCGTCGCCGACCTTCGCGGACGCTGCACGCCGCACGCCTCCACCACCAAGGAACGAGACAACCGCAGGGGTAAGTACCCAAAATTTACCCCTTGCCCCTCAATCACCAACACCCCCGACTGCCACCGTCGGCGCCGCGACGACAACGACGACGACGACGACAAAGCAACAGCCGGGCACGAAGAAGAAGCCGAGGTACCCACCGCTGGTAGTGGAAAAACTACCGAACTGGGCCACACATTTCCGGGCCATCAGCACCAAGCTGGGCCGTCCTCCTCACGCTCGGCCCTACGGGAGTGGGGTCCGTTTTACACCCGACAGTGAGGAGGAGTACAGGCTCGTCCAGCGCTACCTGACTGGCCTGGAGAAAGAAGCCGGAGTCTCCTGGTTCGCGTACTCACTGCCAGCGGACAAGGACATGAAGATTGCCATCCGGGGATTACCAGCAGATACAGACCCTCAGGAGATCTACGAGGAACTTCAGACGCTGGGGTACCAACCGGAGTATGTGCGCCACATAAAGGGGGCGCAAGGACAACCCGGTTGCGTATTCCACGCAATACTTAAGAGGACACCAGACGCCCGCACTATATTCGACACCACGACATTTATGTTTATGCGTGGTGTGAAGATAGAAGCGTGGCGAGGCAAACGTGGGCCCGCACAGTGCCACCGGTGCCAGAAATTCCGGCACAGCTCGCACCAGTGCCACCGCCCGCTTGCTTGCGTACGATGCGGAGGCGAGCACGCGGCACGAGACTGCCAGCGCCCGCGGGAGGAGCCGGCCACCTGCATAAATTGCAACGGCCCGCACCCCGCGTGCAACATCAAGTGCCCCGTGTTCCAGGCAGAAATCCGGAACAAGCGAGCGGGGACTGTCGCCATCACGGCCACTACACGCCGGCCCCAAGTGGCCACCGAGAGGCCACAGAGGCCCAAGGCACGTCGCTGATGGCGGCGGCAAACGGGCCCACGGACAGAGATGCCACATCCTCGAAGCGGAGGAAGAAGGGACGCGGGGGCAAAGGAAGGGGAAAGAAGCCCAAACCCCCGGCGACCCAGGAAGATGAGATCCCGAAGGCCGACCCTGCCTCAAACAGGGCGCAGGTCAAAAAAACAGATGGAATCGAACCTACCGCTAGCGCCGGCATAGCGCCGCGGCAAAAATCTGAACTGCTGAAACAAAAGTTTCAGAGCGACCCTCGTGGCGGCGCTACCGGCGCTAAAACGACGGCAACAAATAAAGAATTCACTACCTGCGCCATCAAGCTGCTGCTAGACCTTATTAAGGCCATCAGGCAGGGACAAAACGCGGAGACGGTCATCCTTGATGGCCTGGCCACTCTCTTAACCCTTTATAATGGCTAGGTCGTTAAGGGTGATTCACTGGAATGCCCGCGGCCTTCGGGACAAGGTCGCCCCCCTCCGCCATCTCCTGAGGGAACAAAATATCGACGTGGCGCTCATCAGCGAGACGCTCCTGGGACCTGAGGATAGGATAAGGTTCCCAGGATTCCTCGTCTACAGGAAGGACGAAAGGTCGGCACTAAACATCCGCTATCGTGGTCTGGCGGTATTAGTGAGACGAAGAGTCGTCCATCAGGAAATTCCCTCGTCGACGTTCAACACTTTTTACGCGTTGGGTGTACAGCTACACGTAGCCGGCGAGGATATCAACATATATAGCTGCTATAAGCCGCCCGCGGCTCATCTAGACCTTTTAGAGCTGCGGGCACTATTGAATAAATCACCGCATGCCACCATCCTCGCCGGTGATTTTAATTGCAAGCACCCAGCGTGGAATTCATACCAAACGAATACCGAGGGGAGACGGCTCTTCGCGGACGCGGAAGCCTTCGGATATACGCGGTGTCCGGCCCGGAGACACCCACACACTACCCGGACGTCGCACGGTATATGCCGGACGTGCTGGACATCGTAGTACACCGAGGGCTAAAATGCCAGGCCACTCAACAAGTGATAGACGACGAGTTACAATCGGATCATCAACCGGTACTCGTCGTCTTATCGGGTATGCCGACCCGACTGAAGCCCATAGCGCCACGTCGTAAAACGGACTGGACAGCCTATGCAGAGAGGATTGAGACCACCACGCCGACTCGGCCTATCGTTACCTCCGCGGACGTAGACCAGACGGCGGACGATGTCACTGCTTGCATACAAAGCGCCTACGAATCGGCCACTAGCACACTGCCGCAGGGGAGAGGGCTATTGCCGCCCCTGCCGGCATACATAACAGCTATGATCGATGCGAAGAGGCGCATCCGCAAGCAGTGGCAACAACACAGATGTCCGACTCTCAAGAAAGAGATGAACCGTCTCGCGGAGAAGGTGAAGGCCGAGCTCACGGCACACACCGCCGCGGACTGGGAAGAGAGAATTGACGCCACGACAGGCAACTGGCCGTCACTACACAAGCTGTGCCGCCAGTTGAAGAATACCCCAGTCCCGGTGCGCCCACTGCTCAACAGCGACGGGGCGCTTAAGTATGTAGCGGAGGACCGGGCGGAGGTCTTCGCCGAGCACCTGGAGCGTCAGTTCCAACCGAACCCGACCAGCGACGTCGATCATGTCGCAGCGGTCGAGCAACACCTGAGAGACTATTTCGCCACGCCGATGGCTCCTGAAGAGGGGCCTGTTTTCTTCTCGCCTGGCGCAGTCAGACGCGCCATCCTACGGACGAAGCCTAGAAAGGCTCCCGGTGCAGACGGTGTCACCAATACAGCGCTGCGCCACTTGCCGTACCGTATGGTAGCGGCACTGGCGCGCCTGTTCACGGCGATACTGCGCACCGGGACCTTTCCCGCCTCGTGGAAGGAAGGGCGCGTCATTATGCTGCCCAAGGCGGGGAAAAACATACTGAAGCCAGAGAGCTATCGGCCGATTACCTTGCTGCCGACGGTCTCTAAGGTGTTCGAGGCACTCCTGCTGCGACATCTCCAGCCACACATCGCCCCGCGGCCTGAACAGTTCGGGTTTCGGGCGGAACACAGCACGACGCTTCAGCTGTCGAGGGTACTGCACCTTCTCGCAGCTGCGATGAACAAGAGGGAGTACTCGGTTGCAGTATTCCTCGACATGGAGAAGGCCTTCGACCGTGTGTGGCACGAAGGCCTTATTTACAAGTTGGCCACGTCCGACGCGCCCCGTCGCGTTGTTAGGGTGGTCTCATCCTTTCTGTCCAACAGGTCCTTCAGGGTGGTGGTCGACGGGTCGCTTTCCAGCGCCCGACCGGTGCGTGCGGGTGTACCGCAAGGCAGCTGCGTGTCGCCGGCGTGTTATTCGCGTTTCACCGACGACATTCCCACGACGCCAGATGCGACGCTCGCGCTGTACGCAGACGACGCCGCGTACATTACCACCTCGCTCAATGCAAAGTACGCGGCCGTCAAAATGCAGCGCGCCCTCAACACTCTTCCCGATTGGCTGTCAAAGTGGCGGCTGTCGGTGAACGTCGGTAAGACGCAGGCGATGATCACTGGATCCGCGCCTCTCCCGCCACCCTTGAAACTACAAGGAGCCGACATCGAGTGGTCGCCCACGGTGAAATACCTGGGGGTCACCATCGACCGTCGGCTCACGATGGGGCCACATGTCCGCAAGGTCGCCGCACAGGGTAGGGTCGCCCGCAACCTACTCAACCCAGTGCTCTCGTCTCGCATCCCGGCGCGCGTCAAGCTGGGCGTGTACAAGTCGTACATACGCCCTATACTGACGTACGCCGCCCCCGCATGGTTCGCCCTCACGAGCGAGACGAACCGCAGACTGCTCCGCACGCAACAAAACCTTGCGCTGCGGACCATAGTGAACGCCCCTCGCTTCGTGAGGAACGACATCATCCAGCGGGACCTCAAGATTGAGAGCCTGGACGAGTTTACGCGGCAACTCGCGAAGGGAATGTTCGCGCGTGCCGACGCATCGGACCTGACGCACGTCAAGGACATTGCGCCCTGGCACGCGCGCCCCCCCTTACGCGAGACCCCTACCCCGCGACCTGATAGCGGACCATGACCCCATCCCACCGGATATGACGCCCGGATAAGCTGTAATTCAGGTTACACACAGCTTATCCGTGACAATAAACACTCCACATACAAAATATACACCCGTTGCGTAACGTGTTCTAGGTTAATATAGGCACGCTACGTTAACGTAAAACAGACATTCACCTACAAATACAGGCGCGTAAACACACACGTGTGGTCGCGGTGCGAGTCGCGACTCACGTTAGACGCTGGGCGGTGTTACACAGAACAATACCGCTCACACACACACAAGACGGTCCCTTAGCCCGGACAGTGAACGGCTAGCTCTGTGAGCTGGGCGGGCGGGGACCAATCACCCACTCTGTAGGCGCGTCGAGTCGGCATCTCTGTCGCAGGTCGTCGCCGCCGGGCCTCCCCTAGGCAACTAGGGGTCTCACCTGGCGGTGACAGACCGCCGAGATGCCGTGAAGAAAGCGACGCTCACTACAAGCGTCGCGGCGCTCCTACAGATAAACTCATAGCAATCACACACATGGGCGCGCGCACTTTACACGCGCGCTCAAATACCATTGCCAGGGGCAACAATAATGAGGGGCCCGTATTAACGGGCCAACGTATAGCCTTCGCGGCCGGGGGGCATAGCCCCGGTTCCGCTTGCCGCGCCCCCTTACGGGGACGCAGCGACTTCCAACGGCCTGCTTCAGTGGCAGTGGATTTTCGGGCGCGCGCGGGCAACGCGCGCCCGTGTGAGTGATTGCTATTTTGTTTCTGTAGGAGCGCCGCGACGCTTATAGTGAAGCGCCGCTTTCTTCACGACATCTCGGCGGTCTGCCGCAGCCAGGTGAGACCCCTAGTTACCTAGGGGAGGCCCGGCGACAACGACCAGCGACGAAGATGCCGACTCGACGCGCCTACAGAATAGGTGAGTGGTCCCCGCCCGTCCAGCTCACAGAGCTAGCCGTTCACTGTCCGGGCTAAGGAACCGTCATGTGTGTGTGAACGGTATTGTGTCTGTGTGACACCGTTCAATGTTTGCGTGATTCGCAGCCCGCGCCGCGTGCACACGCGTGAGTTTGGGTGCCTGTATAGACATGTTTGTCTGTCTGCATCTACCTAACGTGCCTATATTAATCTAGAACACGTTACGCAATGGGTGTGTGTGTTGTGAGTGTGGAGTCTTTTTGTCACAGACAAGTCGCGTGTAACTTGGCTGCGGCTTATCTGGAAGTCAGTCCGGGTTTCAAGTGACGTCTTCATGTCCCGAGGGAGGTGGCGAAGGGGGGGGGCGGCCTTGTGCCAGAAGGCCGCCGGCGTCCCATTTTGGGCCGCCCTGGGTGACCTAGCCGTGGTACATAGTCAGTAGTGCGGCCAGCCAGGATGACCAACTCGACATCCTGTCCCTGCCTGATGGCCTTAATCAGATCCATCAGCAATCCAATAAACATAAAAATCTCCCACCTTTTTTAAATCGATTAATAAAAGCACACCAACTAAATAATATAAATGCAAGCTAACTAATATACCCACAAAAAATTACGTTAGGTTGGGAGAATGAAAAAAGAAACTGACAACACTGATAAAAAATGGCTTAATGTAGTAATCATAAAAACAAAAATAAAAATAATAATATATAATAATTCGTTTTTTGGTTACTTACTGATGATAGGTGATGTGCTTGGTATTTTTAACCCTTCCTTTATAATTCCGGCACAGTTTAATAACACATACCGTCTTTTTATCGCTGTTATTTGTTTATTTCTTAGCGTGCGTAATACGTAGTGACACCAAAGCGGCACGTTCGGCACTAATCGGCTGGTGAGAGCATAGAGGTCAATAGTTGGCTGATATTTTTTGACACGTTGGCGAGCATTTGATGCTCCATCTAGACATTATATATTCAAAGAGACGGAAACATCGTAAACAATCGCGACGAAATAAGTGAGGACTAGTCTCGGCTTTATGTGTGTTACTTGGTGTAAGATATCATACATTTGCGCATGTGTGCTAGAAAAAAAAATTACAAGTGTTGTGCTGCGACTCCCAAGTGCGAGAGATACACATTGGTGACAAGTTGTATTACTATTTAAAGTCCGGACGCGAAGCTGGAAGAATTTCGTACGTTAACATGTTATTACCCGTCTCTGACACTCCCGCGTAAATATAATAATAAGTCTTGCTCGCACAGATGCAATAGCCGCCCTCCTCAGGGATTATAAACTTTTTTACCTGAGGCTGTAAGGTTTGTTCTTGTTTGCATGTGGTTGTTATTTGGCCTTGAGTCACGAAGAAAAATCCTTGGATTGCTTGAGATAATTCAAAAAAACCAAATTACGAACGAACGGCATTCCATCTTGGGATGCGTTGGTGATCGCTTAGTTTTCGGACACACTTTTCTCAGTTATCTATTCTTAGTTTGTTGGTGTTTGTTAGTTTTTGTTATCTTATTTCAATTGTTACATGGATTTGTTAAGTTTTCTTGTAAACGGCACTAAATACAAAAAAATTGTGACCACTGTCAGTAGGTAAAGAGTTCATTGTACGAAATTCTTCCTGCTCCGCGACTGGACTTTAGTATTGTGTTTTATTTGTCTTGGTTGAATAAAATGAAAGATAATTAAGTTTAATGACAGTCATTTATTTTAATATTAAGATTTAATAATAAATAACCAACCTTTTTTGGTGTAGCGTTTTTCTTGAAAACACTGAAACAATGACGTCAAGAATTTGAGTTCCGAGGAATTATGACAAATATTTTATGATTTAATTTAAATTACACACCAAATCGGATACTTACTTGTGAAAATTAATCCCAGAAGACTTTTTTTGAAAACATGAATTGTTTTTGCAGCAGTTTATGACACAGGACGGCATAATTTCGCAATTAATAAGTTACCAAAACTACGTCACGCGCATTCGCTCACTCGCGGCAGGCAGACTACCGAGCGGCCGTCTTCATAATGCCGAATCGTCTTAATAATACGTGCGACTTTTTGTGCGCAATGTTCTGTCACTACTTAATATCTTGTAATTATAGGGCGCTGATACCTATAATTACAAGATATTAAGTTATCTTAGCTTAGGTATTGGCTGCAACTCTAACATACAACTTTACTTACCTCAGGCCATTTTCGATTGTAAACCTTGTATTTGACTTGAAGGTGCAAATAAACTATTTTTTTTTTTACTACTTATTTATTGGTCTGAGCTCCTACCTACCATACCACCGTCACGCTCAGCCACTTCTGCTTCAATTAATTGTCAGAAGGCAAACTGTAAAATTGTTCGAATAAATAAATTAATTAATTGATACACACACTGGATTGTCAACGTCGAAAATCCAACAGTGTGTTTTATCGACGCGCTGAGATGCAGTTAGGTTATCAACGCTAGGCTGAACACCGAGAGTTGAATTTCCAGTGCGCAATATAATCCCGCTGTTATATTTAACGTCCGTGCGAACGTGGACTAATTGCAAGTCCGCTTAAGCAGACGACAACCGCATAGGTTGACCTGCGAGATGCCAAACAAACAAAATGAAAAAAACGTGGACTAATTCATGAATGTAGCTCGTTTAGCTAGGTGCAACCTAGCATACAATCATACAGTGTGCGAAGAAAATGAAAAACCCACAACAGACGAGACGATACCAGTTGTTAGAAAGGGATGAACATACATATTTAGTTAAGTCTAGATGCTGCATGTTCATTGGAGCGTGCACGTAGGTCGCACAAGACAGAGGATTTTGGGGAAAAGTGAACACTGGTTTTCTAACCAATAGAAAAAATATTATTTTAATATTTCGGAACTGTAGTAGGTACCTTATTAAAATAATAAAACAAGAAACAAAGTGAATTAAACACGACGGTAAAAGTTGGAATTTATCTAACATGTATTATCAATTTTATTGTATCTCCGAAACCAGAGGGTTTCATAAAATATATAACAATGACGTCCCCGTAATTGTTATCATTTCAACATCAAGTGACTCTCGGCTTCGTTAAGTGTGCTTTTACACCAGTTATTTTATGAGCGGGACTAAAATTTCGGGGCTCCTTCATTTGAAAAGTAAAAAAAAACATACACGATTGGGATGGCGCTTCTTTGTTCGCTTGCTTCGCTCGCTTACCGGGCCATCCCCTTCGAACCTAACCTGCCCAAGTCGGGGTGCCCCAAGTCTAGAGTTCGCTTGGCTCGCTCTTGCATCCTAAGTTCTTCTATTAACGTTGCCGTTTTACTTAGTCGCAATATGTGATTTTGTGTATTATGTTGGTTTGGTGCGTAGTGTAGTTTCTGAGAGTTCGGGGACGCCATGGTGTCAATCAATCATTGTTGCAAACAGGAGTAAGAGTGAATGAATAAGCTCAAACAAAATGGCTTTGTCAAAAAAAAAAAAAACACGTTCCGTTTATAAATATTCTACAACTCTAACTGTACCATAGGTTTTAACCTTACCTCGACAACAAAAACTACAGTAAAGGGAACGTCATCACTACACAGACGATAGGAAATATCAAAAATCCGAGCCTTAACTCCTTGCAAACTTGTTGGTGAACATATAATATTTGGCTCACCTTGCTAAAATTAAATAAATGCAACAATTTAAAACAAACTATTTTTTTAACAATAACAAAATACACGATTCAATTTTACTGTACTGAGTACCGCAGTAAAAATAATGAAAATAAAACGCTCAGACCTATAAAAAGTTAAAAGAAGACGTCCTAAAATAATGAACTATAATTTTACCTTAATTACAGGAACTGCTGTTTTTTTCAATCTTCTTACATTTCTCTCCGTCATATATATATCACTTGCCAAAAAATGATCTGAGCATACCGTAGAATGTCTAGTTGGCATCCAATCATCTTCCCTCCTTTGAATCCTAATAACCTTTACCCATTTTTTCATCATCAATCCGTCTTTAGGCAATCTAAAATAAGAGAAAAACGATAAGTAATATTCATAACATGTAATAAATATGTAGGATTAGAAGACATGATTTATATCAAACCATAAATCATAATGCATAATATAAAAAAATTCAAAATCCATTTGTATCATGCTGCCATAATTGCCCTCACCTCCCCTAGTTGCGAGCCCGCTCGCGGACGAAAGCAATAAACTACAATATAAAAACAGTTTATGTTATGAAATACAGTACTTACGCATGAAATGAGACGTTTTTCTTTTCTCTGACAGTAGTAGTGTAATTTGAACATCGTCTATAGACACAGGAAGGCATTTTATTCACAAATAATTACTGCGAATCGCGAGTGATAGTGACGTGTAGCCGCGGCACTGGATGGTGCGTGACTAATTTGAAGTCGGACACTTGCCTTGCTTGCCAATATCCAAGCGCGGGTGACGCATCAAAATTCTTTCACGTTCCTGGCACAACTAGGTATACTCTGTCATATTGTGGTTTTACGAGTATCAATAGATTGCTCCTGAGAAGGCCTTTCCAGTCGTTTAGGATTCCTATATTT
This sequence comes from Dasypolia templi, assembly GCA_963555695.1. Lineage (NCBI taxonomy): Eukaryota > Metazoa > Arthropoda > Insecta > Lepidoptera > Noctuidae > Dasypolia > Dasypolia templi. Next base: position 8,807,601 of record OY743166.1, read on the forward strand.
TGACTTGGCTTTTTGACAAGTAATACATACTGCTGACATTTTATCTATCAATTATTTTTTTTACTTCTAAATACACCTACCTACCGTTTTACTTCAATATTTTACACCAACGTTTTACATACTTAATCGATAAATCGTGGTCGTGTAATTCTATCTGTCACAATAAAGCCAAAGTATGCGACCCTATAACGTGTTGACAGCTGTTAGTTTGACAGGAACAGATAGAATTGTACTGTCTAACATCAGTAGGTATCTTTCTTAGGTTATTGGGTTTGGCCGTAACGACGTTTAAACCAGATATTTATAGGTTTTTCTATTTCCAGTACGCCAAAATTAGTGATAGATAAGTTAAAAAGGACGTCCCCATAAGCCTTTTGATTGTTTAATGTCTTATAATCAAAGGCGAAATTATACAAAAAAAGCCCTTGATTTGGAAGTAGTTACCTAAAGTTGATTATATAGAATTCTAGAAACACGTTCAGCCGTTGATCCGGGCTGTCATTTGTAGATCTCTGTCAGTCATTACTACGGGTAACTAGAAGCTCACACGTCTGACAAGTCTTGCCAAAGGGTTACGTGTTTGGTTGTGAAGGTCAGAGAGGCAGTCGCTCCATGTAAAGCACAGGTACTCAGCTGCGTCCAGTTCGTGTAGAAGCGGTGCCCGACATAGTTGAGCAGCAGATGATGTTTAAGAGAACTATTACTAAATCGAAGTACTTATGTTATGTTAGAGGGTTTGGTTTCCGCACTTTGTCCTTCATGTGGACCATTGTGCGTGGGCCATGGCGGCCGTCAGTCCGATCAAAGCTTCTGGTCTGTTGAGAACATCTGTGTTAGGTCCGGGTGCTCCAAGGGTTTCTGTCCTAATCTGGGTAACGCCTGTGCACTCAATGAGCACATGCGCGGCGGTTTCATCCGATTCCATGCAAGCTCTGCATAGGGGATTGTCTAATAAGCCTATTGTGTGAAAGGGTTTTTTTAGCGAGCAGTGTCCTGTGATGTGATGGTCTCCGTCACCGGGCGCAGGCCAGCGAAGTGCTTCGTTTTAGGTAAATTTAAAAGCGCGCGGCACCGGATGCGCATGTGTGCGTCTGGTGAAGTACGGCACGCACACATGCAAAACTCTACAAGTCGGACGCCAGGATTAAACCAACATGAGCCATTGCCACTTTCGTTTCGAAATAAATTAAACTACTGTTATTGCAAAACTTTGAATTGTAGATAAATGTAATTATTCCGTGCATGATTTCTTAATTTTTTTTTTGTAATTTGTTTGTTATCCACTACTTTATGCTACATTTACATGCTACTAGGCAGAATGAACATGGATCATATTACTTACTTTTATGTACCTACATTCTAAGCAAGTAAAGACCTATTCTATTCTATTCTATTAGTGAACGGATAATCGGTTGCTTATATACCTAATCTTCTTCCCACGAAAGAATAATATGGACATTCCTTTCGGAATAAATAAGTAATCCCATATTCCCGGGATAGAACAATGTTGTAAAAACAACTATAAAAAACTTAATGAAATTATAGCTGTGGTTATTTTGATTCAGTATCTTTATTTTATTCCAAACATATGGTATATGATAAAACATGATAATGTGCACAATGTGGTCAAGTAGTGGAACTTGATTTGTATATCTAACATATAAGTGACCGAAACGACAAATTCATTGTATTTTATACAACAAAACTATTACTAGAAGACTAAAAAATATTACTAAGGAATTTCAGACGATTCCTCGATCCGGGATTCTGAATGGCATATATCCGTATATTATTCTTATATAATAAAAGTGAAGTTTATGTGTATCACTAGTTATTATAGTTCGTGAAATATGATTTGTACCGATGAATGCTATCATCTAGAAAGATCGAGCTTATTCTATTGAGTTACAATAGGGCCATGTTATGTGTACTTGTATCAGATTGAGCATTTCCCTGTAAGAAATGAACAAGTCCATTTATTATGCGGTAGCTCATAGATCATATAAATTTGCAGAAAATAATATATCTAACTATTAAAACAAAAATATTACATAAATTAAAACGAAAATGACGTACTACAAATGAATGAAAAGAAATAAATTACCACGTTATTTGTATTCCTGTCAGAATGCACTGTAAGAACTGTCGTGATGGCGTCAAATGTGCTTTCATTCTCCTGGAAAGGTAAAAATATTGTATAAATATACCTATACCTATAATATGCACGTAGCAGTAATATTAATAGCGCATGAAATAAATGATGTACCTAATAATAGTTAGGCAAAATTCACCTTCGTTAAATCAGGATCAATACACCTATTTGGCGAATTAACTTGACCCTGCTGCTTTTCAGCTCTTTTTCGCCTATAAATAGGAAACATGTTTTTTGGATTGAATGAAATAAGAGGTCTAGTGGTCGCAAGAGCTACTGCTGAGCATGAGGTCCTGGGTTCGATTCCCAGGTCGGGCAAAGTGTTATTGGATTTTTCTATTTAGAATTTCTCAGTAGCAGCCCGGAGTCTGGATTTATGCCCCCTATTACATGGGACTTAAGCATAACTGGCGAAATGACGGTGTACTTTAGGTACACCTCTGCCTAACCCTTCTGGGATTACAGGCGTGATGTTATGTTATGAAATAAGAAAAAAAACGTACGTAAAAATATTATACATGCATACAAGTACCCAAGAAACGTAAGTCTTTTAATGAGCAGTCGTGTAAAAATTAACAAAACAAGGTACATATCGAGAAATTTCTACTGAGAAATAGTGAAGAGTACATTGGTGTGTGTTGTTATATAAATATTTATAAATATTTTTATTACCGATAAGCTTCTCTTGCGCGTTTCAAACTCTCGGCCACAACCTTTTTTATTTTTGACAACACAAAAGTTTTATTTTTATCTCGTTTGCCCATTATTATGCTACGTCTGAAAATAATTAATTGCATTTATCGGGATAGGCCCTCATCAGCGATATTACACTTGCACTTTGTAAGTAGGCGTGGATTGTCGGACGAAGAAAATAGAGACACTAGTTATAGCACAATCACTTTATTTCACTCACAATTTCTTATTAAATAATCACCTTGAAAAGACCTGAAGGCAGAGGTCCGACATATTAAATGAAAGTATGAAATATAGCAGTAACCAACTTATTTATTTCAACAGCTTATTAATTAACTAAATGGATCGATGTAATAGCTCTAGGCGCCACAGCAGGTGCAACGGGCCGTGCCTGCCACAAGAATGATCCCTTCCAACGCTGCGCACTCGCTTACATAAAGTGGCCTGAGTAGTGGGGAGAGTGGGGAGGTGAATGTGCCACTTTGCACAGAGTAACTCAGCCCGCTGCACTTGTCGTTTACAAAGATCACGCCGACACGGCCATACTGACGTGCGGACGTCCTCGTACGCGTAGTCTCATCAAGCATTATCTAAAATGACAGAACGGTAGTACTAATGTTCGTTCATCCTGACTAGCAATCTGGTCTGGATCATCCCTTCACAGTTTGCCACTTACTCTAGACCGCTCGACATCGAGCCTTCGTTATTTATCCTAATACTAGCAATCTGGTCCGGTTCACCCCTGCAGAGTTTGCAACTAATTCTGGACCGCTTTTTATTAAGCCTACAGGATTTTAGCAATCTGGACCGGTTCACCCCTTCAGAGCTTGCTACTAATTCTGGACCGTTCATTTTTGAACCTTCAGTACTCATCATTTTTTTTTTGTTTTCTGGACCAGTCATTGCGGACTCTACAGGGTTACCTCATATCCTAATTATTAGTTTTTATTTGAATTTTAATAATAGACCCAACTTAGACACTCCACCGAACGCGTAGCAGGCCTGTGTAATGCCGAGCGAGTCTCAAGTCATAAAGCCAGCAAATCGTCACTTCAATGTTCATAAGCGTTCGGTGGTGTCATGTCACCGAATGTGTCGTAGCAGACACATTAATCATGTTCATAACACTAAACTAACAGCGACAACTATGAAATCTAAATTACAATAATTTTAGTATTAAAGCGCCGTCACGGCCAGACCGACATTCGCGCGTCCTTGTGCGTCTCCATCCTCTTATGTCGCCGTAAGTAGACGCGGGCCCATTTTTCTGTAAAGAGAATAAAACTGGTAGATACATTACTTTTTACGCTCGTCCATCAGTGACATACATTACAATGTTTTATATTTCCACAAACTCAACCTTTAGGAGCTGACCCGGGCAACTGAAATAGGCGTCCCTCCAACTAGCTATCTCGCCAAATAACATGGACCGGGCAACCCATCAGCGTCGCTCCGAACACTCACTATTATCACCCACACATATCTCCATTGATCTCATAGCCTCTCAGACTAGACGATCACTTTATAATATGATCCAGAACATCAGCCTGCATATTCCAGTTCTTTAGACCACCCAATAACACACATCATAGAGCGTCAACCCGCATGAGTCGGTCCCTTATATATTCCTTTTCCGATGCCGAGAGGTTTCCAGAACTGGTGGTTAACGTACGTGAACTACAAATAGACAATACATCACTGCCACCACCCGACGACACCCATTCCACTCGTCAATCCCGAACTGCCGCCATCTTGGCCTCCTTTAAGCTACCAGTCAAGGTGGTAGCTACATCCGCCAAGCCCTCACATTCCCCGGGCATGGCACGCAAACGCTCACGACTATATTTGTATGCTCTATTAGACACACAACAAAGGGAAGTCGGTACTCCCTGCAAAGCAACCCCTCTGTCACATTCAACGAAGAAGGAATCGCCCCTATAAAACGGTCTCATTTTTCCCTTTGCGACGCAGCAGCTCTCCCAATATTCTCAGATGCTATCTTCGAATTTCAACCAAATCTAACCGAAACCCAGACTCAAAATATGAAGCCAGACTTAAAAGCCGCGCCCGAGTGCCGAACACAAGTTCTGTTCGTGTGTACCATAGACCTTGCACCATCCGTCGCTAGCTGCACTTCGAGAAGCTTGCCGCGCCAGGTCCCACCCGATTCACTTTCGATTATAACGAGTAAGCACCAAATGTTCTCATGACTCTCTACCAGAACACCTGCTCTGCCAGAACCAGTAGCAACAAGGTGCAAATTTACACCATGGTCACCATAACATTGCACTGTCTGCGCCTATACAATCAAAATCAAAATCAAAAGTCATTTATTCAAATTAGGCTGAGAATCAGCACTTTTCGAACGTCAAAATTACATAAGACAGTCCCCCAAAAAGCCCGCCCTTCACCACTTCCTAGTGCTTTAGCTGGGAAGAAGAAGTGGCGCAACAAACTCCCCAGCAGCACAGCTGTCTGTTCGGTTAGAAGAACTTGATTCTAAACAATTGCAAGTAATTACCGAAACGCCAATGACAAAAAAAAAAGAAAAAAAATTGCATGTAAATAACACAAATACATAAATAAAGCCTTCGGGCCTAAAGGGCATGGCAGCTTACATATGCAATACTGGAATTATTATACAAACAAATAAAATAAATAAATGATAAACTAGGACCATCAAAGTAAAATAAATCAACAGAACAATTACTGTAACAATGATAAAACCAAAGGCAGCAAGACGACCAGTCACCACAAGCAGCACCCGTTCACGAGCATAACGCAAAGGTCAGCCATTACCCCCCTCGCCATATTTGAGGGAAGGAGGAAACCCGACCCCCGACGCTACCGCAAGCAGTGACATCTAAGGGAGCATGACGAACCTGCTGTTGGTTGCTCAGGCAAGAATAATATTATCAATTGTCGAGGTCGCTAGCTAACCATATATTGCAATACAGCTCATTAAAAACATTGTAATGAGTAGATCATGTCAATAATAAATGAAGACAACAAAATAATTGACTTATACCGTCAAATAAAAAATAAAAAAAATATATGAACTCATATACCCTGTCAGTTAGTAAGCTGATTCTGGAGAAAGAACACGAACATTGCCTTGAGTTAATCACAGCGACCAACAGTTCTTATCGTTTATGTAGTCGTTAATGGAATAATATGCCTTTGAACAAAGGTTGGATTTTACTTGGGCCTTAAACGCATTAAAAGGTAAATCTAGTAAAGAAGAGGGCAACTTGTTATAAAAGGTTATACCAAGCCCAACAAATGAGTTATGGACCTTATGAAGCCGGTGAAAGGGAGCACGTAGTTTGTTCTTATTTCTGGTGTTAACTTTGTGAAAATCACTGTTTTTAGTGTATAAGAGTATATTTTGCCTAATATATAAGATGTTGGCGAAGATGAATTGAGATGCCACCGTGAGAATACCAATATGTTTAAAAAAATCTCTAAGAGAAACTCTGGCTCCTAGCTGATAAATTGCTCGGACAGCTCGTTTTTGAAGGACGAATATATTTTGAATATCAGCGGCTTTGCCCCACAGCAGAATACCGTAGGACATAACGCTGTGGAAATAACTAAAATAGACTAAGCGAGCTGTATCAACGTCAGTGTATTGTCTTACTTTCCTGACGGCGTAGGCGGCTGAACTGAGCCTCCCCGCTAAGCTTGAGATATGTGGGCCCCACTGAAGTTTGGCATCTACCGTTATGCCCAGAAAAACCGTCGAGTCTACAGTTTCAAGCAGCTCTTTATCTAAGACAATGTTGGGTCCTAGATTTCTAACATTCGGTAAGGCGAACTTCACACATTTCGTTTTCTTGGCATTGAGAACTAGATTATTTGACGTAAACCAATCCGTAACCATTGAGAGTGCACGGTTTACGTCGTCAAAATCTTGTCTATTCCTGTCTACTTTAAAAATAAGAGAGGTATCATCTGCAAACAGTACAATGTCACAGATATCGTTTAAATAGAATGGTAAGTCATTGATATACACTAAAAACAAGAATGGACCCAGTATTGAGCCTTGAGGTACACCTAACTGAACTGGTAGCTCGGAAGATTTCACACCATCGACATCTACACATTGGAACCTATTATGTAAATAAGAATTTATTACGTTGAGAGCTTCGTTTTGGACACCGTAATGACGTAGTTTACGCAAAAGCGTGTCATGGCGCACGCAATCAAAGGCTTTAGAGAGATCACAGAAAACTCCAATAGCATTTTGCGATTTCTCCCATGCATTAAATATGTGTTTCAGCAGAGCAACACCCGCATCTGTAGTCGAACGTCCTTTTGAAAAGCCATATTGTTCATTATGAAGTAGGCTATTTAGGTTAAAATGTCTTAGCAACTGATTAAGTATTAACTTTTCAAATATTTTGCTAAATGCTGGTAAGATAGAAATAGGCCTAAAATTGCTAATGATATTTTTATTACCAGATTTAAATAATGGTATGACTTTACTACTCTTCATGAGGTCAGGAAAAGTTCCTAGATCAACACATTTATTAAAAGTAATAGCTAGATAGGGGGCTACAATGTCTATTATATTACTTAAAAGTTTAATGGAGATGCCCCAGTAATCACCAGTGTTTTTAGACTTAAGAGTGTTAAAGACGTTAATTACATCACTAGGCGTTACATGTTCGAAGCTAAATAAGCGAGTACATTTTTGCACACTACTATTCAAAAGGTTCTCAGCTTTAGACGGGGACGAATTTAAGGAGCAAG